>CM066731.1:174147625-175494500 GCA_033961575.1 Aselliscus stoliczkanus
CTAACTGGGGAAACCTGGGCAACTTACTTAACCTTCTAAACTGCAAAATGGAGCTACAAATAGAACCCGTCCCATTGCGTTGTTATGACACTAAATCAATGTTTTGTACGAAGAACTTAATACAACCACCTGGAGGAAGGCTCGCCTGAGGTTCCGTAAGCCTTCCTGACCCTCCGTCCTCTGCCTGTTTCATCTGGATTTCTGTACAAAGTGACACTGTGCAGCCAGTGGCTATGACTATTAGATGAAGCTTTCCACAAGGATTAGCAAGCAAAAATGCAAGTTGTGCACAGGCAGGCCAGGGTTTACACGACTGGTCTGGTGGGTTTTGGGGGACCTCAGAGAATACAAGGAAGCCAGCATTCCCCACGGCTCGTGGAACCCAGGCTAATCAGCTAGAGGCTTTGTGTTGTTATTGTTCTTGTTGCGATTGTTTGGGTGTGGGTAAAAAAAAAAAAGAGTGAGGTAAATGATGCAGGCTCAGCAAGGGTCCCTAAAATGCAGATAATTTCTTCCATTTGCTCACTGCTCATGAAGTTATGCTAAAAGCCACATGCAAGAAGTAAAAGCTCGGGCCTGCCGAGTTGCGCAGTGGTTAAGCGCTGGCTTGGGATGCCAGTGGCCCCGGTTCGGGTCCCACATATGAGGGCCAGTGACACTGCCCTCAAAAAAAAAAAAAAGAAAAAAAGAAATAAAAGCATCCAAAAAAGCCTGTGGACAGTGGTCAGTGGTGAAGCAGGGACCTGGGCATGAAAAGGAAACAGTGGAGCAGCCATGCCTCTGAGATGAGTCAGGACACATGGGACCTTTCACCCCTGCTATTGTGGGGGCTGCTCTGGCCAGGGGCACCCGCGAGCATTTGGCACTTGGCAGCTATTGGTGGACCACAGGGACACCAGATCCAAGGCCCAGGGCAGGCCTAGGGAGCAGGTGCCCACCCCACAAGTGTCAATTGCATTGTGTGAGGGACGCGTAACCCAGTGACTAGGTGGTCTGAAAGGTGACTTTTTCTGGGAACCGCTGAAACCCATTCACTAATCCAAGTGGTCACTAATTCATGTTCTCTTTCCTTCCTTCCTTCCTTCCTTCCTTCCTTCCTTCCTTCCTTCCTTCCTTCCTTCTTCCTTCTCTCTCTCCCCTTTCCTTCCTCTATCTCCTCCTTCTTTTTCTTTTCTTTTTACATTCACTCATTTATTCTTCTCACCCATTTACTGTGTTGTTTGGAGACTCTCCTTAAGCACCTACTATACTGGTAGGAATAGAAGTACAACTTTACATGTCCTCCAGCTAGAATTGGGAGGGGAGAGTATTATAGGATTCTAAAAAGGGGTGTGTGTGTGTGTGTGTGTGTGTGTGTGTGTGTGTGTGTGTAACAGGCAAGAGGAAATCGCATAGTTGGAATGAGATATTATTGGAAGGGAAAGACATTTTTAGTTTGGTTCAGAGCAAGGATAAAAGATCTCATAGCTTGAGGCTGTAATACTATATTAAAATCAACACCTAAAAGAAATCCTCCTGAACTCCAGGCTGATTTCTACATTCTTTGTAAAATGAAAGATTAGACTCTATGTTGCTCAAGTATGTAGACAGGGCACTGAATTTTGTTCTTAGCTTCCTACTCTAGTCTCGTGTCATAGGTTTACCTGGTGCATCAGGAATTTCCTCTTAGCATCTACTCATAGACAGCTGTGTATATCAAGTTTCCAAATGACATGCAGCCTGCTTTTTATATGCATAACTGTCAGTGTTGGAGAAACTGGATAGCAGACCCAGTGCCCACCTTAGGAGGGGCCCTTCACGGCTTCATTTTTTCCCTGAGATGCTCCAGAAGCCTGGACCTTGACCGTAAGGCTTTATGAGACATCTGTGGAGTTTCATGTACGGTTTCACATCAAAAGTTGATTTGCTAAATGAGGAATGTTTCCAGGCTTTTTTTCCTGTTCTCTTGTACCCGTGGGCCATGGTCCCTCAATATTTTTTCATGCCACCAGTACTGGCCTGTGCACCTTGTCCAGTGGGTGCACACTGGCCGTGGGGCTCCCCAGAGCCTCAGCTAGGAGATGTAAACCCCAAGCTCTGCGCAGCAGCTGGGCCACACATGGCAGAATGGCAGTCGAAAGGGCTGGTTCTATAAACAAGCTCAGAGTGGAGGCTGGTGACAGCCACTGGCCATAGATCCTTTAATTAGTGAAGTTCAACCCCACCGCCCTTTTCTGAGAACCTATTGAATACCTGGTGGAGTTGCCTCAGGAATGCATTTACAGCTAATAAAAGGAGACCCTTCCTGCAACTCCCCTGCCTCTTCAAACAAACAGGTCCTCCCCAGTGACCAGCCGGCATCGCCCCCATCCTGTCCTTTGAACCTGTTTCCATGCACTTTTGCCCCAGAGGCTATCAGGCCAGGTTTCAGATTTCACTGGTATGCACTGGCTTTTTCTTTTATGATAAAAAATTCAAACCCCAGCGCCCTTTGCTAGACAAAGCACGAGAACGGAGGAGCCGGTCGTCTTTGCAGTGAAGACGTTAGAGGGATGCTTGCTGCAAGAGGCACCCCACGGACGGTGGACGCCTGATGGCTCTGGAGGCAGGCGTCCCCGAGGTCCAGGCACGGGCACCTTTTAGGGGGCGGAGAAGGCAGGATGCCCCAACCCCCACCCCTGCTGTTTCCTCTCCTTCCACATTTGTGGGAGAGGCTTTTTGGCAAACACTGTGTTAACCAACCAAAAACTTCATTAGAATTGTAAGATACTGATTGAGATTATTAAGCTATGAAAAGTGTTCAATAATAGCAAAAGATGGTGTTGTTTATCTCAAAGTTGCTGCCCAGCGAGAAAGCTGCAGGAGCTAAAGCCTCAAGATTACACCTTGGTCCTCGGAGATAGAGCCAGTGTCTGGGGTAGAGGGACCAGGCGGGCCCCAGGACCCCGGGGAAGGAGAAGATGGAGCAAGGCCAGAGAGAGAACCCCAGGACCCACCTGGAGGAAGACCCATGAGAAAACGCAAGATGCGTGGTTCTGATCCGCCAAGAGCAAGGCTTCCTTCCTATCCTGGGACTTCTACACAGCAGCTCGGCTCCAGGCCCAGCTAAGGACCATAGAAAGCGTCTTCCTACGGTTGCATTCTGGAGCCTATTTTGAGAAAAGCACATTAGCAGGATCTATGGAAGGCACGACATTCCTAGTTGTCCTTGAAAGCTCAGCGGCTGGAATGGCCGTTCTATGGGTGAGTCTGAGCACACAGCAGTGCTGTCCTCATCCTGCTCAAGCGCTTCCCAATACAGAGCAAGTGAGTCGCTGCCCGGGAGGCCCTGGGCGGGTGGGAGCAGGCAGACAGCCGCAGTCCATCAAGGAGGCCTGGGCGGCCCGGGGAAGACCGAGTCTGCCAGCCCAAGCTCACCTTGTCGTCCAGTCGCGTGGTGAGGAAGATGTTGACCACGGGGAAGACCGCAGCGGGGCCTTGACCTTCTGCCTAGATAGGTCTCCAGATTCTCAGGCGGGGAGGGCCAGCTGCCACAGCATCCTTGATGTGCCTGTGAGACGCAGGGGCACTCCCACGGGCGCCCAGCTGTCCCAGCTGACCCAGGCTGCCATGGACGGAGCCCCTACATTTCTTTCCTTCTCTCTGGACCCCCGGGCTGCGTGCGGTCCTGGCGGCTCTCAGGGCCAGCTTGCTCACCTGGGACCCTGGGAGGCGCACAGGCGCCACCCCCCTTTTCAGCCCCAGCTCTGCGGGAAGAAGAGTGTGCAGAGAGCTCTGTGCTTTCTCTCATGGGGCAACATCAGGCGCTCAGCTAATCAGGCGGAAAAGAAATCCACCAAGTCTGTCTCTTTTGCATTTTGCAGACCAACCCCTCAGTTCCCTGGTCTATTTTTGTAGAAACACCCTTAGCGTGATCAGCGAGATAATGTGTTTCAAAGGCCGCCCGTCTGCGCTTTTGTCAGGGGCTGTGGCTCTTCAAGATGCTGTTTGCAGAGCCTTGACAAAGTGATAAATTTTGCTTATTTTAATCCTTTCCTTCTTTCCACCAGAGGTTAATTGTTTGGTATTCTTTGTTAAACTAACACTTTTGATGGGTTAAGAACCACTAAGGCCACTTAAATAAACAGGCTGTTCAGGTAAGAGCAGAAAAGCTCGGGTAGGCATAAGGTTCTAACTTGCTGCATTGGGGCTGCCATGTTAGTCCATCGACCTTGAAAATGATGTGTAGACTCACTCGGAGATTTAAGTAAAAGAAAAACACCCATTAACTGCTAACAAGTGTTATCTCTCTTTTTCAGGTAGAAGAAATTGATTCCTTGATATTTAATTTTCCTGAATTATTAAAATAAGCCCTCTTAAGTGATGCCGTACCATTCTCCACATGTACTGCTGGCTCTCACTGATATTATTTTTAACTTAATCTTTCACGTAAGTAAGCTGAGCTGTCTCTATATTTATCTTGTCCTGTGTTTGGTTACAGGTTTTAGAACCTTGATCATACAAGCTTCATAAACCGATTTGGGAAATAATCCGTTTGTTTCTATGCCCTAGAAGAGTTATTATGGGAATTCTGAATTTGTTTTAGCAATACTTTTACAGTATGGAGGTCATAGTAGTCTAGTAATAGTCTTATGTGCAGAAAAGTGTAGAAGCCACATTAGAGTAACCTGGAATAGGTACTTGCTACAGGCTGGGTTCTTCTGCCGACTCCAAGGCAGAATCTGGAGTGCAAGGTGCTTGTGAGGGATGAAGAGGGATGGGAAGAAGCGGGGAGCCGACTCGCGAACGGTGAACTGTGCGGCAGCCCCCCAAACCTTGGCCGCTGGCCGCATTCTTCTGGCAAGTCTTTGAATTAGTTATTATAAGTCCTCAAACTTCTGTTTTCTAAAATATTTTGCCGATTCTGAGGTATTCAAAATTCTGCATAAATTTTAAAATGAGTCATCAGTTTGTACAGAAAGTGTGCTGATACTTTGATTGGATTGTTTTAAAGCTATAGAGTAGTCTGAGAGAGTGGCTAGCTAAACTATTGAGTCTTAATGATTCATCAAGATATTATATCTCGCCATTTATTTGTCTTCTTTAATTTCTCTCCATGGTTTTGTAATTTTCATGGCACACCTTTTTTTTTTAAAGATTTTTATTGGGGAATTGGCGGAGGGGAACAGCATTGGGGAATTGGGGAAGGGGAACAGACAAGTTGCTGTCCTTTTGTTCTTCAGTCTAGTTGCGGCGGAGGACGTTGCTTCACTGGCCCATGTTGGTATCGTCATTGCGCTCTTCCAGGATGAGGCAGATCGGTCACCGGCCTCTGGATGGTCGCTCACCGCGGCTATTGGCAGCTCACGCTGGCTGCCAGCCACTCACTGTAGCCTATGGCAGCCCGCTGCAGCAGGGGCTGCAGCCCACACCATCGCCGGGGCTCACACAGCCCAGCTCCAGGTGGAGCTGTTGTTAGCTGTAGAGGGCAGTGTCACTGGCCCTCATATGTGGGATCCGGACTGGGGCCGCTGGCATCCCCAAACCAGCTCTTAACCAATGTGCCACTTGGCCAGCCCCATGGCACATCTCTTACACATATCTTGTTAAATTTGTATATTTGATGGTATTGTAATTGTTATTGTCTTTAAAATTTCAATTTCTGGTTATTTGTTGCTAGTATACAGAAATACAATTGATTATTGTATATTGATCTTACATTGTTCTACCTGGCTAACATCATTGATTAGTTCTAATCACTTTTTTCTTCCTTTTTTTATTATTTTGTTGTAGATCCCTTATGGGTTTCTACATACATAATTTTAGTTTACTTCTTCCATTTTGTTCTACATTTGTTCCCCACTTTAGAAGCAATGCATTCAAATTCACCATTATGTATGAAGTAAGCTATAGATTTATTGTACGTGTTCTTTATCAACGTGAGGATATCTCATTTTATTTCTAGTGTGCTGAGAGTTTTAAAATATGAATGAAGTTTAAGAAATATCAAATGGTTTTCTACAGTTATTGAGATAATTACATGGTTCTTCTATTTTATTCTATTAACATAGCAAATTTCTTTGATTGATTTTCTTGTGTTCCTGGAATAAACCCCATTAGTCATGACTTTTGTTTTCAATATATTTGCTGGATCTTAATATGTTTTAAAGGATTTTTCATGAGGGGTATTTGTCTATAGTTTTCTTTTCTTGTAATATTTTTGTTGGGCTTCGGCATAGGGTTAATACTGGCCTCATAAAATGAACTTGGACGTTTTCCTTTCCCCCTCTGTTTTCTGAAAGAATTTGAATTGGGTTGGCATTATTTCATCCTTAGTTATTTCACAGAATTTATCAGTGGATCATATGGGCCTGCTATTTTCTTTGGGGGTAACTTTTAAATTATAAATTCAATTCTTTTATTGGATATAAGACTATTGAGATTTTCTATTTCCTCTTGCATACATTTTGTTACTTTGTGCCTTTCATGGAATTTGTCTTTTTCATCTAAGTTATTCTCTTTGTTGTCATAAAATTGTTCACATAGTCTGTTATTTGCCTTTTAATGTCCTAAAAACATTGCTGTGGTGCATTTTTATATGAATTTAGTTTAAAATATGTTATAATTTCTTCTTTGACCTCTGTGTTCTTTAGCAGCATTTTGTTTCTTTTCCAAATAGTTGGGTATTCTGTTATTGATTTACAACATAATTCCATTGTGGTAAACAAACAAACAAACACTGTGATTTCAACCCTTTAAAATTTACTGAGATTTATTTTATAACCAAGTATATTATCTGTTTTGATTAATCTTTCCTGTGCATCTGTGTTCTGCAGTTTTGTGGTATAACGTCCTATAAAGGTCAACTAGGTCAGCTTGGCAAGTAATGTTTTCCAAGCTCAATGCATCCCAGTTGATATTCTATCTGTTCTATCATTTACTGAGAAAAAGAAGCGTTAAAATCTCCAAATATAATTATGACTATGTCCATTTCTCGCTTGCCTTCTGCCCATTTTTACTCCATCTAGTTTGAAGTTCTGCTAGTAGGTACACACACAGTTGGTATTGTATGTCGTCGTAACTGAGTCCTTCATCATCATGAAATGGCCCCTTTAATCCTGGCAATAACTCTGTGCTGACGTCTCTATGTCCAGCTCTTTTGTGATTAGTTTTGCATGCCATGTCTGTTTCCATTCTTTTACTTTTAACCTATCAATGTCTTTATATTTTAGGCTGTCTTGTTTTTTTGTTTTGTTTTGTTTGTTTTTTCTGTAAACAGTATACACTTGGATTTTTTTTTCCATCCAATCTGTAAATTGTTTTTTCGTTGATATGTTTGGATTAGCAATAATAGAGCTTTCCTGGTGATAGCTATGTTCTTTGTCTACACTGTCCAAGCTGGTGGCCACTAGCCGTGTGCGGCTACTGAACACTGGAGATATTTCTAGTTTGCCTGAGGACAGATACTTTTATTTTATTCTGTTATAATTAATTCAATTTAAATTCAAATAGCCACATATGGGTAGCAGCTGCCATATGAAACAATGCAAGTTTAGATCATTTACATTCAATGTACTTATAGTTATGTTTGGGCTTAAGTGTACCGTGTTTCTATTTGTTTTCTGTTTGTTAATTTGATGTGCATTCCTTTTTTTCCCTCTTTATCTTTTTAAAATTAATTTTTTCATGTGTGTGTGATTCTATTTTATAGCTGCTATTATATTATTAGCTATACAACTGGTTTTGCTTGCTCTAGGGTTTAATATAGGCATTTTTAGTATTTTACAGTTTATTTTCAGATAATATTATATCACTTCAACATAATGTAAGACCTTTATATCTAACTTTCCCTCTTTTTGCTGTTGTTGTCAGATATCTCACATCTACATATATTATAAACCACACAAATCAATGTTAATTTTTTTTTTTTTTGCTTTAACTGGTCAATTGTTGATGAAAGGAATTTAAAAACTAAAAAAAGGGGGCTGGCCAAGTGGCTTATTGGTTAAGAGTTGGCTTGGGAGTGTGAGCTCTGAGCAGCAGGGCCACAGGTTTGAACCCCACATGGGCCAGTGACACTGCGCCCTCTACAGCTAAGATGGTGAACAACAGCTCGATCAGGAGCTGGGCTGCCATGAGTCGCCAGTGATGGCAATAGTGTAGGCTGCAATGAGAATGCAGTGGGCTGCCATAAGTTATCGAAGTGGCCAGCAGCCAGTGTGAGCCGCCGGCAGCTGGTGTGAGCTGCCATGAGCCACTGTGAGCGGCCATCCAATGGCTGGTGACCGAATGCCTCAGCCAGGAAGAACACAATGATAATACCAACATGGGCCAGTGAAGCAACATCCTCCACAGCTAGACTGAAGAACAAAAGGACAGCAACTTGTCTGTTCCCCTTCCCTGATTCCCCAACGCTGTTCCTTTCTTCAATTCCCCAATAAAATCTTAAAAAAAAAAGAAAGCTACACTGTTGCTCCAAACAAAAAAGCTCCCCCAAAATAAAAAAATTAAAAATTAAAAAAGGTTTTTATTTTTGCACATATTTATAATTTCTAGTGCTTTTCATCACTTTTGTTTATACCTTAAATTATTTTCCTTTTGCATTCCACAGAATTTCTTTTAACATTCTTTTGTGGTGAAGGTCTGCTGGTGATAAATTCTTTGTTTTTGTTTGCCTGATAAAGTTGTAAGATAAAGTCTATAAAATTCTAAGTAGAAAGTTTTTTCTTTCAGCCCTTTAAGCATGTAATTCAATTGTCTTCTGGCTTAATTTCTGACAAAACATTTTTGTTTCCTTGTTTGTAATATACTTTTTTCCTCTGGAAATTTTTTAGATGTTCTCTTTATCATTGGTTTTCAGCACCTTTACTATGATATGCTTTGGTGTGGTTTTCTTTGTATTTGTTCAGATTAAGGTTTATTGGACTGCTTAGATCTGTGGGTTACTTTTTTTTTAAATCAAATTTGAAGTATTTCTGGCTATTTCCTCAAAAATTATTTCTTTTCTCTCTCTCTCTCTCTCTCTCTCTCTCTCTCTCTCTCTCTCTCCTCACACTAATTGCATAAATGTTAGGTGGCTTGAGGTTGTCTAAAAGGTCACTCAGAATCTGGTCATTATTTTTCATTCTTTTTTCTCTGTATACTGTACTTTGAATAGGTTCTGTTGTCATGTCTTTATGTGTACTGATCTGAAAAATTATATTTATCTCTAGAAATTCCACTTGGTCCTTTTTCGTATTTTTTAATTTTTCTCCTGATTATATTTATGTGTTCTTTTCAACCACTGATATACTGTATAATAGCTGTGTTGAAGCCTCTTTCTTCTGATTGTTCCATCTTGAGCATATCTGGTTCTATTTTTATTAACTAAGCTTTCTCCTTGTACGTGTTATATCTTTTTGCTTCTTAACATGTTTGGTAATTTTAAATTATATATTGGACATTGTACAATTTTTGGTGCTTTTTTTTTTAAGAGCATTAGCCTTTGTTGTAGCAGGTAATTATTTGTGGGTATATCTTTCACCTTTTGTAAGGTTTTCTTCTAGGGCAAGTTTAGCCCACTCTTATGGCATGACTCTTCCAAGGTCTCTATTAAAGACCCTATGTTCAACATCTCTTCTCTTTGGCTGGTAGCAAGTCAAAAGCTTTCTGGTCTGTCTGAATAATCCTGGGGACTGTTTGGCCTATAGCTGCTTGGTACCTTTTCTGCACCTGGGAGCTCTTCTTTGTCCAGCCTCATGGAATTTTACTCTGTGCATATCCAGATACTCAAGGGGACGCCTACGAAGATGTCTCAAACTCTTTCTTGGCAGAGTCTCCTTCTCTCTGTTACACTGTCTTGCAAAGACCTCGGTTTCCTCAAACTCTGATTTCTATTCTTGCAACTCAACAATATGACCTTGTTCTATTTGGGATTCTTCTCCCTGCAGTACAGTCTGGAATTTGCCTTCTGGGAGCAGGCTGAGGAATCTTATATCCACCTTATTTGTTTCCTTTTTCTCAAGGACCAGAGTCTTGCACTTCCTGTTTTCTAATCTCTGACATGACTGTGTCATACAGCGTGTCAAATTTTTTATTTGTTTGAAGTAGACGAATGACTCTCAACCTTTATACTCCCTCACAGCCAGGAGATGTCTGTGATTTTTAATATATAATTTTAATCAACATTCTCATAGTTTTGTCCCTTGTCTTTCAAACTTACTTAATTTATTATGTTGTCTATATAAGAGCTGCAGACTGTGGCCTCTGGGTCCCCTAAGTGGTGGTCCTGGTGTCCTAGAAGCTGCTCTTGTCCTCTGAGAAGGACATTTGGAGGACAGAGAGACTCAAGCAGGGAGATGAGTTAGGCAGTTACAATTGTCCTGGAGAGATTTGGTGAGGGTCAGTGCAGATGCTAAATAAGCAAATGGCTTAAGAACCTTTGATAGAAACTCGGCACTACATCTATTCCATCTCACTGTCCCATTCCCTCCACGTAACCTATGCCCAGACCTCAGTAAACTACCCCAGTTTGTTATAAGCACTGTGCTCTCCTGACTTCCCACCTTGGCTGGTGCCATTCCATTTGCTTGGAATGCCACCTGCATTTGACCATCCGGTCTTCAATAGAGCTCTCTCTGAGGCTTAAATCTCATCCAGCACTTTCATTTCTTGGCCAATGAACATTTTACAAATTAGTGAATAAAAACCTAGCAATGAGCAGCTCGCTTCTTTGCCATGGCCTGACGTAGAGGCCAGAGATTCCTGCTGATGAGAAGTGACCCCATCACTCTCTCTCCTGCATAATCCCATTTTTGTCTCTCCTACATCTTTTACCAGTTTTTTCTGTCTTACAGTTACTTGTGCCAAGAATCCTAACGCAGAAGGCACTTAATAGATATTTTTTTCAATGAATGTAACGGTAAACAAATCAACATCCAACCAACAGTTCAGAAATCAATGGATTACAGAATTTCCTAACTGAAAATGACCAACCAGTGGAATAGACTCTCCCTTGTATCAGGGAGGTGGGATGCTCTTGGAGAAGAAACCCTCTCCTTACATGCTCCTCCTGTTTTAAGATCCTGGTGGAGTCACAGAGGAAAGGCTGGGTGCGTAGGTGAGGAGCCACAGTGCTGGGAAGGCAGTGGTGGCTGCCTAGCTGAGTTGTCCTGAAAGATCATGTGTGTGGAGCCCTCTTTCCATTTTAATAGATCTGCCATAAATGTGGAAGACACATGGGTGGTATTGTATGCTGCATAATAAGGCTTAAGCTTTATACTAGGCATGTCCATTTTTCTGGCCAATAAACATTTTTTTCTAACCAATGAATAAAACCAATGAAATGGATCTTTACCTAGTGGGATGAACAGTTTCTTGTTTGCAGTGATTGTGCCTGGAGGTGTCCAGATGTTTGGGGAGCAGGACACCAACAGCGGTAATGCAGCTGTCTCCCCGGACACAGCCCTGGCTTGGCCGATGGAGACAGACAGGCGTTTTTACTGGCTTATATTTTCTCCACGGAATTTTTAAGTTGTTTGCCAGAACTGGCTGCATTAATCAAACAGTTGTTTCTCAGAGACATGGTTTATGTTTGCTGGAGCCAGAGAGGGATCTGTAGGCATTATTTTTACATGCTGAAAGTAAACTCTGTGCAAGAAAGTGAAATGCCATTGGTTTCATTTCATCACGAAGCCCCGAGGACAAACTCTGGCCCCTTCTGGATTTATATTTGGTCACGAGACCAAATAGGAAAAAAGAACCTGGAGGGAAGGTCAGGCCATGAGAAGGAAGAGAGGAGAGATTTCTGGGCCTCTGAGGCATGAGGAGTAATCAAGGAAAGCTTGTGGTCTCCAGGTGCTGTGCAGGGACCGGGGCACCTCCTTCTATGAAGAAGGGAAGGTTTGTCTTCTAATGACTCGTTGCCCCACCAAAGTTCAAGGGCATGATGACATTGAGATTGAGTACTGGGCGTTTTCCAACCAGGTGCAAAGGATGCTGGTGGTTACTTGCTTACCTTGCCACCAAATACCAAATTTAACAAAATGATGTGCATAATCCAACACAGTTTATTACTAGTGGCTGTGTCTATTTTATTTTAAGAGGGTTCTCATTATCTCTCCAGAGAGTAAAAGTAATAATCTGTAAGCATAGAATTCAGACATAACTTTGGCAATGTTTTGATATTTTATTCTTTTTTTAGACTTTCCCCATGACCTTTAATATTCCATGAGAATATACTTTTTATGGATTTGTAATATTCCTTATTACAGTTGTACCATAAATTATTTGGCCATTCTTCCACGATTATTTAAGTTGTTCTTATTTTCCTCACTGTTTTAAAGAAGACTTCAGTGAACATTTTTGCACATAAATCTCAAGCCGTATTGTTTTCCCAGGACACATTTCTATAGATGAGACTGGGATTCAAAAAGTATTGACTCTTTCAAAGATCTTGATACATAATAATGCTAAAAATAGGTCTATGTAGTGCCCTAACAATGTGTTAATTTACCAAGAAAAATAATCAGACCTACTGTGAAGACCTCCAGACGCTTTTCATTTGATTTATTTTTCTTTGAAACTCTCCACCAAATGTCTTGAACTAGACATGAATAATGAATGAGCACAGGTTATGTCTTATTATGTATGTCGATGAGATTCATTCCTTCTTACCGTTCCTGTTTTATGAAACAATAGTTTTCAGTTTGGTAAGCGGCATTGTGCTGCCCTGTCTGAAAATGGTTTAACGGAGCTTCAGGCCTTTGAGATCACAGGCCGGTCTCTTCCGAGAGCATGGGCAACGCAGACATCTGGGCAGCACACAAATTCTGAGAGCCTTTCCTGGAAAACGGCCTCAGCTTGGGTTTCAGCACCAGGCACACAAAGGCTAATTCAAACTGCAATGGATGAAATATTTGTGGGGCTTGTGTTATGTTCACCTGAGCCCAGCACTAACCTGCAGGGCTGTGGCTTACCCTGTGGTCCACTCTTCCAGGTAAGTCAGACCACACCATCACAGATGAACTGGTAAGCCTTCATTAAATAGGTTTTCTTTTTTTGGTCTTGAAATTCCTACATCTTTATGTAACTTCCCTGCTAATTGCAACAAAAATAAATAACATACATTCCCTGGGTGAGTAAAAAAAAAGAAAGAAGACAAGTAGAGAAAATGATGTTTGCACCCTCCAACAGGGCTTCTGATCACAGATCGGAAGCGTAGAGCGACGCTGTCCTTAAGATCCAGTGGCATATGATCACCCTCTCCATCCTGTTTTTGGGGGAAGCATTTGAATGAAACACTTTACAAATATTTACATGCTAGTAACTGTGTTAGGATCATAGCCATGCTCTGCAGGGCCTGCAGTGAGCCAGGAAACTCGGAGTTAAGGCAGCAAGAACACAGCTCTTGGCTCTCTCTCTCGTCAGGCCTGGTGCCATCACTTGTAAATCATGGTTGATCACCTACTGTTTTGCGGCCCCCGACAGCAAAGTTCAGCACAGAGATCACATACATGCGTCTGCTAGAGCACGGAATTCCTTCCAGGGAAGAAGCAAAGCCAGGCCCATGGCCTTTCACACTTAAAGGCTTCCCCCAATACATACCACCTCCCCTGGGTTACTGTTTTGGAAGGGAATGGATCGGGGAAGCACCGCATGCTCAAGAGGCCACATTTGATGGGAGCACACTATGGCTGACGGGCTTCCAAATGTGCTGTTTGTTCATTCTAAGTGCTTGGAGTAATGGTGAGAAAACAGAGGCTCTGGCCTCATGGTGCTTACATTCTATGGGGAAGCAAATAATACACACAGGAAATAAACGAAGGGCCAGCTCTTCTAACTCACAAGGTGGCATGTGCCATGGAAAAATGGAGAGAAGCGAGGAGAACCAGCCCAAACGCAGGAGACGTGGCTGGCCGAATTGTGCAGGCGATGGGACAGGGATGTAAAGGGCTTTCACACACGGCCTCCTGGTGGAAGGAAATCCTACACAGAGACCCTGGCACAGACTCTAGAGTGGCGTGAGGGTGGGGCCCTAGTTGGCCACAGGTGAGAAGGGTCATGGTACATGAGGGGACAGGTCACGGAGTCACTGTAAAAACTTGGAATTTGCTCTGAGAGATGGGTAGCCTTTGGGAGGTTTGGAGCTGAAAGGACCCACGAAGCCATGTCCAAGGTCGCTGCATAGAGTGACGGGGTTCCTGCTGGGCCCCAGCCTCTTTGTGGGGACCTTGGATGCCCAAGCCCACTGCTGGAATTCCACTCCCTGGAGCCACAGACCCCAGACTCACTCCTGGGCCCATGTCCTGCCTGTGGGACCAGCAAAGGTGGAATGTCTGAAGTCATCGAGAGAGAAGCCGAGGACCCCATCCTCCCAAGGCTGTGCTCACTCCATTCCTAGCAGCTGGAGCCCTGCGCTGGGTTTCTGGTGAGGGGACAGACAGCAGTCTCTCGTCTAGAAGCACACCATGTGGTCCCTGACTCCCTCTAAGCCTCGGTGGCAGGCTAGGCAGGGGCTGCCAGATGTCACCAATCTCCGGGTTTAAAACTATAGGCCCAATCATGAGTTAATCTTCCCATGAAAGGAAGAAATACATTTCACTTCATTTTGCTTTATATCTTAAAAAAAAAAAAGCATCAGGTCTTTTATCTCTAGTATGACTATGGATGAAATATCTCTAGCTTCATATTTCAAGATAATTCCCCTCCCAGCACATGTTCCCTCAGGAATAAAGACATGGCAAACACACGCTGTTGTGACGGCGTTTTCTTTCTTTGTATAAACACGTCCCCCTGGGCTCCGTCTGCTCGTCAGGTCCCAGCGTGGAACGGTCACTGCTGGGCCAAAAGTTCTCGCTTTTCGCTTCCTAGATAGGCCAGCGAGGTTAACAAGTTAATAAAATCCTATTTATCAGACTCCTGAGTCCATTTCCTCTTCCCTGTGGCTCATGGTTATAATTATTTTTTATGGACTCTCGACATTTCTTTAGATCTGATTTCCTTGAATTCCCCTTCTATTTCCTGAGAACCACACCGCAGAAAGAGCGAGAGACGTCTGTTCCATGGAAAGATGTCTGTTATTCATTTCCACTCGGTGTAACGAGGGTCAGTCTGAAGTGATATGTTTAAATAGTCAATATTTTAACTTGTACACAGTTTCATCTCCTCTCGGGAGGAGTAGGGAGGAAAGCTGGTGTCCCAGCTAGCCAGGCCCATCCACAGGTTACCAGCTTCTGACCTCTTTATGCTTTAGAGTTTTACCTGAAAATCAGAACAATATCATTCGAACCATGTGCACATATGAAGATAAACTACAGTAATTTATGTGGAAGTGTTTTGAAAACAACAACAGGACAGAAAAACAAGCAATGGTCTTAGTTGCTTGTGCTCTTATGGCCTCCCTCTGCAATGTGCCAGAGAGCTATAGGGAACTGGAGGTAAATTAGCCAGACCCTCTCTGATTAGTGACGATTCATTTATCAGGTTCTCTGACTGTCAGCCTGGGAGACCCAGAGTCTGACTCTGAGATAATTAAATGCAGGAGAAATCAGAATGCCTGGCTCTGAGTAGCATATGGGGTGAGGTGCTGTGAGCCCTGGACTGGGGGACACATCAGGCTGCAAAGTTTTTAGAGCAGGCTTCCTGGGCTGGGGGGAATGACCACAAGACCAGCCTTCTGTTTCAAAACCACTGACCAGAGTCTGGCTTTCTATGCCAGCAGGTGGCCCAAGCTGCATGGCAGAGGCCTTCGACTCCCTCTATGTCTCTAGGTTAACTTACATGAGTTTCAAAGTTTGGCCAATGAGGCTTTGTCTATAAGTATACTGTGTGTGTGTGTGTGTGTGTGTGTGTGTGTGTGTGTGTGTGTACGTGTATGTCTTTTTAAAGAATGGCGACCTTCTTAACAAGCCAACAACTGGGGATCCCTTATTTACTGCCCTCTCTTTATAATGTCTTTGAGTGACCGATGAGATATAAATTGGCCGGGAATTCACGGTGGCCTGGGAATATGGAGGGTGGCCAGAGAGAAAACCTGGTGAATTTTTGTTAGATCACACACAGAAGGGGATGGAGGAAAGAAAAGGAAACTCCCACCGTGGCTTCCACACCTCCCCAGCAGAAGAAGTCAGACATACCAGAAGGTCCCTATGACCAGCCTACAAACGGGGTGATCAGGGGCTCACAAAAGAGGGGCAGAGGTCTGGTGCCAACACCGATTCCTCTGAGGTACTTGCACTGATGGTCATGCCAGGCAAGCCAAACAAACAAACAAACAAACAAACAAACAGGCAGGCTATCTCTGCCAAAATATACTCCACAGAGAAGAAACCCCACAGCACCCCAGGCGCCCAGGCAGCCAGCCCCTGATGTCTTGTTTCTGCCTCCATGCACCTCAGCTCCCACGCTGGCCAAATGGGAAACCGGCAGAGAAAAGCTGCAGGCAATGGAAAAATCTCCCCTTCTCCTCCACCCGACCCTTGAAAGAACTGGTCTGAGACCTAAACACTGACTTCTTTTTTTTTTTAATTACCTTCAGGTGTACAACGCAGTGCAATAGTTATACTTTTTACCCCACAAAGTGACAACCCCCTCCCCCATTTAGCCACCCCACTCCTCCCCCCCATATCATATATATCTATTACATTTCCTCTGACTCCCTTCCACATTATACTCCACATCCCGTGACTATCTACATATTCAATTACAGTTGGTATACAATATTATACAACCTCAGCTTCAGGTGTACAATGCAGTGATCAAGCCTCTACTCCATCCATGAAATGGTCTCCCTAACAAGACATGTGACCATCTGACACCCCACAAAATATTTACAACATTATTAATTATATTCCCCGAGCTGTCTTTCATATCCCTGTGGCAATACTGTAGTTACCTATTTATGCTGTCTAATCCTTTCCCCTTCTCCCTCATCCCCACCCCCCTCCAACTAGCAACCCAGTTTTTCCTCTATATCTATGAGACTGTTTCTGTTTACTTTGCTCATTCATTCAGTTTTTCAGATTCCACATATGAGTGAGATCATATGGTATTTGTCTTTCTCCGACTGACTTATTTCACTTAACATAATAGTCTTTAGGTCCATCCACATCATTGCAAATGGTACGATTTCATTCTTCTTTATAGCGGAGTAATACTCCATTGTATAAATATACTACAGTTTCTTAATCCAGTCATCTACCGATGGGCATTTTGGTTGTTTCCAAGTCTTAGCTATTGTAAATAGCACTGCAATGAACATAGGGGTGCATATATTTTTCTGAATAAGTGTCTTGGGTTTTTCAGGATAAATACCTAGGATTAGAATTGCTGGGTCAAAAGGTAGTTCCATTTCCAGTGTTTTGAGATACCTCCATACTGACTTTCATAGTGGCTGCACCAATCTGCAGTCCCACCAACAGTGCAGCAGGGTCCCCTTTTCCCCATAGCCCCGCCTAAACACTAACTTCTGAATCCATCTCCACCCCAATGCTGGAGAAGCGTCAACTTCCCTCTGCAAGGGTTTAAAAACGAACATATACATCAACCCACAACGAAGCAGGCAGGTGAATCTATTCATTAATTCAGTGCTTAATATATCAAAGGAAGAAAATAACATGATCAATAAGTGCCAATGAACTCATCTGATAAAATTGAATATATCTTAATTTCACACACACACACACACACACACACACACACACACACACACACACAACATACAACCTTTAGAATACAGGAATGCATTGTAGTTATTTAATATGCTTTTTAAATCTCAAAACAAAAATCATTGTCATGCTTAATGGTGACACATAAAGCCATTCAAATTAAAGTCAGGACAGTAAAACGGATGCTTCTGTCCACTATTATTATTTAATGTTGTTACAGAAATACCAGCCAATGCAATGAGATAAGAAATCATTTGAAGATGATGTAATGGCATAACTAAACACAAACAATAATCAACTGGAGAAATTATTGGAATTGATAGGAGAATTTAGTGAGCTGTGTGGTTTTAAAAAAAATACAAAAATCAATAGCTCTCCCTCACTTGAAAAATAAACATTTAGAAAATGTAACAAAAGGAGGACTCCCATGTACAATAGCAATAACATTTGAAAGCTAAAAATAAATTTTATAAGACAATTGCAAGATCTATATGAGGAAAGCATTTTATTCTACTGAGTGAGAGAAACTCTAGTGAGGGGCATTGGCTGTGCATAAATGAGATAACATAGCTTACCTTTGGAATGTCGGATTCAATTGTGTAAAAAATGAAATTACCCTAAATTACGCTAGATAGTCAATGAAATATCCATTATACTACCAACAGGATACTGCGGGATTTCATAGTATGATATTAAATCACATGAGGGAAAATGAGTGTGTGACCACTATCTAGGGGTTTTGGAAAAGCATAGTGAAGAGGGCTAGCTTTCCCAGATAGTAAAATGTTTAGTTATTCTAGAAAAATCAGAATACCTTGCACTGGGGCATGGATAGGCAGAACCATCGAGTTGAATGCATCAGCCAGAAATACCGATGGGACTTGGTATGAAATAAAGTGGACAAGTTAGGGCACAGAGAAAGCAATTGGAAAGCTGACATTAGACTTTCGGGGAAAGCAAGTTACAGAGCAGTATGTACAGTATGAAACCATTCTGTAAATAGAACAGTTGTAGATTAAAATTTTTATAAGAGGGTAGATGGAAAAATGATGACAAGTATTAAATTTTTGCTGGAGAGGTTGGAGTTAGTAGGAGGGGGAGGGAAGGAGCTTTCCCTTTACTAAGTTTTGATGAAAATACTAGTGTTTTGAAAACAAAAAGATATACATCTTTAAATGGACAACCGAACAATATGAAAAATTTATAAAAGAAAAAAATAAGATTTGTTGAATATAAGTCTAGAAATGTCATGACAGAGAGATTAATATGCTTATAGACAGATGGATATAAAAAATTTATAAAAATGGATTATACTGTGAATGTTATTTATCAAAATGCATTAAATTTAATTTTTAAGGAACTGCTGAGTTATAAACAAGTGCTTCTTTGTCTCTTCGCCATGAGAAAACAAACTGTTTTCTAAAACACTCCCAGAAACTTTAAAAAATGACGATAAACCATTAATAGGTTAGAATCTCTGCATCGTTTTCGTTGCAACTCCTCACAGTTCCCACTAATACGCTTTGGAAGATGACGGAATGTGGTCACCTGCCCTCCCTGCACCCTGCCTCTCACCTGTTTACCAGCTTTCAGTAGCCGCCTTTGTGCACTGGAGAGCTTCCTGGCATCTACAGTCTGTTTGGTAACAACTCCCAGAAGCCTCAGTCTCGACTCCACATTTAAACGTGTGCACTGTTTGCCAGGAGTATATATTCTGCATCGTTTCCATCCTTGACTTGCTTAGTTGGATTCATGGTTTGGTTAGCTGGGGTCCAGGAGTAGCTCACAGCTGCTGCAGCTGCTGAGTTCTTCATGGGCGAGAGTGTCCAGGTGTTGTCTTTATTTGGGGAGAGCAAGTGATTGCATACAAAGAATTAAGTGATGCTTTGCTTTTCCTTGGCAATCCTGTACTCTCCCCACCATGGGAGTGTTCTGGGGGAAAAGAGGAAACCAGCATGAGGACCTCTCTTGGAACAACATTCTCTAGCCCAGAATACTTGTGTGATTCCCACACGGTTTGTTGTTATTATATTAATGCATTAAACATGCACACACCCCCACACACACAACACTGCCTAGCAGCACACTGTACAAGCTGTATAATGTGACTATTATTATTCTTATTTTCTTTATTCTTAAAATTTAGTAACATCAGCAGGTTATGGCTATTTATCTATCAGCATCACTTTTTTTTGCAACTTGACATATCTGTCTAATAGGCAGATTCAGGAATATTGTCATTTCAGGTAAGTTTTTAAAAAACATCTTTCAGCATTTTAACATTTGTTCTGGTCTCTAATTCATAATTTTCCCTATTCTTTTCCATTTTATTTTGCATAAATCCTTAAACCTGACCATTATGTCCTTTGCAGTATCTTCAGTATCTATTTTGTATTTCTTCTAGTAGGATTTTTAATTAATGTTAATTATTTATTTAATTTGAAGGAATTATGAATATAATAAATATGTATAATAAAAACAAACCCAGTTAATAGCAAAGTATATACAGAAAAAGTTAACTTTCTCTCTCATAGTAGATACCCAGACTCTCAGTCTGTCATTTCCAGATTTCTGTGTATATGTCTAGAAAATTTTTTACAAATAACAGTGTAATATATACAAGAAACAACATATTATTTCAATTTTTTAAAAAAAATCTTTTCATGTCCATGAAAATCTATAGCTTTTCATGACTGCATAATATTTCTTTTGATATCAATACAATAAATTATGAACATTTAAGTTTTCCCACTTTTCCACTTTTAATATTTTATTTTTTAAATGGTATTTATTACAACTATCTTTGTATACATGTGCAAGAATATCTAGGATAAAATTCTAGAAGCAGGATTGTTATTTAAAATGCCATATGCTATAGCAGCGGGGCATTTGGCACTGTTTGGGGAAACTTTTGGCTGTCACAGCCAGGACACAGGGTTGTGCTGGCATCTAGTGAGTAGAGACCAAAGATATCACTAAACATCCTACAATCCACCAACAGCTCCCACAACAAAGAATTCTGTGGCCAACATGTCCATAGTTCTGAAGCTGAGAACCCCTAGGCTGTGAATACAAACCATCAGCACACATGTCTTATGCTCAGATTGTGTGAGGGAGACACAAATAGGTTCTAGTCAGAAGATAGGGACCCAAGGAAAAACTGTCTATTCAGGGATAAAGGACCCATAAAAAGCATGTGGCAACATAGGAATAATATATAACTTCGGGGAAATGAGAACCAAGGATTACCAAAGGAAAATAATAAATATATTAGAAAAATCAAGGAACTAATCTAGCAGTAAACTGAATAATAATGTAGGGATCTGGCATTAAAACACAATAATAATGAGCCTGACAAGAGGTGCGATGGTTAAGTGCTGGCTTGGGATGCCAGCGGCCCCGGTTCGGGTCCCACATATGAGGGCCAGTGACACTGCCCTCAAAAAACAAAAAAAAACAAAACAAAACCTACAATAATAATAAAAAGAATTCTGTAATAACCTGTTTATTAGGTTGAACCTTATGGAAGTATCATTCTGTAGGTGGAAAATAGTCAAATATTGGCAATTTCATATAGGCCAGCCTAACATTAACTGCTTACTCTTTGATAAGGGGTTGGGTTAAGCATTAGAAATACATTAACTAACTTGTTCTTTAAAATAGTCTGACAGGTAATTCTCAGTAATTCTCAGGACACAGAGGGGGCACCTGTACTCTGAAAGGTTAAACATCTCGTCTAAGATCCAAGAGAAAGTAAGTACACAGCCAGACCTGAGCCCTGGTTTCTGTGGTGCTAAAGACATACTCCACATTCTTCCTTGTGAAGTCAATATCCATACAGAATAAAGAAACAAAAAAGAGATGAATAAAGTTTATAAAAGATCACAGAGAAAGAAGACAGGTAGTGTAGGTCCAACACACAGCCAGTGGGTGCCTGTGATGTATGGGAGAGAACAGATAAAACAGAGAAACAGATTTGGAGGCGTCAGAGGAGAAACCATTCTTCGAGGGAGGAAAAACTCAACCTGCTGCTTGAAAGACCACATCATATTCCTGGAAAGTGTTAATAGAGAAAATAGATCCTAAAATAGATCCTCATAAAATCCATCAACTCTAAGGATGGAGAAAGAATACCACAAGCCTTCAGGCAGAAAAAGCACAGTTAGCTTAAAGGAAGAACAGTTTCAGCCCTACTGTGCTTACACTTCCCCACCACTCGACCACAGAAGAAAAGCTCATGGGGTTTTTAGGGGAAAATGTGAGCCCTAAGTTTTGTACCAAACAAAATTGTTCTTTATGTAAAAAGTCACTAAGAAAAATGCAATGAAGTCCTCCTGAAAAAACTAGTACATCATCCTTGAAATGATTAAAAATGAACTTAGACAAAAAGGAAGATACTATGAAAAGGCTGATGGTGAATATTTCAATATAAAGGTAAACAACTACAGTAATTATGTTTGTGAACGTTGTAAACAACTTACTGGAAAAGAAGAGACAGTAAAGCAAAATTTTAAAATAATCAACAATATAGAGAGACTAAAATTCTGTGCTTATTAATGAAAAGAGGAGGAAAGAGTAGGTTGACGTGTACATATACTGATTTTCATAGCAGAAACGCAAGAAATTACTTCATTTAAAAAGTTTTGTTTGGGAGGTTGAAAAAAATAATGCTACCTATCTATATTATTTAAAGCTATGAAATTAGTCACTAGGAGAACTGAGGACAAATTTTATGGCTCTTAATTGATCACAAGACAAAAAAAACATAGATCATAAGTGAAAGATACAAAAGGAATAGAAAGCATTTCATTCCGACTTGCAAAGAGAGGGGGCATGAATAACTTAATATGTGAAAACCTATTATCATAATTCTCTGTGTTGCCAGATTTATGAAGAAACCATATGGTCATCACAGTTGATGCAAAAAAAACCCATTTAATTTAATTTAATTTAATATTCATATGTGATCCAATAACAACTCTTAGCAAACAAATAAAAAATACAACGTTCTTAACTTAATAAAAGACATCAACAAAATAGTTATAAATCATCCTACTTAAATGGTGAAACATTATAAGCATTTATTTTGAAGGGAAGAATAAGAAAATGTTGTCTATTACCATTGTTTCTAATTAATAATATACAGAACCCTAGCAAGTGCAAGACAAAGAAAAAAATTTCCCTTCCCTTACAAAAGAAAATCCCAAACTAAATAAACTATAAAGAGATTGGAAATAAACACAGTTATTACTTCCAGTAACCATGAATTAGAAAATGTAATTACAGTATAAAAGTTTCTGCCAGCAATACAGCAACACTTACCAGAATGTGGGAATAAATCTAACAAAAGACAAGTATGACTTTTATTCAGATTATTATAACACAGTTTAAAAATAAATAAGTGGAAATGCATTCTGTGTTTACAAGTGGGATGGCAACTTTATAGAGATACCAAGTCCCTCTAAATTATCTTGTGAGTTCCAGCCAAAATCCACAGGGCTGTCAATAAAACTTGACATTGGCTTTTATCATAAATCCATAGGGAGGAGTAAAGGACCAGAACAGAGAGCTTGTTCAGAAGGAGGATGAGTGTGAGGAGAACGGCGGGCACGAGAGACTTCATAACATTGTAATTAGAACACTTACCCATTGTACAGGGGCAATACGGTTAAATACCGAGGGTGCCAAAAAAAATGTATACACATTTTAAGAAAGGAAAAAACTATTAAAATTGTAATACTCAATATATAGATGAATGCAAGTCATGTTTGACTTCTGCAGTTACAAGAAGTGCTCAAAGTGGTTCCCATCAGCGTCCAGACACTTCTGATGATGGCCAACTACTGCTTGAGCAGCGCTGACCACATTGTCCACTTGTACACATTATTTTTTGGCACCCTCTGTATATACCTGACCATCATACCCCTGACAAATTTCACGTAGACTAAAGAAATAAGTTTAAAAATATAACATCAAGTTGTAGAAGAAATAGGACAATAGCCAGTGTTGGTGAAGATGTGGGAAAAAGGGGACACTTCTGTCCTGTGGGGGTGTGGGGAGAGTGTGGGGGTGGGAATGTAACAGGCAATTTCTCTGGTAGACAATCTGCCCCTTCTAGAGAATTTGATGATGGGTATATCCTACATTTCTACTTTTCACTAACTCAGAACAGATCTCACAGAAAGTTTCATATATAAGGATGTTCATTACAGCGTTATTTATCACAGGGAAGATCATACAAGCCCTAAATGCCCAGACATGGGGAAATAGGTACATTAGGCCATGTTCATATAATAGAATCCTGAATAGATCTGAATATAGGGTAGAACAGTATGGGAATAGAAATTTCAGCTATATGAATAACATGGCATCTTTTAAAAGCAATAATATCTGAAGCCAAAATAGAAAATGTAATGGAGTACATGAATTATAATGCTGACAACAGGACCAGTGTTTTTCTTGAGGAGAAATTTGCCTGGTTAGGAAAAATGGGCATAATAAACTCCTTTAGGTCTAGAGGGAAAAATCCAGACAGTATATATTGGAGAAAAAGACACCTGAAAGAGGAGACACCATACAGTGAAACTATGATTAATTTAGGAATGTAAGAGCACAGAAAATGTTCACTTAAAAGTTGAGTACCTGCTTTGTATGATATTGGAATGGTGGCTATGTGTCATTAGACGTTTGTTTCCAAACCCATAAAATGTACAGCTCTAAGAGGTAACCCTAATGTACACTATGGACTCTGGGTGATTATGACATGTCAGTGTGGGTTTATCAGTTATAACAAGTGTGCCATGCGGTGGGGATGTTGATAAAGGGGGCCGTTGGGGCTGAGGGGATGGAGGGAAGCAGGAGGTATATGGGAAATCTCTGTTCCTACCACTCAATTTTTGAACCTAAAACTTCTAAAAATTTAGGTCTATTAACAAAATGTGATATAGTAAACAAAAAAAAGGCAAATATTTTAATTCAAAGATTTAAGTATTTGCAATGCACATTTTACAACTATCATTTATTACCTTTGTCACTAAGAAAAATAATTAAGACTTTTCAACCATATTAGGAATCAAAGAAATGCAAATTACAACCAGGAAATACCATATTGCACAGACTAAATTGTCAAAAATGTAATTAAAATGATATGCCACCTTATTGGCGGGGGTTCAGGAAACAGGCCCTTGTCCTTCACTGCATTAGCTTGGGAATTTGGACAGATTATCTGGGGGGCATCGAAACCCTGGAGAACGTTTAGACCCTTTCAACTGTAATTTCACTCCAAGTAAATTAACCTCAGCCAAGGTCATAGATATACAAAAATATTTACATAAGAGGTATGTTGTTTCTTAAATTCTAAGAGTAAAATATAGGAGACCTCTGTATACCCAGTGATCGAAATTTATTTAATGAAGTCCGTATGCTGAAATACATACCATATGATGAAATACTACCCATCATTAATTAACTTTTTTTTTTTTTGAGGGCAGTATCACTGGCCCTCACATGTGGGATCGAACCAGGGCCGCTGGCTTCCCAAGCCAGCGATTAACCACCGCACCATTCGGCCAGCCCTACCCATCATTAAAATAAAATTAAAATTCAATTTTATGGGAAAATGTGATATATTGATAAGTGAAAAAGTGAATTTCAAAACAGTATTATAGTTTAACTGTTATTTGTGTGTGTGTGATATATATATATATATTTATCATATATCATATACCATATATATGGCTACACAAATACACACAAGTATAGAATGAGAGAAAGGAGTGGAGGGAGGGAGAGAGAGAGAGAGAGAGAGAGAGAGAGAGAGAGAGAGAGAGAGAGAGAGAGAGAGAAAGAGAATAACTGAGTACACGGACATCGACCAAAATGTTAAATGTGTTCATTTCTGGGAGGTTTAACGTAGTTTCTCTATTTTCCCGTCTGTACAGTGCACATGCAGTGCATTGATAGTGACTTTAAAATGACCAGGGAAAATTCCTCTAGCTGATGGAACCAGGGCCCCAGGGCCTTGCTCGCGTGACTGGCTGCTGGGATCAGATTCCTTCTGGCCCAATGTCTTTCCATTTACTCAGATGCCAGATGGCAATTTAGAATTCACCCCTTCTGAATTCAGCCTTTGTGCTACAAAATGATTTAGAAGTACAGAGGTAAGGAAAATGTTATGGCAGGGTCTAAGCAAGCACATGAAAGGATCAGAAACATTGTTCGGTAACCCAATTGTGAAATTCTTCGTCTCCGTGCACATGTATGGCCCCAATAAATAACTGTGCAAATGCATCACATGGTTTTCAAATTCTGCAGAACAGTAAGAAGTAAATTAGAACCCCACCGGGGCTTGAACTACAAATGAACTACTGGGGAGGAATACCATTTTGTTGTGAAAATAAAAGTACTAATTTGATAAGGAGATTAAGGGAGTGAATTTCGGAGAAGGGAGGTTTCCTTGTTAAAAATTTACCAGTTAATAGAATTCATTTATCACCCCATCTGCTATTTCTGGTTATAAAAATACCAAAGAAGGAAAATTATGGAGGCCTTACAAATCTGGAATGTACTTAAGCTTTTTAAGGAATTGAACATTGGCTTGCAAACTTAGCAAAGAGCCAACGTTTATTAAACTGTAAACTTCAAGTGTGTATTTGCATACGTATTTATGCAAGTGTCCATAGTGATAACCAAGGACAATTTACACGCACGGAAAAGACATGCAACCAGCTGAAGAGGCAGAAACGTTCTTGCTGACCTGTCAGGCGCACTCTCACTGCACTGCAGTTTAGAAGCCGACAGCATGTTTGCTGATGCTAATATTTCATTTCCTAACTCTGTTGCTCACCTGTCCACTCACATGTGCTCACTTGCATAGTGGTTCTGGGATTCCAGGAGTGATAATGATTCTGGAAGTGATGTTCATTCCTTCTAGAAATTTAAGAAAGGAAAGACTAGTTTATTTGAGGCTATAGTAGGTTTTGTTAAAATATCAGATAAGGAAAATTTTGAGATTTTCTTTTTTTGGAAAAAAGTTTATCTTTTCAGCATATTGAGCACTTGCTCTGTTCCAACCTCTGATCCAGGGCCTGCAGTTAGAGGCATGGTAGATACAAAGTCTGTATCCTCAAAGAGTTCAGTGTCCAGGGGCACCTCCAAAAGTATAATTCAGTATGGCAAGTGTTTATAGCAATGGGTGGCAAAGGCACTCTGGTTATTTCTGCCATAAGTTGTTGGGGTCATGATAGTCCTTAATGCCATTCTCCCGAGCGTATGGTAGGATTACCCTGCTCTTTCCCCATTTAAGCTATGCATGGGCATGTCACTTGCCATGCCGTGGTGATCCTGGAAGCTGGGCCTTCACCGAGGTTCCTGAGTGGTTAAAATGACAAAGTCCCACTGCTGACAGGTAACATGAGCAAGAAACAAGCCTTTGTTGTGTGAAGTCACTGAGATCTGGGGCTGTTTGTTACTGCAGCAAAGCTTAGCCCTGCTGACTGATACAGAGAATTACATGTGGGCTGAAATCTGGAGCGTGTGACCAAGCGCAGAACAGGGAGGCTGGGAACAGGGAGAGCGGAGGCACAGACACGGCCGCTCTCCTCTGTCTCGACTGTTCTCCTTCATGCCTTTGTCTGCTCAGTGTATTCCCTCCGCTCCTCCCAGACTGTTGGTTAGACATTGCTGTCCTGACCACACCCATCTGTCTCCTCTCCTGAAATGTCACACACACACACACACACACACACACACACACACACACACAATAGCAAAGGTGTGACTTTGCCAATAAAAACAAGACAGGAAACCTCAACAAACTAGAGATATCAACACAAGTTTGGGTGTAGAAAGAGCAGACACACAGATGGGTGACTCCAACTCCCTCACCTGTACCTACTTCCTCCAGGAGGAAGACGAAGAGGTCCTGCTCTCGGGTGCATCAAGCACGAAGGAAGTCTGTGGTGAGAATCATCATTTAAATGAAAATCTTGATACTTCACAATAAGAACCCCAGTTCTCTTCCCCAGTATGGCTTCCGAAGGGTGGTCAGCCATGTATATGCCCCCAAAATAAAGATCTCTAGATACTGACATAGGGAACCCCTTAATAAAAGCAATGAATTTGCTTCTCTCAGCCCACAGGGGATCCCATCAGCTAACAAGCCCCACTGGCGCATCCAGAACTTTCTATTAGCTTGTCAATGTCCCTCATTAAATATGAATGACAAGCACCATTGCCATTTACAGGATACCTCCAACTTGGTAGCTTGAAAGTTAGTCATACAAAGGCATGAACAAAAGGAGGCTAGAGGGACCAGACAGTGCAGGGACCAGAAGAAAAATTCCAAGCAAATGAATGAAAAGTGTTTTGGGGAAGTAATGGGAGATAGTGCCCCCATAACGGAAAAACAGAACTTTTTAGAAAGTAAAAAAAAAAAAATTAGAGAAAGGAAATGGCTCTAGGAAAATAAAAACTTGAGCCAAAAATGTTTCTAAATTGGATGATAGAGTTGAGGACTCCTTGGTAGAACATGAAAAGACAAAGAGATAGAACATTTGGATTTAGGGGGCCACATGGAAAGGAAGTAGCATGAGGGAATATTGTCACGTTCCTGAGGGGCCAAAGGCTTCTCAAGTAGGACAGTGGCTAAAACGGGCAGATGGAAATGCCAAGTTTCACAGGACGTGAAACTGCTCACACTCTCAAATGCTGCCAGAGGAGTAGGAAGGGCACAGCCACCTTGGAAAACGTCTGGCAGGTTCTACTGAAGCTGGGCATCAGCACACGATGTCATCCAATGCTCATTCTCACTTCTGGTTGGACACGCAACAAGATGCGCTCGTGCACACTGAAAGACACAAGTGTGATTTCACGGTATTCAAAGGCTAGAAACCCACATCAGTAGCCTAAATAAGTATATTTCAGTAAACACACACACACACACACACACACACACACACACACACACCACACGATGAAAAGAATATCACAAACAATATTGAATGAAAGAAGTCAGGACAAAAAGAACACTGTAGGTTTCGTCTATATAAAGTTTAAAATATAGGAGAAACATCAAAAACTGTGGTGTCAGAATCCAGCACAGTGACCTCCTCTGGAGGAGAAGGGGGTTCAGAGGGATGTCTGTGAGGCTGGTTTGTTCCATTTCTTGGGATGGGGAGGTGGGTAAACATGTGTGCTTCCTTTGTGGAAGTTTATCCAGTTGTACACTTTTTCTTGGTTTACTTTTATGGATAAATTTTATACTGCAAAGAAGAAGTTTATTAAAATGAGTCCTTGAAAATGATTTTCAACTTGAAATAATAATGTATTCTAATCAGTGATGATCTAAAATCATTGGCAAGCTTTCCTTTAGCTGTAGACTGTCTTTTGCTTTTCACTGTATCTATGAATTCGGCCCCCAAATAGGATGCCCTCATTGGTTCCTGCCAACAGACGTGTGTATGGGAGCTTAGGTACTTCTTAATCTCAGAGGCTGTGGGCACAGTGTCTGTAGACGAACTGGCTTCCCTTAATTTTATTCAAACCAAGCAAAAGCCACAATATTATTTTAGCTGAAGGAGATGACAAATCTAAGTTGTAAGTGTCTTTCCCACATCAACTTGGTCATTTCACGGCTATTTGAAGAGCCTGAATTTGAGGGTGGGCTTCTTGGATAAAATGGTGCAAAAAACAAACATTGTTCAAGTAGCTGCAAACTAGGAAAATGTGAACTTTTCAATCTTCTACAAGGGACCTGTGGTTTTTAACCTCATTTTAAAGGTGAGCTGGCCCTCGTGGTAAACCAGCATTCTTTTGGGGGCCTCTCTGCATCTCCCAACTCTTCAGAGCCCCACCACCACCACTACCATGCTCGCCTCACTTTCTCTGCTTTCTTCCCTTTCCCCCAGCAGCCCACTCTCTTATGAATACCAGAGATAGGTGACAGTGAGAGGTGCAAGCAAGTGTTTAC
Organism: Aselliscus stoliczkanus; assembly: GCA_033961575.1. Taxonomy (NCBI): domain Eukaryota; kingdom Metazoa; phylum Chordata; class Mammalia; order Chiroptera; family Hipposideridae; genus Aselliscus; species Aselliscus stoliczkanus. The sequence continues at coordinate 174,177,197 of CM066731.1, forward strand.
CTGTTTGTCATCTGTCATCAGTGACTTTGGACTGACCCGGAAACCCCAGGGAGCCACTTTAAGGGCCCTTGTGAAGCCTGTGTGATCTCACCAATAAACCCGGAAATAAAAGAAAATCAGCCTTGACATACATAAGAGGATGTCTGAAACAGAAGCCGAGGTTGAGCCCAGCACGCCAGGAGGAGCACGCTTGGCCTCCGTTTGGGAGGTTTGCGGTGAGTGAGAGCGGTCTGTGCAGGACCCCAAACTGTGTGCTTTTGCTCTCCAACAGCCTGGGTTCGCATTTTTCTCCACACGCCTCATCATTTCAGCAGGATGGCTTTTCCTTACGTTTACAGTGCCCTTGTCTTTGTTCCCACAGGGAAGATCATACAAACAGAAATCAGAACTTTTCACTGTGCAGAAGACGCGCCATTATAGTAAGTCTACCCCAAACATCCTGACCCGGAGCCCACTCCCAGCACCAGGGAGACTAGGTAAACAGGAAACAAATTAGAAAGAACGCAAGTGCACAGCCAGGTTCGGGCGCTCGCCACCAAGGAAGAGGTTTAATGAATAATTTCCCAGGACCAGGCTGACTTGGATGGGGAAGTTGACTGGTCGTTTCGGTGTTCTACAGGCCGTCTTGAATATCAGCTTCAGTTTGTGTAATCGACCAGTTGACCATTTCAGCTCTCTTTCCCTCTCCACGATGCCCTTTCTTTTCCCAAATCTTCTCTCTGTTTGAAGTGGGAAGGGTGTGATGGCCAGATCATGGGTGTTGGTACCAGAAGGCCTCATGTGAGTACCAGCCGGGCATTTTACCAGCAACGTGACCCCAGTCAAGTCCTGATCTTTCTTTGCAAAGTGGAAATAGTGTCTCCCCCGGTGACCACACGGAATTCTTATGAGAATCAGAGAGTGTGGGTCTGATGGAGCACTTTGGGAAGCACATATTACTATCAGGTAACAAAATTTTTTAAATTCTTAAATTAATATTTCCTCTCCACCCTCTCCACTTCAAATTAATCAGAACTTTCTTAGGTAAGGGGCTAAGTCTTGTTATTTTTTTCCTCAGCATAACAGATATTCCATATATATGTATTTGCTGAATTTGGTCATCAGCTCCATCAATCATTGCAAATAATCCTTTGCCTGACAGGAAAACGAGCATAATTTCACTTATCTCAGCAGTTGCAGCTCTCAGGTGTTTTCTTCCTTGTTTATTTGTTTACTTGTGTGTCATCTTTCTTTCCCAACTAGACTGCAAAGTCACCATGTGCCGGGAGATTAGTAGACACCCAATAAATATTACTCATCAGTTAATCAACAAAGTCTTTCATTTTCAACTCATGATTTTAGAAGCAGGCAGGTAGGTGCCTTTGCAAAGGCTCTGTGTGTAACCCACTCCCAGTGTTAGTCTGCTCCTCTAAGCGCATCACCGATTTATAAATTTTGGGAAGTACATGACCCACAATATGCAGCCCTAACTTAATGAAAGACCAGCTGCCGTATTTACTTATACTGTCAATCAGACCCCTTCTTTCCACAGGTTTGCCTCAGAAAAATATTCTCTGGGCATAAGCCGGCAATTGACAAAAAGGGAAAAAAATGGAACAATGAGGTAATTTTTTATATCTGTCTGGCAAAGGCGATAAAGGAAGATACAACTGAGTGTTGGCAGAGTGGAAGGAATGCTGGGTGCTCATGGCTGACAGGGGTGTTGACGGACACAAGGTTCTTCAGGGTAATCTGAGAATTTGTGGCAACATCCTCTTAACACTGTCCACATTTTGACCCTGAACTTCTACTTTTAGACATTTACGAAATGGTATGCATGTTTTATCTTTCAAAAAAACTGAATTCCAGACCCACTGCGTTCCGTTGCATGGCCTTCAGAGTTTGCGCAATAGTGATTCACTGTAGCCTGATGGGATCATGAATAATGCTTTCCTTTGTTTATCTACAGTTTTTGTATTTTCTACAATAAACATCTTTTTGGGGTAAAATAAATAGTCAGTATATAAAAGGAACTGGATCTTCCAAGAGTCAAAATTAGCCATTGCCACAGGCAGTGTTGACAAAGCACGCATTTATTGAGAAGACCGAGAATGGCTGCAGGATACACGATGGCAGATACTAAACAAAGAATATTAAATATTTACACCATGCAGAGGCCAGTGGGGAAAGCACACACATGAAGGGGCCATTGGGGAGTTTTATGTTTACATAGAATGAGGATGGAGGAAATTGTTTAGGAAGTCGGGGAGGCAGGAGGAAGAAATACTTGATTGAGAAGAGTCTCATTTGAAGGTGCAGAATGGGGCTGGTTTGTTGGGAGGATTTCCTTCAGCTTGGAGTGGAAATTTCCAGGGCCCTGCCCTGCGCCTTACAACTCTGATTTCTCTCTTACTCTGCCCAGATCGGAAAAGAACAGCCAATTGGCAAATGCTTTATAGCAACTGGCAAACATGGGGCCCACAGAGTGCCATGTTCAATGCTATACAATGGAGGACAGACTCTATTCATCATCACAGCACTTTGGCCACAACGCAAATACATAGCCAGAGGTCACTGAGAAATTAGAAACAGAGAATGAAGGTTGAAAATATGCATCTACATAAAAAACCAAACAACAAAACAAAACAAACCTTTCTTAGAATTTCTGTGTAGTTAGAAAGTTCTTTTCTCATCAAAAGCATCTTGCTTATGGTGCCTGGAACATAAGAGATACCCATCAAATATTTGTGGAATGAATAAATAAATAAGTATGCAAATGAAGGCAGTGAGAAAGAATCATCGGTGTTTCGCCTACTGTTCTCTTCTATCCATAAAATAATCGAGTGTATCATTACACAGGCCTCTGAAAACTGCACCCACAGTTTTTGAGTTCCTCCCCTGTCTGAGGCCCTGTCTGCAGCTATATTCTCAGAGAAAATGAGAGCAGACATGCAGGATACTTGGTGATGCACAATAATTAATATTAAAATGACGTGAACCACAATTCAGGCACAGACGTGCCAGTGTGGGCTGGAAGGGGCAGAGGTTTTATAAAAGAGGTGAACTTTGGGTGGACCCCCCAAATTGGCAGGATTAGGGGAGCTGCTAGGATGAGAGAGAGCCCCCAGGAGAGGTAGGCAGGAGCAGGGGCCGGGAGGCAGAAATGGAGGCGAAGTGCTCAGGGAACAGGTGGCCACAGAGGTCTTGTTGAGAGTAGAGCCAAATCAGAATTGGATCCCTGACACAGGAGTAAGAACTGTCACATTCCTTTATTTTTGTCACTCAGATAAACCTCCCTGAGCCCTGCGGTTGGCAAGAATTTGAAATGTGCTTGTGGTCATCTGTTCTCATGCTGCCCCCTGTTTCTCAGGTTGGCTCCCTGTCCATCACGGCCATCACGCAGACACTCACCGCCCAAGTCTGGGTGGCCCGGCCCTGCGTGGTGGCTGCCCTCCTTCCAGACTCAGCACCAGCTTCCCTTCCACCATCGTCTCTGGCATGACATGGCTTAATCTGCCTCAATGTGACGCTGTTTGCACCCTGCAGATACCCCTGGAGCTGTCAAACCCTCTGGAGACTGAGGGTTGTGTTGTCCTCCCCTCCTGCACCCTCTCACTCTCTCAGCTTTTGTCACTCTGTCCTTCTCATAGTGTCTTAAGTGGGCCATGGCTTTTTCTACCCAAAGTTCTGTGCATCCTCCTGGAAAGGTTGTCCTTCTCTTGGCCTGACTAGTGTCTACTCCTGCTTGGAGTCAGCTGATGCCACCTCCTCAGACGTCCCTTTCAGCCCCCTGTCCTGTTCTCAGGATGTCCTCTACATCCCCTCCCACCCCGTGTCAGATTACATATCCACTCACTTCACCTCTGTCTCCTTTGCCACAGGGATGCCCACAGGTCAGGAATTATTGTTTTGGCCTTAGCGTATGCCTAGCACTTAATCCAGAATTAAGCACCTAGTAGCCACTCAGCACTATTAAGTCAAATAATTAGCAGCACCGTCCCTCTGGGCTGTGGAGAGGATTCAACAAAATAACGTTGGTGAAGGACTTAGGGGCACAGTGGAAGCCCGAGAGGCTTGTTGGGAGGAAAGCATGCTATAGTAGCAAGTGATAGTACTGTGTTATTGAGTATTTACCATGGCCAGGTGCCCTTCTAAATACTTGCCATACTGGTATTGGTTAACCCTCATATCATCCCCGTTTCACACTTTAGGAAGCAGACACAGAGGGTAAGCCACAGCCCAAGGCTGTCATCTTGTAAGTGGCACAGGCTCCTCTTGACCATCTGTTCTTCTGCCTCCCACGTCCCGTCAGTGAGCTGACAGGGTGGTGGCGGGAGGGCTTCAAGAGGAGAAACCTCTCCGTGGGGCAGCACGGAAGGGAAGCCAGCCACGGGCAGAGGCGACGTTGTCACTCAGTGTGAGGTGGGATGGGGCAGGGTGGCTGGGCAGTTTGAAGAAATGACTATAATGATGATGTGGACAATAAGAATTGCAATTATAATAATAGCTGATGCTTACATAGCATGACTCAATGTCCTGTTTGCCCAACCGTGCCTATAATCTCAGAGTCATTACTGAGTGTCTCCTTTCCCTTATCGTGCCCTGGTTTGTACCCTGTGTTTACAGTGTCTGCCACATGTCGTGTGCTGCTCCCTGAGCTTCATAATCACGTTTCACTTCCTCTGCACATCGACGATCGGCAGTTGGTGCAATGACCTGGGAGGAGTCAGAAAGGTCACTGACCTGTGGTGGTCCCGGAGTGACCACAGCTCACAATGAAACTCTCATCACTGTCTCAGCCTGTGGGGTGGATTGGGGTGAGGACAAGGGAGCCCCGGAGCAGGTAGCAAGGTCCCAAATGATAAGGACCCAGGCAGTAACACAGAGGAAATTTAGAGACATCTCAAGCCCTCCCCTCCCTACCCTCAGGTCTTGGTGGAAGCCAGTCGAACTGGCTGTAAAATGGATCAGCAAACAGACCCATCATTTGCAGTGCTTGTCCTGTACACCTCATCAGCTGCTCAGATCAGATAAGTACGGTGTGAATGCATGGGCAGGTTTTATTTCCCATCTCCCACAAGCTTTGGCACAGGCGATAGTTCCATGTGTTTACAGTTGTGTTGAATCTGCAGTAGAGACAGTTTATAGTTTTTTCCTAAATAACGATGACTCTGACAGGGATGAGGTTGAATAAACATTTATTTATCTCCTGTTTTCACAGGACAGATGGAAAAGTAGTTTTATGCTCAGGGGAAAAAAATGGTTTTAAAAGCTTAAGTTGGGGATATTGTTACCAGATCCTGATCGGAACTGTGTTATAAACCAGATGGTACAGGTCTCCTTCCACTTCCTCCACGGAATACCTGGGGGGACCGACGGTGCCTCAGGTGTGAGCACTGCCGTGGTGACCGTGCTATGGTGGGCATTAGGCTGTCCCTGCACAGGCCACCTTCCGTGTCTTAATCCACGGCTAAACAATACAAGTGAGATACAGTTTAAGATGAATATAACTGAAGACTTTGTAGCCTCTAACATTCATTTCCTGTTCAATTTCTACAACAGATAAAATTTTCTGTAAATATGGCCTATTTCTATGCATAACACAGGTGAATTGCAGAGATGGTGCCTGCCAAAGAGCACGGTACCTTTCATCACGGCCACCTTTAAAAATAGGTGCCTGATACATGGCAAGGATGGGGGAGAGGGGATTGTGGGGCATAGTTTTACGTGATTCCCAGAATTTTCTCATGTCATTCTTTGCAGTAAACTGTAAAATCCTGACTACCAAATTTGAAACTAAACGGGGATCAGTACTCATTCAAATGGAATCCTTTTGAAATAGAAATATTATCTTTCACCACTTTCTCCCTTTCAGAGCAGCCTGAATAACAGCATCCCACCTTCCTCAGGAATGCTGGTGCCCCAAGCCCCTGCCTTCCTACTTTTCCATTTGGAATTGGCACGTGCATTTTGTAGCCATTGTTTTACTTTCAATTGCTCCTCTAGATGCAAACATGTCCAATCAACCCTGAAAAGTTGCAGAAACAAGATCGGACAGATCTGAGGATGCCACAGACAGAGCCCAGAACTGAAGCCTGAGAAATGCGCCCTGAAAACAGACCCTCCACACAAATGGCCCCTGCCAAGGAATCCCTCCACGGCTCCTTCCTCCTTCGCCACAGCCTCCTTTCCTGGTGGGGAACTGCGGGAGGGTCCTTTCCTAGTGGGGAACTGCGGGAGGGGTTGGGTCTCATCCTCTTTTTCAGTTTGACACCAGCCATGAACCTCTTCCTTCCTAGAGTGGTTCGCATGCTTGTGTCCTCATGAGGATTTTTTATTTTATTGTGGTAAGAACACTTAACATGAGATCTACTCTGAGCAGATATTTAAGTGTACAATCCCACATTTTTTTTTTCTATAAGACACAATGCTGGGCAGCAAATCTCTAGAAATTATTCAACTTGTATAATTGAAGTTTTATGCCATTTCCCCCTACCCCAGCCCCTGGCAACTGCTACTTTACTCCTTGTTTCTGTAAGCGTGACTATTTTGGATTCCTCACAGAAGTCAAATCCTCAGTATGCGTCCACCTGTGGCCGCCTGACTTCACGGAGCGTAATGTCCTCGAGGGTCTTCCGTGTCATTATGGCAGGATTTCCTTCCCTTTTAAGGCTAATAGTCCATTGTGTATATATAATGCATATATTTTTATGCCTTTATTCATCAGGGGTGCCAACAGGTACATGACAAGATGTCCAGTGCATCACACGGTTGGAATGGCGACCATCAAAACACAAAAGGTGAGTGTTGGGGAGGAAGCGGAGGATTGGAACACGTGTTGGGCACGCAGAGTGGTGCTGCCTCTGTGGAAAGGAGCGTGGGGTTTCCTGCAAACATGAAAAATAGCAGCGCCCTGTGATCCAGCGATCCCACCTCTGGGTACCTATCCGAACGTACCGAAATCAGGATCTCAGAGAGGTGTTAGCACCGCTGTGCTCCTGGTGGCACCGGTCACAATAGCCAAGCGCGGAGACATCCCGGTGAGGCTGTCACCTGGGAATTTCGCTTCTGAGTGCCTTGGGCTAGTGCGCTTCACTCTCCTCCTCCCCCTCCCCCTCCTCCCCTTCCTCCTCCTCCTCCTCTTCATCTTGGCTCACCTGGCCCTTTCTCTGGCTCTGCCTCGTGAGGGGTGGGCTCACACCAGGGTGACAGCGTCTGCCTCCCCGCGGGCCTGGCCTCCTGGCTGCTGCCAACAATGATCCTGTAAGGACTGCTTGATCCTGGAAGCTGACGCTTAATGGCGCAGAACTCCCCAGTTCCTACCCTTAATTTGTCATTGTATTCCTTAATATTCTCCAGACTCCACTGACACAAGTGGATCGCCCAGAAACTCTAAACTCAGCCCCGCCACCACAAATCCCCCTTGCTCCCCTATCCCGTGCCCCCCTCAGGAATTCCTGTTTCCTTCTCCCCCTCTCCTAACACCCTTTGGCCCCCACATCTTTGAACTTTTACGGAATTTGCATCTGTGACAAATTACTAGCTGTTTAAGTCTGTTCTGTCACACCACTCCTGTTGATCTTGGCTTTGAACTCTGAGCTTCCAGGTGGACACTCTCTGTTGTTCTGTGTTCTGATTCATGGTCTAGCCCCAGAGAACGGATTCCGCAGAGAAGGGCTTCCAAACAGGTCATGTGAGCTCCAGACTTATGCACTTTTTACTTCTACGCTTTTCCAAACCAATCATTTTTAAAAACTTAAATGGATTCATGGTTAAAAGGCCTTTTTATCACCTGCAGAAATGGGACACTGGTATTGCTTGCCACCAGCAGATGTTGGCTGTAAAACAAATTCCACATAAACAGAGCAATGCTATCAGGTTCCACCCCCCCACATCGGAGACCTGCCTTTTCAGAAGGAAACACACTCAGAGTATTAGGGGTGTGGTAAAGACATAGCCGGAGCGAACTAAAACTCTTGTTGTCTCCAAAAAGAACTGAAAAGGGAGCAACTTTTTCACAGGGGTTCAGAGTTGTTGAACCCAATGCCAGTAACCACCTAAAATTGCCCCTCAGCCCACACTCGGGACACCCTGGTACAGAGCCCAACAGCACCATTTATTGTGTGGTCTCCAAATAACAGATCCTAAGTATCAGCTCATCGAAGCCACCTGAAAGTTCTCTGGAGAAGGTACGGTTATTGCCCATTTTCCAGATGAGAAAACTGAGGTACAGAGGGATAAAGTAGCTTGCTTAAGACCACACAGTAGTAAGTGGCTGAGTCAGGGTCCGCTCAGGGTGACAGCAGCCATTTTGAGTTTTAAAACAGAGACCGTGACACCGGGACTCACGAGACGGAAGCTGGGACCACAGGGAGCTTCTGCGGCAGGAGCTGGCGCACCTGAGCACGGGGCTCAAGAGCTCCGGGAGATGCTGCCCAAACAAAGGCAGGGGGGCAGCAGCCGGGCTCCCCCTTCCGCCGGCTCCTCTGGCCGAGTCCATGGACTCCCCACCTGCAGGGCCAGCCCCCCAATACAGAGCCGAGGGGGCCGAGGTGGGGCATGACTCTGGGGCCGCCAGGGCCTGACCCTGGACTTCTCGCCCGCACTCCCATGCAGCGGTTGACTGTCGGAGTTCACATGACACGTTAACCTGCGCACATTCTCCCTGTTCCAAGAAGACGGGCGGGCCCTTCGGGCTTCCCTTTCCTGGGCTGCCTGGGCTACGTGAAGACGTTCTGTCCTCTCTTTTAAGTTCACTGTAAACATGGTGCACAATGTCCCAGGCCGGGAGAGATGAAAAGGACATGCAACTATTTTCTTGGACAGGGGACAGGTCTGAGGTCCCTGGGCCTGTAGACAGGGGTTACCTGCATGCCACTCCCTGTCTGAATTCCTAGGTGGAGGCTGGGGCCATTTAGGAGTCTGGGTCCCAGTACCGGACCCTCCACGTTGGCCAAGACCTCCAGCTCTGCAGGGGCCCTGAGCAGAGAGCCGCCAGACCACACACAAGACATATTGAATATCAGAGGCCCTTCTCTGGGGCTGGGCAGCACACAGGCCCAGGAATTAGGTGTGTGTGTCGGGGGGGGGGGGGGTAGACAGTAGTAATGAGCCTCAGTTCTCTCCAGTCTGGTGGTTTGCACACATGGAGTCAGATTCAGATTAATTTGGGGAAAATGAAGATAGGTTCTTTCCTGCACACCTGAACACCTGGATTAAAATTCTCCGCCGCTATGTGATGTAGAAAGTGAGGGAATGATATGAGGTCAGTGCCCCAGTCTCTGCCAGCCTGAGTCCCTGTGGCCAGAGGTTGATGGATATGTGTTAATGGCAAGCTCTCTGGGACCCTGGGTGAAAAGTGGGCCACCATCTTGGTCAGGTGTCGGTGAGACACCAACCTAGAAAGGGGCCCATCCTGGGGCGTCTGACCCAAGAGAGGACTGCAGTGCTGGGGAAGGCGGCTTCCAGCTGAGATACCTGCAGCCGAGGCCGTGCGTGGGGGCAAAAGAGGTGACAGAGTTATTCCTGATCACAGGACAGCTGGCCCCGAGAGATCCTGAATAAATAGGGCCAAAGCTCCATCATTCTGTGGGTGCAAGTAGTGATGGGACTTTTGGTCCACCCCTGTCTGGGGAGGGGCAGGACATTTGGGGCCACTTGGATTATTGAAAATTGAAAAGAATGTTTTCTTCTAATCATTTCTTTTCACAACCGACTTAAGGCCAGAGGCAGGTCCCCGTATCAATGTCTCCTTTTATTTAGCTTTAATTGAAGTTCAGCAAACCAAGGAAGCTATTCATGTTGGTTGCACTAAAAATCTCAAGCTGCACTGTCTCCAAAGAAACAGCCATGAGAAAATAATAGAGTCTCCCGGGAATTTACTTCCTGCTTCGAAAGAAAAGAATCGTGTTATCAGCTTGTATCTTGTGCAGTAAATGACTTTCGGATCACAGGCTACTGTTCCACTGAAGCTGATTTCCTTCCAAATTTCCTGGAAGGATCTTGGCCATGAGGTTGAGCAGCACATGTCTCGGCAGGTGACCAAGGATCCGTGTGAGGTTCCCACAGTCGCCGAGAAGGAGAGTCCCAGTGACTGACAAGCTCACAGAGAAGCAGCCCCGAGCACCGCTTGCTGTGCCAGCTCCCACTCTGAATACGTCCCGTGACCAGGCGTGGCCAGCTGCGGACTACCCCACCTAGAGACATTGCAGGGGGCTTGGGGCTTAACCCTCAGGACCCGGACAATGACAAAAAGGAGGACCAAAGGCCCCTGACAAGTTATCCCCTGGAGTGAAATTCTTAGGTCCCTCAGGGTGAAAGTTACTTGTTCAGAAACAAGCAGATATCATCAAAGTTTAGGTTTTAACATGGTCAGTTATCATTTGACATCATTTCTGTGGCCTAATGGGTGATTTCACAGAAATATCCAAATATTGGGGCCTGGGTCATTGTGCTGACAAAGATGAAACAAAGAAATGAATGGGAATCTCAGGGCTTTACAAGAAAGAGAGCTCAGAATAGAGCTGCCGGCATCTGAGAGGCCATCGCAGGAGGTGGGTCCCCGGAATGTCCCTGGTGGTGTTTGTTAAACTTAACCTTCATTAAGGCCCTTGGACAAAATCTGTGCTTTGCACGTTAAAAACCCACAAGGGCTTTTGTGCCTGGGAAGAGGAAAGCCAATTTGTTGGGGAGGAATTACTCAGAACAGTGTCACAGGCCCTGGGGCACAAAAGACCATTTGCAATTAGAAGAGGGTATGGAGGGCTCCACACACTCTGGGGCTGTCTCCTCATTTGCATTTTAACTGCCCTTTTCAGGCAAAGCCATTGTGAGCAGGAGTGGCCCCGCCCCGCACACACTGGCCGGGCAGCTGGACTCTGCCCGTCTTGGCAGGTGTTTCTTGGGGACACTGGTCAGTTCAATACTCTTCTTTCCATTGCTTTTTGGTGTGTTAATGGCTCCCTCTCTTTTGAAAGAATTTTATCTATTAAATCACTCATGCACATAGAGACAGAATTCAAAACTATTTACCTATTGATTTAATATTTATAATAATCCACTGGAATAAGAATACCTGTTCTGTAGGGGGGAACACATAACCCAGGCGTGTGAAAGCGTCTATAAACCATAGAATGCTCTGCAAATGCCATACGCTGATGTTAGATATTGTTGCCATGTTCCCCACATGGTGGGCCACTGATGTCACTTTCCAAAGGTGCTGAGTTGTCATGAGTCCACTAACAGAATTCCATTCGATAGACTAGGAACTGCAGAAAGAGGTTTCAGGGAAGTACTGGGATTTACCACCTAAAACATCCCATTTCATCAATGATTTTCTTGCACAGTTATCACAGAAAAGAAGTGTTAAAATTATCTAAAGCTTTGGAATAAGGGGAACAATTACCTTGTGCCCTTTCTGGGTCATACCGGAAGGACATCTGACAATTTAACAAGCCCGTCTAAGAAGACTTTGTTTTTTTAATTTGATTTAATACTATTGATGTGGGTGGGGGTAAAACAATGTAGATGGATGATAAGGTACAAATTATTTCTGTCCAGTAGAAAAGATAATCAAGCCCAAATGTGTTTTTCTGGTTTTTGTTTTGTTTTGTTTTTTGCCCTGTAACCCATTGCCTTTTTGTTTCTAATTCTGCAAGTTTATTGATCATAATCTCTCCCTTTGAACTCATCTTTCACCATCTGGTCCCCTCATTACTGAGTTAAATAAATCTTCAAAACATGCTCACAATATATTTGTAGAGTTATGTTTTTGTAAGTTTTAGAAAGTAATACCCTGACAGCTGTACGGTAAAGTTTTTAAAAAACAGTGATGATCTTTGTGTGAAATTTATGGCAACAGATCCCAGCTAGAGAAGGGGCTTTCACAGGTATCCCTAAATATAAGCAAGTAAACAAAAGAACTGCCTGAGGGAATGTTGAAAAAGCCACCGTTAACTTGGAGGAAATTTCCACACCGTCAAGCATCCATTACAGCAGAAATGTTACACACACATCAAAAAATATTATATGGGTAGCAGCTGAACTAAATATTATTTCCATTTCTTGAATGAGAGTGAAATCATAACTGGTTCTCTTAAGTTGTTCATGGAGTAATTATTTAGTCATGGTCTCCATTGTCCTCTCCTCATAAAGCCATGTCATTCCAGAAGAAAAAACAAACAGTAAAAAGAAAACTAATGCACTCAAGAACCCTACTGCAGATCTTTTCTATACGAAACAGTTGACATTTTTTCCAGGACAACTCAACTTGTTTGTAGTGGCAAATATCAACAAGGGAGCCCCAGGAGCGTGATTGCTGTAGAATAGGGAACTCGGCTGCGAGGGGTCCTCTTGAGGCTTCAGATGAAGACCTGGAGAGCTTTCCCAAGGCTTTTTTCTCATCTGCAGCAGCTGTGTAACTTATAGGGTCAGGGAAACTCCGTCTCACCAGTGCCCAGGGATCACGCGGACCCTCCCAAATGCTAACTTCCAACATTCATGGGGAGAGACCTGGGATGTTTTTATACAGCGTGTGGGCTCCTCACACGTTCAGGAGTCTTGGAATAAATAAAATGTATTTTCCCTCTGACTTTTCCTTGAGGACAGTGAGTTGGGCAATGAGTCACCAGTCCTTAGAGACACGCAATGAGTCAGGCCAGCCTCATAGCTGACTCAAGTGATTTTATAGTGAATTGTGGAGGCCAACTGGCCAGACTGGCCAAGCTGGGTCTAACTGAAGTGCCACCTTTCAGGAGAGTCCTGTCATTCCAGTTACATGTCTGGATCCGGGTCCATGCCTCCAGAAAACCCTGTCAAATCGAATATGTTATGTGGGAGGGAGAGCTTATTTGTGCTTATGACTTTCTTATTAGGAAAAACAGCACCAAGGTGAAGAGAAGTCATGGTGGAAAGAGAGTTCAGAAGACCTGCAGGTGTGAGGGCTGCTAGGGGAGGGTTCATTTTGTTTTCTTTCGTGTGGAGCTGGAGAGGGCGAGGTGGGCAATGATGGGCAAGGGCTGGCCAGACAACTGAAGAAAAATATGGAGGAAAGTCTCAATTTCCCAGTTTTAACAAAAGACCCCCAGGTTTTCATTAAATTTTGTTTTGTCTGTAATCTCTGGGGATTAAATCTCACTGTCTCTCTCTCCCTCTCTCTGTCTGTCTCTCCCTCTCCCCTCACTTCCCCATACAGCTTCATGATGGTCATCATAAGAAGAGCTCCAAAGTCAAAAAGTCCAGATTGAAACCCCCACTTTGCCCCTTCCTCCCTGTATGACCTCAGATAATTTACCAAACCCCTTAGTCTCAGTTTCTTCATCTGTCAAATGGAGACAGTAGCCCTTTGTGAGGACTGAGTGTGCCTGGCTTGTGACTGTTCAACCAATGTTGGCAACTGTCATTCAATTAAGTTGAGCTAATGGAAAAAACACAACAAAAAAAACCCAAAAAACCACTCAGCTATTCCTTGTTAGATGCAGCCTGGCATTTCAACCTTGGTGTTGGTAGAACTCTTCCATGAAGACTCTCCGCCTGCCTGATGTGGCCACTGGGAAGAGTGTATTCTTACCATTGACACTGGACAATGGCGTTTTCACCTAAAAGTAAAGCATTGTAGCACAGAGCCTGGCACAGAGCAGAGCTCAGCAGATATTTGCTCCATCTTCAGCATTATATTTTCATCCTCAACCATAACTCCTGCTGTGGGTGTCGAACACCCTTGGAAGTCACGAATTACGTGACATATAGACAGAAACGCAGGAGGTGGCCACGGAGCTAGGGTATCGTGCAGTAGGTCAGGACCACAGCTCAGGCGGGCTTCCTGGGTCAGCCCAGCAACGTCTTCCTCAGACAGGGCTTGAGACACGGAAGCCACGCAGCCTGAGTTAGCAAGCCGGACTGTGACAAAGGTGGGAGAATGCTTCTCTAATGCCAGGGGGAAAATACATTTTCCTCTCCAGGAATTGGATAGGTTCCCTTTTTCTTCTGCCTAAGCTCTTACCTGAACAAATAAACAGAAAATTCTTGAGATCACATTAAACTTATATAAGAATCAAGACAAGCACTTCTAGGCTTACAAGTCGTGTTACTTGTAGCAGTTTAAATCCTCACATATTTGGCATTTGTTTAAGATTTTTATAAATCGGACAAAAGAAGCAACACACACATTCCTGTTTCACAAGAGCTGCTCGTGGTGCCCTCATTTCCTTAGGTGCCAGCTGCTTTGGGGTGATGGGTGTAAGTCAGGCCCCGAGTAACTGGCTTTCTCAGGGGTGCTGAGGCTAGATCCTTGCTGGCCCAGTGGGCTGCCTCAGGAGACCTGCTAAGGCCTGGAATTGGCCTCACTGGCCTTGGATGCCAATACCTCCTGTGCCACATCACTGCACTTCTCTCAAAGAGCCACTGCCCACAACATGTTCACTTCCTGGCCAGCTCTGAAGGCTCTCACTCTTTTTCCTGCCACGAGTTGCGTTTCTAAGCTTTCGCCACCAGCACTGCTCTCAGCTTGGCCCCACTGGTGGCCATCAAGGCTGAAGTTGGCATTTCATTTCCTTCAAAGCAACAGGGATGGCACTCTCTGCCAGTGGCGTAGGGAAGAAGGTTGAAGAGCTGCCCTGCCTCGACTGGCATTCCATGCTGGCCACATCTTTGTGTTATGACAGTCCCTGGGTAAAGAAACTTGGTCACAGAACATTTGAAAAAATCTGATGCACTATTTCTTCAGCATGAGCCGAAATTAGCTTTGATTTCTCTAGTTACGCTCCCTCCATCCACAGAGAACTGCCTGAGACTGCGGGTAGCTGAAGAGGACCCTGGGGGGGCACAATGTATCATCACAAGGGTTTAAACTTGGAGAAAATATCACGATGCAGAACTTACTGAGGAGGCAAAGAAAATCCATGTGTTTCATGAATAAAGCTTGAACTTCAGACAGAACCACAATGGTTTGCTGCCCCCTGCGAGGAGGGCAGCTATTCCTGCAAAAGAAGATCACTCAGTTTGCACTTTCTTCAAAAGTGTGGAGAAAATACCTTCAAAAAACTGAGTTCATTCAAACGTACAAAGCAGCCATAAGGTCATGACAGATTCAAGTGCAGATTGAACATTTCGAATAAAATTAAGGAAAGGTTTGTGAATTTCTGAGAAGAATTCCAAGGGTGGTTTTGCCTTTCCAATAGAAACCACCTTCTTCCCTTCCTCCTCTTTTCTATCATCATCGCCGTTATCACCACCGTCATCATCATCATCATCAGTATGTTGGGTGGACAATTTAGGATCAAAGTTAAATGGAAATTAACATAACTGTATGAATGGTTACTGCTTTAATATATGTTAATTACTATTGCTGTTTTATTTACTTTGTATGCTGCATTTTTGTTTTTAGTTATCATAATTAAAAATACCTACTGATAGGTTTTCCATTGGTTCGCTGGTAATACAGATCTTCCAACACAATTTCCTATATAGAATCTACCACTCCACAGTCAACGAGTCTCCAATGAGTAACGTTTTAATAAGCCTCACCCTCACATTTTGCAAAAAAAAAAACTACATGCAAGTGGTACCATAACACTTTTAAGGAAAATAAGTGTAATTCCTATCACTATGAACAACTTTAAATACTCTGTTGAGAAACTACTTAAGAATGCATATTTAATTAAGAGCAATGTTAGACAATTACGGGAAAACATTAAAATTCAAAAAGCAATACACTTAGCAATCACTTGTTAATTTGTAATGTATGGCTTTCTTGCCCAGAGATATTTTGTAGTTTCTAAAAATTTTACAACTTGTATTAAGCACTCACACAGTAAAAGAATAGATTGATTATTCCAAGACTAATAATCATTTCTCTTGCAAAACATTCACCAGGTTTGTACAATTTTACTTTGGGAATTAGAAGACATAATTTAAACCACAATTTTGTACGTACTGTAAGAAAGCGAATTATGTATAAACTATTTTTAGTCAAAAGGATAACAAAATTCTTTTGTTATACTTGGTTCTGAAGTGTGAAATATGTAGTTTTACATGGAGTAATGATTAGTATTATTCATAGGTTTTTATTTGAATAGATTCATGTAAATTGGATTTGTAAATTAGATAAAAAGGTAGGGCCAGCCGAAGACCATTCCGATTAACCTAAGGAAGGGCATAATTCTTGACCATCTTGTGCTGACAGGTAAGTTTCACAACAAACTTTAAAACCATGTTAACAGTTGGACATATTCTGATAACAATGATAACTAGCACTTATAGAATGTACAACAAGCACTGTTCTTTTTTTTTAAGTTTTATTTATTAATAAATGAATTCTGTGGGGTTTTTTTCTTTCATTAATATTTTTTTTTTTATTATGTTAGTTTCAGGTGTACAAAACAACATAATAATTAGACATTTATACCCATCACAAAGTGATAATCCCCCCAAGTCTACTACCCGTCTGACCTCAGATATAGCTGTTATTGACACTATTCCTTAAGCTATAATCATGCTACATACAAGTATATTAACTCATGTAATCCTCACCTCAATTCACAAAGTAGACACTATCCCTATCACCACCATCACCATAATCACCACCACCACCATCACCACGATCACCACCACCACCATCATCATCACCATTACCACCATCACCATCACCACCATCACCATCACCACCATCATCACCACCACCACCATCACCATCACCATCATCACCACCACCACCATCACCATCACCATCCCCACCACAACCACCATCACCACCACCACCATCACCACCATCACCACCACCACCATCATCACCATCACCACCATCACCATCACCATCATCACCACCATCACCACCAACACCATCACCATCCCCACCACAACCACCATCACCACCACCACCATCACCACCATCACCACCACCACCATCATCATCACCATCACCACCATCACCATCACCACCATCACCATCACCACCATCATCACCACCACCACCATCACCATCACCACCATCACCATCACCACCATCACCATCACCATCATCACCACCATCACCACCACCACCATCACCATCCCCACCACAACCACCATCACCACCACCACCATCACCACAATGACCATGGTTATCGTCTTTTTCATCATCCTCATCTTCATTCTTATCATCTTCTTCTTCTTCATCCTCTTTTATCATCATCACTATTTTGAAGGTAAGGAAACCCCACACACAGAGTTTAAATAATTCACCGAAGGTGAGCCATCAACATGAAGGAATTTGATGTAAACCTGGGCCCTCTGGCTGCCGTTCTCTGTGCTTTTCATAGCTGCTCCGCTTGATCTTCTGCAGGTCGAGCACATGGGTGTGAGTGTCTTTGTTTCCTAGCCTCCCTCCAGTGTGGGTACCCACTTCACAGCCTGCCTGGCACTGCCTGCTGACACCATGGCACCTGCCATTATGACCTTGAACATTTACCTCCTAAGGATAACAACATATTCACATTTTGAGTTAAAAATATATATAACTTTGCCCTGAAATGCTGGATGGTATTTTGGATAGTCTGCACCAAATGTTTTCTGCCTGAGGAGACACTCACTCATTGGTGAGTGTTAGTTTCCATTTAAGTTTTCAAATTACAGGGTTCCATTTACAACGAGACCATGCTCTACTGTGTGGTTGAGTTTTAAATTAAGCCTTCTGAAAACAGAGACTAGAATGGATTGGCCACAAGCATTTCAAAAGTATTTTTTCCTTTCTTTCTATTGTTTTCAGTTTATTTGAGGATAGGGACAAGGAAAAGTGAGTGATGGGCCAGCACATCACTTCTCTCTAAATATCATTTCTTTTACTTTTCTCTCATTTTTCATTGTGTGTGTAAGGGTTATTTAATTATTTTATTTAGCCACACATGATGTGTATCCACTTATTATTAGTTATTTTTTCAAGAGAGTGTTTTCTAACCCTCACATCATCCTGCTAGTCATTTCTTACTTCTCTTCTCCTTAAAGGCAGACAGTTCTCAGCCCACAATTCTTTGTAAAAGTTTAAAATATGAGTTCCATGGTTTCCAGTAAAATTAATCTTACTAAGTCCATCACAAAGGATAGTAGGACTATTAAAGAAGTTTACAAAAAAATTGTCTGATTTTTTAAGTTCTTGGCATTGTTTCATACATGTATTTCCCATTTGCCAATCTCTGGTCTATGAAATCTCTAATTCTAATTGCCAGTTAAATTCATATTCCTGAAATACCAATGAAAACAGAACGCACTTCCTAGATGTCAAGTACTATTTTAAGCATATTAAAAGTATTAACTCATTTAATCTTACAATAACTTCATGACAAATTGTTATTCTCAGAAGTACAGAATGGTTAAGTAGCTTGCTTAGGACATATTGCTAGTAATGATAGATCAGAAAGGCAGTAAAATATTTTTATTATTATCATTTTAATCACAGTACCCTTTATTTGCACCTTGAATAAATATCCCAATGTTATCATGAAAGGGTTTTAAGAATACTTGTATGCTGAATGGAAAGAGTCGGTAGTTGAGATTGTAGACTCAGGGTGGAGGGAGTGTGACGGGGGGATGAAACCCCCATGGAAACAAAAAGAATGAGATACAGAATACAAGTTGAAGGTAACAACTTCAGGAGCCAACTCATCTTTTGTGAATGGGGAGAAGGAAGCAAGGCTGTCAGGCTGTGTGCTGATGCAGATATGATCTGTAGAAGCAGGAAGAAAGGTGAGAGGGTTCTGAGGCTCCAATGCTGCCTCTTAGTTAAAGCCAGGGAGGTCTTTTCAAAGTGGAGAAGCAAAGGAGGTGATACCAGAGTTTGGGAAAATGGTAAAAGGTTGAGAAAGCTGCCCAAGCCCTCCTCAGAATATGAGAAAGGATTGGAAAAAGCCACACAGGGGACTAGCCAGGCAGCTCGAAGCGCTGGTTAATTCCGGAGTCCTCAAAATGCCATGCAGAGGAAAGGGAAATCATGATTGGGCTTTGCTGGAAGAGAGAAATAGAAGAATAAGAGATAAGGAGGGAGAAAACTCAAGGGTCTGGGCAAAATTAACTGTGTGACAGCCCAAGATCTGGGCTGGATCCCAGGACCCTGGAAGTAAGAGGGAGGGGATCAGGTGGGTTGAGAGAAGACCAAAGGATCAGCTTCTCGAAAGTTTTGCTGAGTCTCCAACAGTTAGGAGGAGAGTTAGAGAAAAGGAGTACTGAAATGGTGTGACACTGTGGCCAGCGAACTCCTAGGGTAGAGCAATTTAAGTTTTCAGAAGTGGAGAAATTCTAGGGACAAGTCCAAGATGTGGCCCTGAGACCAAATGCCTAAACTGGAGTGTAAGAATATGCCCCTGGGTTGAGGAGCTAAAAGGACAATGGCCATCTGGTCAGACCCAGTGGATACGGAAGTCACGCAGAACGGCCATGAGCCTTGGAGTAGAAAGGGAGGCGAGTCTCTGGTGTGCATGTTTCCTCTGAATATGGAACACGACTCAAACTGGATAAATGGCCAAGCAAAGGAAGGAAAGAAAGTGGTGGGCAAGATGACGGAATCTCCACACACAAGAGCCCGTGGAACAGCCTGAGCGTGGCCTGGGGAGGGGAGTCTAAGGGGAGAAATGGTTTGAAATAAGCAAAGTGGGAGGGGTGGGGTGAGGAGAAGGCCCTTTTCAGCACTGACTGGGGGAATCAGAGTTCCTCACTGGGGACCACCGAGAAATCGTGGGGTGGGAATCTGTGAGACCAAGGCGCTGTCAAGCCCACAGCACGTCCACAAAGGCAGGGCTCTTGTAACAGTAAGACTTACAGGGTCACGAGTAATGGATACTGTTTCGGTTGTCAAAACAAGTGAATAAAATACATTTACGGGGTGTCACTTTTAGTTTTATATGGCCAGATGTTCTAGCTGCACATTGCCTTACGTGCCTGTATTTCCTACAAATGCCATAGTCTCAGTTTTCCTAACAGTCTGGAAATACCAAGTATGGCCTCTGTTATCTAGAGTCAGCTCTCCTATAACCTCACTTATCTGGGCCCTGGAAAAGAAAATAGAGGGAACACAATAGGCCTCTGAGCAACCCAAACAGATGTCACCAAGTCCAGGAACTTCACCCCCAAACATTAGTCACAGCCCATTTGAGTTGAAGGCAACACTTTCACAAGGATCGGTTGTTTGGGTTCCTCGCCCAGAGCAGCATTGCGGATTCTGCTGCGAAACGCTGAAGGGCAGAGCGGGAATAATAAATCAGCAGGACGGAGTCCCCGAGGGGCCAGGCAGAGGGAAGCTGAGCGGCCGCCACATCCCGGGGCCCTGAAGAGCAGCTGAGGGAGGGCACAGGAAACAACATGTGGTTTGTGACCAGGACTCTGATAACCGTAGAACTTTCTTCTAACAAACAGTCCACTTCATCTGAATTGGGGGCCCCTGGAAACCTCTGAGCTCATGCCTCCCTCTTCAGTTATCAGCTTCCTGAGGGTCCTTGTGTCCTCTTCCCACGGATGCCAGGAATTAGAGCATCTCTTATAGCTGCCACCTTGCAGTCTTCTCAACTCCTGAGCCAACTGCAAACTCAGAGGACCTAATTTTTGCAAGGGCTTTTACCAGGGTTTCAAGCCAGAAAAATAAATAAATAAATAAAAGTGTAACAAAATAGATATATGGGGAAGTTCCAAAGACCAAGTTCTCGAAGTAGTCCGGTCAATAAAAATTTGTTGGGTAAATTAATGATCTGTTTAGAATGAGCTCAGGCTTCAGCCCAACTCTCAGAGCCCCTCCCCTGAGCCGTTGATCTCAGCTGTCTCCTGGAGGTTGTGGGATTTTATTTCTCCCAGATGCTTTGGACATTTGGAACGGGGAAACAGATTTCCAGCTGAAGCACTGACTCCTAAACTGAGGCTGGGAGCTCTGGGGCACTTCCGCGCATGTCATTCCCTGGGTGCCTCACCCCTTTGGGTCGTTTCTTGGGACCCTTTCTCCAGCCCACAGTCCTGAAGGCTACTTTGTGGTGGCAGATCAATAGGTCTCTGAACCAGCTCCAAGACTGAGACAGTCATTTGCTGACCCAGAAAATTCCTGATGAGCCTTTTGACTTCCACTTTAGCTTTCTCTGGTGCTAGGAAATCAAATAATTATTAAGTATATTTCAGGGGAAAAAAATGTATAAAACTATTCACACTGTGCATGGCCTTCAGTTGCAGAAAGTTGACTTTTGTGGGTCCCGGACCCCTGCAGAATCGATGGGCAGTGACATGAGTCGCTGCAGCTCACTCCCTCCAGCTCACACCACTCAGTGTTGTGAGGTGCCTGCCATCTGTTCTCCCCAATAAGTACAGAGCTATGTGTGGCTAACACAATGAAGGCATTCCACAGAGTATGAGAATGAGTTTCGGACTTGAAATAACTTAAAATCTAGGTAGAGAGATGGAATAGACTCTACTGAGAGTCAAATGAGTGGTCCAGAGTATGGCTTCAAACACTGATAAAACCTTCACTTCAGTTCAACTCCCAGACTCAGTGCACAAACCTTGACTCAGCCTGTCACGTGCCAATATGTGCACTGAACATTAGAGACACGGAGATGAGCAATTCAGTCCTTGCATTTCAGAACCTCACAGCCCAGGAGGCGAGGCAGACATTGAAAACAGTTCAGCAATGAACGAGGGGTCTAGGGGAAGGCACCTTGGTGGATGGTGGTGTCTTTGTCCTAGCCAGGCGACAGAAGAGAAGAGGGTTGGACAAGTAGGTAAGGGGTCCGGTTTGGGGCATGGTGAGGTACATACACCCTAAGTGGATACTTATCAAGATTCTTCTCTGAATCAGCAGTGTTAGCTTTGGGGGGCAGCAGAGAGTCCGTGCCCTCAAAGGATTCAGTCTAGTGGGACAGGGTGAGCCTTACCCCCACAAGGCACAGCAGCTTGAGTTCAACTTGGGGTCACTCATCATGTGACCAGAAGGATGCACGTGGGGCACAGGCACGTGTGCTCCAACGATGGATGGAGATGGACGCAATGCATCCTGTGGAGAAGGGCTGAGAGTGGCTAAGGATGAAGAGGAAGACTGCTGTGCATGCATGTTGATGGGGGAGTGGGCAAAAAAGGAGCTGCTTTGGAGAGTGGTGCCCTGGTCTGGGAGTCTCATGGGAGCTGGCGGCAGAAGAAGGGGGACCCTAGCAGACAGGCAGCACTGCTATGGACAAGAGTGGCTGGGTGGAGAGGAGTACTCTCCCCATTTCTTCAGAGAACACAAAGCAGTTTTAGCACATGGCGCGCAGCAGGGAATGCAGTTAGCCTGACCCTTTGGGGCGCATCAGCGGTCAGCAGCACCTGAGCCCGGCAGGTCTTCCCCAGCACACCTGCTACCTGGATGGGCAAAACCCTCATGTGTCCTAGCTTCCCCACCAGGGGACTCATTCACTCCCAAAGACTCTGCTTATCTCAGTCACCCAGGAATGACAAGAGGCAGGACTAGTGAAGGGAAAGGCAGCCACCCAAACCTGGTTTCTCACCTCCATGAGTTTTGTGGAAATGCTTCTAGAAAGTTCAGGACAAGATGTCTAACTGCCTGGTACACCTTGGCCCCCTCCCAAGGGTGTTTAGGAGATAACTGCATTTCTCCTCTTTGAGCCACAGAAATATCTGCTCTGCCAAACAGCCAACCAGAGCGGGACGGAGCCACTGGCCACCCCGGCAGCATCCGCTCCCAGAACTAGCAAACTGCATTGCCTGCTTAGAGAGGACACTTATTCCTGTACTTTCCTAAGACTGAACAGAACTAGAATTCAAGTTATGAGCTCCCAAAAACTACTCCAAGTGAAAATCCTGTATTTCTCAACATTTTCATAAAACATATTTCAGAGCTGAATCTTGCCTGCTTAAGCCCTGAGCTAGTTAATCAGGTAGAAGGTTTTATGTCGCTGTTGCTGTCATTGTTTTCAATGCAACATTATGGACTTTATCATGGAGCGATGGAGTTCATTGTGAGTCACAATGGCACTTGAAGCTTTTAAAAACTGATTGTCAGGGCCGCCAGCGGCTCAGTTGGGGGGGAGTGCGAGCTGAGCTCTGAGCAACAGCAGTTCGATGCCCAGCCCGAGCTGAGCTGCTGCTGAGCTGCCAACAGGTGGCAGGATGGCTCAGCTAAAAAAAAAAAAAAAAGATTGTCATGCAGAATCAGAACAGATTCAAACTGCCATTGTTTTTGCTGCCATTTACAAATCTAGTGCTTAAAGAAAGCCTACTTTCCAAATGTTTTGATCATATGGTCCCCTTCAAATTATCCTTTTCCTTCGCTGCCTTTCATTTTCACTCATCATATCACGTCTCCTTCATTTTGACAACCATGTGACAGCGACATGGCTGCTGGGCTGCACCGTGTTCCCGTATTCTTAATGTATTGGGGGTTTTATCATGAGTTTATGAGTATTATGAGTTTAGGTTTCTGGAGAACAAATAAGAGGGCTGACTGTGGTGAAGTGTGACAGTCCTGTTTCTCCATGTGCCACCACGGTGAAGTTTGACCCCGTGATGGTTTGAAGTTCGGTAACCCCTACCAGTCAGTGATCACTTTCCCGCTGGGGGCAGAGGGGTGTGGAACATTCTGCTCCAAAGCTGCAGAGAGGCAGCGTGGACTGTGGCCATTGTCCTCACTCACCGTCTGAGCAGAGCCTGGGATGAGTGGTTTCATGTGTAATAGACACAAGCTGATGACTGTCATAGCATAAGAACAATTAATACCCTTACCCACTTATTTCAGCAGATTTGTGTTGAGCAGCTACTATGTGCCAGGTGCTGAGCACATAGCAGGTCTTGGGTAGTTAGTGATGACTAACATCACTTTCTTCAGGGATCTTAACATCTTACTGGGGAGACAATAAGCCAGATTATTAAACACAATGACAAGTGCAATGAACACTATGAATGAGGCTGCGGTAAGAGAGAATACCAGTGTGTGTGCACATGCATGTGCATGGGTGTGCATATGTGGTGAAGGTGTCAGGTGATGGGAGGGCACCACTTTGGCTAGGGTGGCCCAGGGACATCTTTCCAAATAGGTGAGATCTGATGCAGTAAAAAGAGCCAGGCCCATGGAGAAGAGCATGTCAGGTGGCGGTCACAGCACATGGAAAGTTCTGGAAGTAGAGCAGAGCTAGGATGATCAAGACAGGTGGAACAGGAAGCAGGCCAACGCGGCTGGAGCAAGATGATCAAGGGAGTGAGAAAATGGAGGAAGGTAGAGAAAGGAAAAGAGTTAAGAGCATTGGGGTGTCACTATAGATGTGGGAAAATAAGTTTTTTAATTTTAGAATAGTTTTAGGGCCGGCCGAGTGGCACATTGGTTAAGAGCTGGTTTGGGGATGCCAGCGGCCCCGGTTCAGATCCCACATATGAGGGCCAGTGACACTGCCCTCTACAGCTAACAACAGCTCCACCTGGAGCTGGGCTGTGCGAGCCCCGGCGACGGTGTAGGTTGCAGCCCCTGCCGCAGTGGGCTGCCATAGGCTACAGTGAGTGGCCGGCAGCCAGGGTGAGCAGCCGGCAGCCAGCGTGAGCTGCCAATAGCCACAGTGAGCGACATCCAGAGGCCGGTGACCAATCTGCCTCATCCAGGAAGAGTGCAATGATGATACCAACATGGGCCAGTGAAGCAACGTCCTCCACAACTAGACCGAGGAACAAAAGGACAACTTGTCTGTTCCCCTTCCCTGGTTCCCCAACGCTGTTCCCCTCCCCCAATTCCCCAATAAAATCTTTAAAAAAAAATAGAATAGTTTTAGATTTACAAACAAGTTGCAAAGATAGTACAGAGGGGCCTCATAATACTCCAAACCCATTTTCCTCTGTTGTTCATCTCTTACATTAGTAAGATGGATTTGTTGCAACTAATTCACCAATAACAGTACATTATTATTCATTATTCACACAAAATTTGTCTTCTGAGAGCTTCCTTGCTTTCTAGCATTATGAGATGCTCTAAAGTCATCTTATATATTTCTTGTCCCAGCCCTAGAATCAGCCATGTCTTCAAGGAGCCATGTTCTTTTCATGGAAGAATGGTGTTAGAGACCAAGCTCTGGGTGCTGGGGTGCTCATGGAGACTGGGGTGTCATTGCCCTGGACTCTTTCAGCAGAAAGAGCTCAGAAATAGAAGTGTGTACACTAACGCATGTATACACACATATCTGTAATTACTTCTGTACATATCCATCTGTATCTATACTAGACGAAATGTGAGATCACACCAACGTTTCTTGCTCAAACCCCGTGTCACCCTGTGTCATCATTCTACCCCCACCCTAGTTTACCTGTAACCTACCACTGGAAGTGTGGGAAGCACGGCTCCCACCCTTTACCATCATGTACTGAATCATTCCACTTTAGCATACAGGTACACTGGTTCTAGGGAGGTTAACCCCAGAGGAGTGGCTTTCCCACCGAGAGCCAGCCTCTGTGTGCAGCCCCTTTTTTCTTAAGCCGCACAGACTCCACTCATTTCCAAAGTTACTCAGCTCAGCACCTCTTTTTACCCCTCTGCCCTTCAGTGAGGTGATTTCATACATTCATAATACAGTTAGAGTCTTTTGCACAGTCTGCCTTGTACCCTGGGATCCCCTGGCTTCCTTGGAGGCTTTTCGTGTTTCCTCAACATTTTTCAAGCTCCCTCAGGCTGCTGTGTGGGGAATGGACTTCAGGGAAGGCAGACAGGCAGGCAGGGGTAGACCTAGCACCTGGGTGAGGGGAGACAGCGTTTGGACCTGACCATGGCGATGAACGTATACAGATGAGATCAATTGTGGACATAGGCATAGGGATTTGAGTTAAATTGCTGAAGAAAGTGTAAATATGTGTCAGAGGGATTAAATTTTGTCCTGAAGCCAGAGTTTCACCCTCCTCCTTCCTGGTTCTTAGGCTGTGTTAGGCTGGGCAGGAGTCTTCAAGGCTGACAACACCATATCCCCGAGAACCACGCTTAACAACAAAAACACTGTTATTCACATGGACAGCATCTTTCCGTGCAGATGAGCCCTGGCAGCTAATCATCCTGGGTGCCAATAATAAACACAGTCGGCTGGGCTGTTCTGAATGGCCATAAGGCCAGAGAGAAGTTGTCACTCACCTCGGCCATCTGCTCAGCACCAGGAACAGCTGAACTGGGTCTGGCAGAGGGGACATTATATACACTTTCTGCTTCTTTGATAGATTTGTTTGGGGAAAATGTTATGGTGATTAATGAGCTATTTCCTTACTGATACACCACACGTGTCACCACTGACAAATTATTCCAAGGCAAAGCCCCGCCCTGGCCATATCTCAGGATGTGGCTGGAGGGGGCAGGCTGGGAAGGGCTGGTGTTAGAATGAGGTCAAGGCTCAGGGTGCGTAGCCTGGGGGATGTGGGGAAAGGCCTTTCTTTGCAGGCTGGTGGAGGAGGTGAGCCATGGGGGTGGGGTCCCCGGGAGCCCACAGAGGAGCCCAGGAGGGGAACCCAGGCTGTAAGGTTCAGAGTTCACTCCCATTCCTTCCATTACATTCCTCCTGATGGCCTCTGAAAGCATGGCTTCCTTCTTTAAGAATTGATCAACCTTCTGACTTGCGATGGTGTATTTTGTGTCTCAAATCCCTGGGCCCCAGGGAGCACTGGAGGACTCTGTCCTATGACTTAGGACAAGGAGACAGAGAACTGACAGCCCTGAATTAGCTTGTCCATGGACTTCTTCTTGCCACCCAATGCCCAGAAGTATCCCCTTTGAGTGGTTATTGGCAAGGGCCAGTGTTCTCTGAGTCCCTGCTAGGACAATCCCCAAAGAAGCCTCTCGAATAATTACCTAGGTGACATTTGGAGATTTCCTCTTGGATCCTCGTGCCCCTTCATTGACCCAGAGACAACCTCTGGAATCCAGTGTGTAGACTGACACAGGGGCTGCTTCCCATAGGAGTCACAACCCCTCCAAGTAACTCTGAGGATAGGATAACAGATTCTGCAGGTCCAGAGATGGCTTTGTACCCTAAATGCAGCTCAATGGATACATTTAGAAGGTTCCACAAACACCTCAAAACTGTGGGCAGAATTTTGTCACATGTTTTTGAGTGTTCATAGCTTTCGTCTCATTTTCAACGGAGTCAGTGATCCAGAAATGGTGAGGATCCCTCTTTTCTGAGAGTTTAGCCAAACCTCTGATTCATCAGCATTAATCCTTGACTGCTGTTGACGTGATGGTAGGAAAATCCTATCCTCCACCTTGTGGCTGGCAGAAATCCAAGGTAAAGTGATGGGGGAACGGAGCTCCAGTGTGAAGGGCAGGGCAGGGGTCATTCCCTGGAAGGGGGTCACCAGGGCAAGGGAGCCCCAGCCTGCTCAGGGTGTCCAGGGACCCTGGACAGTTTCCAACCCAGCTGTAAAAGGGCACGTGGATAAGAGCACCGCTAAGGAGGGATAATGTTTGGGCTCAGAACCTTGGACACTTTTCCAGAAGGCAGAGCTAGGAAAGTCCTGGCCCCTTGGGATATGAACTTCATTTGTTATAAGTCAGGTTGCCTTGTAAATAGCTCTGGCTGATCTGTGGAGGGAAAGCTAGTCTGTCAGGATTTGGCGTGAGCTGGCCTTGTCTGCCTCATCCTGGGAGGGGTATAGGAGGTCATAAGGAGCTCTGAGCCAAAGCAAGCCTCAGGGTTACACCATGCACTTGCCTGTGGTATTTAGGGGCTATGTGAACTCACGGTTGGACACACGAGCTGGATAATCACATTCATATGGGCTGCAGTGCAGGGGAGGAAATCGGGTCCCCTGGAAGGTGAGTCCAAGGATTTCTTAATCCAGTCCATCTGTGCTAACTGTTCACATGAGGACTCCGAGGGTTCAAACTGGGTAAACTCACATACTTCCACTTGCTTGGGGAATTTAATCCCCGGGTCAGAGCGCTTCTCTCCCATTTCTCCTAAACCTACTCTGTCTGTGGTTCCTCCCAGACACTGAAACTATTCTTCACCTTCACTTTTTGCCTCTTGTCTATTAACTTCTCTCTTTGCTCCTGGTTTGTGGATCCTCATCTGCCTACTCAATCTCAACAATTGTCCACGAGGACCCTGTCATTGTAAATAATAAGAGTAGATGATGGCCAGCTAAAGCAAAGTGGCATTATATAGAAAACATAAGGACTCTATCACAAAAATAGGCAGCCACATTGGACGGGGGCTCCACTTAGCAAGAATTAACTGACAGGTTCCTTGGGGATCAGCCCTCAGGACTAACAAGTGTGAGCCAGTTTCTGACTTGAGCCACTCAGCTTGATGGTCAAATATCGGGGAGAATCACATTTGTCTGTTTGGATCGTATTCTCACATCTGTGGTGTTGGATGCATTTGGAGTGGTGATGGAAATAGAAGATGGTGGGTCCCCAAAAGAAGATCAAAGTCCTGTTACCAAGATAAGGTGAATGGATACAGGCAGTAGAAACACGTGTCCATCAGAATGCCTCATGCAGGACACAGACACGGGGAAAAGATCAAGTATGCTTCCAGCGGGCAAAGGCACTTCTCAGCATGGCTGCAGTCCTCTCTGTTGAACATCACAAGCTCAGGTTAATAATAAAATCTCCTCGAAGTCAGTGTGTGCTAACCTCTCCTGGCAGGACAAAGGCAGGCTGATGGATTTTGTTTATGTGAACGGACCATTTGGTAATCTTGCAGCCACACTCCAGCTATTGTCCCACAGGATATGAGATAACATTTGCATGTGTCAGGAAGGGTGGGTTTAAAACAGTGTGCCATTTCAGCTAGGAATGAGATAGGGGAAGAGTGGGATTCCTAAGAGAAACATTTGAGTTCAACTGCTCTTCAAAGTCCAACAAGACAAAGTCCAGGGCCAGCTCTGAACTACAAAGCTGCCCATGCTCCATGCCTGGACTTATCTCACTGGGCATGGCTATGAGTGCCTCCGATAGTGCGAGGCCACTTCTTCCATGACGAGCATTCTTTTTCATACCTGTATCTAATATACCCAGCAGAGGATTGACATACAATGAGCTCTTATTGGATGTTTTTGTTGAATGAATGAGGATAAATCAGGAGCCAGACTCCATTACCTTAGAGGATGCCATGGGCATAAAACATGGGCCTTCTCCCACTTAGGGTACTCCCAGAGAAAGGAAACACCTGACTCAGGTGTGCTGGTGTGACATCCCTAGTGCCACCACTCTTCTGTGTTTCAGGAAACTTCTCTCTCTTTAGAGCCCACTGAAAATGAATATCAGGATACATATGGAAGAACTGGGTCAGCTGGAGCCCTCACATCTCTGGAAGTAAGCGAGTGAGAATTAGAATGAGTCTCATCCAGGGCTTGGTGAAGACCCCTCATGGCAGAGCGGAAGCGGACCATGCTCCTTGCATTTCCTCTCTGGTGGCACCAGGGTGGGTGCTGTGTCAAACAGGGTGTGGTCAGAGCATTGTCCGGCCTTGTGGCATACCATGACCCTGACGCAGGACAAAGTCTCTCTTTTTAAAGGCAGTCTAGGGACTTGAGTCACATTCTGGAGTGCCACGTGGTTTTGTCCCTTTGTTCCCCCAAGTGTGGGCTGCAATTGTAGTTTTCAGGATGCAAAGAAAGCTCTGAGAGCAGCATGATTCACAATAGTCAAAAGACGACAGCAACCCAAGTGTTCATGGTGAATGAACGGATACACAAAACGTGGTCCATCCATGCAATGGAGTATTACTCAGCCTTAAACAGGACGTTCTGACAAAGGCTTAATATGGATGAATCTTGAAAGCATTATGCTACAAGGTGTGATAAAATAATTTTCAATTTAAACGGTGAATGTGTAAATTGAAAAAAAAAATGTATAACAGTAAAAGGCGTATTGCCATTAACCCCCCTCAAAATACTCCTCCTCGCTTTGAACACACTTATCCCATCTTTCTTGCCACTTTCTGAAGCAGTTCTGGAAGTTGTCTTTTATGAGTGTCTTTAGTGGCACTGTCATGGCTGCCTCGATGTCCTGAATCATTTTGACTTTAGGGAAGAGCCAGACGTCACATGGTGCCAGATCCGGTGAATAAGGTGGATGAGGACACACCATGATGTTTTTATCTGACAGAAATTGCCGTATACCAGAAGCGATGTGTGACACGGAGCGTTGTCAGGATGGAGGATGATTTACAGCACACTTTAAAACACACCTTCTCTCAACTATAGCTCACACCAGACTGACCACACTAAACAAACTGAAACTTGTCACACATGTTACTAAGGTTTGACGCACCACTTCCCGTATTGAAGATCCCTGCCTTTCTGTGGGATGGCACCTGTACAGCATTCACTGTATTATTGTTTTTTATCACATCTCGTAAGTGAAATAAGCCAGTCAAGAAAAGGACAAATACTGCATGATTCCACTCATATGAGGTTCCTAGAAGAATAGTCAGATTCCTAGAGACAGGAATTAGAGGGTGGTTGCCAGGGGATGGGGGGATGGGGAAATGGGGAGTTGTTTAATGGGGGACAGTTTTGCAAGATGACAAAGTTCTGGAGACTGGAATATAAATGTATTTAACACTACTGAATTGTACACTTAAAAATGGTGAAGATAGTAAAACAAGGGGAGAGAAAGACATACGGAGGGGCAGGGAGAGAGAGAGAAAGAGAGAGAGAGAGGGAGAAGCACTCTGACTGCACACTAATGCAAGGAGTTTAGAGATTTAAACTTCAAATAGAAACAATATGGAACCAAAATGAATGGCAAAGCAACAAGGCAAGCAAAATTAATCCATAGGAGTAGCTCGATCCTCCCTGTCCCTCGAGAACCATGTGCAGTTAGCTGGGTGTCCTGCCAAGACCCCACCCATGGCAGCTCTGAGCTCTGGCCCAAAGCCTCCCACTCCTGAGGGTGCCCCCTGTAGCCTCTACACCCGGGCTTCTGCTCCGTGTGTGCACAGCACAGATGGGAACTCCACACCTCTCTGAGCCTCACAAGACACAACAGAACTCAGATGACGTCATTTTGAGGCTAGGGTCTGGGGAGGAGGAATGTGACAGGCGGGATTTCCATAGCCGAAATGTGATAAACTGCAGTGGCCCCATAGGCATCACTGGCTCAGACTGGTGCGTGCTGGCCACCTCGTCACCACACGCTTCGCTGGCATCTCCGCTTGTCCCAACCTCTTTTCACTTCTCTGCTTCTTCTCTCCCTCTGCCTTCCTTGCCTGCCTTCTTCTTTCTCCCCACTTCCTGAAAAGTGGTAAATGTCTTCACTGGGATTACACAGCAGCGTCTTCCCACCCTGGGGCTTCAGCACCGGTCACACAGGCCTCCAGGGGTTCACCTTTTAGGCCACAGCATCATGAGACTCTTCTAAACAATGTCGGTTCTCCACCTAAGTGGAATTCTAGCACGGCTGCTTTGATAACACACAATGAGCCACATCATTACTGGGATGCTGGGAAAATTAGCTAGCTATTTAGGGGTAGGGGAGAAGACATACATTTATATTCATTAAAGCAGCAGAAAGAGTTGCAGATAGATAAAAGAGTTAAAGGCAAAAGTAATCCACAGAAGTTTATATTTGATCTAAGCTGTAAGGATTCAAAGTAACGGCAGAAATAATAACATGAAAATTGACAGGCTTAACTACATAAAAATATAAAACTCCTAAATAAACAGGCAAAGTCTAAAAGCCTGGGAACGAATGTATATCAAACATGACTAGTTTTCCCTTTTCTGTAAGTAGCTCAGACAAACCAATGAAAAGAACAGTAATGCCTTTAATAAAACAGACGGTAATAATTAAACATATTGTTCACTGCAGATCAGATAAATGACTTTCATTCACTTCTAAAAGATGACCCAATTTGACAGCAAGATGTGATTCATTATCTATGTAATAGTCAACAGATTTAATTGACAATCATCAATGTGACAAATTGTAGTGACGTGAAGAGAGTAAAATCATCTCAGTTTCCATGGAGTTCTAGGTATCAGCACGTCTTCTGAAATACAGTTGGGCAGCAATGATGAATAGTCTTAAAATGTTCATTTGGGTCACTCCTAGGGCTGTCTCCTGGTACACACATTGGAACATTGAAATTCATACCTACTTTTACCAGTTTTATTTATAAGTATGAAAATCTGGCAATAGTTTGGATGTCTAATAGCATTTGGATGACTAAATAAATTGATATAGCTATATAATAGAATGTCATGCAGACACTGAAAATTATGTTTGGTGGATTTAAATGACAATTAGTCGACAGTAATTTAAAAAGTGATGTTAAAATGTTCTGTATGCGGTAAGGTATTTATTTATAAATAAACATGCATATATATTTATAATATTGTGAGTAAAAAAACTGCAGATATGTTGATATGGGGGGAAAAACGCACCACATAAAAATCACTTCCAGATTTATTATAGATTTAAATGTTAAAAGATAAACAATGAAGAATGTAAGGGGAAAAAAAAGCATTTTCATGAACATGAGGTAGGCAGAATTCTCAAAAAAGAACACAAAAAGTACCGAACCATAAAGAAAAGAATGGGATTAGCGCAACGCTTTAACATTATGAAAAGAGTAGAAATGCAAGCCACAGAATGGAAGGAGTGATTTGCAATACAGTTGCCTAAAAAGAATTCATAACCAGAATGTATAAAGAACTAGCAAAAATCAATAAGAAAGAATGAATAGCCTAGGAGAAAAGTGGACCAAAGTTTGAAAAGATGCTTGCCAAATAAAGCTATCCAAATGGCCAATCAACATAGGAAAAGAGTGGCTAAAATGAAAATGATGGGGGAAAATAAACTGCTGGCACGACTATAGATAGAACTACTAGCACGCGCATGTGTTGCTGCTGGCAGTGTTTATTGGTAAAATCTCCTGGGAAAACGGTGTCTGCTAAAGTTGATAACAGGTGTACCCACTCTTAGGTATGTACCCAACAGAAATGGGCACACACATTCCTCGAAAGATGTGTTCACCAAAGTGCTCATGGCAGCACTTTTTGTAAGAGCCAGAAACGAAGTTACCAACAGGGCCACCAGTTATTTACAGTAAGTAAATAAATTGTGTCATAGTCACACAAGAGAATGCCACACAGCAGCCAGAATGGACAACTCACTGTATACGATGGTGTAGGGACATTTCAGAGACACAATGTTGAGGACAGAAGTCCAGCTCCAAAGAAGAGCATAGTGTGTGATTCCACTTACATAAAGCTGGAAAATGGGGAAACCTCATCTCTGCTTCTAGTCTTCACCCCAGACATGAGGGGGTGTCTAGCAGGAACACAGCAAGGCTTCTGGGGTGCAGCTGAGGCTCTTTATTTTGGGGCTGCGCCAGGGGTGTGTGCAATTTGTGAAAATTCGTCAAGCTCTTAGGACTTGCATATTTTGGTCTGGATGTTACACTTTAACATTTGTTTTAGAAAATGAGAACTGAGCCCTGGAAGGTATGAATATTTACAATCTCTGGGTCATTGGGTGCTTCTCACTCTCTTCATGTCCATGTTTTCTTCGATGAACATATATTAGTTACATCGTGAAAACATGTGCTTTTTGTTTGTTTGTTTGTTTCTGGCTCTGCCTGGTGTGCGGCAGCCAGCTTGCCTTCATCAGATCCACCTGTTGGGAAAGGGCTGCCTCGGAGCGGGGCGGAGTGGGGAAAGAGGTTCCTGTTCTCCAAGAGGGCCTTCCTGGTGACACACTCACCATAATGCTGAAACCAGAGCTTAAACACAGGCCAGGTTTTCAGAGCCTCACGCGGCTGACCTGTGCCCCAGCACGAACCACTTCCTTCCTAAAAACGCAGCCAGACGTGTCCTCCAGCGCCATCTTTTCCAGCCCAGGCTCTGACCACAGGAAAGCCTCAAAAAGTAGCTTGTCCAGAAGGACATCGTCTTTGTTCACTTCGGCTCCTAAGGAGCGGCCCCTGGACTGCCCTTGAAGGACCAGAAAGTGTCAAGGAGAACTGAGAAGAAAAGGTTTGTAAATCCCTTCCATATATGGCTTATTTCAAAGGAAAGAGAGCCCACTCGGGTGGTTGCTGGGGCTGACATATGCGTTTAAGTTCTGCGCTGTGCTTATGCTCTAGTTCACAGCACGTCTCACCAAACACACCCTCTGTCAAGGTCCGTTTGGTCTCAAGTATCTGACCACCTGGCTCAAATTGGCTGAAACAGCAACGACAATTGATCTTCACACCCGATGAGAAAGGACAGAGTGGGTTTGATACCAGGCATGCTTTGAGCTTCTCTGACTCTATGTCTCTACCCATTTCTTGGTTTGCCACCACCTTTCCACCTCTGGTTCCAAGATAGCGGTGGCCCCAAATCTACATGCTTCCTTAGTCATGTCAGACCAAGACCCACGTTTTGGGCTGGTAGAAAACTCCTGAACCAACCTTGGTGACAGGTGTACATGGCCTGCCTGCTGGACCAGGGGGTCTGGGACCCCGGTGCTGGGGGTGGAGTCGCTACCACCCAAACTGATAAACAAGGAGGGAGAGTGGAGGGGGTGGTGGGGAGGTGACCCAGGAGTCCACTGTTCCCCCCACATGCGCAAGGAAAAAGGGAAAAACAGTGTCTGCACACATTTGGAATTTATCACTTTTAAAAGATGGAGAGGAAGATCACAGTGGGATCTTTACCTTCTCCAAACACCCGCTAAGACTCCTTTTAAGAAAAATGTGTATGACACCTACCTACTTGGTGCCAGGCCCTCTGTGAGGTACCAGGATAGAAACCTAAAGTGCACACGCTCCTTGACCTTGAGGAGCTCTGGGGCCCTTCCCTGCTGGCCCAGCCCAGGCCCTTGGCCTTCATGTCACGTGAGAAGACCCTGGAAGTGGCAGGAGCAGGTGCAGGACCTGAGTGGCGGTGGGCTGCAGGCGCCTGCCTCCGTGCCCCTGGCTGGGCCGGGCAGACGGGGACTTGCCTGGCTTGGGCTCTGATTCCTGCCAGCGTGCTCTGAATTGGCAGGTTCGTGAGGTCCCAGAGGATGGAGACGGGGAGTGGCACAGGCCACTCCACTCATTTTAGCTCCTCTCAGGATTATCTTCCTGCTTTCCTGGTCTCTGGTCTGTGAAAGGGAGACTCGAGCCCCCGTGGCCTGGGAAAGGAAGGGAAGGGCTTGCTTTGGGAAGGAGGCTCATTCTATGCAGCCTGCCTCTGTCTTCCCTCCCGGTGACCTCTTCTTTCAAAAGCACTGGCCTTTTCCAAGGTCTGGGAAAAACTGCCAAGAAAAGCTCAGGAACGCCCTCTGTTAGGGCCGACCTTCCCTCCCTTTCATGTGGTAAAGAAGCCCCTTTGAGGCCGCACAGAGAAAGCCTTTTAATTGCAGAGCTAATACAAACCAGAGCAGAAGGATCCATCCAAGAACCCTGGCTTGGACTCATTACCATTTTCAAAGGGGACGCTCAGTCCCTCTCTTATCTTGTCTTGGATCAGCCGAATGACACAAGTGTTTACAAAGGGTTCAGCAGCAGAGATAACACATTATCACTCCTTCCCACCCCAGTCTGGCGGAAGCAGGTTTGCTCTGAAGAGTATTAAATCTTAGCTCCCAGTGGGTGAGGAAACCCAGACTTCTAGAAACTGCTCTGGCCCTGTGCGTGGCCCTGCACAGCTGGGATGTCTGAGGAAGGTGAGGAAGAGGGTCTCGCACCTCCTCGCCACCAGAAGGACTGAGCCAAACAGGGCACGTGGTACAGATTCGCGTTTCTAACGGGAACCAGACCCCAGTGCACCTACTTGCTAGGAGGATGGGACCTTCCCGCTGGAGCTGTGGATTGGCTGTGGATCGGCTCAGCTGGAAGTCCCCAGAAGACCAGGGCCTGTCTGTCTGACAAGACTGCAGAGGGGTCAGATATCCCTGTCAGTCTCCCACGGCTGAGGAGAGTGTGGTGTGCTGGCAGATGTGGGTGACAGCTTAGAGGCCGCTCTCAGCTTTTGAGCCATGACCTGGCTGGCCTTGGGGTGGCCCCAGCCAAGGGCTAAGCAAGACTGCGGTCCAAGGGCCTGGCCAGTTCCCCCCGACACAGGACTCCCCGCAAGGAACTCGCTGTCGGGCAGGCAGCGGACATGTCAGCTCCGTGGCACCGCTGGTGGCTCCATGCAGGTCCTGTCTCTTCGCTTCTCCTTTCAAAGCCAGCGTCCCCAATATGCTCTCCTCAGCCTCGGCATTTGCTTCCCAGAGGGTCTAACTGGCATGTCACACGCCCACATCCCCACCCCCCAAGCTGTCACGCAGCCGTTTACCCGTCCTGGAGGGACTGTGTCATGATACCCTCCCTGCAGGAGATTCTCCGTGAGGAAGGGGGTCCACAGTGGGATGGTGCCTCGGGGGCCATTTAAAGAACAGCAGAAATGATTTGCCGAGGTGGCACAGAAGGCTCTTCTTGGAGCCTGGCCTCACCCAGGTTCTTCTCTACCACAGGGATTTCCGGAGACCATTAGCCTAGGGCTGGGTGGGAGAGACGCACTATTTTACTGCACGGAACCCCATCCAGAGATGTCCCCTTAACAAAAGGTTTCATTTAAAACTACTCTGTCAGATCCAGGGGGACATACAGTGTCTGCGACAAGCCTTGCGGAGAACACAGCTTAGGGTGGAGATGCACCCATATTTTTCACAGCCCAGAAATACCAGCCTGAGCCAAAGACCCCAGACTGGTCCTCAGTGGACAGTGCTTTGAAGGGTGAAGAACACACATTTACTTCATCACCCAGTTTGTTGACCTGGCTCCAAACATAACAAGAATGCCCTCTCCTGAAGACCCCGAGTCAGAAGGCGCCCGGCTGGCCTGTCTGGGCGCCAGAGGAAGGCAGTTGGCACCTCGCCTGGAGGACCCACCAGCCACAGCAGTCTTGGCTAATGCCACACTCAACACGCCCATCTTATTTTCCTGTAGCTTATACTATAAAAATTCTAAGGCTGGCATTTTCTGCAACATACACCCTAGTGGCTTCTTTATCTATAGATGTAAAGCATATGATACTTCGAAAAGCTGTTTGGAGAATTTAGCGTTTGTTTTTTTTAACGTGATGTGACATTTTAGAGTGTTTTTAAATTGAAATTCCGTACAGAAATGCATTTAAACCAGGCTTCCCTAACCTTATTTCCAACTCCAAAACCTAACCCTGACACCCAGCCTAACCCTAATTCATGTTTCTTGAACTTGAGCCAGGAAAGAGAGCATATACCTGTCTCTCTATTTATTGACAATTTTGCAAGTCTGTAATCTGGCTTATTACTCTATGAAAATATGTCTCAAAAAAATAATAATGGTTTTGTTTTATTTTTATAGTGGGTGGGTTGCAGAAAGCCAGAGGGAAATTCTGTTTTCTGAATTGCTTATTTTACTTGGAAAGGAAAAATGCCTCTCTAATGGGTATCCTTGAAGGCAATCAAGGCCAAGAAAAAACATTGCCAAGTTTAAACAAGTAAACATTCCAGAAAGCAATATTCAGCAAATTATTTTCAGGAACAATGACTACTACCACCGTAATTATTTATTAAGGGTTATTAAGGGTTGGAAGTCTCAGTCACTGTAACATTATAATAACATAGGACACGAAATAAAATTAATGCATATGGGGAAAGGAGAAAATGACCCTTCGCAGATCATATCAGTCAGGAATATACTATCATTTAAAAACAGCTTAGTTACATGACTGTAAAGGACAAATATGTAAAAACAACAGCATCTCAGTATATAACCCACCCACAATAGTATCGAAAATATCATATACATAGAAGTGATTCCGAGAAAATATGCAACATAAAAATGGAACCTCAAAGCTCTATCAAGAGTCATAAAAGATGATTGAATGGAGGGGAGAGAAATATTTCTAGATGTAAAAACAAATCATTCAAACAGCATTTTTATGAGTTTGGCAAAAATATTGTCAAATTCATCTGAAAAAGCAATTGGCTTAGACTTCCAAAAGACAGTCTGAGAAATAAGAGTAACGCAGGAAATGTTTAACAGTCACAGCAAATCTCAAAATATATTTTAAGAGGACTATTAATTAAATCATTAAAATTTTGACTTAAACCCTGAGACAGAGATAAAAAGATTGCAATATGTAAACTTTAAGTTAAAGGCAATCATATATAGAACTATAGTCAGTCACATATGGAATTTTACATTTTCTAGTAGCCATATTTATAAAAGTAAAAGAAAGTAGGTAAAACTAACTTTAATCATATACTCCATTTAACCCAATGTGTCTATCTCTTCAACATGTGATCAATCTAAACAAAAAATTAAAAGATAGTTTACATTCTTTTGTGTGTGTGTGTGTGCTGTCTTTGAAAAGTTGGACACCTGTGTTTCAAGGTTCAATAACCCCTTGTGGCTGATGGCTATGACATCATTACAGCATAGATTATGGGGGAGGGCATATTATTGAACAAGTATCAGGAAACCAATGGAGAAAGAAAATAGATATTCAGTAAATGGTATGATAAATTTGTAAAATCTAGAAGTACATCAGAAAGAAACCACACCATAGGTCATCTGACACAATAAATTATAGATGGAGTAGATTATAAGCTACTTTAAAAAATAGGTAAGCCAGTCACAAATTGAACAGCATCCTGACTTGGGTGGACCTGGGTGGGAGACCTGCTGGTTCCATGAGAAAATGGCCTGAGGAGGA
Organism: Aselliscus stoliczkanus; assembly: GCA_033961575.1. Classification (NCBI taxonomy): domain Eukaryota; kingdom Metazoa; phylum Chordata; class Mammalia; order Chiroptera; family Hipposideridae; genus Aselliscus; species Aselliscus stoliczkanus. The sequence continues at coordinate 174,215,795 of CM066731.1, forward strand.
AGGGAAGAAGGCAAGCCGTGACAGACACGATGGAGATGGATGACCTATTTACAAAGGCAGGCCCTGGGGAAAGCGGCCAGAAGTCCAAGACCCAATAACAGAATGGCGGAGCAATAATTTTCAGAGTGATCCAGATAGCTGTCAGGGTCGGGCTGTCCTGGTGGGGCGAAGCTGTGCAGCAGAAGTTTCCAGGAGTGGGTCCAATGTGAAATCCAGAAGGGTGTGGGCCAGTGTTGGGTAGTCTGTCCACATTGGACGGGGCTCCACCCATGAAAGCCCCACCAAGAAGAGCTGGAGCTCTTCTCTGGGGAGAAGGGCTAGTGGAAGTCAAGGATAGTCCCCAGGATGTTGCAGGGCCAGTTCTTAGAGACTGGGGTGAGAGAGCAAGGTGGAGGGAAGCGCCTCAGACAGACAGTTTGGGCGTGAAAGAGGCTAGTAGGGGCTGGACGGTATCCCTCACAGTTCATATGTTGAAATCCTAACCCCCAGTACCTGAGAATGTGCCTATATTTGGATGTAGGGTCTTTAAAGAGGTAATTAAGTTAAAAGGAGATTATGAGTGTGGGCCTAACCCACTATGACTGATGTCCTTATAAGAAGAGGAGATTAGAGCACACACAGAGGGAGACCATGTGAGGACACAGAGAGAAGACACCATCTACAGGCCAAGGAGAGAGACCTCAGAAGAACTAGCCCTGCCGACACCTTGATCTTGGACTTATAGCCTCCAGAAGAGTGAGAAAATAAATTTCTGTTGTGTGATCCACGCAGTCGTGGTCCTTAGTTATAGCGGCCATAACAGGCTCGTGTAGATGCAGACACTGAAGGTGCCCCCAGGTCTAGTGAGCAATGGAGGGGCCCCTGTGGGGTCAGCACACAGGAGCCCTACCGCTGTGCCTCGGGCAGGGGGCACGTTCTCCTGAGGACTGAAAATAAATATTTAACCTCCTTGGAAAACTTGACATAGGACACAAGATGGGACCCAAAGCTAGAGTTGCCAGATAACATACAAGGCATCCAGCTAAATTTGACTTTCAAATAAGCAACAACATGTTTGAATGTAAGTGTGTCCCAAATATTGCATGGGGCATGCTTATTCTAAAAAGTGATTTGTTGTTTATCTGAAATCAAATTCAATGGGCCATCTTGTATTTTCCTGTGTTAAATTGGGCAGCCCCATTCAAGTACAAGGGACGGGCCAGAGGGTCTAGCAGGAAGTAGAGAGAAAAGAGGAGGGTGTTGGAGACAGGAGGAGGGAGAGGGAAGAGGGGAAGAGAACGGGGAGAGGAAGAGGGCTTTCTGACTAGAAGAGGCGAGGGGCTTTCTGAAGACCAAAGCAAAGCACGGAATTACAAGGAAACATCAAATACTTAATTGCATCATAGTTTCATAGCTAAAATGAAAAGAAATAAGGAAAAATAATTCCAACAACATAAGAGTTAGTGTGAACATAAAGTGAACATCATTCCAGTTTGTAAGAAAAATGTCCGACTCTCAGTAGGCAAACAGGTAAAGGGTATGCTTGAACATTTGTACAACAAGATCTACAATTATCAAACAGGTTTGGAAAAGCATTCTGTTTTTTAAATCATTTTTAAAGGCAATTGTTTTAAATTCAAGATCCACTCTCACTTTTTAAAATAGGAACTTTGGAGGAAAAAAAAAAACGCACAACTGAAGCACTTAGTGAGGATAAAAATGTGGTTCAGCCCTTTCTGGTGGTGGAAACAATTGAGCAATATGCTCATACTTGTTGACTCAATAAAATCATTTATCTTAAGGGTAATAATTTAAAATAAAAAAGGAAAACCTGATAGGAGATGGTGCGTTATTCCATTATCATAGCTATAAAATTATAAACACACTTGAACAATGACTGGAAGGGAACATGGAAAAATCAAATCATTTGATGGACGTACATTCTTCTCTTTAAAATTTCCTCTTGGGTCATTAGTATATCCTTCTTTTGTAAGAACATGCTTTAAAGTAAGGAGCAGTCCCATCTTGACTCACAAGGATTATTGATGAAGGTGCGCCCTGTAGGAATTCCAGCTGGCTCAATTACCTGAGGATTTGGGGGCCTCCAGCTGCTTGGGGCTTCTGGGCCTGCTCAGGGAACAATTCCCTGAAACTTCCTTCCTATTTGTCGTCATCTGCATTTGCAGTCTCTTGCTGGCTATCCAGGTCTTTCAAACATCTACTCAAATCTCTAAAAAGATTTTCTCTGGCCAAAGGTTGAGTATACTGTAGTCAATACTTAACAAAGAAATATTTGAACTGAAGGAGATAGTCATTTTTATGCCAATAATTTTTTAACCGGGATATTAATGCCTTTTAGTCACTCTTCTCACTGTCTCCTCTCGACCCAAAGCCAAAACCTAAGTAAGTTACTGTGTTGATCATCTTTGCATGGTCCGTGGAAATCCATCTTTGTTGTCATCGCGCCACTGCCCAGCATCCTAGGCGGGGGGTGCAGTCTTCCGGGTTTTCCCAGAAGTATCTGCGCTCTGGTTCTGGAGGAGGAGACACTGGTCACTGCAGTTATTGTAGGAAAGATGCTTCATTTCATACATTTTCAAGGTTGTTCAAAGGGGATGCCATTACTACTTGGGGGTTTCCTGAAAAATGAAGGCTTCATGTTACATCACAAAGTGTTGGGCTCCCCTGAGCTTTTCTCAGGGGGAAAATGGGGAATAAGAGACCACTGGTGGACTAGTCAGCTCAGGCTGCCATAACCAAGCACCACAGCCTGGGCAGCTTACACAAGAGAAGTTGATTTTCTCATCGCTCTGGAGGGTAGCAGTCCAAGACCAAGGCGCCGGCAGGGTTGGTTTCTTCTGAGGCCTCTCTCCCGGGCGTGTAGAAGGCTTTCTCTCTGCATCTGCACGTGGTCATCCACTTTGTGTGTGTGTATCTTAATCTCTTCTGCTTATAAGGAGACGAGACAATGGATTAGGGTCCATCCTAGCGACCTCATCTTAACTTACCGACCTCTGTAAGGACCCCATCTCCCAGTGCAGTCACATTCTGAGGTGCTGGGGGCTAGGACTTCAACAGATGAAGCTAGGGGACACAATTCCTGAGGTCAGCAGAGACCTTCTCTATTATTGCCCCCAAAGCTGCACAAGAATTCCGCATTTCCTTCGAGGGTCCCAACTTGCCCTATAAGCACGAGAGCCATCATTCATTAGCTAAACACACAGACAAATGTGCCAGGGGAGCCTGACGACTCGCCCGGGGTAAAGAGCGTGAAAGCAGCCATCGTTTTCTCCTTGTGTTCCTGAGGGCTCTGCCTCAATCCTGCAGTTGGCTCCTGGGAAGGGGAACTGGTGCCCGGGCCCCTGTGGTAGGCCTGCCCCAGATGCCAGCAAGGAGCGAGGCTGGTCTACAGGCCAGGGGTGGTGGTGAAGTCTCTGCCTGGACAGCTGGGTAGCCGAGTTATGACTTCCCTTCACACCTTGTCCTTCAGGCCGGCTTCCTGGCCTGATGCCACCTCCACCTGACCTGCAGAGGAGGCTTTGAAGCTGCCGCTTCCCTGGGCCTGGACCCTTGTTCGCATTTCCTTATCCTGCCACCATGTATCTTAGTCCTCAGCAGCATTGCCAGCTAAGGCCAGGCCTGCCCCACCGTTGGCGTCCTGCTCACACTGTGTCCTCCAATACCTCCTGGACATTTGGAGTGACCGCAGCGCCTTTCCTGAACAACCCCCCTCCAGGGGTCCCCAGTGTGCTCCTCGGCTGATGCGAGGCCTTTGACCCAGATTTATCTTTCACCCGTGACAAGGGTCAGATTTGAAATGCAGGGTATAGTAGGAAAAATCCGTTGAGCTCTTTCTGGAACAGATAAAAGGAAGCATTCATTTGACAGCCCACGTGCAGTCGTCTGCCTGCCTGGCCCCCGTCGCCCCATCAGGGCGTGAGGCAGGCCCACCCGCATTAGGAGCATCTTGGCCTATGGGCTACTGGGCCTTAATGCGACCCTAGAGTAGGTGGCCTCGCGTTGTCCTGGGGTCACGCCGCGTGTGGCTGGTGTTTATTCTGCAAAGGGGCCAATAGGTGAGGCAGTGTTTGCAGCTGGGGAGAGATTCCAGAACACACCGGAAGCAGCGGGGTTCTACCTGCCCGTTAGCATCACGGAGCAGGACAAGGCATGATAGGTACCTCTGGAGGGCACGCCTGTGACATAAAGTGGTCACACCTGTCAGTTATTCACACAGTCCCAGCAAGACGGAAGGACATTCTCCAGGATCAAGCTGAGCCCACAGTTCCGTCAGATGTTATCTGGCTTTTCCTTGGATGGCCTGAGCTGTTGAACGCGGCACCGCGGCTTAACTCTCCAGCTGGCTTGCCCCTTTGTCACTGATTACAAACCACCTGACATGCTGAGCTTTATCTTTATTGGAACATAGGTTCTGAAGTGATCCATAAAATTCTTCATTACTCAAATGCAACCTAGTGTGACCTGTAAATGGCCAGTACAATTTCAGAGATATGTCTTACGTCTAGAAGAAGTACAAGGCAACCTGCGACTTGCTGGATCACCAGCTTCACTTTTTTTGGCGGGGGAAGGTGGCGGGGAGGAATCACTAAGAATTACATGGACCAATACTGGAAAAATAGGGCAACGGGAAGGAATTAAAGATCTGAGCTTGGCTGGGCCGGCCGAGTGGCGCGGTGGTTAAGCGCTGACTTTGGACGCCAGCAGCCCCGGTTCGGATCCCACATATGAGGGCCAGGGACACTCCAAAAAAAAAAAAAAAAAAAAAAAAAAAAAAAAGATCTGAGCTTGGCAGAAGGACCTCCAATAGTGATTTCAGGAAAATTCTAGTCAAGACCAAGGTACCCTTTCCTTTCACACTTGGTGTGTGTGTGGGGGGGGGGGCGGGGGCGAGGGACGGGGGTTTCAAGAAGCAATCTATTCTGGTATCCATTTGTGTTGGCAAGGATACCTCAGTACTAACTGTGTAGAAAGGAAAATAGCTGTGTTTGGCAGACATCTTCCAAAATGTGAATGCTCAATTCTAAGTAACGTTTTTCAGAGAGGAAGTGGTTCCATTCCTGGGGACACACCCACCATTAACCCTTTGCAGCAGACCCCGCGAGGCTGGGGGGCTAGGAGCAGCATGGAATCCCTATTCCTCTGCGGGGTTTCCGCTAAGCACGCGACACCTGTTCCCCATTTTCTGGGGTAAAACACTCAGTCCCAAACTGCTGAAAACAAGACGGCAGAAAATGATTCATTCTCCTCTCAGTTCCCATTGCCATCTGCTATCAATATCAGGAAATGTCAACAAAACTTCTTTATTTTGTTTATTACTAACCTGCCCATTAAGCCACCACTCACTGGTTTGAGGAGAAGAAAGCTAAACTGTTCATTCTGCTTAATGCTTAATTCCATCTGATAATTTCAATAATTGCTTTGGTCCAACTCCCTCTCTGCCAGTACCTCTCCCTAAATGTCCTGCCCCATGTGGAGGAAGGATGGTGTTGTTTGTGGGAACTTGAAGATCTGAGGTCCCTGAGTAGCCAGACAATGACCTTTGTCCCGGGTGTCTGCTGGCCTTGCCTGCCATTTGCAACTCGCGTCTGAGGTGCGAAAGGCAGCTGATCAGCCAGGGTCAGGGGACTCCTTGCGACGCCTCCAGGTGGCCTCAGCTGGTTCCCATTTTAGAGACTGGCTTGGGGACAACACAGTGCTACAGAAGTGGACCCCCTCCTGGGAAAGAAGTAAGAGGTGGCCCAGCAGAAACAGGGGTCCAGGGGACAGTGGTGTGCTTGTCCTAGAGCAAAGTGTGGTCCCTAGAACTTCACCTGGGAATTTGCAGACACGGAGATGTTGGGGCCCACGTGGGACCTCCTGAAGCAGAGCCCTGGGATTGGGACCTGTTTTCACAAACCCTGCGGGGGCCGACCCGCTTCCCACTGAGGTGTGAGAACACTGGGAAGACAGCCTTCCTGGGTCACAGTGAACCGGGACAATAGGAACTTATGTGGTCAGTGACTCCATCTCTTTGGTTTTGTTGTTGTCGTTTCGGAACCTGTGTTCCGCCGGCTTCAGGAACTACGCAGCAATAGGGTGTGAGATGGATCCCACGGGACTCCGCTCCTCAGGCTCTGGTGGCCATCACCAAGTGTGGGAAGAGTGTGTGAAACACCCTGCATTCTGTCCAAAAGTAGGGCCCCTCAGGGCGTCGGGTCCCTCCTGAGAAGGAAGGTGAATGACCCCACGGGGCCGGGCGTTCAGGGCTGAAATCTATAAATCCATTTCCACAAAGTCCAAACACCCCCGTCTGTAACAAATGAACGTGCAGTTTTAATGACAGAAATCCTCCCCGCAAGCAGGGAGGATGAGGGTCAGAGCTGGGAGGGTTTGCTGTTGAAATTTCTGTCTTTCCAGAGCATGGCTGTCAGCATCTGGGGCAGCTCCCATAGGCTGCCTGTCTGCCCGGGACATGGCCGGCATGGAGCCCAGGTTTCCTCAGCCAGCTCAGCTGGGCTGTTGTGCCCTTGTCCCAGACTGGGAAACTCTGTGGAGCTGGGGCCCCTCCGGACAAGCCGGCCTCACCCCTTCCTGCCACAGACCCTGACTGGCTTCTCACTCCGGTGGGCCCGCTGTCCCTCGGCTGGAGGACAGGGCCTCTGCTGTGTCCGTCTGCGCTGCCTGTCCTCTGCCTGTCCTGGACACACAGGCTCAGCTGTCTTGGACCCTGTGAGGTGGGAAGCGGTCCACACCCCCTGTATCATCAGGGGGTTCCTCTCAGCTCTTTCATTTACTGGTGCTTTATGTACAATTCTGTTTGAAAAAAGGAAACTTTTGAAAGTCAGCTTCTATAGCGTAAGTTTTAGGTATATGTATATGAAGATTTAGGAAAGAGATGACCTGCCTCGATTTAAGGTTTGGCCACACAGCATGACTCCTGAGAGTCAGACCTGAGATGCTTTGCAAACATCAGCCACCTTACCAATGTCGTTTTCATACAGGTGGAAGCTATCCACCCACGATTCCTCTCGGACCCTTATGAGCAAGGGTGAAGCTTTGCAATATACTCGACTTGCACCCAATGCTTCCTCTGGGCCTTCTAACTAGTTGACCTTGTCAAACCCACCCCCTCCACCCCCCAAAAGACCACCCGCCCTCCCTGCTGAGCAGATTCAGCCCCATCCGACTTTGGCTCCAAGACAGGCAGAGGGGACACATTCTGAGGACAGGAACCCCCAGATTGTCAGAGTTCGTCTTGTTGCTCAATTCCCAAGGAGCTGAGCAGCTGTCCAGCATGGCCGCTCCTTTCTCCAGGCAGGTGGACCAGCCTCCTTCTACCCGACCCCGACTTTCCTCCCTGGCCTGTGCACAGCCTTTCTCTCTGTCTGCAGAGTTTTCCTCGGTGAGTGGCCTTCGTGGTCCAGCATTGCCACCCTGCCAGGCTGGTCCTCACCTCACAACAACAGAAGGAGTACACCTTGGCAGCCAGAGTCCATCTTCCCATCCCCGGCTGTTTGGAAGCTGGTCCAACTGCCTGCAGAAAGGAGCTTCTGCTACAGAAAACGATGTCCAGCTGAGAAAGTGAGTGTGGGCCCCAGTGCCGGCTGGTGGCCTCCCGGGGCCTGCCACCCACCTACTGTGCTTGCTTCCGTTTACAGGTGGGCTCTGGAACCCAGGTTTACTGGGGCCTCTGGCTGAAGAGCGGTGCCTGGCACAACCTCTGTTTGCTCACCACAAAGAAGGTGGATTTCATTCTTGCTCTAAAACGTCCCCTCAGTGAAACTTCCACTTATTCAGGAAACAGCATGTTCTTTGCATCTGTTCCCTTCACGGTGTGACGTGCAGGCTGCCGGGGGCATAGCCATGGGCACCATGTACATCCCTGCACCTGGGAAAGGAATGCGTGAGGCTGAGGGCTGGGGCCGACTTCCTGCAGAAGAAAACCCACCCCAGACACGCATGCCCACATAGCCTGTATCAGGCTTACCCACAAGGTACCAAACCCACCTCCTCCACCTCCCAAAAGACCACCCACCCTCCCTGCTGAGCAGATTCAGCCCCATCCGACTTTGGCTCCAAGACAGGCAGAGGGGACACATTCTGAGGACAGGAAACCCCAGATTGTCAGAATTCATCTTGTTGCTCAATTCCCAAGGAGCTGTACCAACGTTTTTGTGCCCAGGCGATTGAGATAAAATTCAAACCTGGGTTTTACCATAGGAGAGCGTTTGAAGGTGTGTTTTCACATCCCTTTCTGGAAAGAGGGAGGTGTGGGGAGCTGATCCCCAAACCATGGGGCATCTGCTCAGAGCTCCTAACAGAATGGGCTGCAGCCTCGGCGGTCGGGGTCCAGGCTCCGAGCTCACTTCTCTGAGAACAACTTTTCCATCATTTTGTTGTTGTTACATGCTTTTAAACCTACACATATGTTGTTTTCCAAGCACCAGGACTGCTAACCACAGGACTGGAAGCGTGGTGGTGAGTTTGAGACCTTGCAGCCGCCCCTTCTGGGCCCATTCCTGGTTATTTGCTGCACGAAGCCCCTCTCTTTGGGACTAGCATGGGCTCCATGGACCACTTAGCAGATGGATAATGTACACGACAGATTAGCACATCTGGTAGACGAGGCCCAGAATTGGGCGACGATGAACATTTTCATTTGGGCGACGATGAACATTTTCATTTGGGCAGATGTGACAAAACCCTCCTCACTCCCCAAATGGAATATTCTATGAAGAAGGAGCCCTCCTCAGAGCACAGACTCACATCAGTCACCATGCAGCTATTTCACTCTGGTGCCCTCGAGGGAAAAGGGGCAGAGATCAGCTTGATATAAAAGATGCACAGCTACGATGTGCCCAGAAAGTACCTTGTGAAATTAACATATGGAGGAGGTGATGGAAAAGAGTCCATCATTAGGTGTCACGTTATTGAGAGAGTCCTGAGTAGGGGCAGGGAGCTGAAAGTGCCTCTGCCATGTCTGTTCTCCCTCCTTGGTGGGTACGTGGAAATCCTGCAAACGTGCTGTCAACTTCGCTTGCATTTCAGCTGATCGCTTCCTGCCCCAGTATCGTCTCAAAGTACTTTTTCCTGGAAGGTGAGTTTTTAGAGCAGAATGCGGGGCGGGGCGGTTACCAGATAGGACGCCATTCTTTGTGTTCCAATGTTGAGGCTATTGATTCAGCTCTTGCTTCAAAATCCCTTTTGCTTCTTGCCGGCCCACCAGCCAGGATGGGCTCGCTGGAGCTTGACAAAGCCCAGGCCTGCATTGGGAGCATCTGCTCTTGTCCCCTGTCATCCTGAAAGCCGCAGTGGGGACACGTGAGGCTGCCTACCTACAGGGTCAGCTGTGTTCCCCAAGGTTGGAGGAAGAGGAGTGGGACAAGGACGTGCCCTCACTCCTTATTAAACCTCACTCCAGGGGCAGCTGAGCTGTGTCTGCTGCTACTTCCAAACATGAACCTTTGGTCTCTCAAAGGAGGAATTATTTGCCCAAGGTCAAAAGGTCAAGGGGTGCTTCTTTCTAGACCCCATCTTTCCTCAACATTTCACTTCATCCGGACCCTTCCCTTCACTGCCTTTACAACCTCCTCAGCCAGTGGCCTTGGAGGGTCACAGCATTTCAGCACAGGACAAGGAATCCTTGGGGCACAATCTTGTGTCCTGGAGGCGTTGTGTCCTTGGAGGTGGACATGGCTTTGGAGCCCCCACCCCAGCCCTCCCCTGGCTTGGCTTCACAGGCAACTTCCACAGGAGAGCAGGGCCACTGAAGAAGCAACTGCCTCTGCTCTGGACACAGCTCAACCTCTGCCGGTAGGAATGCTCATGGCACATCCATCACGGTGGTAACCAGCACTCCCCAGACTCTGCCCAGCATTTGCAGCCAGCCCCCCTCCCCTGACCCATGGGCAGCTCCTCTGAGCCTCATCTGCTCTCAGTGTTTCTCCCTGTCTGCTCCGCGCAGCTCCACCCAACATTAATCATCTGCTTTTTCGAATTCTTTGAATTGAGAATTTCGCTGAAATCCCCAAGGTCTTTCCCTACCATACCAGCTTAGTCACCAACCTCGCAGATGTCATGACCTTCCCATTTCTCTTCTTCATGATCTGAGGCAAATGCTTACAACACAACCATTATTTCATCTTCACTCCTTGTTCCAGGCACAGAGGTCTGTTTTCAAACCAAGAGATAATTATAGGTTTGGCTCTATGGGCCCATCTCACCACATTGCTTAACAATCGGAATAGAACTGTTCTATTTGGATAATAGGCTGGAAACCCTCAAGATTGAGAAATTATGGCTTTTTCCAAAATTAGAAAAGAAATAAGGGAGATGACAGGAAAATACCCCTTTTCTTTCAAACTTGTTGACGGCTGAGAGATTGTGTGAGGGTGAGTGTGTGTGAGTGCGTGTGTGTCTGGGTGTGGGTGTGTGTGAGTGTGTGGGTGTGGGTGCATTATAATCTGTTGCTTTCTCATCTTAGTCAGATGGGATGCTGCCTCTAGGTCAATCTGGGAAGCTGTAGTGTGTGTTGTGGTTCAGCAACCCAACATCCATCCCCAACTCACTTGCCTGTTGCCTGACTCCCAGTGGAGACGGAAAGAGCTAGCTTTCAGCACGAGGCAGCTGTGTGACATGGTTCTGGATGATGAGACTGTATGAGCCAGTAAAGGCTAGGCTATGCTGAGGTAACAAATGAACCCTAAAATATTGGTAGCTTCATTCACCAGGGTTGGTTTTCCACTGGCGTTGCATGCCCCTTGTAGATCTGTTAGGGTATCTGCTCCACGGTCCTGCGGGGACCCAGGCTGAGGGAGGTTTACCATTTTACAGCTGCATCATCTAGAACATCTGGTCCCTGAGGCTGCCACAAAAGAGGAGAGGAAGATGGAGGACCTGTCAGCCTTTAACTGTTGTGACCATCAAGTGCCATGTGTTCACTTTTGCTCATTGTCCATTAGATGGAACTCATGACATAGCCTCAACCTAAGGCTAAGAAAGGTAGGGAACCAGTTTTTCAGAGTCTTGGGTAAGCACTAATTGTCACAGAGTTGTTAAGTAGAAGAACACTAGGGTCTGACACATAGCCGTCTGCTTTCGCTTTCCTGATGAAAGGGATGAATGTCACTCCTGCCCCCTCCTGCCTTGAGCAGAGATTTGGTGGCTGGCGCTGGGGCAGCCCTCTGGTGACTGCGACCCAGCACACCGGCCTGCTGAGGACTGTGGAGTGGAAAGAGCCCTTGATGACCCCACTGAACTGCAGTCTTGGCCCTGGCCTGCTGACTCCCGGCGTCCAGCTCTGTGAGAAACTTGCCCCCTTTGGTTTAGGCCACTGTTAGTTGTATGTTCTTTTACTTTCATACAAAGTCATTCTTAATGGATACAGAAGGCTTTGATGGGATGGTAGGATTTTATAAACTATCTACAGCAAACATTATGTGATTGGGGAGGGTCACAAAGAGAGAGAGAGGAGTGGGGAAGCTGCTCCACGCATGAGGCTCTGCTCAGAGCAGAGTTGCTGCGGGATTCCTACCTCTCGGTACAATGACTCTCTATCCAGCAAGACTTGGACTTTTTAAGCGCCCGCTCTGTAAGGACAGCCATGGATCTCAGGACTCTGTTATGATGACCAAAAGGCTGATAGAAATTTCCTGAACCCTCATTACCCATAAAGCATACCAGGCTACAAGCAATAAGAATGTGTCATTTGGGGCTGCTGAGACCTTGGGCTAGAGACAACCTCGACCCTCCCTCCTTCCCCTCTTGTGAACTCCCCAGGATCCGTAATCCCCAGGGGCTCCCTCCCTGGGTTCTGCATCCACGGGCTCCACCTGGTGAGGGAGCGCCTTGCTGTCCAGCAGGCTCTGTCCCTCTCACCCTGGCTGCCCAGATTGATGGGGGTCATGGCCCAGGTTTCGTGGCATCTTTAAGTATTAGACCTTCTTGCTTGAACAGCCTGCTGGATACTTGCAAAGCTCACGCTGCTCCAAATTAGCACCTTGGGTTCCCCTCTGTCCCCTCTCCCCTGACCCTGACATGGCTGCTTCTCCCTAACATGGAAGACTGAGCTCTGTCTTTTGTCGCTCCATCCTCTGCTAGCCCACAGTTGAGGCTGGGAGTTCTGCGCTTGGCTGTACATTTCTCAAAATCCTCAGGTGACCATTCTTATAGAAGCCACAGCACACAAGCAAGGTGTGAGGTGACGGCTGTTAGGAAGACCCTTTCCTACCCGGCTCATGTCCGTGGGCCAGCCTCTCTGTCCCTCTTCTCTGTTCTGTCCCACATTTCACCCAGAAGAATCCCACTGGGACATCCCAGTCCATGACATTCTTTGGTCCCTCTGTCCACATTTGCTGGGGAATCCAAGTGCGAGAGGAGGGCCCCGCGTGCCTCTGTGGGTTGGTTGCTGCAGGCCCCCCCTTCTCTGCGAGAGCAGAGTGCAGAGCACGAGCCCTGCAGGGCGCTTCCTGCAGCTCCAGGGGAGCGTCCCCCTCTTCTCTGAGCTTCATGGTGGGTGGAAGGTGTTTGAGACCCCCCACACCTTCCAGCTTGAAGCTGCCTCAAAACCCCCAGAAGCCCTGGACACTGAGCTGTCCCTTTTGCTACTATCACCCCCCTCTTCTCCCTGATATCCATGTTCTGGGCAAACAGAGTGTCCATTTCCCCATTTCAGAGTCACTTGGTGAAGAGAGTCAGGCAGAAAAGTTGGGGTAGGGTGTGTTTGAAAAGAGGGCTGCACTGCAGATTAGGAGAACTGGGTCCCAGACACTGCTCTGCCCTGTGCTAGAGCCGGCACCCCATCAAGTCACCTACTCAGGGCATCTGTCTCCCCATTTGACTAATAATGGTTCCGAATAATTGGATTGCCCCCTAAAGTAGCTTGAATTTTTAAAAGGTGTTGCTTAGCAAGTTGCACCTTTGGAAATCAGGGACCTCTCCTGACTTTTCCGCGACCACCCTGAAGTCTTATTGAGATGCTAGAAGGTTCCAGAACTTCCCCTCTGACTGCCGACACTGACTCCAGTGACGTCACGGCTTGCCTCTGACTCGGGGTTGCTCTTTGGCAGGTGGAATGTTCCAGTGTTGCCGTTTTACTGCAGCAGAGCTGCTCTGCAGAGCACAAACCATTCATTGTTTTAGTCTTTACTCTTGAATCAGTCAAGAGTTTCAAAAGGGATAAAACAAGATGGTTCCGCCCGGACTGCTGTTCAGCACAAACACCCACAAGCCTTTGGGTGTGTTCTTAGCAGTCAGCTGTTGCACAGTCATCCCAGGGCCACCACCAGTCACAGTTTTTAAACAGCCTTGGGACGGTTTTTACAATTGAATGGGAACTGCCCCGCCAATATCTTCTGTCTGCACCAGTTTTAACTGGTACCCAGAGAAATGATTTCTTTTTAGGAATAAAGGGCTCTAAAGAGATAAGCCTCCATCCCTCCAGGGCCAAAGGAACAAGAGTGTGAGGAATGCAAGCCACTACCCTACCATCCCAAGGATAAAGAAAAAAATGTACAAGTTTAATCCCTGGATGTGGGAGATGGCCAGACAGTCGTCCCACCTGTCAGGGTGTTGTCATGCACCCTGCTTCATAGACTGACCAGCCACTTCCTTCTCATCAGCAGATGGTTCAAATGACCCCAGAGGTTAGGTCTAGAGAAAATCACCTTGAAAATCTAAGTCCCAGTAAATGAGAAATTCTTTGCAAAAGAAGTGAGCACAGCACTCAGCATAGAGTAGGAATCCTGTAAATGTTATTCTCCCTCCATCTCAAAATTGTAAAATGGGGCCAGTTGTAGGTTAATCTGGGCCAGGAGGGAGCTGAAAGGTAGACTTGCTTCCTAACACAATGAAGGAACTGTCTCCCACGCCACACACACGATTCTGTTGTGACTTGATTCTCTCCATTGAGAGCTGGAGTCTTTCTCCCTCCTTTGAATCTGGGCAGGACCTGAGACCTCTTATGAGCAATAGAATGTGGTTGAAGTGATGCTGTGTCAGTTCCAAGGCTGAGCCCAACGAGCCTGTACTTTTGACTCTTTGAGAAACCGAACTTTCCTGAGACCACCATGCTGTGAGGAAGCCCAAGCTAGCCAGTGAGAAAGTGCAGCCAGATGCCAGGCCTGTGAATGAAACATTCCAGAACCTTCCATGCCAGCCAGGCAGCCACTGAAGGCAGCCTAGTGAGGGAGCGCAGCCAACATCCCATGAAACAGAGGAGACACCTGGCCAGAATTCCTGACCCACACAGTTAAAAACAAATGAAATGATGGATGTTTGAAGTCACTAGATTTAGGGCTGTTTTTTTATATGACAATAGATAAGTCAAGTTTTGCAGCATAAATCTAAGAAAGAATAAAAGAATTTCACCTTTTCACTGGATTCCTTTCTCTGTTTTTTTTATTCTATCCTTCTCAAATTCTTAGCACAATGTGTGTACTTTCACAAGTAAGTGTTACAGAAACATTGCCAAAGGATCTGTGAATTCATTCACTTAGCAAGGCTTTTTAGACATTTTCAATATTAAACATGTTATTAATAGTATACATATAATCCCCATTTTCAAGGAGCTTAAAATCTAACTGTGCAGATTAGATATGTACACATGGAATGTTGATAAATTACAAAGCAATATATGACTAAAGCCAAGTTACCTCCAACTCCTCCTCCAGCCCTAAAATTCCATCAGCCCATGGGCTGGGTATATAAGGATTAACCCCACCGAAAATTGTTTGGGGTCTGTGAGTATCAAACAACAGATAACGGGATGAAATGAGCTTATCTAAATAAGGCTTTATTTGCTGGTATAACAGTAAGTCCACAAACAGGCAGTTGAGGTAAGACACCTCTAGAGTACTCTCAGACACAGCCTCCTTCCTACTTCCCCCTCTGATTGTGTCTACATGCTCCTTAGATGCTCACATTGCTAGGTAATCTGCCCACATTTCCAGACAGGAGTAAAGAAATGGAAAGGACAATACTGAAAAGGAAATGCCAGCTTAATCTGTCCCCTTTCCTCAGGAAAGCAATAACTTTCTTAGAAGCCTCACTGATGAGACTTCTGCTTAAACCTTCCTTGCCAGAGTAGCTGCAAGAGATCCAGGGCACACTCTGACATAAACCAATTTCTGTCAGTACGTAAAGGGGTCAAGCCTGACCCGAGTGCTATGGGTAATGAGGGGAAGAATGTATGTTGAGGGTCGAGCACAGTCATAAAATTAGCAGGTTAAAAAGGTGTTTGGACAAATGAAATATGGTGGCCATATGCTAGAGGAAGTTGACATAGCTTCTCTCTCTCCTGAGAGTAAATATATGCTAATCACCTTGTAACATTTGCACTCAGGCATTTGAGGCTGATTCTCTGACTTGCCTTGCTCAACCCTTCTCCAACTCTATTTAATGAGCCTTTTTGCTCTATAGAGGCTAAAAACTGAAAGTGTTTCCCAGACTCCCTTGCAGCCAGGATTCTAGTTGTGACTTATTTTGTGCCAATCATAAACACTCCTTCAAGACACATGTTCAGAATGAGTTGAGCGCGGAGAGAAAGCAGGTCTCGATGGGGTTCTGGAAGCAGCATTGAAACTGTGGTGCCCCCCTCGACAGGCAGCTTCCTGGGCAGCTCATTTCTATGGCATAGGAATGTTGTAGAAACAGACTTTACCTCTTAATGGAAAGATCACAGTCTGGGAGTTGTTCCTGGGGACTCACCTAGAATCACCTTCTCTAGCATCCTCAATGATCCCTTTGTCCATATAATAACAGAAGAAAATCCCTCTCTAAACTGGCCAGAATGACTCTTTTGTCTGTAAATGAAGCTTCATCAAGCTTCATTGATCATAGCATCACAGGGACCACAACACATTCCAGCCTGTCCCACTCACCTGCTGTGTGACTTTGGACTTGTTACATCATCTCTCCAAGTCATGGCTTCTTTTCTCTAAAGTGAAGCTCTTGCACAGATGGATTATAAAATTGCATGTAAAGTGCTCTGCACAGCACCTGACCCAGAGTGAACCATCAACAAATATCAGCTTCTACAACCTTATCTCTGAACCTTTACGAAAAATGCAGTGGAAGCAGATGTTGAGTGGATGATGGTACCAGAGACACCCTGATGAAAGATGATGACCTCATGCTCTTCGGGGTGCAAAAGGAGGAGGCCCCTGGAAGCCTAGACAGGGAGCCCTTGTAAACAATGTCTGTCTTCACCATTAACCTATAAGCCCCTGGGGTCTCATGCTGAGTTTCAAACCTATTTGTTTTTAATTTAGCTTCTAGCATAAGCCTGAAACAGGGGAATCTAAGAATGTCCCATAAGGAGATCTTCAGATGCTGAAAATGGTCTTGGACTCAGTAACCATGGAAATATGATGAATCACCACCCATGTGCCTAACTTCTACATGCAGCTGTGATGGTGAATAGGACAGCCATTGCCATCGTCTTCGGAGAGTTTTCAGTCTAGCACAGGATTCAGATGCTTAGACTGCTCCCCCACACGTCTGTATATCAATGTTCGGATCGATGTTATGGAAAAAGGGAGTTCAGGGATGGTGTGGGTCTAGTCTATGACCCTGTGGAAGATTTCCTGAAGAAGTCATATTTAGGCTGAAGCCTGATCAAAGAAATAAATCCATACCAGCTACTTCATTCAGTTCCCTTGTGGGATTTTTGGTGACCAAGACACCGTGGTGTCAAACGTAGCTTGGAAGAGGAAAGAAAATATAGTTAAAAAGAGTAAATGCTGGTGAAGGCAATAGGGAGCCAAAGCAGACTACAGAGGGCAAAGCTGGTGCTGTCAACCTGGCAGCCATGTGCAGGATATAAAGGAAGAATCGGGGGCTGGAGTGGAGGTTATGGGTCTTGGACCTGGCCCACTTCAATGGGAATGGAAAAACAGGTGGAAGAAACAGTTTGACAGAGGACCTACAGATTTTTGCTATGTGTATCCATGCCTCCTTCTCCTCAAGGGTCTTCTTAGAAGGCAAAATGAAGGTGAATGTAATCATAGTTGGTGCAGCTTCTCCTGTGGGGAGCTTTAATGATCCGCCTATGTGTTTGCATGGCACCCTTTGTGTGTCCATCAACAGCGCTATCCTATGATTGGTTGGTTGTTAATCTGACTCAATCCCTGTGGCAATGAGAGATCTGGGTGGAGGAAGGATGCCTTCATTCCTGTGCCACTATGCCTGTGGAATGAGTTCAATAAGTGCTAGCCTGCGCCAGGAACAATGGTGGGTGGCATTTAGTGTCTATTCACGGAATGAGACCACATACAGATGAACAACACGATCTTATTAACTAAATGTGGAGAAGGCCCAATTCCTCTGCCCCTCAGAGGAGTGTCCTATCTGTCTGTGACCAATGCCCACTGAAGATAGGTTATTATATTACTAAGAGCTAAGAGCTGGGGTCAACACTGCTGGGAGCACCATGGAATGTCTTGGGAGCAGGGAGAGGAGACGGCAGAGGGGAGACGCCAAGTGGAAGTGACAGCTTCCTGCTCGAGGATTCAGGCGACCAGGGAAAGGGAATGCCCAGGTATGGATCCCAGCCACCCCTCTTGCTGGGTAATCCAGGGAAAGGCAGTAAAATATCAGTGACAGTACCTGCTCTGCCCAATTCATCACATGGTGGCGAAGCCCAGATGAGACGAAGTGTGAGAAAGCATCTGAGTGCCATAAAGATACAATGATTTCCTAGTAAAAATACTGCAGAACCACAGAGCACGTACTGAAAGTTTCTGTGTTGAATCATGCAGGCCCATACAGCTGAGGCAGGCAGCACCGAGGAGGCTTCCTAGAAAACGTGGATCGTGAGCAGAATTTAGAAAGAGGAAATGCATGAGTTCGCAGAGAACAGGAAATCCTGGTCAGCTGTCCCCTGACTGTCCACCTTATGTATAGGAGCTCACTTAATCGACTCTACAGCTCACATGGATGGCTTGCTTGGCCATATGGGACACAGGAGGACCCCACACAGGTGTCCCCAGCCTCCCTCTCACATGGTGGCTGGGATCAGAGAAGGTGCATTCCAAGAGACAACCTCAACGCTCAAGCACTCATCGAGTCTCCACTTACATCACACGGGCTGGTGTTCCATTGGTCGAAGCTAGTCACATGGCCCAGTCCAGAGGCGGGTGGGAGGAGACTACATAAGGACTTGAACACTGGGAAACATTGTTTTTTGGGATCCTGACAGCAACAGTTTATCACAAAGACTGACCAAACACAACCAAACTAATCAATATAAGGTCATACTAGCATTTTATTGATATTTTTACTTCTTATTAAAGTGTAATATACACATAGAAATGTACAAAAATCATAATAGGCAGCTTGATGGATTTTTGCACCCATGTACTCACTCAGCATTTGAATCAAGAAACAAAATATTGCCAACACTCAGAAGTCCCACTTGTGCACTTTCCCAGACAATCTTCATTTCCACCCCACCCAGGATAACTACTCTTCTGACATCTAATTGGTTTTTCAAGATTTATTAAAACTTTATATTGATAGAATGAATGGCTAGCATCAGTGGTTTCTTTTGTTCAACATTATGTTTGTGGGTTTATCTATACTGTTGTGTATACTTGTTTGTTCATTTTCATATGATATTCCATTTATGACTCAACATATTTTATTTACATGTTCTACCATTGATGGGCATTTGCTTAGGTCTGCTCCACTCCACATTTGCTTTGTGACCTTGGGCATCCCTGATATGTGATAATTTCGTTTGTAAAATAGGGATAATAATACTGTTACCAAATACAATGTGTTACATGAGTAACTATGAGTTGGACCACTTAACAGTGTGCCAGACACAAGGAAGCCTTCAGTGGTGATTAACTGTCATCAACATCAAAGCACTAGAGCTGTCCTGTCACGTCATCAGCACCATGGTCAGCATCACCAGCGCGTCATTGTCATTGTCATGTAGTTATCTTACCATTATTAGGCCCCTGTTCTGCTGCTTTCAGCTGTGTGATGTTTCTTCATCTAGATAATTGACATAATAATGATGTCTTCCTATGACTACTGGAAGAAAAGGTTGAGTCACATTTGTGAAAAAATTTTGACAAGTAGGGTGCCATCTGTGAAGACCTGGGGTCACAATTACTCTGATTTCCCTTAGAATTCCCAAGCTCTGGTGCATCTAAAGCACACGTGGAAAAGGGAATGCACAAGAGAGCAGTTTGGATAGAGGAGGAGGACATACCTCCAAACGCGGGTCCAGCAGAGACATGTGGACGTAGCGTTTCCCGGGGCTCACCTCACTTGATCCCCAGGACAACTCTCCGCGGTAGGATTTATTAACCCCATTTTGCAAATGAGGAAAAGAAAGCTCAGAGAGCTCAAGGAATACGCTCAAGGTCACAGGGCCAGTAAATCACAGGGCCCAGGGCGGTGCTGCTCCTAGCCCCACGCCTTCCCCAGCACAGCACTCGCTGTTGGCGTCAGGAGTGCTCTAAATCTCTAGATTCAAACCATCACTTCTGCACAGTTTGAAAACCCGAAATTAATCCCTGTGCCCGTGGGAACGCTTTTAGAGCAGAGATAACTCTGCAATAGATCCCTGTGTCTGCTTTCTGTGCATCTCTACATCCACCTGGTTTGAAGCTATAAGTCAATCTTTTAGCCACTAAGCTAAATTCCCAGGGTGCTCTTAAGAGACAGAAATTCCAGCAGTAAATAGCAAAACTGTTAGACCAGATTAAACTTGCCAAAGTGATTTGAGCAGCACTGAGAAAAATGGACCCCCTTGAAATGATATGCTATCAGCCAACAGTAACATAACCCTGGAAACGAACCTTTCAGTTCATTATTCAACACGCAGAACACATGGTAGGAAGCAGACTTGGCCAAACTCGACCATCAACAGAGAGTGTGGAAAATGTGAGCTCTGCTTAATTTACTTTTCATCCTCTCTCTCTCCCCGCCCCCAATAAAATAACTGTGTGTGGAATTCCCTGATTTTGACATTCGAAAGCTACAGAGTCTGTCTGTCTGGAAGTTGACTGATGCCCTTGCAGCCCCTGAGCTAAAGATTGGGGTCTGTGGTCAGAGGGAAGAAAGGGAGCGAGGAGACATGTGACAAGAAGGAATCACAGAGTCAGAGATTCCTGGCAGGCGGGGGTAAGGGGGGAGGGGCGTCTCAGACTTTGGGAAGCAATTTGGTCTCCAGGTTTACTCCATTTTTCTTATAAGAGCCTAAAAATGCAAAACAAATGCTGTGGGGGGCTTTATTTTTCTAGGGAATTGATAGTTTTAAAAAAGCCCAGCATGTGCTTACACAGGTCAGCATTTTTATTACAACTTAGAGCAGCAGCTCCTCGAGTCCTCCCAGAAGGCCTCTTTCGTTTCGACAGGTCAGCGCAAACAGTTCTGAGCAAACAGTGCGCACCCTTGTCTATTTTGACTTCTTTTCTTTCTCTTTGTTTTTGAAGAAGCCCATGCACTAAAGTGACATTGTGATAAGTATGTTGCTTTAGCTGAGGAGGGGAAAAAAACTGTAATCCTATAACCAGGTGGGTGATTAATTGGGAAGTTATTCAGGCACCTGGGACATTGCCCGGGTGACGGGGCTAACCTATTTCTTTCTCTTTTCAGCTGGTACTTTGTATTGTAACTGGCATTGTGTTTGAGAACAACTTAGTGAGATTAACATTCATTTGGTCTTTGTTCTCACAGTCCCCATCCAGAAGCCCGTCCCATGTGCACGAAAAGGCTTTCAGACAGACTGTGGCTTGCTCTGAACAGTCTCTATGGGCCTTACTTGTTCTCTCTCTCTCTCTCTCTCTCTCTCTCTCTCTCTCTCTCTCTCCCTTCCCCCTTCTCTTTCTCCCCTACCCCCTCCCCTCTGGGGACTCGGAAAGCCCTTTTTAAATCTTTTCTATGGAACAGTGCTTCTAAAACCTGAAATTATGCCATTTTATGATGCACATAGGTCTTTATCCTACATACCTAATATCAGATTATCCTCCTGATTGCAAGGTGACAGATGGTGACTGCACTCATTTACTCCTCACCTTTAGAGCAATTATTTAGCCCTTGTGGTAGCTTTGGCCAGATACTAGAAAAGCAAAGCTTGTTAATATTGCAAGGGAGGGTGGTGGAATACTAAGTTTTAAACATTTTCACTGTGACATCCTTGGGCATGTTCTAACACTGGCCCAGTGGGTTGTAGCCACAACTCAGGTGAAGGCCTCCTGTGGTAGAGATGAACTGGATAACAGGTCACTCAACCAGTCTGTGCCCTTTGGACACCTCCTGAGTGCTCACCCCGATGTAGGAGCAGCTGCAGATGGTAAGCCCACGTTTAAGGTGAGGTGACCAAAGCTGGATGACACCCTTCCCCTGGCTTTGCCTCTGGAACTGAGATGTGGCCCCCCAGGGGAAGCAGGTGGTGGTGGCCATCTGTGGAAAGATGACCTTACGAGTACTCTGAGGAATTCTGGAAGGTAAGGGTCTGGAATGCCCACACCCCTCCATCAGGGTCTGATGTCACCCCGGGATGATAGTGCTCTGATGGTATTTCAGTCTGGAAAACACTATCCCCTGAGTAGGACGGCTCTCGCAGTCCCTGCCTGGGCCCTGGAGTCTGCACAGAGAGCTTCCATCAGCATGTCCACGTAAGAACGTCCAAATTTGTAGAGAACTTTTATAGGCGTTTCTTTGAGCCAAACAGATGACATGCCAGGAAGCAAGAACTCAGGTGCTCCGGACAGTGACGGTTTTGCCGTTTCTTTTATGCATTTGGAATTAAGGAGGAAACGTAAGAAAGATGACATGAAGGTGGGAGACAGCAAGGTGGGGAAATTTCTAAGATTAGAACAAGATTTTGTGCTTCCTTGAGGGTGGTTGTTCTTTGAAGGGTCCACAAAAGAGGATTTTTCCGGCATTTCAAAGGCGTGTTAACTTCAATGCACAGAAACGGTGGACAGGGCTGGCTTAAGGCAAAGATAAACTTTGTGTAGGCCTGGGGCGTCAGGAATTTATGACCAGATCACCCTGTGAGGCGACTTCCGCTCAGATTTATCACAGCGCTCTTTTATGTCCACAGGCACACGAGCCCTTAGGCAGGTGGGGAAGGAGGCCCATCCTGGGCGTCAGCTGTAGGTGAGTCAGGGAGCAGCGGTGCCAGCCACGCGTGGACAGCAGGCTGAGACTGCGTTTCTCACGGATCTCGGCATTGACTGAAAAACTGAGGGACACCAAACAGATGCAGACACTGAGACTACGAAACAGGAATGTGACCTTGCAATCCCCTCACCCCGCACCGCCCCCTTGTCCAGGAAGCGCACTCCTCTCCTCGTGCCCAGCTCAGCGGGCCCTTCTCTTAAAGGGTCTGCAGCATACTGGGCGGACAGAGCAGGGGCGTGGGGCCCGGGCGCTGCTGTGATGCCCACTTGCTATGGGGCTTGAACACCATGGGCCTTGGTTCTTCATCAGGAGACCTGACTTCTAACGGCCTTGCTGACATCCAATGACCGTGGGTGCTGCTGTGAACCAAAGGCCTTCAGCCCAACTCCATAAACAGAGGGGCCGGCCTTCTGCCAGGAAGCGCTTGAATTTACCTCAGGTGAGCTGTGAAAGGAAGCTCCTTCCTAAAGCCTTAGAAGCAAACACGCCTGCCATTTCCATGTGTTAAGTGCATTCTAGACCAATGAGCTTAGCCAGCTGGCACAAGGAATGCATGGTTTCTCCCAAAATTCTAGACTCAAGGAAGGGGTTTGGATTCAAGCAGGCAGCAAGCCCAGAGACCCAGCAGGAGATGTGAACGATGTCAGCTTCCATAATTGAAAGGAAACCCTCGAACCCACCAATATTCTCAAGTCTGTGTCAGAGGCCAGGATGGGAGAGGGTCCTTTCCGGTGTCTGGGCTTCAAACCTGTCCTGTGCTTCCAGCTCACAGACTATGTTTAATCAGGGAGGGTCCGTGACAGCCCAAAGTGACTGATTTTCACCCGTTCTCAGTCCATGTGTATTTTTGAAGAAAAGCAGGGTCAGCCCTTGTTAAAGGGAGGTCCTTGGGTGTTTTGTTAAAAGGATGTCCTTAAATGACACCCCTTCGAAAATGCTGCAGTTTTTATTTTAATGAAGAAATGTCGTTGGGCCCAATGTGACCAGAAGGCACTTGCCACAATAATTTCAACAGTACATTTTAAGCAAGCTCAGTGTTTCCTCTTGTGTAGAACGGCGGGCTTGTTACCCAAGGGCCCTCTACCCCACTTGACCTTATGTTTCTGTTGATCTTTCTTCCTTTCTCTCTTTTTAATTTTGGAGCAGAGGCACCTTGTTTCGAGCTCTGACTCTAACACAGCAGCAATTCCCCACCAGCCGAACTCTGCAGCTGTGTCCTCTGGCGTCGGGACACACCTTCCTTGTTGACCACTCTTCACCCCAGGGACATGTCCTCTAAATCCACCCGGGTTGGAATCAGCCAGCCATTGGTCAGGCCACCAGCATGTGTGCCGCACCCGGCCAGGTCCTCCTGGTGACCCTGTCAGTGGCAGTGCTCCCAGGGCCAGCACTCCCTGTGCCCCCACGGCCCAGGACCTCAGCCTGCAGACAAGCAAAGGAAGCAGACACCACTGCCTCCCGGCGTGGCCCTCCGGACCCCAGCAGCCCCCGAGTTCATTTAAGAAGCTGAGACCAGTTGGCGCAGTCACTGGAAACTGAAGAGGGTGGGAGAACGATAAGCAAAGCTCTTGCTTAATTAAAAGCACATTTTGTGAAAGGTTAGGCCTGGCAGGGAAATGACACAGGCAGTTAAAATTGTAAAAGCAAGCCATCGTCTCTTGAGAGATTTCTTCCAGACCCTGGTGAATTCAGAACGCTGAATCTTCTCTCCCAGCCCAGCCCGGACATCTGAGGGAGGGTGAGCCAAGTGTTAGTTCCCTCGCTGATCTCAAGCAAGTGGGACTTTTCTCCCCAAAATGACCCCACCTCTCCCCGCCCATGACAAGAATGAGGCATTTGCAGCACACGCCTAGGCTGGGCTGTGCCCTGAAACATGCGATGGGTGTGGAAAGCGCGGCTGAGTCTTTGTAGGAACAATGGCCCTTTGGTAACTGCTCTAGTAAGAACGGCGCCTTTCAGGAGTCACCGGGTCACTGCGGCAGATGGGGGGACAGGGGAAAGTGTGGACAGAGAAAAGTGAGACTTTAGTAGAGACCTGATAGCCATCTTTATCCCATTGAAAAGGGAACTGTACAAAATCTTTGTGACACCAGAGGGCAGACCGAGGGCAGATGGGGCAATTACGAGAGAGCAGATTTCTGATTAACGGACCTTTCCAACAGCTAGCACTGCTCAAGCAGGACACGGCGGGCAGTGAGTCAGCCCCGCCCCAGAGTGCTGAGAGAATGAGAGGAGAGGTCCGTCTCCTGCTGTTCCGGAGGGGGCCCTACGATGGGACAGGAGAATGGGACTAAGTTGACATCTGCCCATGGTCTAAAAATTCCTTGAACCTGCATTAGTGCGTGATGCTCCGTAGAAAGTGTTCATTGTTCAGAAGCTGGGAAGACAATTGTTCTCGCACATTTTACTGTTTGTCAAATCCACTTCTGAATGAGAATCCATTTGATAAAGCACAACCATTTGAATGTTCTCATCTCATCTGAGAATGTCATGGTTCCTCAGTGAATCATTATAATCTGCACACGTGGATACAATTCTTGCTCCTGGTGTCAAGCAGCAGAATCAACGGAGGGAGAATGTTTCTTAAGTAAAAGTGGGGTTTCCAGTTGGCAAAGCGTAGATTACTTTTGCTCTTCGAGAAATCGATTTCTGAAGACACTGTGATTAATTATGTCTGTAAAGCAGAAAATCCATCAAAGACAAAATATTTTTCCTTTCAGAAAACACAAATTCCTACAATGTCATTGACTACAGATGACATTCTATTAATGGGCAGCTGTCTCCAAAGATATATCTGGGCTCACTTTCTATTCCATCTTACCCAGGCTCTTGGGAGATTGATGGCCTATGACAAAACCAGGGGAGCACTTGATGCCATTCTTCTGGTTTTTGAGAATGGAGATGAACGTGCCATCTTGCACCTGCATTGTGGAGAGGGGCCCTATGGGGAAAGCCATGAGAGGTGATTCCATATCCCGTGTGAAAGGGATCTTGTTGCATGGAGAGTCCTGTTGGCCTTACATTCCAAATAGATTCAGAGTCCTAGCACTTTCTCCCCATCGACCGCTAACCTCCTGGCCCAAGCAAGGTTATAGCATTGCACTACTCAGACTCGACGCGTTCGTGCAATGGCGCCCCCTCGGGTTGTGTGGGCACAGCTGGAACGTGTCACCCTGCAATATACTGCTACCTTTCACCTGGATTACGCTGCTGCCTCCTAACCAGGCTACTTGAAACCATTGCATCCCCTCTTGTTCTTGTCAACATAGCAGCCAGAGTGGTCCTGTTAAAACCCAAGTCAGATCATAGGACTGCGCCGCTCTCGTCCCTTTAAGCCTTCTCCCTCATCCCAACCACAATGAGACCCAAAGTTCTCCAGTGGTTCCAGTGCCTGCGAGGCCCAGCTCCTCCTTACCGCTCTGACGCCCCCATCCCAGCTCACTCCCTCTCTGTTCCTGGTCCCTCTGCTAGGGATTCTTTCCCGCTGGGCATCTTCATGGCTGGCTCCCTCTCCTCTTGTAAGTCTTCAGTGCAAACGTCACCTTCTCAGAGGAACTTTTCGCGAACACTCGTGTTAAAATTTCAGCTGCCCCTTCACATCCTCTGTCTCCCCCGACCCCCGCCCGGTTTAGGTTTTCCATAGCACTTATCAACTTATCACCACTGACATACGATACAATTGAACTGTCTGTCTGTCTGTGTCCCTCATGAGGCAGCAATATTTCTGAGGATTATTATCTTCCTTGTTCACTACTGTTTTTCCACCATCTGGTGCCATGCATGACACATCATAGGCCCTCAATGAATATTTACTGAATGAATAAATGGCCAGGTGGGTGGATGGAAAGATGGATGGATGCACTTCCTTCAGCCCAGAGAAAGCACAGTGTGCTCACAAGAAGTATCTCGACTTGAGACTGCTGGGACTTCCAGTGGAGATTCTGATTCGATGGGTTTGGAGTATGGCCTGGGAATATCAGTGTAATAAGGTCCCAGGGTTAATCATTTCAATGCAGTTTGAGTTCAAGGGATAACAGAGAGGTCTGCAAAAGGTTTTCCAGGGCCCTGCACACCTGACAAAAATGATATGTGATGCATGAGTCACTCGGGGGAGTGTGCTCCAGGGAGAACGGGATTAGAGAAGAGACAGCAGTAGCTTCTTTTGTTTGAACACCATGTTGTCTGTCATATGTCCTCCTTTCCACTTTCTCAAACTGCCTACACCATGACTGGAATCCCACCTGGAGAAAACATCAGTGGAGCAGGCACTCGGCCTCCCATCCTCCACCTTGGAGGTCACTTGCCTCCTTGCTTCCTTGCCAGGAATGTGATGGGAACTTGGAGCAGTCCAGGTTTCTCACAGCACGTCAAATCCCTGCCACCTGTTATAATAATCAAGCCTCATGTTTTACTAGCCCCTTCCACACTTTCCACTCAGCGCTTGTGTTCGCATGGCCTTTGCAGGACTCACTCCATCTAGTATTTCTGGAAGTTACTTTTGAGCTAGAAGACACGTCTGGACCCAGGTATTCCATGCATACCTGTCTCACAGCACCTGTCTCGCAGCGTCACAGAGGATCTGTACCCACAAGTGCCCACTCCTCATTCATCGCCAAGGCCTAAGATGAGCGGGCGCCTATGAACATTTGCAGACAGAGAGGCAGGAGGAAAGGGAGGGGAAATGTGACAGACTGGGCCACAGTGGCTTAGCAGAATAAAACACAAATCACAAATTCAACAAATAAATAAAAAAATAGGAGCAGAAGATAACAAGAAGAGAGTGCAGGTACAACTTAGCAGAGCCCACCAGGGTCACCTTGGCAACCCTCCATTCGCAGACATGCCCATGGCTTCTTGCTGCAAGCCCCGGTTAACTCCTGCTTGAGGACTTTCTCTGGCTGCAGAATCAGGCTCGGCTGAACAGCGATTGTTGGGACCACCTCCGAAGCTGCTGACATGCACTCACAGCTTGGTCATGAGTCAGCTTCTGGGGAGCCCAACCTCAGACAGGCCCCAGGAGGTGTAAGTCACTTGCACTGATATGCAACATGCAAAAAGTTTTGGTAGTCTCACACTCGCTCCAAGAGGTTCTGAAAACATGCAGTATTATTAAAAAAACCTTTCATTGACTGGGGAAAACCTCAAACTTGGGATAAAGCTGACCAGTTGTAAAAAATCATTTAAAGCAATTGTGTGCTTACAGCCCCACACCAGACAGTGCAGTGCTTTAATTTCTGGCTCTGTGCACATTGGTTCCTTGAATTCTTCTTTTCATTGATCTTTTATTCTCCTGCTGTAGGAAAAGCTCGCATGTGTAGCTCGGAGCCCTTTTGTGTTGAAGCAGCTCCCAGTTATGCACAAACTCTGAGCATATGAGATGGCTGGTGTCCACTCTGGGAAGTGGCCCCTGTGGGAAAAAAAACCAAATGAATATTAGGAACTGAAATGTACATAGAATGGATTATATTTTAAGTCCACGGGCAGTCATCCAAATTTATGGACACAAATGACCCATTATACAATGACCCTGTCTGCTTCAAGCTGATTTTATCACTGGGGGTTGGGGGGCTAGCCTGGGTTCCTTGTTTTTCCCTTCACAGCATGCATGTCTCATAAGTAACCACCTCTAACCACAACTGTGTTTCTTTCTATAATACCACCTTCTGGAGAGCTGACACAGTGTCTCATTCACCATAGAATCCCACACGACCAACCTCATGCCTTGTGGACATTCAGGAGACACTGGTCAAGTGAATGAAGGATGGGTGGATGGATGAGTGGATGGATGGATGGATGGATATGGATGGGTGGAGGGAGGGATGAATGGATGGATGGATAGTGAATGGATGAGTGGATATGGATGGATGAATGGATATAGATGGATGGATGGATGATGGATGGATGGATGGATGGATATGGATGGGTGGAGGGATGGATGAATGGATGGATGGATGGTGAATGGATGAGTGGATATGGATGGATGAATGGATATAGATGGATGGATGGATGATGGATGGATGGATGGATGGATGGATGGATGGATGGATGGTAGGTGGATGGCTGGATGATGGTTGGATGGATGGATGGATGGATGGATGGATGGATGATGGATGGATGGTAGGTGGATGGATGGATGAATGGATGGATGGATGGATGGATGGATGGATGCTTTTCTGTTTGTTTTCTCTTTGTCTTGGAGGTGTCAGGAAATCCTTTGACCAAGAATCTTCCTTCTCCATTAAGTGCCTATGTGTTACAAAAATAATTTGGAGGGAGATGAAAGTTTGTATTTGTTTTTATACAGTCTGAGAGTTTTTCTTTTAAAAAAATAGTTTAATATGTTTATTTTGTCGTATTAACTGATTTGCCTGGTTTTAATTGTCATCTTCATTTACAATTTCTGTTTTTTATGCTTCCCTTGTGTTTCCAATTTATTTCCTTTCCTGCTTTTTGCCATATTGCTACAGCAATGCTCGCTCTCTTTTCTCTTTATGATTTGTATATTTTTGTTTATTTATAGAAACATTAATGCCTCAGTTTATAAGTAAATATTTTTTTACTTGTACATTAGGGTGTATGATCTTGTTATGAATGTTCACTCACTGTTTCACTACATATTTCATGCATTTGATTTGGATCCATAGCTTCCTGATTGTTGCCTTCCATATTTGATCTCTGCTCAGTTTTCAAGAGATCCTCGCTGTGATTTTGCTGTGGGGCATAAGAGCCCTTCCCTTCCGGTTCTGAGAAAGTGACACAGAGGCCACAGGAAGAGATGGAACTTGGAGGTATCGGACGCTGGGATCCCATATATTCCATCTAAACTCAGAATCTGATGCTCTACTATGACGGTATTCATGCTGTGAGGACGACTTAATGTCAATGTGTTCATCTTGTTTTGTGTTGGTAGGTTTCAAAATTTCAGAATTTCAAAAAGAAGATATGTCTAGTTATATGCTTCTCTTCTAAAAATCCAAAATGAAATTGCTTTAATTTTTTTCCTTAAATATAAAAGAAATAAATGTCCAGCTTTCTGCACAGGCCAATCTACCATTTACTCCTGTGATTAAAAATGAAACAAAACAAAACGGACATGCTTTTCTGTTTGCATTGTTCTCTTTTCTCCAGAGAAAGTGGCCAGATGTCTTTGAGAATGCCAACCGGCTATGTCAGGGCTGTCTTCCATTTTCCAAAGCAAGTCACGTGCATGGGAGTGTTTCGTCTTGTTGAGGTCTTTCTTTTAAACATGGTGCTGTTCAGATATCTCAGAATTTTCCTGTTCGCTGACTGCTTAGGGGAGGGGTATGGTGGTCACTGAGTCCTTGGTAAGCTTTTAATCCCAGACGAGAGACAAGATATGTCTTCTGAACACTGATGTTGGGAGCACACAGGGCCTAGTGGGGGAGGCCTGGGGAGGCGGCCGGGAAGCAGGCCCTCTCGGGAGGCACACCAGCTGATGGGAGGGCTGCCTCTACCACAGGCCCCACTATGCCAGGGTGCGAACCCCCAAGGAGCCCTCCATGGGAGGAACCCTTTACGAGCTGTACCCCCACTCGGGAACTGGCTTGCAGAGAGCCCCACAGCGTTGCTGAGACTCCTGCCCCACTCTTGCTTCACCCGCAGCCGTCTCTCAAGCTGAGGATCTTTGTGTCTAGGTTTCCTGGGAGGCAGCCCTGCTCGGAGGACCATGGGGTAAGGGACTTCACAACTGTGCCTGTAGGCTTCCTTTTGGCACTTTCTGTGCCTTCCCACCCCTACCGCCTTCTCTAACCACCCTGGAAGCCCTCCTGAGGCTCAGATCTTGACAGGCCCCAACTCCTGAGGGAGCCATGGTCCTTCCGAGCTGCCTTGGAGCCCGGTTCTGATCGGCTTCAGGAAGGTGCCTGCACACGGTTACTGGAAAACATCAATGTTGAACCCCAAGTGGGGCTGGCGCCGTGCATTTGGCAAGACACAGGTCATGCTCAGGGGAACACAGCACTTGTCGGCCCTCAGTACAGCTTTTCTCTGAAACAGCGAGCCACATCTTTTGTAGTTTTTAATTCACCTATAGACACAAATGCTCTCTCACATGGCTGGCTAATTTTAAATTAGGACTGGTTCATTATTTTACCTGTTTTTGAGAAAGAGACCCCATATTTCTACCTTATATTTCCTTTAACACTCATCCAACTGGAAGGTAACACATGGACTGACCCACGCATGTCGCTTGTTTTCATGGTGGAATTACAGGAAGTAGAAAACAGAAGAATGTTTGCAAGACAGAAATTTGAATGTAATATTTTATTCCTTCTCCTGGAGAGTTTGAAAAAGGTCTTGACCCCCCCATCATGTGAAGTCATTATTTCTCTGGGCAGCTTCTTGACATTCCCAAGGAGAGAAAGAAGATGACAGGTAATTAGGGGAGCACGTCACAGGTCCTCCATCCTAAAATGGCAGGGGGGTGCTCACGACACCTAATTCATCAACGCTTGTTTTTCCTGCCCACGCCAACAACACGGAATTGCTCACCAAATGGAGAAAGAGAAAAGAAAACCATTCTTCACCTATTCCAGAAGTGTACTTTTGTTTTGGTCAATTTCCCAAATAAATTATGGGCTTGTCTTACTGCCACACTGATGGAATTTTTGTGAGTGGTATTTAGTACATTTAAAAGTTGTGCAACACCCAAACATATTTAAAATGTAAAAATAACTTTGAAAAGTTAGCTCAATTAAGTGTTGAGATTTTCTGCATTTTTCCACTGGCTCTGTTTGGCACTGACTCATCCCAACCTTTCGGTCCATGGTACCTGCTTAAAGATACAACACAAATCAAACTTTCAAGAGTCTGGACGTTTTGTTTTCATGTAACTCATTAGGCACTTCCCCATGTGCTATATGATAAATGTTTCTATCAGCCAGGAATGTTATATCGCATGTGTGTGTCCCTGTTTTACTCAGCAAAATAAGTTTCAGAATATACAAGATAATGATGCTTGTGGTTTTAAAACTTTATTGTTATTATTTGTGCTGGACATTTAAAAAATCTGTAGACAGGTTATTAAAAAGATGCTGAGCAATGAAGACATTCTTAGACCTCATTATTGTTTATTGTACCCAGATGTTGTGTATTTCAAGCATCCCAAAGGATTCGTAGTAAATGTCAGATACCAAATATCTTACTTTTTATTGCAGATATTGAGTCTAAATTTTTCCTCATTAAAAATAAAACATTTACACTGAACAAGTGGTGTGTGTCTCCTAAAACATCAGTTCTCAATAAAGCAACATTGCTCAAGTAAGACTCACGACATGATTGAAGAGCAAAACAAAGCTTGGCTACTGTTGGCATTCTGGTCTGGAGAAAAAAGGTGTGTGGCGTGTGCAAATTGTAACTTCATAGTATTTCCTCTTTGGAAAGGAAACTAATAATGTGTACATCCAGGATGAATTAAATCAGGCCAGCAAACATGCAGAGGGATCGTTTTAAAGAAAATTTTTGTTTTTAATGAAAAGGAAAGCAAAGCACAGCAAACCTTGACAAGTGTTACCATGTACCAAATTCCTAGTAAGGACCAAGTGAGCACATTGCGATCAGAAGATGTTTGGCTAGTAGCCAGTTATGACCCGCCACGGGGAAATTATAGCTTGACCCGCAAAATTAGTTCTGCTAGTTCCGTTAGATATTAAACCACATTGTAAAGCACATAATTGAGATAACGAGGAACTCATTTTTAAAAAGACATATGGAGGTGGACAATACTAAACAAAAATAAGGTTATTATATGTAAGAATTTAATATATAATAACTTAACATTCCACCTAGGAAAAAGAAAAGATTATGTAGTAAATGATGTTGGGATGGCTTGTCAGTAATTTGGAGAAAATGCATCTAGAACGAGACCCCATGTGCACTGCCTGGACAGGCTTTGACTTCCTGTTGGCTTGGCCAGTGGACGGAGACAGCAGGGCACTGGAAGAAGGAGGCAGTGTGTCCTCCGTGCCAGGTGGCCGCCAGAGCCTGCTTTCCTGTCTGAATGGCCACAGCTCTGCCACACAGCTGCCCAGGTTCAGACGCTGCTGACTCACCTGCCCTTCAGGCATGCGGATGTTCGTACCAGCCAGTGCCAGGCCCAGCGTGCTCGCTATTCCTCCTGGATGTTCCTCAGCCCTGCTGACACTGTGATGGTCCTCAAGCTCCCCTGGGTCACTCAGTTCTGGTGGCTCGCTGTTTCCTCCCAGACTTCCGAGCGATACAGAGGCCTGGGGTGCAGCCACTGCGTTTCAGCTTCACCTGCGATTTCAGACTCAAGTTTATGTATCATCCGGGACTGGAGGTTGACACTGCGGCTCCGATTCGTACTCACCAGACATGCAAACACCTGAGTGATGTGAGTTAACATCATGTTCTAACTCAGAGGTTCTCTACTGGGGGCAATTCTGCCCTCCCCACTGCTCTCTACCCCCCTCACCCTCCACCCGGGAACATTTAACAATGTCTGGAAACATTTTTGGTGGCTACAACTCGACTTGGGGGCAGGGAGCTACTGGCCTTTGTGGGTAGAGACCAGGGATGCTGCTAAGCATCCTGCAATGCCCAGAACATCCCTCACACACCACAAAGAATGGTCCACTCCAAACTATCAACAGTGAGCCCGGCTCTGACTGTCGGGAGGAACAATGCATTCATAGCAGTGGGTCAGAAAAGCTGACTTCTCTGGTGGAAAGCCAATAAGTCTATTTAGAAAGTGAAATTTCTACCATTGATCCATCTGTGAGCACTGACCAGAGGTTGAAGAATGGCTGGATGATCTTAAGAAATACTGCCATCAAGCTCTGAAAATCCAATTTATCTGTCTCTGTTCTTGGGATGGACATCCCAAGTGAACTGGGAATCCCCCCTCAGCTGCTTAGAACAGCTGCTAGTGTGCCATGAGGCAAGTATGTAGGATGTGGTCTCTGTCTGTGTAGGGCTATTACATCCAAAATTCATATGTTGCTGTCCTAACCTTCATTATCTCAGAATGTGACTGTATTTGGAGATTGAGCCTTTGACTCGGTGATTATATTAAAATGAGGTCATTACAGTGAGTTATCATGCAATATGACTAGTGTCCTTAGA
Source organism: Aselliscus stoliczkanus (assembly GCA_033961575.1). Classification (NCBI taxonomy): domain Eukaryota; kingdom Metazoa; phylum Chordata; class Mammalia; order Chiroptera; family Hipposideridae; genus Aselliscus; species Aselliscus stoliczkanus. Next base: position 174,249,020 of record CM066731.1, read on the forward strand.
AGAGATTCAGACACAGACACACAGAGACAGAAAGCACATGAGGCCAGAGAGAAGACAACCATCTATGAGCCAAGGAGACAGGCTCTTAGGAGAAACCAACCCTGCTGACACCTTGATCTTGGACTTCCAGCCTCCAAAACTATAAGGAAATCAATTTGTTTTTTAAGCCACTCAGTCTGTGATATGTTGAAATGGCAGCCCTGGTAAACTAACACGCCAGGTCTTTGGTGTTTGGACATCTTACAGGCTCATCACCAAATGTGACTTCCAATCATCAAGTGCTAAAGTTGTCACTCAATAGTTGTCATCACTTAGACTGGCTTTTCTTGTCATGGGTTCTTTCTTTGAAATGTAACTAAGCTCTCTATGTATGTGTTCAGTTTATCAAGGTTTTCCAGTGTAGCCATGCAATCTGGTTTCGTTGGCTAAAGTGAGATTCCCATTTCAGTCCAACCATTTGACACTTTATTCCCTTTTTCTGTCTGTTTCAGAATAATTTCAGAAAGAGTCAACTGATTTCTCCTAAAGCATTATGTGACTGAACCTGAAATTCGATCTGCAGGTCAGTCTAACATTTTGAAACAATAGCTTCACTATAGATTCCAAATGGGTACAGATATTATTAGGCTGAAAAAAATATCTGTACAGCTGAAAGCACATAAAAAATAAAGAAGAGGAAAAATGAGAGACAGACAAGAAACAGAGAGACAAAGGGAGAGTATATCTGAGTGAGTAATTAGGTAAAAATTGGAAGAGTGTCAAGGGGTTTCAACAATAATAATAGTTCTTGTTTCCTGAGCACCTCCTTGCCTGAGCACCTGCCTCTGTGCTCTGATGGTCATGTTATTATTCACATGGCACCTAAACCAAGATGGAGGTACAGGATGCTGACTGAGCCACCCAGGGCCCTAGGGCTGGCAGGACACCAGCCTGGGCTAAACCGATTCCAGAGGCTGACACCGCACCCACAATGGAATGTACCTCCCCAGAACAGGTGGGATCCCAGAAAGCCAAAGCAACCATGGCACTGAGAAGCCTCCAGGGTCTGACAGAGGCAGGTTCCTGCCACACAGGATGTTGGCGTGTGTGTGGGAAAGACGGTGCTGAGATCATGTAACTGTGCTGCCATTGAGAAGCTCCGAGCACAGAGCTATACACAAAGAGGCCACATATCGGCACAGCCAAACGGCCTTCACACAGCCCTGATCTTCAGTCAGAGATAGCGCTGGTTTTCATTGTTCTGGGCCAAAGCAAAATCATTTTAGTCATTTGATGCCGAGTCGACTCCTTTTACACACAGCAACTAAAATCGTCTAACTCGGTAACAGGGTAGCTGTCTGGTCGTGCTGAGCCCACTGGAACCTGGTTGTTACCTTAGAGGAAGGCTTCTCTGTGGTGGTTGGGTCCCGCTGCGTGTGGTAGACAAACAAGGAGTAACATTTCAAATAGATGCTGAAGCAGATTTCATACAATTCATCATAAATTCCTAACAAAACTATTGTAAGAATCTTATCCTTAAGATGTTTCAATACTATTTGAAGTGCCACATTCTACCTAAAGGTGGAGCATTTGAAAGACTCCTTCAAGTTCAAGAATAAAACAAAGATAACCACCATCTCCATTATTTTCATTTTGTTGAAGTTCCCCACAATGTGATAACACAGGGAAGACACATAATGAGGAAACTTATTAGAAAGACAAATAAGTGACTGTCAGGTGCCACCTGAGCACAGGAACAGGGGTGAGTCAGGGAGAATGTCAACCCACATGGAGCTTACCTTGTATCGGGGCACAGAGACAGTGTGCCCAGGACTAACTAAGCAGACAAATGGAGGGTCATGAGCAAAGTAACAAGTAAAAGTCTGAGATGGTAGCATGGAGGAAGGTGACCAGTGGGACATCTATTTGAATGAGCAAAGAGACCTCTGTGAGGAGGCAACTTTTGAAATGAAACCTGAAAGTTGAGAAGAACCAGTCTTTTGGGGAAGAACATTAGAGGCAAAGGGACAGCACATGAAAAGGTCCTGAAGCGGGAACACACTGGGCATCTTCTGGGGGTAGAGAGAAAGCGGAGAAGATGGCACACTGGCACAAAGTGGGAGTAAGCCAGGGAGAGGCTTCGGAGGACACAAGACCAGTTGTGCAAGGATTTGGAGGGGAGCCGGCATTCCATCAAAGGGCTGTGGAGATCCATTCATAGAACAGATAAGCATGTGGTCCATACACCCAAGGGAATAGGACTCAGCCTTAAAAAGGAAGGACCTTCTGACACAGGCTACAGCATGCATGAGACTCAAGGACATCATGCTAAGTGAGCAAGCCAGTCACAAAAGGACAAATACTGCATGATTCCACTCCCTGGAGGAGTCACGTTCATAGAAGAAGAAAGCAGACAGTGGTGGCAGGGGCTGGGGGAGAGGTGGGGAAGCTGTTGTTTAATGGGGACAGAATTTCAGTTTCGCAAGGTGAAAAAGTTCTGGAGATCGGTTGTACAACAATGTGAATATAATTGACATTATTGGACTGTACATTTTTAAATGGTTAATTAAGATGGTAAATTTTATAGTATGTTTTTGCCACAATTAAAAGTATTTTTTTTTTAAATTAAGGAACTGTGGGAGAGTTTTAAGCAGGAAGCAGCGATGCTTAGATTTTTAAACATGAGTAGTTAAAGACGGCCTGATTCTGCTCCTAAAAATGTCTGAAAGACAAGCTTCTGGAAAACCTGAAGGTTACTACACAGATCTCCGTGAAGGGGACAGCTATTAGAAAAATATACAAAAAAAAGAAAAGTAGTCATGGAAAACAAACAAAACCTTTGTGAAATTCAAGATCCATCCATAAAAGACTTACGGTTTTGAAATAATAAAAAATCGAATTACTTCTGTGCGATACCATCATAAAAAAACTTGCACAATGACTGCAGTAGTACTCCATGAATGGTTACTCAGTGAATGAGCAGAAGTATAAAGCCTTAATAAGAGGTTAAAATAAAGAAGACAAAGTGTGGAAACATCGTGTTCTAATTTGCAGGTATGATGTGATGCCAATTAAAATATAAATAGCATCCTTTTTTATAACTCGACCAAATGAGGAGAAATTCACTCAGCACAGGAAAGTCGTTGGGGACTGGTGAGGATTTCCCACGAGGACAGGAAGCTCATGTTGCAGTCCCTCCATCTCTCTGCCTTTCACAGAGGAGCTCACATGCGCCGTGTTTATAATTTTGCCTTCTTTTGCTAAAGAGAGCCTCCAAACTGTATAAACTTCGTGCACAGAATCCGAGGCCTTCCCTCCGAGGGTGCATTAAAGACAATCCAAGGAGAAAAAAAAACAATGGCAGTTTAGCCACTTTAGAAAACAGAGTATTATCTCTTGTGACAATAATAAGAAGCCAAGTGGAATTGTTAAGAAATAGAAATAAAGATGAATGGATAGAATGTGCATAGCAGAACAGATCCAATATAACATATTATCACATCATCTTCTGAAAACAAAAGGGTCAGGATAAATTGCAATATGAATAATGTTGGGGTAGTCCTAGCACTTTAGAGAAAAACGAATTCATTTTCATCCTTTGCACCATAATCCCCAAGTAAAGGAGGCTGTTTAATCATTACAAGCATAGTCATAGAGAAAAACCAGCAGAAAGTATTCTGCCTTTAAAGAAATTATAAATAATGTATTTTTTTTTCAATATTAAAGACGGCATGAAGCCAAACTGGTGGGAATTGAATTTTAAAACTTTTTGACTGTATTGATTGTATCGTATTTGACTATTGTGAAAAGAACTACATAGAATGTAGAGGGAAACATGTAAGATAAAATGATTACATGAACTACGTCAAAAAATATAATTAATATTGATAATATCCTTTGAAAATATTCATGCATATTTGGGAGGACTTAAAGACCCTCATAAGAAAATGAGTCAAGGTCAAGTACAAATACAAAACGAGGCAGAAATAATAACCCAGCACCTGGAAAAGATGAATATAAAAGCAAATGTGAAGTATGATTTTAAACTTAAATCAGAAAAATAGTTGAAATTATATCATCTCTGCTGGTATAGTTGGGATGAGCATAAAAATATATATATATATATATATATATATATATATATATATATATATTTGCATATGTAAGTGTGTAATGCACAGTTGATACCACTGTAAATTAGTACAAACCTTTTGTACAAGACTATATTATGGCAACTCAGTTGTTGACCTAGTTTTCCCAGTTATAGAAATTTATCTGGAAGAAATGATTAGAGGAAATGCTTAAATAGAAAATATAAGCTGTATTTTAAAATGCAACTATCAACATAATATCTGCTGGGGGCAAAAATAAGAACAGCTTCAATGTTGAGTAACAGAGGAATGAATAAGTAGATTCTGGTACTCCAATTTGATGGAATATTACACGGCTGTGAAGCATAACACTTAAAATATCATGTAGAAATGCAGGGCAAGTAGATGATATAATACGAAATTAACCCACTACATTAATACAAACAAAAGGCGAACAAGTGCCTACCTACCCACAGCGCAGAGAACAGAAAGTGAAACGCAACATCTTTTTGGCCCTTGGGGTGTGTGCATGGGTGTGTGGGGGTGGGCGGGTGGGTGTGTGTGTAAGAGATGTGGAGGAGGGGAAACTTCTCAGAACTAATAGGAAAGTTGCCAGGTATCATAACCACTGTAAGTAAGAAAATACTGGATTCCCCATATTTTTTGAGAGAGCCCATATTTCCATGCTGTGGTTCTATGAAGATTCTGCCTGTCGGGACTAGACCCTCTAAACTGTCACAGCTAGAATGAAGATGTCCATAGCCTGCATATAAACCATGAGGTCTTGGCAACCGATATTAAACATGAAAAAGAATTCTAAATAAAAACTGAAATCTTACTTTCACTTGCGTAAAAGAGTTTTCCTTCTTCTCCCTCTCTCAGTCTGGGTCATAGATTCCACTGGACATCAAATAGAATGTTATTTTCCACTTAGAAAGAAATATGGCTCAGTGTGGCTTCAGCCTTCAAACCGAAACTTTGGAGCCAAGTTCCAGTCGGGAAATGAATTTTTATAGCACAGTTAAAAGGAAGGAGTGAGAACAGTGAAATCCTCCACAATCTTCAGCTTTATCACGCACTGCATCTTTTATCCGTCAGCTGGGACAGCCTGGTGGTCTCCCACAGCCACAGAGGCTGTGTTCACCCCCATGTTCTCCCCCGGAGGTCAAGTATGTTAAAAAGGGAACCGTTTTGGGCTGGCCGAGTGGCTCAGTTGGTTAAGAGCTCGCTCAAGAGTGAGAGCTGAACTCTGAGCAACAGCAGTTCAATCCCCGGGCCGAGCTGCTAAGCTGCCAATGGGTGGCAGGATGGCTCAGCTAAAAAAAAAAAAAAAAAAAAAAAAATGGAACCGTTTTCTATAAATGTGTGTTTTCAATAAAGAGCTTTGAACATACGTGTAAGTAAATAACATTGAAGCTCATTTTCTACTGAAAGTTTCTTACCAAGTACACATTCCTTATTTGTGGTATGGACGTGTTTCTCCAGACTTCTTGAGATGACTCCATCACAGTCCATCATATTCACCTTGGGGGAATCAGTATAGAACCCAAATTTTCTATGAAATCAGCACCTAGAATGGTGCCTGGCATGTGGGAAGCACACTATAGTTTTCAGCTGTTGTTGTTGTTATTATTATTATCAGGTGGGCTCTCTGTGCTCTCTGAGGCAAAGCCAACAGTGAAGCATGTTTGGAGGATGATCAATGGGCTGAAGTTGAACATGTTGGAAATGGTCATGTTTACGCAGTGGTCCCAAAGACACTGACCAAAAATGAAATGGCAGCCCACAGAAAAGACACGAACATGCATTATGAAAGAGATGCATTTCATAGCCTTAGAGAATAAACTCATATAATATTCAAGATTAACTATATCATGCAGAGGGATTTGGATTATAAACAACGTGCCACTTCTGGAGGTTATTTCATGACTGGGCATTAATTTTAAATTGTCAAGGTGATAGCTGGGAAACAGGAGGGGCTCTGAAATGAAAGGCCATGAGGGAAATAGAAGAAAAAAATCAGCTGTTTAACTCCTGTTTTTTAAGAGAAGATGAGAACGAGGAGGGAATTGGTTAGCTCCTGGCTTCATAGATTATAATGGCGGCCTCCGTTCCTCACCCCTTCCTCCCATAACTACATGTGACTTTATAGTGACCCCCTGTCTGACCTTGGACTTAGCATGGTGAGGGGGATGTGAGCAAATGCAATGCAAGCAGAGGCTTGAGATGTGCATGCCTGACTGGGCTCACGTGTCCCTCTGTGGTCACATAAGAATCAGCCAGGCTAGGCTTCCATAGAATCAGAAACCATGGACAGAGCCAACGGGTGCTGTGGCCCCAGCTGAGGCCACCTGGAATCAGCCAACAGCCACAGGAACTGGGACCTGGACTCCCAGCCACAACCAGCAGGGCTGCCTAAATGATGACCTCCCCCGACGGGGCAGGAATAATTGTCCATCTATTTCCTAAATATTACTAAAGCCTGTCAACATCTCTCCATCTCTGCTTCTTACCCAGGGTCATTCATTCATTGAAAAAATGTTTTATGCAGCATTTATTCTATTCCAGGAACTGAACCAGCTGCCAGGCCTTAACAGGGAGCAAGCCAGGTGAGCTTGCTGGAGACTCCTTGGTCTCTTTGCATCTTCTCTAGCTACCTGGAAGACCATCTTGACACTGTGTGAGGGTGACATTCGATGCCCTTATTGAATTCATCATATCCTACTAAACCCTCCTGTGGCTCCTCCTCGCTTACTGGGGGAGGAAATCCTTAACATGGGCCAAGGCTCCTACCCCTTCAGCCACATCTCCCTCCACACTCCCCTTTGACCCCTGTACTTCCTGGTCGCCATGCTTCCTCTTAGTATGAAGACCTTGCATTTTCTGTTCCATCTGTTGGTAATGCTGTTCCCTCCAGCATTGATTAACTCTTCCTCTAACTGGCCTAACAAGTTCAAGTTCCCTCTTCTGGGCTTTCACAATGTGATGCTCCATTCCTTCATCCTACTGAAAGCTCTTGTAGTTTTACAGGGTGAGGATTCGATCTGTATGTGTGTCCCCACCCTCAGTCTTTAAACCCCATAATATATTCCCAGAGTCTAGTACTGTGCTCAATAAATATTTATTGAATGAATAATTCACGCAATTGCTGTTCCAAATATGAGGAAACCAGAACCAGGAAGGTCACGTAACCCATCCGACATCATATATCAAGTACGTGTGTGAGTCTGAATTGGAACCCAGAGTCTCGGATTCCAAGCCCACATTCTTGAGCTTCCTCATACTTCCAGGACCACGCACTCCGAAGGAGGCAGCGCCTAAGCCTCCAGCTCGTTGCAACCTGAGCTGACCGCTTCGTCCCAGCTGCCTGGCTAGCGGTCAGCCAAGGGACGCCGGCTGCACGTGGTCTCCCCGGGCGGAATCCCCCGTGTCCACAACAGCCCTGCCTCCAGGCGCTGCGGAGGACAGGGATGCTTCTCTTTGTTTCCACAACCTTCTCGGGCCTCTCATTTTCATTATGAAACAAAAATCTGGACCCTGGAGACCATTAAAAGACTGCGTCCGTTTCAAGGGATGAGGGACTCCTGAGAGGTCCTGCCTTTGTGGGTGCAGAGAAAGGCCGCCGTGGTCCAATTTCTATTAAAAGTGGATAGTTAAGCAACAGTCCTGAGGCAACCAACGAAGTGATTAATGGGGCTGACACAATGATCGATGATAAACATAATAGCGCTTGAAGGAAATTAATGATATTTTGAATCTTTAATAATGGTACGTAACTATCTCAAAGAGATATCTCCATCACAATGTAATGCTTGTAAAAGCAAGGGGAGCTCGGGTGACAAGTGAGTAAAAACCTTGTATGTCTGTGGACAAGGGACAAGGAGAAACAGAAAATGAAAATAATTAAATTTGTCAGGGTGGTAGGGCCCGGCTGGAGCCATTTTATTTTCATTTCCTTTAACTTTTTCATGATGGGGTTTGGGGCCATACATTCTTTTAAAAATATGACACCAACTGGAATGCTGTCTTCTTCAAAATATGTGCATGCTTTTCATGAGAATATAAAGATTGAGTTAATGTGCGCCCTTTTTCTCTACCTCCAGCCACAAAACTCCTCTCTGTTCCATCCTGCAAATATGAGTTACATGCAGGGCCATTGTTCTTGAGTTTTTTGTCCTCTAAGAGTTTGGGAAAAAACACACTCAGCCCCAGAGGAAAGGGTCAGATGCCAGCAAAAGGAATGCCATCAGGGACAATGTATCATTGTGATACCCGGGACCCCGATTAATCATTTACATCTTCGGGAAAACTCTGAGGAGAGCTGCTAGAGACACCTCGAGTTAGGGGCTGCCTCCGAGGGCAAGGAGGGCTGTCCTGAGCGAGCCCCTGAGCCTCTCCAGGTAACAGGAGTCGTGGTCTGGTAGATCATCCGGGCACGCCGCGACCTTTAATTAAATTCCACTCCCTCACACCCTGGCTTGTTTCACCACTAATTGAATATTAGTTGAGATCATAAATTAAAAACCTGTGAAATTACAATCCCCGGGTGTCAGCCCCATTAGAAGACATCACTGGTTTGCCTTGGAAGCCTGTTCCCGGCAGCCACCGAGGGAGTCCATGGGCTCTGAGGCTGCTCCACACACAAACGGGGAGGTTGTACGGGAGGGCTGGTAATTTCAGAATTACATCTAAGGACCGTCCTTGTGCAACTTGGCACAATCATCACACTGTTGCTCTATGATGATGCAGTGATCTGAGTGTGCTAATAACACCTTGCCTATATTTAGTTTTCTTCCTCTGAGGAGCTGAGAGAGATTCTCCGTGATAACGAACTTGGCATGACAATAGTCCCCTAGACCTTCTATTCCCTGAATATCATCACTAAATTGGCTTGACTCTCTTAAGGGTGAACCATTTCTTTGATGTAAAGAACCTCTTCAAAAGATCCTTCTGGGGAAAAAATGACCAGGTTTGATCTACCTGAGCTCAAACCAACCAGAAGGAGAAAGACAATTCACCCCTGAGTTCCCTGATTCAATGTGATTAGATGTTCCAACTGTTAAATTCCTGACCCGGCAATTCTGTCACACAGCCTCCATGAATGTCACATTTGGCACTGTGTAGCCACACACACACTGCCATTCTCCCTGCAAACACATCTGATTCCTGGGCTACAATTTTGGTTTAAAGAACTGTTGACAAATGTGTGACAGAGACAGAAGGGGGAGCAGCTTTGGAAAACCAGGACCCAGAGAGTCATCTGTCTGCAGGCTCCCCCTTCTTACAGTCCTTCCAGGGATCAGCCAGGCATTGTGTGTTGGAAAGGGGCGTTGGGGACAGGAGAGCTCTGCTGGGGTGATGAAAATAAACAGGGGGAGAAAGTACATCTTAATGAGGGGATATATCCTAAGGAGAAACAATAGATAGTCAGAAAGTTATCTGTGAAAAAGGGAGGGAGGGAGAGACCCCAGAGCAGTTTCGGGGCCTCCTTTCCCGCTGACCAGGGAGTGGCTGCCCTGCCATAACAAAACGCATGGAGCCATGACACTCGACCCTCCCGACGTCCCTGCTGCTGCTTCTCTTCCTTCCTTGACCTCCCTCAGCCCCGTGCATTCAGCCCTTGTCCAGGAGAGCTGCAGCGCACTGATGTGATAAATAAGGTGCAGAGCTGTGGTCTGATTCCGTTCTGCTATCAGACCATGTGACCTCAGCCTGCCGGGCCTCAGTGTCCCCGCTGAACAATAGCAGCGCTGGAGCAGATGGCTTCTCCATCCGTGTGCAGATTGCGGTACTGGGACCAGGCTCGGTTTACTTTCCAGGAATTCGGCAGCCACCCTTCTGAGCATCACGAAAGAATCTCCTGGTAGGTGGCCGGAGGTCTGTGTTATTTGCGATCGTAGTGTGCATGCAGTCAGCATTCATGGGTGCATCTCTGCCTGTGCTCATGGGCTCTCCCTTTGCAGACTTGTTACAAAGGAAATTACCAGACAGTTTTCCTTCAGGGGCTCTGAACTGGTCGAAGAAATCAGACTCAGACAACAGCTGGGAAAAATGAGCTGATAAAAGAACAAAACGAAAGGCGAATCAGGGTAGCAAGACTAGCAGAGTCGGGACCCCTGAAGTCTATGATAACTAATATTCTCCTGTCATCTCTTAGGCCTCCATCATAGTGCCTAATAAATAGGGGAGCTGGACAAGATGATCCCTAGGATCACTTTGTGGGATGCAAATAACTGAGCCAAACGCGATGCTCTAGTAACTTAGGGAAATGGAGTAAAACAGTGTGCAGCAGGGTGGTTTGGGCCACACGATGTAGGACTGAGGCTGGGACACACAATGCGGGTCATTGCTGACAGTGTTCACAGGGCAGGCCCAGGGAGGCCACCAAAGACCACTGCTGGCGGAGAACCTGGAAGGCCCAGGTACCCAAGGTGGCCAGAGTCTGGAGTCCCCACTCCCGGGGGCCGAGGGTAGGAGAGAGCACTGGCTGAATAGGTGCGACACTGACCCCTTTCCCATAAGGAGAGTGACCTTTCCGTTTTGACCTACTGATATCAGGGAGCATGTGAAGACTGAGAGGGGGAAATGTGGTGATAAAAGTAGTATTGCTTTGGGGATCTGCCTGTCCATAACACCATCCATACACGGCCATGGGCGTCTCCCTGCCCCTCACCTCAGGGGCTCTCGATGCCACCATAATTGCACCAGAATGTCCCATAATTGCAGCAGAGCTGACAAGTAAAGAAGACTGAAGTGATGGGGGAACTCCGAGGCCCCATGTCATGCTGCGACTCCTACCAGGTGGGATTTCTGCCCTAATTGGCCATCCTCAGGAGCATAGAGGTTTCCAGCTGTTCCTGATGCCAAAATGATGTCACAAGCGGAGACTCCTGGAAGACTGAGTCGGCTTCCTTGAGAAGTCACCACCGAAAAATCAGACAACACAGCCAAAAAACAACCAACCACCACAAACCAGAGAGCACCCCTTTTGACACCAACATAGGGGACGAGAAAAAGGATGTCTTATGTAGTCAGACTCTTGATTCTCTGACCCCAGAACTGAAATAATTCTCAGATGGAAAGGTGCAAACTAAGTGCAAAGGAGAAGCCATGCTTTAAACCCAAGCATTGTCTCAGGGGATGGCTCTGTGCCTAACTGGAGGGTAACAGACATTTGTTTCATAGCTGTTGAAGCTTTTACACCTCTCACCATTAAGATAAGATGACTGGTGACAACGTCACAAAGAAATGCCCTAAATCTTGGCAGAAGACCTATTTTGTCTTCTTCACAATTGCTAACCTTCCCTGGGTTGAGAATGGCCCCTTTTAAAAGCTTAGCATTAGTCTGAGTCTATTATTACATGCTTCTTTCAAGTGGCCTACTAAATTCATTTAGGAAATTGGAATTTCAAATATGACATCAGTAGTACAAAACAACCTAGCCTTGTCCTTTAAATTTTTCTTAGAAAGGAAGTTAAGGTTAAATTTCCAGCAAATTCTCAGAAGAATTCAGGGTGCAGTGGGAGAAGAGTCCAATGAATGAAGCCATCCATCCCACACTCCTACCCGGGCAGGCAGATTTTCACTCTGTGGCCCACCTGTGAGCAGTATCTACTCACCTGATAAGAGCTGCCCAGCATCTAAGGTTAGTCTAGAAGCTATGGCACAATTGACAAAGTGCAACCATGTCTGCTAGCAAACCGGCCCCTGGGATCCCCTGGGCCCCAGCATCCCTACCAGCTCTGGCCTTCCAGCTCCCACTGTCCTCTTACTCTGAATTTAGCTCTCAGGTGCCCCGTCACTGACGAAGCTGCCACTGGAGACTGGTGCACACACAGCGCCGGCCCCCTCTAGTTGGTCCCTAATGCTAACCCAGCCTCGGCCCCTGTGTGTTCCCTGTCCACCACCTGCCAAGCCTTACAAGGAGGATGCAATGAGTCCAACAGGCAAATGCATCAGCAGAGCTTCCGAGCACCTGCCTACCTTGTGCAGAACTACAAGCTCCATAGAGCTGCACCCTGTCCTCCACGGCATCTTGTCATTTCCAGTCTCCAGCACAGGGCCTATACAAGCTGGGTGCTTCCCAAAGAGTCTTCGAGTCACCAGGAGACAACCTGAATGCGTGCACTAGGGCTTGGAAGTGGCAGACAGGGAGGGGAAGATCATGCTGGCATAAAGATGACATTGAAGAAGTGTTTGCCTTCAAGAAGCTTACAATCTGGCAATAATGGGAAAAAATTATAATATAGGTATTATAAAGTAACTGCCTAAAAATTTATGAAGAATGATGGGGGCAATCTTATTCCCTTGAGCTCATGTGATGCTTTAACTCTAAATCTAAGGAAGTATTTGTGAAGATGGCGTTTGAACTAGGTCTTGCACTATGGATGGGAATTCTAACAAGCTGATGTGCACTGTCCTTCTCTATCCCCAGCCAGTGGCAGACATCGCTAATTGATCACTCAGTGGCAGACATTACTAACGGATCACAGCTCCCTTGCCCACTGAGCTTTGCAATCCTTCTCAACACAGGGCCCCAGGCTCACACCCTCAGGCCCATGATGTACAATCTATTTATCGTCCTGTCCCCATTCTATGCTGTGGCCCCCGCTTCATGAACTCAGGTCAGAATCAAAGGGATTCCAGAAGGGACAGGCAACTACTGATAGCTCAGGGGCCTTGGTGGCTTCTCAGGCTTTGGATGTTCCTCCCCCTCTAGGGTTTGGTTATAGCTCCATGTCTTCCTACACCTGGAACTATCATTCTCCATTCCTCCCACAGGGCAAGAGGGGAATGTGGTCCCATTCACTGCCCACTTAACCTGGAGAACAATTCCAACAGCATCAACATGAGAGGCAAAATGAGGCCATTGGGACCCTCTTCTGACTTTCTGGGAAGAGGAAAAAAAGAACAATTTGTTAATCATTACCTTTGTGTCAGGCATGTGAATAGGCACTTTCAGACATGGTACCTCATTCAATGTTTTCACAGTTCTGAGAGGCTTGGATGGATGGATGGATGGATGGATGGATGGATGGATGGATGGACGGATGGACAGACGGACAGATGGATAAATGGATACATACTGGATACATACATATATACATACATACATAGACAGGTAAATAGGTAGATAGTAAGAAATAATTCTTTTTAGCCTCCAGTGTCATTTGCAATGGTAGTAACTAAGCCAACTTGTTTGAAAAACACCAAGTTCATCTCTTTCTGACTTTTTCTTCCAGGCTCTTGCTACTCTTGCTAACTGTGCAAGGTACCCTAATGGTCAGACAGACCATCCTAAGATCAGGAACTCTTTGAAATTTGCCATTCAGTCTCTAAGCAGCAGGCAGACATCAAAGGGACCGTAATCATGGTTTGAATACCGTGACAGCCTTTTGTCCTTTTCTGTTTCCCTACTGTACTCTTGTATTTTCAACTGAGAGCTATCTTTTGAAGTCTGTAACTTTTTAACTTCCAAGTTTTCTCAGTTCCTAAATGACAGGAGATTCTTGAGATGAAAATGCCAAACAGGTGTACTCCGTACAGTATAAACGATACACATCTAACACCCAGTACTTCAAAACGATTCGTCTTAATGTAGATGGCAGCAGTCAGGAGATGCTACCTTGTACGATACCCTCTTATAAACATCATAGTAGAGGAAAGTTGGTGGGGGCCTTGTTCATACATATTGGATTTTAACAATTTTCCCTCCACAAGACATCTGGCATGAGACCATCTCAATGTGCTCCAGTGCTCCCATCACGCAATCATGCAAATGTTCTCAGCAAAGGGGGCAAGTACTTTACCCCATTATTTTATGGTGCTTATCACTCAAAATGCTCCCAAGACAGTTTAAACCCTTGAGAATTTATAAATATTTTTCATTTGGATACTATTTATTGATGGAATCTCTACCTCTTTTAGTCACCTTGCTTTTTTTCTAAATAAAGGTATAATAGCAACTGTGATGGTAAACCCAGGTATTGGGTTCTCTGTGCAAGGCTACCTGCTTTGTCTGTAGTATCTCAGTTTACCTTTGTAAGAGCCCCATTTAAAGAAGTGCTAAGGCTGGGAGAGGTTAAGACAACATGCCTAAGATCAGCAATTAGTAAGCAACACACACAGCCTTGATTGAAATACAAGCGAAGCCAATGTTCTTCATCTCTTTAAATTCAGTCTCCCTTTCTGGTTTTCCTATAATCCAGAAAAACATTCTTCAATTGATGGATCCTCTCCGCCCCACCAAAATAAATCAATAAATACATACATATATATGTTTTATCGAGGCCCATCTTTTAATATCTAAGGACATCTATAAGTTCTATACATCAGTAATTATTTCATTTCCTGAAATGGGAGGTAGCAATATTTTCATTTGCAGGTTGTAAACTCAGACGGAATCAAATCATTTCCCTTAAGCTCACCGCAGGAAGGTGGCCTCATTACCTTAAAAAGAGCAAGCCTCTCTTCTTCATTAGCCTTTCTCACCAATTCCCTGTGCATTTTTATTGCAGCTTTCATTACTTGGCTCTGTTGCAGATTTTTCTCCCAGATGTTCTTAATTTGGAAGTTATTTTCCATTGCACACGAGCCCATCAGTACTGTAAATATTTGACTTCGATATTTTCCATAGCTTGGAGAACTTTAGAGAGTGGTCACTTCAAACATTGTTCAGAATTTTCTCTGCTCCTTTAAGGCTGTCCTGTAAATTAAGGACTCGGGAGCAGATATCTTTCTGGCTCTGGGCACCGTGTTTCTTCCCCAGACTTTGATGTCTAGAAGTGCATGGTATTATTTATGCTTTAAGCACAAATAGGGATATTTCTTAAGCACGTATAAGCTTCGCTCTCATGAATGAATACTTTTCCACTTCATTTCTCTTCCTTGGGATCTTCATGTGCAATGTTAAAAAGACCTGTGCCAGCTGTCTTCAGCGGTACACTTTGACCCAGCAGCACCTTGGTGGCCCTAACCTATGACCTTTATCATATGAAATGCTCTTAAGCCCTCCTCCATCCAGGGTCCCATCGCCCTTCCCAACGTGGGCCCCTCCCTGTAATACCTTCCTTCTCCCAGCCTGCCTGCCCTTGGGTCATTTTAATTAACAAGTCCTAATAACCGTGTTAATATTAATATATCATGTTAATCAGTAATAAATCAATTTTGTGTCTTCAAAGGACATATTCACATAACTAATCCTTTTAAAAATTTGAAGTTACACAGATATTTTATTTTGCATTTTGCACTGATTTACCAGTTGGAAGCTACAAAAGACAACTAGAAATATCTCTCCATAGTCATTCCTATACTTGATTGTTTTACTTTGGTGTTACATTTCCTGTTGTAGGAAAATAGCATTCTTTATCCTGTAAAAAAGAAAAAAGTTAGAATGCTGTAATTCAAATCATCGTTGGATATGAAAAAAGTCTTATCGAGGCCCATTTTGCTAATATAGGAATTTTGTTGATGTGCTGTCTAACATTTTTTCATAGGACGTTGATAAATAACACATTCATAAATGCTTCACATAATGAATTTTTAACAACTTCCTTGGGAAATAATTTTATGTCCCCATAAGCTTTCCCTGCTATGAAGGGAAGATTTTCCTGTTTCTCATCCTAAACTTCCTTTAGACAGATGTGATGGCTCACTAGGGTGATAATTTCATTGAGTACTTCATAGTGCCAGCAGGGAGCTGGCACAAAGGGTCATGAAACCCGGGCACAGGAAGGGACCTGTGAGGCCCAAAATCTCACGGGCCACACGGCCATCAGCACCTCTGTGCAAGTCAAATGAACTTGTATATGTCTGTGTATTGACTGGAAAATAGTCTCAACAAGTTTCTAAATGGAAAAGATTCATTTTGTACAGCAGTATATTGAGTATGATTTGGGGGTGGGGGGGTCTATCTATGTTATCTACAGGAAATGGTCATGTTAGCTGATCATCGCTGAGTCTGCTGGACCATCCGGCCACTGGAGGATGGCTGCCCACCCCACGACCAGAGGAGCCATCTTCCCACTTGGCCTCCCTCTCATCAACACCCATCTCCCGACTTGCCCTGGTATGGAGCGGGAGTAGAAATGCCTGCACTGGACTCTCTGTCCCACCATCAGGTGGTTCATTTCTGTAGCAGCTGGCAACCTCTGATTCTCACCTTTCTCTCCCTTCAGTAAGAAAATACATGTTTTTGTTTGGGTTTTTTCCCCAGTGGATCTCCTATGGGAGAAGAAGTTGGGAGTCAGGGACCCTCCCAATATTTTTTCCTCCAGTTTTGCTTTTTCAGAGCATGGAAGGAGAAAACTGGGTCAGAAAAAGTTCCAACGTACCCCCATACTAGACCTCAAAACACCACTCCATCCTCCCAGGCTTGCCCCCACCAACCTTCTCACTTGCTAGTGGCAATTTTTCTCCAGGGCCACTCTGTGCCCCCTGCAATTGGCTTCCATCCCCTTCTTCCTATACACCCTCCCCAGGTCAACACATCTCTACACGTCTGATCCCACCTGGGGGTAGAGCTCAAGCATTTCCCACTGAATTCCTGGCCTTGTTTAAATAAGGCAACATGACCGTGTCCAGCTCCAGTGTCCCCAAACATTGCATAGCCATGAGATAGACCTGTCTGCCTAAAGCCCAGAAAGGACTGTAGAAAGCGATGAGTCACCAAATTGGTGAGAACGGACCACCTGGACCAGACCTTGGCTTCCAACCACTGGCTCCAGTGATTAAGGCGGGGAGGGATAGAACCCTGACAGGCAGGTACCCAACATTAATGGTTATTTCCAGGTGGTGTGGATGATGGCGATTGTTTTCCTGTTCACTTCCCAGTACTCTTTTGGTTTCCTATTGTCACATTAACATTTTGTAATGAGTTATGTATTGCGATTGAGCTGTGTATACTGATAAAAGATGGTGGCAGTGAGAACAGACATATGGGGGAGGCAGGGAGGGAGGAAGAGAAAGGAAGAAAGATAAAGTCACTCCCCAAGGATTGCCATGAAGGATGTTTCCGAACAAACATAGCACTGAGCTGAGTTGGGACGCACCCTGACCAGGTGGCAGGTGGAACCCTGCTGGTTTAACGGGCAGAGCCTCAGACTGTTTTACCAATGGGGTACTTATTGAGCTGGTTAAAGACTCCATTATTGACCCTACAGTGTATGTTGAAGAGGTGACAATTCAATCTAGAAAATGTATGCATTCAAACTGCCTACTATGCACCAGTTCAGGGACATAAACCTGGGAGCTGTTGGCACAGAGGCGTTTGGGGGAGAACTCAGCCTTCCCACATTCAATCCAGAAAGCAGACGCCCAAACACAAGTATTTGCCAGGCTACCAGGGCAGGGCCAGCCACAGCCAGAGCCTCTCCTCCAGGCCCAGGCTGTGGGGCTCCCTCCCCAGGGAGTCAGGCCCTAGCCCCCTGCCTGCTCTGCCACAGCACTGGCTGGACCGGAGGTGTCGTCCCCATGGTGACCGACTCCCGCCCTGTCTTTCTCCTGGTCACGTGGCCGTTTGGTTCTCTGGTCCAGCCCCCTTTGGGCCCCTCCTCCCATACTCCTCCCTCCATCTCAAGCTACTACACCCAGAACATGAACCCACTTTCCCTCTGGGCTCAGTGCCTCTGTTGCACAGGCACATGCTCATGGGAATCAGAGGGAAGCAGAGAGCAACCTCAGGGCTCAGGCGAGATGGTTTCATCTCCGCCCACCCCACCAACGGTGCCTGAGACGCTGAGGAACCTGGGGCCGGGTCTCAAGGAGAGCTGACCATGATTCAAAGATGGACAGACGCAGTGACCGGAAAATGGGTCCAAGACAGAAAATGGGGGGCACATAGACTCCCTACAAATCAAATGATAGTGTGGGCACTCTCAGGGAAAATGCACATGCGTGGAAACTTCCAAATATAATTTCTAGACTTTCCTGATCCTCTGAAACTAATGCTTCCCTGGACCTCAAACTAATACGCCCTTAAGCCCTGGCTCTTCTGGTCAAACGCTGATCAAGGTAGACAGTGACTCTCTCTGCTGCAGCCACTGTGCCTGCCCATCTAGCCTCCTTTTAAAGAGGACACTGACAGAGCCTATAACCTTGGTTCCCCCAATTCTGCCTCTCCCTGGAAGAAGTTCTCCTCCTGACTCCAGGGCTCAATCCTCAGCGTGACAGCCCTCCCCTCCCTTCAAAGATGTTAGTCACTCTCATCTGTGTCATCATGGCACTTTGTTGACATGGGGTTAGAGACTTACTCCATTTACCTGGTTCTCTCCTGTAAGAAACCATGAGTTCCTTGGCAGAGAAGGGCGATGCGCTGCTGCCCGGGGTTTCCCACTGTCAGGCCAAGGGCTGGTGCCAGAGATGCTCACTGTTTGTGTGGTGGCTCAGCACTGACTCGGATTCTGTCGGGATTCTGCAGTATGACCAAAAGACATTTGCTGCCTCCAAACTCAGAGCTCAAATTATTTTATGGAGTCCTGTTAAGATGACACAGCTGTGCATAGTCTAATGAGTCCTTTTATGAAATTGCCCCTGGAATGCAAAGTACCCAATGCTCCAAAAATTCACTAAAACTCTAATTTACTGTGAAAATCAACTGCGTTTGCTTCTTATGGTAAAAGTTTCATGGTGGCCTTTGACATAAAGCAAGCCAGGCCTATGGAACCCAAGCCACAGGCACAAGCTGTCTTGTTTACAGTAAAATCTCCTACTGGTCAGGGATGAGCTGGGAGGGAAGGAGGCAGTCTGTGCTGAGTGGCCCTCTGCCTCATTGTCTCCACTATGCTGAGCCCCAGGTGGCATTGCATACATTTACTGCTTTATTTGCTTATCAGCTGCCTCCTCACTGCACTCCTCACTACAACCCAGGCTCCACTGGATGCGTTCCACTGCTGCACCCCCAAATATTTGCTGAACAAGCAAAAGCACAAATGAACAAAGAATCCCTTCTCCACCTTTGCATCCCAAGTACATGGGGCCCCGGCCACCGGCTGCCCAGGTGCCTGTGACCATGGTTTCCCACTGATGCTAACAGCAAGGGCCTACATTAGGCTCTAGGCACAGCCCAGTGGAGGACTTTGCAAATTGGTCCTCCCTCTTTTTCTAGCTCTGTATCTAAATCGATTCAGATCTTAGAGACAGGCCCCCAAACCCCCGTCTGTTAACTGCTCTCTGAAACGTTTCCATGCAACCATGAGCCAATATCCTGGCTACGGCTCTCCCCAAAGCCCAAAGCAAGAAGGACTATTTTGGTTCTTGTTGCACTTTTTGTGGTTAATAAACTGCTATCGGCTTGAAATGCATCTGCTTTCTGGGCTCTCCTATCTGGCTGACCTGCTGTGTAGTGGCCACTCTGAGTGGTAGCCTGTTGCCGCTGTCCCATGGCGAGCTAACAGAAGACGTTTCAGCAGCATCTGCTTTCTCTGAGCGCTGTTATTGTGACGGCTCGAGGGCCAGGATGACATCAGAAGATGAAATTCGGCCTCTATGGAAAAGTAACTCTGAAACCAAACATCCGGGCTTCCCGATCCCTGCAGCCATGGTTCCTGATTTGTGAGCAGCAGACCCGCGGGGACACCAGGCCCCTGTCCTGCTTCGGGGCCTTGCGGCCAGTGAGGCCACAGGTGCTCCTTGCATACTACATAGATAAGCTTGACTGTCACTTAACTATGTCCCCATGGGGCTTTGGAGCCAACAACTGACGGCTTCTGGAACGTGTTTTTCCATCAGTCAGCAGCGGCCTGCACCCAGCACCGTGCAGCCGGCGCCCACGCTGTTCACCGAGATTTAGACCCACTGCCCCGTGACTGGGATCTTCAGGGAAACTCACTGGATTCCAAGTGAGACATTTATCGCCAGAAGAGACAAATGGAGGAGGAGTCCAGCTGCAAGCCACTGGGAGACTTAGCGGTCACTGGGAATTTTCTCAAGTTTCTTGTCTGCTATTCCTGTCTCCACCCACCCACTTCCCGTGGTGCAGCCACAACACGACAGTAATGCTGTCCGCGCTCACTTGGTGAATGTCCCTGACACTGAAATGAATGGCGCTGTGTGGGGGCACATTTGCGGCAGCCTGGCTTCGGCGGCCACCCACGGGAAACGCCGTGTCCGTCTCTGGCCCCGTGTGGGCCTTCGGATCCGCACACTGTCGAGGACTCCACGCGGGGCCCTGGTCCCAGCACATGCCCAGACTGCAGACGTGGGCAGTCCCGACACAGTCAGGCAGGGGAGCGCGTGCACGTGGTGTGGGGGCCCCGTTTTAAGCGCATCTGTGAAGTCGGACAAGCCCACTGGGCCCTTGGGACTCCGCCCTCCGGAGATTCTAGAACTCCCATGGAAACCATTCCTTTGCTAATTAGACGTTTTTAAGTCAGGAATCTGGTGCCTTATGCAATTAGGCATTTAATAAATATTTAAAGTGGATGGTGATTTTATGTTTGCCAAGGTCATCCCAGCTCTAAACAATTGCCTGGGTACCGTGTTGATGTGTTCAGTATGTGGGAATTTGTTTCCTTCTAACTGCACTGTTTTGCTAAAACATTTCTGCTAATATTTATTTATTTTTTTTTGGTAATCTCTTGAGTACTGGGTTTCTGAAACCCCTACTTTTCATAACTGTGTTTTACCCTCTGTATGGGCTTTTTCATCCTTTTACAGTATCTTTTCTCATTGTTTCCTTAGAATTTCCTTTTTTCGTTTTATTCATCATCAGTGTGTCTCTTCTTATTCCCCACAAGGTGAAGGTACTCTTTACACTAAGGACTAAGATCCCTGCCACTAGCTGTTGATAAAGATGGGGTTGTGGTGTCCGGTGATGACATTTATCTCAACAGAATCCGTAATTAACAATTAAAGGCGAAGTGTCGATGCAGTCCAGGAAAAAGGGAAGCAGTTTATACTCCTTAGCCTTTTTCCCCATGAAAGACGCTCAGGATTCATTTTACTGCACGTACTTTCTCTCTTGCAAACCCAATTTGTTAAATGATTTCCCAGCATGGTACTGACCAAATGCTGTATCCTGCACCAGGTCCTCAAATGATTAAACAACCATTGTGGCCGTCCTTATCGCATATTTAAAGAGTGGACATGGCTTTGAACCTCAGCTGACACAGTGCAGGGCTCTCCTCATGCCAGTGTCTGCCCCGCATTTGATTTGTGACAACCCTGTGAGGTCAGCATTAGTGTATCCACTCTACAGATGAGGGAACGAACCGAGGGTCTGAGTGCTTAAATAATTTACCCCGAGTCACCACAATACAGACAGGATTTAGACTCCTGCAAGTGTGAATGAAAACCCCGAAAATCCCAACACGATCTGTGCATCCAGTTTTTCCTTTCAGCCACCCAGACCTGGCTCTGTAGCCTCCCAGGAGGCAAATGAGTCATCTACCATGACCTTTTTCCATTAGTATATCGAGCTTTCCTTGAAGTTGCAAAGCTGATTTGTGCAGCCTCCACGGCACCAACCTAAGGCACAGAGCTCGCTCTCCTTGTGACTGAGACCCCACAGACCTTCTCCTCCATGTGGCTCTGCAGAAATCCGAGAACAGAGCTCTGAGCAAGAAATCAGAGACTCATCCCCCAGACCCAGAACCGAGAGACTACCCACCTGAGGGCCTTCAGACTCTCTACATTCTAACCTTTGACTCATTCCTGGGCTCTGGTGACTCCCTTGGTTCTTCATTAATTGAAAAGGCGAAACAAAACAAAAGCAGACCTGCAGAAAATTAGAAGCCCCTTCCCGGAATGCTTTGTAGCCTTGGGAGGGCCTGGACACTCTTTACAGTGCCGTTTCTAATCACCGCGTTAAACTCACTTCACTGAGCACATAGCACCACCAGCTGCCATGCCAGGACCTTTCACACACACAGAAGGGATTCCAACCATCCAGGACTAGGATGCTGGCTGACTCAGCCTGTGAGAGGCCAAGGCTTTGCAGTGGGTAATTGACAGCTGTCCCAAGCTCCCAAAACCAAGATGTTTGAACAGATGAAAATGTATTCACGCCAGCTTCCAAAGCTGATCCCCTTATCAATTCATCAAAACAACACATAACATCAAGGAAAGGGTCACCTGTATTTTTGTATGTTTGTAGTTATATGCTTCTCTCCTTCTATTTTTGGGAAAGAAGAAGGAAAAAACAGTTCTTGGAATATACAGACTTTCTTAGAAAAAAATGAGAAGACATTGTTCATTTAGAAACCTCATCAAGTTGCCATTTCATTTACATGCCTCTGATAGTGGAAAGATTAGGCTTTGGAAATTTAAATAAAATTGTTTAGGCTCTTGTGTTACTTGATAAAAAACTACCACGTGGCCAGAACCCAACGTAAGTTCTTTCTGAGACAAAAGATCAGAGCTGGAAAAGCCTACTCAGGTGGCTGCTTTCTCAACACTGGTTTTCAACAAAGCAGACTGGCCCATTGCAGGGTTTCTTACCCGTAAAGTTAATCCTACAAATCAGGCTTAAGGTTGGGCTCAATCTGTCACTTATACCTAATAGCACATGGCAGGTGTTTTCCTGGATCAATAGACATTATATTTGTGACCTCCAAGGAAAGGAAGCAAACTTGGACTTCCTTATAGAAAACTCACCTTGTCCCCTCCTTCACTCCTGAGCTATCTGTCTTTCTTCCCTCTTTATCAATTCCATGGTGAGTGTGTGTGTGTGTGTGTGTGTGTGTGTGTGTGTGTGTGTGTGTGTGATCTAGATAGAACTTAGGTAGAAAGAATAATCTTTTAAAGACTGGCCAAAGCCCTTCATGCAGATAAGGTCCCAGGCACACTCAGCTTTGTCTTGCAGTCTCCCCGGCTCTGCCTTCCCCAGCCTGCTATCTCAGTCAGCTCTGGCTGCTGTGACAAAATAGGAGAGACTGAGTGGCTTACACAACAGACATTTCTCACAATTCTGGAGACTGGAAGTCTGAGATCAGAGTGTCAGCATGCTCAGGCTCTGGGGAGGACTCTCCTCCTCGCTTGCAGACCGCCACCTTCTCGCCGTGTCCTCAGGTGGTGGAGAGTGCTCTGGGGTCTCCTCCTCTTTTGACAAGGGCACCAGTTTGATGGGGCCCGGGACTCACCCTTCTAACCTCATTTCACCTTAAAGGCCCTATCTCCAATCCAGTTACATGGGGATGGTTAGGGCTTCAACATATGGATTTCGGGGGACACAATTTCAATTCATAACAAACACCTGTAACAGCCTCAGGCCTTGAGACTCCTCTTTGTGAGACCTCATGCTCTCCAAATTCCAGAAGATGGGACCCAACCTTTTGATGGGTCCCATTGGAACCCCCTCACCTGGCTCCATGTATGCAGGAAGCATCCGCTCTGCCCCACATAGGAGCAAGGAACGTTCATCACAGGGAAAACTCTCGCCAAGAAAGTCCCAGCTCACCCTCCTCTGGCCCCCTCTGCCTGGTCTCAATCCACATAGATTTGGGGAAGGATAATGCTGGGAAAGCCGCGCGTCCCTTCCATGTCCCACTCAAGTGGTCTCTCCCTCGTCACTTCAGGAAGTTGATTCTGGCATTATTGTGCTGTTCTTTGCTGAAACTCTGAAGTGAAAAGCTTGTTTTAATATCCTGTGACAGTTATGAACATCTACTAAGTGGTAAAAGCAGATTATAAAAGAAAATTTATGATTTCATATAATTTTTGCTTTATTAAAGTAAATATTTATAGAAAACCCCTAAAAGGAATTAAAATGGTGTGGGAAGTAGCATTATAAGTGATTCGTTTTCCATTTGCTTCTTCGTATGCAACAATTACTTTTTGCAATGGACATATGTTTTCTTTATAATCACAGGAAAACCCTGAAAATGCTATTTTTCAACATTTGAAAATAAAATGCAGAAAAGACTACAATGCCATCAGGGTTATACTCCTCAAACTTGAGTAATTTCCTTTCAAAAGAAAATAATTCTCAGGGATTTCTATGATTCACAAATTCTTCCATTATAATGTCTCTTAAATATGTACAAACACGAAGCTAGTTATAACCCCTTCTTCACTAGCAGCTGGCATTTACAGAGGACATACAACGAGAAAGTCCTCAAAAACAAATAGAATTCAAATCAATGCTATTCACTAGATGTGATTGATTGTGTGATTTTGCTAAAATGAAATTACTAGTTCCTGGTTTAATAGTAGAAAAATGTGTCGGGGGCTTTATGTTTACTTGTCATTGCCTAGAATATGTTTTATTGTTTAGCTTGCTGGACCACTGTTTGAATCGCCAATATTATCATTGTCCTAATTTACTCTTTTTATTTTTTATGTATTCTCCTAGTTATTTTTAACTGCCAATCCATCATGTTGACATCCCAGTCATTCTGAATGTGTATTCTAAAATGCAATAATGAAAAATCAAAATATGCCATTTAATGAAAACCTACTTGTGACCCATCCCTGCTACATTTACTGCTAATCGACTGCTGCAATTGGTTCCACATGAAGTATATGAAGTTGGGACGTGGTAGACACATCTCTGTGAGGGGACAGCGTCGGAACAGCCAGGGCTCCGGGCCTCTGGTCTCCACCACCAGGAAGGTGCAGGTCTCAACCCACCAGGCTTCTCTGTCTAAACTCTGCAAACCTTAATTGTTTAAGTCAAATATGACTTCATATTTGGTTGGTGCTGTGGTGCCACCTTAGCATTACGGATGCCCCTGCTCTTAGTAATCCAGGGGAATGAAAAGCTGTCTCACTTCCCAATCCTAGGTCTTTAAAATTCTTTCAAATCAGTCTTCACTTGTTAAATAACTTAGGAAAGTGACGTCTTCGCCTGCAAAAATGGTCAGGGCCAAAGAGAAGCTTTGCTTTTATCACCGGCTAAGGAATTCAAGTTGAGAAAATGGCGAGCACAGAAGAACGCTACCCTGTGACATTAGGCTTATTTTATGAGACCGCAGGGCACTGAAGTGGTGACAGATGTAAATGTGGGCCTTGAAATCACATGGAAAAAGTGGTTTTCTGGATAACCTCAAGTAGGTCTGTTGTAATTTTTTTAACTATCATTAAAATGGAAAGCAAAATATAAAATGCTCATGAAGAACTTGAAGACTACTGTGAACTTTACACAAAATTCATTTTGTAAGCTACCTAACCCAGTACCATGTCAATCCTCGGTGTTCCCTGGCTTGTACATGTGTGATTCCAATCTCTACCTCTGTTGTCACATAGAGTTCTCCCTGTGTCTGTGCCTTTGTGTCCCAATTTCCCTTTCTCATGAGAATACCAGCCATACTGGATTTAGGACTGACCATACTCCAAGGTAACCTCATCTAAACTAGATGACATCAACATGACCCTATTTCCAAAAGGTCACATTCACAGTCTCTTTGCAGACATGGATTTTGAGGGGATACTCTTCAACCCAGTAAAGATATCAATAAATATTTCTGGAGCACCTACATAATATGTAACAAATAATTTTATAACTCTTGATTCCCCAAATTTCACATTCTTAATAGAAAGTTCAAAAAAGCACACCCACATTGTCTTAGCATGAAGGTCAGCTCTGCCTCAAATCATTAAAGAATACATTATAATTGTAAAAGAATGAGTCTTGCTGGTGCCTTGCTACTTTGGGGTAAAATAGCGGAAGCACCATTCACTCATTCCTCATTCGGTTAGCATTTTCTGAGCCTAAGATCCGTGATTTTCACATATCTTGTGGGAAAGGGTTTCAATCTTCATCAGATGAAGGAGGTCCTGCTCTTAAGACACTTATTAACGTTTAATAATAATGGCTGGCTCTCAGCTCAGCTGGAGGCAGCCACAGCCCTTCCCCCCTCCAGGGAACCAAACCCTTTGATCCTCCCATTTAAGGTCAGCAGGAACTTTTTGCAAAAAAAGGCAAAAAAATTGCTTTGTGTGGGGGACGATTTTGCAAATGGAAACTCTCATAACAAACTCTTCCCACTGGAAAGTCTAGGGTTTCCCTACGGGACAGAAAAATAAGCCTGCCCATTGTCAAACAGACAAAGCGCTGGTGTTTCCTGCTCAGGATGGGGTGTCCTCCTGACACCCCAGGAGGCTGCCAACGTGCCCGACTTAGGTTACAAGAAATTTTGAGAAGAGGGAGGGACGGATCAAACGGAATGCTTTCCACTTAGGGTGAAATTTGGGTAACATTAGGTGGTGTTTCCACGCTTGATGTTTGCCTTGTCGATGCAAACATCAATTATTCATTACATAATATTTATTTGTAACACTTTGTAAGCGGGCATTTGAGCTACATGACGAGTTTACTCGGTTCCCGCAAAAAATGTGTTAAGTTGGCTCATTTGAAAATTTATTCCCATCCTAGGCAATAATACCCATGCGGGGGCGGGGGGGGGGAGGCTGGTTTAATGCTCCAGTTTACATGGTTTAGTTATATTTTCCAGTTACGTTTTCTCTAACCCACATTAAAATAATATATATAAAAATATTCACTTATCTGCCATGTAAAATCACCTCATGTAGTACACGTGGAATGCTGCCACGCTTGAGAAATGTTGATTTATTGTAACCTTAAAGGTGCTGAGTTCCTGCAATTGACAATGGTGGCTCGGGACCGAACAAGAAGATAACAGGGGTCTAAACAGAGGAGGGGGTGATGTGGGAGCCAAGCCCTTAGACACTCCTGCAGGCCTGGCGTTGGTGCCAGTGCCACTACGGGGCACAGAACCTACCTTCCTTACACCTCTGTTTCTTTTATACACAGTTGGAATAGTGTCTCCCTGTAGCACCGTGAGTACTGACATTCACTCATTCACAGACACCCACTGAGCTTCTCTTATGGGGGACCAGGCACTGTCACTCACCCCCAGCTCCAAGCAGGAGCCCCATCCATGTAATATGCGTGAGCCATCCGTCATCTCTGAGCTACTTATTCGGTGAATCTCTTTCTATGCAGGTTCATCCACAGTACAACTGAGTCAATTGCAACTAACGCCTCATTTTTAACTTTCCAATTAAAGAACTAAAGGATACCTGAGCACGTGTGGCCCCTGTTGAGAATCAGGTGCTGACTTTAATGCTGACGAATCCCTGCCTGCATGGAGCTCCCTATCTACGGGGGAAGGGACATCCATTAACTAATGTCACAAGCACATGGATAATCGCAATTCTGGAAAAGTGCAAGGAGCCGAGAGGGCATTTGAGCAGACAGCACAAAGGCCTAACCTGGGTTAAGAAAATGAGATCGTGTATATAAAGCCCTTTAGAATAGCCCCTTACCCATGTTCAGCTGGGGGTGATGAAACTGACACAGGAGGGGGGATTCCCAGGCTTTGATCCAGGCTGGACTAGAGGCACTTCTGGTGGCCCAAGAAAGAGCCCGGCCCAGAGCTATCAGAAATTGATTGTTCATTAAATCACTCTATTTACATGGTCACCTAGAGTTCAATTGAGTTTCTCTTAATTAATGTCTATTTTTCCAATTAAACAAGCACTTTGTGATACTGTCTATAAAAGGAAGTCTGGACGCTGTGGACCTTACAGATGATTAAGTCACTGTGCTAATATTCAGTAAGGGCTGACCCAAAGGGTGTGTAGGTTATGCAGCAACAGATGGTTTAGTTTCATAAAAACCTAGAATGCATCATCAGCTGCCCAGAGGAATACCGTGAAAGGAACTGGAGATATTCCAAATGTCTGCGCAATTCATGCTTCCATCTTCGTGTATCTAACTGAGGTCGCAGGGTGATTTAAATCACACAGTGATTTAAAATATTTATTTTTACCACGACATATCATTATTCCATTTTACTTCAAAACATCACCTGGGTTTTTCCATTTTGCTGCTGTGATTGTGCACATGTAAACACTTGGATTACGATTGGATGACCTAAGGACTTTGAAGTTTGTCATGTGTTCACCTTTCTTTTCTGAAGGTACAGGAAATGCAGTGCGTGTTAAAAACTCGCTGCGTGTGTCCAAAGGGGAATTTATAATAGTTAATGGGTTTTGATTGCACTGCTGCTGAGGCCACATTCGCCACTGTTAGCAGCAGAGTCGAGGAAGGAAGTAACAGAGGAATCTGATGTCAAAGAAAAGCGACTGGAACAGCAAGGAAGAGGATAATGGGTGTCGCTTCCTTAGAAAAGATGCGCGTTATATAAACCAGGACACAGAGGGCGGCTGGGAAGCCTGGGCTTGGCACGGCAGAATTCAGTGTTTACTTTTAATAATGCCAAATAAGCATTCCTGATATTAGAACCATACCGTTGCACATTTTCTTTTTCCCAGGGCATGTTTAATTCTTTCACAAGAAGATATAAGTGAACCAAGTCCTACAGGAAAAATCTAAAAACCCAACACTCACAACCTGCTTTTTAAAAGCAATAATCAAAGTAGGAATTTGGGCTCAATACACTTTTTTTCCAAAGAAATGTGACGCTATGACACGTAAACAGTTTTCTTAACATTTTTTTGAATGTTCATTATTTGAATGATGTTGTTAATATTGTGAAACCTTGTATAACGTGGGTAACTTACATAAAGGACACATGTATAACAAAACTGGAGGGCTCCCGGAAGACCAGCCCTTCATTCATTTATTCGGTCATTGAACTGATGTTTCAGCAAACAGGTCAGCCTACGAGCTTTTGGTGATCACCCGCTGTCACCACCTCTGGCTTCAGGCTGACTCAGGCATACTCCATCACCTGGCAGCAAGCACACGTCTACGAGAAGAGAAGCGCTCTCAATGGCAAGAAAGATCCATTGCTGCTGGGAGGAGAAAGAAGTTGGGGAAATATACATAAAAGCATTCAAAATAATATAAACCAAAGCTCTTCTGGATCAACACACTCATCTAACAAGACAATACTGGCCAGGGACTGAACTATTCCGACTCATCCAAACAAGGTTACATTAGATTTGTTTCCTCTATATTTTGTTTTGTCTGTTATATTTGCAAGTCCCATGGAAGATTATAATGTCTAACGTTTCGTTCATAAAAATTAGATTCAATTATCTAGTAATTTTTCTTGGGTGAAATAATATTCTCAAGGATGTCAGATGATCAAGGTATGGCTGACGTTCACCCCAAGAAGTTAA
The DNA here is from genome assembly GCA_033961575.1 of Aselliscus stoliczkanus. Lineage (NCBI taxonomy): Eukaryota > Metazoa > Chordata > Mammalia > Chiroptera > Hipposideridae > Aselliscus > Aselliscus stoliczkanus. The sequence continues at coordinate 174,278,137 of CM066731.1, forward strand.
CGACTGGGGTGCTGCCCACCCCTATAGTATTTGCATAGACTGAGTAAAACCACAGATAATGGCTGAGCACATGGTGGGTGAGGAAATGTTCTTTGCATCAAGGGGAGTGACCTTTCTAAGTCCCCAAAAGGAAACTCCTGGGAAGCGTTTCAGACATGACTTTGGAGGAGCTGGCTGACGGGAAGAAGGACGCAGAGAGCAGAATTCCACCACAAAAATGATACAAGGTGATTTTGTAGAATATTCTGCCCTCTCCCGGAAGAATCTCCCATGAGTGCCACACTTCGGCTCAGTGACCTTCCAAGCAAGGACAAAGGGGGACTTCTCTGTTGTGCAAATGACAGGGCAAAAGGGAGGGTCAACCCATATCACCCTTTTCCCAAAAATGAGAATGGCAAACCCTAGACTGAATGCAGGAGGAACGCCCATAGATTTGGTGGACAGGAGAATGTCTGGTAGACACGGACAGTTCCACAGCCCATCCAGATCCGTCCACCTGTACAGAGAAGCAAGGCCCCAGCACAAGTGACAGGAGAGAGAAAAGTGCTGTGAAAGGGGCCTGTCACTGTGTCCCCAGCTCACTCATGTCCTCACACTTACTGAATAGTCCTCACAACTCTGTCTAAAGCTCTGACTTACTTTTGAGAAGATAAAAGCCATCAAAAGCCAGGGACTTAAAACATATTTGAAGAGTCACCTTTACCATGTGGCCTTGGGGGTGTTTTGAAACCCTCAGTTGGCTCACTAATTCAGAGAAAAGACCCGGTACAGACACTCAGTATTCCTTGTTAAGTGGAGCTGGTACCTGAGGACAGGAGGGAGTGCTTCCTCGCCCAAGAATCTGGAAAGAAAGGAAATACTCTGGGGCTCAAGTAGAGGGATGGTCTCTGTGTTAGAACTGGGCCCTCGTGGGGACACCATGGCTTCTCTCCACACCGGCTGTCTGTCATCTCAGGGATGTACAATGTGTTCACGATTTTGAAGGCGTTATGACAACGACAGGGCCAGCGTGAAGCCAAGACATGGAGAGGCAGACCCTGACAATGTGTATCCAGTACTTTCCAAGGATGAGGGACGTTTAAAAAGGGGGGCACAAATATTCCGGCTATGGAATGGTGTTCTCTAGTATGCGGTGGATAGGGCTGGCAGCTCTCATGTCCGCCCTGACTCTCCTTTAATCGGTGTTCCCCTCCCCACTTGCCTGTCACCCTTTGACTTCCCACGTCCCCTAATCCTGAGACAGAGGTCCTAGCGAGCTGTTTCTAAAAAAGGAAAAAACCCTTTGGAAAATGAATAGATTGTTTTCTTGGTGTGTTTCATTCATTCATACCATCAATATTAATTAGAACTCCCTATATGCCAAACACTGCTATCAGTTGATGGTCTCCAAATTTGAAGAGGATATAACCCTAGCCCTCAAACAGGTCCCATTAGCATGTCTCCATCCTAGAGGCATTTATAAACACTGTGGCACTGCAGTCGTGTGGCTAGAAGGACCAGTCTATGTGTGGTCAGTGGTACAAGTGAATGTTGGATTCCTGCGGAAGGCTTTGCCTGAGCTGAGCCTTTAACTCAGCCCATCCTTCAGTAGGTCAAAGATGAGGGAACGGCGAGAGAGCAGAAGGCAGCGCCTGCAGGGCCGTTACAGCATGTACGTCTGAGAAAGCTCAAGAATTTCAACGTGGAATTTGAGCTCGTGACTGGTGAGAACTGGGCGTGGAAAGCTGCACGGGAGGCAGAAGCCTGCATGCGGGGGCTTCTCAATAGGCTGTTGGGACTCCATGGCTGAGCAGGGTGGTAGCTGTCAACCAGGGGACAGAGATGAACGCATGGCCATTGGGAGTAAAATGTACACTTTATTGGGAGACATACAATAATCCCTGAATAAGGCTGCATCCACATATTCATGAAAAGGAAGGCTTGAGATCTCAGGTTATCTCTCCCCAAGTCAATCCAATGCAATTCGAATCCAAGTCCTGATGGGCTTTTCCTAGTGGAACTCAAGAAACAGAGTCTGCTAGAATTCTGTTTTGATGCAAAACTAAGAGGAGGGGGCTTAGGGGCTGAATCGTGTCCCCCTCAAAATTCATATGTTGAAGTCCTAACCCCCACTACATCAGAGTGGAACCCTATTTGTATAGGGTCTTTACGGGAGTCATTAGAGTGGGTCCTGATTCAATGTGGCTGGTGCCTTCATAGGAAGAGGGAGTGTGGACAGCCATGCACAGAGGGAAGACAATGTGAAGACGGAGGAGAAGACGCCACCCGTAAGCCGCGGAGACGTGCCCGGAGCGGCTCCTTCCCTGTGGGCCGCAGAGGAAGCTCGCCCTGCGGACACCTTGACCTTGGACTTCTGGTCTCCAGACTGTGAGAAAGTAAATTTCTGTTGTTGAAGCCCCCACCTGTGGTACTTTGTTAGGGCCACACTAAAAACCTAACACAGAGGATGTTGTCCAATAGGTGTTAAAATGTATTATAGATATTAAAATGTATTCTAAAGCTATGTAAATTAAACAGGATTATATGAGGACCCACACAGACAAACAGGCCAAATGCAACAGAATAGAACATCCAGAACCATTAGAAACACAAACATCCGAATCTGACACTAATCCCAGAGCTGAGGGTGGTTCTCCAGGCACCTTGGTGGGCACCTTGGAGACACGGGTAGAACTGAGGATGCGCTTACCTACGGCCCATCAGTCCTCCAGGTGCAAACCCTAGAACAATTCTCTTGTGGACAAAAGGCACTATCCATCTGTTGGGCGGTTCTCTCCAGGGCTGGGGAGCGTGCCTTAAACTCACGTGCTAACCAGCACCCAAATGGGTCCCTGAGTGGTGTGCTACCCACCGCCGAGCTCTCCGTCTGTGCAGCCCTTTCCTCCTCTGTGGTGTTCTGCCCTCTGGCCTCCAGCCACCAGGGTCAGGAGGTTATATAAAGGGAGCTTCAAGTTTACCTGGAATGCCTTATTTAAAAAAAAAAAAGAAACATGAAACAAACATGTAAACATGTTAGTCTATCAGTATTACTTACATGTGATGGTTGGCTGAAAGGATATTTTTTATTAACTAACTATATTTTTTCTGTATCTTCAAATTATTTCATAATTGAAAATATCTCCCATTTAGGTTATTAAAAGCCTCTGCTGTCAGGAATAGATATTTGAATTTGCCTTGGGGCTCATGGTGCTGTGCTCACATTTACATAATTAAAAAGCTCACAGAGGTGGCTTCCTGGGGGGGGAAGGAAGACCCTCTTGAAAGAAGGAAAGATTGAAGAGAACATAGCTCTGAGAGGTAAATTGTTCTGGGTGGTTATTAGAGATGTTTTTAAAAGTATAAACAGAATTCTAAAAGCACATCTCTGAAAAATGTTTTCTTATGGAAAATGGTTTTTATAAATATTCATTTAAACTACACCAGGCACACAAATTATTGTTCCTTCTCATGCTTTTAGAGAGATGACTGTAATGTGTGTGCATGTGTGAAGGTATATGCCCCTGGGTGGGTATGTGTCCTGTCTGTGTGTGTGTCCTGCCCATATGTGTGTGTCCTGTCCGTGTGTGTGTGTCCTGTCCATGTGTGTGCCCTGTCCACGTGTGTGTGTCCTGTCCGTGTGTGTGTCCTGTCCGTGTGTGTGTCCTGTCCATGTGTGTTTCCTGTCCATGTGTGTGTGTCCTGTCTCTGTGTGTGTCCTGTCCGTGTGTGTGTCCTGTCTGTGTGTGTGTCCTGTCTGTGTGTGTGTCCTGTCCATGTGTGTGTCCTGTGTGTGTGTCCTGTCCGTGTGTGTGTCCTGTCCATGTGTGTGCCTGTCCATATGTGTGTGTGTCCTGCCCATGTGTGTGCCTGTCTGTGTGTGTGTGTCCTGTCCTGTGTGTTTCCTGTCCATGTGTGTGTGCCTGACCATGTGTGTGTCCTATCTTTGTATGTGTGTCCCGTCCATGTGTGTGCCTGTCCGTGTGTGTGTGTGTCCTGTCTGTGTGTGTGTGTCCTGTCCTGTGTGTGTGTCCTGTCCATGTGTGTGTGTCCTGTCCTGTGTGTGTGTGCCTGTCCGTGTGTGTGTCCTGTCCATATGTGTGTGTCCTGTCCTGTGTGTGTCCTGTCCGTGTGTGTGTGTGCCTGTCCGTGTGTGTGTCCTGTCCATGTGTGTGTCCTGTCCTGTGTGTGTCCTGTCCGTGTGTGTGTGCCTGTCTGTGTGTGTGTGTGTCCTGTCCTGTGTGTGTGTCCTGTACGTGTGTGTGTGCCTGTCTGTGTGTGTGTGTCCTGTCCTGTGTGTGTGTCCTGTCCGTGTGTGTGTCCTGTCCGTGTGTGTGTGCATGCCACATTTTTTGTGCTCAGAGATAACAGAAATAGAGTCTCAAAGAATCAGGAAGATTCATAGGCTCATCATCAGGACTATGAAAGAAATAGAATTTGCTTGATCTCTAGTACGTAATTACTTAATAGTAATTAATTAATACCCTGATACATGTATTGGTGTTAAGACTATTGCCTGATTACCTGTTGGGGCAAGACAGGGCTGGAGCACAGCCCTGTGATAAGTGTGAGATCTCCCTTGAAGAAAGTGTGGAGCCCCTGTCAAATGGAACAGGAAAAGGCAGATCCCAGGAGGGCAAGCGAGGTGTTGCTTCATGTCTTGGTGTGATCTTCTGCCAGTTTGGCTTGAACTTGGCGGCAAAAAGAGCCCAGTTAGAGGGCTCTGAATGTAGTAACATTGGAGGCAACTCCACCCATTTCTGGTGGTATTTTTCCCTTCCGTAAGTCCTTATTGAAAGTTACTGTTTGGCATCTGCTATGCTTTGGGGAATTAAGGTCAAGTGCATGGCACAGTTGGAGGGACCATGGAAGAGGCTGCACTGGAGTGTCCACAGCAGAGCCCAGCTGGGGCCAAGCAGTGACGGTCTCAGGAGGTACAGGGCAGAGGTGATAGAATGACACATGACAAGGTGACAACATGGAAGATCGCCTGACTGGTTCCTGAGCACAAGAGGCAGCTCCCTTGGTCACCTGTCAGTGTAACCTAGAAATAATTTGAGGAGACCACTTTCCAGTAATGAAACCATTGTTGGCGTCTCATGACATTAACATGTCATTCTTTATTAAAAATGTGACATACGATTTTATTTTGTAGTCATGGATTGGTGAGGACCAGATATCCTGGGCATAACTATCAGGAAAGAAATATCTAAGTTTGAAAGTTACAACATCCTCTTCCATTGCTCTACGGCAGGAAGTCATAACCTTTTGTCTCTTTGTTAACCAACTTGGGTGCTCACTCAGGGTGTGGTCAGGTGGGTGAGCGCCCATTCCAGCCTTTCTCCTTGAGCCCTGTAACCATATTCTTCTGATCACAACATCAGATTGTGAGTGTCTGAGAGGGACACTGTCACCTGAACCGACTTCAATTTTATAGCAGAGCAACTTTGGTGCTTTCCTATTAGTGACAAATTACTTGTGCTGTGGCTTACAACTCATCCTTCTTTACAGGCAAAGGCAACTGAGAAGAAAAGAGGAGGGGAGAAGGAAATCAGTGAAGACTGAAGGAAGAAGGAGCAAGGGGGTGCAGTCAGAGAAACTAGAAGGATAAATAGTAAATATAATTCTCCCTCACATTCTTGTCAGAAAAACAGAGGGAATGAGTATAGGAAATCGCTTAAACAGGGACTAGAAAAGCAGAGTCCACACAGGGATGGCAGACGATGTAGAGGTTACTGACAGAGGGTCTGGCCGGCCACCCCAGGGCTGGGAGGCCACAGGGAAGAGAAGACTCGCAGCCCAGGACCCGGCCCCTTGGTGGGAACTGCACATCTGGCCAGAGCTGCAGCCGTGGGAAAGCGTAGCTGCGACTGGAAGCTCCACTAGAGGAAGAGACGGGACACGTCGCCGGTGTTTCTTGTTCTCCCACCCACCAAACTTACCGGGGGTCTAGAGGGCAAGGGGACTGGGAGGTGCCCCCTGCGAAGTTGAGGAGAGCAGGGGAAAGGCAGGGAAGGGTTCTAAAAGTGTCGTTGCCAAGTTAAATACAGACGCCCAGTTAAATTTCAATTTCAGATAACAACAAATAATTTTTCTTTTTTAGTATAACTCTGCCTCATGCAATATGTGGTACATAGTTATACAAAAGTTTACCCATTGCTTGTCTGAAATTCAAATGTAACTGGGCATCCTGTGTGTTTATTCATAAATCTGGCAGCCCCATCTAAGGGTAAACAGGGAAATAAGTGGCATGCGTGATAATGGATGATAATGTGGGCTCCAGCACTCTCTTTGGCCCACAGGGTAACACCCATGAAGGAAAGGGAATTTCACAAGAGACTAAAAGTTCACTGCAAGAAAAAAATGAGAACTGGGGAGGGAGGGAGCTAAGGAGTTAATATACCAGAATCTTCAAAACGCTTTCTAGGGAAGATGGCGGTAAAGGTATTCCCACAAATGTCTGAGAGGAAGCCCAAGGTGGGGGCTTGGAGCTGTGGGTTTGCACTCAAGGATTCAGGTAATGAGTCTTGTGCCTGATTGAAGTTTGAAACCAATCAGAGGCAAAAATATGCTTGGCCTCAAAATTCAATCAGAACTAAATGATGTAAGGCATCATTTTGAAGGGCGAGGAAGGGCAGGCTTTGGTTGGGACCCTTCTCCACTTTGCTATGGTGGAAATAGCAAATGGACCATGAAGGAATTGCAGGAAAACACCTTCTTTCTCTGGGTCGCAGTAGGTCCTTAGAAGTTTGGAGTGGTGACCAGTGCTGTCATCTGTTCCTGAAGAGGGAATGAATGGTGTGGGGATAGCTGCTAACTTTGGGGTATTGGATTACGGATGGGTCTACTAACTGCACGTACACACACACACACACACACACACACACACACACACACACACACACCACACAGGAGGCAGGGAAGGTAACTTGCTTCTTGCCAAGTTTTTCCCTTTACGGTCAGAAAAGAAAGGCGCCTGTAGAAAAAGAAAAGAGAGATCATATTATAACCCTAAGGAGTGCTTAGTGGATTAGGGTCTTTGTTTACAGAACCTCTCTGTGTCAGATGTCCAGAGAAGAATTTAGACATTGGAGTTGCATTCCACTGGGTCTGCTTAATGCCTAAGTGTCATGGGCCCGTGGAAACTGCTTCATTAACACACCGGTGGTGAAGCTGAATGTGTCTGCGGAGCAGAACCTGGAAAACCTGCACGCCTTCTGGGCCAGGTAGCCGTCAGAGGGAGGGAACTGGTAGAAGTTTGGTAAACAGAAGCCATGGCTAGAGGCACATCCCTGCTGACTCTGCCGGGAGGTCAGAGGAAGCCAGGTGCAGCCCTACTGTGAGGAGCCAGGTAAGCCAGCTTGCCTCTGGGTTCTCACTGCTTCTCAATCCCACCCTGGGGAGATGTCAGGCCCTTGAGTGCTCACCACTCAGCCCGTCAGTGGCCTAGAGGAGGGGCAGACCCCAGGCCCCACTGCCGATGGCCTGGATGAGGCTCCCTTGTCAGCTTGGTGGCAACAGACGCTGCCGTGTGTAAGGACAGCACACGAGCCCGCTGCATGCCCAGGGCGCTGACTCTGCTGCCCGGCGGAGGACCAGCCGCCATCCTCACATGCTGTGAGATTCTTCCCATCAGCTGGTGTTCTGAAAAACATGTTTAAAGTACCAAATAAAGTATATTTATCTTTTAAAAAAAAAACAAGAATACAAATTAAAAATCACCTATAATCCCACAGTGCAGATATAACTATTGGTAAAAATTTTATAAAACATGTTACAGTTTGAATTTACTGTTTTTAGAAAATTCATTCTCATTTCAGAACGTTATTTCATGCCATGGGGTATTTGACAGATGCATAAGGCTCATTTTTTGATACGATTAAATTCATCTTTCCATTATTTGGGGTTGTAGCAGACTTCATTTTAAATTATACACACACACACACACACACACACACGCGCATATATACATACATACATACACACACACAAATACACACACAGAGGGTGCCAAAAGAATGTATAAACATTTTAGAAAGAGAAAAACTGTATTAAAATTGTAATACTCAATATACACCAATAACAAAAGATGAATACTAGTCACGTTTTACTTCTGCAATTACAAGAGGTGCTCAGAGTGGTTACCATCAGCGTCCAGACACTTCTGATTATGGCAAACTACTGCTTGAGCAATGCTGACCAAAGTGTCTACTTGTATACATTTATTTTGGCACCCCCGGGATACATTCCCATCAAGACACATATATCTTGATTTCAACAGATTTCACTGCTAAAATAATTCCTTTAATACAACTTCCCATGCTTCTTCCTCTTACCATCGCAAGTAACCCTCAAGATGGCTGTATAACCATGTATTTCTTTAGCTCTGGCTTACTGTCTACTAAATATTTGCATGGGGGTCGCATTGCCCGTGGGCAGCCTCCAGCCAATGACCGAGGGAGGTAGGTCTGTCCAGGAAGACATAGGGCTGAGTCCTCTGACCAATCACACATTCTGGTTGTCATCACAGTGCCCATAATGGACAGGCCTGGGAATTAAGCTCACGGTTGTGGCCTCACAATGGCTCGTCAGAGCAAGTGATGCCACCTCGCAGGGTCCTCCCCCCGACCATGAAAGGTGGGCAGAGTTCAGTGAGGATATTTCAGACAGCACTTGAAATTAATGTTTTCTTTATACACACACTCACACACATATACAACACACCAAGAGGCTAATAATAAGATGAAAAATTCTGTGACAATTTGCCGTTCATGTGATTTTCCACAAGGACACAAAACACACTTGCTTCCCAACCTCCAAAGGTCTGGGTTACCTCCCTATTTTAGAATCTGGGGTGTCCAACTGGTCTGCCCTTGGCCCCCCGTCATGTCCTAAGGTGCTGCACTGGGCCCCGATAGTACCTTGCTCTGGTGGCTAAAAGAGTATGTGGGGACCATAAGAAACAAGGAGGGGGGTCAGGGGTGTTACAAAAAAACAAAGATATGCAAGTGTGTAGAAGTACAATACCTTCTGCATAAAGCCAAACTCCTCCCTATCTATCTCTAGACTTTCTAGGTTGGGACAGAGTCCTAATGTCACCTTTGGAAAGCTGCCTTGCCCGCCTCTCTGACTTTGCCCTCTTCAATGTGGCGGTGGGTAGGACACCTCACCCACCCAGGACTTCACTCCTGGCGGGAGGCTTGTGGCTTCCTTAGGGCTGACAGGGCACTTGGCTGGTGGAGCTTCCCTGGGACTCCTGTCCTGGGTGGGACCTCGTGACCACGCAGGACTGGGTCATCCAAATCAAGCTGGAAATATTGGGAAAGGAGAAAAGGAAAGCAATACCCAGGAAAGTCTCATATTTCTTCTGTCCGTGTTGTTTCTATAGACTGCACGTGAATAAAAACATGAAATTCCCGCCGAAGTGGTCAGGGGCCTCGAATCCTTTTGTGGTGAGCGTCCCCTTGTGGTTGCTCTTTTGCGTTTTCCTACGAACACAAAGTACCTGTGCCCAGGCTTCAGGTCCAGTGGCCGGCCCCTCTGTCCACACCTGGACAACTATGTCTCACCTTCTCACTGGAGGGCTCCCACCCCCCTCACACCTGCCTCTGCAGGCTCCCCCCACTTTCTGGAATTAAACTGAGCCCAGCCCAGGGCCCAGGTGTGCCATCACACCTGCTGTGCCGCCTGGTCCACGCCCAGCTTCCAGGGATACTTGCTGTACACAGTGCTCACCCACGCTGCCCCTCCACATGCCTATTTTGACTCAAAACCATCATCCCCCCCCCCACAGAATTCCCTGTCCCTCCCAGTTACCAGCCCTCCCTCCACACACACCCACGCTGCCGGCTGAGGGCAGCCAAGGTGACTCAGTGAAGCGACTTCTGGAATGTCTCCAGGAGGCTGGCATGGCTCCAGATTGGACACCACAGATAGGTCTGGAGCTTATCACCACAGGTAGGTGATAAGACCTGAAGCCGACAGGCAGGGCTGTGGTGTCATCACAGCAAAATAGAGCAGAGTCAGAGATTGTTAAGGGAGAGGAGGAGGGGAAGCTAATGTCACCCGGGCACAGAGGGCACTTGGCTCATCTCTGATTCACCCCAACAGCCAACTCTTTGGGGTGGCAATTGTTTTTCCCATTTTCCAGCTGAGGAAACTGAGGCCAGGAGGTTAACATTTAGCTTACCTTGAATTTCCTTAGACATTATCAATCAGCCTATTACCTGAGGTCACCTTGTCAGAGACACTCCAATTCTGCCAACTTGTAACTCCCCTCAAATGAAAGCAGCACCCAGCATCCCTGCCAAGACCCCTCGATTACATTTGGGCATCTGTGGGGTCTCACCTGGGCTCCCCCATTGACACCTCTGTTGCTGGCGTGCCTGGGAAGAACGTTCTGGACCAGCTCCGGAGGGTCCAGCTGTGCTTGCTGGGTGCCTCCAGCCCTTTCTGCAGCAGCTGGGCCATGCTCCTTGCGGAACTGGGAACTGTCCTGTCCTGCACTGGGTGTCATGCCTGGTGACCCGGGCCTCACCCGAAAACTGCTCTGTCACACTCTGCCCAGACCCTGTGGCCACAGAGCCCTGGCCCCAGACCAGGGGCCACTCTGGGATGCAGACATGCTTTCCTCTTTACCCTGTATTAGAAGCAGGGGGATACTGAAGAACTTCACAGAAGCAAGAATACAACCAAACACAGGGTGTTGTTTTAGTGGGGTTGGTGCGAGAGTGAAGATTGGGACAAAACAGTGAGGTTAACGGAGCCCTGATTTTTTGTGATGTTTAGAAGGTTTTGCACGAAGGAAGAGATAAGCCAGCAAAGGAGGTGTGAGCGGTGGCCCCTGGGACACATACAGGGCGGAGATGAACTGCAAGTGGACAGTGACATTGAACCACGGAGGGTGTGGGTCGGGGCTGAGCCCCTTCAGGGGCATTGTGGGCTCCAGTTAGGACGGCTCGCGTCAAGGAGCATCCCCCGTCCTGGGTCAAGGACTCCGAATTGCACCCAGCAGAAGTATTTTCCTGACTGGAGAGCTAATGACCCCCAATCCCTAGACCTAATTACTCGTCTTCACTGAGTGTTGGTAAGAGCGGTAGCCACGTGGTCAACAGGCTGCTCGGATCAACTGGCTGGCTCAACAGGAAGAAGATGGAGGCCGTGTAGCATTCCCCGGGGGACTAGTCTGGGAGGGTCCCCAGGACTCCAGACCTGCAGGAATGAATGACCAGGGTGCCACCTCGGACCTCTCTGAATGCCGTGCAAAGGCGGCAGGGCCCACGCTGACCCACAGTGACCGGTTGCTTTGGCTTGTGTGTAGACGGGGAGCAGCTGCCCACTTCCAAGGAGCTTTCTGGGAGTTGAGCAGGACCACTGAGGGAGATGCACAGAGCTGGCACCTCCCCGCCCTGACCCACATGCACAGCAGCTACCCTGGGCCTCGGCTACGCGTGGGAAAAAGAGCAGAGAGGAGCCACTCGTTTTACTTCCCACTATTCTTTGGGTTGATTTAATGGACAAGTCCTGATGGTAAGCTTCCAGAAAACGTTTTAAGCACTGGGGTTGAGCTGGATACACGACTACCCGCTGGGCTCTGCGTTCGCAGACCGGTGTCACACCTACGCCTCATTTGTCTTGCCCTGTCTTTCTTGCCTCCACGTGAGGGCAGCCACTGGTGAGCCCGTCCACTTAAGACAATGAGGCCGCAGGCCTGCTCCAGGCGCTCGAGCAGGAAAGAGAGACAGATGCGATAAATAACATTTAAGACACTGCAAAGTATAGTTTCCATACCTAATACCTGCCTCTGGAGATCCTGCTAAATGTCTCTTACTCCTCCGTCCATAAATTCTTAAGATAACAGCTTTATTTGGGAATTAATCCAGATTCCCATTATTCATTGAATTACACTTTCTGGGTGTGTAAGTTCCTTCCTCATCGTAAGTCTGGAAGCTATGTTAACTCTTTCTGGCTGTGGGAACAGCCGGGCAGGGAGGCGGTGGGGAGATTGCTAATTCTCATGGGTTTCAGAATTATAACTTAAAAAAGTATGAATGTAGTTTAAAAGGGTTTCGCAACTAAAACCAGGGTAAAAACGGTCTTCTGAGGGAATCTGATGTATACCTTCTGGGATACTTTCAATACAATGCCATCTGGTCCGCTGCCCCTTGGGCACTAAAGGATGGCATCCCTCCTGAAGCTGCCTTGTGGAGTGGTTAAGCACACAACCTCTGGGGTGGGACTGTCCGCGTTCAAAGCTTAGCTTCATTTCTGACTAGCTGTGTGACCTCAGTCAAGTTGCTTGACTTCTTTGAGTCTCGGTTTCCTCATTTGTAAAATGGAGAAAATAGGCCCACTTCATGGGCTACTGTGAGGGTTAAATGATACAGTGCATCTGGGAAGCTAAGAACGGTGCTTTGCAAATAGCACCAGCAGTGGTTCACGTTTACGGCGACCTTGCCGCGTGCCAGGCATTGCTCTAGGTACCTACCTGTGTTCACTCACTGAGCCTGCTTGACCACCCTGCGAGGTTGGGCTCAGTGAATGTCGGTCATGGTCAGTTGACCTGGACACCCAGCATCCATGCTCCCTACTTCTGGTAACTCCATCCAGACTTGGGCTGGGAAACCAGGCCACTGGAATCTGGGCTCTGGGGATCTAGGCTGGTTGGTCACGTGACCTGGGTCTAAGCCAATCACAGCACCTCCCCAGGATCTCCAGTGACTGCCTGTTGTTGGGCACCTGACCTGGTGGGACTCTCTCCCAATGCACTTGAACCTGAGAGAACGTGAAGCCAGAACCACTGTCACCCTGAGGGGAGGGCCTGCTTCCCAGTGCACCCACAAGGAGAAACTGAGTCAACAGCTGTACCAGGAATCAACTTTCAATCAGAAGTTCACTTCGGGTGATAGAGAGTGGGAATGAGGGTCTTGGGTGATTTTAAAATCCCCCACCCCTCCTCCCCAGCCAGGAGAGCTGGGGCCTCTTGTTTTCCTTGGAGTCAGACTTGCCAAAGAGACCATAGTGTCAGTGTCCTCGATCGTGACATCTCTCAGACTTTGCTGGATGCACTGGCCATACTCCACGGCTGCTCCCCATCTTTCGCATGCTCGCCAAGAATCAGATTACGCATATTAGTTTTTGTATCATTGGAGGTATGTCTTCAGGATGGATTCCCAGGACAGGCATTGCTTGGCCATAGGGCACATGTATTCCTTGCCTAGCGTTATCATAACAAAGCACTACAAACTGTGTGGCACTCACACAGTAGAAACACGTTGTCTCACAGTTCTGGAAGCTGGAATTCCAAAATCAAGGTGTGAGCAGGACACACTCTCTCTGAAACTCCTGGGGGAGAAGCCCCTGCCAGCTTCTTGTGTTGCTGGCAACCCTTGGTGTCCTTGGATGGTAGGTGAGCCACTCTAGTATCTGCCTCCATCATCATGTGACCTCCCTGTGTGTCTGTGTCTTCTCATAAGGACACCCGTCATGGGAGTTAGAGCCCACCCTACTACAGCATGGCCTCATCTTAACTTAATGACATCTGCATAGACCCCATTTCCCAACAAGGTCATGTTCACAGGTTCCGGGTGGACATGAATTTGGGGAGACACTATTCAGCCCAGTGCTGTGAGCATGTCTGAATTTGGTTACATTCTGCCAAGTTCCCCTCCATGAACTTGTATCTTGACGCTCTCCCTGCAACAGTACATGGGAGTGGGCCGGCCGAGTGGCGCGGTGGTTAATCGCTGGCTTAGGAAGCCAGCGGTCTCGGTTCAGGTCCCACATATGAGGGCCAAGTGACACTGCCTTCAAAAAAAGAAAGTACATGGGAGCACCTGTTCTCCAAAGCTGGCAACACTGTGGATGGTCCAAGTTTCGAATTTCTGCCAACCTGATATGTGGAAAATGGTGTTCTATTTTTCATTACAGATAAAGTTGAGCATTTTTTTATGTGTTTTTATGTGCGATTTGTACATTTTAGGGGGTGTCTGTTCATATCTTTGCCCATTTTTCTAATGCGCTTTGGTCTTTTCCCCTCAGATTTTCATATGGAACTCATCCAGGACTTTCCCTCAATCCTTTCCTGTTGTCCAGTTTTACATGCCTCAGTTTTCATGACTGTTTAGCAGGAATCATGGCTCACAGCAGCCATGGAGCCCACTCTGCTCTGACTTGTACAAGCGAAGTGTTTTAGACATATGGCAGCATGGCTTCTGAAATCTCCTGGCCCCGTTTGCTTTCTTCCGTTGCATCTGGACCCTCTCTTTCCTGTCTCTCAGTTGTCACCTTTCTGGAAAACATTTATCCACTGCCAGCAGTTTCTCCTGGGTGCAGGGTCCCTGGAGAAAGCCCCGGGAGGTCCACCGTGAGAGTCAACAGGGTCTAAACACCCCCAACCCTTCCCACCTTTACAAGGGACAACCACCTTCACCCACAGCCGAGGCAGGCAGTGCCTCCCAGCTTCACCTGCTCCCATCATCCCTCTGTGCTTTAGAGTGAAAACCCATGGCTATTTTGGGGTTCTCCTCATCTATGGCCTAGTAGATGCTCTGTTACTTCCTCTGCTTTTTCTTGCACAGACACAAAAACACACACGCCTTTGTGCAGTGCATGGTTTGTTCCCACCCGCTTGTATTTTGAAGTTCTTAAGAATACCTTGTGACCCAGTTTTATTGTAAATGTTATCTGTGGCTTTCGGCTGGCTATTCTTCCAGGGGAATTCAGAGAGATGGAAAAACTAGCCTCCCACCAACGTGGCCATCTTCCCCCGTCTTTCCTCAGTCTTAAAAACTCTTTATAGATTACTGAAATTCGCCCTGGGACTCTGATCTGTATTAAAATATTATCTACCAGATTGTATTTCTTTAAACATTGCATGTAGTATTTTTGTACGTATAGGAATCTTTTCAGTATTTGTGTGTTCATTCATTTTATGTGTTTTATTCATCTTTTATGACTTGGATTTTGCATCATAGAGGAATTCATTGATGTTGCCTTCTACAGCTTGTATGGGCTAATTTTTTCCACTTATATTTCTAATTCATTTGGAGTCTATTGTTGTGTATGGAGTGAGGCATGGCCATTCAATTATCTCAGCATCATTTATTAGAACGCCAATCGCTTTCCAGCATTTGAAATGTCACCTTTATCGTAGACAGAATTTCCATAAGTACCTGGGTTATTTCTGGACTTTTATTCCATTCCGTTGATCTGTCTATTCATGTACCAATACCATGAGTTTTTCTTTAAAAACATACATTCTTTCTACAACATTTATTACAAAATAATGAAGACATACCAAAAGGTTCCACGAGTGATACTATGGCGACCTGTGTACCTACCTTCCAGCTTAAGAAAGAACTACTCACCATAACACTGAAGCCCCTCTGTATGTCCTCCCCTGCCCCAACCCCCACCCCCACCCCGTCAGACTTGCAGAAACACTGTCAACTTTGACTGGAAGAGACAGAGATCATATGAAATGAAAGGAGCAGTTAGACCAGCAGGAAACGATCTGAGAAACTGGTTGCGAACACCTTTTACCTTTTGTGAATAGAGGAAGGATGACTCAAGAGTCAGGAGTCCAGAGATATGAAAAAACTATTTCCAGACCTTGAGACCTAATCCAGGAACTCTCAACATCTGCCTGGCAATGCTGCTGAGAACATGGGCCTGGGAGTGAGACAGCTCTGAGTTCAAATCTCTGCTACTTACTCGCTGTGTGACCTTGGGCCAGTTACCTGACCTCTCTGAGCCCTGATTTTTTAATTGGTGGTTGTGAGGATTGCAGGAGATGATGAACATAGGCAACTTAATATATGTCATAAATCTACTTAAATCCAGTTTACCAATCATCCTCAACTCCGTCAGACCCAGTCTCAGATCTCCTTAGACAAGAAACACTGACATTTTCACACCTCAGGATCATTCATCTTGGCCCCTCCTTCAGCCCATCAGCTCCTCTTGGCCAGAGTCTAAAAATCCCTGGGGTTCACACACCCCTGTGAGCATGTCCTGGAAGCCATGGAAAGTCTTGAAGAACAAAGGTCCTTTTCCCCAAAAAGCTCCAGTAAGAGCCCTGTCTGGGGCTGACAGTTTCTGGGAGGCAGGTACTGGGCTGCGTTCTCTGCACAATCTCCCCCTTTCCCAGCACAGATGCCCACAGAGAAAGCTGCCAACACTTTCCCCGTCAACGCTCCCAGAAAACTTCATCCTGACTGCAGCTGATGCCGCAGGCCAAGCGTGCCCTTCACCTTGTTCTCACAGACAACAGCCACTCAACTTGGACCACCTAATTTAGGACGAAGCTGAGAAGGGCACTGCCAGCCTGAGGAAGCAGGGACAATTTAGAGACAAATATGAGGCTCATGGGAAGAGAGTCCTGCAAAACATCCTCTCCATCAGCTATCTTCTGTAACCAAAATCATTTCTAGGATGATTGGGGAAAGTCGACGGTAGGGATCTCGTGTTGAAAATTGTCCACTATCAAGGATAAAATTTGAGCAGTGGTAACTCAGTGTTCAGTATTGTTCATTTGTCCATCTTACATATCTCCTTTCTAGTGTTCAAGGAAGCCTCAAGGTGTGTTTTTCATCATTCACCAACTCGAGAGCCTGGCATATTTCCTACACGCAGTACAGGTGGTTTACTGAGTAACTGAAAAAAAATGAAGTACATATTTTAACGATACTTGGTTTATCTACACTACCTTGTTCCCAAAAAGGATTTATGCGGCGCCCATTGAAAGTTATATTATGTACAATGGATTAAGACAATAACAAAGCTCATCAATATGGTCTCCTGAACATATTCTCCCATTTCCTACATATGACTAGCCTTCTAAATTTTACTTACTGATACGTCACCTTCTGTGTTTTCCAAAAAATGTAATCTTAAAAATCAAACATAGAATGGCTCATATATAAAACACATATGGATGATGAGAACTATTTGTTAGAGGGATGTATCTTATTGTCTAACGGCAGAAGTACGTTTCAGGGGACATGATCTGATTACACATCCGGATTCCGTGACATCCTGAAATAAATTCCACCCTATGTGATACTCAGACTGCAGCAGGAGATATCAATACTCTCTCAGCCGTCTATATCACTTTCTTGCATCACGAGTGTACTCTTCCAGCATTGTTTGAACACAGTTGTTGATCATTTGTTTCAAGAAAGAAAAGGGACTCCTCAAAAGCACGGTTTTGCATTTCAAACTGCACTTTTGAGGAGGAGGAGTTAGTTGCCCCAAGCCTAAAACAAGAGGATGAAATAAAGCCCAAGAGAAACTGCTCCACCCCAGGCCCCTCCGCGCCTTCCTGCAGGAGGGAAGTTTGAGCCTACGCGGTGCGACAGCGCCCCCGGGTGGGGGTCTGAGGCGGCACTCAGGAGGTGTCCAGACTGCTCTTCCAGCTTGCTTTCTGCCCTCTCCACTTCAGAGGGGAGAAAACTGGAAATGGTTTTCCCCGGGACGAAATTACCTCCAGAAAATGCAAATAGGATGTGTTCTTTCCATTATCAAGATTAACACAGATGTGTCTCAATACTCTGTGATTAAGGTTCTGGGACATTCCCCTTAGCATTCAGCTGGCTGTTTTTATGTCAGTAACAGTAATTGTCAGGTATTAGCCCTGATTCTGGACTAAGATTAATTTCATTCAATCCTCAAAACAGCCTTGCAGGGCAGCCTGGAGGTTCCCTTGGTTTTACAGGTGCAGAAGGAGACTCGGAGAGGGGCTAAAGGAACGAGAAAGTGGACAGAAGCCAGATGTCACAGGCAGGGGTACCGAGGACTTCTCAGGGCAGGGTAGGGGGCAGTAGGAGGAGGAGAGGGTGTCCTGGGAGGTGAGCAACAGAGCCGTCCTATCCCAGGCTCTCTGCAGATGAGGGCAGGGGACAGCACCCCTGTATGAGGTTGGGAAGCACACAGTGAGAGCAGCATCCGAGCACCTCTGTGTCTTGAGAAGGGTCTTCCTCACCCAATGGGCACTGCAGCTAAAGGCACCAGACATCCTGCTACAGGGAGTGTTAGAAGGCGAAAGGAAATGGAGCAAGGATTGATGGACAAAGAAGAAAAAAAGCAAGGCAGGTTCCTAGTTTCAGTGATGAAAAGTGAGCACATTTAGTCAGCATTCATTCAACAAACTTTTACTGAGCACCTACTATGTATCTGCTCACAACACAAGAGTAGGAGACCCTGCCCCATGGAGCTCCCAAAATTAAAGTTGAAATGAAAAGCATAATGAACTGTTCGATCCCTGTCATATTGTTAGCCAAGAGACACGTCTTTCCTGAGGAAATAAATAATGAGTGTGACAAGGGACTTGCTAAGATGCCATTTTCCTGTAAGACCACCCCATTCCCTGCTCACTGCTCTGCTCTCTGTCTCCCTTGTATGTTACTCTTTCTCCCGGCTTTATTTATAATCCTTTTGCTTCTACCCCTGCCATCATTTTTCACAGCTTTCTTTTTTCCTCCAAACTTTCCCTAACATTCATCTGCCCCTAACTCCAGGGCCTTTCAGAACTTTCGCAAAAATGTTCTCTTTTATTATTCACCTGCGAACATAAGCATAGCCAAAAGGGGGAAAAAAGAAAGAGATGTGTCCTATTTTTTAAGTTTGGATTGTTAAAGTTGTTTAAGATTTGGGGCAAAAAAAAATCATCATTAAAATAATTTTACAGGGGCCGGCCGAGTGGCGCGGTGATTAAGCGCTGGTTTTGGGAAGTCAGCGGCCCCAGTTCGGTCCCACATATGAGCGCCAGTGACACTGCCTTCAAAATAAATAAATAAATAAATAATTTTACAATACTGTATTTTAAAATTTTGAAGTTTCTTTTCACCCATAATCTAGCCCCCTTAACTACATGATTGCTTTCAGTTCCATGTTCCTTCCAGTGTTTATCTTCCATAAATCTAGCCAGGGCCATAGTAATAACCAAGAGCTATATACACTATTATTTTCCATGTTTCTTTCTTAACATTGTCTCAAAAAGACAACTTTTACATAGACTTTTTTTATGAAGCTGATTGCTTCAAAACACTTCCTGACTGGCAATGACATGTTTAATTTTCCACCTATGAAACATTTAGGTCATTTTTAAGGGCTTCAGCTATTGTGTTTTTTGCTGCTGTGCCATTTTCAGCTGTGGTTGCTTTCCTCTCTTGCAATAACTTTCTCAGAAGAAGTTCCCAGGGGCAGAACTTCACATTGAAGGATAAGATCATGGCGTGGCTCGCATGCGCTTTCCAAAGTGTGGCACCCACCAGCAGTGCCACCCGGGGGGGGGATGACTTTGCCCGGAGCTCCATTTGAGACTTCCCAGTCAGAGACACAAATGTCTGTCTAAGTCACTGGCCCAGGGGCACTTCATGAGAATCTACCTTTCTGTTCAGGGCCACATCAGTACTCCCCACATCCCAGTTCCGCCAGAGGACCACGTTGGTGTTCTTTTTTTTTTTTTGAGGGCAGTGTCACTGGCCCTCATATGTGGGACCCGAACCAGGACCGCTGGCTTCCCAAGCCAGCGCTTAACCACTCGGCCGGCCCACGTCGGTGTTCTTTGAAGCACAAAAGTTTTAAATTTTGATAATGTCCAATTTATTGACTTTTTTCCTTTTGTTGCTGTGCTTTTGGTATCATACCTCAGAAACCAGAGCCCAATTCCAGTTCACGAAGACTGACCCTCTGCTTCCTTCTAATAGTTTTGTAGTTTTTGCTCTTATGTTGAGGTTTACGATAGTTTGAGTTGTTGTTGCAAATGGTGCGAGATAGAAGTCCAACTTCATCCTTTTGCATATGGATATTCAGTTGTCCAGGCACCTTTTGTTGAAAAGACCATTCTTTTCCCCACTGGGAAATAGTGTTGGTTTCCTAGT
This sequence comes from Aselliscus stoliczkanus, assembly GCA_033961575.1. Lineage (NCBI taxonomy): Eukaryota > Metazoa > Chordata > Mammalia > Chiroptera > Hipposideridae > Aselliscus > Aselliscus stoliczkanus. The sequence continues at coordinate 174,297,996 of CM066731.1, forward strand.
CAAAAATTAATTGACTGCAAATGCAAGCGTTTATTTCTGGACTCTCAATATATCCCGTTGATCTATACATCTGCTCTTATTACCATTGGCCTACACATCTGTTCTGTCTTGGTTACTGTAGTTCTGAAGTTATGTCTGGACATTGGGTGGGAAGTGTGAGGCTGTTCTTTGTTTTCAAGGTTGTTTTGTCTATCCTGTGACCCTGAATTTTTATGGGAATTTTATGATTTTCAATATCTGCAAAGAAGCTCACTGGGATATTGATAGAAATGACACTGAATCTGCCATCATAACATAAAATCTTACAATCCATGAACAAAGAATGTATTTCCATTTATTTAGATCTACTTTAATTTCTTCGAACAAGCTTTTATAGTTTTCAGGGTATAAATTTTGCACTTCTTTTGTTAAATTCATTCCTATTTTATTCTTGTGATACTATTGTAAATAAAGTTGTTTAATCAATTTCAGTTTGTTCATTGTTATTGTATAGAAATATTGATTTTGAACATTGAGGGACTTTTGTCGTGATGTATATATATGTATATATATTCCACAATATAAACACAATCATTCCACATGGAAAGTGCTGATTATGAAAAAATAATCGGCGAAGCTGTGGCTGTCTTGCAATGCTCAATAATTTTATCTTTGAACTTAGTTTTGTAAGTGAAGTCCATTGGGACCATGGAGCATTGGCCCATGATTGAAGAGGTATGTGCATTACACATGTTTGCTGCTGTTCTGCGTAGTGTTTAAAGTATCCCACGAAAATAGACTTCCCAGAGGAGCCCCAATGGTGGCAGGTCAGCAAGACTCACAGTGAGCACAAGGTGCCCCGTGATGTCCACAGGGAGCAAGCTGGGTGGTGACAGCCTGAGAGGCCACCTTGTCCCTTAGAACCGGGACTTGCTTCCAATACATAAAGAAGACAAGGTTGGCCGAAAAGCACTAACAGCCAAGGAGCTCTGTGATATTCTTTCTTATTTATGGGACTTCCTTGTAGTATGTGGAAATATTCCTTTGACGATACTGACAATGGTAACATAGCAGGAAAGGGCGAGTTCCTTTGCGGCCAGTTCTCCTGCACTCATCGGAAAGCCTGAGGCAGAAAGTGCTGCTAGAGCATAAAATGAAGTACGTACCTTAAAAACTGTTGTTAGTTGGGAAGCCAGCGGCCCCGGTTCGGGTCCCACATAGGAGGGCCAGTGATGACACTGCCCTCAAAAAAAGAAAAAAAGAAAAAAGAAAAACAGTTGTTAGTTTTGTGTAGCATTTCCATGGTTCCGATGAGACCAAATACGATGACTGTCTGCGTGTGAGCTATGCCTTAGGAAGTGTGGGATTTCTGCCCGAAACCCTGAGGGAAACAAGGAGAAAGCTCTGTGTTACCGCTAACGGCAGGCTCTCCGCATTTCTGAACAAGGGCTCCTGCATTTTCAATTTGCTCTGCGCCCCCAAATCATGTAGCAGCTCAGACGCAGGAAACAAACTGAAGCTGCCCCCCGAGGTGGTCTGGAGAAAGCAGCAAAACAAGGCTGCAGAAAACCAAGAGGCCAGGGCGGCCGGGGCAGGGCGCGGAGGGCCTGGGACGCAGCCTGGAAGCCTCGTTGGCGAGGGCTTTGCGTTCTAGGGATTTGAGCAGCAGAGTCACAAGATCTGATTTATGTTTCCAAAAAAAAAAAAAACCAAGTCATGTTGGCAGCTGGGGCTGTGCACGGGGCAGCCCGGAGGGAGGCAGTGCCGGTGGTGTCGGCTCTTGCAGCTCCCCTGGGACTGGGCTCTGCAGCAAGGGCGCCCACGTGAAGGACGGCGTGCCCTTGACCGCGATGGGGGGGGGGGGGCAGAGCCTAAGCTCCGTTTGCAGCCTTTACATTGGCGTGCGTGCTGGGCCTCCAAGCGGAGCCATGGAAGCGCCCTGAGCGATGCACACACAGCCTCCCCTCCCGGGCTTGCTGCGCCAGGCCCGGGGCTGCCATCAGGCCGCGCCAGTCCTCCGGGGCACCGAGAGCGCCGGCCAGAGCGGCAGCCGCCCCGCCGGCCGCAGCGTCGCCCGACGACGCCCCGGAACCGACGCTGCGCCTGCGCAGGGGCGCTCGGCGGAGGCCTTTACGTCATCACGGGCGCGACGCCCCGCGGCTCAGCGAGGGGCCCGGCTCTCAGGGCGGCGCGGCGGCGGCGGGAGCGGCCGGGAAGATGCCCGTGGCCGTGATGGCAGACGGCGCCTTTAGTTTCCGGAAGCTGCTGGACCAGTGCGAGAACCAGGAGCTGGAGGTGAGCCCCCGGGGCGCGGGGGGACGCCGCCGGGGGGTCTCCAGGGCAACGCGGCCCGCCGGGCTGCGCAGGCCCAGGACCCGGGCGGCCCCGAACCCGCGGGGCGCGTTCGGCCCTTTGCCCCTGGCGCCCGCCCCTCTGCCGCTCCGGCTGATTTGGGGGTCACGCGGGGTTCGTTAAGCACGTGCACAGGCCAGAGCTGGCGCAGCCGCCCGGCCCTTTTATTCATGTAAACAGCCGGGTGAGGCTCCTCACGGGGTCACGGGCCCTTTAACAGGACAGGTGACAGGTGCGTCGTGCAGCTGTTAAAGTCCAGGGTTTTTTTCTTAGAAACGCTCTTAAAAAGCCTGTATAAAAACTTAACCGAAGAAGTCAATGGTCAAAAACCAGCAGCTCACAAACACACGCTTCATAGATGTTTTCTGAATGAATTACAGTTGCAGGCGGGTAGACATGTGTGTGACTCCACTGGGGTGTTTTCCTGTTTTATCGCTTTTACTCAACATGTTTCCTGTAATGGGCAGAATCACAGCCCCCGAGGGATCTGTTGGAAATACTTATTTCTTATGATAGTAAGATGATTTATATGAGCATTTGGAAACTGGGAAAGGGGTCCGATTTAAATCATCGTGTTCCCATAAAGGCACAGAGGGAGAGGCTGATAACAGATCTAAACTTAATACTCTGGATTTTATTGTTTGATGCTTCTTTATTGGTGTTAGTAATATACTCTTTTAAAAAAAAAATAGAAATGTGAGAATAACAAGGTTTTTTCTCTTTTATTTTCGGCCCTCTAGGCTCCTGGAGGAATTGCTACCCCCCCAGTGTATGGTCAACTTCTGGCTTTATATCTGCTCCATAATGACATGTAAGTACCTTTTATCTAAAGCAGCTTTTTTTCTTCAAGGTCATACAGAAGTTATTAGTGCATTGGCGAAGCATCACTAACACATAGACACAAGGAGCTATATCGCTCTTATAGTGCTTAATACACTATGCCATATATTGAATCATAACTTGATGAGCGCCAGAGCCTTGAGACTATATGCATCTGTTTCTTTTGATGTATGAATAAACTATTTGGGCAGTTCTGTTTAAACCTTTGTGTTTTTAGTGTACTGTTGCCTTAATGTAAGATCTGGATCATTGATAAAACTTTGTTACAAATGGAAGAATGTTACTTTGGTAAAAAAAAATACTTCATGTCTTTTGATATGGAAAACTACCCCAGACAAAATTATAGAAAACTAAATTTCACACTGTATTATATAGAGTATTTTAAAGTACGCGTCTGTATTTTTGTATTGGGATCTAGAATTTTAAATATTTATTGACTTGATTTTTTTTTTTTAATTGCTTATCTTTCTTGGATGTAAAATTAGGAACAATGCAAGATACCTTTGGAAAAGAATACCACCTGCTATAAAATCTGTAAGTATTCTTTCAATGTTTGGCTACTTCAATATAGTAATGGCATTCATTTAAATGGCTTCCTCATTGGTTTGTTTGCTTCCTCACATGCTTCACAGAAATTGTTATTAAATTGGTATTACAGTTTAAGAATAGATCTTCAAATTCTTCTAATAAGAAATTTTAATTTCCCTTGGATGGTATCGAAATCTGTGCTTAGCTCCAACCCATCAGATTTCTTGAAATATTTCACATAGGTGTCACTTAGCTAGGTAAACAACTGAGCCAGGTTAGACAAAAGTTTGGGTTTTTTTGTAGTTGTTGTTTTTTAGCTGATTTATGCAGTTCCCTAAATTGGTACTTATTTTGAACCTGGTATTATTTATAAGAATATTCTAAAAATGATGCTTACTCATAGCGGTAAGTTTATATTTGTTAATTAGGATTTTAGGTTTCTTATTTTGGGTGGGAGATTAGATGAAAAATAACCTATTAAAAGTTTCTTCCAAAGTAGAATGAAGTATTTTATTTTCAGGTGATTCACTGTGTAACATAAATATGAAGTAAATTTTTTAAACATCCACAGAATATTACCAAGAATTCACCTGAACTCTTTTGTTTATTATTGATGTTCAGCAGCAGATCAAATTAGTATATTTACTCTCTCTTCTTTCCCTAGTCATTATATTAATGTCCCTCCAACTTCATTGGCTTAAGTAAAGAGCAACCATGGATTATGTGCGTCGTGTCAGTGATGTTAGTGGGAGCTTTATCCTTAGAGAGGCTTCAGTGTATGACGTCTTGGATTGGCAGCCTGCATTGTTAGCCATTTTGCTATTACTTTTGCCCTAAAAAAATATATATGTATGTATCAATATTATATGTTCTGTGAATTACATATGTATAATAATGAAATATATGTTTATCTTTTAATGAACAACATTTCAGATAATTCTGAAATATTTTTGGAATAAATTCTCATGCCATAATTTGCTATTATAAAAATGTATATCAAACCTATAAATAGACTACTGTTCACAGCATTTAAAAACCTTTTTGATAGTGATTAAGCTGAGAAAGTAATTACACCTCTTAAAAAAAACGTTGACTTATGTTTTAAGATGACTGTTCTTGGTAAATCTGCAGAGTGAATATCCTCCAAAGCAATAATGTTTTTTGCAGGCAAATTCTGAACTTGGGGGCATTTGGTCAGTAGGACAGCGAATCTGGCAGAGAGATTTCCCTGGAATCTATACGACCATCAGTGCTCACCAGTGGTCCGAGGCGGTCCAGCCTATCATGGAAGCCCTTAGAGGTAGGGTTCCTTTGTTCTTAAGAATCACGGTTAGACCTCTTCCCTCAGTGCTGAGATGCTGAAGTGAGTCAGTGGTGTGTTCTAAAAATAGATACTTTCTACTAAGTGAGTGGGGAGGTGAACAGGAATGGATGAGTGGATGAGTAACCGCTCACATCCAGTACGTACGGGGCTTTACAGGGGAGCAGAGGTCAAGATTGCTTTCAAGGTATATTCTCAGAATGGTAAAACGGCATCAGCATAAAACAGAACAATGCAAGTGACAAAACGGGAGGCATTTAGTTTAAACGTGAAGGAAATGAGAAATGCAGGGCTGGCAGGTGGGGGTCGGGGGAGGAGGAGGCATGTGGGATTGGGTCACACAGGCACCAGTCACATGCACAGGAAACAGCCCTAACCCTCGGGGCTTGGGTATGGTGGTGGGCTGGCATAGGACCTGGGTCCGTCTCACCATCACTCAGCACGCAGGCCGTGTGCCTTTTCCCAGTGTCATAGCAAGTCATTGGCAGGGCTAGGGCTCGGGTCTCCTGACGCGTTCCGTAAATGTTCTCGTCAGCCTTCAGTGGGCACCGTCATCGCCCTCCCAGCGCCGCCTCCACTGGGTTCTCCAGTAGGTTACGATTGAAAGCCTTCAGGAGGCCCCTGGAAGGCTGTACAGGATAACAGGTGGTAGTTTGGACTCTGGGGCCAGACTTCTGGGGTTCAGATCCTGGTCTGTCTCTTACTGGGGGTGACCTCTCTGTGCCCCATTGTCCTCATTTATAAAATGGTATTAGAAATAGTGCTTTCCTCAGGTTGTTATAAATGACTTAATATGTATATGCACTTACCAGATTCTAAAGCACTCTTTTATTTACCTGTAATATTTATGAATATATCGTGAATTTCAAAAACCCCCCGATTCACAAACGGTGCCACATGACATGCAGCCTGGTGACGGTAGTCCCATACAGATTCGAGTTACTGCTTAATTCAATATTTGCTTTTTAATGTATTACAAACTTTTCTAGTTAAGAATAGTCACTTTCTTAGACCTCTTCCCATTCTGTTCTGAATTAGTCACAATCCTTCTAGCAAAGTGAGAATGTCCTAACTGAAGAGAAGCGAGGGAAAGAACTCTTTTCAGAGGAGGACAGCAAGGGATGGGGAGGCACCCGTGGACCAGCTGTAGACGTAGCCATTCCCACCCTCGACCCAAAGGGACAAGGCGAGGGACCAGTGTGGCCGGAGCACAGGAATAGGGCTGCCCCCAGGAGCTGTGGGTCGCCATCTCAGCTGGGAAAGGGGCGGGGAAGGCTGTCCATGGCCGGTCCTGCAGGCCTCGTGGCCCACCTCCCTAGCACAGAGCCTGGCCGAGAAGGGCGGGAGTGGGTGGGGAGGTGGGACCGCTGGCCCACCCTCCCTCTGCCTGCAGCACTGGACATCCCAGGGAGGCACGAGGCAGCTGTGAGTATTTGTGGACTGGCGGCGGGCACGCTGGCGGCTCTCCCGTTCACCAAGCCTGGCCTCATGATGAAGTGTCTCAGGCATTGGATGCTGGCGCAGTTTCCCCCACCGCCCAGCTTGTCCTTGTAATTCATGTGCTCCTGGGGTCACACATTCCACAGACCGCGGTCCTGTAGTGACGAGTGCGAACATGAGGCAGCCCGGATGACTCTGACTGGTCCCCCGGACACTTAGCCTTGACTTCGGCTGCTTTGGTCAGTCTGCTTCTGTTCACTCCCGGTTTCCCGTTATACCCCTTCCCGTTTCTCCTCTCTCTGTCCTGTTTTCCTCTTCCATTCACCTTCTGTTCTTCTATTCCCCGTCTCTTTCCTCTCAGGCCTAAAATCGGACCAGAATACTTGAACTCAAGTACATGTTTTCAGAACGTGAACACCGTTTTTGGTGTGTATGCGTATTTTCCTTTCCCATGGCTGCTCTCAGCTCTTTCCTGATGAGTGTCTGTAGCCCTCAATGGGAAAAGTTCCTTTATCTCTAAGATGCTGTAAAAGTCTGCCCTAAGGCCATTTGCTGAGAGGTTGGTACTAAGAGGGAGGCAGTGACTGTAAAGACGGGAGGGAGCAAATCGTGGCTCCGGGAAGCCCGGAGAGGATGCCAGCTCCTGAGGAATGAAGGGACGAGGTGGAGTGTCGGCCAGGCTTAAGGAGCAGGAGGGGACACAGCCTGAGACGGGGTCATGCCGCTGCGTTTATTCCGCAATATTTGAGCAGCTCTTACATGCTAGACACGTGTATGTATCTGTAAGCACGGAAATCTTTGGGCCGAGCTAGTCTTATAAAATATGCACAAGGACAGTAACGTGATTGAATTACCTGTTTTAAGTGTCAGCTCTTTCGGTGACCGTGTGCCAACCCTCCGCTCCCACAATAGATGCAACGAGGAGACGCGCGTTCGCCCTGGTCTCTCAAGCTTATACCTCAATCATCGCCGACGACTTCGCAGCTTTTGTGGGGCTCCCTGTGGAAGAGGCCGTGAAAGGTATTTCTCGCCCACTTGTTACTTTCAAAGAAAGTGGGAAATGAGGTGTAGTGTACGTTACAGGGGTACGACCCATTACCTGAAACCCTCGGGCAGGATATGGCTTTGGAGTTTGTGGTGTGTGTTTTCCGGGAGGGGTGGGAGTCACACGTAGCACAGCCCGTGTCTGTAAGGAAAGCACACTGTGGCTCTGCAGCAGGCCCAGGTGAGCGTCCACGGGGGGACGGGCAGGTGACAGCGGACTTCACAGCAGCTTCGCACCAAGGTAGCTCAAGGGAACATTGGCTTCGTAGAGCTTTTGGACCACTGAAAGTGGGTTAGAGAATAATGCAGCTCCATTCTGACACTGTCTACCTGGAGATAGCGTCAGACTCCACAGGTACAGGACTGGCCCCCCAGGAACGCCCTTCCCTTCAGACGCCAGGTGCAAGTCCAGGTGGTTGGTTACCTGTGCACCTGACCAGCCAGAGATGAATCAGAGGTTCCTGTCACCCACCCCCTCCTTGGGTCCGATTAGTTAGCTGGACTGGCTCACAGATCTCAAGAAGACCTATTCCGGGAGTGGATCACTGATGTGTTACAAAGGATACTAAAGGATACGAATCAGCAGCCAGATGAGCTAGGGGCCCCGCACGGTGACACGTGAAGATGTTCCCAATGAAAAGGGGCCTGGAAGCTGTCCTTTGGGGGGTTTAAGGAGCCTTCATTAGGCAGTCAGGGCTGACTAAGGAAGGCATTTGGCCCTGGGCAATGGACTCTGCCTCCAGCCCCTCCCCTCTCTGCGGGAAGTCTGAGGAGGACTGAAAGTTCCCACCCTCTATCCACGTGACTGGCTCCTGTTGGTAACCGTGGAGCTGAGCCCTTCAGTAGCACTCAAAAGTCTCCTCTTTAACATGAGACCAGTTTGCTCTCATCAGAATCTAATTCCAAGGGGTTTGGGAGCTGTGAACCAGGAACTGGATGAAAACCAAATATACCTGAGAAACAGGTTTCAGCTGAGAGATCAAATCTGTATGTGTTATAAATCACAATATCACAGGACCCTTATTTACTTTTAGAGCACTTTTGACCAAAGATAGGCACCGATTAAAGATTCCTTAAAATAAGAGTTTTGTGAAGGAATAAATACTTCACCATTTTTTATGAAATTAAAATTGGACTATGTCTCTGAGATGTACATACACTTGTTGGATATGATTATTCTAGCTCTTTCCATACTGGAACCTTTTTAATGTTCCTGTCATCATTTCTTGTCATGGTTCCCACGGCCTGACCCCTGAATATTTTCTGCTTTTATCTCTAAGACCTGTGATCAAGCTCTAAACCCTAGTAAATGATGGGGAGCCTCTAAGTTGATGCCCAGGAAGGAGAAATTGGAGCTGCTGTTGACTCACAGTGGGAAGGTTGGGAGATGACCAGAACAGTGAGTTATGGGGACAAAGGGCAGGGTGCAGAGGGACAGAATCAGCATTTGACTGATAGCAGTCCCACAGCTAAGCCCCACATAGCATAGTTCTGACAGTGGTGGAAAATGTGAGGTGCCAGCACACACGATATGCAGGTGTACCAGGTGGCTTTTTGACCTGTGTGGCTTTTTTAAACGCCTTTTTCCTCTGCAAATCAACGTGCTGGTAAATGCATTTTATTTGAAAAACCTGAGTCCTAGGTGATCTCAGGGCTCGCATGAGAAGCCCCGTCTCATGTTACTTGGTGAAGGCGAGCGCCTCGCGGTCCCTCCCTCTAGCCCGTCTGTACCCCGCCGCCCCCCGTTTCTTACCTGTGCCCTAGATGCCCATCTTCCCCACTGGTCCCCAGGTGTGCTTTGGGATTTTCATTTCTCAGGTGATGCCCAAACTAATCGCCCCCTGCTTGATTGCAGTAGCGCTTTGCTCTCACCTGGCCCATTGTTTCACGGTGATAGGCGTTTTTATTCTCCACCAAAATAGGAGCTGCGTCGGGGCCTACATCCTATTCTTCAGTTCCAAGGCCTAACAACTCTAGACACACAAAGGGGGGTTAACGAGCGTTCTTACAGTAAATCATGCTGTTACTCATACAGACGTTTATTCATTTGATCGATAATTGATTATCTCATGTACCCCAGAGCCCTTACTGGGTTGAATTCTTGTCCCGCCCCCATGCTAGCGGGCTGACCTAGGGCACGTCACTGGAATTCCCTAAACTTAATTTTCTCCATCTGTTAAATTATGGTCATGTGTCCCAATCTATGGAGTTGTTATGGCTACTACAAAAATGATCCTATAACGGCACCTAGTACATTACCCACCTCCGGGGCAGCCTTCTGTACGTGCGAGCTGTTTTTATTTCTGCCGTCCTCTTATCACTGGTACAAGGATTACAGAAAGTACCGTGTAGGTTTGCTTTCTATCTTTTTTTAATAATATTAATCATGTTAATACCAAATACATACATTATAGAAAACTAGTCATCTGGTAGTGAGTATACCAGCCTGATAGAGTAAAATAAAGCTTCGATATGTTTCAGAAATATTTCAAAGACAAGTTTACGTGAGAATGCTATCTGTAGTACATCTTTCTAGTTTAACTATCTAAGTCATGTCACTGACAGTAAATGAAAATGGGGGCTTTGGGTGATTTCCTCATTTGTGTGTTAAATGCATATTTCCAGGTATATTAGAACAAGGATGGCAAGCCGACTCGACCACAAGAATGGTTATGCCCAAGAAGCCCGGTAGGTGGAGCTCTTCACCCACTCGTGCAGCCTCAAACTCCGGTGACACAGCTGTAGTTTTTCAGACATTGAATTTCAGTAATTTGATATATAATTCTGCTATACTAACAATAAAAATAGCTCATGTTAAATATAGATATAGAGTGATGGACACTTAGGGTAGAAAGGGTATTAAAAGTTTTACCTTAATTTTTAAAAATGTATTTCTTATATATATGCTATCTTTTATGGGTGTTTTATAATTCTTATTACACTATAATTTTTACTAACAGTCTCCCATTCTTTTATCTATAGACCCATTTCTAACTGCGCATCCTTCATTTCTAAACCATTGCCTAAAAACTTCACTCATATTTCCCTTTCTCCTTATACTGTAGACATATAGATTCTTCAAAACGACTTCCAGTGGCTTGAACTTGCACAAAATTAAGTTGCCTGGTCTTCCTTTTAAGGCTTTAAATCATGTGGCCTGTCTTGGTTGTCTGGGGCTGAACTCCCGGCTCCTCAGTCTTGCTCCCTGGCTGAGGGATGCTGTCTGCCCCCCGCTTCCCAGGGGGTCCTTGTCTGCCAGGGTTTAGAGCCGGCCTTATGCCCAGTCCGTGAACCCTTCTGACGTACCGCAGCAGATTCCCTTCCCCCGCTCTGGGTTCCTGCTGTTCAGACGCTGACTCCCCAGTAAAGTATCGCACAGATCTCAAGGTGGGCAGCCCTGTGAGGTACGAAAGAGTGAAGACATGGCCCCCGCCAGTCTAGATGAGAGAAGACGAATCAAATAAAAGACGAACGCAATAGAGCACAATTGTTAGCTCTGTTGAAAGAGTGGCCATGAAGCATTTTGCATTCCAGATGACATGTTTTCTGGAGGATTCTTGGTCATGACTGCTAACGGGGCTGTAAATTTTGTGTGTTCAGTTGCAGGGGCCCTGGATGTTTCCTTTAACAGGTTCATTCCTTTATCAGGTATGTGTTTCATATGTTTGCTTAAAATATGTTCCATTGTTGTTAATCTTTTGTAGTTTGTGTCTGTTTTTCTGAGCTCCAACCTTGTAAGGAGATTGAATTCTTGGTATTTATAATAATATGCATGGTTACAAGAGTGAACGTGTCGGCTGCCCTCTGGAGCTGGCCTTGAGCACTGGCGCCCGCAGGCCACGCCTGGTGGGGATGCCACGGCGTTGCTCACCACCCTTGTCCTTCAGAGGCGTCCCCGAGCTGGCACGTGGCAACCCAAGTGCAACAACTAGACTTCTGGGCAGCGGGCCTCCTTGTGTTTGTTCAGTGTGAAATTCCCCTAGAGCAGTGCCGTCACATGGTGAGCTTTCAGTGATTTATTCATCGAGTTAAATACCACACAGGTAGGGGTCTTTTCAAAAGAGCTGTGTTCTCTTAAAAGGTATGTTGCATATTACCTTCAGTAACAACAACAAAACCAGACGTGGCTTTACGCCGAGTTTGGGAAAACTGCTTCTAAAAGTTGAGGCTCCTTGGCTTGTTTTTCAAAAATGTCCAAAATCAGGGCAAATCTAGGAAAGTTTCCTTATTGTCAATTTAAAGGTACGGGAGGGTATGGGTGGCAGAGCCGAAGCTTTGTCCCGTGTAACTAACCTGCAGCGCTCTCTCCCTCTCTCTGCTGCACAGAGCCTGCCCCGGTCCCTCCGATCCCCAACGAGCAGCAGCTCGCGAGACTGACTGACTATGTGGCTTTCCTCGAAAACTGACCGACCGCGCTGAGCCCCAGGCCCACCTTCCAAGTCCTGCATAGTGACAAATAGAGAAATGTCGAATTCTTATTTTCAAGTCATTGGATGAAGCGTCTCCACCTTCCTTACTGAGTACGTGATAAAACACATGGATAATATAAAGTACATTATATATATTTTGTCCTTAAAGATCATGCTGACTAGTTGTTGAAACAATTCTCATTTTGTAATGGACGATTTGGATGGAGCCCATCAGTATTACGCAGTCAGCTTCTGTTTCCTCGTGACTCGTGCGTGTGCCCTCCTGCCCCGTGCGACACCGCGGCTGTCACCTCTGCCCGGGCACACGGCAGCCGCCCACCCGTACCACTCACGGGTACTCATAGTGATGCACTGGGGCGTGAGGGGCTGCCCCGGGGGTGGCATCTGCACGGCAGCGCGTCAGACCCACCGCTGCGGAGGACACTCACTTTTCTCCTCGCCTCCCAAGAGTCGCTAATACAGGACGCCAAAATACAGCTGAGCAGCAGAAAAAGTCATTTCCTTGGTAAACCAGCTCGTTAACTTCAGACTTGCTCCTGATGGTGTGAGTGTGTCCATTGCTGGCAGTGGAGGGCTTGCCATGAAGACGCGACTTATTTAAGACATTCATGAGGAGTACTGAGTTATGGTATTTCTTTCAGAGGAAGGGAACGCAGCGTGTGGAATGCGTTGTGTTGGGAAAGAAGCTACTAAGAGAGTGATGCAGTTCGTACAACTGCCCTGCAGCCGGCTCGATACTCCAACTTATCCCTCGGTTCAAGTTCCGCCTTTAGAGAAATGCTGAACAAGCCTTTCATTTGTTGTGTGAAAGCCCTCTGAAGATTTGAGTTGTTCATTGTATCTTCAGGTTAAAACATCCCCTAGTTCATTTATTTTGCATTTGTTCAATAAATATTTAATTGAATTCTTCAACTGTTTCCTCTAAGGCTGTTTCTGGAAATTTCCATGTCCTGGTCTTTGTGGATACTTTCAAGTTTGTCATTGCCTCTTAAACAAGGAGTTTCTGAATTAAGTAGAAATGACCTATATAGTGGTAATTACATGATTCGTGTTTTCACTTCTTTTAAGGACGTTTTCCTGGCTATTTCAGTTTTTGTTAACATTTCTGGAAATACCTTTTAAATTAACATTTAACCCTAATGGGTCAGCCTTGGTGTTAAAGCTCCTGGTTTTATAGGCGAGGAAACGGAAATTGAGGAAGTCCGAGGGCCAGCAGCTAGAAATTGACGCCAGGTTTTGAAATTCTAGTATCAGCCCAGGTGGTAGCCATGGGCCCCAACATTGAATAGCAGACAGGAGTCCACCCAGACAAAACGTAAGACAAATTGAATATGAAAAATATGTACATGTGTTTATATTTTTAACCCCAGATTCATAACTATGTACTAAAATAACGTCCTCCTTGTTTGTGCAAGAAAGCAGCTTAAGTGCCTGACTCGACCTCCCCTTGTTGGTTACCGGTTTTCTGGATAACGAATTGATGCCCTTGCAATCGCCAAAGTAACAGAATTGGGTCTTCAGGATAGTCAGCCAGCGTCGGAGAATTCTTTATGGAAGAATTCGACCTGGCAAGTGTAGACAGAATTAGAAAATCAGTATTTACAGCCTCAAATGAAATAAGGGCTCCAGGCTGCGGAGGTCAGGGGGTCAGAAAATGAGACTGAGCAGAAACCATCCATCTTCCTGCCCCGGGACGGCAGAGGCGACGCGCTGCCCGCAGGTAGCCTGGCAGCACCTTGTTTGAGGGCCCACCTGCTTTGCTGTGGGGCTTCCCCCGACTGCCCCGGGAGCCCACACAGACCTGCCTGAGAAGGAGTCAGCCCCGGGCAACCTTCAGCCTTTTCCTGGAAAGCCAGGTCTAGGATGCTTTCTGTATCTGGTTCCTGAAAAGACCCCAAGATGGAGCTGTGGCTGCTCATTGTCACCAGCTCCACAACGTGGCCCTGGGATGTGCGGGTCAAGCTGAGAGCCCCTGAATCTGTCCGTTCACATCACTGACACTGGCACGTGAGCCCCACCGGTGGGATGGCATAGTCAGCATAGAACATCAGCCATAAAGTTTCCTTATCAAAGCAGACCCCCTCCCGAGAATAAATACGAATCTACTCAAGGCTTTGGCTTTGGGCTGGCCAAGTGGGGCGGTGGTTAAGCGCTGGCTTGGGAAGCCAGCGGCCCCGGTTCGGATCCCACATATGAGGGCCAGTGACACTGCCCTCAAAAAAAAAAAAGCTTTGGCTTTAACTGTCCAGCTATAAGCAATGTGGGAATTAGAGGAACAGGTTAAACACCCCACTGAGAAGCATCAGTCACATCTAGAAAGCAGGGGGATTTAACAGGACAAATAAGTTCCCTTAAAACACAAGTGGCAAAAAAGAGGGTGGTGGAGAAAGCAGTAAGCTCATGAAGAGTTCTGCTCTTGGGTTGAAATACTTTGAGGCAGACTCACAGTTGTGCCGAGAACTACAAAAAGATGGATGCATACAAAAGTCTGTTTTAAAGGCATCAGAGAACTGAAGAAATGACTAGAAAAGCTAAGAGCTGAGAGAGGACCACAAAGAGGCCATCTGCAGGAAGCTGTTTTGGGGAGCATTTGCTGATTCTCGGGGGGTGCCAGTGCGAGGGGGCATGGTGACCTGCGGGCTTTGGGCCTTCCTCAGGGTGGAGTGGTCAACATGGACATTGAGAGGGCCAAACCACGCAGCTGTTTATTCTACAAGACTGGTGATACGCTGCATGGCATAGGAAGGCAAACTGCCAAGTAAAAAAAAAGAGAAAGCCTTTGAGAAAGTTCCCTAGAGCCTTACTGTGCTGGGCCCCAGTAAACACACAAGGCTGGGGCGGCAGGGATGCCCCATAAACCAGGGTAAACATGAGTAAAGCTGCCACTGGAGTACAGGTCCACAGAAAACGTTCCAATGGAAGCACAGAGAGAAAACCATTGAACTTACTGGAAAGAGTGATAGACGATTTGTACACAGCAAAGAACTCTACCATGTGTGTCACTGGAATCCAAGGAGGAGAGAAAACAGCAGGAAAATAATACTCGAATTGTCGTGTACCTGGCCAAGTATTTTCCAGAACTGATGAAGGAAATAAAGCCACAAATTCAAAAAGTTCAGAAAACCCCACCCTGACACCTAGTAAAACTGAAAACCAGAGACAAAGGGACAATATTAGAAAGCAAGGTGGGGGGTTATTGGGAAGCAAAGGGGACATTATCGTCAAAGAAGCCACCATAAAGCCAGAGGCAATAAAAGGGCATTTTTAAAAAGAGTATGGAACAAAATCCTAACACTGCCATTTTCAAGCGACATACTTTCAATCTTGCTGTTGTTAAATTTGCAAGTTGGGAAAGACCATATCAATGCAAGTCCTGCCCGCGAGCCAGCTGGCACAGCTCTGGAAACAAAGTCTAAGCAGGAAGCAGGCGCCACCCCTGCAGGAAAGCAGGTGGCCAGTTGGTAGCAGGTGGTCATCTTGCTCCTTTTCCGCAGGGGAAGATGCGGTGCTGTTGGCATCTTACTGCAAGAGACACCTCCCCCAGGTGTGGGTTTGTCTCCCGTCCTCCAGCGCCACCTTCCAAGACCGAAGTATCTGACCTACTGAGACAGTGAGTCCTACAGGATGTTGCCTGGTCCAGGGGACCCATCCTGTGAGAAAGGACATGACCCATTGACTTGACCTCATGGATTCTAAGTCCTTCCCCCAAACTAGCCTGACAGAAGGGTGGGCAATCCTGTTGAAGGCTAGCTCCTGTGCCAGCTTTGGGACAACTTGGTGATTGGGACACCTCCCTTTAAGATAAGTATTCGCTGAACCAAACCCCAGCTAATATGAAGCTGTGTCCCCAAGAGCGAGGATACGGGGCACGAGAAAGCCTGGTGGGTGCCCTCGCCATAACTCCAGGAAATCTGCTTACGGAAGTTTTGCTGTTCACCTAACTAAGCCTGGGAGCACACTACTTGTTCTCGAGTTTCTTCTGGGGCTTAAACTCTGACCCCACAATGCTAAGGGGCCCGATGTTTCACGGCCCCACAAGATCAGTGACCTTCTTGCGGGAGCCCAGCGAAAGCCAAATCGGCTTATTAAAGAAATTGTCCAAGAAAGCAGCATTTTTTCTTTTCCCAAGTTTCGCTAAATCTTTTCACATGTGTCATAGGAATGTGTAAGGAAGGGCTAGTCAACATGAGAAGGAGAGACGGGGTCGGGATGACTCTAAATATTGGGCTCTCGTGTGGCAGAATTGCGTGTATTGCTCCCACGGCAAAAATCAAGTGAGGGTTAGAAAAGGCCAGTTTTGACTCATAGAAGAGTTTTTAAACTGTGCAGACCTGAGCAGTCCAATGAAATAGAAGGTGTCACATAAGTAATTTTAAATTTTCTAGTAGCCACAATAAAAAAAGTAAAAAAAAGGAAAGCAGACAAAATTAATTTTAACAACATATTCAGCCTAATCCAAATAGTATCAGTTCAACATGTAATCAGTGTGAAAAACCTTGAGATCTTTTACATCTTTTCTTTGTGTTAAATCTCTGAAGTCCACGTGGGTTTTCCACTTAGAGCTCCGTGTGGCTGCCACTTTCCAGGAGCCCACGAGCCACACGTGTTGCTGGTCTCGGTCGTCTCAGTGAGAGTTCTGTCCATCAGGTATCATTGCAACCTGGTTAACCCCTCAACAAGGCCGTTCGGAGAATGTCTGGCACTGGCTACACTAGGGACAGTTTCCTGGTCGCTGTCCCCCTGCTCTCATCTCAGTTTTTGTAGCAACAGCAGGAAGAACAGAACCCAGAACCCCCTCACAGCGTCCATGCCCTCTGCCTCCGTCCTCCCGCATGATGGCGGGAGGGGCCGATCGGTCCTCTGGGAGGTGAGCAGTGGCCCCGACTCGCGCTCAGTGTGTGTGGGGGGGCACTTAAACCGCACAGGGAAGCAGGGAAGCAAAGGCCTCCAGCGACTCACCAGGCTGCAGCAGATGAGTAAGTGTCTCCTTGCTCGCAAACCACGTGTCCGAGCACCCTCTTCCTCGGGGCCACTGATCACACTGCAGGTGAGTGAAGGAGGGTTCCCTGTGGATGGCGTTAATAACCTCAGGTAACCTGATCACTTCCTTATGGTTAAACAAAGTAAATTTTCCTCTGATTTTGTTGCTTCTCCAGGTGAAGGAAGCTTTCATAATGTCGTGGGAAAGACTGTGATTTTTATCTAAATACCTAAAGAGAGACGAAAACCAGGGTGGACATTTTCTTAAATGATTGACAACGTTCTCTGGGTCAGTTGAGACCCTGGAAAGCCAGGAGCTCTTCTGACACCTTTTCAGGTAAGGCGTGGCCTTCAGCGATCGCTGCGGGGACCCACCTGAGCAGGCCGTCCGCACCCCGGCAGTGAAGCAGCACTTTGTCCTGGGCAGAGCCGCAGCAAGGGCTTCATTCTGAATCAGAAGGAACCAGACCATTTTCCACGTGGGAGTCACATGGTCATGCCCAGAATCTCCCAAAGCCAGTGTTAACCTCAGGCCTGGGCCTAGGTTCCAAGAGCGCTCAGGACAGCGGGTGCGCCCGTGCGTGACAGTCCACACAGTGATAAAAGCCCATCTGCAGCTATCCTGCAATTAGTTAGATAACAGTCTGAGACCTGGATTAGGCTGGCGCTGAGTGATGTCAAAAGACAATGGTCCAAGAAACCCCAAATCCACCTGGCAGCCTCAGGCCAGCTGGATGCCTCCCCTGAAAATGCAGATTCCTAGCCCACTGCTACCCAGGATGTAGAGCCTATTTCTCCACCAAACACAAAGAACGGGGATGGAAGTATGGGAATGTCCTTGTTTTGCCTGAGGCACTTTAATAGGGATCCGTTTCAAAAGATAAGGAGGCTTCTGTTTTCAACCTCATCATTCGTTATCCTAAGTACTTGTTTTGAGGCTGTGCCCGATGTCGTGTGTGACCAGAGCGGCTGCTCTGTGCAGGGATCTGTGCGGGTGGCTTTTCCTCGCGTCCTCCGTCCCTTCCTCGCGGTAGCAGCGGGTTCTGACAAGCAAAACCAAACAGGGTGAACGCTGGGTTTCGAAACCCTCTTGAGTGGACACAGCTAAAGCAAATGGTTTAGCGAGAGCCAGACATCTGTTTGGTTCGGCCACCCTGCACTGTTCTTACCCCACCCGACGCTTGGCTTTCCAATTGTTTGAACTATGCTGCTATAATTCACGTGGTGGTTTGTGCCATTCCTATCACTCCATTCTTTGAATATCAGGTCACTATCTGGATGGAGACAGTCTCTGCAGAGAAGTAAGTCTTTCTAAAGGGTGGAGAAAGTGCCAGAGATAAGGATGACTGATTAGACAGTAAGTTGCAGAGAGAAAACAAACATCTTGAAATCCTTCGCATCAAATGGTCAGACTAAAACAACACATATAAATACCTTCAAGAATCTCTTATCCACTTGACCCAATAATTTTTCTCATCATTTTTTTGTCAAGAAGTAATCGAATGGCTAGAGAGTTGAGGAAGAGGAATGTCCATCACCACATTTCTTAGGAAATTAGCATGGCGTTTACAAAGGAAGGAGACACATTGGTAAGTGATGGCTGAAACAGGAAGCCGCGTTCTCACAGTCCTGCTGTGGTTTGGCTGATCAGGCTGAACGTGGCAGGCTCTTCTTTGGGGGATGGGTCTGGGGGTGAGGCAGGTGAGCAAGGTCCGAAATGAACAGTAGCCTCAAAGTCCCGAGGAACCTCTGTGCTTAGTGACCAGGGTCATTGCTGTCAGTTTGCCCCTGGGCGTGGGGGAAACCCATCACTCGGGTGGCTGCATCTCTGAAGAGTCGGCTCCCAGGTGTGGGGACATTGGGTGTCTTGGCTCCCAAGCATGACCGTGTGTGACCTGAAAATCGGCATTCAACTTCCTTGTCTATAAAATGATGCAGAGAGATGACAGTGTCTCTTCCAGTCCCTGAAACACGGCTTCAAACAACCATGTCAGGTTTTCACGCCAACTTCCAAAACCAGCTTTGGGAACACACGTCGTCATGGTTTTAGAGAAACAGCCTGAGACACCCAGTGAGGTCTCAGCCTGCTTTCCCTTCATCGTCCCCGAGGCTCCTGCCGTCGGAAAGGACACTGAATTCATTCTTGGTGTTTAAAATCCAGCTTACAGAGCTAAGGAAGATGATTAGAAAAGAAACCCGTGGCTGTAAACATGTTTAAAAGAAGAATCGCCTTTGCTTCAGGTGCCGCCCTGGACGGCTCTCAGCTGGCCTGCCGTAGAGAGAACAGCTGGTTGAGGGGTCTCACAGCTGGGCCCACCGGCACCCCCGCTGCCTCGCCACCATGAACTCGTGCTCCGGTGGGGAGCTCCTCCCTAGGTGACCCTGTTGCTGCTGTCACCCTGGCCTTAGCAGGGGACACTGGTCCACCCTACCTGTCCTTTACCCTAATTCCCCATGACACGGCAGAGACCAGTCTACACGTGTTAGCTGAAGATGATGGTAGGAAAGTGACTATACTTCCCACTGAAGTGAGTGACCTTTTCCTGAAATCCTAGAAAGGCCCCTGGCCACCTCCATACTCGTTACAGGTCTCAGAAGTACAACTTGAAAGCACAGCCTGTCGGCACCAGCTCCTTATTGGTGGTCCCGAGGTCTGGGACCCATCCCTACCACTCGTAAACCGAGTTCCTTCTCCACAGGCCCCGCCACTGTGCTCCCAGGATACCCAGGGCTCTGAGCACACACAGACAGCTGCTGGCTATTTGGCATGGTCTAATTTCCACCCAAGGGTACATTTGTTTTGCTCGGATTCTTTCAGCCGGAAGATCACATTTGGAGGGAGACTTCTCCCCTGCAGAAGGAGGCCCACACGCAGTGGCTCTGGCATTGAAGGCCCTCTGAGGGCTGTTCTGTCGTTGTCCACTCCCGGGTGGGGCTGGTGGGGTGAGGGCTGGCCACTGAAGGTGACTGGAGTCCCCACGGGCTGCTTCGGAAAGAGCCCAGCCATGTGTCCCTAGTATCTGCCCCACGGAGGACAGGCAGCCGGACCTGGCCTCTCTTCTAGCTGCCACTCCTGAAGCTCTCCATTCTAGCTGCCAAAGCTTCTCTGGTTCGCACACTAAGCTCCACGTGTGCATTGCGTTTTCAGCCCTCTCTTGGTCATGGCCTCCTCAGACCCTCACAAAGGCCGGAGGTCTGCAGGCCACTGGGCTCACGTGTATTCACACTGAAGCCTGAGTGAGGACACGTCCTTTTGGGGAGTTACCAAGTGGTTGAGTGACAGCCACACACTCCCTACTGCTGGGCTGTCGGCCCATCACAGAGGCTCGGCCTGTGCAGCCCCGTCTGAGCCCGAAACGGCTTCCCCTCTCGCAGCACAGAAGGGCAGAGGCGCCTGCTTGGAGTGCGGACGTGTACTTGACCTCTGTCAGTGTTAGGACGTGGACGTGCGTGTCTGACTTGTGGAAGTAGACCTGGTGTGCTGAGTGGACTTCCGCCGGTGTCACGCACCCCTTTTTCTGTCTTCAGGGGTCCACTTTTTATAGAGGTTGGCTAAAACCAACCTTAAAATTATCTGCCCAAGTCACAACCAGCTGGCCCCTGTGACCACACCCTCTCTCTCTGTGATACTGTAGCCTTCATTTGTGCGACAGACCGGGACCCTGTGATAAGGAAAATGACGACAGCTCGTGGTCACATCATCGTCACGACCAAGTCCTCGCCCTCCCTGTGCTTCTTTTCTGCCTGAGGGGAGAAAGCTTTCTTGGAGAAATTAATCATTTAATTAGCTTCAAAATATATTTAGAAACTTTGGCATTTATAAATCCATTCTGTAATGACAAAAAAATACTGAAGGCTTTCCCCATTGTTCAAAAGCATCGGTTTAGACTAATTGAATTATTTTGTTGTCATTTTCTGGCTAGTTTAGTCTAGACAAAAATTGGGAGGGGCATTCAATGTTTAATCTGTTTTCTAACATCACCCTAAAGCTGTGAATTTTAACACACTAAATACCATTAATATCAGTCCTTGAAAAGGAATTTGCAGCATTGCAAAAACTGAAAATCTAGCTTTCATTTCATGTAGTGCCCAAGTCTAGAAATGCATTTCCTCAGCATTTCTAGAAAAAGACAGAACAAGCATTTTTGTCTAATTGACTAAATTTGTGTACCATGAATAGGATTTTGTTTCTTTCCAGCTGAGAGTGTTAACCTAGCGCCACTATTCTATCATCCAGAGTCATGATGTGCCCAGATTTCAAGTGAATGCATTAACACAGGCATAACACACGTGTGCATGTACATCCTTGAAGGCTCAAGATGACGCACTGCAAGAGAAAGCATGGCAGGAAAAAATAAATAAATGCTCGTCTTCCTCCCCCTCCACATTCTTGTCCTTTCTGGAGTATTCCTGCTGTCTGTCCCCACCAAAGCGCAGCCCACCGTGGGTAACCTTCCTGGGTGGATGCCCTCCCGGAGGTCAGGGCACAGGTGTGCATATGTACCTGGAGGGGCTGTTGGAACCCAGCCTCAAGGGCTCCGCCCAGCCCACCCGGCTTCCCCCCTCGGCCCACCCAGGGCCCCCGGGCCTCAGCCTCACTTTTAGGGCTCCTAAAGGGTTCCTGTGTGGCCTTGGGCTGCAGGGTCTGTGAAGGTCATGAAGTTGTGTCTAATGATGGGACCAGGGCACTCTGAGTCTTAAGGGGACATAGGTTTGGAGCCCCTGGTCCCAGGGCAGCCTCAGCCTGGGCCCTAGCCCAACCCTCTCCTCTGGGGACACGAGCCTGGTCCCGACTCCTGGGTTCCCGCAGCCCCACCCACTCTGAGTCAGGCCTGAGCCTGGTCTTCAGTCGCTCCCTGGTATGACATCTGAGCCCAGGGTCCCACGCAGGCCCCTCCTCAGGGCCGGTCCCCAGGGCCACCCCATGGGTCACCCTACCTTTCCTTTCCCTCCTTCTGTCCACACGTCTCCTCCTCTCCCCACGCCCCCTGTTGAATCCCTTTCCCTCAGTTTGAAACTCGATTTCTGTTTTCAACCTCACTGCCCGACTCCATCTCCTGTTGATTTTCTTTCTCCTTTTCCTTCTGAACTAAAACCGAATATTGGAAAGCTCAGTCTAAGAGACAGGTTTGCTGAGGCCGTTGTCCCCACCCACTGACAGGGAAAGCAGAGGCCCGACACGAGTGTCTTCCCCTCCCAGGGGTCCCTGGCTTCCTTGGACAGCACGGTGTCCTGGTCAGTGACTGGAGCTCTGCCTCCTCTGCGAGGGTCACTGGGTGACACAGACTGGTGTGACGTCTGTCCAGGGATCAGAGCAACAGGCTTGGCCCCATAGCCTCAGACTCACACTTGGAGCCACAGCGCCTTCTGAGCAACTCGGGATCTCGTTTCCCATGGTTTCCAGATGAAAGGAAGGATATGGAGTGGGTTCCCGCACGCCTCTGGCCTCTCCGGGGGCTGCTGCCCTGGAGCCTGTCCCCGCGCCCCCCCGCCGGTGACCCGCCATCCTGCGTGCTGCCAGCTTAGCTTAGTGTGCGGGAGGGACGCCTGCCAGCTGCACTCAGGAGGCCTCAGGCTGGAGGGCAGCTGCTCTGGTCACAAGGACACGTCAGACACCATTGCATCGGGGCCCCTGTAAGCCACTGCATCTGAGGTCCTTTGAGAAACTATGAAGACAAACCTCCTAATTTTGATTTCTGGCAGCTAAAACATCCTACTTTCCCCTGAGAAGCCAATACAGAGAGCCCGGTTGTCATTCGGCCACCTCTCTGGATCCTCATGGCCTCTGGGATCAAGGCCTCCCAGGGGCCTCAGGGCAGCATCTTTGTTCCCAACACTCTGTCTCCTGGGCTTTCTGTGAGCGCCATGTCAGCTCAAATCAAGGCGGTTCTGAAGTTACTCTGGTTCTGAGCTCTTTCAGCCGGATCGCGGGTGAGGTGGCTCATGGGCTCTGACTTTCCTGGGGACAGACCCCTCCAGTCAGCTGCATCCCCCGGGGAAGTGGGCCCCGGGGGCTCCACCACCGGTGCCTCTGCTTCCCGGGCCTGCGGGGGCCCCTGGAGGCCAGCGCCGCACAGACAGAACACACTGGCTCCCAGGGGCTCCCACCCGCCAGCCTCCCTCCTGAACCACTTGACAAGAATGAGCCTGCTTTTCTTTCCCACACGCTCCCCACTTCGCAGCCCCCGCCGCCCAAGAAAGCCCTGGAAGGAACCCAGCTCCTTGAAGTGGTTAAATAAACAAGAAGCTTGTGACTCACCACGGGATGAGGCAGCTGGAAGATGGATCGAACCAAGTGCCAAAGCCATGATGCAGAGCTTGTGCTTTCTGGGACCCTGAGTCACAGAGAGCAGGAGCTGGGACGTTTTTAGGGGTGAAGACAGTAGGAGTGTGTGTGTGTGTGTGTGTGTGTGTGTGTGTGTGTGTGTGTGAGAGAGAGAGAGAGAGAGAGAATGTGTGCGAGACTGAGGCAGTGTGTATGAGCGTGTGTGTGTGCGCATGTGTGAGTCTGTGAGTGATCGTGCATCTGTGTGTGGGAGCTGTGTACATGCACACACATGCTTCCCTTTATTTCTCTCCTTCCCCTTTACCTTCCCCAAAATTGCTTTCTCAGGGATAGGCCTTGAAACGAGGCTCTTCCCATTGGCACCTGGCCTAGGTCTGTTCCGTGAACTTGGCTGCCATCTTGGCTCCACCCTCCTCCCACCCTCGCCCCCACCCCTCCGCCAGCCTGGCCTGAGTGGATTGTGGGACATCACAAAGCCTTCTTTTTCAGCACACCACACCCCCTTGTTTACCTGGGGGTCATTCCGTGTAATCCAGGAGCTCTTTCTAAAAGTCTCAGTTCTTTTTTTAGTATGTGAAGCTGTCAGCTCCGCCGGTTCCGTTTATAAGGACAGCGTGACCGCGCTCAGCGATGGGCAGCTGCCCTTGTTTGCTGACATAAAAAGGAGGGCAACTAGAAACCCACCAGCCTAGACCAGGAAGAGGGCACTTAGGTGACGGCGTTGCCAAATGTGTGACATCATTCACGCCACAATACCCACTTACTCCAGGCGTTGGTACTATTTCACAGTCTGAGGAAATTGCCCCTGCCCCAAGAAACTTGACCCTACATGGCTGGAATGGTGGGGCCAAGATTCTAAACCCCTCTCTTTGAGTGGAGCCCATTCTCTTTTCTTAATACTAAGTGCTCTCAAATATTTTTAAAGGCATTTGAAAACATGAGCTCTGTCTTTTTCATATATTTTACAGGGAAAACCATCTTTGGGGCTGGGGAAGGGCCTGAGCGTGTCGGGCACAGCAGCCTCGGGGAATGGAAGCAGTTACGTGACGTTTCACCTGAGATCCTAGCCTCGCCTGGTTTAGCGGTGCAGCAGGAAAGCAGCCCCTGAGATCCTAGCCTCGCCTGGTTTAGCGGTGCAGCAGGAAAGCAGCCCCTGAGATCCTAGCCTCGCCTGGTTTAGCGGTGCAGCAGGAAAGCAGCCCCTGAGATCCTAGCCTCGCCTGGTTTAGCGGTGCAGCAGGAAAGCAGCCCCTGAGATCCTAGCCTCGCCTGGTTTAGCGGTGCAGCAGGAAAGCAGCCCCTGAGATCCTAGCCTCGCCTGGTTTAGCGGTGCAGCAGGAAAGCAGCCCCTGAGATCCTAGCCTCGCCTGGTTTAGCGGTGCAGCAGGAAAGCAGCCCCTTATTGTAAGGCAAACCCAAACTTTGTGACTCTCAGAACTGAAGTGTATTTGTCCAAAATCTTGGGGTCTCTCCATTGCTGAGGATGACACCCTAACTCAGTGGTTCTCAACCAGGAGCATTTTGTCCCCCGAGGTTCATTTGGCAATGTCTGGAGATATTTTTGTTGGTCACACTTGGTGATGGAGGGCCCAGAGGCCAGGGATGGTGCACATAACAGTCCCCACCACAAAGAATGACCTGGCTGAAAAAACATCAATGGAGCCATTCCTGCTTTGCTGGCTGGCCCCCTGGCATGAAGAGCCCCAAATGATGGCAGCCTCGACTTCAGTGGAACTCTTACAGTGCCTCCCAGTGGAAGCAGGACCTGGAATCCAGTGGAGCCTAAAGTTGCAACTCTCTTAATGGTCAGTGCAAATCCCCTGGGAGTGATGGTGACAAGTACTGCTAAGGACACAGCACCGGATTTCAGCCGTAGGCTTAGCCCATACGTGGCTGCCAGCGAGACAGGGCCCTGCATTGTTCATTGTCCTTTTATTAAACCCTCTTACATTGCCATCTGTTTGGGAGTGTCATCTGTTTCCTGCTGGGACCCTGACTGACACGACACCAACCTTCTGATAGCGTGGCTCCCAGTGCACTGAGCCTCCACACATTTCTATAAACAGCAGGAAGAATCCAGATCTGGGATTCCAAACCTTTGATCCAAGGGTTTCTGTTCAACTTATGGCATTTTCCATAGTGGTTGTACCAATTTACACCCCTATGAGCAGTGTATGAAAGTCACAGTTGTTCCACATTCTTGTCAACACTTAGGATTGTCTAGTTCTTCATTTTATTATTTTAGTCCTTGTGTTCTGTGTAGTGTAGCCTCGTAGTGGCTCTCATTTGCACTACTCGAATCACCAATTAAGCTGAGGATCTTCTCATGTTTATTGCTCACTGGATATAATTTTTTGCAGCCTTTTTGCCCATTTTATGGTTGGATGGATTTTACTATTACAGATTTTAAGAGCTCTACATATATTCTAGATATGAGCCTTTGTCAGATATACGGAATGCAAATCTCTTCTTCCGTCCTGCGGGGCTGCCTTTTCACCCTCCATATGTCATTTGTCTTAATGTTAGGTTTCT
Source organism: Aselliscus stoliczkanus (assembly GCA_033961575.1). Taxonomy (NCBI): domain Eukaryota; kingdom Metazoa; phylum Chordata; class Mammalia; order Chiroptera; family Hipposideridae; genus Aselliscus; species Aselliscus stoliczkanus. Next base: position 174,323,728 of record CM066731.1, read on the forward strand.
GAAGTTTATTTTCATTATGTTTCTCATGTATTTCCATTGACTCTTCAATTTCATATTTCCTTTTCCTTAGATTCCTCTTTTATTTTGCTGAATTTTATTCCTAAATACATTTTTCTGGTCCCAGAAAGGACATACAGAAGACAATATTGTAATTGCTTGAATGTGAATGGCTCTTTATTTTGTCTTCATCCTTTATTGGTTGTTTAGCTGGGTACATAATACTTTGAGAAGTCTCCCTTTTTCTCAAATTGCATCAGTGACACAGTCATAAAGAAACACTATCTCCTCAAATCTCATTTAGAATACATATTTCAAATTTAACTTGGTTTCTTTTTGTTTTTTAAATTTTTGTCTGTTTCTTGAAATACTTCTGTTTTCTAGAGGTTTGATTTCCCTGAATGGACCTACTGGTTTCCAACTTTTCATCTTCAGAAACTGGTCAATTTTCAAGGCTTTACAGAGGGAAATCAATCCAAAATAAAGGAGTGGGAAATTTTAGAGTTCCTGACCTTTCCTTACAGTAGATTTAACATAATCTGATGTGCAAGGTAGGAACTGTAGTTAGCGGAAAGTAGCACAAACCTGGGGAGTTTGTACCAGAACAGCCTTCTCCCAGTTGGCCACTTGCTGTGGCAATCTACAGCCAGCTGGGGACATTGAGCCTTCACCAAGTGCCAGCCAGCCAGAGCTCCAGCAGGAGCCCCCACAACAGAATTTCCTGCTGGACTCACAGAACCCCCGCCCACCTCTTTCTGTAGGCAGTTTTCACAGCGTGGGCCCGGGCAGGTCACACTTACCTGAACCACCACAGTCCGCACCCCTCTGGAAGATGTAAATGGTGGGGTGGGCCCCCTTTCCTTTATCTCATGTTTTTCTGGTACCAATCCTTATTGTAAATCACAAGGATCATGGAGAATTTTCTCCATTACTCTGTTAGGTCATCTGGTTGGGGATTTGGTTGAGTAATGACTCTAAAAACTACAAAAGGTTGAAAAGTCATTCTGAATGAGAAGTTTTATGGAAGCTCCGTGATGTGGAGCATCTGTGCCTGTCAGTGTGTGCCAAACAGTGGATTCCAGGATTAGGGGCTCAGGGCGATCCAAATCCAACTTGATGGCCAGACTTTTGACTTCATTTTATGGTGAAATGCATAGCCAGTTGGAGGGTCTCCCTTCATGAGCTCATTCTGAAATCGTCAGTAATTTACATCTTACTCAAGCACTCGGACAGCCCTGGCTTAGCTTCCATGACACTGAAGCTGAGCTTCGTAAGAGTAGCTAATTGGCCTCCCTCTTCAATCAGCTGCAGGCAATCCAAGGTACGTCTCTGAAAATGCCGTGATTACGTGCGTACTTCTGTGAGAGGCTCAGTCTTTGCTAACTGCTCCTATAAATGCTAGTTTGGGTTCTTTTATAATCAAGACAAACATGCCAAGGATTTGTAGGATTAGTTCAACTCGACCTCTTTCTGGTCAGCATTGTTGACTTTGGATGGCTGTTATCTGTACTGCTTATCCCTACAATACAGCTCCTTTCCTAGCAAATTTGACTTCCAAAACTTTTAAATAAGCTGTTGTTAGTTTTTAAGGAAGAGGCTAAGCCATGTGACTTAATGAAAGGTTCCATATTGTTAAGATAGCAGTTTTCCCCAAAGTGATTAATACATGAAATTCCCAATGAGAAATTTTGAAATCCTATACAATCACTTTTTTGTTGTTTTTTTCTTTTTCTTTTGAAACAATTTCCGCCTTACAATGCAATTGCAGTAACACGACAGAAATTCTATCCTCTTCTTCCAGCTTTTCCTAATGTTAACGTCTAACATAACCAATAGCACAATTATCGACACCGGGAGATTAATATTAATATAACACTATTAAGTCATCTACAGGCCTCACTTAGATTTCACCAATTGTCCCACCCATGTCCCTTTTCAGTCTAGGACCCAATTTGGAATCCTACCTTGTATTTAATTGTCTTATGTCGCTGGTCTCCTCAAATCTGGGACAGTTAAGTCCCTCATTCCCTCTCTCTTTCATGACCTGGATGTGAATGAAGAATACCAATCGTTATTTTGCAGACTGTCTCTCAATTTCTAGCTGTCTCACATTTTCTCATGATGAGACTGAGATTACATATGGATTTGCCAAGGATACCCCGAAGCAACGCTGTCCCCTTCTCAATGCATCCATCGTAGCAGGGGTACTTGAGGTCCATATGTCTTATCACTAGAAGTGGTCACTTTGATGATGAGGTGAAAGTGATGTCTGCCAGGTTACTATAGCTCCCGTTGAAGGAATTAGTATCTAGTGGGAGATAATTTGAGATTTGTAAATATCACATTTCTCATCATACTTTCACTCATTAATTTTACCGTCCATTGCATGATTTTGCCTACAATAAGTACTAGTGTGTGTTAGCCAGGTCATGGTTTCCTGTTTCCATCGTTCTTTCTACATGTGTTAACTGCAAGGAAAAACTGTTCTTTCTCTTCCATTTATTTATTCAATTGTTTGTATTAATATGGACTCTTGGGCATTTCGTTTATCCTAGGAGTATAATCCATTTCTGTCATTATAATTTTGGTTGCTCAACTTGTCCCAGGTTGAGTCATTGGGTGATCCTTCAGGTTGGCTCCTGTTCCGGCCTGACCCCATCATGTTTGGACCACTTTCTTACTTTCCGGCACCACAAAATGTTTCTGGCTAATCTTGTGCATTTCCTGGGCCGGCCCTGGTGTCATCTGTTCCTTTCATTGGAGAATATAATTTAGAAACCAAGATCTGCGTACCAGGTGTGTTCACACTCCTGGCGGGCATTGCTTCTCAGCCCTCTCATTCATCACTTAGGTTCATTTGTCACTAGATTCTGTTTTAAATTCCCCCCACATTCCATGTGTGGAAAAAAGGAAGATAGTATCCATTTCTTTTACTGAGGCTATGTGTTACCTCCATGCATTGGAAGACAGAGTTCAGTCCCTATAATTACCTCTCTTCTCTCCCTCTCTTGCATTATGCATCAAGAGTTGTGTTTGACCCACTGATGTAGTTCCTAGAGGAACCGCATGGGGGCTTCGGTCCCAGCAGCTGGCTGGCACGTCCAGTGTCCCCAGGTTCAGGGTCTCAGAGCCCGCGGATGCTTCACTTGAACTTGTGCTTGTGGTTCAGCTCCATCTCTCAGACACATTGCTTAGCAAGGGCAAGGACTGGTCACCCAGAGGGAGAGCTTTTCATCAATAGGAGTTAGAATAGTTCAGAGACCAGTTCAATCTTTGTGTTTTGTATTTGTTTTTCTCAGATTTGCTTATGATTCACCTGATCGAAATGCTATAAACCTCTGGCTCAGGAAGGAGATTGACTCCCTGTTGAAATGTGTGGATGGCTAGTCCTGGTGTGCATGGAACTGTTTCTAAATTAGCACATTGTTTTTTCTCCTACGCCGGAGATCTTCCAAAGCCAGAGAGGGTGTGGGGAAATCAGCAGTTTAATACATCGTTAGAAGGAACATAAATTATTTCAAAAAGTTTTGAAATAAATTTTGCAACAGATTCTATGAGATTAAAAAAATGTTCCCATCGTTTTACTCATTCATTTTCTCTCTGGGAATCTATTCTGAGGACTAAATATATATATACAGAGATTCATTTCAGTATTTTTACAATAATAAACGTGAGGGGGGGAAACCTGAATTATTTAATCATAGGATATATATATGTGTGTGTGTGTGTATATATATATATAGATAGATAGATAGATAGATTCATTTCAGCATTTTTACAATAATAAACATGAGGAGGGGGGAACCTGAATTATTTAATTATAGGAAAGGAAAAAAAATTATTACAAATGCACTAGATCGGCTATGAAACAGCCAGTAAGCAGCTTTCCCAATAAATTTTATCAGTAACATGGAGGAGTTTTATGATCAAATATCAAGTTTAAAAAGGAAGATAGTGTACATTATTTGGACAACACACACACACACACACACACACACACACACACACACACACACACATTGTTTCTGCACATTTGAAAGACCAAGAGGAAACGTACCGACGCATAAACAGTGGTTTTGTTATCGCACCTCATGCCTTGTTTTCTTTCCTCTACTTTTTTGTATTTTGTAAATCTTCTGAATGAGCACAAAAGACTTTGATAACAGGGTGGATAAAGTAAAGTTTTTTCATCGGTAGTGGAAATAAGTGAGTGGACTGAGCTAGCAGATTTGATTATAGTAGTATTGAGGGTTAGTTAAAACCTTTAAAAGTTTTAAACCTTCTCAATGAAAGTGGGGTGTGGCTACCAGTCAACTGGGACATCTTTCCAAAATACATACCTATATATCCAGGTCTCACATCCACCCAGTACACACGGGCACACGGATGCGCGTGCACACACCACATCCACACACATGTACACTTGTACACACGCACACACACATGCACCTTCACTGGGGCTGAGAACCATGGCTCGTGCGCTCCACAACAAAGATGCAGCCCCGGGGGGTTGAGGAAATCTGTGCTGAGAAGAGGGTTCCCCTTGCTTGCGGGGACACAGAGATAGACTGGGGCTCACACAGCCTTTTGCTAACAACTCCACTAAATGTGTTTTTTTTTAAAAGAGGTATTTGGAAACCAAAGAAAAGAAGTTACTTATAATCCTACATCTCTAGAAGGGCCAGTTTGCATTGTTATGTATTTTACACCAGGGTTTTGGAAAACCATATTATTGCCCCTATAAAGACATCCCTCCCGGGCCCTTCTTGCTGGTGAAGGTGGTGTGGCATGGTAGTTTGGGCATAGGCTTGGGAGGCTGACGCTTTCTAGGCATGTGACCTTGGGACACTCCCTGACCTTTTTGAATTATTCGTCTCTGTTTTTATGAGTAAAATAGGAGGATAATAATAGTTCCTATCTCATAATATTGTAGTGAAGATGCAAAGAGGTATCTATATAAGGCACTCAGAATAATGCCTGGTATATGGTGAGCATGCAATACTATTATTATTATTATTATCATCATCATCATTACTATTATTAAAGAAGTGTCTTTATTCATAGCAGAAGCCATGGTTGGTCATGTTTTGGTTGGATCTCAGAGTGTTTTAAAACACAAATGAATTAATGTCTGAAAAGTGAGTGATTTCATGTAAGAATTCAGTTTTCTCACTTCTCTTGAGAAAACCTGAGCATCTGCTCATCCTGGGGCAGCATCCCTGAATGGTGGAAACTGCCAGGGGCTGAGGCGCTGTCCCCCTCAGAGACCCAGGACCCTCCAAGCCACCCACTCACTCTGGGTGACAGCCCAGGCACCCCAGGCAGCGGGCTCCTGACCTCTCATTTATAAGCTCACCTATCTGTCCTCTCCGAAACGACACTGTTTGAGTCATAAAAGCCAGGGAAGATCCAGTTTAGGGGGCCAGGCAGATGCAGTGTCAAATTAGGGCTGAGTGTGGACCGCCAAGGACACCATTAACTGAGAGACACTGGCAGAGACACTAGTTGAAAAATGGGTCTCAGATTGGGAGATGGTTGTAAGGAGACAGAGCTGGCACAAGGCCACAGGCCAAGGTCACAGCAGGTCCAAGGTCTGGCACGCAATCCATGTAGACTTAGGAGTAGCTGACATGCGGGGGGTGGCCCCCGAAAGAGGTCCTGCCAGAGGTACCCCAGCCTCCAGCACCCTTCACATAGGCCCTGGGATTCCGAGTTCTGAGAGCAGAGCCACGGGGTGTGCGGATCAGCCTCAAGGCCTACAAATAAGCATTCTCCCCAAAGGGTCACAGCAAGACCTGCACTGGACCTAACCGTGTTGCGCCAGAGGCCACCAGGCAGACTCACCATGCGCCTTCGAGCTGGCCCTGGGGGTACCAGGGTCTCTTTGTGCAGCTGAGGAGGTTGGAGCTGGGAGAAGACACAGATGTTTAGGGGATCAGAGCACGACCGCTGGGGTCAGAGGGCAGCATCCGGTCACAGAGCAGGGTCAAGTGGGCTGGTGGTGTGGGGACTTCACCTGAGACTCTGGCCTCCTTTGCACTGGGACTTCACAAGACAGACGGACCGTTACTTCCAAAGCTTTCAGATAAGCCCTGTCACGCCTGTTTCCTAGAGACGCACTTGCTCCTCCATAACTGCTGAGTCATCTGTGGGTTTCCCCGCCGTCAAGTTTCCGGTAGATTCGGGTGGCTGGGAGAAGGGGCTGAGTGATCCTATTGGAACCTCAGGGCACAGAGCCCCTTACCCCGCCCTCACCCCAAGGCCAAGGCCACTGACTCATGTTCCCACAGGCCAGCTTCTCCGGAGTTGAGGGAACTTCTGTTAGGCAGGAGCCCTGAGCTGTGGTTGGGAAAATTGCATCTTCAGGACATAAGACTACTTAGTTCTCTATATATCCATCTCTCTAACCACAATGAGAAGCCAAAATTAACCCAGAGATCTGGAGGTCCCAGCCACGGTCCCGTGTTCTCCTGAGAGGACTGCTGCTGTGCAGCCCAGGGGCACAGGGGCTGTGTGGCCCAAAAGGCCCAGCCTGCCTCCTCCTGCGCCTGCTGCCCCAAACCCTGCTCCCCGTCCGGAATCAACTCAGCCAGCAGACGTGCTTTCACCCTTAAAATCCTTCACCCTGTGGTTCAAGGCGGCAGACCCCTAAATCAAACTCGTCTCTCTCCAAAATTCCCATGGAAAATGATTGCACAAATGTAAGCAGAGTGCAGAGAAAGAGGTACTCAGGGTCCCGTCCCAGGCCTTCCAGCTGTGTGACCGTTGGGCCTCAGCCCCCTCATCTGTAAAACGGGTCCAGTTTCAGCACTACAGCACATATGGGTTTTGTGAGGACACCTCCCCAACATGGCGGTTTTAGGATGGCTACTCTGAACTCGTCCCCTAGACCCAGGGCTGGCCACTGAGAACGCTGACAGTGCTTGTTGAATTTACCATTACTATTCATTTGAGTTATCTGATGCTGCAAAACAAGTCACCCCCAAACCCAGTGGCTTAAAGCAGCAATCCATTATTTACCCTCTCGCATGGTCTCTGGTAGACCAGGAATCCAGGAGCAACCTGGCTGAGAGATCCCGGCTGCGCTCTCTCATGAGGTTGCACCGTCAGGCATCAGCTGGGGCTCGGTCGTCTGAAGGCTGGGCTGGAGGACTTGCTTCGGAGCTGGCTCGCCGGCCTGATTAGCAGATTGGTCCTGCCTGTTGTCAGAGGCGTTCTCCCTCTCCACATGGGTCTCTCCGTGCAGCTTGGACTTTCTCACGGAATGGTGTCTGGAGTCCAAAGGTGAATATCCCGCGGAGAGAGCGAGAGGGAGGGAGGGAAGGAGAGAGAGAGAGACCCAGGAGGAAGCTGTATTTTTGTATGACTTAGCACAGGGAGTCAGACATCATCAGCCTCTGCCCTGCTCCACTAGCCAGGCAGTCACAAGCCCCTTCCCAGTTGTGGGTGGTGGAAACTAGACCCCTCTTCTCAGTGGAAGGGCCCCCGATCACACTGTAAGAAGAATATATGAAATGGAACAGATAAATATGAATACAAATATGTCTTTGGGAAACATAAATTACTGATACATCATTGCTCCTAATAGAAATTTATACCCATCTTTCATCCGAAATTACTGGCAGTCAGAAGCTAGTCTTGTCTGTACCATGTGGGAACAGAGACGGACCCTTCTTGTGAAACTCCTAGTCTAATAAAGACTGTCTGAAAATATTTATAAAAATGAAAAAAAATTGGCTGGGCCTGTGAGGTAGCATGAAAACCAGAACACCAAAGGAGAGTTCAAGAATTCGTAAAATTTATCTTACATTGCACAACTTCTTGCACTTACCAGAAAACCTGGCTGTGGGAATCAATGACATAGTTTCACATGACACATGGCTTTGGGGAGGAGAGGGATGCAAACACAGATACCAAGAATGTGTGGAGGGATCTTCCTCACTCAAATGATGGCTTTCACTACTCAAGCCTCAAATCCCACTGAACCCCTACCTCTCTAACACACAACCTTGCTTCCTTCTTCCCTGGAGAAAGTAAAAGCCAACACATGGAGCTCACTCAGCTTCTCACCACCAAATCTGCATTCCCACCTGTGTCTCCTTTGATCCCAGCTGCCTTCTCTCCTGGTACAATGGAAGAGAGGCAGCCAGCCTCTCTGGGGCCCGTCTGACCGCTCCATGCTAAAGACCATTAATACGTTGATTTTCACTCTCACCTGCATCTTTGATTTGTCACTTTTATTGTCTCCTTTTCAACATTTCATGCCATTCTCACCTTTAAAAGTGTACACAAAGTCACTGTCACCACCACCAATCAAAACCACCACCAGCACAAACAATCCTTCCTGCAATTCATGCACACTTGGGTTGGTCTGGGTTCTCCCAGAGACAGAGCCAAGAAGATACAGAGATCTATAGATCCATGTATCAATATGCCTATATCTGCATACATAACAAGGGACTGGATCGTGGGGTTGTGGTAGAGGCTGAGAGGTCCCTGAATGTGTAATGGGCAAGCTGGACACCCAGGAAAGCCCATGGTGTGAGCTCCAGTCTGAATTTGGGTCCAGAGGTAGGAGAAAACCCACGTCCCAGCTTGAAGACAGTCAAAACGGAGTGGATATTGTCTTATTCTGCCATTTTGTTCTATTCAATTTTGTTCTATTTGATTTTTACAATAATAGTATCTGTCCTCCTGCCACCCCCACACCCTGCCCTTAAAGTTAGAGATGAAAAACTCAAAGAGACTAATCAATGGAGATTCTGAGTCACAGACTTAATAACTCTGCCAGGATATAAAGCCAAGTATTCCTATGGTTAATCTAACATTTTTTTCTAAGCCTCAATGCTGCCATAAGGGTTATGCAATTTAGGTATGCGACTAGACCTATATAGAATTTTCTAGAAGGAATACATAGTAAAGAGACTCGCTGGTCTGATTTTCATCTTGGTCAGCTCCTGGCTTCGGGAATGGCAGAATGAGGAGTGTAGCAAATCCTCACCCCAAAAGCACCAATAAAACTGCACAAAAGGGGCTGTCAAGAAGGACTAAGAGTTCTTCCAACTGGCAAACATCTGGGCAGAGGCTGATCATTTAAGAGTAAAGGATGTCCTGGGTGCTTGAAGCACCAAACTCCCCAGTGAGTTGATTCTGCCCACCTTCACCACATCGTGGCCCACACAGGATACACTCGCTGTGCAGGGGCCTAGACCGGTAGACAGAGCTGCAGCTGGAGGTGACCTGCTTGGGGCTCTGGCCAGGAACTCCAGCCACCTCTGGCCCGGCTGGCCCTGCCCAGGGCTGCAGGTCAACAGAGCAGCACACCTGTAGTCCATCCCTGACCATGGGGTCCCTTCAGGCCTCTCATCCTACCAGAAATACACATCTGTGATGCAGGGCTTAGGGTTCCCCCTGCATAAAATAATTACTGAAGAGTCACCACAGTTCTGGTGCCAAGCTGCTGTCCTCTGTCTTCCCAGCCTGAAACTATTGACTTTTCCTAGAAATGGATTTTGGTATCCATATTGCATATCACTCTCTAAAATTAATCTTCACTCAGGAAACCAACAGTGTGGGTTTTATGAGAATTTCAGAGTTCCATTACCTCACAGGCCAGATCAGGAGTTTGCAGACTATAATGGGTGGACCAGTTCCTGCCAGCTGCCTACTTTTGTCAATAAAGTTTTATTGGAACTCAGCCACGCCCACTCACATATTGCCTGTGGCTGGTTTCACTCTGCACTGGCAGAGTTGAGTTGTTTTAACAGAGACTGTCTGGACCACTGAGCCTAAAATACTCACAATCTACCTGACTCTTTCCAGAAGCTTGGAGTAGATGATTCAAGCTTTTACCAGAGTGTTACTTCAAATTCATTTTTTTTTTAGCTGAGCTATCCTGGCACCTGTTGGCTGCTCAGCTCGGGCTGGGCATCAAACTGCTGTTGCTCAGAGCTCAGCTCACACTTTTGAGCGAGCTCTTAGCCAACTGAGCCACTCGGCTGGCCTCGAATTCATTTTAAGACAATTGTTTGCTTTCAGCTTTCACTTTGGGCTTTTCTTAGGACTAGATGTCTCTTTGCTGAATGCAGTCTCTTAAAAGATCAGCCATGTCAGCTCACAGAGTTTATAGAAATATTCATAAGCCCTGCGAGTCCTCACACAAACACATGACCTTGTTTAACCTCAGCCAACTACAGCGAGAAGCACGCTGAGTCCCAGGAACAATGGCTGGGTTCCATCTAATGTCAAGAGCAAAGCCCTCCTGGCGACACTGTATGGGATATTCAGAGAGTTCAATAATCAGATCACACAACCCAGGACTCATTTTCCCAGCACGATGTAAGACCGGTGTGAGTATATGCTATAAAACATCGGTCATGAGCAGTGGTGGCCACAAGAAAATCCTATACAAGTTGTCAAAACGAACATGATTACAAATTTGAGTTGTTCTTAGGAGTGTATTTGCTGGACTTCCTTGCTGATAATCTGTACCAAGCATTAAAGCATTATAATTTATAAGAAAATATACATATTTTCTCAATGTCAAGTTGAGCGGTGATTCTCTGCTCCCGGTTCAAGCTCAAGAGAAGTGACGTTTGTGCCATTTACACATGTCTCAGGGCAGTGGTCACCACCCGATCCCCACATGGCCCCTGCCCAGCACCCCTGTGGGGGCCAGACACCCACCTGAGCTCGCCCAGTGACTGGAGACGAGGTGCACACTGGGACCAGGGCAGCCCACGCAATGATAGGCCGGTGACCCGAGTCCTGTCTGTCCCGTCTCCAGGTACAAGCTGGCCTAGTTAGTGCTTCTCTAGGGGAGTGAATTAGGAAACCTGAGGGATGAGACTGGCCAGCACAGGAGCCCGAGAAAGGGCTGCAGGGTGCAGACCTCAGAGGCATATTTTCCCCCATCAAGCCAGAGTTATGAGGGCAGGAGCCATTGAGAGAGGGGAGGATGCAGGAGGAGCGGGGCAATGGAGCCTGAGCGCCAGCCAGCTGGAGAGAAGGACGCTGAGTCCAGGTCCAATCTCCAGACTCCAGCAGCCTGGGGTGCGATCCTGGCTGTCGGGAGATGCCCAGCTTCCTGAGTTAACTTGAGAGGTCCTTGTAGTCGAAAGAACCTTCTTCAAACAGCACAGTATTTTACTTGAGTCTCACAACCGTGCTTATTACCCCATTTTATAGATGAATAAGCTGAGGCCTAGAGAGGTGAAGGGACTTGTTGGAGGCCACAGAGCCACTGGAGGCCCATGCCAGGAAATGACCCTGCGTCTGTCCCACCCCACCCCCATCTGGCCACCTCACCCTCCATGGCCATTTCTTCCCCCCGCAACTCTCTTCTTCGGAGCACAGACACTCTTGGGCTCTATGGGGTCCGCCTTATTCTTGTGTGTGCAGCTCCAGCTGTGGACGCGTCGCCTGGTGACTCCGCTGCCCCTAATTAAAACCACAGGCAGCAAAATGTCCGGGGTGTTTGTTCCAGCACATGCTTTTTGTCTGGATTCGATAACAAGCAAGTGTCAAACATCACATCCGCCAGCGCCAGCTGCCACAGGCTCACCGAGCTTTTGAGTCCCATGAGAGCAGGCTCCCCAGGGGGATGGCCGCGTGCGTGGGTGCTCCAGGTGGGTCTGAGCCCCGGAGGGGCTCCGTGCTGAGGGGCCGTGGGCCTCTGCGGAGGGCATCTTCCTGGCTCTGGACTCCCAAGGGTCCCCCAAAACCCAGAGGGCCTCCAGGGGGTGCCTAGGCTGGAATTACTAGAGCTTTCCTTCTTTTTTCCCCAGAATGTGACTCCTTTCTGGAGCCCGTTTCGTATATTTATGGAGCACTGATGATGTTCGTCTTCTCTGCCTGCAGCGTCTAGGCTCCAGGGCTCCAAGAGGGTCCCCATCCCAAGAACCTCGTCCCCCAGGGTCACATTTCTGACAGCCCTCATGGGTCAGTGCACGCAGCAGGTGCACCCCGATAATTCTATAGTTTCCTCTCCTGAGAACATTCCCTGGCCTGCTCTGCCTTTTGGGTCCTGCCCCAAATGCCTACTTAATTGCTCTATCTTCTCCTCAGCCATCCCTCTTCTCAGTGAGACGCAGCTTGGCCTGTGAAGAAGGCCCCTGGCTCTGCAGCCTGAGACCTCCTACCTCACCCCTCCACAGACCCCGCGGCCTTGGGCAACTCCCCTGCCCTTGGTGGGGCTCCAAGCGCCCTTCATAAGACGGCGGGGGCAGGGCCTACCTCAGCCAGCTCTAACGTGCAGGGCATAGAAGTCCTAATTACTAGTGTTGTGTCTGCTTAGCACTGTCTTGGAGGCCTTTCTGAGCCAAAGGCTCTTAGGAAGGAAGATCCTCCGTTCTGTGCTGGTACCATGGCCAGGACAGTGCCGGACATGCTGGGGGAACCTCGGTGGCCTTTCCTCTCACACTGAGGAGTGACAAGAGGGACCGCAAAAAGGCACATCTCCGCCCAACAAGAACTCAGGTCTCCCAAGCCAGTGCCTCGCTCTTACACCTGGGTGGCCGGAATCAAGAGACAGAGAAGGGATATCATCCACATGAAGAGCAGAGACCACGATCAACAGGTAAAAGGAACCCGGAGAAAAGAGAGACATGGCAGGAAGCAGAAGGAAAGAGAGATAAGAAAACGATGGCCCCTGTGAACCAAGAATAAACGTTACCTACAGATGAGCTGGAATCTGAAACAGCTTTTGAACTTTGAAAATGCGATAGCAGAATAAAATGTGCGTAGGAAGAGTTGAAAGATAACATCAAGGAAATCTCTGAGATAGAAGAGAAAGATGAAAGGGGGAGAGAAAAGATAAGACCATGGGAGGAGCAGTGTTGGAATGTGCTGGGCACCTCTGCTTCTCCCCTCCCCCAGGCCCTGGAACCACCCCTCTCCCCTGCTCTGCACCCAGTAGCTGACCTCTAGGGCTCCCCCAGGACGCAGGCCCCGGCTTCCAGCTGATGGGCTAGGGGGAGCTCCAGGGGGTGATGGCGCAGAGAGGGAGCCTGACCCCATCTCCTGTGCTGTTCCTTTCCACTGGGCTGTCTCCTCTGATTCCAGAAGCAGCTGTCCCCTCCCCCTCTAGGGGTTCCAGCCCCACTGCTACTACCCCAGAGCACTGCCCATGACTTCACATATCCTTCCTTTACCAGCCCCTCCTGGAGTTACCTTGGCTGAGGCCCCGACTAATCAGAGCTCTAGAAGAAGCCCTTAGAGAGAATGAGGAGGAAAGGTTTCCAGTGACTGTCCCGAAGAGGGTTCCCCCAGCTTGCCATCCAAGTCTCCAGACTGACAGGGGCCCCCTGAACGCCAGGGGCAGCTAATAAAAAGGAAAGAGGACCCGCAGGTCTGCGATGCCACAGCCCCTGAGGGAAATAAGAGGTCCTAACAGCCTCCCGAGAAGCGAGAAGCGAGGGATGAGTTCACAGTCGGGTGGATATTTCCTAAAGGGATGAGTTCACAGTCGGATGGAGATTTCCTAAAAGCATCGGACTCTTCAGGGTCAACGTTGGGGGCTGGGAGACAATGAGGCAATGCCTGCAAACGTCCTAAGAAAAGCCATGAAGCCAGGGTTCTGTGACCAGCCCCATCAGCCATCATCCCAGAGCACTACTGCAGGTGTGACCAGCAAAACAAGAGTCCAAACAAAGACAGAGATGACCTGAGATTCAGGAAGGAGGGGGTCCCAAAGCAGAACATGGCGAGGTGCCCCCTGCTCCGGCCAGAAGCGTGGTCAGTTCCAGGTGAGTAGCCTCCAGGGGAAATAACAGGGGCTGTTAGAGTCCTTCAAAGTATTTAAGCATTTGGAGAGTCATACTGCTGCTCATCGGACAGATCAGATGGATCATTTGCAAAAAGCAGTGATCGCAGAAAACCAAGACAATGAAAAATGACGCGATTATTAACTCAAGAAAAAACAAAACGTCCAAGAAAGAAACTGGACAGTGAACAGTATTTACATGACTTTATCAAATCTTAGGATCTCACCACATTGGGAAGATGAGCAAAGGGAGTGTGATGGGACTGGGGTTCAGAGAGAGTGTTCTTTTCCGTTCTAGACCCTCAGCGGAGGGTGATGTCTGATTCCAATCACCATCATGTACTACGGCCAGCATTTTAGAAATAGGAGAAGTATCAGGAAGAGAGAGAATTTTTAAAAGATCAAAAGTGTGAACAGAGGCTGTGGAAGGTTAGAGTGATGGGAAAATTAGCTTTCGTTCAATCCTGAGAGAACTGATTGACCACCGGGAGTTGTGCGTGTACCACCTTGACAAGAACGAAAATGAATTTTATGAAGGGTATTAGAAGGAGGAGGTTTAGAAGGAACTTCCTGCTAGCTGAAGCCAGATGTGGCTGTGTGGAAACTTGGGCTTTCCAGAGACAAAGACAAGCCAGAAATTCTGATTTTCACTTGACATGTTTTGACTTTAAATAATGGTAAATAATTCAAAAAAGGCTTTAAAGCACAGTGAAGCCCAAAACAAACATACAAACACCACGTCTGCGGGCCAAGGAACCTTGGGAGTGCCGGGGTGATGACGCCCCTGTCACGTCATTCTTAAATGCCACGAGGACCAGTTTCCGGGGCTGCTGTAACAACTCAGCACATAGCTGGTGGCCAAAGACAATGCAGAGTTAACCTCTTACAAAGAGTCCTGGACCAGAAGTCCAAAGTCAGACTCAGCGGGCTGAAGCCCAGGGGCCGGCAGGGCTGGTTCCTCCCAGGAGCCGAGAGGAGAAGCTGTGCCTTGCCCTTTTCAGCCGCCACAGGTGCCCCTGTCCCTTGGCTCGTGGCCCCATCCTCCATCTTCACAGCGCATCACTCCAATGCCTGCTCCTGTGGTCACGTCTTCTCTGATTTTGACCCTCTCTTTTGGTGACATTAGGCCCACCCAGATAATCCAGGGTGATCTTAATCACATCTGCAAAGTGATCTGCACAGGTTCTGGAGATTAGGACGTGGACATTTTGGAGGATCTATCGTTCAGCATTTCAGCCTGTGGGTCTTGACACAGATGGGTCATGGGAACAATTTAATGGGCCCCGAAGAGCCTTCTGAAAAATGAAATAGAATAGTCAGGGGCACCCACCTGGTAAGTGCTGTTGGGTGAACCTGTCTCAGTAATATGCATACACACACCTGCGTTCATGACACACGCGTGTATATAGGGTCCGAAGGTTAAACATTGGGCAAAAGTTGGAAAACCACCGGTGCGGACCGCCTGGTGGCCTACTTTGCACAGAGTGGAGGTGAATAGAGGGGAGGACTTGGAGAGAGGCAATTTGGCTCTGACTTTCATTGGCTGTGTGACCTTTGGTAAATCAATTAACCTCTCTGAGTGTGTTGCTTAGACTATTAAAGGGGAGTGATCGTACCATTGCCTAGGGTTGTTGTGCAGATCAAATGGAAGCGTTTTCTGGAGATATACGGCAGTCATAATTGTGAGGCGATGTGGTTATATTCAGTGTTCAACGCTGTTGGATTTTGCCTTGAATGATAAAGGTCTGAGGAAAGGTTTTAAGGCTGTTACCTCCTTCTCCCACAAGATGGCAGCCTTGAAACACAAGGGAGCCACGGAGATGGCTAGAAGAGGGGCTGACTTCAGACCTTAAAGGGCCCGGGTCTCCCTAAGAAGGGTCATCTTCTGGAATGACTAGATTGTCTTCATTCACTTTTCCCAACAGCGGCAAATCCCCTTTGGAACTGCGAGCTCTTTGTCACACCAAGGGGGCGTTTCCTATCCTCAGAGCAGTTGCACGTCATTATCCTAAATAAAGGGTCCTTGAATCAAGGATACACTGGGGCCACTCCAGTTCGGGGCTCCGCACTCTTCAGCAGACCTTTGTCGGGGTTCCTTGCCGGGCGCTTCCCTGGGGTGGGGAGCCAGGGATGTAGGCAGTCAAGCCCACACGGGGAGGACGGAGCAGGAGGCCTCGGGCCGGGGAGGGAGGCAGGCCGCTCACTGGAGCAGGACCCTGCTGCTCCGAGGCAGGCCCGCTGCCCCAGACCTGGTAGCCCTTCTCACCTGGTGTTTCCTCCAGGCTTCCGTCTCCATCACTAAAGACAAACCCGCGCACGCACGCCAAACAAAGCCCTTCTATCCAGCTCCTGCTCCCCTCTTCCCTTGCCCCGCCGCCAGCCTGCTAGAAAGGGAAGTATACACAACCTTGGACCCACTGCCAGTGTTTATTGACTCTGACCTGCAACCCACGATTGCACAGACTGAAGCCCCTTTCCCGGGTGGTCTCCTGGTGGCAGATTGCATGTCTTTGCTCATTTCCTTCCTGTGACGTCCCTGAGGGGTGGCAGCGGCCAGCACTGCACCCTGGGACCCCAGGTCTCCCCCAGCTTTCACGGGGCCGGGGCCCTGGCGCCCGACTTCCCTCACCTTCCCCCTCCTCCTCACCTCCAGGTGCCCCCCACCACCACCCAAATGCCTGGGCCCCAGTTCTGCTCCCCTCACAGCTGCCCCAGGGGTGAGGACCCTAGACTCACCTCTCTGCTCACGCCTCTTGCCTGTCCAACGGGATCCCTGTCTGTCCTTTGAGAGATGGGGACCCGGCTCCCATCATGGTGGGATGTCTGCTCAAAGTCACGACAAGGTGACAAGCAAATGAGATGAGGCGCCTGAATGGGGTCAGCTGATGTGAGGATGAATGGAGCCTGAAGAGGGAGGAGGTGCTCTGTCCTGGGGCTAAACAGGGGTCCGCAGTGCGACCAGGAGCCACAGCATAGCATTCAGGCTGTGCACAAGGAGGGTTCCTGGAATCATGGGAGGCTCACATGCTTGACATAAAAAAAGCTCACTGCACAGTTGTTGGCAGGGAACTTGGGGAACACACAGGCCCACAGTCGGTGCAGGCAGGAAAGGCACCCCAGGCCGCAGCAGCTAAGAGTTTGCAGCCACGCCCCCTCTGTTTACCTTGGGCCCGGCTAAGAGCCTTCCGAGGATACCTCTGTCTTCACGGCAAGCTCAGTGAGCAAGCCCATTTTACAGGGAAGGAAACTGAGGCTTAGAGAAATGAGTTCCCCTAGGGCGCACAGCCAGCCTGGGGGGCTCAGATCAGAGGGCAGGGGTGTGGTCCCTGGCCCTCTCAGTTCCGGTCCTCCATCTGCCCAGGCCATTGGACAGCACAGAGCTAACCTTGGACTTGGCTTGGGTTTGCATTGAGCATTTCCTCAGGCCACAAACTTCCTCTTTTTTCTTGCTTTTTAAAGTACCTCTGAATGCTTAATTTAACTGGAAAGTTCTTTCATTTTTTTTCTTTTTTAGAGGCAGTATCCCTGGCCCTCATATGTGGGATCCGAACCTGGGCCGCTGGTGTGCCAAGCCAGCTCTTAACCACCGCACCACTCGGCCGGCCCTGGAAAGTTCTTTCTACATCTGCATACACAGAGGAAGAAAACTATAGCAACCAGCTGGGAGTCTCAGAGGACAAATTCCCAAGGATAAAGTGAGACTCGAAATTTACAAGGACGGTTCTGACACCCCCTCTCTCCCCCTTTCCTCAAATTCCGACGCTGTAATTAGAGAGGAATTCTACCCGTCCTCACTCACGCTGGCCACGAAACGAGCAGCTGAGAGGAACACTGGTCAATAATGGAGAGGCCACACAACATTCTGTGGTTTGTGTGTGATGAGAGCTGCCCACGAGAACAGAAAATAACAAACATGCAGACCTAAACGCAGCGTGCGACCCGCACAGGGAATCCTGACGTTGGTTGTGTTTCCTTTGGAGAAACCCCTCTGGGTTGGTTGGTCTCCTTTTGGCCACATGGTTCCCTCCCTGTCAGCAGGAGTTAAGGCTGAAAGTCCAGGGTCAGGGAGGGGGATGGCAGGGGGGAGCCATGGACGGTTTATGGATTCCGTGCGAGTGACAGTTCAGAGCAGGCGCAAGTGGTGGGCAGTTTGTCCAGATGGGTCTCGTTTCCCCAGGTAACCATGGAAACATGAACCGGAAGCCGGGCCGCAGGATGGGGGTTCATGGCCTGTGAGTCAGAGGGCTGGCTCTGTGGGGGCTGCCTTCCCAATCCCGTCCAGGGACCGATTTGTCACTGGACGTGCGGTTTCTCCAGTCCTGTGTTCCCACACGTTGCTCAGTGGCCATGCCTCTGCATGCCCTTTCGTTTAAAGGACCGCTTTGCAGCTGCAGGTTGACAGTGCTGAGTGCTGACGGAGCACAGCCTGAATGACAAGCCTGCCTCGGGGGGGAAGGCGCCTCTCTGCCCATTTCACAGTTGCAGAGAGCAAGGTTGGGGCTTTCAGCTCCGGATCCCACCGTGCACTGCATCCCACGCTAACCGAGCACTGTTTTCAAAGCGCTTCTGAAATGACCCTCTGCTCCCTGCATCCGGCCTTTCCCTGTGGTGATGTCCAGAGATGTGGGTGTGGGTGTCCCCTGAATGCGCCCTCAGCCCAGGGCACCAGACACGGGGGTTCCCCAGCCTCGCACCGGTCTCTCAGCTTCCCTGGACTCAGCGTCCTCCGTCCCAGAGAGAAGAGGGTGCTGCGTCCCCATGTGTCCCGCTGGGCCATGTGGCTGGTGTGAAGGAGGAAATGCTCAGTGGGGGCCCAGGTCCACTTCCACGTGCTGAGCCCCGAGCACACGTTATCCCCACTGGTCCTCCAGAGCCCTTGGTGATGGGGGCTCTCACTGAGCCCACTCCCAGGCCAGGAACTGAGGGTCAGAGCGCATCAGTGAGCTGTGCATGGTCACCCAGCCATTATGCAGCTGGTCCAGGATTTGAACCGGGGGCTCAGAGTCCAGAGTCTTACTTCATTCTAACTTTCCCTCCCTCCTCCCACCTCCACGGCTGACTGTACTGGTGGCAGAGAACACGGAACCATTTGCATATGGAATCAAAAATGTGCTTTCCTTCCTCAGCTCTGCTATTTTACCAAGTTCCTTCTTGCTTGACGGCATAATGTCAGCCTCACGGGGGTGTGCTTAAGCAGAACAGTGCCCCAGCGAGCCTCAGCTGCAACACATGGACAGAGCCAGTGTGGGGCCGGCTCCGACAGCTCAGGGAGCTGGGGTTAAAACTCACGGATTTTGTGGGCAGTGGTTAAACACAGCCGTTACTGTACATGAAATGATATACAATTATAATTAAATAAGTTATTATCAACAAAAATAATCAATTCCCCACACTTACCATTTCTGAATTATTTTTATTAGAGTTTGCTATTATTTATTTCCTGGATCTGAATGGTCAAATACTACACGGTGTGATACTGTAAATCTCTTCCTAAGTCCGTGTTCAGTGGTATCTTGTTGGTAGCCTGAAGGTGGAAGTGTTCACACCATAGAAATTGGCAAGCATTACCAATTTGGTGCTTAGGGATTTTCCTGGAGAGCTGGGTGTTAAATGTTTGCTGCCACTCCATTGGATAACAGCATATGGGCAGCACCTTTTGTATTCAAAGCAACTTTTCCAGTAGCATCCATCTAAGTAGACTGGATGGAAAGACGAACCCTAACGCCAGAAGTCTAGACACTGGAAAGTCTAATGAAAGATTGCGGAACTGTAATGAAGACCGGCAGATAAAGGATCCTGACAGCACTGCGACCATCAGCCTGGGAGGAGATCCGTATCCCCCAGGGGCCTCGCCTGAGGCTCAGAGGGACGCTGCTGCAAGGCCCTCTGCACACTCAGGCAGCCTCAGCACAGACGAACTGACCAGTCTCCATGGCCAGTTCACCACTGCAGGTGATTTTTCCGTGGGACCGCCCAGGAGGGCTTCCTGCCCCCCACTCTGGGCATCACTGGGCATTCGTCATGAGATTCGCCCGGTCACTAGAAACTGGGCACACAGAAGTACGGGCAGATTTGCAAGATGCAGAGCAGACACCCTCTCTTTCTTTACTGCGAGAACCAGGGATAAATAGGACAAGGGGCTTAGCATCTGGGGGAGGGGAGCCTGGCCCAGGCCCCCGGGGCCCAGTGACATGAGTACTTTAAAAAAAAAAAAAAAGAAAATGGTGTGTGTAGATAATCGGATTGGAGTTCTCTTAGGATGCCCTTCTTTAAAGCTTTTGTTGTTTTGAGTAAAAGCCTAACTTTTACAATGCCTCGTTGTATATTCCCAGGTGGCTTTTAATGACCTGTTTAGGAAGACAAGAGGCCTTGGAAGTCTTCAGGATGGTCCGCAGCAGGCGGGGGGGAAGGGGGTGTCCTACCTAATAAGCAGGAGGGACGCTCCAGAGCCTGTGGGACAGGTGGACATGGCTTCAACAGGAAGTGATGTCAGTGGTCAGTCCTGGCCACCCTGACTTCCTCAGGGGGGCTTTGGAGGAAGCAGATCACTCCTCCCAGAATCAGAAGGCATCCAGGTGGTGGGCTCAGTGCTAGTTATCAGCAGAGAGGCATGCTCTGGGGGCAAGGCCCTCAGGGATCCTCCCAACCACTTCTGGGGGGACTTGTTAGAGGTCCCCCAGGGTGAGTGCTGGCAGGAGAGAGAGAGGCAGGGTCCATGTTGGAAGACAGACTGCAATGCTGACGGGGAGTGGCCAGCTTGCTGCTAAGAGCGGCCGGCAGTGAGGCCCAGAGCTTGAGCAGCTGCGGTGACGGAGTGGAGGGCGCCCTGAGGGCTAGCCGGAAGTGGGGGCCCTGGCGGGCTGGGCACCCACTTTCTAACACACCCAATGGGGTTTTCAAAAGATGCGCGTCACCTTTGACCTAGTGAGTCCAACTAGAGCAGAGGGTGAAATACTGTTGGTGGCATTATTTCTAACCATCAAAAATGAGAAATGATTATATTTCCAAGAATCAAGGTGGCTAAAGTACTAGTATACAAGTAAACACGAACAATCAAATTTCTGAAGACTATTTAACGTAGGAAAATCATAATACCAAAGTTCATGTGTGATACCGGCTTGGGAAATGCATAGAAACACAGAAATACTCCTAAATTCCTAAAATGGTTTTCTTTGTTTTGAATTATGGGTGAGTCCTAGTCCCCTCTTTACATATTTTCTTCTAAGACCGTTTTGTAGACAACCCCAATAAGGATTAAGCCGTCATGTGTTGGGTGAAGAGAGAATTTGGGGAGGAGAGGACTTAGGTTCCTGAGGGAGGGCCCTGATAGAGACACCCGATCAAAAGCACATCTTGACTGGCTGTCCCCACACCCCCTTGGTGGGCCCTTAGGTTCTAAGGAAACTGAAACAAGACATACAATCTCACTACCATTTGTAACTGAGGACTGTCCTGTGTAGCTCAGTAGAGACCTTGGACCAGGCCAAGAATAAACATTCAACCAGCATCACATGAGAAGCCTTTAGGGGAATCAGGAAATACAAATCCTAACTTTTACCTAATGATTTAACCACAAGTTTTCACATCATTTCCCCTTGGAACCTCTTTAACGAGCCTGAATGATGAGACTACCTCCCAAAAGACTAAAAGCTGGAGGAAAGGGATAATGTGTTCTGAGGGAAGGGAGGATTTGGCAAGGCAAGAGCAGGAAAGAAGACGATTTAGACTAAGAGGCTGCAATGGGATAGCTTTGGGAGGGGATGGTGGGCGGACCCCTGAGGGTTCTTGCTATGCAGCGAAGGGCTGGCAGGGGAAGCCAGTGAAGCCTGAATGTTCTGAGACATCTGTGGCAGTCTCCAGAGGAAGTGTGGCCGGGCCGAGTCTCAGTGGCAGCCCTTGGCTTAGAGGCACAATTTAAGGAGGTTTTGTCAAAGAAGCACCTGACCTCAAATGTCTGCCTGTCCCAGGGTCTGAACACACACAGACACAGAGCAAGAGAGAGCGAGCGAGAGCGAGAGAAAGAGAAATCTCATGAGCTAGAAATGGAAAACTTGTGTGCAAATAAAGACATGTGAAAGATACTCCTTTAAATAAAGTCACTGGAGACTCTGACAAGAGACCATGTGACCCAGTCATCATCTGGGGAAAGATGATAGGCCTAGTGCTTCAGTGAGGGCTGAGGGCTTGCAGATGATATGGGGTACGTGGGGGTGGTGGGAGACCTGGGCTGCCCATTCAGCGATTTCGGCATGGTGACCCCCCAGGGCCAAATACAATATTTGTGGGTCTAATGATGTTTGAAAACTAGTTGCAAATTTTCGCAAAACTCATTTTGTTTGATTGATTTATTTTGTAGTGCCTTATCATAAAATTTGACCACTTAAAAAGATAAGTGGGCTGGCCGAATGGCTCAGTTGGTTAAGAGTTAGTTTAAGAGCACGAGTTGTGAGCAACAGGGCGGCTGGTTCGATTCCCACATGGGCCAGTGATGCTGCGCCCAAGCTGAGCTGCCACTGAGCTGCCAACAGGTGGCAGGATGGCTCAGCTGATGAGAGCATGTGTTCCTAACAATAAGACTGCCTGTTCGATGGTGGGCTATGCTCGCCTGCAACTAAGACTGAACTCGGTACTTTGAGCTGAGCTGCCACCCTGCCCTGATGGCTCAGGATAGAGCGTGCACTCTTAACAACAAGGCTGCTAGTTCGACTGCCACATGGGATGGTGGCTACGCCCACCTGCAACTAAGATTGAACACAGCACCTCAAGCTTAGAAGTCACAAGCTGCTGACAGGCAGCCAGATGGCAACCGGCGCCCTCCACAACTAAGACTGAAGAACAACAACTTGGCTGGTCCCCTCCCCCAATTCCCCAACAGTGTTCCCCTCCCCCAATACCCCAATTTTTTTTAAAAGATAAGTAGTATCTCATTTTGTTTTTTTTAAATTAAAGTTTATTGGGGTGACAGTGGTTAGTAAATTTACATAGGTTTCAGGTGTACAATTCTATAATACATCATCTATATATTACATTGTGTGCTCACCACCCAGAGTCAGTTCTCCGTCCATCACCATATATTTGATTCCATTTGCTCTCATCTACCATCCCCTCTCCCCCTTACTCTCTGGTAACCTCTAAGCTGTTGTCTGTGTCTATGAGTTTTTGTTTCTTTATTTGTTTGTCTTGTTCCTTTGTTGTTTTCAGTTTTATATCCCACATATCAGTGAAATCACATGGTTCCCAACTTTTTCCGTCTACTTATTTCGCTTAGCATAATAATCTCAAGATCCATCCATGTTGTCTCAAATGGCACTATTTCATCTTTTCTTATGGCAGAATAGTATTTCATTGTGTATAAATTAACATTAATTGGGATTTCCCAAAAAACTAGTGAGACTGAACATCTTTTCAAAAATTTATTAGCCACTTGGGTGTATTCTGCTATCAACTGACAACTCATACCTTCTGTCCATTTTTCTATCGGGGTATTTATCTTTCAGTCCTTTAGTTAGTTAGTTAGTTAGTTAGTTAGTTAGTTAGTTAGTTAGTTGGTTTAGGTTTAAGGGAATTCTCTATAGAATCTCAATACTATTCCTTCATCACTTTACATACATATATTACATATCGCTTCTCCTGACCACTGAGTTGTCTTCACTTTGATATGTTTTTTCTTGCATGGAAGTTTTTAATTTCTAGTTTGTCAAATTTCTTTTTATTTCTCTGTGTGTTCTTTATGAAATACTCATTTACCCTAAAGTCAACATGACATTTTCTGATAGTCTTTTCTGAAAGTTTTCAAATTGTGCTTCTCACATTGGAGTCTTTAATCCAATTGAACAGTCAGTTTTCTTTTTCTTTGTTTTCCAAATGGTCTCTTCCTTCTCCACGGATCTGAACATGCAATCTGGGTCATATCTCAAGTTCCCCGTGTGTGGGTATCTTTCTTGGTTCTTGGATCCGTTCCATGGGTATGTTTATATTTCCCTGAGCCAGTAACTCACTGTTGAAGATACTAGAGCTTTACAATAGGCCTCAATATTTGGTCGGGTGAATCCTTTCTATTTCCTCATTTTAAAATAGCTTGGCCATTTGGGGCCTCCTTCACACAAATTCTAGAATCAGCTTGTCACATTCCTTAAAAACCCTATTAGGGGTTTTATTGACCTAGTATTAAACTTACACATTAATTTAGGGAGAATTTGAGTCTTCCCATGGATAAATATAATCTTTCTCCCTATCTTTTGTTTTTCTCTCTCCATTTATTTAAAGCATATTTTGTATTCCCCAATAGATTTATTATTTTCACTCCAAACAGCTTCTTTGTACTTACTCCTATATGCTGTGGATGAGATCAATATTTAATTTTATTATTTTGTTATTTGTTTTTACTAGTATGTAGAAATGCTGGGTTTTTTGTTTTTTTGGGGTTTTTTTGTATATTGATTTTATATCTGAGAATCTTGCTGAATTCATTTTTTCAAAAAAATCATATATAGATTATTTTAATTTCGTATATCAAGTCATATCCTCTGCTAATAATGACAATTTGGTTTCTACTTTTGCAATTTTTTTTACCTCTTATTTAAATTTTCTTTTGCTTTTCAACATTTGAGACTTCCCAGCAAAATGATGAATAGAAATTGTGATAGCAGGAAAATTTGTTTTTCTTTTTGTCTCTTGACATTTAAGAGAGTTTAAGAGATTTTCGTGTTTTTAGCATTTAATGTGAGGTCTGCTGTGGTTTTGTGGTATATCCCCAATCACATTAAGGAAATTTTTTTCTTTTCCTGATGAGCAGTTGTTCCAAATTCTCTCTCTCCTCTTCCCATCCCTTCCCTTCTATTCTCTTCTCTCCCTCCCTCCTTCCCCATATATATACAGAGGGTGCCAAAAAATGTATACACATTTTAAGAAAGGAAAAAATTGTGTTAAAATTATGCGGATGGAAACCACTTGGAGCATCTCTTGTAATTGCAGAAGTCAAACATGTCTTCTATTCATCTTTTGTTATCGGTATATATATTATTATAATTTTAATCCAGTTTTTTCCTCTTAAAATGTGTATGCATTTTTTTTGGGCACCCATAGTGTGTGTGTGTGTGTGTGTATGAAATCATATGATCCTCTGTTTCAAACTTATAATGAATTATATTAATAATTTTCTAATGTTTAGCTTTTCTTATATTATCAATTTAAGTCTCACTTGATCTTACGTTTTTTAAAAAAACTTTAAATCCATTGCTGGATTTGGTTTACTGATATTTCATTTAGGATTTTTGTATTTATGTTCTTGAAATAATTTTTTTGTGTCATATCATCCTTGTCTGATTTCAGTGAACTATCTTACAAAATCAAACATTACTTTATTATTTATTTCAAACTTTTGTTTAATGTGTATGCAGAACATATATGAAAAACTGGGCTAGAATCAAAGGAAAAACATGAAAATTGGTGGAAAAAAATATCAATGACTTAAGATATGCAGATATCTTACTGGCAGAAAGCAGCAATGATCTGAAATGACTTCGGATGAAAGTGAGAAAGCAGGACCACATTTGAGCATCAAGGAGACAGAAAGCTTGACTCCGGAAGCAACACACAGCTTTAACGTAGACGATGAAGACACTGAACTTGTTAAATATTTTGCATGCCTTGGTTCAGTCATCAGTTCAAATGGAGACAAGAGAAGGCTGAGAATTAGAAGGGCAGCAATGGGAGAATTAAGAAAGGTCACCAAGAGCCGGCCGAGTAGCGCGGTGGTGAAGTCCCACATATGAGGGCCAGTGACACTGCCCTCAAAAAAAAAAAAAAAAAAAGTCACCAAGAGCAAAGATTGTCACTAGAGACCAAGGCTGCAGTCATCCAGACCCTCGTGTTCCCAAATGCTATGTATGGATGTGAAAGTTGAACACTGAAGGAGGCTGAAGGGGGAATAATTAGTTCACTTGCGATATGGTGTTGGGGGAAAGCTCCATAGAGACCCTGGACTGCCAAAATGATGAACAAGTGGGTCCCTGAGCAAATTAAGCCTGAAACATGGCTGGAGGCAAAAATGACAAAGTTGAAGCTGTCCTCCTTCAGGCAACAGGGTGCTTTGGAAAAGACAATAATGTTGGGAAAATAGAAGGCAGCAGGAAAAAAGAAAGACCCAGTGAGAGATGGATGGACTCCATAAGAGAAGCCATAGGCTGAGTCCACAGGGGCTGAGCAGGGCTGTGAGGACAGGACACGGTGGAGTCACTCAGTCATAGGGTCACCAGGAGCCAGAGCTTACTGAATGGCATGTAACACACACACCCACACCCACACACGCACACGCACACACACACACACGCACACACACGCGCGCGCGCACACACACACGCGCGCACACACACACGCGCGCGCGCGCGCACACACACGCGCACACACACACACACCCTACCTTACCAAATGAGTTGGAAAGTGTTCCCACTTTTTCTAGTCCTTGGAACAGCTTGGAATGCTGGAGTAGTCTCTCTCTTCATGTTCCATAAACCCTCCCCATAAAACTGTTGCAAGTGAAATTGGTCCATATATTTCTTTTCTCTGGCTGTACTTTAATGTTAAAAATCAGGTATGAGTCTTTCGTAAAAATGAATTGCATCCACTTTGTGTCTTTTATTTACCATAGTTTTTTTTTACCCCTCTCCTAAGTGCTATTGTACCGGCTGACATTTTTCACCCCCTTCCCCTCTGTTTTCATGCCCCTTTCTCCTTCTCTCTGTCTCTGATAATTCTCATTCCAACCTACAATTCTCCTAAACTAAAGATGTCTATACACTCCATCTCTCTGTCTCCCTGTGCTGAATTCTGAATGCTTCCCAGAAACCCTTCAGTTTGCCAATATTTTTGTCATCTGTGTCTAATCCGCTGCTTAATCTTCTCATGAGTTTTCCCTTTAATTGATGTGATTTCTTGACTCTAATAGCCTGTCTGGTTCTTTAAAAGCAAACAAACAAACAAACAAATGCAGATTTTCTTTCATGGTTTCTGTGTCTTCTTTTATTTCCATAGTCATTTTTAATATGCCTTTTTGATCCATCTTTAATAGATTGTCCTATTATTTTTGTTTCTTGGAATAACAATCCTACCATCCGTGGTGCTTGCTGATCCTTTCTTATGGCACTTAATTTCCCTATGTAGCTTGCGTTTTTTATTGTGAGTTCATGGTCAGTGGGCATTGTTTCATCTGAAAGACCCCGGGCCTTAAGCTGGGAAGTGTCCCCCACCATGGTTGTTCTTTGACTCTTCCGGTCATCGAGGAGGCACTGGGCCCAGAACCATTTCTGTGCCTATTTCTAGGCTGGAGGTTCTCATGCTGCATGGGTCACTCAACTTCTAAGTGTGGCAGAGGAGGTCCTGACTTGAGTTTATTTCTCAGAGGCTCAACTTTTCTCCAAAAAAGAGGAGGCTTCCTTGCCGCCTATCTGGGTCCCTGCTTTATGCTGAGATATCATTCCTATTTCCCTACCTAAACGTGCCCAAGGCCCCATCTCGTGCCCTGAATAGATGTGAAAACTCAAACTGCCCTGGTCAGTCATAGCATCATCTAGCTTTGAGCTCTCTTTACAGTGGGGGCCTCTGATGGCTCCCCACCTTGCTTGCAGTGCAGCTATGCATTCACTATGAGCGTTTTCATCTCCTGATCCAAAATATTTGTGTGTGTTTGTGGAGTCGGGGCTGGGGGCCACTCATCAGCCTGACGGAGCTTGCTCCCCGATGTCTTCCTTATTCACCCTTCAGTATCCTGGAACCTGGATCCACGAGCAGCACTCGACCCAAGGGGTAGCAGACCAGAGGCACCCATGGCCCTGCTGCTGATTCGGCAGGCCCTTGTTAATCTTCAGGTCCGCCTGTGATGGGGTTCCACAAGGAGGCTCCCACATCTTGGCGTAGGTTCCCTCAGGGCTCCCATGGCGGGCTTCTTGGTTTTTCTCCAGTCCTACTGGTCAGTCTGACTCGGTTTCCTTTAAAAGCTCGTCTCCATCAGTTATCCAATACCTTACCTCTTGATGGTATCAGAGAGTCGGATGTTTCCTTTTCTCTTCAGAATGGCCCAGAAAAAGTCAGAGAGTTGCCTCAGTGCTGTCAATAGGTGTAAGAAATATTTTAATTGTGATATCATCAGCAGACACATAATTCTGCAAGGAAACATGGTTCCAGAATTGCATCCTAACAAAAAAAATATGGTCAATATGTGGGTCAAGGATTTTTCATTTTTTTTCTTTTATGAACTTTGTAAACCAGTATATTGACAGTTGGATTCAATATATTGAAAACACAATCCGATTTTATTCCTAATTCTGAGACTCCTGAAAACCTGCTTTCTTGAATCTTTCTACCTCTGTGTTACATTTTGGGCAAAATTGCACTGTTTTTCCAATCAGTAGAGGTAATATAGGGACAGTCTCCTATTCCAGGGTTTGAAAAGTTAAGTGTAGAGTAATGTCAAGCTTTCAGACTCTTGTCACATTTAAATCATCTCCCATTCTCTCAGACAAGTCTAGAGCTTGGACACCCACAGTGCTGGAATGAGTTTGAGTTGGCTTATTTTTGTTTGTCCTTTTTTGCATTTCTACTCTTCCTTCCAGAGTCACAGAGCTTTTCTGGGGTTAGGCAGGGGGACACAGAAGTGGTAAGAAGTGTCCTCTTCCCAGGGTTCGGGAGACCCATGCATGCATCCTGAGCCTCCCAACCCCAGGTGTGCACCGTATGCCATCCGTGCTCACTTTTAGCTCCACCATGAGGCAAACCAGTGTGGTCACAGCCTCTTGTCTTCAGATGTTTCCTGCATATGTAGATGTTTCCTACATACCACTAATCTTAGCATCCCTCTCACCCTGGGCACCCAACTGGATGATGCCTCATTAGACTTCAGCTGAAGAAGGATAAAAATGCATCATCCCTCCCATGGGGGGAAGTGGGAAGTCCCAGTTGTAGACAATTTTCCCCAAAAAATCTTTTTTTGTACATTTATCCCCCCTCCCAACTACCCGATAAACGCTTAGCGTGACTTTATAGAGGCTGCAACGATACCAGGCTGGCTAAGGCTGGTGCTGGCACCAGTGGCTTTGGACACTCCTGCTCGCTGCTGGCAGTGCTGCAGCCCTCGGTCAGCTCTGGGGGGCTTGGCAGCTCTTGTTTTCTCAGCCCTTGATGTCTCTGAGGAAATGGAAAGATAGCAGGAGAATCTGCACTTAACACTCTGTTAAATGACTGGTAGAAAGACTCTGCTTGTCACATTCCTCCCACAAATTGGTCAGCTAATGAGAACACTGTACTTCCAATTTTGAAATTAAAAGCACACTTGAAGATTGAGCGTTTTCACTTAGCAATGTTTTGGCATTTGAGTAACATGCTAAAATTTGGCTTTAAAAATTCCATGTTGTGGAAAGAACTAAGATGGAATCCACTTTGAGCAAAACCATGGACTGGATAAGTGCGTGCGAAGGGACAATGACTAGAAACTCAATTCTCCCTTTATCTGGAAGGAAGTTTCACAAAATTCCCTTGTTATCAAAAGGCATGAGCTTGCCTCACTTCTATAATTCTACTTAACAGTTTGGTTAAAAAAAAACCCAAAAAAAAATATCTAGCTTCCCCAGATAAACTTAAATTCCAACTCAGCCTTCAAGTCAAGATGTCTCTGTGTAAATATTTTCTAGGGTGTCAGATGGTCACATGTCTTATTAGGGAGACCACTTCATGGACGGTGTAGAGGCTTAATCACTGCACTGCACACCGTAGCTGACGTTGAATAATATTGTATGTCAACTATAATTTAATATATATATAGTCACAGGATGTGGAGTATAGTGTGGGAGTGGAGTCAATGGAATTGTAATAGATATCTATGATATGGGGGGGAGTGGGCGGCAGATTGGGGGATAAGGGTTGTCATTTTGTGGGAGGTAAAAAGTATAAATATGGCACTGTTTTGTACACCTGAAACTAATTTTAAAAAAAGGAAAAAAGGGCCAGCCGAATGGCACGTTGGTTAAGGGCTGGCTTGGGACGCCAGCGGCCCCGGTTCGGATCCCACATATGAGGGCCAGTGACACTGCCCTCTACAGCTAAGATGGTGAACAACAGCTCCACCTGGAGCTGGGCTGCTGTGAGTGCCCCGGTCGGCATAGCTGCAGCCCCTGCGGCAGTGGGCTGCCATAGGCTACAGTGAGTGGCCGGCAGCCAGTGTGAGTGGCTGGCAACTGGTGTGAGCTGCCAAGAGCCTCTGTCCAGAGGCCGACGACCGATCTGCCTCACCCGGGAAGAGCGCAATGACAATACCAACATGGGCCAGTGAAGCAACATCCTCCACAACTAGACTGAAGAACAAAAGGACAGCAACTTGTCTGTTCCCCTTCCCCAGCTTCCCAACACTGTTCCCCTCCCCCAATTCCCCAATAAAATCTTTAAAAAAAAAAAAAAAGGATGTCTCTGAAGGAAGCCACTTTCTAAAGCATTGCAAGAGGCTGGCCCAGAGGGCCCCCTTTCTACCATGCTGTGCTGTTTTCTTCATAGTGACTCTAAGAAGCACTACTGTTCTCTTTCTGTGGAAAGCAAAACATTGCTAAGAAGGGTTAATGCATTTGCTGAAGGTCACACAGCAAGCTGACAGATGAAATCTCACTGAACTATAAAGCTTCATAATTGAACTTGATAGTTTGTTGCACTCCCCAAAATAGCACCCCAAAGTTGCTAATAAAGCAGAACTAAGATGACTTGGACCCACCGCAGAAAGGGAGAGCAGCCTGCGCAGTGTCTGGGAAGCGGGTGAGAAGAGTGTCGGCCAGGCCTGCACCTGGGCCAGGGCCGAAGTGGCCGGAGCCAGAGACTTCCACCAGGAAACTGACTGGGAGTGGACAAAGTCTGTGACGCAATGAGTCCCCACGGTGGAAGTGATGGGGCGAGAGTCTTGAGAAGTGAGCTGTTGTTTAGAAGTGAGTTGTTTACGTGAACAGAGCGTAGTCTCAGATAAATTGACTTTCAGGACACTCCCTGAGGCAGAGTGAAGTTCCTCGCTGGTTTCTGTGCTCTTTCCCGGGCAGAGGGAGGCCACAGGACAAGGCCACGCTGGCACAGGCGGTCTCAGTTTTCCTATTAAAAACCCATTCTCCTAATAACCATTTGAAATAAGAAGACATGGAATTAAAATGACATCTTTCTCCATTTTTTCACTTTATGTCGTATACAAAGTACTACAAGACATTTCAGGATTGAGGTTTGGGCGACAGTCTCGCAATGCAGGGAATCGGTTTTGAAGATGACTTGCTGAGACTAAAGGAGGCAGGCAAGGTGCTGAGGTAACGGGGGGCCTGCCGCTGCCTGCTCCCCCGCCCCCGTCCTTCCCATGACTTCCCCTAGATCCCCCTCAGCTCAGACAAGGTGCTGAGGTAACGGGGGGCCTGCCCCTGCCGCTGCCTGCCCCCCCCGCCCCCCGTCCTTCCCATGACTTCCCCTAGATCCCCCTCAGCTCAGACAAGGTGCTGAGGTAACGGGGGGCCTGCCGCTGCCTGCTCCCCCGCCCCCGTCCTTCCCATGACTTCCCCTAGATCCCCCTCAGCTCAGACAAGGTGCTGAGGTAACGGGGGGCCTGCCCCTGCCGCTGCCTGCTCCCCCGCCCCCGTCCTTCCCATGACGGCCCCTAGATCCCCCCTCAGCTCAGACAAGGTGCTGAGGGAACGGGGGGCCTGCCGCTGCCTGCTCCCCCGCCCCCGTCCTTCCCATGACTTCCCCTAGATCCCCCTCAGCTCAGACAAGGTGCTGAGGGAACGGGGGGCCTGCCGCTGCCTGCTCCCCCGCCCCCGTCCTTCCCATGACTCCCCCTAGATCCCCCCTCAGCTCAGACAAGGTGCTGAGGTAACGGGGGGTCCCCTAGATCCCCCTCAGCTCCGGTCCCATTCTGCTCTCAATCCGGCAACAACTAATTTTGGCTCAGGTTCCAAGAGCAGCAGCTGCGACCTCCCCTAAGTTCCTGGGGTACAGGAGATGGGAGGGGGTGGAGGAGAGAAGGACCCCAAGCTGGGGACTCATGGCAGGGGCCACGGAGGAGCTGCCCAGAGCTTGGCTACATCTGTTCGCAGCCTGCCCACCCACCTTCAGAACCAACAATAGACATCATTGTTCTAGGTGGCTGTTCTCAGGGTAGTGAGTACCTTTCTGTCTGTGATGATATGTGCAGCACTGAAGTGCTACCTACATCCCATCGGGAGGCCAGGAGTTTGGATTCCTTTTCTGGTATTTCTAAATTTAAAAAAAAAATACAAAGCCCAAATGCACATGTACTATATGATCTCAAATCTATGGATTAAAAAAAATGTGTAGCACTGAGAGAAACACTGTTATTTAATGTGAAAATTTGTTTATAACCAGCAACGGCATTCACATGTATGGGGACACAGCTCTCTAATAGTGTCCCCTCCACCTACAGAGAGAGGCAAAGGAACAGGGACCTTCTGAGATCCACCACCACTTCTGCACTGAGATCCAGGGAGACCGAGGTGGGCCATTGCTTGCCAGGACGTTAAGGAGATGCGTTTCTGTGATGAGATACACAGCGCATGCCGGTCCAGGCAGAAGAAAAGAGTTCTGGAGGAAAGTTCAAGGGGAGGCACCTTGAAAACAGAAAAGACTGAAGTCTTCAGGTGACAGGAGGCAAGGCAGCAGGATGCAGAAAATTCCTCCGTTGCCTGCTAGTCAGTAAACCTGCTTGCTAATCCCACAGAGGCCTTGTACTGGAAAGGGTGAGTAGAAATGAAGGGGGAAAGCTGTGAAATACTTATTACAATACCACTTACGTAAATTAAAAATGCATTACGTATGCAAATATACCCATTTTGCAATGACACGTGCAAACAAAAAGATGCAGACCAGGAAAAACAACAACAGAATGGTTCAACTAACCGGGAAGGGGAGTAGGAACAATATTTAGTCAGAAAAGGGAATGGATGGACATATGGATGGATGGATGGATGGGTGGATGGATTAATGCATAGATAAATAGATGGGTTAATGCATACATCAATAGATGATGTATAGATAGATAGAAAGACAAACAGATTAGGAACCTAGCATGGGCCACTGATTATAATGGGCCACGAACTAAAGAGTATAACTAACTCAGCCCTTTGCACCTGAGAATTAAGAAAAAGAATAATTTATTTAAGATAACAAAGCAATCATTCCCTGAATGAATTGGGTGCAAACTGAGCTAAAAAGCAGCAGCGGCTAGGAAAAATGGTACCCTATATCCCTCCCTTATCAAATTCCCAGACTGGTTGGCAGGAGTGTGAACTTCCC
This sequence comes from Aselliscus stoliczkanus, assembly GCA_033961575.1. Lineage (NCBI taxonomy): Eukaryota > Metazoa > Chordata > Mammalia > Chiroptera > Hipposideridae > Aselliscus > Aselliscus stoliczkanus. The sequence continues at coordinate 174,356,804 of CM066731.1, forward strand.
ACTGTGTGTGGGATGAAGTTCCAGACAATGTAATTTGAATCCTGAAAGACAAATTTCATCATCTGACATCTGGTTTTCATTTCTGTATGTGTGTGTGCACTCACATATGCATAGAAGCAAAGCTTAGATGGACCATTTGAAACGATTAGGGTTGCTTATCTCAGGAGAGTGTTGGGGAAGGGGTTTCATTTCTACTTTACATTCTGTTTAAAACGTTTACCAGACTTCCTTCTCCCTCTTACACATCAGTCCGGAGCCAACTGAAGCTCTTCATGTCACAGGCTTCAGTGACAAAGCAAAGCCCTTACCAGCAAACGTGGATACTGTGTGACACCAAATGGTGTCATTGATAGAATAGTTTTAGAAATGGAAATTTCAGATTTCTCTCTGAAGCAAAATGTCATTTACTCTGTGGCTGGTTGCACAAGCATCTCGGGAGTTGAGAAAGTCAACAGCCATGAGACTGAAACTTCAAGTGATGCATCTCTGGCTTTAGTCCCTTCTCTGTCTTTAGCTTTAAAATGCTTTCATTTCATACCCCCAAAGAATCATTTTGTGTTTCTTTCCTAGGAAGCTCTCCCTCCTCAGAAGTTATCGATTGGTTTATAAGAAAAATCATTGTACTTTGTTGACAAATGAGCTCAAATCTTGATGGCTTCATGTCAGTGGTTGAAAATATTTCATAATCGACCATGATAATAGACAGGTCGCAAGGGAGTACTGTGGACGTGCTTACGTAGGTTGAATGATGTGGCAAAGGAAGAGTATGGGGTGAATTTTTGGCTTTGGGTATAATTTGGACATAGAATTAATGACTTTCTTGTTTTGACTCATTTCACTCAGTTCTGAAGGAAGTGGCAAGCTTGTCCCCAGTTGGGAGCAGGACTGATGTGACATGATGATGGGTCTTGTCCCTGGGGAAGCTGAGGGACACAGCCAGTGTCCACAGGGTCACTGGTGTTAAGCCCAGTGGGTGTCAAGAGGGCAGAACCAGGGGAGTGTGGAGGCATCAGGGAGGCTAAGCACTCCTTTCTTCTCCCACAGTCCACCTTGGTTCACGGGGCAGTAAGTTCTGGCCTTTCTCCTCACTAGAGGTGTCTGAGTTGCAGGGTGGGGTAGGGGGTTGAAGCATTCCTGGTTCTGTGTCTCTTCCCTCTCCAGCTCCTCTCCAAGAGGAGAGGGTTCGATGACCTGGTCAGAGCCAGACTCTCTTTGGCCACATCTGAAGTATGATAGTGTTGTGGTCTGTCTGCTTGTGTCCCCCCAGATTCATATGGAAACCCTGATCCCCAATGTCATGGTATGTGGAGATGGGGGGGTCTTTGGGAGGTGATTAGGTCGTGAAGGTGGAGCTCTCATGATGGGATTGGTGCTCCTAAAAAAGGACACATGAGAAGTATTGCTTCCTCTCTCTACCATGTGAGGACACAGCAAGAAGGCGGCCGTCTGCAAATCAGGAAGAGAGCCCTCACCAGGAACCAAGTTGCCCTGCACCTTGACGTTGGACTTCCAGCCTCTGGAACCGTGAGGAATAAGTGGCAGTTGTTTAAGCTGCCCCATCTATGGTATTTGTGTTGTAGCAGCCTGGACTGACTACCACAGACCAGTCGGTCATATGTGAGTCATTCCCCACTCACACTTCTCTGTCTCTGACCTTTTGAAGGCTTCCTGCTTTGTGAGTTCAGCTTAGCCAGGGCTCTCGGCACTGTTCTGCCCACCAGCTGGTCAGGTGGACTTCAAGTCTGCTCTATGGACACAGGGGTGTGAGCCTGGGGTCTCCTCACCTAAGCCACCTCCTCCAACTCAGTGTCACCAGGGAGGCCCTGTTTCTGTGGGGGTTGGAAGGTCAGCAGGCTTTCTCAGCACTGAGGACCAGTGTTATTTCCCAGTTGGCTCTGGACCCTGTGCAGATCACTCCCTGGAATTCACTGGAGGGGCGAGGGAGTGGGTGGCAGGATCAGTCCGTTCGCACCGCTGCCTGTGAAAGCAGGTGGTCCAGGACCTGGGGGTTTTCAGTGCTGGCTGTCTCTCGTATACATCCCAACAGAGACATGACTAACATCTGGCGTGATTCTACAGTCTGAAGTAAGTAAACACAAGCACAGGGAATGGAAATTTTATCGATTGACTCACTCAGGAACCTGAAACTTCAGAACAGCTGCTCTGCTTCTGAACCAAGTCTGACAGGATGGGGAAAATAGACATACTATCAATAAGGATGGAATCAGTTGACCAACACTAGCAAGCCACCTGAATCAGTTGACATCGACAGGATGCTTCATCCAAAGACAGCAGAATACATTGCTTTTGAATGCATGTGGGATGTTTACCGAGAGGGCCTTATGCTAACATAAGTCAAGCAAATTTCAAAAGAGTGACATTTTATAGGACCTGTTCTAGAATCAGCAGATTTTAAGTAGAAAATAAAAGATCTAGAATATTTCATATATCTCAAAAAAAAAAAAAAGGCGAAATAATCCTATACTGAAAGAAATCAGAACTGTGGCTGCCATGAGATTGAATGGAAGGGACATGAAGGAAAGGTCTGGTGGGGGTGATGGAGACTTTATCTGTAACGATGGGTGTTGCTTACACAGATGGATATACATTTGTGAAAAGTCATTGAATCCTACACTTAGGTTATTGGCATTTCAATGTGTATGAATATCACATCAATTTAAAAAAAAAAGTAACTGAGGCACCCTTCCTTCCCCCTCACTACTGTGGAAATGACACTCTATACATAGGGTGACCTTATGTCTTTATTATATTGTCACAGAATAATTATTCCTAACATCCCCTTTCATGCCAAAAGTGTCCTGTGTATGCAGTACACCTGTGGTGATTTCACCTCTGATGGGTCGGTTTTTAAGTAGGGCCCAGGCAGGGTGCCCACTGGAAGCAGGAGAGGTCAAGCTCAGGTCCAAGGCAGGCATGAGAATACTGTGGGAGGGGAGGTGGGCTGGACTGTTTCTGAATGGCTAATTTGGGGAGACTTAGACCTTGCTGGGTTCATATCATTACTTTGGAGCATCCACACAGGGAATTATGAAGCACGTGTTAAAAAAACAACATATTGGCGCAAAATGAGATGTAAAATTGGCACACAAGCAGCATGGCGTCATGCTCAGCACTGTGAGCAATCGCAGGTCTGATTAAAAGGGGCCCAGAGAAAGAGAGGAGGCCAGGACTCAGTGGGGAGGGGCCAGCTGAGAAAGTTGTCGGGAAGACAGGGTCCTGTGAGCAGCCGGCAGTCGGAGAGAAGGATCTGTGCACGTGCCTGGCGTAGTCAGGAGGGGCGCCTTACCCTTCAGCTTCAGTTCTCCGCCACTTGTCCCCAGTTCCTCATTTTTCCCCATTCCCCATTTGCATAAGGGCCAGGATTTCTTTTATTTCCCTTCATTGGAACAAATGCATTCTCTAGAGGGCTCCTTTCTCATTAGTTTATAAACAAATTGAACCCATCTAATAAGATCATAAACATCACGTCATACATCAGCAGAGAAATCGTGTGACAGCATCAGCATGAGGCTATGATACCCAGGGTCCAGAGTAAGCACATGCTAATTTCATTACATTGTCATTGTCTCAGTTAGGCTTTACTGAGTCACAAGCTACCCCCAAACAACACTGATTTATGGGCTCATGATTCTGTGGGCTGGCAACTTAGGCTGAGTTCAGTTGGCGGTTCTTCTGCTGGTCTTGTCATAGCTGGCTCACGCCGCTGCAGTCAGTTGGCAGGTTAGCTGGGCAGCATTGCTTCCCAGAAGACCTTGCTCACATGTTTGGGACCACACATGTCCAGGCCTTTTTCATATGGCCGCTGGGTTCCCAAGGCAGCAAGAGACAACAAACCCTAATAGAAATGCGTGTTTCAAGCTTCTGTTTATGTCATATTTGCTAGTGAGTTATTGGCCCAAACAACTCACATGATCAAGCTTAGATTTAAGGCATGGAGAAACAGACTTAATGTGTGGGACTGCAAAACTTTGCAACCATATTGTATTCTTTAGTCTACCAAAGTTCTAAAATCAGAATCTTCAAATAAAGAAAAAAATCACATAATATTTGCAGACACCTAAAAACACTTTCTAAGCCCAGCGTGATGAGTAGCCCATGTAAGGGTGATGGTCTTAGCAGAGGGAGAAGGAGCACGTTTGGGTGACGCCCTTGTGAGGCTGGGATTTACAATTAATTCTTAAGGATTAAGTAGTGTTTAGACTCAAATGCTACTATATGGCTGCTTGGCAAGTGATACGAGAAAACATAAGGTGTGGGAAAAGTGAGTTTAATTTCTGGATATTGCAAGTGGTTCTGTTCTGCGCTCTAGAGACATGATGTCAGCGCAGGACAGGTTTCAGCTGGGGAGAGCCACAGTGGTCTGAGCAGCTGCCTGAGTTCAGGGTCACTCACAGTCTTTCAAGACCGTGGGGAGGAAGGATGCCAAAGGCAGCAAGGGATCAGACGATTCTGATCACAGATGACTCGCTGCTAAGTGCTCTTTGACATTAAAGGGATAGTCTGGAAGTTCTAAGGAAGGTGTGGGTGAGCCCCGGGCGCAAACCATAGCTTTAGGGCCACACAGGTTTGCATCGTCTTTGAGTTCAGGTCAGGGCAGCAACAATTGGGCTAAGGATGGGGGAAAAAAAATCTACAATCATTCCTGGAGTTAATAGGTTTTTGTCATGATTTTTCCCCCCCCATGGGAAAGTAAGCACAACCTCAGTACTGCTTGTGCAAGAAAAACATGGTCCTGGTTAGGGGTGGTGGCCTGGCATGAGCTTTGCCAGCAGCAAATGTTAAGGAAACATTTTATCTCCACCTGGGGCAACATCGCCACTCTCCAGCCACTGGTCTAGCTTAGATGAGGGTGGGCTCGAGAAGAAGTGTGACATGTGTTATTTATTTAGTTAGTAAGTTCTCAAGTAAAGCTGGGATGATGGTAAAAAGCCTCATTGCCAGTTTCTGGGAAATAATCTGGAGCCAGCACTTTGGAGAATAAAACATCCAGATGCAAACTCGTGGATTACACATTCAGAAAGAACGTGTTCGAGTCGGTAGTATGCTGGATAACCCCTCTGTGCAGTAACCATGGTGACCGGTGGGCTGGGCAGACAGGCTGCTCCTCTGGAATGAGCTGCATGAGAATGTCTGCCTTAGCCAAGTCCTGCACACCTACCCACCTGCCCAGCAGGGAAGTCCCAGAGTAAGGAAGGGGTCATAGGTGGGCCATCAGAATCTGCTGTGCACACTGGGAAGAGAAGAGAGCATCACCGGGAACATTGATGGGCAAGCTTCCACTGTGGGCCTTGAGGCTCGGCCTCCCTGGGAAATTCACGTTGCAGGGCAAGGAGCCTGGGCTGCTAGACCACCACCTCCCTCCATGCTGGGCTTAGGGCTGGTTTCGGGGGGCGAAGTTCAGGCACTGCGGCCAGCCTGTGCCCTGCCAGGCATGCTCCCAGCCTGTGAACACCCACAGGCAGAATGTCGTGAGTGCTTGCAGTGGGAAAGATGCTGTCAATGTAAAAGGGACAAAGCTGGGGTGTGACAGCTCCTGCTCCCCAACACTAGCAGTGCCTGATGGTGGGTGCTCTGTCTTAGTGCTTAGTTAGTATAGCTAGGGAGCCAGTTAGTTAGTTGTAAGTCCCTGGGAGTTTAGAACTGTTACTGCAGTGTAACCTCATTTATTCAGATGGATTCACCAGCAAATTAATCTAAAAGGACTCCCTTGGTTCTCTGCCAGGGAGCAAAGAAGGGCAGTTTTTTCTTGCTGGAAATGGGTAAAGGCCGTCGTGATCAAATACCAAAGCAGGCCACATAGCATGGTGGTTCTGAGTGTGGACTCCGGCTGGGTTAGAACCCCAGCCCCACCACGCACCAGCTGTGTGTTCTTGGGAAGTCGATTAACCTCTCTGGGCCTCATTTTACTCATCAGTACAATGTGGGTAATAATAGCAGGTTTTGAAGATTAAGTAAATTAATATTTGAAAGTATATAGCGTGGCACCTGGCTATTTACATGTTTACTGTCCAAACAAACAGATGTGAGACCCAGACTCTAAAAACTCACCTATAATCAGGTGTCCAGAGTCTGCGGACTGAGGTGCTGGTCTAGCCCTTGGGGCAAACTTTCTGAGAAAGCCAGGTGACCCAGGAGACATTTCCCAGGCTTCCCTTACTGCACCCCACCTCTCTCCCTTTGCAATCCAGCCAGTGGGCAGAATACCACATAAAGAAACTGGGAACGATCAGTACGGGTAACTTACTGGGCCTCTATGCATCTCAGGCACATGGCACCGAGCCTTGTCATTTCTTAGCACGAGTTGTGATGGCACCAAGTTCAGGGCCCCCCAAGTCCATCCGATTCCCATCAAACCTCCTTCCTTTAAAATTCTCCAGCCCCTCCACTCATGTGTTCTGGGTTTCCCTGGGTCCCCCACGTGTGTTAAAGAGAAGATACCAGTCCAGGTAGTTCTGTCCTTGTGGACACAGTGTTAGGGCCTGTTGGAGTGAAAGATTTATGTCCCAGCGCAATTCAGGCATCAACTTTTAGGCGATGGTTTCCGCACGTACAGGAGAAATGGATGGAGTCTGGTGGAAGGTCTCTACCACTTGTGCACGTAATTTTGCCTTGTTTCTAAGGAGGGGTTACCTCCCAGCTGTGTCTGCCATTTGTTCCTTCAAGGCTTTCTTAGGGACCAGGAGTTCAGTGCCTGTAACCAGTGTGTGTGAAGGCTCCACGTGCCCTCAGCCCCGTGCCAGGCTCTGGAGACACACTGCTGAGTAGCGTGCATCCCACGCTCTCGGAGAGGACAAGGTCAACACTCTTTACTAAGATGTACAAGGAGAGTGTAATGGGAGTCACCTCTGATTCCCTCGCCTTTCAATCACTAAGAAGTGAACAGAGAAGGCACTTTTCAAAGGCAGGAAGTGGCCCCACTAGTGTGTTCAGTAGCTCCTCCAGTTAACTTTAACCCTACATTATTTACATAGAGACAAAACTTTTCTTTTTCTTCCCAAAACAGCCAGATTACAAGGGAGAAAGGGATATGGACATACTTTCTTCAGTTCATACTCTTTAACTGGTAAGAGGCTTTCTCTGAGGTCAGCTATTGATAAGGTCAGGAGCAAGGCAGGACAGGGCGCTGAACCTCTGGCTGTGGAAAGGTGTGGCGCCCCTGCCTGGGATGGGGAGGTGGCACACAGGAGCTGGCACAGGGGCAGAGTTGCTCAACGTGCCAAGGAGAGGCGCCCACCACCCGCGGCTGGGCTCGAGGCTGCCCAGCGAGGATAAACAGCCTTCCTAGCAAAGGTTTCCCATCTGTTCCATTTCCTTTATTCCAAAAGAGATTGTCCATCACATGGATTCACTCTTCTCTTCAGGAGTATCCAAACTGAGGAAATGAAAACAATATATATGCTTGCTTCAAGTTGGGAAATCAGTTGGTCGCTCTTCAAGAATGCTGACTGGTGCTTAGTCCAACTGAGAACAGGACACGGACTCAGTATTCTACACTCGAGGCCCTCAAAATAAAGAACACCAGGTCAGGAAGGACTTGGAGTGTGAGTCAAAGGAAGTCCCGCTCGGGTTAATTTGGGAGGCTGTTAGGCGTCCTTTCTAGAAGCTGAACTTGGACATTTGCTATTAACATTTTTTGTTATCCAAATGGGATTTAACCAATATTCCAGAGAAGTACTTTGATTTCCCACACGTCCTAGAAAGTATATCAATGTGAGACCAGAGGACACCAGGAGGCACCCCAGCGCGGGGCTGATCCCACCACCAGGGTACTTAGAGCCTGGCGGTGAGGCTCTGAAGTCAGACGGACCTGAGGGTCCAGACGAACATCAAGGCTTCCAAATGTGTTCCCTTTAACAAGTGTCTTAAGCTTTCCAAGGCTCCTTTCTCACCTATAAAATGGGGACAGTCACATCTTCGCCACAGAATTGCTTTGAGATTCGAGGTGCTAATCCATGTAGAGATCTGATGCTAAAGACATTCAGCTTCAAATCCCAATGTTGATGAAACTCAAAGCTTTCATGGGTATCATTTTTGACTGTTAAGAGGTGAGGACTAAGGGTATTTATCTATTGTTTTTCTCATGTTTGGATGCGTGAATAAGCACAAAAGTGAAATGGTCCATATCTCTGTCCCAGGGAACTCAAAGCTTTCATGGGTATCATTTTTGACTGTTAAGAGGTGAGGACTAAGGGTATTTATCTATTGTTTTTCTCATGTTTGGATGCGTGAATAAGCACAAAAGTGAAATGGTCCATATCTCTGTCCCAGGGTTTCACCGTCACCTCTCTCAGCAAACCCTCACCCTCCACATCTTTAGAGGCAGCTGCTCAAAAAGGAACACTTACCTTTCCCAAGATGCATTGCTATTTATTTAAAATGCAATTATAAATACTATCAGGACAAAGGTTCTATGTGCGTTGGGTAAATTTTAATTGAGATCCTGGGGAAGTGATGCAGACTGAAATAAGTTGATTACAGCTGCTGAGAAAAGCTGGCTTCGTCTCAACATTGTTGGTTTTGAGCACTTGGATCATCATTTGTTTGGCTGGGGTTCTTTTCATGTCTTCTGTTCTTGGATGTGTTGAGCTCCTTGCCTCTCAGTGTTCATCCAATTTTGATAATTATATCCATTATATATATATATTTTTTTTCCAATATATGTACAGTTGGGATCTCCAAAGGGGACTTTTGATAAGATCACTTTGATTTTCCTGGAGAAAGAATGGCGGGGGTGGGGGGCAAGGAACACAAATAGATGCAGGTACATGCTTAGCACACTATTGCTCAGACCAGGTGAGAGATGACCAGGTAACACTGGCCAGGGTGATGCTGATGGCAATGAAAAGAATTAGATCAATTTGAGTATTTGTAAGGTAAAATCAATGGCTTTTGTAGCCATGAGTGTGAATAGGCTCACCCATGCTGGACTGCGTTTGGAAGAGGAGAAAAACTAGGGCCAGACATCCAGGAATCTTGACATTAAATAATTCTGCAGAAGATGAGCCTGCAAGGAAGTGAAAAGAAGTGTCGATAAAGGTAGCAGGAAAACCGGAAGAATATGTTATTACACAAATTCAGGAAGCAGTGTGCTCCTCAAAACACGGAGTGGTCAAAAGTGAAATAGAAACATTCTTTCTACACCATCTTTCCACTTCTAAAGACTTTTTTTTATCCTGAAGACTCTGTGTGTTTGTGATATGGCAGTTGATTTTATTCATTCATTTTTTTAGTTTTTTTCAACCATCCCTCCCCTCCACCATTCTCCCCTTTGGCAACCATTAGCTTGTTCTCCATATCTACGGGTCTGTTTCTGTTTTATTGTGTTCATTTGTTTGGGGTTTTTTTCCTTCCGATTCCACAAATAAGTGAAACCATACGGTATTTGTCTTTATTCTTTTTACCCTAAAGACATTTAACCACTTTGCAGCCTTTCTGTCTGACTCTTTGCATCTCTCTCATTTTTTCCAGCGCCCTCCTTCTTTCTTTTCTTATCTTTATCTTTCCATCTTCCTCTCTTTATTCTCCCTATTCCTACCTCAAAAAACAAACAAACAAAAAAATTGGCCCTAAATGTCATAGTTTTTCTCAAATTACAGAAACCTTTTATCCAACTCATAGTCAATAATATTTGTAGAAAAAAAATCAGTACAAAATTAAACGGACAATAACTAAAGCTGCGCAGAGTAAAAGCTGCTAATAACTAAAATTTTGCAAGTAAATCGTCCTACCTAAATTTATTTATTTACTTGTTTGTTTGTTTGTTTATATTATTGGTTTCAAATGTACAAAACTACATAGTGATTAGATATTTACACACCTCACAGAGTGATAACCCCCCAAGTCTCCTACCCATCTGACACTGTACAGAGCTGTTACAATACCATTGACTATATTTCCCATGCTGTATTTTACACCCCAAGACCATATATATTTTTTAATTATAGTTCCCATTCAATCTTATTTTACATCAGTTTCAGGTGTACAGCACAGTGGTTAGGCTTTTATGTAACTTATGAAGTGATCCCCCCCATACGTCTAGTACCCATCTGACACCCATCCTTACAATATTATTGACTACATTCCCCATACTCTATTTCACAACCCCATGACTATTTTGTTGGACTTGTTAGAAATAATGAATAATGACCACAAAAGAAAAACATATAATGGCAAAAGCAGTGACTGTTCAAATTACACTAAATGAGGATTCAGATACTGGTTTTCATTATACTATTTTCTTCCCAATACATGAAGAAAATTGACCTTGATGGAAATTATTCCAGTAAAATGAAAATGGAGACAAGTAAAAAATATTTATTTTGACCTAAAGTAAGTTGGACAATGAATTATATTCTAATGGAATTCACTCTAGAAAATAACTATTTCACAGTAAAATCATCAGTGCTCTTGGAACTTTGAGTAAAATGTTGCTCTTCAAAATATCCTCGGGGTAAAAAAGTTTCAGAGGTCAAAACATCATATTAACTCCATTTATTTGCATGGGGTTGTGCAAAACAGTCTTATGACTTAAAATGTTTTTCGTTTGTTGATTTTCTCTGTTCATTTGTACGTTTGATTATGTGTGTTTTCTCTTCCATTCATGGCTCACATGTGTCAGTACTCTCTATAGGTTAATGTTAACAATTTGGGAAAGGAATGATATGTATATGATGTATATGATGTATATGATGTACTTTATGTATATGATGTTTTGTGTATAATAGGAAGTTGAAAATATTTCCCTGGGAATAAATACAAAATTAACCAGTCATTGAATGTGCAAAATCTTTTCCTCTCATAAAATCAGTCTAATTTTACTCGTATAAACACCTTGAAAGTTAGTAAGCTCTGTGCTAGCAACAAGCCTTCATGTTCTTTTACAGAGAAATGTTCTCAGTGAAGTAAGATTTTATAGTATTTGTGGATTCATTTGAATTTGCACTTTTCTTTCAATAAGAAAAGGAAAATGGTTTCGTAGGCTGTAAGCCTGGGAATCATGTTTTCTTTCTCATTTTCTCTTTGATTCACCATATTGTTTTAGGCAAGTCACGCTGTCTGGGTCTTCACTATGTCGCCTTTCTCGAGAAGCCAAATGGCTCTTGAAGGATCATCTCTGCACCGAGGCTGTGAGGCCCCAGGAGGTCCTGCTTGTGTTCCGTCTACAGAGGGTGAACGTGAGGCCAGTTTTTCATCACATCGGAAATCTAGAGCCTAATGCCGGGAGGGCTGGAATTGGTCAGGCCGCCCACGACGACTTCCCGTCAGAATGGCTCCCTCAGTGGTGCCTGAATCCTGGCACCTGGTGGACGACACTTCTCCCTTGGGAGGAGGTGGTGGGAATCGCCTCGGAGGAAAGGGAGGCCCCTTTGGTTCTCTGTGAAAACGGCACTGAGATTTTAGTCACGGTAGTTTCTGGGCGTGGACAGATGGAGCGCAGCGAGGGGGGCAGCCGCCAGGACCAGGCCCTCCGGCTCTCCCTGCAAGGTCGGAGGGGTGAAGCACCCCAGGATCTGCCTGGCCCCACCTTGCAGAGCCCACTTAAGGGCCAGGTGATTCATTTTCCTGTGTTTGGACAACTAGACCGGACCATACTGACGTTGCCCGCCGGACAGACACTTGCATCAGACACACACACACACATCAGCTCTGTGAGGTCAAAGCACCATTTCCGGTTTCATAGATGGCCTTTGGGCAGTCTGAATGCTCAGCTGATTGTTCACGAATTTTCATGCTCCTCTCCACCCACGCAGCCCCGGGGGAATGAGTACCTCCCCTCCCCATACTGATGTTGGGCTTGGCCATAGGACACGCTTTGGCTAACAGGGTGTGAGCAGATGTGAAATGAGCATAAGCCTTCAGTGTGCTCACGCAGTTTGGCTTGGCTCTTCCATCAAAAGAGCTTCCCTTGGGGGGCTGCTGCCTCTCCAGCCTGGCCCCCAGAACAAAACATGTGCAGCAGACCTGAGTTTCGCCCAAAACTCAGAGCCAAGCCCAGCTGACCCACAGCCTGAAATGACCCGCTCCACTGTATCAACATGTAAGTTCACAAGCATGAGGGTAAATACATGTAATAAGACACGGAGCTTGGGGTGGTTTGTTACACAGCATTGTTGTGGGGAGAGCTAGCTGATACAGAGGACTGTGTATTTCACCAAAGTCAGGGAGATGTTTGATTCCAAGCACCCAGCTTTGCTCATCCCCAAAATCATGCTCTTAAAATCACATCATGTAAGGCAAACAGTATGGGGTGGGGGAATCAGGACAAATTTGGGAAACTACCCCCTCTGCAGTAAAGCTGGCTACTGAAGCTTCCAGAAGGAGCAATGACACAAGAGAAACATTACACAGGAGCTTATTCAGGAGACGTGAATTAGCCGTGAATTAGAACAAGGAGATTTGTTGACAAATCTACCCAGATTTAGGTTTCCAGAAGATGTGCTACGTAAATTTTTTGGTCCATCTTCCCAATTAAAAAAAAAAAATACACCCGTGCTAATTCACGTGCTTCATCTGTGAATCTAAAACATTTTGATATGTAGGTTTATTTTGTATTTAAACTTGGCATAAATACCTGTTTTCAATATTATAAAAATCTACATCCTTAAATGTTAAAATAGTAATATTTCACAGCAGAAAGAAAATTACGAAACATGGTAGTCACACAGGCTCTATCTGTCCTCCCACCCCACACCCTGGTCCTTCTCCGGGTATTGTGTGGGGAGATGGTGTGAGGTGGGAATCACAAATGTGGGAACTGCTGAGTGCTGGAACATTTATGACACTGAGGGGTGGGGTTATTTGCTTGTGTTTGCATTTCTGTTCATTTGCTGGGTACTTCTCTCTCCTTTGCTCATGGCCTAAGTTAAGGAAATATAGTGAACTAAACAAGAGATTTAGGGAAACACTGAATCAGCAGCAACTAAGTGACAAAGAAAATCTTAAACTTGCATAGAGGTGTCACATTTCCATCTTTTTATCACTTCAAGAATATGAATTTATTGTTATATGCTAAAGTATAAAAGCTACTTTTTAAACATAATGCTCTTGAATCATGGTCATTCAAAAACAGATGTCTCTTAATTTTTCGATTTTTTTTTTTAGTCCACTGGGAAATGCTATGTGCGCATGTTTAGAAGAATCCTACGAATTTTAAAAAAGGGGTTTCCCATCTGAAAAAGACACATGGAGCCCCCCTCCCCCGGTCTGTACGTCTCTGCACTTGTACCGTGAAGTCGCAGTTCTTTGTGGAGACGGAAGTGGAGTCTCGTGTTTGCTGCCCACGCACCCAGGGCGGGCGCTGGGCCCAGGGCTTCCTATGTGCAGCCGTGAGTCACCACAACAGCCCTGGAGGCCTGCGGTATAATCTGCATTTGCAGACAAGACTCAAGGGGAGTTCCTTTCCCAAAGACTTAACCAGTAAGTGACGGAGCTCAGCACTGAACCCAAGTGTGTCTGGCTCCAAATTCCGTGCTTTTCCCAGCACTCCGGGCTGCCCCCTCCCAGGCTCTTTCCTCCTCCCTGAGTCGCGGGGCCAGAGGAGTGACCCTGACCTTTGAAGGGCCCACGAGGACGCGCTCCTTGGGACAGGAACAGGCTCACCATATGATAAGGACCTCCCTCAGGCCATGTCTCACCACTCATCCTGGGCTTTCTCCAGTGCATCCCCTCGCCCCCTTTCTGTTCATTTTGCGGCTGTTTCACTAACTTAACTAGTGGAGAGATGTGTCTGAGACTCAGTCAATTTCCCTTTCAGATAGAAATCAAAGGAAAACCTTTGTGTTTCCAGGGAGGGCATTTATGGGGAAAGAAGTTAACATAATGGAAGGTTGGAGGTTTTACTTTTTCCTTCTCTGATGCCTTTCATTAAGAGAGTTACTCATGATTTAGCTACAGTATCATGGAGACATATATTTTAAAAATTAGCCCTGACTGTTTCAACTTTGAGTGGGAAATGTGATATTTCTTGTAATGCATTTTTTTCCCCAACACGACGCCAGTGTCAGCAGCGGCTGTGTTGAATCACCAGTGACTTGGCAAAGAGGCGTGATCGAAACTAAAAATTACCACTTTGGCATATGTTCTCTAACATCTGACACCACTTTCTTTGTTCTTCATATGATTATAATTTACAGTTTATTGAGCCAAAGATCGAGGGATTATTTTAGATTATTATTTTCCCTCCATCCTTGAAATCCAACACATTAGCACACACTATCCGTTGATCGCCAAAATCTCATCTGTCTCTTCACTTCTGTCCATTACTAAGGCCACCTCTGTGGTCCCTGCCACCATCACCTCCCCTTTAAGTGAATTGGGGTGTTGGCCGTAGTGATCCCAGAACAGTAGGTTCCAACGGGGACTGTGCCCCAAATCCAAATGTATGGTAACCTTCCTAAAACCCATCTTCTACACTGGGGAGTCCAACTTCAGGCCCAACCTCAGGCAATTACAGGGGGAAGCCACCCTCCTCTCGCCAGTTTGGGGTGCAGCCAGTGCACTGCCGTCGTCTGGAGGGAACTGTAGCCAGGGTCTCGGGCACCACCAGGCCAGCCATGCCACACACATGCTCCCAGCACGTCGTCCATTCGCAGGCCTCTTTGTGGGGAGCTTTGGCCGAGGTATGTTTTCCTTCTCTGCTCGGCGCTTTTCCACTCTCAGGCTTCTCTGTCCCTCCCATGGCCTGTGGGTCCGTGAAGAGGCAGAGTCCCCTCCGCAGAGAGAGAAATCCTTTGCTCAGTGTCCACCTGGCCCCAGCTCAGCGCCTTTCCCTGGGGAGAGCGGGGCAGTGGGCAGCTGACGTCTCTTCCTGCCTGTTGCACTGTTGCATCAGCAATAAAGCTTTGAGGCTATTTTCACATTGGCTCATTGCCCTAATTGGCCATGTCAGCATTCAGTCTATGCAGCAACCTACGAGTCACCTTCTGTCTTAAGAATAAAATCGATGCTCTGCCATGAATGAGAGGTCCTTCCGTCACTTCGGGGGTTCCATTCTCCCAGTTCCATGCTTGTCTTGGTGTTAGCACAGGCTCCTTCTGCGGAACCTGCTCAAACTGCCGTGGAGACAATACAAAGGGGGAGCAGGGAAAGGGGGAAGCAAAGACTGAACTTGTCTTTCTCCAAGCTAACCGCTTTCTTTTTCCCTTTCCCACACAAGTACGCATTTTGGGGTAGGGCTCAGCCTGGGGAAATGCAGAGAAGCGAGTTGATCGCACTGGGACCTGAGGCAGGTGTTCTGCAAGCATCTCTATAGATGCATCAGTGACTGCTGGTCTGGTGCCCTGGTCGCCTTCCCTTCAGAGGACCACACACAGCCAGTGAGGTAGCTGGGACCTGGGAACTCTCTAGGAGGATGGGTCCAGCCTGTATCAGTGGGAACACAGTCCTTACTGCAGCTACAATGTTAATCATTCAAGTTTCTAGAAAATTCTATGGTCTGCCTTTCTGCACAGGCCTCATGGGGCTTCACAAGGCTTATTTGGCTTCAGGGAATAAAATTAACTTTTAAAGACAGTCATAACTTTTCCATTTCTTACTGATTTGGATTAATTTGGCCATGCCTGAGTTCACACCTATCAAGCACTCAGCTTCTCTGGAGTAAACAGTCATCAGGAAAGCATTCACCTCTCATGCCTGCTCTGACTAACTCTGGCTCCGTGGGTACCTTCTCTGAACCGTGGGAATGCAGTGTGATGGTCCCATCTGGGCCTCGCCCTCTGTGTGTGGGTGCCCCACAACCAGGAAGCCGTGGGTGGGTAGGACGCCTGGAGGCTGAGTCACCCCATTCCCTGCCCCTTGACCACAGACGTTTGGCTGTTGTCACTGCCCCTACACGGAGTCAAGCTCTTGAGCCCATGGAGACCTTGGTCTCCCCAGAGCCCTGACAGTCCACACAGCTAGACATTTGTTCCTAATTGTTCACCCACCTCCCACTCTGCCAGCGACTGGAACGTCCCCCTGGGGGGCTGAACCGCAAGCTAAGGACTGCTGACCTAAGGAATAGCTATTTTTGCTTCTAAAGATTCTCAACACAGAGAATGGAAGTATTTATATTTTGGCGTTTGAATGAAGAGCTGGGTAGTCTTCTGGGGCCATTATGGGTTATTCCATTAATTCTGGGAAGAATCAGACAATATTTTCTCAGCTCCTTGGCTGAAGGCACTGAAGAAATTCTACACAGGGACAAAGGGACAAAGATAGTTGCCTGAGTTTCAGGGAAAGGAGGAAGTTAAAAGGATGTAGACTCAGGTGTCTTTGCCGGGGAGGCAAGAGCGAGCACTCTTCCATGAGTCTCCCCCTTAGCTCACATCTATGAAGCCCTTACTTACAGATCCAACGGCCCCATCCCCCAGTGTGGGACCCCGTCCACTCCTAAGGCATCAAAGACCAGTCATGCCTTTCTCGTGGGTTGCCTGAACTCCTCAGCTGGACCTGACTCCTCACATCCAACTTCCTCACACCGCTGTCAACGACAGCGGTTAACTGCCTCGTGCTGCGTGAAGCCCGAGAGACACAAAAGGAAGTGCCCGGCCCAGTGCAGCTGCTCTTCTGGACATCACCTCCAGGAGCACGTTTGGTGGCCTGGCGAGAAATGCTCGCTCAGTCAGGCAGGAAGCTGGGCCCGCGGAGCCTGCTAGGGGTCAGGTGACTTCCCAACTCCAATGTATGACGCATGTGGGGTAATGGGTAGAATTTTCTAGAGAGGGTTATAGGTGAAGTGACATCAGTGATTCTATTAATACTTCCCAAGGCCACTTTCCAGCCATCATCCTTGTTCTTTTAAGTATCAAGCCGTCAGCACTACCATCTGCAAACCACTCCATTGCATCCATCTCATAAGACTGAGATGCGTTTAACGTTCACCTGGCTTAGCACACGGACCCATGAGAGCTATTAGTGTCGCCAGCATCCTCGCAGAGGGAGGAACTGAGGTGTGGGGAGGGTGTGCAGCTCACCCAAGTACACACATCTGGGTTGAGACGGACCCAGGAGAGCCCATAGCCCATGTCTCTAGGTTCCCGGGAACACCAGAAGGTGAGTCTTGCATGGGGACACCTGGATTGGGCTGGATCCCGTGGGAAGGGAGATCTCAGCCCCACTCCCATTTGCTGTCTGTCTTCCTGCCCTCTCCATTTTTGACACTGGCTTTTTGCCTATGTTCCCAACATCACCTCCTTTTCTGATGATCCCTGTGTTACTGTCCTCTAACTGCTGTGACAGATTGCCACCTACTTGGGGGTTGAAAATAACACGCACCATTCTGTAACGGTTCTGGAGACCAGCAGCCTAAGTCAGCATCACCGAGCTCCAGTCAAGGTGACGGCAGTCGTCTGCAACCTTTCGGGGCGCTAATGCAGAATCCATTTTTCACATTTCCCAGTTCTGGTGGTGATGGCAGTCTTTGGCCCATGGCTATATCACGCCACGCTCTGCCTCCATGGTCACGTGGCCCTGTCACAACTCCCTCTAGTTCCCTCTATAAGGATTCATGTGATTGCACTAGGGCCCATCTGCACAGTGCAGGACAATTTCCCCATCACAGGGTCCTTAATTTAATGGCATCTGCAAAGACCCCTCATGAACTAAGCATCACAGGTCCCAGGGGTTAGGATGTGGATATCTTTGGGGGAGCCATTTTTCAACTGACCTCAAATTCCAAATCTATAGCTTCACCCTTGACCTTTAACTTTGAACCGCAGACCCAGATTCCTAACAGCCCACCAAACCCCTGCGGTCGGGGAGAGCAGGGCTTTGGACCTGCCGCCGCAGGCCACTCCCTCTGTACAGCCGCATTATTGTAGAATTCCGAGGCCTGGTGCCACAGTGACACAGAGGACCAAGCAAGGTCCTGCCTGGTCCCTGAGGCAGGTCAGGCTGCACCCACTCATGAGAAGGGACCAACCACTAGAAAGCCTGGGGCTGTCTCCCAGGTGACGGGGGCATCTGGGGTGCCTGCTAGATCTGCATGCCTGCGGCCTTGCTTTGTTTTCCTGTCACTGCGCCGTGGTCCAGGTGGCAGGAACTGTCTGCAGCTGTGTCCCATCCTGAGTGTCCCATGTGGAATCGTTTTCTTGTTCTGGCACATCTGGAGGGAGAGTCCCTCACCACGAGCAGGGACACGCTGAATCTAAGATGCGACAAAGACCCTGGAGGAACCAAAGACCAGAGGCAGCAAGGAAAAAGGAACTCACTCAGAGAATGGGGTCTGAGTCAGGAAGGACCGGTAGGAAGTCACATGCATGGTGGGGCTCCAGCCAGATGGGTGTTCCGGGGGGCCTGTGAAGACGCCTCTCCCCAGATGGTGGGGCCAGGGGCGCTCAGCACAGGTGTTGTGAATGGGGGCCCGTGCTCATACATAACATCTGGAGCTCATCTCTGCTGGCTCAACCCCTTGCCAGGAAACGAAATCTTCTGCAAGGAAGGGCGTTTGTGCACACAAATGCGGGCGTGGGAGAGTCCCTGAGCTGCGGAGAAGGTTTCCTGTGACTTCTGAGAGTTTAGCATGAGGAAAGCACAGCTGTCTTGGACAGCCTTAGGAAACTGAATTTGCACGACAAAAGGAAGGCCAAGGAAGCCATGGCGTCACCTCACTGGCCTGTCATTTGACCAGCTTTCTCTTTCTTTTAGCAAGAATTTAATGTTGCTTCCAAACAGAAATGGGAAATTCATACCACTAAGCCTCATTTTGCTGGTTCCTGAAACTCGGCGTAAACGTGAGCAAAATGTTTGCTGTCAAACCTCACCCAGTCCTGGTTTCTAAATCCTAATTCACTGCTAACAACACACCACGAGCTATCTCCTCACTGAAAAAGTCACGAAGCCCACAGTGGTGAAAAGCAACCATTATCACATATGCTTTTAATTCCTATGGAGCTTTAAGGAAAGCACTTCTGTTCGTCTGCAGCTGGCCTCTGGACTCCCACCCATCCAGCATGGAAGTACTTGTCTTTCAAAGCTCTCCTCTCTGCTTATCTGTGGGCCTCTCCGCGCAGTGGTGCTGGCGAGACCACCGATGGTCCCCAGAGACTGAAAGCACAATTTTTGCATTAATCATCAAAGAGCATCCTTACAGGGTTTTCATGCTTTCAAGAAAAATTCTATTTTACTTTGCTTGTTTCTCTCTGATTGAATTTTTAATGATCCTACAATAAACCCAAATAAATCAAAGTGTTGAGGAAATCTAGCCGATTTCTAGTATATGGATTCTCTGCTAGCATTAAAATAGCTTTCTTCCAGCGACTGCAATGAAACGATGATGAATAAGGAAGGGAATTGCCCGGCCGACTGCCCAGTGTGACGACTGGTTTCATGGCTGTCCTCATGGAAAGGCCTTAGTGGCAGCCAACTAAGCAGCTTCAAACCCATATTGAAACAAATCAGCAGCTCTTTTGCTAATTGATTGTAGCAATGGAGAGAAACCCATGTATGTGGGTGGAGAGGGAGAGCGTTTCATGCTATTGTAAAGTGAGATCTATTTGAATTGGCTGTGCTTTCTGAGGTTGGCTAGACTTTGCAATTCCAAAGACTGGAACATGGCTCTCTCCTCATCATAAGAACCAGCGATAACTTGCAATTTGCAGTAAAACACGGGAGATTGTGGTCTGTGTGTATGAATACCCAAAGGAAAGTCTCCGTGTTTGTCTCTCTTCTTTCCAGCTACCAATCGTCTCCTTTGGTTTCCTTTCAGAAAACGCTGGGATTATTCTGGCCCGGGGCCTGATCCTTGCCCCTCCTCCCCCGTCTCAGGGACCAAGTCTCCTGGCTTGGCGCTGAACCCCGCGTTCCCTGCAGCTGGCAGGCTCTGCGAGGTGGTTCTCAACCTTTGGAATCACCTGGGGGATTTAAAAAACCCTGAGGCCTGGGCCCTGCCCCCAGCATTTCTGGTTTACTTGGTCTGGGGCGAGGCGTGGGGATGAAATTTTTGAAAGCTCCCCACGTGACCTTCAAGTGGAGCTGTGTTCCTGGGACTCCTTCTCTGTAGGCACAGGTGACCTCCTCCCACTTAAAGGGGAGTTGACTAAGGATGGGGTCTTAGGGTGCATTCGGGCTGCTGTAACAAGAATACCATGGACTTGGGGGCTTAAACCACAAACATTTAATTCTCACAGTTCTGGAGGCTAGAAGCCCAGGGTCAGAGTACAGGCAGATTCGGTGTCTGGTGAGGGCTGCTTCCTGGCTCATAGTGTCATCACTTGGTGGAAAGGGCTGGGGAGCTCCCTGGGGTCCCCCTGCTGAGGGCACTAATCCCACCCATGAGGACTCAACTCTCATGACCTCATCCCCCCCCAAAACCCCACCTCCTAATATCATTGCCTTGGGGGTTAGGATTTCAACATATGAATTTGAGGGTGAATTTTATGGACATTCAGGCCATAAAAGATGGGCTCTCCAAGTGTGGCTGTGGTGGCCTGTCAAGGTTGACCGGTGCTCGCTTCCTGAAGGCAGGGCAGCAAAAACAGGTATGGAATGAAAGGGAAGTAAGTGGTGTCGATAAACAAATATAAAATGGCCCTCTAGACACTTTTGCGGGGCATGAGGCTGATATGTTTTAGGGAGCCTTATTTAAGAAAAGCAAGATAAAATTAGGAATACAGAAGGAAGAATAGGGCCTTGGAAGTCTTGTGGAGTGAGAGGTCCTGAATCCCCAGCTTTACGAGCTGGCTATAAACCCATCTTGGCTTAAACAGATGGTGCTGCCACGTGATAAAATCATCGAGGGTGCTCATGGGACGTAGAGTTGGGGGGCACACTTTTCACAGGGACATATACTCATTTGAATAAAAGGGTGTAAAACAGGATGTAAGGTCCTGCCCCATTTTTATGAAAGCTGTATGCACACTCATATCAAAGTGTGTCTTTAACGTCCAATAGGAAAATGGATGATGCTTTCCTATGAGATGTGGGACCTCCGGCCTAGGAGCGAGGTCACAGAGCGGGACACGTCACTGCCAAGGGGGACTGAGTAGCAGTGTTATGGTCACGACACACCAGACCCAGTGCACACGTGCGGCAGACATCATGGGCCCCAGAGTCCAGATAAAGCCAACGTAAATCTCCTCAAATGGCATGTGAAATTGCTTGTTAAAAGGCTGGAATAATCTCTCTTTTTTTTGGATTCTGTTTTGGGGAAGAAAGGAGAGGTACTTGCAGCATACAAACTCTAACATGCAAAAAACCTCTTGTTTGGTGGAATACATAGGCCGATGAGTATCATGGGCCACACGGGGAGGGCAGCTGGAGCATCACAGGGCGCCCTCGGTGCAGCGACAGTCGGCAGAGTTTGCAGTGACATGAACGAACAGGAAGCACTGCCCTGGTCCTTGACACTAGCATGTGCTTCGTGTGATATTTGGAGGCTTTCCACATTCAGAAAAGGGTAAACACTCTGCCTAGAGCTTTATGGTGTTATCTTTTGCTAAGATATAGAAATGGCCCATGTCAGAGAAACACCAGAGGCAGTTCTTATAAAAATCCCACTCTCTCCACCTCCCCACCCCCACACAAAAACAAAGAAAGAGGAAATGATCTCTCTGGAAATTGCAAACAAAAATACATGTGCACACAGCAGGGCTGTCCCCACCCCAGACTGACAGGTCCCCTCGGCCATCTCAGTAGAATCTGCATGGGCCTCTGTGTTGCCCTGCATCTTTGCACACAAACTGAGTTGTTTTCTTTCCCAGTTGTAATCGCTCTGCACAGGCACATGGCTGTGATTAGCGAGCACGTACACGCTCCAAACCCGATGTCATCTGCGGCTTTGGATTTGATTTTCCCTTTATGGGGCTGGAAAAATCTGAGTGTCCGGCCTGGAGACGGTTTGCCTTTGTTATTCTGGCGGCCCCTTGGCAGAGCTGGCAAAGGGGGTTGGAGGAGAGCAAAGAGTCTTCTGACTGCTGGTTCTCGGGACAGTAGGCTGGCCCCAGGCCAGGCCTCTCCCGTGTCCCCATCTCCCCTTGGCAGAGGCCCTCTTCTGCCTTGTCGAAGCTCTCTGAGGCCTCCACAGACAGGGCCCCATGGAGCAGTTGAGGAAGCAGGGTGTTTGAGTCTTAGCCCACGAGGGACGGGGCACCATGGGAGTGAGATTGTGGCTTCCTAACGCCTAAAGACAAATTCCAGACACTGGTATATTTGACACCAAAGATGGTGCTGGCAGGAGGGGATTTTTCAGTGTGCCCCGTGGAGGCAAACCCTTGGCAGTGACAAGGGACACTCTTTGATGGCACTTTCTGGAGAATGTACCCCAGGAAAAGCTCTGCTGAGTTCAGGGTGACTCCTTCCAGAGAAGGGTAAATAATCTTCCCATCATTTAGACCCTTTTCTCTGAGCCAGATGAAATCATTAAACAGCCCATTTACTTTTAGGAGAAGCAATAAAATGACGACTTCTTGGGGAGGGGGTGGTATATTTTTAGAATGTGATAAGAAAAGGCAGGCAAGTGAGGGCTGGGCGTGGAAGAGCAGTGAAAAGGGATATATGACTTTCTGTAGGAATGTAAGAATTACGCCCTCCACGGTGTGCTGAGCCTGGGTTCTGGGCCGACAGAGTTAACCAAGGATGTCCCTAAGTAATGACTCTTAATGTGCAAGCACAGAAGATGCAAGGAATGTGAACAGTGTGCTGATTAAAATCTGTAGCATGTCAGCGGAATTAGATCCAAATGCTGATGAGTAAAGGCAATGCAAAGCTAGTGCATTGTCATCCATGGTGGAACAATATAATTAATTCCACACTGAACATTCAGAATCTGTCATTCCTCATTAGGAAGTACCCCCGTGTACCGGGTGCTATGCCGGGCACTGAGGGGCACCCATACAGGGACAGGAATGAAACTGCTACAACCTGCCCCACTTTCTCAACATACAGGCGTGGCCTTTTTCCTTTATGTTTCCAATTAATTTCTCAGCTCATCTTTCCTATTGCACACATGAGAGCCCTTCTCTTTCCCAATTTATCCCAAAATTCAGTTCAAAGAGGTTTCGCTCTTGAGCTGAAAGGCTCAGTGGGAAAATACATGGAGTCTGTCATTCTGTATTCACACTGGAATGAGATCACTATGGTCCCTAAGAGCGGACACCGCCCGGCCACCAGCTGCAGTCACCTATCCAGGGCCACCAGCATGACCCTTTCTCTGGTCCATGGAGCCCAGGGTTGGGCTTCAAAGTGCATTCATTCCTTCAATAAACATGAGTGAGTGCTGACTGTGCACCAGGCACTGCTCTGCTTTCTGGGGTTATCACAGAGAACAAAACAGACAACAATTCTTGCTCCCTCTTTCTAGCAGTAGAAGTGGACAAAGACTAAAAGAAGCCATTAAATTACTTCTAATTAAATCACAAGTAAAAAATGTTAAGGAGGAAAAAATGCAGCAGGGAAGGGAGATAGGAAGGGTTGGAGCATCTTAAAAAAGGGCACGAAGGAAGTGAGGGGGCCCATCCCGTAAATGTGGCTGAGAAAAGAAGCCTTTAAGCAGAAATAATGCCCCATGCAGAGGCCCTGGATGGAGGCCTGGCTCCATCCAGAAAGAGAAGCAGGCTGGTGTGGCTGACGGGACGGATCAGGGAGGGAGAGAGGTAACGAGGGTGTTTGTTGTTCACTCTCACATTCCCACCTTTGGGAATGAAAGCACAGGCATTGTGACAGGGCAGCAGAAACACGGGCTGCCAGCTTCAGTCAACATCCCTCCCATGGCAAACCTGTGGGTCTTCGTGCCTGATGAGGTCATCTCCAAAAATCCACTTCTTTGGTGGCAAGCTTCAAAAATGTTCTTCAAGGCATATGTTATTCCTTTTGTTTTATAAAAGACATGTATGAAACTCAGCTAAATTAAATAATTTTCATAACTAATAAGTAGCAAAGTGCCGGGGGCCGACAGTCTCCCGGTGTCTGACAAGGCCACACTGAAATAAAGATCCACGCTCAGCACTGGATGTCTGGGATGCTGCCTTAGGGTTGGTCATGTAATATCTCCTGTCTCTAAGAACCCATGTGCCTTTCCTCCTATAGGAGACAATATACTCACTGCATTTGTGACAAGTTCCTAGGGTACCCTGATGATAGCTGGCTGTGTAAGTCAACGACGGGGCAAGATTTCCTAAAGAAAAGGAAACTCCCTAAAACAGGCTACAGCCCGAGGGGACCCCTGAGCTGAGATATTGGGGACTCAAGCCCCTTGGCCTATGCAGCTGTGAAAGGTTTCCTTGGAGACCAGGAGACCAAGGTCTCTCAGCCATGAGAGTTCTGATAAGAGACAACTTACTGACCATGAGGTATTCTAATTAACAGCCTTGTTTTAACTCTTTGCTTTGTACATTGCTGTAGCAACAAAAACTGAAGCTCTGACTGAGAAACAGATGTTCCCCTCTATTGCAATAATATGCAGCTCTTCGTAGGATAGGAAAAGTTTGAGACTCGTTTTGCTACTAAGTTCAAGTATACGCCCTGTAAGGAAGTCATGGTAACCGGTGTACCCTGGAAATATACAATTACCAAAAGGTAAAAGCTCTGAGAAAGAGAAAAACATCCTGATCATGTGAATCATAACTTGCAATTGAGGTAATGGTCAGAAGCCCCTATAAAAGGGGCCAGGCTTTAATAATAAAGTGTGTGTGACGCTCCTGTGAACCTCTTTCCGGTGTCTCCCTCCTTCTTTCCCCTCGCCGACGCCGTCCCACCCGAGGGAACCCCTGGCTCTCCGCAGCAAAGGAGGGTTTTGAATCTAGATCAGTTTGTTGTCTTTCTAATCCACCAGTCCCCTCTTACTCTGAAGCAGGTCACAGTTCAGGAAGCGGAGAACATAGAGAGAGAGAATATGCTGTTAAGAAAGCAATAAAACCCACTGTACTCCCAAACCTCTTGAGAACCTGAGGCTAAACAAGGATGATCTACAGAAGTGGTGACTTCAATGAAGGGGTGACATACAAAAGAGGGCTTGAAGTGCAAGGCACCACTCCTATTGAGACTTGTATTGAAGATCCTAGCCACTGCAATAAGGCAAGAAAAAGAGATGAAAGGCTTAAAGATCACAGAAGACAAGGGAAGTACATACAAGGCGATGGCCTCCTCAGAATTGTCCCAGCAGAGACTGAGAAGGAGCAGGCACTATTTACCCATTCCTACCCCCCATTTGTTCATGGTTATCCCCAGTGACCCCCTTCCCTGCCACCCTTCAGAGCTAGATCTGTACACAGCCAAGCAAATGCCCAACACAGGAGGGGAAACCTCCGAAGAGGAGAAGAGGGGCCCAGTTGCTTCAGGTGGGAAGCTGTCAGCATGCTGAGAACTTTCCAAAGCTGTAGGTGGGCTTAGAAGATAGAAGCCATCCTACAGTCAGGAATAAATCAAAATTGCCACCTCTCACCACTAATTAATATCACATTGTGTGTTCTAGTCACTCACATAAAAATGTAAATGCATAGACGATGTAAATATGAGAATGGAGTATAAATAGTTCCATTATTTATAGATGTTTTGTAGAACCCCTACAAAGTAAGATGAGAACTGAAAATGAATTAAAATAAACAAGTAAGTTCAATAAGTGTCAAGTTACAAAATAATAACCCCCAAAAGCTTTCCCATATTTCATCAATGGCAATCTTTACTTTCAAGATTGAAAGTAAAAGGAGAAATAATCTATCCGTAATAGAAATGAAATATAAGAGTTGAAGGTCTACTCCCTGGTTTAGTAGTCACTATCCTGGTTTTTGTTGCTGTTAGGTAAATGCTATATTTGACATACATTTTATACCTTGTCTGCACTCTGAATTTATGTTGTATTCTGACTTGTTCCTCTAAAACAGAATCATACTTGAAAGCCCCCAAAACTCAATGTCTCTAGTCATATATCTCTTCTTTCTCTATTGATAATAATATTTGCATTCACCCCATCCCATTTAGGACTCAAAAAGCAACTATGGCCTGCTCTTACACTTTTGAGGTAACTCGCCTCTATTTTTGACATCCAGATTAAATTTCAACTAGTGTGGAAAACTGGCTGAATCAGGAGGTTCTTTCCTCAGCGGCACAATCCCTCAGGATAAAAATTAGCCCCTGTGCAGCCTGCAAACATTACCCCATACACTTTGTGTGCATTTTTCTACATTTCAATCTAGCAATTCGTTGAGATCTGGGAAATACCAGATGCTCTGTTTTCTTTTTAATCAGGCATTTTTATTAGATATTTACATCAGGGACTGCATATGGTGAAAATACTTTCCTTCAATATGCACTTTCTATTTGTGGCAAAATAAACAGAGGCTCCCCAGTGACCTGAGTTGAGTAAAGGATGGCAGAGCCAACTCATCTATGCATTTGGAGCAAGCCATTGCAATAATATGGAAATAGGGAGATGAAAGAACAATTGAGCGAGCCTGCCTGCTCCTCCACTTGACAGCATAATGGTACTTGTACCCCTAAGGGTGAAATGGGGCTGTTGTCCCCCAGCTGGTCTCCATCCTCAGTGGAACACCTCAATCTTAATGTTGAAGTGTGAACATCTCGCTGTTCTGAGTGAGATGCGTATGTTTAATGACACACATTTTCCAAGCTGCATGGCCCTTTATACCCCTAACTCTTCATCCGATCTTAGAGCAATCAGTGAGTGAACCCACTGGGAAAAAAGTGTGCTGGACTCCAGTGAGGCACACAGCTATGACATACCATGATTACGAATTTTTGTGAGGTTGTTAGAACCTAATCCTCACCAATGTGATGCCACATGTTGGTCAAGGACCTAAAGCATGACAAGATTTTGTTTTTCTGAGTGAGGCTGAATGCAGGATTTAGACCAAGTGTTGGGAGAAGAGTCTGGGACCACATTTCTGGAATGCTGGAGTGGGGGGAGGGGGGGCGGGGGGAGAGAGAGAGAGAGAGAGAGAGAGAGAGAGAGAGAGAGAGAGAGAGAGAGAGAGAGAGAGAGAGAGAGAGAGAGAGATTGGAGGAGCTATAATAAAAGGAGAATGTGGACCTTAGTGAAATTACAGAGATATCACAGGGAAATATTTGCTGATGTTTTTCTTCTAAGGGGTGCAGTATTATTCTCTCCTCTCTTCCACTTACAGAAAGTTGAATGTCTTCAGAAAGCTTCGTTATCGATTGCAGGTCTGTGGGATCTGTCAGTACAGCCTGGGGCTACGCTATGACAGAGTTAAGGCAGGAGAAAGCAGAGTTGGTTTGAACCACAAAGATTTTACAACACTAAGAGAATCTTAGCTCCAATATCTCACATTTGGATGCCTGCTTTGGATGAATCAACTACATTTCAAAATAGAAGAGAATTATGAAAATGTATCACTTGGCAAACATAGAAAGCAGATGCTTATCATCATTAATTTTCAATAAATATGTGTTAAGCAACATGATTGATATTACTCTGCAGGGTTCAGGACCTTGGAAAATATGGTATCCCAGAGACAGCGTTACACAAAGAATGACTCACCACCGAGCCGTGCCATCTGTAGCCCTCCTCTCTCCGTGCCGCTGGCTTGGAACCTTCTGGTCTGAGAACGAGCCACACACTGCACAGGGAGATGGCAACGCTCTGGCCTCCCGCCTGGGGTTGGACAGAAAAGGAAAATTAGGGAGAGGTGATTTGGGAATGGACCTTAATTTCTCTGAGATTACAGGGAGGGTGCATTCATTTTAGGACATTTCATTTCCCAGTGAGGAGGGAGGATTGGTAGTTAAGGCTATCATTTCTCCAGGGAAATTTAGTAATTGAGGAAGGCTCACGTTATTAAAATTTAGGACCTTAAGATTACTTAGAGCCTACTCTATGGTGGTGTCCATTACATGACCCTCTTGTAAATAAGACTGACCAACACACCAGTTATGGAGTGAATTTTCTAGCTGTACAGAGTAAACATGGCAGTCACATAATTAATGTCCCATTTTCTCCCATTCAGGGGCTTCTCAGGAGCAAAGCCAAGTTGCTCTGGGTTGCTCTGGGTTGTTCTGGATTGGCAGTACCCAAAAAATGGATACATGGGGAAGGCATGTTGAAGGGTAATTTACTAACTTCATCAGATAAATATCAGACATAAATTGGGCTTTAGAGCAGCCATGGTCACTGCGAATGAGGAGGTCAAATATATATATGTGACACTTCAATATTGTACAATAAAATCTCTCAGCTGTGTGTGCCTCCGCTTAGGGCCTGGTGATACCCATTCTCTCCATGTGAGCATACATGTATATGCTGGTCATACCTTTGAGTCTTCTCCTATATGGGTGGCAGAAAATGTTGAATCCTGTCCTTTAGATTGAGAATAAAGACATTTAAAAACACACAGACCAGTCTGGTTTTGGTGTCAGAGTAATACTGGTCTTAGAGAATGAGTTGGATAATAATCTATCACATTCTATTTTTTTTAAGTATTTGTGAAGAATTAGGGCTAAATCTTTAAATGTTTAATAGAATTTACCAGTCAGGCCATCTTGTCCTGGGATTTTTTCAGAGGGAAAATTTTGGATTAAGAATTCAATCTCTTTCCCTGTTACATCAGTTCAGATTTTATACGTCTTCTTGATTCAGTTTCAGTCATTTGTGTCTTCCTAGGAATTTGTCCATGTTTAGGTCAAAGGATTCCTGTCATTTATATATATAAGTTCTGTAAGGGAGTGATGTTCTTTTCTTTAGCATTTTGAGTCTCCACCTTTTTTCTTGGTCAGTCTAGCTAATCTGTGGATTTTTTTGTTTTTCAGATGTCCTTTATTAAATTGAGAAAGCCCCCCTCTATTTTTAATTTTTTGAGTTGGGGTGCGTGTGTGTTTTATCATGGATAGGTGCTGACTTTTCCTAAATGTTTTCTCTGTTCCTATTGAAATGGTTTACTCCCCATCTATCACAGTGAGGAGACCACAGATGTGTCAGTATAAATACTATTGAAGAACACACACGTAAGTACATTAAGGGACTATTATTTCCGTTGTAAATATTGTAGTGCTACTTTATTTTTAACTTGTGTGCACATGCAGTTTTAACTTTTAAAAAAGTAATAGAAAAGTGCAAAGTAAGATTCATGCCATGTTTTTGTAGAGAAGAATATTGTGAATATTAATGATCTCTAAATATATCCGTAAATTCAATGCAAGGCAATAAAAATTCCAATGAGAATTTCGCATGTTAGCATGATAAAGGGAACAAACGGAGACGAGCTAAGAAAATTCCAGGTTAGGGAGGAAGGAGAGTAATGAGATTTATCTCACCAGAGTCTCAAGTGCATTAGAAAGTGACAGTGGGAAGTACAGAATTGAGAGCTGACACTGGAACAGAGAGGCAGACCGATGCATAGACAGCAAGTCAAGAAGTGGAAATCAGTATATGAGAATGTAATTTATGTTAAAAGTGTCATTTAAAATGGGAAAAAATGAATTATTTAATAAATATTTGGGGGAAATTTGTGAAAAGAATAAAGCTGGGTCTTTGGCCCACTTTTTTTTTTCCATTTAACTTGATATTAAAATAAGTTCCAGATGGATCAACTATTTAAAAGTAAAATATAGAAACAAAGAAGAATGAGGAATTACTTTGAGTGACATCATTAATAATATTGAGTAGCATGATTTCAAAACCAAAAATTATAAAGGATAAAAAATGGATTCAAATATATAAAATTGTTATGTAGCAAAAACAAAAAACAGTCAAAAAGAAACACCACTTGAACAATTTTCATCATCAATGATATATTAAGGAAAAAAATATTTGATTTGCAACATATAATAGAAAATTATTAATTTTCTTTATATACACAGTTTTTTCTCAAACAGTAATAAAAAGATGAGCACACCAATAAAAAATAATAAAAACCAGGTACACTTAGAAAAAGAATAAACACATGAAAAGGTTCAAGCTCGTTCTTTATCAAAGAACTGTAAGTAAAACTGATAATAAGGGAGGTAAAAATTACTGTCACTTTAGTAAGTATTTGAAAGATTAGCAAGAGCCCTCAACCTTTTTGTTAAATATTTCCCTTAAGTGTCTAAGGGTTACATTTTTAAATTGAGGTATTACTACAAATCTTTTCCTTTGTAATTTCTTTTGCTTTCATGAATAGTCCTTTCCTATTCTGAAATTAACATTTGCTTGTAATTTTTCTTGTTTCTTAAGGAATTTTTTTACATGGAGCTCTTTAATCCATTTAGAGGCTACTGTGGTATTTGATATAATTTGATGGATGAAAAACAACTTGTTTCCACATCATTAATTGCCCAGTACTATAGAGTGTGCAATCCTTCCTTCCCAATCGATTAGGAAGCCAGCTTTATCATGTCTTTTCAAAGAGTCTCCACCTGTACTTAGACCTACATCTGTTTTTGTTCACCAAACCTCTCATTGTAGATGAAGATAATGAAGATCAGAGAAGGAACGTGCTTTGCCCCAGGTCACACAGCTGGGGTGTGTGTGGGGAGGGGCTTGTCCATCCCCTGACCCCTAGCACAGGGTTCTTCTCCCTAAGCTGCACATCCTCTTATCCAGGCCTCCTATGAGGTGAGGACTGGCAACTCCACCCTTCCCCACGGGAATGCCCCAGCCTCTGTTCAGAAGGAGCCGAAGGGACCCATCTTGTGTACAGCGCCATTCCTCCACCATGTCTGTGGAAGAGAAGACTATGACTTTGTTCTTCCTCCTGGGCTCTGCTCCGTGAAGCTGTGTCCCCTGAGAGAAGGCCCACCTGGCTGGAGAATCAGCTGCTGCTCGCTTCCCCTCCCGTAGGGGCCAGTGCCCAGGCTCTAACGACAGGGTGGGCATTGGACTCAGCTGCGTTCAAATCCCGGCTCTGCCACTTCCTCCTTGGGTGACCCTTCTGAGCCTCAATTCTTTTTTTTTTTAAATTAGTTTCAGGTGTACAACACAGTGCAATAGTTATACATTTTACCCCTCAAAGTGACAACACCCCTCCCCCAATTCGCCACCCCACTCCCCCCCCATATCATATATATCTGTTACTCTTCCTCTGACTCTCTTCCACAGTATAATCCACATCCCGTGACTATATATATTCAATTACAGTAGGTATACCACCTCTGCTTTAGTAATACAGTGCCGTGATCAAACCTCTACTCCATCCATGAAATGGTCTCCCTAACAAGACCTATGACCATCTGACATTCCACAGAATATTTACAACATTATTAATTATATTCCCCAAACTGTTTTTCATATCCCAGTGGCAATATTGTAGTTGCCTATTTTTGCTGTCTAATCCCTTCCCCTTCTCCCTCATCCCCATCCCCCTCCCAATTAGCAACCCTGATTTTTCCTCTATATCTATGAGACAGTTTCTGTTTACTTTGCTCATTCATACAGTTTTTCAGATTCCACATATGAGTGAGATCATATGGTATTTGTCTTTCTCTGACTGACTTATTTCACTTAACATAATAGTCTCTAGGTCCATCCATATCATTGCAAATGGTACGATTTCATTCTTCTTTATAGCGGAGTAATATTCCAATGTATAAATATACCACAGTTTCTTAATCCAGTCATCTACTGATGGGCATTTTGTGAGCCTCAATTCTTCATCTCGAAAATGAGAATAACAACAGTGCTTAACTCCTCAGTATTTTATGACTGATTGAATTAGCCCAAGTAAAGTGCTTAGCACAATGCTTATAAATGTTAGCTGTAAAGATTAATTTTGCTAATTTGATTCAGTTGGTATATTCAGCCAAGGGTTGGTATCTAGTAAAATTTATATTGTTTCTTTTAGAAGATACACACTTTTTCTATTTAGTTTTGAAGCTGGCATGTTGGGAGCTTGACATCCTCTCTTAACAAAACATCCCTCCTGAAAGCCACGTTTCCCCCAGCGCGTGTGACTGGATCATGAGGACACAGCCGCTTGAGTTAGGGACACAGGTGGTTCTCTGACCAAAGGGAGGAAAAGCAACTGCAGATGGTACACTTCTTGTTGATAATGCACTTGGGGAAATGACCATATTGCTCATGGAGAAAATATTTTTTTATCTTACCGAGTAAAGAAAAATAACAGACTACAGAGACCGAGGATGACTATCATAGCATTTTTGTCTCATGAAAAACTGATTGGCCTGAGTTACTACTGATATAACATCTACGTGCAGCTACTCTCCAGACAATAAAAATCCTGGCATAGGGTAGCCTCGCAGGCAAAGTTCATTCATGGTCAGGGAGCTTTCACTAAAACAATAATATCCCAGTATAATTGCTCAAAACGGAAACGCCTGAAGCCTCTTCAGGGACTTGGGTTTTGATTAGGGAACAAATTGCTCTTAAAGCTACCATGTCCTATGTGTCCTCAGTTTCCCTAAAACTCAACATGCTGAGGGATAGTGTGAGCTCCGCACAAGTTCAATTTTAAAAGTGGAGTGTGTGAACACCCGCTGACATCACCGGCACACTCCCAAGAAGTGCTTTCCTGTGCTCAGATAGCCAAGCAAAAGGCCCACACCTGGAACGTTCGCCTTCTAGATCGCCTTACATCTAGAGGATTCTGTTCGGGGATTTGTCCCACGTCAGTCCCTGTCAGCCTCTGGTTCTGCTGTTAGCCTTCATGGTCTTTCCTGTGGATCCAAACTGGGCACCAATATAAAACCAATAACTGTGCGTGGCCAGCAAAACAGAACAGAAGCGCTCCAGACAGCCGAGTGAATTTTTGGAATTAACTAAAGCCATCTATTTGCATGTCCTGTGCACGGTACATGCAGGCACACACATGCACACGCATATGCACACCAGCTAGTCCAGGATGTCTCTGAAGTCCAAGGCTCTAAAAGAACTCAGGATCCCAAGGGCTGGTCTCATGACAAGGCTCAAGGTCCAACTCATTCTTGAATGTCTGCCAGAGCCTTAAAGAGTCTGTGCTGGAATTTCCCCAGGAAGAATGTGCATGGTGGCCCAGCGTGCCATGGGTCACCCCAGTCATCCGGGCACATGAGCTTGGGGACTTTGATTCAGAACACACAGGGTCTCCTGAGCCTTGTAGTGTCCCCTCCCTGTGTTCTGGCCAGATGTCTGGGCTGGTGCACCAGCCTCCAGCTACTGGGAGTGTCGGCTGCTGAGGACTCAACAGCTGCCCTTTTCCAGAGAAGTGCCCTTGGGACGGCAGCAGCTTCCTGGCCAAGAAGGTCACACGTACACACAAAGCAGCCAGAGGCCAAGCCCTGAGTAGTACAAAAGGCTAACCCCTTTTCCCAAAGAGGGGCCAGCTCTGCGGTGCGGTCCATGCCCGCGGGACCAGGCAGAAGCTGGGCTCCAGCCACAGCCTCGCTCCCTCTCCTGCCTCGCCCTGCTGCCCTCACTTCCTTTCTGCTGATGGTGCTGCCTCAACAGGGACTTTCACAGGACTCTCCACTCAAGCTCTGTTTAAGAAATCCCTCATCTCTCCACGGGTCAGTGCGCCCATCTAGAGTGTTCCATATAGGCAATCAGACTCCACTCGGATGGATAACAGTCTCATCCTCAAGATGACTATGACAGCCACTGTTCCTTCATTCTCTGCCCTGCAGTGGAATTATTATCAGCATTCACCAAACCCAGGCAATAGACGTGATTAGACTTATGGAGTAGGAAAAGAAAATACTCCATATGCAAATTGCAGTTTTAAAAATGCATTCAGGTATTAGTAATACGATGATATCTATTTGTTTAAAAACCATGAAAAATTCAGAAGTTGACAATAAACTCTACAAGGAAATGTGCCAATTGACACCGATCCCGGGCTCCAGGGTACCACTTGAGTTAATGGCCCTTGTACATGATTCTAATGTTTGCCTGCAAGTTTGAATCGTATCACTGGTCATAACTACTGTCAGTTGTTTTCCCTGAAGTGACAGGCTCACTTCATTCATTTTTCAGCAACACTTTGCCAAATACCTAAGTCTAAATAACCACAATTTGTCAGTTTTTCTTTCACTTAATATGGTGTTCCATGAAAAAAAAAAAAAGATTAGTTCCCCTCACAACTCAAACAATTACACAAGTGTTCTTCAAAGTAACTTGCCTTTATATTTGCTGAGATACTTACATACTTCTCATTTTGCCCCTCAGAATATTCCAAGGATCCATCTGCAACAGCATGGATAAAACTGAAGGGTGGTGTGTTCAGTGGAGTAAGTCAGACCAGACAGACAGATGTCATATGATCTCACTCATATATGGAATCCAGAGAACAGGATAAACAAAAAAACATAACAGAAACATACTCATAAATACAGAGAGCGTTTTGATGGTTGATGCATTGGGGGATGTTAAGGGGAATGGGTGAAGGGAGGAGGGGATTAAGAGGTACAAATGGTAGTTACAAAACAGACATGGGGATGTACGGTATAGCATGGGGAATATAGTCAGTAGTATTGTAAGAACTATGTAAGGTGTCCGACGGGTATTGGATTTATCAGGTGATTGCTTCATAAGTTATATAAATGTCTAATCACTGCTATACACCTGAAACTAATATAATATTGTATGTCAACTGTAATTGAAATATATATGTATATTTAAAGGACAGGACCTCAGGCTAAGACTGCAGCCACAGGGACTAGGACAGCCCACGGGAGACGGGACGGCACCCTGAGCCCACGTCAGCTGTCCCAGGGCACACCCAGAGCCTTGGGGCACAGGGCTTCCCTGAGTGCCCTTCCAGAAGTGACTTCTTTTCATTGGCCCCCTTGGCAACAGCCTTGCACACATTTTAACCCCATTAGTGTTACCCATTGGTTGAGTCACGCTTAAGCACATGGTGGTACAGAGTCTGTATAATTGGGTTTTTATCTCAGATTCTTCAGAAAATTGCTTCCATACCTACATGCATCTGCCAGCGGGGAGTCATCAGCTGGGATGGCTCATGATCATGACAAAGTAGACCCAGACTTTCAGTGAGTTTCCATCTGGGAAAACTCTCAAGAGTTGTGTCTGTC
The DNA here is from genome assembly GCA_033961575.1 of Aselliscus stoliczkanus. NCBI lineage: Eukaryota > Metazoa > Chordata > Mammalia > Chiroptera > Hipposideridae > Aselliscus > Aselliscus stoliczkanus. Next base: position 174,391,718 of record CM066731.1, read on the forward strand.
AAAGCAGTGACTTTTAAACTTTGTTTTTAGCAAAGAAATGCTATTATTCCAATGAAATTTTATGGAGAAAATATGTGAAGGAGGAGCAATTCTGATTAAGTGGCAGAGAGGCATGGAGACCCAATTAGCCCCCAGCCTGTCTCCCCAGGTAGCCCCAGAGGTACCACCATTGAATTTAGAGCATCTGAACCACTGCTGAAGACTACAGCCTTCTCCAGAAAGGCTGCTGCGGCAGGAGTGTGACTAGCAGTGGCAGCCCACCCCTGGGTGTGACTTGGGATGGGACATGTGGGAAGTAGGATGCAGCCTAGTTGGGCTCCACCTCCAGAAGCCTCTCCCAGGCGAAGACCCTCTGTGGCACAGCCTCCCCTCCAAGCTCACGACATCCTGATGGTTGAAATCACAGAGGATCAGAGGCAGAAAAGGTCTGCATCGTTTTGGATTCTTTGGTTACAAGCGACAGAAATTGACTAACTACCTCGATCCAAAAAGACATTTATCAGACAAATATGGAGTGGCTCACAGTATTGGAAACTAGCTAAAAACCAGGCTTAGTGGGGGAACCATGGAGGTTCTGAACAGCCAGGTAGTAGGACACAATCGACAGTGTGGTCTAAGTATGCACACGGGGTGAGTTGAGGCCTCTGTGGAGGAAGTGGTGCCCCAAAGGGAACCCCAAAGTTTCTTAGGTGGCCAAACAACTGCCGACTGCAGGACCCAGACATTACCTAGTGTTTGGGGAGAGCAGTTACTCGACTTATTCCTAACAAGGTCACAACAAAACTCAAGCCTCTGGTCCCCACTGATTGCTCTGTCTGCCTCCACAATGCCAGTCTCATAGGTAGCACTTAGACCATTTGACAATCAGGTGTCATAAACTATTGTGGCCAAGATCCCAGTAGCTTCCAGCTCTGACCTTGGCCATGGGCTCTGCTCTTGACACTTCTCCGCTCTTCACTCATGTCATGTTGCTGTGTTATCCTGCATGTCCTGTCCCACCGGCCCCCAGACCCCCACAGCTCTAACTCTGCACACACTGTCTCAGCCAGGACATGCTTCTCCTCTCCCTAGTGCCACCTCCGATTTCCTATTTGGCCTCAGGCTGTCTTTTCTGGGCCCAAGGTAGGGGCTTATCCCAGCTATCATCATGTAAGTTGAGAAAATCAAGAATGAGAAGAGTAAGTTGTGTGCCCTGGCACCAGGAGGGCATGAGGAAAGGACAGTCCCATCCAAGGGCAGTGCGCAGCCAGGACGCGGTGTGGCCTGAGTCTGGACACTGGGAGAGCCGACAAGATCGTGGAGCAAGACGGTGGGACAGACTGCAGGTGGTCCAAGGTCCAAAGCCTACAGAAGGAAACATGTTACGTGAGAAGCAAGACGTGAGCCTTCCAGACTGACTCCTTGCCTGAGGGTTTTAACAGCCCGGAGCCGACAGTCAGAGAGCCTTCCCGCCTGCCTCGGCACCAAAGTCAGACAAACTGTCCTAGCGGGTCGGAGGGCAGCTCGCCCAGCTTTCTCTCTCCAGGTCCTCTGGTTTAAGTCCTGACCCTCCATCTTAGCCAAAGTTAGTGCTTTTCACGGCTATCAAGTTTGGATGTTGTTGTTGAAGCCTTTTATTTTAGGTCTGAGAATAGCACGGGTTCAGAAAACATCTTCCTCCTCTCCCCCTTTGGGTTAACAATGTGAATGACAGGCAGGGCTGACAAAGCCCAGTTGATACCATGCAGCTCAGTGGAGCTGCGAAGTACAATGCGAAATTTGGAAATGACGCCAAGGAAACAAATATGGGTCAGCTTGTGAACATTCTGGAAAACTAAGCCAAGGAGTGTAGATTTTTGTCTCTTTTCACAGCTGCTAAAAGATGGGAAATCAATAAATATTTGTTGAATGTATAACTGAGATGTTTTAGAACAAAAATGTTGGTAATAACAGTGTTGTGACAACAGAGAAACAAGGTGGGTCCTATCGGGAGGCACTCCAGGTCTGAAATAATTGCTAAACACCAAGAAAGAACAAGGCCTGCACTGGGACAAATGCAAATGGAACTAAAGGGAGAGGTAATTCCACTTTTAAGAAGTGGAATTGAAAATTGACGGTGGGGAAATAAGAGAAGTAATCAAGGAGACCCCCCAATGTCACAAGGCTGAGAAAGTGCCACAGCAATGGAGTCTCGCAGGGAGAGAGGAGTTTGGAAGAAGTACATTCGGTGTGGGCCACAAATGTGTCTGAAGGGATGAACCAGTGCATGGCTAGAGCTCAGGAGAGAGGTGGAGCCTAGTAAAACGTAGCCAGGAGGGCACATGGGATAAAAGTGAGCAAGGAATTCCAGAGGCAGCTTCCGCAGTGCCCGGTCCTGTTAACCCACCATACCACAGCCTTGGCCGCCCCACTGCTACTGTCCTACCTGGACCTGTGACCCAGTTGGCATAGTCGAGCTATCAGCGCACCTCTGAGAAAGAGTGCTGAGCCTAGCTTCCTCTCCAACGCACTGCCCTGAGAGCAGAGTTTGACCTAAAGAACTTGTGTGCATAAATTTTATTTGAAATGTGATTTCAGAGAATAGAAGTGAAGTATCGAGAAGAGCAAAGGAAGGAGGAAAAGTAAAGTTCACATGAAGTTCCTGGTCAGGGTCGCTGCTGTGGGCAACTGCCGCTCAGGCCCACCCAGGACCTTAGTACACAGAATGAATCTGAGAACTGAACCCTTAAGGTCAATGGGAAAGCATTTATTTATCAGCCCCATGCCACATGGGGTGACCCCAGGGGCATTGTCACCTCCACCTGTCCAGGCTGTCCTTATATGTGGGCGACGTGGGGACCAGCCAAATCCACAGCACTGGAGGAGCTCCGAGGCAGGCAGTGAAGCAGGTAGGCTCATGCTTGAAACCGAAGATGTCTGTGAAATGTGAGTGGAAGCAGGGCCTCCCACCGCAGTCACAGCTGGAATCCAGGTGAGGCTAAGAGGGTGTGGGAGGGCCCTCACACAGGGACCCCTTGCACATCTCAGATCCTGCCCTACATTATTTCCAACCCAAGCAAGATGAAGTCTTTAAATGTTACACACAGTAGTGGAACAAGGTACCGTCCCGTTGCTGCAGTTGCTTCATAGATCTTCATCCTCCCCTCCTTCACCATCCTTTCCAGATCCCCTTCACTTCAGCTGGTCTAGGTTGATTGCCTGGAAAGATGGCCTAGACATTCACCCCGAAGGCTCTGAGCACTGGGCTCCCTTGCCTCTGTCAGTCCATGGTCGCCTGTTCCTGACATCACTGGCTCCAAAGCACCAGGAGATGGTCCAGCAAATCCTGTGAGCTCCAGGGATTCCTCTCCCCGGGAGCAACCCTGGCTGCTGATGACAGGTGACAGTTACCCGTCCCAACTTGCCTGCTGATCCACTGGCATGAATAGTCCCAAATGAGCATGCTGTCCTCACAGCATCTGAATCCGTGACCTCTGTATCCCAGGAGGAAGTCAGTTCCCACCTAGGAATCAGGGCCCACGCTCCAGCAGAACCTGGCGTCACAAGGACGGGAAGCAGAAACCCCACAGGTAGATCGCTGGGGATGGCAACCCTGCTTCAGCCCTCTGTTGCCCTGGCCTGTGTATCCAAGCTAATGGGGCCCGGGCATCAGCTGTGAGCTTAGTCCATATATTGCATCCTGGGGTCCAACACCACCAACGAAACAGAAGATCTGAGACTTTCATCTGCTAAGCCAGATGACAATGTGATATATGGTAATGTTTTGTGAAATTGCATGCCAGTAAAACCATACATTCTAGAATGGCAGAGCTGTCAAGAGAAGGAAAACGTATATCCAGAATAGGTGTATATTTCAACAAAGATGAGTCACTGCCCTCACAGCAGGTGGCTGGCTCTCGTTCTCTGGCAACTCAGCATCGAGTCCTGCTGCTGACAGACCAGACGTTCAGCGGTGGCAGCAGCAGACAAGACTTGGTGAGTGAACTCATACGACTGGGCCCATGCAAGGCCTCCAGCCCTGCTACCAAATGAGATTAAAGTCAGAGGAAGCTGCACACAGCACTGAACGCTAGTTGATAAAGGTGCTTCCCCATGAGTACAGCTACACCTGAACAATGCAAGTGGGAGGAACCAGGCTTGTCACCGTGGGAGCAGGGGACAAGCGGGGAAGGAAATGGCAGTGACTCACATGGTGATAGATTTGAGTTGGAGACATCAGTGTGAATTTGTATCTAGCTTAACATAGGTACAAATATTTACATATAGAATTATTTATTGATATGTATGCATACACAGGTTACCACACACACAAATAGTTATTTGCTCTGTTGGCTGAAAGGGCCTAAAAATAAATGACTCCAGTGGCAATGGGCTCATCTAGTGCTCAGATTTTAGTTTATAGTCCCATTTTCCAGTGAAAAGAACCAGGACTCCTTAGAGAAATGGCTGGCTCTAGGGCTGGGCAGGAAATACATAAGATATACCTAGAGTGGCTTATATTGTCAGAAACAAGGAAGTACTCAAAAATGGGGAGGGAAAACACACTGATGGGAGTGTGTCAAAGGAACCCAGGAACCAAGTGAGGGAGCTCCCAACAGCCAAAGCTGGAACAATTTGAGAAAAAAAAAAAGTGGTGTTGTGTTATAACCCAAATTATAAAATAAATACCCATGATTCATAATGACATAAATTGGACAGTTAGTAAGTGGGCTAGAAGAGAGAGACAAATCTCCCAGGTAGAATAACTTCAAATAATTTATGTAGCTATTTTGCCGTCAGGGAGGTGGACATAACTCACCGCTCCCTCAGTGTGGGCTGCACATCTACAGGAAGGAACAGGAAGGAATGTGAAAGGGAGAAGAACAGCTGCAGTGGAGAGGCCGGACAGACGCTATCTCAGCGGGACAACCGAGGCCATCAGCAGCCATGAATCACGTTGCTTGAATGTATCCTTGATATGATGTGATGAAAATGGGCCCTCTACTTTTGTGATCTTCCTCTCAATAACCCCAAATCCCAGGCTTATAACGGTAACATAGGCGAATTCCAACAGGAGTACCTAACCAGCACTCCTCAAACAGCCAAGGTCATCAGAACCCAGAATGTGTAATAAACTGCTGCAGACGAGAGATGCCTAAGGAGACATGATAATTCGATGTAATATGGTACCTGGGTGGGATCCTGAAACAGGAGAAAAACGTTAGCAAATTGACAAAAGTATAGACCTTAGTTAATAATATTAATAATAATGTGCCACTATCGGTTTATTAATTGTAACAAATGCACCATAGTATTGGAAGATGTTAATAATCTAGGAAACTAAGTATGTGGGAACTCTCCACACTATATGTGTAATTTTTCTGTAAAACCTGAAATGGTTCTCATGAGTAAAATCTATTTTTTTTAATGAACTGTTATTACATACAACGTGGATGAATCTCAAATACATTTCGTTAAATGAAAGAAACCAGGCTCAAAAAGTTGCATTCAATTCGATTTCATTTATATGACATTCTGGAAGAGAAAAAACACAGGATCAGACAAAAAAAATTAGTGGTTGTCAGGGGCTGGGAATGGATAGAGTGGCTGACTTCAAATGGCCATGGAGAAATCTGGTGGGTGATGGAACTGGTCTGTCTCTTGATTGTGGTGGTGGCTACAGTTCGGCATGTTTGTCAAAATTATCAGAACTGCATCCTATATTTGAAAGTTGCCAGGGGCGTAGATCTTCAGGCTCTCACCACAAAAAAGAAATAGCCATTCTGTGGCTTGTTGGATGGAGATGCTGGCGAAGGCTACGGTGCAACTCATTTTGCAATCTATACATGTATCAAATCAACATATTATAAACCTTAAAGGTACACAGTGTTATACATCAGCAATGTCTCAATAAAGCTAGAAAAAATTATCAGAACTGTGCACTCACCTGGCTTTATCTTGCTGTATGTAAACTATACTTTCACTTTTAAAAGTGAAAAAGAAACCTATTGTAATTCTCAGGGCAACCTCGTGCATGGCCGACTTCTCCGCTTCGTGCTGCGTCCCCAGCGTACAAACCTCAGCCCTCCTTCCACTCTGGAGAAAAAAAGACTCTCCTTGGCAAATCATCTGTGAGCAGGAGGGTAGGATTTAACAGCACCGCTCTGTGTCAGCGCAGTTCAGCCCCGCCTGCCTCCCGGAGGACCAGGCCATAAACAGCTCGTCAAGGGCACTTCCAAAGGGGTAATTTGGGGCAACCCACAGCAGATCCCAGGAGCCATTACCACTCTAGACCCGAAGGGGCAGGGGTCACCAGAACCCCAGAGGGTTTGGAGACAACTGTGAGTGGAGCTCTGATCTTGGTCAACAGATGTAGCCCACCAGAGAGACCTTGTGGGACAGTGCCCAGAGTCCATGCACACGCTCAGCCTTCGCTCTTCTCTCCCCTTCCAGTCTCCTGCATGTGGGCCACGTTGGCCAAACCCTACCAGAAGGCAGAGGGAAAGGGGGCCTGTTGGCAAAGGCCATGGAGCTCAGTCCCTGGATCACAGAGGCTGGGGGGAGGGTAGTGAGGGTACCCCATGCAGACGTCCGCCTCAGCACGGAGGAGCAAGCAAGAGGTCCTTGGGCTTTTAGAACTTTCTCTCTCTCCCTCTCTCTCTGTGTCTGTCTCTCTCTCACACACACACACATCCATCTCAGCGGAACCTGTGAATGTGAACATGTCGAGATAAAAAGGCAGAGAAGCACTGCGTCAGAGAGCAGAGCAGGACTCTGCCCAGGTTTGGCAGCATGAAGAACACACTTTGTTCCCTTCCTAGGAAAAAGAAAAAAACTTTCTTATCCCCTGTTAGATGCTTTAAAAGACACTCAGCAGACAGCCAAAGGACAGGGACATGTCATTATGGTGAGATGGTGGCTCAGGGACCTTCCCTGTCAATGGAAGTAAACAGAAGCTCTCTTCAGTTTGGACAAAAGCCAAGGGATTTTCATCAAAATCACAGCACCCTGAGGCGGTCTGCTTTGGTTTCTTTTTGCTTTGAAATGAGGTGGAAGGGAGGCCAGTGGGAGAGCAGGACACAGAGAGGACAGCAAGGCTCTTCTGATCGGCGTTAGTGGCCTGGGAGGCCTCCTGACCAGGGAGACGGTGCCCTCAGAGCTCCCCAGTGTGGTTCCTGGCACACAATCACTGCTCAACCAGTGTTTGCTGAATGATGATGGAAAATAGTAAGGGCTGCAAACACTTATTTTAAACAGCCCAATATGTGCCAAGGTCTGACTGCACATCTGTGCCTCTGTTGATAAACCAAATCACTGAGGTTTCTCATCTGTTTCAAATCCGTGAGCGGCTTCACGAAAACCAGTCTCCCAACCAGGTAGCCACACCTACCGATATTCGGATCCCGCCTGCCTGAGTCGCCTCTGCAAACGCCCCCTCACTGGCCCCCTCCAGCCCAGCCATTCCCAGCTGCTGCTGTTCCTTGACCCAGCAGCCCCGGGCTGCTTGACGGCCGCTTACCAGAGGCCTCCAGCCTGGCACATGGTGCCCGCCTGGCCGGATCGGGTCCTTCACTCAGCTGCTCCCTGGTCCCATTTCTTCCTAAAGGCTCTGCCCACACCCCCATCCTGGTCATGGACCCTGCGCTGTAGGTCCTCTCAGCTCCCCGCACCAGACTCAGCCCTGGGTGGGAAGTAACGATTCCTGAGTCCGCTTACACACAGGGACCCAGGAAAGACTTGTGGAATTGCTGCGTTTGTAAAATATGGCTTCCTCCAAGGAAAGGATGACCCGGCAACAAGGAGAAGTCGTGCACTATTTGATCAAAGGGAGGAGCTGTGCATGGCTTACTGGCCTTAAAAAGGAAACACACACACACACACACACACACGGAAGTCTATGTTGCTAAGGTACCGAGTTTCTATTTTCAATGTTCACGTGGAGCCAAGGGTGAGTTTCACCCCCGTGAAACAAAAGGAAGCTCTTCCACGCTAGAGACGGTGTACCCTGCACGTTTGCACTTAATACATGTGTGAACCCAGCAGCCTGCGGGAGGCGAGGCCATGTGAATGAGTCAGCTGGGCTGGGCCGTTTGGGAGCGGAGTCAGCCGAGACTTGGCAGGGCTCTGCCCTTTTCCAGAAGCTGTACCACTGAAGGGTCTGTCCTAGCTGCTCATAGCCCTGCCAGCCCCCTGCCTCCCCCCACCCCCATGCTGGCACAGGCCCCCTGTCCTGTGGCCCACACCCTGGGAACTGTCCGGCACAGCCCTTGTCACTCCTCAAATCCCTCCCTCCCTCTGGACTATGAGCTCCGTGGCACATAGCCCATTGACCAGCAAGATGTGCTTTGTGAATGAATGGGTGAATGCATGAATGAATGAATGATAAACGGGAAATGAATTGGCTCTAGATCACCCTTTTGCCTTATATGCCCTTGATGTTCACCCCGAATTCCTTATTCTCTCTATGCCCTTCAGGTTTCGGAACCCTGATGTTCTCCCCACCGTAAGGAGCCTGAAGGGTGATAAGCAGAGAGACAAATGAACTGTCCTTCTGGAATCTACTGTCTCAGGTTTGAGCCCTTCTCCATCACTTCTTAGCATCTGGAATCTTGGCTAAGTTCCTAAACTCCCCCAAACTCAGTTTTCCCATCTATGAATCTGGGATATCAAGAGAACTTACCTCATGAGGCCATGGTTCCCAAATTATGTGCCACAACACCCCAGGATGTCACAGCAAATTCACAAAGACACCCATGGGCACCTTAAACTTTCACGCAACCTCGGAGATTTCTATCAGACACAGCATGAACACTTGATGAGCTCTTGACGCTCTGTCTTGAAAGGAATCCCAACAGTACTGCAACTTTTGGGTTGGTTGGACCTAACTACCGAAAATGGTTCAGTATTTCCTTTGTTCTAAGGCCACTGGGAAAATTTACTGAGAGACTAAGGGCCCTACAAACTGAGAAAGTTTGGGAACCCATGTCTTAGAGTGGCTATGAGATTTTAATGAAAGACTACGTGACATGTTTGCTACTTGCTAAGTGATCCAAAAGGCTTGTTATAACCATTAATTACCCCCCAACCCCCACCCTCGTTTCTGGAGCAGTTTCATCATGGAATCCAAATGTTCGTGTAAATCATCATTTAAATTATGATCAAACTAAAATTTAAGCAGCCAAATCATAAATTATAATTCAAATTTCTTTACCTTCCCCAATTACAAATTGGGAACACAAACTAGTTTAAGGAAAAATATGAACATGGGAACAGGCAGGCAGTAGGCCTCCTCCGGGGCGTTTCTTTTAGGAAATGTAACCCACAGACATTACCCAGATTTTCACTGGGCACAAACCACTGGAAGAGAGGAAATAATCCTTGAAACTGCTGCTCTGGAAATTCACACCAAAAATAGACTTAATCAAATGAAAGGAAACCTCTGGAAATATGTTTTAAATAGTAATTTAAATAACTCATTGATTATTATTAACCAAGGGTCAAGCACTCCGCTTCTAAAAACTAAATGTATGAGAGGCAGTTTATTCTGTTACTTTTTTTTTCTTTTCTTTTCTTCTTCTTCTTCTGTTTTTTAATGGATTTCTTGTCTGTTTGTTTGTTTCCAAGGCATCCACCATTACATTCATTGCTGTTTTTAAACAAAATGCCATGGCTTGGTTCATGATTAATAATATATAAATGTTATGTGCTTAAGCGGGAGTTGCCATGTCATTTTTAACAAGAAGATTTCAAAGACTCAGTATGGCCAGAAATTAGCTCTTGGTTCAAAGACACAAACACCAAACAAGATGTGTTGGCTTTTTTTTTTTTTTTTCAAAAAATGTCAAACCAAATGCATTCTTGGGTCTACATTTTTAAAACTGGAAGACTGACCTACATATTAACTTATCCTGGAGTCCTGAATTTCGTTGGAGTCCTTGACAAGCTCAGACAGGAGTGGGAGAAGCTGGCCACTCTCATTTTCTGCACCCTGACCAGTCACTTTGGTTCTCTGGCTGTTGGGTCTCTCATTCACTGAGCAGTGATGCCTTTTCCTTCCTCATCCAGGCAAGGCACTGCACCAGGAGCACCAGAAGCGTGGGAATGAAAGCCTAGAATTGAGTTTGAATCTAAATTGTCCTCAAATGGTTTGTGTTCCTAAACATTCAAACATTTAAAAAAAGCAGCTTCCTGAATGACAAAATATAACTGTGGATAGTGTGCACACCAAGGAGCTCAGAGAGCTTCTCCTTGTAAAAATCTCTCCACTCCATCCTTGTGAACTGAGGGAGGTAAGCACGGAAATCTCTTTATCAGAAGAGGATCCCATACAGTCACAAATATATACGGAGCGTCCTACCACGCTGTTAGCCTGAATTTTTGTCCTAGAAGCAGTTCTGAGATTGCTGACTCTGAAAACCCATTAGAAGCCATGCACATCATTCAGGGAGCTTCGGTGTTTTCGTTTTGGGGCTCGCATCATCAGGATGTAAGGACTTTGAGGGTGCCGTCGTGTCTTCCTTCTTCACTGCTGCGTGCCCAGTGGGTGAATAGCATCAGGTCCATGGTGAATACTCAGGAAACAGGGGTGACATCAGTTGATAAGTGTTCAAGCATCATTATACATGGTAAAGCAGGTTTCCAAGGCCATCCATGCAGCCCCATATGCACTGCTTCATTGAATATTCATAAGACTCTAAAGGAAGTTTTAGCATCATCTCCATTTTGCAAAAGACACAGCTAAGATTCAAGAAGGCAAGTGAGTTCCTTGGTCACAGAGCCTGCACGTGCTCAATGCTCCATTGCAATGACACGAACCATCCCCACAGGACCACACGGTCCTGGAGCCACCGCTGTTTCCCATCCGTGAGGGTCTGGAGCTTTGCAGAAAGCTGTAACAGAGGCAGACAAATGGGAGTGGGAATATGGTGAGCAGGTGGGTGGGGGCGCGGGCTCTCCCAATGGGACCGAGAATCAGGAGACAAGTCTCCCCAGCCACTGTGTTGGGTAACATGTTACTTTTTTTTTTTAATAGTAGGACCTGGCTAGATAGTGAGGGGTTCCCTGGGCCTCTCCATCTCCTAAGAAGGTCGGTACACTTCCAAGAAGTCCGCTTAGGGTCCGAGAAAGGAGACACACCAGGGTCTCCTGGCAAATTCTCTGGACCCCAAGCCCACATTGGATTCACGTCTGAGTGCCAGTTCCCATCCTTCCCCGACCCGGACCTGCTTGGGACCTTCTGCCAACGAAACTCCCAAAGCTTGGATCGCACACCTCACCTGTTCTTTTTTTTCAGACCACCTTGTGGAATTTGCACTGGTGAGGCATCCTTTAAAAGCGAGATCATCTTTACTCTAATACCAGAGGAGGCAGACATACACATCGCACCCTTGGCAAGAGGAACCCACGGTGTGGTGCTGCCACAGTCTTTCCAGGGTGGAGTTCTTTTTGAGTAATTTAGAGGAAACATCAGGTAATACCATCCCTTAGCTCGAAGGAGTCCTAGTCCCTGTCATTGCCAGAGCAGAGAAGGCCGGGCAGGGAGGCAGCTCCCCAAGCCGACACAGTCAGCTCACGAAGGGGGACATTCATATTTTCCTCCTTACACACCGCACCCTCTTCCCAGAAAACCCCAGACGCCTCTGGAAGGATGACAAAGCCTTCACCTGGGAGGCCGCCACCTCCCTCCACTCCAGTGAGTTCCCCAGTTACACGTGTTCTGTCCGGCCGGCTTAGTGAATCCACGGAGTACACACATCGGTTTTCCGGCTCCTGACCACACGTGCAGACGTGGGAGGGAGCCGCCAGCTGATCAGGAGGCTACAGAGACCACCTGGGGGTGTTTCGGGCCCACGAATTCAAAAAGAAACACATCTCTCTTTAAAAAAAAAAAAAAATCGTGACCCAGATAATATTTTATTTAGCAGATGGGAGAAAGTAAAGCCAGCCTCACAGAGAGAAAAACATCTCCCAGAAATCAAAATCAGACCGTTGTGCCGGTTTGGCTGCCCCAGAGCAGGGAGATCCCAGCCTTGGCGGGTTCCGATCGCTTTGGTTTCAGGGCCTGGTATCACGAGTAAAGTGATTTTCCAAATCTATATCCGGGACAGCTGTGTGGGCTTTGCGCTCAACTCCCATTCCACTAAGAAATTAAAAAGCAATTTTCCTTTGAAGTCCTGGGGTTTTTTCCCTTCATTTAAGATTACAATTTGAGGTCAGAAAATGAGACACAAGGAATTCACAAGCATGCACGCATCGCCGGGTCCCCGTTTTGGTTGTGCTGGGGCCCAGATGGTTTCCAGCTTGCCCCAGCTCAGGCTGGCAAGCACTCGACCCATCTGGCTCACAGCATCTTCCTGAAATGGAGGTATCTTCTGCTTCAGGCTGATCAACCCCGAAGCAAATGGATCCTGCAGACGGCCTTTAAATAGGATTTCGTGAAGCTGTTCTCGTGATGGGGGCAGAACAAAGACCCAGGAATCAAATGTAGAAGCCAGCGAAGCCTGCGTGTCCACTCGCGACAGTGCGAGCAGCCTGCGGTCTATTCCAGGCAGCGCTGATTTTTAAAATTTTCAAACTCGTGTTCTTTTTCTCCTCGAAAGATGAGAGTCTTATATTAGTTACAGCCCCAATCAGGAGACAGAAACCACACAGTAATTGAGACAGGGTAAGTTTAGTCTAAAGAACTAAATAAAATGGGGGATTGGAGCAGCAAAGGATGGGCTAGTAAGAAGCAGGAAGGCCTCCCAAGAATACGGGACTTGCAGGCACAGCCACCACTCTTGTCTCCCTGGGACAGCGGCAGAGCGCCCAAGAAGCCCCAGGCCCCCAGCACCGCCCCCCCCCCCCCAGGGCTGGGAAGATTCCAGCCTCACTGCAGAGCGGAGTGGCGGCTGTGGGCCCACACCCACGGAACTGGCTGGAGGGGGTTCTCTAGACTGCCAGGGAACGCGGTTTCCGAGGAGGAAGGCTGAGGTGGAGGAGCTGGGAGGCGCAGCCGGGCTCCATGTGGCAGGAGCTGGGTGCCGCAGGAGACACACTCACTGCAGGAGCCTGCCAAGAAGACACGAGAGGCAGGGACGAAAATTCCTTCCTCTGACAATGTGTCCCCAGGGCCCACTACTGACAAATATTGTGCCAGCTGGCAAGGGATAAGTATTCACAAGGTCTGTGAAAAGTAAATTTGGAGCTGAGAGGTGATAAATTGATAGCTGACACACACACCCCAACACACACACACACACACACACACACACACACACACACAATGACTCTCCTATGCAGCCTTCTACACAATTTGAGCTCTTATCAACAAAACAACTCTTTTTCTTCCTAACGAACTATGGCTATGTGTATCAGAAGTGAAGAAACCCTTACCCTTTCCCCCAAAACGAGGAGACACACCACCCCAATGATTATATCAGCCATTGGCTATATTCATCATTCCTCATTCCTCAAATTCCATAACAGTTTCACTGAGCTTTTTTGCATCAATTAGCAAATTAATCCCCAACAACTTGTACATAAAATAAAAATGGGGATGAGAGAGAAGAATGGTTAACATATAGAAAAAAATACTTCTGTATAATAGGCAAACAAATTAGACCAAGCCCCTACACTCCTGCCTCTGTAATTTGCCATGAGGCCACACGGATGTCTCTGGCCTCTCCACTGTTCAGCCAAGGCTGTCCTGGGCCCGCCACGTGGTGGAGATGCCCGCGTCTTCATCCCCAGAAGCTCTGAGTCCTCAGTCAGCATGCCTTTTCTCCGGTTTCTCTGGTTTTCCATTAAACTTTAGTGTTAGTTAGTTCTTACATGGCATACTCACAAGCACTCAGAATACTCTGGGCTTCAGACACGGCCCTCTGTGGCCCCCATTGTGTAGCAACAGCCCCATTTCCCCCTGACGATCAGAATCAGTAACTCCGGCCAGGAGACTAACTCCTTTTTTGGCTGTGGGTCCATCGACATCAGGACCTCACAATGGCTACGTGGCAGTCGCTTCCAGCTCAGTGAAGTCATTGTTTTGTCCCTTGATGGAAGCACTCTCCCCGGGGGAGTCCAAGCTCTCCATGCCAGCAGGGCTTCCAGCGGCAGGACAACTCGTTTCTTGGACCTCTGTATTCCAGCCATCGTGGCCTCTGATTCAAAGCACATCCTGGAAGACAGAGCCCGGCCCTTAAATAATATTCCATGAAGCCCTTTCAGGAGTGCAGAACAGGAACTCAATAAATAAATAAATCAAGAGTGTTTCAAATTCAGAATATGGTTGACCCCAAATTGATTTTTCAAATATGCAAACTTGTGTTTGTTTTCCTCAGAACACTCTTGCCTGTAAAAGCGAAAGTTGAATGAACCTCTGTTGCAGGCTCTGTGCTTGGTCCTACATTTAGTGTCTTCTTTTGTCCTCATAATCCCACCTGGAGGGTAAATGTTAACCTTCATATTTTGCAGAAATAAAATAATCTAATCGTAGAGATTAGATTATTTTAATGTGTTATTCCTGTAAGCACAATTTATGTCACAATTTAGAAAAATAAAGGAAGTGAAAGCAAAAGATATCAAATTTTAATATGTGGTTTAGCAACTCCAAATTTCTGGAAACATTTTCATGATTCAGGGCAGTGCTTCAGACGAGTACATCACAGCGTTGCCTTCGGAGGGAGTGGTTTTATCAGCAGGGATCTGAGTAAAACACAAGTGGGCCCCACTTCCACAGTCACGGGGACACTTGAGGTATTTTATCTCCAAAGCCTGAGGACTCCCTAGAAAAAGCGTTTCTAGTTTTATTTCCTCCAAGAGGTAAAGGAGGAGAAAGACCGGAGAAGAGGGAGGAACACAGAAACAAGGCAGGCAGGCAGGCAAAAGAAGCTGTGTTTGCTATAAATGTGATATTTTTATACATGGCTAAATATTCTCGTCCCTGAGAGATTGGATTACTTCCTGGGAGTGGTAGCTATGACCTAAGTCTGTCAGAGACCAAACCCCATTTTCATCTGCCGGTTGGTCGGTCAGTTGGTTGGTTAACTGGTGTCCCCACTCTGCGTCTTGTCGTCCAAACCATATAGTACACAGCACCCTCTATAGAGCTCCACGCAGTTGGATCTTTCTGAATGGTTTTAAATAAAATGATTGAAAAGGAACATAAGGTGACATTGGGAGACAAGAGGCTCACAGGCTACTGCATTCAAGAATTTATGGCTTTGTACCCTGTGGGATTTGAGAGCAAGCAAAAAAGAGGAAAAAACCAACATCTCATTCCAAAACCATGCTTGGAGAGACTCAGCAGCAATGGGCGTAGAGGGTAGAAATAGCCTGGTGACAGACGGGAGCTCCACATTAGCCGAGCCTCTGATGAAAAGCTGGGTTTTAACACCATCCTCAGTCTTCCTGCCAGTGCTAAACTGAACCCTTTATGTTTTACAAAATATATCAAACTGGGCATCTACTTGTACTTTGGACAAGGATCCATTGCCGCTGTGGCCACTGGGAGACCTCTGGGACAACTAAGATTTCCTTGCTTCCCACTGGCTGCTATGAGTATATACTGTGCTTAGGAGAGAACGAGAAAAGCTAGAGGGGTGCTCGGTGGGAGCTGCAGACGAGAGCAAGGCCAGCCGCCTGTCCACGATCTCCCTTCCCCCATTACAGGGTGAGCGGCTCTGGCCGGGGTGGAGTGGACAGGAACCCCGGAGAGACCCTTCCATGGCCAAGAGGATTCGTTACCCAATTGCACTCGCCTCTGCTTTTACAACAGAAGGTGACAGATCAACTCATTTTAGAGGTTATTATTGTGAAATAAAGGTTCAAACTAGTTTCTTTTAAAATTCTGACAGTATACCTGCTTGTGGGATTCACTGAGCCTCATTCATAATAGTGAAAATGGAAGACTCAATACGTTTAATTGAATTATGATCTCTAGTAAAGAACATTAGACAGAAATTTAAACCCATAGTCTGAAAGTCTAATAGGTACTACATACCTAGTACCTATTAATAGACCTTGGCTTCTCATACGCTTCTTCAATAAAAGGAACCAGAGCTCCTTGGAGAAATGGCTAACTCTAGGACAGGGACAGGAAACACACGGTATGAGCATGGGCCATCTTGTAGAGCCAGAAAATAAGGAAATGCTCAAAAAATTAAAAAGGGAAAAAGAAAGAAACAGACAAGGGCAATGTTGCAAAAGGCCCCAGGAGCTGTGTGTTAAGTGCTTCCAATGGCCAATGCTGAAGAGTTTGAACAACAAAATTAAGTTGTGTGGGATTATAACCCAAAGTATAAAAGTCATGAGTCAATACTGGTATAAACAAACAAGTGGGGCCCAGGAGAGACACAAACCTCCCAGAAGAATGCCAAAGAGTTTAAGGAGAGACTTGGTCTCAAGGAGGTGGCACGTAAGTCTACACTCTGTCAGTCGGGCTTCTTTCCGAGTATGGCAAGTGGGGACAAGAACAAGTTGGAGGTAGAGAAACCTGATGTACACAAGGTGACCAAGGTCAATCTCAACAACGATAAGTCATGTCGATGGTACAAACCCCTGACACAATGTGATGAAAATGGCACTTTCCCTCTGTGATCTTCCTCTCAAAAACACACAACCCCAGTCAAGTCAAGAGAAAAACATCATACAAACTCCAGTATAGGAACGTTCTATGAAATACCTGACCAATACTCCTCAAAACTGACATGGCCATCAAAAGGAATCAAATGGAAACAAACAAAGGAAGTCTGAGAAACGGCCATAGCTAAGAGAAAAGCCTAGGGAGACATGAAGACTCAATGTCACATGGGACCCTGAACAGAAAAGGGGTGTTAGGGAAAGACTGAGGAAATCTGAATAAAGCATGGACTTTAGCTAATAAAATGTGGTATTATTCATTCATCAATTGAAACAAAGACACCACACTGCTGTACGAAGAATCCGGGTACAGGGCACAGAGGAACTCCCTGTACCATTGCTGTGGGCTGAATCGTGTCCCCTTAAAATTCATATGTTGGAGCCCTGACCCCAGTGTGACTATATCACTGCATCTGGAGGTGGTATATACCTACCTTTGGGAGGTAACTAAGGTTAAACCAGGTCATAAAGCTGGGGCCCTACCCAATCGGACTGTGGCCTTAGAGGAAGAGGATAAGCTCACTCCCTCTGCCACGTGAGGACACAGCGACAAAATGGCCATCTAAGGCCTAGGGAAAGAGCTCCCTCTGGAACACGACCATGCTGGCACCCTGACCTTGGACATCACCCGTCCAAATCAGCACAGGATGGCATGAGATTCACTGAGTTAACTCTACTTCCGTGACCATGCTGTTTTAGCACAAAGCATTTCCCGGGGAATAATGCAGTGGACAACCCAGGTCCTTCAGTGAAGAAAGCGTTACCAGTTTGGATCGCACATCTTGACTTGGAGACCAAGCCCAGCGTTTGGAGCAGCTGTTGAAGGAGCCTAGCCTGTGGTCACATGTTATGTTTGGTCTATGCAAAACTTTGAGAGTTTTCTCCGTATTTCAGACTAAGTCACTTCTCAGATGCCTGGCTTTTTTGCACAAAAGTTCTGTACTCATAAAGATTCTCCCTGATGCCTGCAATAAATGTGGCTTAATGGGGCGTTGTTTATATCTGGACTCTAACCAGTTATGACAAAATAAAGCTGCGAATGATGAACTTTTTCTTCCTTTTTCTTATGACTTGGCCTATAAGTTCTTAGCCATGATTGTATCAGACTGAACAGCAGTATTTCCAGTTAGATTTACATTTCTAAATATTTTTCTCTGTTTGGTACATGCCACTTCTACCACACTGGAACAATAATCTCTTATGAACTTACCGTCATGTCTGGGCTATTTATTTCACTTAATTCATAGATACATTTCTCAGCCACATCAATTGTTGCATTAAAATTTAAAAGGCCAATTAAAATGTTTCATTTCTATATTAAATTTTCCACCATTCATGTCTTCCTTACATTGATCATAGATTTAATTACAATTATTTGTCTTATAACTATATCTTAATTACAATCCACTCTATACAGATACACTTTTTTTGCAAAGTAACCATATAGAATTTTTCCCTTTGTTTCACATCATTTGGTTTACTGTGATTTTTTTCTTGGAAACTATAGTCTTGTTCTTTTTTTTTGTATTTTTAACAGAGCACCAGAAAATATAAGAAATATCTCATTACCTCATTGCCCTTTTTACTGCAGGGGAAACAGCACACAAATTATGACCAGTGACAACTGATTTCCTTGTGCTGGGAAGTACCAGAGTGAGGTGGGGAGTGGGGATGACCAGCTCACATCCCACCCACCAACCATCATGACTGTGTTGGAATGTGGCTCAGTGTCTGCAGATCTCTGCGAGCTTTGAACAGAAAAGTGAAATCAAGACTTTTGTGACTTCAAACCTTGCCAACTGATTCAATGATAAATTAACCAACCAAACAAAACTCCCCATGTGTAGATCACCTCTGGGCAGAATAAATGTTGGATGTGACCCCTAGGCCCCCTATTTGAGACCCTTTCTTAGAAGAATGATGCCTGGAACCAAACAAACACTCAGGTGGGCCAGGGCAGGGCACTGTAGAAGGCCTGACTATTAAGTTCACGAACTTGTTGAACGAAGTTACTAAACTTTTTTGATATCAGAGGGATTATTCATTATGAATTTGTACCAACTGGACAAACAGTTAACCAAGTTTACTATGAGGAAGTGCTGAAAAGGCTACATGAAAAAGTTGGACGAAAATGACCTGAACTTTTTGCGAACAATTCATGGCCTTTGCATCACGACAATGCACCAGCTCACACGGCACTGTCTGTGAGGGAGTTTTTAGCCAGTAAACAACTGTATTGGAACACGCTCCCTACTCACCTGATCTGGTCCCCAATGACTTCTTTCTTTACCTGAAGATAAAGGAAATATTGAAAGGAATACATTTTGATGACATTCAGGACATGTCATTTTGATGACATCAAGGGTAATATGACAACAGCTGTGATGGCCATTCTAGAAAAAGAGTTCCAAAATTGCCTTGAAGTGTAGATTAGACATTGGCATTGGTGCATAGCTTCCCAAGGGGAGTCCTTTGAAGGTGACCATAGTGATATTCAGCAGTGAGGTAGGTAGCACTTTGTCTAGGGTGAGTTTGCAAACTTAATTGTCAGACCTCCTATGTCACTTGGCTGGCCTCCTGCGGGACCCCGCCCTTCCATCGGCGCATCCCCGGAGCAGACTCTCACACCAGCTTCTGCAGCTACTGGTTTTGGCATCCACACCACAGTGCTGACTCACAGAGCAGAGGATCCACCAACTCCCTGGGGCCTGGCACTTGAGCTGAGCCCCGCCTGCCCACACCATCCGGGCTACTCGGGTTCAGCGTCCTGGGCCTCAGAGCCAAAGGGAACCCAGGCACCTCTGCAGCCTGCCCCTTACCTTTGCAGAGAACAAGATTGGACATGAGAAAAAGGGGACGACTTGCCCAAAGCCACACAGCTTGTCGGAGGTGCAGTGAAAATTGGATCTCTCCCAAAGCTGGCACTGGTCCCTCATTCAAACTTCACCTCCCCTCTCCAGAGAAGAGATATGTGCACAGTCCAGTGGCACTAGAAAGCATGTCTTCAGTGCCTCTCAGTTCACACCAGCTCTGTGACTCTGGCATGAATTAGCTTCCCATATAAACAGAAAAGAGAGAAATGTGATACTTAAAATCAACTGGTAACATCTACTATCAGGAAAATCGACCCAACAGAGGTTCTAATTTCACACTCGACCTACAAATTATGCCCTTGCTGCTCTATCTGCCTTAAAATAAATTAAATTAAATGGATTAAAATAAAAGCATAAACCACTGCGGAAGAATGAGTTGACTTTATAACATCTGAGGGTGGGGAAGACCTCTCTAAGCAAAACCTCAGGCAAAAACCACCAAGAGAATAATTTGCTGCCTCAAGTAAAAACGGTTTGCATCTCTAGAAACACCCTAGTCAACATTAAAGACAAATAAGAAGTGGAAAGAAATTGTTCCAAGACAAATGGGAAAGGTTTGATTTTCCTAATGTATCAAAAACATTTACAAATCATTAACAAAAGGGTGATAGACACAAATTGGGAAAAAAAAGGCAACATATTTGGTTGAGGAATTACAAAGAAGACATACAGGGGCCAATAAATATATTAAAAAGTGTCTGAACTTATCAGACTCTGTTTAAAGTAATTAAAACGATCATTTCTAAAATAGTAGGTAAAAAAGGAAAAGGTAAATGGGGTTCTTTGTTGGCAAAGATACAGAAAAGCGGATGCATGACTGCTCTTGGGAGCACAACTTGTAAATATCTAGACAGCAGTCTGATCGCGTGCACATTGGCCCCTCTAGGAAATGATTCTAAGGGGCATCACATAGATGAAGCTGTCAATCACCTCACTGTTTAATAATGAAAAATTGGAAGAAATCACCATGACTAAAATAAATAAACAATTGAAGAGCCAAGGGAAGGATTCGGTGCAGCCATCACGTGACACAGAAAAGCGTCCGACTTGTCCCGGAAATACTAGCTTCCAACTTTACTGAAAAAAAGCAGTGCATTTCCATATACATCCATGTACAAACAAACACTTGAAGATGTTGCCCCAAATAAGAATAACAGTTATTGGCTAGGCGATCCACTGTAGCCAATTTAATGACATGCTATGTGAAGAAAAGCACAAAATTTATAAATTATGTTAATATAATAATTATATTTTAATTGTGTTTGGAAGTTACAAGTATTGTAATATTGTTCAAAAACAGAATAAAGAATAGTCATAATATCATATCCAGAGTATAATCTTAAGAGAAGAAAAGCAAAAGATTACATCAATTATTACATGTTTTTTAAAAACAAAGAATGAACAATAAAAGGCAGGATATCAAAATGATACCTAGAGTCAAGGATAGATTGTTAATTTGGGCTGCTTTTTATTTTCTGTTATGTTCTTCTTTATTCTTTCAGTGTTCCTCAATCAGCATATATTACTAACAAAAAAACTGTTAAAAATAGTTTTTATAAAAACTATTTTATAAAAACTATTTTTCCTTCTTTATAAAAGGAATGAAACAGTCTAGGAAAGGACACACACACTTGCATAATCATGGGAAACAAATTCTACTGTTCATATTTATAGATTTTCTTTTCATCAGACAAACATTATATTGCTATTCGCCTACAAATCATGAATCTCGTTTTTCTTTGATATTCGGTCTTTAGCCTTCATCTGCAGTAAAATGATTATTAATTTTCTTTGGGAGGAAGGTCCTTCAGACACATAAATGCAATGAGAATTTTATATACTTGATCCTCATACATACAAGCAGCCTTTTTTATTCTTCTATTGACTGACAGAAACGCCTACAACTCATTTTATTCTGGAACAAATAAGGTGAAAACGGTTCTATTTCTGTCCCAAGTGACATCACACAGTTTCTTTGGTAAAGAGTCTGTTTCCATGGAAAAAGCTTTTTCAGGGAACGCTGAGCTGCCCAGGTTCTAACGTGGTGCCCTTTTTGGAATTGTTAGGAATGGATGATGGTAAGTTGGAATCAACTACAAGGTATCATCTGCCAAGGAAAATAGCTCAGAAGATGTCACGGTGGGCAGGGAGTTTGCCTCTTCTGGAAGTTTCCAGAGCTCATCTCTTATATAGCAAAGACAACCCTAGAAATAGCTTCAGCTCTGACACCCGGTTCAGCTTCAGTCCGCAGGCTGTTTGGTGAGCAGGCGGCTTGTGGGCCTCTTCAGAGAGCACAGTCAACTCCGATGCTCCTTCTTCAGCTGGGTCTCGAGGCCTCTGTGAAGACCCCAGCTGTTCTCTCTTGCCTCCCTTACCTCCTCCTCACGCTCCTCTGCCCCAGAACTTTCTTCCCCAGGTGCACAGACACTCTTTCTTTTCCTACACGTCCTCATTCTTGTCTCTTTTTGCACTTGGCATACTGTGTTCCTCATACTGGGTCCTTCCGGCTGGCCATAGGGGATAGTCCCTAACTCCCCGGACTCTTGTTTGCATGAGCTCCTGAAAAACCAAAGAGCTGGGACCCTGGGTTTGGACCCACGGGGTCTTGAGGAAGTGCCCCAGCTTCTCTGGAAAAGCTGGGACACTGCTCCACAGAATCACTGTGGGGATTAAAGATGTGCAAGCTCTTGGTGTCCGGAGTGTGGGGTCTGCAAATGCCAAAACCCTGCACTAGGTGAAAAGAATGAAGCAGCCAGCATTTACTAAGCACCTACTTATGTTCTATATACTTCTTAGCTCATTCTTATAAAAAATCCTCTGAAATGGGTATTATCAACATATTTTACATAAGCCAGAGGCTCAGAGAGGTTCTGCAAGCCCAGTGGTGACAGCCAATGGGACCCCAGACACGCCTTGCTCCCAGACAAACTGTGCTCTTTTCAGCTTTTCTGTATCTTTCAATTCAAGCAATAGACGATCTCCAAACCCATCTCTGCCCCAAGCACGCTGCTGGACATAATTACATACAATAACCATTGATCAGTGGGTGCAACTGTACGTGATTAGCTACTTAGATCTGGAGTATTTGTCCACTTGGCTAATAAACAATCACAGCTATGTTTAAAAAAATTAAAAATAAAAGAAATCCCTATTAATGAATATGTAAACGCAGCCACGAGGAAACACGGCATGAGAGTATATGTGAAAAAATTTAACACAGCAGTCCTCCTCTACCCAAGGGGTCAGTTACCAAGGTCAACCGCAGTCTGAAAATATTAAATAGAAAATTCCAGAAATAAACAATCATGGGTTTTAAATTGCTCACTCATCTGAGCAGTGTGATGAAATCTAGCTCTGTCGCACTCCATTCCACCCGGGCCGTGAGTCACCCCTGCTTCGTCCAGCACCTCCACACTGTAGTCGCTCCCAGCTTTAGTCACTTAGTAGCCGTCTCAGTTATGAGAGAGAGAGAGAGAGAGAGAGAGAGAGAGAGAGAGAGAGAGCAAGAGAGAGGCCACATTCCCAAAACTTTTATTACAGGATATGGTTATATAATTGGTCTATTGCATTATTAGTTAACATTGTTAATCTCTTACTATGCGTAATTTATAAGTTCGTTTTTACCATAGGTATGTATACTAAGGAAAAAACATGGAATATATATAGGGTTCAGTGCTATCTCTGGTGTCAGGCATCCACTGGGGATGTTGGGACATATCCCTGTGGATAAGGGGAGGGGGGTCTGCTTTGGATGTTAGTTAATATTTCTCCTTGTGATCAGGGGAAAAAGTCTGCTGAGCTCCCTGGGGCTTATCCATCATATGCATTACAACTTTGTTGCAAAGTTGTAAATTGCTGCTTGAATTCTTTTTCCATACTGGGTACTTGTCTGCCAAGTGGGGAAGAAATTAGCCTCCTACTGCCAACTGGCCAAGCCCCTGGAGCCACGGTGTGCAGGCTGGGAGAGGAGGGAGCATAGCAGGCCCCCACCCGAGACGGGGAGGAGGCGGAGTCCCGTTGGTGGGGGAAGGCCTGAAGACTCCATGGAAGCGACTGGCTGAGCAAAAGTGTTCCTCTCCCCTTCACAAAAGGAGGCAGAAGGACCGGCCGAGGGGCGCCGTGGGTGAGCGCTGGCTTGGGAAGCCAGCGGCCCCGGTTCGGTCCCACACATGAGGGCCAGTGACAGTGCCCTCAAAAAAAATAAAAAAATAAAAAAATAAAAAATAATAAAAAATAAAAAGGAGGCAGTACCTCTCGCCGCCCCTGGGTGCCATGCCCAGCAGTAGCCAAAATGCTGACCAGTGTTCCCTTGATGACCCACTTTCCAGAGAACAATTTTATAGAAAGAGGAGTGCCTACTGCATATCTCTTTGAATATAATCTAGTGACGTTGCTTTCGACTTGTTTTGCAGTGTATTTAAATATAGAGTGGGCCTTTGCTTCATAGCGCATATTACATTTGTCAGCTGTGTCCATGTACCGAAGTCCTGCTCCCTCTGTTAGGGCATTTTTGGCTTTAAGATGGAGGCGAGACCCTCTTATTTTACCTCTTAGTGCATCTCAGATGTGATGGCTGCCCTGGTAGCCCCAGGAGGGCATGCACATGCCATCTCTGTGTGGGAGACAGCAAGAGGAGACCAGAGACACGCACATGGGCCGATGGGGCAGACCCTGGCAGTAACTGGGAGGAAAACCAGAAAATAGCAGCGTCGTCAGGGCAGCTAAGGGAGGAAAGGTTTCCAAGGAGGCCAAGGGCACTGAAAGCCACTGGCAGTTTAGGTAAGATGACAACAGAGTCCTAACCGTGGAATTTGGTGACATGGAGGGCATGAATGCCCTGGGAAGCCACTTCAGTGGGTACAGAGGCCTGAGTAGAACAATTATTTACAGGAGAGAGCAGGCGAGGCTTCACCATGACGCAAAGCTGAGAAGTGAGGGGTAGCTGGAGAAGCTCGTGGAATCAAAGACATTTGCTGCCTGTTCATTTTGTTTGTTTTTGGACCAGAGATATTAGAGCTTATGTTGTGATGGAATGATGTAGAAGCAAATGCTGATGATACAGGAGAGAGAGAGACCTGTAGGATCTAAGTTCTTAGAAGGAAGAGAAGAGGATTCAGAATATATACAAGTCAGCGGTCTGCACCTCTGCCAGGTGACAAGGGAGTGATGACGAGAGGTGCGAAAGCCACCAAGTGGTGGGGGCGGCGGAACCATGAGGGCACCGAGTGCAGGATTTCGGATGCCAGCGTTAGAGTCCATATGGAGCTGGCTGTTGGTACACGCGTTTGATCGGGGCCAGAAACTTGACCACACTCTGAAGTGAAAACAGGAAGTGAGTCTTGTCCCTGAGATTTCTGCTGTCCTCGCTCAATGGGGATCCCATAAGAAGACCTTTGGCAGAGTTTTGTGGGCACCCCACACGGCATGGCCTTCCATGTCATAACGTGGGATGGGGCAGGAGGCCAGCAATAAGTGGTGGAGAACATTAGCGTATGCAATTCAGACTCCACGCTGATCCACTCATTGTGTGGAGCAGGAAACTGAAAGAGTGAGCCCACACTAACCACTTGGTATTTAAAGGGGATGGATATACATTTCTACACGTGAGTTAAAAATATACACATTTCTGTACATGTTTGTAACTACAGGAAACTTGACGACTAATATTGTACATGTGGGGACTCGCCTCGTTGGGAAGATCCAGTAAATGAAAATGCCAGATACCACCTCCCTCCACCCCACGTCAGATTAAATTCTTCCAATGAACCATCAAGAAGGGAAATGTCTTCAGCAACACCCAGTACAAACCATGAGACTCCTCCACCACCTGCGTCCTGCAGGAAATCCTGTGGTCACCCACACCAATGGCTTCAGATGAGAAGTTGGCCCTGATAAGCCAGCTGACACACAGTCTCTGGATGAGATCATTCCCACATACCCGAGGCGAGACCAGCTGCCTCTGGACAATATACACCCTATGCACTTGAATACTGAAACTGTCTTATTTCAGCAACATAATCTATTAATAGGTTACTCTTTCAATAACTTTTCATCTCAATTTCATTTTAAAACCCCCATAGCACATAGAACAGAGTCTTCATACAGTAAATATTCAAAAGTAGGTTCTACTCAATTGTATAGCAAGACCAGTTTTTCCTGTATTACCAACCCCACCAGGTTATTGGGAGGCACAAAGGAAATAACTGGTAAGAGGTCTACAAACATGAGAGTTCTCCAAAGGTATATTTAGCCCTTTCTGATGGTCCGCAATCACACCTCAGTGAACTAGAATAAATAGGAAATGGGTTCCTGGTTAATTGAATTTAAGGGTTAATCAAAGAACCTTTCTGTTTCAACTGATGCTTAAAAGTATCTAAAATGTTTGTCTACTTTCATTCTTTGGTGGTACCATCTGGGGACAACTCTAAACGCCCTTTGCTGAGGGGAAGTGCGCAGAAGCATAGGGCCAGGTGTGATGGTTGGAGCTCAGCCGAAAGGCTCCTGGGCCCATGCAGAAGGGTGTTTCGTTTCTAACCCGTTTCCCGGACATGGCAAGCTCCATGATTGTCTTGTTCACAACAGCATCCTTAGTGCCCAATAAATATTTTATACATGAAGAAGCTCCTCAAATTAATCTTGTTTTTATTTTTTCTTCCAAAATAGAAAACAATTAACCATGTTGATGTTCTAATTTGTTGAAATTACTTGGGTTCTTACCATCTTCATAAATTAATAATTATTTTCAAATGGAAAACCAGAATATTCAGAGAAAGACCAATGATTGCTCTGTCTACATAAAATCAAAGCATAAAATGAGTTAAGATCTTTCTTAAAGCAACAAATCCTGATGTTTGGCATTATGGTGGCCAAGTCCAATGGCTCCCATTGGGTTGGGGGCAAGAGTCAGAGTCTTGTGGGGAGAAGTAGGAAGAAGGATGGATATCAAGGGATGGGTCAGGTTAACGATGAGGACCAGAAAAGTCCAGGACAGAAAGAGCTCCTAGGACAGCAAATTCTAGAAGCCTGAAGAAAATTGTCTACGCCTTCTATTACCATGCAATCAAAATCATAATGAAATTGTTGTCCCTTGAAAACAACTAGAACCAAGCAACAAAAAACTGTCCTCTGTTGCATGTAAAAGAGGTCTGGCCTTAGCTTCAGGATTACTTAAAGGTCCCCTTACTAGTAATAAAGGTTCAATGTAAAACGTAACATCATCTTGATTCCAAAACTATCTGACTGACTGAGAGGGTAAGTAGTGATGGAAGTGATAAAGCTGTGGTGAGTGCCAGGTGCACTCCTCAAGGGAGGAACAGGGGGCCCCTGTGACCACAGCCTTGTGAGGACCTCAGCCACTTCTGGATGCTAGGGTTTCTCAAAGACAAGCTGGTTTGGGGGTGAGCCCAGGAAATGCATTTCCAAGTTCCTTGACCTCAATTTGGAAATCACTCATGTCTCATCGCAAAGACAAAGGAGCCCACACACATAGAACTAGATTATAGGATTAAGATATTCCAGCCACCATTTAAATGCCATGAAGTTTGTTAGATCCTCAGTTTCAGCTATGTCTACATGGATAATAATATAGTAACTTGTGGAGCATGGACACTTTGTAAAAACATTTAATCTTCCCATGGAATTTTGTAAAATAAAGCCCAGAGACATGAAGTGACAGAAATCATATAGAAAGTGATCAGAGTGAAGATCTAAACTCGGAAGCACCATGAGGCCAAAGACACCTAAATTTGATTCACCTAATGATCGTATGGAATTCTCTCCCATTCTAGAATACGAATCCCATGAGGACAGGGATTTTTGTCTGTTTGTTCACTGGCGTGTCCCTAGTGTTGGGACATAAGATGTTCACATATTTATGGAAGGGAGGGAGGAAAGGAGAGAAGAAAAATGGAGGGAAGGTGGGAGGAAGGAAGGAAACATCCCACTTAATCAAGCATCTCAATAGAGGAGCAGAAACAGCTAGAGTTGAGGAGAGAGGGGGACCACCTGCTGATGGAAGCAGGAAGCTCACCGCTAACCCCACAGCTGTGGGTGGACCAGACGGGCTCTGTTTACCTGGAACAGAGCTGGGACAAGTAGTGGAGCCTCTGATGTGACTGGGTGTTCCCCATGTTCTTATTTCAGCCCAAAGCCTCCCCTGTGAGACTGGATCCAAGATGGAGACCACAGAGGAGTGGACCCTTCTCAAAGTCCGCCCCTTTATCACCCCCGGCAGAGATGACAATGATGATCACCACCCATCTCATATCACCTTCATTGTACTTGACTGAAAAGTGGTAATACCTAGTGTTGGAAGTAATCCAGTAATATTTGTGGTTGCAGAAGGAAATGTCATGGAATTCTTAGCAGGATACTCTGGCATTCAGGCTATGCTGCCTTAGCAAATTCCATCATGGGCCCTAACAGTGTCATTAGGGCCATATTTTGTGCTTCTGGTGTAACCAGAATGATTTTTACATTTTCGAAATGGAATTGGGCTGTGTTGGAGTGACCTGTCTAGAGCATTACTGGCTTGTGCTTTAGCGGCTCTTTTGGGAAGATAGAATTTTTTTGTAAATTTGCATATCACCAAGCTATTTGTATTCAGTGACAACCCACTTTTAATGGTATGAAGACCGATAATGTCGTGCCAGAGGCTGAGGAAAAACATCGAATAATCTTGGATACACCTTGTGTGTGAAATGCGTGAGTTGGGAATAAATGCGTGCTGGTTTCCAAAAAGTCATCCAAGCACCAACTTACGATGCCTGTTACTCAACATCCTTAAAGGAATGAGATTGGCACTTTGAGGAATTATATCTGGACTGTCACTGATGAGTTTTAATAATCTACTTTTCTTAGAATATTGCTCACACGATGGAAATTTTAAAATTTGACCTTCTTACGGTATTAGGTACCTAATTGCTCTTCCTACCTGTTTCCTACATATCCTGGGGCCCGCCTCCCCGTCCCCTCTCCCCATGGCCACTGCCTGGCTCCCTGGCAGAACCCTCCTTTTATCCTCTTGCCATTTAGTAGTCACCGGACTCCTAGGGGGAGCTCCCTAAAATGCCAATTGAATCATGCTGTGTCCCTGCTTAAAATGCTCACCTGGAGCCCAGCGATGTCAGAATGGCGCCCACACTTTCCTCAAATGCAGCAAAGAGCACTTGGGGTCTTCCCTGCGTCTCTCTTTAAGCCTCACCCCTAGCCCTCCTCATCTGGCAGCCTGCTCTGCCGCATCCTCACTAATTTGCGCTTTCCCACCTAGATCCGTGCTCATTGCCATCTCCGCTTCAGACACGCTATGGCCTCCGCCTGAAGCATGCTTCTTCATTGGGGTGGCTCCCTCACTTCCTTAAAGACTCAGAAGGTTTTCCCCCTCACCCCTGAGCCAGGTCATTAGGGGGGTCCCAGTCGCACTCTCATGACCCGTGGCTTCCAGGACACACACCCCTTACACTGTCTTCTCAGCAACTTTGTGGCCTCCTTCTCCAGCCCAACCTCCTCTGCCTTAAACCCCAAAGCCCCGCAGGACTGCCAAAGCCTGGCCCCTTCACGCCAAACTGCCCTGCAGTCTGCTGTGTGCCGTGACTTCAAACTCCATCTCTGAGCTCAAAAGCCTAAGATCTCCAACCCTGGGACGCAGCGCTTTCTGAACTCCAGATCCACAAAAACTCACTCTCTTCTTGGGAGCTGCACTTAGGTGTCTATCTGGCACCCCAAACTCAACATGCTTAAAGCGCCGTACTGCCTGTTCCCCAAAAGGAACCCTGCTTCTCTCCTGTGTTGCCACATCAGTGAGTGATGTCATCATCCAGCCTCTTGTGCAACATGAAAAACCTGAAGATGTCTTTGACTTTTCTCTCCGCATCCAATATATCATCAGTTTTGTGTATTTCTCTAGTATTGCACATCTATCTCTTCTGTACCCATCACTGTCTCTGCTACAAAACTTCTATTATTGCTTCCCCATTGGTCTCCCTGCAACTCTTCTTCCCCATATCAATTCGATCTAACCATCATGTCTATAAAGATCTTTTTGAAAATGAAAATTGATCCGTGTAACTTCCCTACATGGATCCTTCAGTGGATTACCTTCATCTCAGGATAGAGGCCAAAATCCTTACGATGGTGGTTAAATCCTGCCCTTTGTCTCTCTCTCTCTCTCTCTCTCTCTCTCTCTCTCCACTGGTTCCCCCACCCTCTTGGCTGCAAACATTCTAGGTTGCTTTTGGCCTTTCCAAAATAAACTTTATTTTTAGAACAATTTTAGGTTCACAGAAAAATTGAAAGGAAGCTACAGAGATTCCCATATCTCCCCCAGCCTCCCCTGTTACCAACATCTCCACCTGAGTGGGGCATTTGTTATAATTGATGAACCCACATGACATGTCATTATCCCCCCAAGTCCATTGTTTACATAAGGGTTCGCTCTTGGTGTTATAAATTCCGGGGGTATAATGGCATGTGTCCACCATCCTAGTATCATACAGAGTATTTTCACTGCCCTAACATCGCTCCCCCACCTCTAACCCCTGGAAACCACTGATCTTTATACTGTCTCCATAGTTTGCCTTTTTCAGAATGTCATGTAGTTGGAATCATGCTGTGTGTAGCCTCTTTAGACTGGCTTCTTTCACTCAGCAACATGTATTTACATTTCCTCCATGTCTTTTCATGGCTTCATAGCTCACTTTTTTTTTCTTTTTTTGAGAGCAGTGTCACTGGCCCTCACATGTGGGATCTGAACTGGGGCCGCTGGCTTCCCAAGCCAGCGCTTAACCACCGCGCCACTTGGCCGGCCCAATAGCTCACTTCATTTTTGTGCTGAATAATTTTCCACTGTCCAGATGGACTACAGTTTATCTATCCCTTACCTGCTGAAGGATGTCTCAGGTACTCCCAAGTTTCAGCAACCGTGAATAAAACTGGTATAAACATCCACATACAGATTTTTTTGTGGACATACATTTTCAACTTTTTTGGGTAAACACCAAGGAGTGCAATTGCTGGATCATATGGTAAGTGTACGCTTAGTTCTGTACGACATGTCCAACTGTCTTTTGAAGTGTCTGTACCATTTGTGTTCCCACCAGCAGGGAATAAGAGCTCCGTTGCTCCACGTCCTCACCAGCGTTACATGCCGTCAGTGCTCTGCATTTTGCTCACTCTGATAGGTGTGTAATTTAGTCCTTTGAAATCTCAGTGAGTGTTTGCCCACCTGACCTTTGGACATGCTGCTCCTCTGCCTGAAACACTCATCCATGAAGCCCTCCTCGTCACTGGCTCATGCTTACTCCACTGTCAGGTGTCGACCTTTGTGTCAACCTATGTACTCTGAGAAGCAGATGCTAAGCCAGGATTGGACATGCAGGAGATTTACTAGGGAAACGGGGAAGGAGCCAGGGGAGCTGAGAGCCTTCAGATCATGAAGCAGGTCTGAGTCTTTGTCAAGAAAAAGGGAAGGAAAGGAGGCTGGTGGAAGAGTTTTAGACTGCGAACAGTTGAAGAAACGTTGGTAAAGATAAAGGGGAGTCCCTGAGTCAAGGTCATGGGTCAAAAGAGTCAAACATCTCCCGAACAGTGTGTCTTAGTGTCCCTGCTGTGCCCAGTAGTGGGGAAGCATGGTTTCAGTGTCAACATGGTGTAGATTTCAGAACACAACAGCTAGGATATCAGTTCATTATGGTCTCTATAGCTGGAGATCTGAGATGTACATGGCACAGTCTCCACAGCCCTCAAATCCTACAGAGGACTCCTACACTTGCTGAGGACCTACATTAGGACTGAGAGAGCACCCAACACCCTTTCTTGATAATGCTCATTAGCTGTTTAATTTTTGACTGTTTTAATATCTTTGCCCAATTAGACTGTAAACTCCATGAGGACAAGGATTATGTCTGCTTGTTCACAGGTGAATTCTCAGCACCCAGTAGAGAATCTGAATTAAGATGCTCTCAATAAAAATCTACCAAATGCATGAATAAATAAATGAGTGAACAAAAGTACAATATTCATGAGCAGATGGAGAATTTCAGAAGAAAGAAACTATTAAAAAGAGTCTAATGGAAATGCTGTAAATAAAAAGAGACATAAAGAAAGCTTCAAAAGGCTTATTACTAGACTCAACACAGCCAAAGAATCACTGAACATAAAGGTAGCTCAATGGAAGCTACCGAACTGTGACACCAAGGGGAAAAAGGGTGGAAAAAATTGATCAGAGGACTCAAAAGCTATGACACAATATCAGAGAGTCCAACATACCTGTAATTGGCATCCCAGAAAGAAGAGAGAGAGTGAGAGGAAGAGAGAGAATCAGAAGAAATATTTAAGGTGATAATAGACAAGAATTTATCAAAACAATGAAAGACATCAGACCACAGATCCAACAAACCAGGATAAACTCTAAAGAAGAAAAAGCATACCTAGACACATCATATTCTAAGCACCTAAAGACAAAGATAAAGATAAAAAAGTCTTGTAGATATCAGAGACATCACCAACATCAGAGCAAAAATAAGAATGCATAGGAGGAGACTTCTTGTTTAAAAATGTGCAAGCTAAATTCTAGAAAGAGACGGATCTGACTGTGCCAGCTAATCACTAGCCTCCCTGTTTGAACAAAGCTGTGTGTGTCCAGCTGACTCATGTCTGTGGCCAGGTGACCGCATTTACCCCTCTCCAAGCACAGTCAGTGTCCCAGGGATGGCACCTTTGGACTTTTGCACACTTAGTGATAAGGGGTTATTCTGAAGCAGTTACAGAAGAAAATGCATATGTTGATAAATAGATTTTATTTCCAAGTATAGTCAAGATATACTGTAAGTCAGCTGACCTGGACACCTGAACAGACGTTTCGGTAAGTAAAAATGACAATCAGTGTCCTGGAAGGAGAGAGCTTCAGTACAGAATGCTGACAATGGCTGATACAGCACATTTCAGATTCCGTGGAAAATAAGATCTATATAGGATACCATTATTACACTTCAATGATTAGGGTTTGTTATCATGGTTTCTAAAAGGAAAAGGGAGATAAAATATGGATAATAAAGATTCATGTTCAATTCCATTTACACCCTGCTATTTATATTCAAATACTTTATACTGAGCCTTTCTACATTTAAGAAGCAATAAAGGCGCTGGCTGAGAATCTATTCTCAGACCATCGCTCTGCCCCTTCACAGCTGGTTGACCTTGAAAATGTTACTTTGTGTTCCTTTATCCTCACAAGGTCATCAGGAAAATTAAATATGATCATTCAAGGGGAGTGCTTAGCACACTGTAAACACCCAATAAATTTTAGTTGCCATTAGCTTAATTATGGTTTTTGTTTATTATATTGTTATTCTTATCATTATTTGATCTGGGTCACTTTTGTCTAAGCAAGGGTAGAATCTGGTAAGTCACTCTCTTTGTGTGCCTTATTCTTTGGGTCTGTCGAAAGCCCAAGATACATTCTTCTGTGACTTTTCAGAGCTCATTGCTCATTCCCCTTTATAAGGTTTGAAAGGTGATT
Source organism: Aselliscus stoliczkanus (assembly GCA_033961575.1). Classification (NCBI taxonomy): domain Eukaryota; kingdom Metazoa; phylum Chordata; class Mammalia; order Chiroptera; family Hipposideridae; genus Aselliscus; species Aselliscus stoliczkanus. Next base: position 174,424,682 of record CM066731.1, read on the forward strand.
GCCAGCTCTGAACTTGGGAGCGAACACAACTCTACAAGACCCGGAACATTATGTGCCTCCCTGAGATGCAGCCAGGAAGAACCTTTCCATCCCTGCCTTTCCACGAATGTGTTAGCATAGCCCATTTTGGAGGATCAAGTACAGTGAATTAGCAGGAAGTGGTGTTTAACCCTACAGGAAATGAACTTTAACCCTACAGGCACTGCATGGGCCTTTAAAAGCATTTCTAAGAATTGTTTCTTTTGCAGCAATGACTATCAAGCTGGCCAATTATATATGCTGGTTTCACTGGCTATGGCATTACACTCTCAATCGGAGATGAGCAAACCTTTCTGGAAAGACCAGACAGTAAATAATTGGGGCTTAGTGGGCTGCACACAACCCTGTTTCATATTCTTCTTCTTTTTCTTTTCCTTTTTTTTTTTCACAACCCTTTAAAGATACATTAAAAAAAAATCTTAACCCATGGACTGTATGAAAACAATCTACGGGCCAAAATCGGCTCACAGACGACCGTATGCCGACCCCAGTCCTAGATCCTGATTTCCTTTGTATTAGACAGTTTGGCGATCAAGAAGAATACACCCTAAAATGTTCTTCTCTTTGCCAGAATCACATTAAAACTCAATCTTGTTTTCAGCATGTAGGAAACTGGACTCTTTCAGAGGTTTAATTGGAAGAAAAGAGGTATTTCATTGAAATATATTTTAAAATACATCGTGTATATTTACACTCGCTGACACACATATGGTCTCAGTATTCCAAGTTAATAAAAAAAAGGTCTGAACTCTTTCAGCTCGTTTCCATGGGAATAAATGTTAAAACAAAACGTATATTCTCAACACACACTAGGTTTTCTGGCTGATGAAACGTTTTATGAGTTGACTTTGGAGGGTGTTTGATTTCCATCAGAGCCTGCCCGGCTGACTCTCCTGCCCCCTTCTCCTCTCCGCCCATCGTCCTTGCGCTCTCTGTGTGTTCCCGGTGCCACGTGTGTTCCTCGGCTGTCTCTGTGTCTGCTGGCCTCCCCTTCCTCCCCTCCTCTCCCTCATCTCTTCGTGCTGCTCGCTCTGTGGGCCTCTGAAATGGAGGTCAAACATCTGGTTTCCATCTACCCACACTGTTTAACTGAAGCCCAGCCGACCCATATTTCCTGTTCATAAATCATTACTCATCTGGAACACACTCGGACCACTTTGGGGAGTGTTTACTCAGCGTATCTCCTTTTTTAGAAGAACTGTTTTCCTTCCATATCATTTCAAGTGGGCTGCCATCTTCTAAGTTGATAATTTTCTCAATTTTTATATTTGAAAAGAGAGCAAAAGGGAATTTACTTTGATCAGGCATTTAAACGAATTGTATAAAAATTAGAGTTGGGTAAAATGTAAGCATTTAGAATAATAAAACTAGTGAAAAAATGGGAAGTACGTATATTGTAACTAAGATATTTTACATTTGGTATAACATTTGATATTTTAAATAAACCTTTCAGAAGTGGAGGTAATAACACAGCCAGGTCGTGCTTGAAATATTGCGTTGTCGGAAAAGTCATGACGCATTTGTGCAACAAAAAACATAGAAAAATACGTCATGACTCTTCCAACAACCCAATATTTATTCGTTTAATTCTCACAACAGTCCTATCAAATAGATACTAATAACCTTATTTTAGAGAAGAGTAAATTGAGGCACCAAAAAGATAAGTGACTTGCCTTGTGGCGAGTAAGTGTCAGTCCTGTGAAAAGAACCAGGTGGTTGGCACAAGAGTCCATGAACTTAAGCACCTGATTCAACTGCTTCATAGTTTCTTCAACTGTAAAACTATCCCCATTCCCCATGGGAAAACTAAGGCACAGAAAAGTTCAGTAAACAAAACTAATAACTATATTCAAGTTTTTCCAAACCTTCTCTTTTCACTAGTACTTCTGATACGTTTCAGTACTGTACTGTATTAGTTTGCAGTAAACTCCAGAGAAGTGTTTCAATTCCTCTATGCAGAATTAAAGTTTAAAAAACTTCCATTTTATATTTTTCATAGAAGCATGTGATATGCCTAGATTTCACTTAATTGACTTACATCATATAATAGGAGAAATAAAATAAATATATCTAAATATTTTTGCCCCAAAATTGATCAAGTCAGTTCGATGATTTTCCTATGGTCAAAATATCTGACTTCAGAGGAATTTATTTTTATTAATTTTTTTGAAATTTATAATTTTGTTTTTATTTCTAACATAAATGTTATCATATTATATACATTTTCCTGCAATTGGCCTTTGTCCCTTATTATGATATTCTTTTTATTATTATTATTAAAGTTTATTGCAGTGAACACACAATGTGACTTCAGAGGAATTTAAGAAAATAAGAATGTAAATTAAAGTAAAAGGCACTATGCCCTATTCAAGTCCTTGAATCATTCATTATTGGGCAATAACCAGTATAAAGAATTTTCAGTGAACATTCTTGATGTTTATTAGGTGCTAAACACTGTACCAGGTCCTGGGGGGAAAATACATTAGATAATTTCTCTCCTTGCAAAGAGTGACACTGCAAAGATTGTCATGAGGTTCTTGGGAATTATGACATTTTGTTGAAATGTAGATTCTTCATGTATACAGAAAGACAGTATCCGGATAGTTTTTAGTCTATGAATCTAGTCTTCTAATTTCAAATAAGCCAACTCAACAATCATCAAAAAATATCCCCCTATTGCTTAGTGGTTTTTGTTATTCATAAGCAAAATATTTATAACTAATAAAAATCAAAAATTCACTATCAGCAGCTGATCCTGACGTATGCACTTGGCTGAGTAGCAGGGGTAGGGGAGCGGTGGGGTAGTCCATCCTGAGACTGAAAGCTGCCAATTCCCATGATCTCCTGGGGCTCTGCTCCCTTGCCTGCTGAGGCTGGTGCCTTGGAATAATCAGTGGATCGCAGCAACTATGATCCTAAGTGCTTCAGCTCCCTCTTACTGCCTTTGGTGGGGAGCTGAAGGTGACTGCCACTCTGCAAACAAAAAAACAACAGCAGGGCACATTGGTTTAAGGGAACTTCTTTCTCCTTGTTTCCAGCACTATAATGATGCCAAATGTCAGATAAACATGGCATTTGCAGAACTGCACTGTTTGTAAAGCTGAAGTGGAAGCACCAATAAGAAAAACAAGGAACCCTCTTGATTGGGACAGGGCTACCTGGGAGGAGGCAGAGGAATTCAAGATGCTAGCTGCTGGGGTGGGGGTGGGGCGGCCAGGCAGGCACTCACCTAATTCAGAGCCTTTGTATTTCTGGTTGCTTCTGCCTGAGGCTCCCTCATCACCATCTACCTTCTCCCCACCTGAGATATTTTCAAGGCTGCTTCACATCTTTACTTTCTTCAGGTATCTGATCAAATGGGTTCTTTGCAGAAAGACCTTCTATCAGCACCATGTATAAAACACACACACTAACACACCCATCACTCTTAATGATTCTACTCTGCCTTATTCTTCTGCTTAGCATTTATCACCACTGAACATGTTAAAGATTTATTTTCCTATCTCTGTATGTTATTTAGCCAGAAGATCAGAGTCAGACAGTGAGGCATGATCATGGAAGCAGGTCAGACAGTGCAATGATGTGGCTTTGAAAGTAGAGGAGGGGCCGTGACCCCCTGAATGCCAGGCAAGGGCACAGGCTCTCTGCTAGAGACCTCAGGAAGGAACTCGGCTCTGCCCTTTTATCTGTGAGACCTGTTTTGAACTTCTGACTTCCCAAACTGTGAAATAATAAATGTGTGGTATTTTAAAGCCACTACGTTTGTGGTATTTGTTATAGCAGCGATAGAAAACTAATACATTTGGGTTCGTTTGACTTCTCCGAGCCAGTTTTTTTTTTTCATGTGTAAAACAGAGATATCAATAATACCTACTTCTTAGAATTCTTGCAAGGAAAGTAACTTGTGCTCCACTTGACATATCGTATGTGCTCTGCAAAAAGACGATCATCACCACTGTTGTGAAAGACAGGTTTTCCATGTGAGTTGAGCTGTCACAAAACCTATCCCAGTAATTGGTGGCCTCCTCCTGACCCTTACGGAATGTAAAGTGATGTAATAACAAATAGACTCAAACACTGAATGTCTCAACATAACACAAGTTTTATTTCTTGCTCCCAGAGCAGTCCTGAGTTCAGCTCTCTTCCGTGCATCATGCAGGCATCCATATGCCTGCCATTGTGCGGCCCATAGTGCCCCGGGTCCAGAAAACAGAAGATAATACCACACAAGGACACGTGCATCCGAGGCGTCTGTGGTCCAGGCCTGAGATTGGGACATATCACTTCTGCTTGCTTGACGGGAAAATACTTGGTCGTATGGCCATATGTAACTTAAAGGGACATTGGGAGATAGTTTTGTGTGTGTCCCAGAAGAGACAACTGGAATTTTCTGGAGGGCTCACGGTCTCTGTCTTGTGTCCTTCCATAATAGCAGCTTTGTCTGTTTTGTCGGTGGTTATAATCACAATGCCTGGAGCAGAGCGACCATTCAGTAAATTCATATTCAATGACAAAAAGTGAACATGAGCAGCTTTGATTTGAACTCAGCCCTTGGAGGCTGTGACTACAGAACAAATTCACCAAGACTGACACCCCTGTTTATTTTCCTCATGCATACCTCCTGCAGATCCCTAAATTCAGATCTAAGGAGATTAGAAAGTCTAAAAGCTGCCCAAGGATGAACAGCTTCCTTTAGTGAGCCTGGTGAATAAAAAATCATGATTAGCCAACATTTCTGACATTGAAAATTCGCAAACATATGCCTCATAAATAAACAAGAAGGGAACGTTAGCAGTATTATAGGCAGTTCACCAGGAAACCTCCAAGCTTAGCTAAGAGTCTTGAAGCTTCTCCATCAATCTCCAGGATGCACCCCCATCTTTCTTGATCTTCTATTTACCCCGGGAATGGATTAGACTAATGTACCCACCCACCCCACAGGAAATATGTCCTTTCATCTCTTACTCCTGGCCCAGGGGGACACTAGGACAAGGGTTTCAGCCTGTGTCCCAGTCACTATGTCAATGAAGAGACATGCACCGCTTTTCCTGTCCAGAAGAAAACAGTGTGTGGTCTGGGCCTTTGACCAGTGGATGGCACTTCCCAACTTCCATCTTGTTTTGGCTCTGCCAGTTCACACCAGATGGTACAGACATTTAGTGCCCATGTTTCAGACTGTGGGGGCCTACATCTGTATTATATCAAGACTGCGTGGGAAGGAATGGTTAGACCAGAGAACCTATTCTTAGAGAGCGCCAGAAGCTCTGTGATATTACCTCCAGATGCAATGACTCGTGTGTGCATTTGTGTGTGTGTTTGTGTGTGTGTGTGTGTGTGTGTACTAGGGAGTCAAGCAGTGGACTCTAGGCTAGGCAGCTTGCTTAGCATCACTTTTTTGAAATCACCCTTTCTTATTATCCATGCATGTGATGTATTAGGAGAATTTGAGCCAAACTGGGCAGCTGGACCAATTAGTCATTTCCCATGTATTGGAATGAGGGACTAAGATAACTATGGGTCTATATCATAGTAGTGATATTTTCTCATGCAGGTAAAACAAGCGATGTTTAACACATTCAGTAAAGTGCAGGAGGACACTGATTACTAGGATAGGTTTTGTGACAGCTCAACTCACACGGAAAACCTGTCTTTCACAACAGGGGTGATGACCGTCTTTTTGCAGAGCACATACGATATGTCAAGTGGAGCACAAGGTACTTTCCTTGCAAGAATTCTAAGAAGTAGGTATTATTGATATCTCTATTTTACACATGAAAAAAAAAACTGGCTCAGAGAAGTCAAACGAACTCAAATGTATTAGTTTTCTATCGCTGCTATAACAAATACCACAAACGTAGTGGCTTTAAAACACCACACATTTATTATTTCACAGTTTGGGAAGTCAGAAGTTCAAAACAGGTCTCACAGATAAAAGGGCAGAGCCGAGTTCCTTCCTGAGGTCTCTAGCAGAGAGCTTGTGCCCTTGCCTGGCATTCAGGGGGTCACGGCCCCTCCTCCACCTTCAAAGCCACATCATTGCACTGTCTGACCTGCTTCCATGATCATGCCTCACTGACTGACTCTGATCTTTTGTCGCCTTCTCCGACTTTGAAGGACCCTTGTTATTAAACTGGGTCCAGTGGGACAATTCCAGGCAATCTCCCTATCTGCTATTTGGCAAACTGAATTCCCCTTTGCTATGTGATGTAACATCTTCACAGGCTCTCCAGGCATCTTTGGGGTCAGGGGGCATCATCCTATCTACAATATCAAGGATGCATAGCTAGCAAGTGGCAGAGTCTGGATTTCAATATGAGTCTGACTACAAAACTCAGATTCAAAACCATCACTTTCTCCAGCCTCTTCTCTGGTTACCACATGGCTCTCTGCCCCTTGAATGACTTCTTGAGAATGTCCAGGCATCCCTGCCTCCAAAGCTCAGGGTGACTTTCATGTGCTATGGACCATTTCCTGAGTAACCTCCCCAGTGAGCATCACATTTGGCTGTCAAACCCCCAACTGTGGTCCTCCTCTGCAAGTGCTTGTACACTCTGGAACAAAGAGCCATCCCAGCCCTGTGTAGCCCCCTCATCTTCTACCATCTACCCATCTGATTTTAAACCTTAGGGACAAAGAGAAAAAGAATGATAGTTCTTCTATAAGAATGCTGTCACATACATGAAGGAAGTGACCAGTGACCTCTTACCCTGCATCTTCTCTTTGCCACGTGAAAGAGCTCTGGTTCCTTCAACCATCTTCATAGGCCAGGGACTGGCACCAGCCTCACACTCTGGGCACACTGTCCTGCACACACCAGTTCACCACTGGGCCCCTTACACCGTGTCAGTGCCTTAGGCGTGGTCTAATCACACTTCCACCTATTGGGTCTTCGGAAAAGTCATGACACATGTTTGCAAAGATGGCACTAGTTCATTTTTGGAAGTACTAGAGTCATTCACATTTATGTTATTGCTATGTCATCTGACAGCTGACAGTTCTAGCTTTGTTCTAAAAAAATAAAAATTGAGCGATTTGGTAGAGTTTTGGAGATTTTACAACAAGTTGAAGATGGAAGACCAAACTGCATTTTTGCCATATTTTACGGTCTTACTTCCATAAAGGCAAGAACCCACATCAAGCTTGTGAAAAGTTACATAAAGTTTACGGTGACAATGTTCTACAAGAACGTCAGTGCCAATGATGGTTCATGAAATTTCGTGCTGGTGATTTTGATCTCAACGACGCTCCTCAGTCAAGGAGGGCCACCAAGGTTGATGATGACAAAATAAAGGCATTGATCGAGTGAAACCCATGTTACATGACACAAGAGATTGCAGAAACATTGAACATCCATCATTCAAGCGTTCAGGACCACCTGAGGAAGCTGGGATACGTAAGCAAGCTCGATATTTGGGTTCCGCATGAACTCAAAGAAGTTCATTTGTCTGAGCATATAAACATCTGCAATATGCTCATTAAACATGAGGAAAATTATCCTTTTTTGAAGAGACTGATAACTGGTGATGAAAAGTGGATTGTTTACAACAATGTGCTGTGCAAACGGTCTTGGTCCCAATGTGATGATTCACCTTAAATGACATCAAAAGCAGACATTCATCAGAGGAAGGTTATGCTCTCAGTGCGGTGGGATTTTCAAGGTGGGATTTTCAAGGTGTTTTTCAAGCTCCTACCAAGGAACCAAACAATCAATTCGAATGTGTACTGTAGGCAATTGGGCAGTTTGAATGAATCTATCATCCAGAAAAGTCCAGAGCTTGTTAATTCTAAAGGAGTTGTGTTCCATCGCGACAAAGCGAGATGACACACAAGCTTGATCATCCATCAAAAATTACTGGAGCTTGGATGGGATGTGTTGCCACACCCACCATACTCACCTGATCTCGCGCCATCAGACTTTCACTTGTCTTGCTCTCTTCAAAACTCTTTGTGTGATATAACGTTCAATTCAAATGAGGCTATAAATCAGCACTTTGTTCAGTTTTCCACAAATAAAGCCAGATCCTTCTATGAACTAGGAATTATAAAGCTCACTGAAAGATGGCAAAAGGCTATTGAACAAAATGGGCAATATATCATTGATTGATCTTTGTTCTTTATATAAATAAATGACTTTTGAAAAGCATAGACAAAATACATCATGACTTTTCTGAAGACCCAAGAGGTACCATTTTTCTATAAACGCATATGAGCTCAAACTAGCTTTTCAGTGGGGATATCACAGTGTTTACTCAGATTAATTGACACTGACATGGATTAGAATCATTAAGATATTTGCCATGTGTTACTACTGAACTCTTATAATTTTAACCTATATTGAGAGGAAACTTATTCGTGGGATTTGGGTGAGCAGACCCAAATAAAATAATTTACATTTAAACCCAGTAAAATTTATTCTTACAGATTCAGCCTTCTTCTACCAAGTCCCCGTCACTCTCCCTCGCAGCTTCAGGCCATCTGTAAATATGGAAATGGTGCCTTATGTGTCTCTGTCCATGGCACTCATGAGATACTCAACAGTCCAGAGCTAGGGGCAGAGCTCTGCAACACAGAGACAAAAGCCCTTTGGGTTACTGAGTCAACAGTTCCTCCGGACACCAGGAGCCAGCTGGTAATGCACCTCATTGTACCAGCCTCCACCCATATTTCTCCAGCATGTCTGCAAGTAAATCATGCAAAGCTTGGCAAACACCCTGATGAAGAACAGATGACGTCCTGTGCAAACCGCATTTCCCAGCTAAATGCCTGTGAAAGAAGGAAATGAGATCTTGGGGTAGTGGCGGCTGTATTTAGAGGAGTTCTTTCCCCCAGACCTTCCACTGAGTGAAAGGATTTCAAAGTAGTCGCCTTACATGAAATGACAATTATCGTCTTTAATACTGTGGAAATACATGGACTCTAAGAGCAGAATCATGTAACCAGGTCTGCTTTCTACGCCTTTGGATGTGCCCCAGAGTGCCTCCCAGGTCCTCTCAATGGGATGAGCACAATACGTGCTCTACCTGTGTCTCAGGGTGTGGTGAGCCCCAGTTTAGCTGAGACAATGAGTGTGTGTGCTAAGAAAGCCAAGGCATGCCCTGCAGCACTGTGTATCTGAGGGCATCGTGACATCATCCAAGCAGCCCTTTCACAGCCTCATCTCAATATCCTCGACCAGCTCAGGAATGCCAGACATCTGGGTGCAAACCTCAGGGAAGTTCTAGTTGCAATAACTTCCTTAAAAATGCACCTACTACATAGGGACAGTTTGGAGGTCAAGAACAATTCATACATCTGAAAACAATAAAAATAGTCCTAATCCCACGAGAAAGTTAATCCTGCTTTCTTTTAATACAAGTTTCACGCCTCACAATCCACTTTATTTTTAGGAAAGTGCTTAAGCCATAGCCTGGCATCTTCGGGATGGCCTGTCCAAAGAAAGGAGTTATCCAGTCACATTGAAAGGACACCTCTCAGGCATGTACAGTCACACCTGCTAGTTAGAGCCACCCAGTAGCCAAACAGATGACCAACACGAAGGATTGAACACACAGAGCAGCTAGTTGGAGGTACGTAAAATATAGTGAAATAAGGATCATAGGCCAAAGGCCAGCACTCCTCACTGGTCAAATGTGTGACCTTGACTTGGCCACTCCAAGTCAGAGCTTAATTTCCTCATCTGTAGAATAGGTTCTTTGTACCCTCTTTACCGTGGTAGCTTCTTCTTCATAGTACCTTCTTCACGATTATAGCTTCTCCACCATTGTACCTTCTTCATCATTGTCCCCTCTTTACTGTTCTGCCTTCTCCACTCTTGTACATTATTCATCATTGTACCTTCTCTACCATTCTACCTTCTCATCTTTGTACCTTTTCCACAATTGTACCTCTCCACCATTGCATTGCACCTTCTTCACCAATTACTCCTTCTTTATAGAACTATTGTGAGGATAAAGTGAAATAATGTATATGAAATCACCAACACTAAAACCAGGCTAGGCCACAGGACTTTCCATGACTAACACAGCGACAAATGTTTTCCTTAAAATGAATCATAGCTAATTCATACAAAACCAGCTTCCATGGTCGCCTTTGATCTCCAGCTTACCATTTGTCATGGTGTCAAAGTTTTCAGTCATTATGTCACAATCCCCAGCAGATTTACTTTTCGTTCAAAATAGAACCTTATATAATGTATAAGCACTTCAGAATAAACTGAATGTGTTTGTATTTACAATAACAAAATTCCCAAATTTAAGAATTTGTGACAACATGAATGGACGTACGGGTTATTGTGCTAAGTAAAATAAGTCAGACAGAGAAAGACAAATACCAGATGATTTCACTTATATGTGGAATTTTTTTAAAAAAGCAAAATAAATGAACAAAACAGAAACAAATTCATAGATACAGAGAACAAATTGATGGTCTCCAGATGTGTGGGGGGATGGGTGAAGAAGGAGAAGGGATTAAGAAGTACAAATTGCCAGTTATAACAACAGTCATGATGATGTAAAGTACAGCATAGGGAATATAGTCAATAATCTAATAACAACATATAGTGTCAGGTGTTTACTAAACTTATTGGATGATCATTTTGTAAGTTGTATAAATTTCTAATCACTATGTTGTACACCTAAAACTAATACAATATTGTATGTCAACTGTAATTAAAATTTCTTCTACATTTTAAGCAAAAAAAAAAAAAAAAAAAAAAAAAGAATGGTGCAGTGAGACCATTCACTCTTAACCAAGACATGAATTAACAGAAATGCAAAGTAGCTTGCAGCTTTCATGGTAATATTTATAATGCCTTTGGATAATGAAGAAAAATAGTATTTGATAATAGCAAAAGCAAACATTCACTAAAAATCTAAACTAAAAGATTATATTGAACAGTACAGTACAAAGAACATTCCACAAACATTAGCTCAATGAATGGCTTTTGCAGATGGGAAAACTGAAGCTAGAATGTTAGGAAGCTTTCTCTGAGTTCCACACAGCTTCAGTGCCAAGGCTGAGATTCAAACCAATATGTCCTACTCTGCAGACCATGCCTTTCCCCTCTAAGCCCAGGTTTTTCCAGCACAACGAGCTGCCTCCAGCCTCTAAACTCACTGCTTGCCACCTTCTTCCCTTTGCTGAAAGTGTCTACCTGAGCCCCCCTCTCCATCACCATTTCCCTTTCAGATACTCTCGAGGACTCAGGCATAAAGCAAGCCGGAGATTAGGATATTAGCCACACAGGCTGCAGGGCTGGGAAGCACAAGACGGGGTTGGAGGGAGCCGGGAAGCCCCCGGCCTTGTGTCCTGTGGGGGAAGGGATTCAGACAGGTGAGACCACTCAAGGAAGAACCCCAGGCTGGCTCGTGAGTGATCAGCTTGCTTCGCAACTGGGAGGTGCTGTGCCCCTCACCCACCTGCCAGGGATCCGCAGACAGGGACTGGAGCAAAGGACCCGAGACCCAGTGAACCTGGGGGGACAAGAGTCAGGCAAAACTCGGGAGCTCAGCCAGGAGACTGGGGCGGGGGAGCTCCAGACTCAAGGCAAATGAGCACCAGGGACTGAGCGTCACACTCAAGGCGATGACAGCCTCAGAAGCTGAGCTCCAGACTCAAGGTGAAACCAGGAAGAGAGAGCAAGTTCTTGCCCTTTGGCCACTGAGGAGGGAGGTGGGCACCAGACTTGTTTCCCACAGCTCTGGAAGAGGCGTGCTCTCTGGCAGAGCATAGGGCGCTGAGCAGCCCCCAAATGACGGCTGCCCACCGTAGCCAACCTCTCCAGCTACCCAGTGTTTGTGTACCCTTTATACGGGTGTTCTCCAAAGAACACACCCCATGAATGTTTTCCTATGAGAATGGCATTAGGGTTTTCGGTTTGGGGTTTTTAAATTAGTGAGTAGGCTTCATGTTTTAGAGCAGCTTTAGTTTTATGGAAAAAGTGAGCAGAAAGTGCAGTTCCCATGTCTCCCCCATCCCCACCCTGCGGGGGTCCAGCCTCCGCGGAGTCCAGGGGTTCCCTCGTGTGGGACGGAGTCGGCGAGGAAAAAAAAGAAAAGAAAGAGAGCGGAGACACCGGAAAGAGTTCCACAGGAGTGTCACACTTTAATGAAATAACATGTCTTTTTTATAGGGACTCATGTACATGGGTTTGGTGGTTTGTAGTTCCCAAGATTTTCACAGTCTTTTCTCCTCTGCAATTGCTCTCTCCAGGGTGTACTGTGACTTACTCTTCCGTAAAAGGATTACCTTGTCTTTATTATGATAATTGCCATGAAACCCAGACTTAGCTTCTGTATATCACCTAAAGAATGTTTATCATGACTATCTTATGTTAAGGATTGACACATTTTTACATATTGCCTAAAGAATGTTTACTATAGCTATCTTGACTATCTAGAAATCATCTTAAATCCTAGCAGTTAGACACAATCATAAAACTCACAGTATACTTGAGCTATACTAAAAGACTAGGAGTGGTTGTGTTTAGGGTAAAAGCATCTAAAATCTATTCGTATGTAAATACAATACCTAGCAACCAAAAGGGTCTCACACCTCTTATCCTACAGAGGGCTGCATCTGTTTCTCAGTCAAAGCTTCAGTATCTGTTGCTGCAACAAGGCACTGGGCAAAGGAATTCACCCAAGGCTGATTAACAAACCCATGGTCAGCGGATGTCTTTGAGCTGCCTCTTACCCGGAACTCTCATGGCCTGAAGACTTAATCTTCAAGGAGACTATTCACAGCAGGGCCCTTAGGCAAGTGCATCAGCTTCTCACAGGCCTGAGTTTTCTGGCCTGAGTTTGTCAGAGGTCTGTGCCTCAGTTTCCAAGGGGCTTGAGTCCCCAGTATCTCAGTTCAGGGGTCCCCCATGGAACTACCGCCTGGCTTGGGTTGTCTCTCCTCTTTTAGGAGATCTTACCCGTCTTTGGCTGCATAGTTAGCTCATTGGGGTATCACAGGAACTTGCCACAAATGCAGTGAATATATTGTCTCCTATAGGAGGAAAGGCACATGGGTTCATAGAGGCAGGAGACATTACATGACCAACCATAAGGCAGCACCCGTAATATCCAGTGCTGAGCAGGGCAATGTGGCCTTGTCAGACACTGGGGGCTGTCGGCTTCCCACACCACCCGACGCACAGCTTCTCTATTATTAACACCTGGCATCAGGGTGGCGCATTTGTTACAACTGATGGACTCGGCTGAGGTTCTTAGCCAAGGAGGGAGCTTAACCTCCATGACTGGGCATCTGAGCCCTTGCTGGCCTGCCTCCATGGAACCACGGTCCTTTTCAGTTAGCCTTCATCACTGTGCTGGTGCTCCAGCGAGGCCCAGCAGGGAGTCCCGAGGGCTCCCCTCCACCCAGTTTGTAGCAAAGAGCCCATTTGTCCTTCAGGGTCAAGGTCAATCACACTGGCACTGTAACCCATTCTTTGCTGGTTAACTCAGCACCAGGAGGGACCCTGAATGGCCAGTAGCTGCACATTTCCTCCTCGGCAGGTGGAGCCTCGGCAGGTGGAACCACGGCAGGTGGAGCCACGGCAGGTGGAGCCTCGGCAGGTGGAGCCTCGGCAGGTGGAACCTCGGCAGGTGGAGCCACGGCAGGTGGAGCCTCGGCAGGTGGAGCCACGGCAGGTGGAGCCTCGGCAGGTGGAACCTCGGCAGGTGGAACCACGGCAGGTGGAGCCTCGGCAGGTGGAGCCACGGCAGGTGGAGCCTCGGCAGGTGGAGCCTCGGCAGGTGGAGCCTCGGCAGGTGGAGCCTCGGCAGGTGGAGCCACGGCAGGTGGAGCCTCGGCAGGTGGAGCCTCGGCAGGTGGAGCCTCGGCAGGTGGAACCTCGGCAGGTGGAGCCACGGCAGGTGGAGCCTCGGCAGGTGGAGCCTCGGCAGGTGGAGCCACGGTTGGCAGATTAGAGGAAGCAGCCCTCCCAGGGATACTAAAAGCTCTAGCCCAGGAGATCCCAGCATCGTGGCACCACGCAGGACAAAATGCAATAGAGTTATCAGGGATACTTGGAGAACCTCATCACACGTCCCCTCCCACCACATTGTTCCTAGACCAATATGTAAGTTATGGAAGAAACGGCACCGCACGTTGGTGTCTGGCTAAGAGCATAAAGACTGCAGGACGACAACGCAAGATCACAAGGTGTTATTCCCTAGCTGGCACACACCTGAGTTTTCGGTAAGCCATTTGTATTAGTTGTTAGGGTGATACATGCATTCTGGTTCTCTCCTTCCAGCAACCTAGTAGGAAGGCCATTCCTCGCCCCCTGGAAGTTACGTTTGGCCTTGTGCCTTTATGTGACCAATGACATATAGGTGGGAAATGATAACTCACAGGATGTAGGTTACCTCGTATTTTTTGTTTTGTTTTTTTCCTGTGTTGGTAACTGTGGAAGGATTTTTCAGGATGAAGCCTTTGTCATCCTGAGTCCAGGCTGGGCTGGACCTGAAATGTGAGTGAGGAATAAACCGTTGTTGTGTTGGACTTGTTTGTTAACTCACCATGAGCTAGCCCATCCCGACTGACTCGCCATTTCTCCTATCAGGCCAGTGGTTTATGGCCCATGGGGTACATGATAAAACCAGTGACAATTCATTGGCTGCACAGTGACTCCCCCTTAGTTAGAAACAATGTTGTGTGGCATGCTGGGACAGTGAATAGGGCATTTGATAGGCCCATGGCTGGGTACTGGCAGGGCATAGAAACCAGGAAAGGCAAACCCACATTCAGAATAAGTGTCTGTTCCAGGAAGGACAAATCATTGTTCCCTCATGGTGGAATGGGTCCAGTGTGATCAACCTGCTGTGGCGTTGTTGGTTGGTCCCTCGAGATACCGCTTCAGGAGACCACGGTTAGTCACAGCTGTCAGCATGGACCATACAACAGCAGCAACTGCTGGGCCAGCCTTGATGGAGCTGCGTCCAGGCCACAGATCCCATAGAAAGGATTCACCCTAAGCTCCTGCTGTTTTCAGCCATAGGCCATCGGAGGAAAAAAGCTAACAAGATCCTCAGGAGAAGATGTCTGTCACCTGATCACTAAGCACCCCCTGAACTGGGGGTCTTTGGTGGGCGTTCTGACAGAACGTGAATAATCTCAGCTTCTGGGCTCATTTCAAAAGAGGCATCATTTTACCCCAAGTCGATTTGTCTCTAACCCCTAGTGCTGCTTTTTCGGAGTCCCTGACTCTGACGCCATGGTCCCTTAATCAGCAGGACCCTCTTCTCTTGCCATTTCACCCCGGTTGCCACAAAAGCTGTAAATGGGAGAAGGACTGGTGCCTTTAGCCGTTCCTCTCCTCCCAGGTGAGGTTACGTTGTGTTAAGTGGACAAGATGATCATTTGAAGTTCTGCCTTTAGAAGGTTTTCCCTTCTGTGCTGCACAGTCCACTTCCACATGGCACCAACACATCTTGCAGACAGACTACAAACCATGTCCCACTTCCTTTCTGAGTAAAACCGCGTAGGTGTGAGCTGAAGAAGGTGGCGTTGTGGCAGAAGTAGGAGCGAAAGCTACTTGCTCGGGCCATGTTCCCGTGTCTGCAGACCCTGCTTGTGCCAACCCAGGTCTTCCTGTGAATGAAGGAGGATCCTGTGCACACCTGACTCCAGGGCTACATGGGCTGGATAACATGTGGTTCGAGACTGGCAATCTCAGTGGCATGGCCAATCTCGCTCCCTAGTATGACAGGAGCTGCTCCCCAAGGAGAGCCTTCCATACTGAAGGACATGTGGATGGGCCCCCAAATCCGCAGGAACATGGCTGTGACTCCATCCAGGGCAGGCTTGTCACCGGCCCCTCGCAGCTCCCACATCCCCAGAGAGTTTGCGACAGGCTGTCTGGATCAAAGAGACACACCAGGACCTCAGGTTGGTCCCCATATGCGACTTGCATGTGCTGTCTTGTGATAAACTAAAAAGTCTTTAAAGAAAATAAGCTAACGGCAGTACAAATAAATTGAGAAGATACAAGCCCTGAAGTTTACAAAGTTCATTTTCAAATCAATGAAAACAATAAGGAAACAACCTAAAAAGTTTTCGTTTTTTTAATATAGAAAGGCAAAATGACATAGCACAAACTGAGGTTACCAAAATAAAGCTTTAAAAGGATTCAAGAGAAAGAAAATAAAAATAATGTAGAGACTAATGATTATGGAAAAGAGCTGGAAGGAACGGAGAGACAGTAACGCGATAAGATGGCAGTTCTGCTTCTGTTTTGCTTGACAAAGACGAAAAGGATCTTCCAAACGGTATACATGACCCCTCCCACCTCCACCTTAGTGGGGAGACCAGGCAATATCCTCAAATTGGCATCCCATCAAATACTCGGCTCCCTGCCTTACCCAAGGAAGGATTTGGAGGCTGGCAGCCTTG
Source organism: Aselliscus stoliczkanus (assembly GCA_033961575.1). Classification (NCBI taxonomy): domain Eukaryota; kingdom Metazoa; phylum Chordata; class Mammalia; order Chiroptera; family Hipposideridae; genus Aselliscus; species Aselliscus stoliczkanus. The sequence continues at coordinate 174,441,104 of CM066731.1, forward strand.
TAGTAGAGGCAAGTTTGCCCTCAGCAGGACTTTGGCACTGGTGCCAAGGGTCCCTAGAGATGTCCTAATTATCCTTCACCACCTAGCAGCCCACATGGATTCATTCACTTGCCATTCTGTGCACACGCATTGAGCAAAGGGCTCTGTGGGTCTGTGAGGGACATACACGTGAACTTACCCAAACCCTTGTTCCCAAAGACTCATGGGATAATAAGGAAAAAAAGTCATATACGAAAATTACTGAAACCCAAATGTCTGTTTTCTCCCCACTGGCCTCTAGCCTTGATCTTCTCCCGTCGACATGGTGACTTTGCTTTGGTTCTGCACCAATTGGAACTACTCAGTTTTATAGGTTATTTTGTTTTTTGTTTTTCTACAGTTTTACTCAGAGTTTATGGGCTCATACGAGGCAGTGTGGTACATATAGAGCATTTCCCTGGAGAAGCCCCCACCTGTCCCCAGTCATCACATCTCCCTCCGGGCACCCAGCCACCAAGTACTTCCTTACCTTCACAGTCAAGTTCACGGAGCCAGTATCCGAGGTGGAGATTCTCACGCAGAAAGGTTATTGGGAGGTGCTTTGGGGATCAACGCTGCCATCTTCAGGGATAGTCACAGTTATTGGGGTGGAAGAACAAAGGGAGTGTCAACGAGAGGAGTAACGAGGGGCGTGACAAAGAGGTGGGCGGGTGACAGCGATCAAATGGAAGGGATTGGTTTTCTTGAGGTTTGGGGGGCACAGGAACAGCTCTGGGAGGTGGTGATGGGGAGCAAAGATGGCAAACGCATCCTCTGAAGCAGGCATAGCTGGGGTCCAAAGAAAAACCCTGGAGAGGACTGAGACAGAGGGCATTCCCGTCAGCAAAAAGCATGTTCAAGGAAGACTAATCGGAGGTAAAAACCTCATTCTGAGAAGCTTTGAAGATACCAAAGGAGTTCGCTGATGACAGAGGTTACACAGAACTCACAGTGGAAAGATTTGGAAGGGGAGTCTAATCAGGAGATGCAGAGAGCTTGTGGAGGAGACAGGGCGGTGATGAAGGATAAGACCTCCCATTAAGCGAACTATCAGATTAGCCTCACACTAACCAGCCCAGGGCCTCAGCAGCATGGCTTCTGGACTGAATTTACAAGCTGCCTACTTCCATACTCCTAGCCCCTGCGTGTTTCAACCAAATAAGGCACTCTTCCAGACCCTAACAAAAGGGGGAGAAGCATAGGTTCTGGGGTGTGGGCATCAAGAAACGAAAGATAGAAGAGGAACTAATGGCTACTTCTCCCATGCCCACACCAAGGACAGAGGGGGACGTGCTCTTGAGTTGGGTATCCTTCCAGGGGAGGGGCAAGGCTGGGACAGACTCAATGCTGTGCCATGGCACTACTGCCCCCATGCCCCTTTTTTGGACCCTCTATTTTCTCCACTAGCCAGTCACTTAGAGCTGAGATCAGCTGATTGGCTTTAGGCAGAAGGATGACTTGAGATGCTGAGAACCCTGAGGCCTCAGTTCATAGCCTCTGGGGTTTCCCTGGCAACAGGACCTTGATGAGCTGCCCCTCAGCTTCAGCTTGTGGTGCCCATGGCGTCTGAGCCAAACCCTGAGACCTCTGAGTCAGCCATGCTACGCCCCTGACTGCCTAATGCGACCATCGAAACCACTTTGCCTGCAGCGATTACAGCTGACCCTTTGCCTGTTATAGCCCTTTTGCCCAGGACTTCGCCCTTTGCTGCAGCTCCTTGACACTGGTTGGTGGGGCACAGGGCAGCTGTCAGAGTCACCCAGGGCCTGGGCATGTCCCCAAACAGTGTCTACTGCACAGTTGTTTAACCTGGAAAGAGACATGACATTTGGAATCATGACAGCAGAGATGAAGGGTGTAAGGAACAATAAACATGAATTCATAGAATTTAAAGCCACATAAATAAAAGAAAAACGGTAAGTGCTTTTTTTTTTTTTTTATTCAGTTGACAACGGTTGGTAAAGTCACATAGGTTCCAGGTATACAATTCTGTAACACGTCATCTATGTATCACATTGTGTGCTCACCACCCAGAGTCAGTTCTCCTTCTGTCACCATATATTTGACCCGCTTTATCTCATCTCCACCCCCTACCCCCTTACCCTCTGGTAACCACTAAACTATTGTCTGTGTTTATGAGTCTTCGTTTCTTTGTTTGTCTTGTTTCTTTGTTGCTTTCATTTTACATCTCACATATGAGTGAAGTCATATGGTTCTCGACTTTTCCTGTCTGATTTATTCAATTAGTATAATAATTTCAAGATCCAACCATGTTGTCGCAAATGGCACTATTTCATCTTTTCTTATGGCAGAATTGTATTCCATTTTGTATATATATATAACACATTTTCTTTATCCAATCATCTATCAAAGAACACTTTGGCTGTTTCCGTGGGTAAGTGCTTTTAAAATGCACAATATTTGTGAAACTCATTCAATAAGTAAAGGAATATTTAAAATAGAGCAATAAATACACCAAAAAAAGAAAAAATAGCACCGCTGGCAAGACAGACTTTCAGACTGTGTTGAATTTAAAAGCCAGTTTGTCCACTCAGCGCTGTGTGACTTGGGGCACTTACAAACCTCTCTGGGCCTCGGTTGGCTGTCTACAAAATGCAGAATTCACATCAGTGCTGAGTAAATGAAATGCGATGTGTGCCAGGCATGGAGCACAGTCTCTGACCTGGAGAAGCCATTGTAGATGCAATTGTTAGACTTTTTACAGCTATTTAGAATGAATTCAACGTGTTTAAAATTTTAACTTCACTGGTAACTTAAATAATTAAAATAAACGCAACATAAATTCTCACATATTGAATTAGCAAAGAGTTAGTAACATGAACATACATATCCTTATCAGGCGGATGAGATTTCCAAGACTGTTTGTAGGAGTGTAAGCTGGTGTCACTTCCCTGGGGGGCCTTTGGTGACACATGCCAACAGACAAGAAAGTGCATCGCCCTAGATCACATGATCCATTTCTTCTCATTGGTTCGGCGGTGACAAAAAGATAACAGTGCACAAGGTTACATGTCACTGCATGCTTTACAATCGTGGGAAGGTGAAAACGGCACAGGTGTCTCCCCCAGCCACCTCCAGCCCGCCTCCGAGTCCGCTTGTTCTGTCCCGACACCCCTTGGGTGCCCGCCTCCTTCCCGCCCCAGTGGCACAGCCCTGATGGTCTTTATCCCTCCAGCTGGGCTAAGAGCTTCCTTTCCTGCCTCCCTGCTCTCCTAACCCACAGCCCATGACAAGAGAAAGTGGAAGTAGATTGTCCTGCTACTGAAATGAAATTTACAGTCAATATGCTCCTGCCTCCTGTCCTAAATATGAACTCTTTTGCATGGTGAGCAGGACCCTTCCATACCAAGTTCATCTCTGCCGTCTCGGGAAGGTCCCGATAGCGAAGTGCACGTCCCCTGAACACCTTCCTCTCCAAAGCCGTCAGGCGTTTGCATGTGCTCAGGTCTGCCCCATCTTCAGCACCCCACTAACATGCCACCCCACTTCTAGGTCACCCCTGCTGCTCCCAGGTGGCCCCTGCTGCTCTCCTCAACTCCCACGCCTCATTATTCTCACCTGCATTGGGACAAATCTTATCCTGTATTTGCCTGTCCGAAACACGCCTCTACATGCCCTGTTAGAGCAAGGGCCACGCTTTGTTTACTCGTCCCCATTCCCTTTCACAGGGGCTGGCTCACAGAGGGTGTCTGTGGGAAGCCGACAGCCCCCCAGTGTCTGACAAGGCCACATTGCCCTGCTCAGCACTGGGTATTAGGGGTGCTGCCTTATGGTTGGTCATGTAATATTTCCTGCCTCTGGGAACCCATGTGCCTTTTCTCCTATAGGAGACAATATATTTACTACACTTGTGACATGTTCCTGTGGTACCCCAATGAGCTAACTACGCAGCCAAAGACGGGTAAGATCTCCTAAAAGTGGGGAGACAACCCAAGCCAGGCGGTAGTTCCATGGGGGACCCCTGCACTGTGATATTGGGGATCAAGCCCCTTGGAAACTGAGGCACAGGCCTCTGACAAACTCAGGCCAGAAAACTCAGGCCTGTGAAAAGCTGATGCATTTGCCTAAGGGCTCTGCTGTGAAAAGTCTCCTCAGAGGCCAAAGGTCTCCAGGCCATGAGAGTTCCAGGCAGCTTGCTGACCATGAGTTATGCTAACAGCCTTGTGTAAATTCCTTCGTTTGGTGCCTTGTTACAGCAACAGATACTGAAGCTTTAACTAAGAAACAGATACAACCCTCTGTAAGATAGAGTGGTGTGAGACCCCTTTAATTGCTAGGTTTTGTATTTACATAGTAATAAAACTTTAGATGCTTTTACCCTAAAACAAGGTAAAAGCTAGTCTTTTAGTAATAATTCAAGTATACTCCCTGAAAGTCTTACTGCTGGAATTTGGGATAATGACTAGGTAGTCATGGTAACCATTATTTAGGAGATATATAGAGACAAGTCTATCCTTAGCATAAGATAGTTATGATAAATATTCTTTAGGTGACAGGCAGAGACTGGGTCTGAGTCTCAGAGGTTATCACAGTGTAAAACAAGATAAATCCTTTAATGGAAGAGCAAGTCACAGTGAACCCTGGAGAGAGCACTTACAGGGGAGTAGAAGACTGTGTAAATCCTGAGAACTACAAACCACCAAATGTTTTGTGATTGAGATAATGGTCAAAAGCCCCTATAAAAGGAGCTAGGTTTTAACAATAAGGTGTGACACTTCTGAGAAACTCTTTCCGGTGTCTCCGCTTTCTTTTTTCTGCCTTTACTGTAATAAAGATTTTCTGTCTTTCGTATCGCCGACTCCGTGTCCACCTTCTTGGGACCCTGGTCGGCGGGGGCTGGCCCCCCGCAGGTGTCCCGACCCATGCCTGCCCTTGTCGAAGCCTTGGTCGTATTGCTGCAGTGACTGTGCCCGAATCTCTTCCTTCTTCACCAAATGGACAAAAACTCTGTCACATCCGTCATTGTGAACGCAGCATCCAGCAGAGCGACACACGCAGTGCACACGTTGGGGCAAGTGCGAATGTATCCCCAAATAGTTGTTAGACATCAAAGCTGACACATGCTCTGCCCACCCTAGCATGGCTGTTCTTAGAGAGGATGCTGACCAGCCGAGGCCAAATCCCCGGACTGAGGGGGAGCACTGGCGTGTCGCTCCACTTCCAGAAGCTTCTTTCTCCAGGCACTCCACGTAGGAAAACGTCTTCGGGATTTGTCCTGTGCTGCAGGTTGGTCTTTGCAGGTGGGTGCCCTCTTTCCTCGTGGCCCAAACGCCCGGTCATCCAGGATACTCGCTCCGTTACATCAGGGACGATGTTTATTCCTCATGAAGACAGTGCCGCTGACCACGAGGATCTTCAAACAACTCCGGCAACTCTCGCGGTCAGGCAGGTTGTCACAGTAAGACCTCTGGACCCTCTCCTGTGCTTCGTCCTGTCACCGTCACGTACAATGATCCTGAGGTCAGGAGGGGAGGTGCTCCATTTTCAATCCAGAGCTTCCGAGTTTTGTACAGTTGCATACAGCAGACCAGACACAGCAACAGTGAGTTTAACTCAGGGCCTCTAAGCCAGAGATCGCAGACCGGTAGCCCAAGGGCCAGGTTTGCCCAGAGGACATTTTTTTGGCATCAATGTATTCAAACCTTCAAAACTGAATGCCTGTAAGGCAGACATTTGCCCCTATAAGCCTCAACTCCCAGCAGTCTCCCTTCTTGCCTTACTCATCTCTGCGACCCTTGAAAATATACTGTCTCTGACCCCACCTAAACCAAGCATCCTAAATGAGCTCCAAGCAGATACAAGGAACCCGGTGACTTCTCTGGCTACTAAACCCATTTCCTCAGCACTGTCTCATGCTACCTACTTTTGGACATCTAGAGTGAGAAAGGTGAGGACCTGGGAACCAGGAGCCTAAGAAGGCCTGAGCCTCACTGTTGGGGCGATTACAAAAGGGGGTGGCCTGAAGGACACCATGCTGGTGGAGCTCCTCTCTGAAAACCAGACATTAATTTGGGGTAGGGTTTGAGTGACAACTTCTGCCAAACAAGAGAATGACAGAGTCCCAGAGGGACCCAGCAGACAGTTCCTATATTTTCGCAGTCGATGACAACGGGCTGCCACAGCAGAGGCTATTGAACTGCGCCCAGCTATTTTTAGCCTCCTCCTGCCACGCTGGCAGCAGCTCTCCAGCTAAATGGCAGGCAATGGGTTCCATGTGTGCGAACTGGAATGCAGCAGCTGAAACGCCTCCAGCGGCCCAGAGTGTTTCCTTAAAAGGCATGAGAAAGTCAGATGGGATGGCTACAGGGACAAGAGCCTGGACCCCAGGCGGGGGACAAATTTCCATCCTAGAGAGTTCTTGGGGGACAGGTGAATTACAGAGAACCTACCTGCCTATGAGCATCCTTTAAGTGAAAATGGGTTTTTATTTTGAAACTCAAATCAGGACAAGGAGGATTTAAGCCACAGATATGTTGCAGTCTGGTCCTCTGAGGAAAACTATCCCTGTGTGATTCATAAAGCCTCTTGTAGAAATTCCCTTCAGACATTTACTTTACAAATCAAAGCTGTTGGCCACTTGGTTAGAGCTTGAGGCTAAACAGACCCAGTTCTCAGCTCATGTCTCTCCCAAGACAATCTCACATAAGGAAACAGTTTTCTGAATATATTCTAAGAGGAGAGGGGACGGGAGGGGAGGGGAGGGGAGGAGGGAGAGAGGGAGGGGAGGGGGAGAGGGAGGGGAGAGGGAGGGGAGGGGAGGGGAGGAGGAGGAGGAGAGGGAGGGAGGGGAGGGGAGGAGGGGAGGGGAGGGGAGGGGGAGGGAGGGGAGGGGAGGGAGGGGAGGGGAGGGGAGGGGAGGGAGGGGAGGGAGAGGGAGGGGAGGAGGGGAGGAGGGAGGAGGGAGGGGGAGGGGAGGAGGAGGAGGGAGGGAGGGGAGGGGAGAGGGGAGGGGAGGGGAGGGGAGGGGACTGCTCGCAAACTAGGTCATCTCATCTGCATCAGGCCTTAAAATTGTATATAGTGCCAAACTGCCAAATTCATATTCCCTAGCCCTAGCCACTCCCCGAAATCATCACTTGAAAGTGCAACAGGGCTCCCAAATGTAAAAGCACATGAAAGAATTCTTGACTATGCCATCCACCTCTAAAAAGAACCAAGTGGCACACCAAAAATGCCATTCCTCTCCCATTTTTCCTCTCAGGCATCACCAACCATTTAACTTCTTTTCCAAACCCACCTGTCCAATTCATAAGTGAGTCTAATTGACTCAACTTCCAAAATAAGCTCAAACTCATCCTTCCTTCTCCATCTCCATAGCCAGCACCTGGCGCAAGCCACCGTCTTCTCATGGCCGGGGCTGTGGTTCCTAGAACTGCCGCCTCCGTGTGCCCCCAGCCACACGGCCGCCTCGCCCTTCCTCCACCTCGCCCCACTCGGCCTGGCGGGCTCAGCAAGGCCTTTGACGCAGGTGTTCTCTCAGCCTGCACTCCTCCGCCCTCAGGCTGTCCATGGCTGACTCCCTCTTGCCGTTGGGGGTTTAGCTTACAAATCAACTTTCTCGGAAGGGCTTGCCTTAACCACCCAGAAACTCCTCAGATCCTCTCTGCCCCAAAGTGCCCTTGTGCACTGCATGCTCTGCACGTTTGCCCCCCACGCCCCTTGCCATGCAAGGTCCACCAGGGCGCCGTTCACCTGTGCAGACCAAGGCTTCATCCCACACCTGGCACGTGTCAGTGCTGAACGTATGTTTGTTGGATAAGCAATTACGTGGTTTAATGTGTACCAGTCCAGGTTCTAGGTTGCAGATGACAGAAACTTACTCTGGTTAACATACACTGAAAATTCTTTTACTGGAAGGTTATTGGGCAGCTTATACTAATAACGAGGAGACTAGAAAACCAGGTTTGGTTCCAAAATGGACAGGAACCAGAGAGTTAGGCAGCCAGAGCCATGGTGGAAATTCATACCACACACAGGTCACAGGCACAGTGGCTCTCTCTGGGGACCCTGGACCTCTGGACACCAGGTGATCCTTTCCCAAACACTGACCCCCATATGGTGGGGTGCTGGACATGCAGTGGGCTTATGGTAAGAGCTCAGAATATCCATTCAGTCAGTGGATCGCCTCATTTCTCCCCACTGGAATAATGAGGACTGTTTGCTATAGATCTCTCTCTACAACCCTCTTTCATTAACTTGATCTTACATCTCCACTTCAGTTCTTACGGGTTCATGTCCACACAGGCTAGAGGTCAGTGCTGTTTATGCCATACTCCTCAGCCCACTTCTGAGTTCATTTGTGGCCACAGGGATAGCTCCAGGAGTGCTGACAGCTCTCTACCTAAAGGGCCCGTGTCCCCTGCTTCCTGAACTAAGGACCTTCTCTAGCGACAGTGCAGACAGGCAGCCTGGAAGTCCAGGGGACTTAACCCCACCCCAGGAAAATCCCAACCAAAGGGATGAGAGTGGAGAGATGGGCATACAGGGTCCCCTTCCTCATCACACTACCCCCAGCTTCTCAGCGGGCCCCCAGCAGTGTGGGTGGTTCACTACCATTGCAACCAGAGTGGTAACCTGCTTGAAACCAATGCACTTTCTGTTGGCTTTTCTCTGTCTTGCTTCTCAATTCCCTCATCTATGTTTCCCACATATCTTCCTAAGCAAACTACCTGTACCCAAACCTTGGCCAGAGTCTGCTTTTAGGGGAACCCAAAGACTGGGTCACAGATGACCAGGCAACTCCTTGAACCAGAACTCCTATCAAACACAAGCGTTCTCATTTGAGTCTTCTAATTTGATATTCTTTCTTGAGCATACAGGCTCCACCAATTTTTTTGCACTGTGCTATTTCTGTTTCTAACATCTCCTGGAAAATGCGGGCAAAGCCTGGCACTCCAACACTCCTCTTGAATGCAGACACGCTTGGCTGCTTCTCTGTACAGAAGCCCAGGTCCCTGCTACCAGGCATAAAGGTCTAAAGGTTTTCACAGACACCTTTGACTTAAGGCAGGAAAGCCATATCTGTTGGGTTGTTGGAAAAGTCACGACGCGTTTTTGCAACAAATATAGAAAAAATACGTCATGACTTTTCCGACAACCCAATGATGCGTTTTTGCAACAAAAACATAGAAAAAATACGTCATGACTTTTCCGACAACCCAATACTTTCCAAGTTTCGTATTACTTGGAAGGAGTTCCCGTTATGCACAAAGGTCCTTTCTTCTTTGGTTGTCTCCCATCACCCACTACCAAATATCTCTGGGCTGTTAACGACTGGATTTTCAAATACTCCTTTGGTGTTTCACTCTGGCAAGCTCACACCCATCACGTGGGTCACAGAATCAGGAATAATATGGACAGGGATCCTTGATCTGGTTTCATACTGAGCCTCAGGGCCTCTGAAGCACAGACCAGCTCTGGATCACAATTCCAAACAAACAGGAAAACCCCCTGGGAAGCCAACCCTGCTAAGAACAACTCACCACCAGCGCATTGGTTGGCTCTGAGGGCAGGCAGGAGGCGCAGGCAGCCTCAAAGCTGAGACCAGCGAACTAACGCCTAAGAAGAAGCAGCCCCTGAACTTGACCTGCTGTCCTGGCATCATCAGCAGCCCCCAGTTTCCCTGGAAGCGGCGCCCAGATGGGTGAACCCAGAGAAGCTGGCTCATGAGGACTAGGCAGATCCAGCTGGAGATCTGACAGCAAGGGAAATGTGGCAGGGAAGTCTGAACTATCCCCCAAAATGAATCACCGTGGGGGAAGAAGGTTAAAACTGCCCCTGAGGGTTCATGAGACTGGCTTCCTACAGAAGTTCTGGCGCGCTTTCACACTCGCTGTGACTTTTTTAAAATTATGTAGAAAGTTGTAAAGGGAGGGAGGGGTGGGGGGAGTTAAGGGCACTTATAGTCACAAATCCAGCAAAGATGATGATGAAAGCACTGAAATGTGCTAATGTTGAGTCCAAACAGATGTTCCCGTGATTCAGCCCCAAGCAGGTCACCCTCTGCAGAGCCCTAAGCCTGAGCTGGGATATCCAGCTTCCCCGAGTCCTTCCCCAGCAGAGCAGCAGCAGATAACGAGATGGGAAAACTGGAATAAAAGGAAGGGGGCAGGTTAGAGACTCTGTCCACTGAGGGACAGAAGTCTTGGGGAGGGTGCTGGGGGAAGACGGGCCCTGGCGCACATCAGCTTCCAGGGAGAGTCTCCACAGCCCCTGGGGAATGGCAGTGAGTGTCCGGCAGGCACCAATGTGTCCTTGGGAGCTCTGGGAGAGCTTCTGGGTCACGGTGACTTGCTCAGATCCAGCCTCCAGTAGGTCATATCTGGATCAACTGGACCACTCTGACCCTCTGTTTCGACATCTGTAAAACTAGTATGACTGCTACCAGATGGCACTGCCTGAGATCATGAGTGTGAAGCCCCTAGCACAGTGCCTGGCACACAGCTGCTGCTGGATGAAGGTGACTTATGTTAACTAAGGTCACACGAACTGCCAGCATAGCCCCAACCCTCAGCGCCTTACCCAGTAGAAGTTTGTCCTTGCTAACAAAATCCAACACAGGTGTTCTTTACTGGCACACCCCCTTCTACACCAGGCAGGCTGGGAGTTCTCTGAGGGCTACCCCAAAAAGACTGGCTGGGCATCGGGGTCAGGGGCATGTCAGGGTTCAAGGAAGGACGTGGGGTCCCTGATGTGGTCTGGCAAAGGACAGGTCTTGGAAAGAGGTCCATGAGTTTTTGGGGCAGGAATCCTGCACCTCAGATCACACTGTGCTGAACACAAAATCAAGACAGATGATCTAACGGGGTTTGGTTTTTGTCTCTTTGTGAAAATAAACATGGAAAGCAAAAATGATATCAGTTCTTGCCTATTTGGAAACAAAATGTCTCCAGAGCCCACACTTCATTTCTTCTGCTATTGCTCCGGTCTTGGCCACTGTCACCTCTCACCTAAATTTCTGCCACAGCCTTGTCACTGGTGTCATCACCTTGCTGCTCTGGCATCTCGTCCACACACAGCAGCCAGGAGATCCTTTAAAACTCACGGACGATCGCGTCAGTCATCTTGAGCAAGCTACTGAATGATGGCTTGCTTACTGAGTCACCAAAGGCCCCGACCCCTCCCCTCGCTCACCACAGCCCAGCCCTGGCCTTCTTCACACTCCTCCTACACGTGAGGCACACGCCTTGCTCTCAGGGTCCTGTCTGCCCAGGCTCTCTCCTCAGCTATCATCTTGGCTGCCTCCCTCACCATCTCCACGCGTTTTCCCAAAGTTGCCTTCTCAACAAGAAGGGCGGTAACCCCACTGAAATTTGGCAGCCCCCCTACCACAGCACCACTAGCGCCCCCAGGCTCTCCTTCCCTGTCCCACAGCCAACGTCATCTCCCACAATAGCATGTCATTTGCTTTATTTTTATTATTATTATTAGTTATAGATGTACAAAGCAATGCAATAGTTATCCTTTTCACCCCTTACAATGTGACTCCTCCTCCCCTCTCCACTGCCCCCACCCCCGATATCATACACATCTGTTACAATTCCATTGTCTCCATCCCCATCTCCATTGTCTACATCGTCATTTGCTTCTTCATCACATTTCTTGCATTTTGTCTGTCTCCTGCCACGAGAATGTAATCCCCTTGCCGGCAGAAATCCAGCCTGGTCTATTCATTAATTTAACCCAAAAGCCCAGAATAGCACATACGATGTCCTCAGTATCTGTCAAATGAATTAATATCATCAACCGTCTCTATAGTACAAAACAAAATTATATGGAAATGGTATCTTCATGTAAAGTTAAAAATCTGGGGTGGCTGAATCCATTTATTATTCTTCCATATTTTATAACTAATATTGGGGTGAAAAGCAACTTATTTAGGGTCTAGATGTGTGGGGAGTGAAAGCACCATCGATGGCTAGGGTAAGTCCCTGTGGCCTAGGGTGACTCTTAGGACCACAGGCCTCCCTCCCACAGTTGTTGACTCTGCATGTCTGAGCATCCTGGCAGGGATGTGAGGGCCAGCGCTGGTGGTGATGTTCCCTAGAGCTCTCCTAAGGCCCAGGTTTTCTCTCCCTGTGACTGCTGCGTGCTAACTGCACCAGGTCAGGAAAAGAAACCAAGGGAATAGGAAAGGCGGCCATGTTCCTTTTTTCCTCAGCGTCTCCCACCTCCTAGGATTTTCTGGATGTATTTGTGCTGTCTGGTTCCTCAACACAAGGTCAGATGCAGGAGAACTGCGTGACCCGGGTCTAGCATGTGATAAACATTTAGTAAACACATATGAAACAAAGGAATGAATGAGTGAGGGAATGGTTAAGTACATCCATACAACACAGATCATAAATTTACAAATAGTGCAATCTATGTATAAAAATACCATCAAGTTTAAATACTTTTTGACAAAGGTAACATGTTTATTTTAAGACAAAAATTAAGTGTAGAAAAACATTCCAATCACCATGTTGGAAGTAGCCACTACTTAAATTTTGTTGTCTTTGCTTTCAGTATTTTTCCTTGCAAAAGGGAAATGTATATTTGTGCATGTGCATGCATGTATATTAAATTAAATATACAGATGAAATATACAGATGTGCATCCTTTTTAAACACTGTATCGTAAATATTGACTGATTACAGTCATTCCCCATTAGCTGTGGTTTCAATTTCCACGTGTTCAGTTACCCGCAGTCAACTATGGTCCAAAAATATAAGGTGGAAAATTCCAGAAATAAACAGTTCATGAAGTTTGAAATTGCATGCCATTCTGAGTACTTCACTTCATCTCCTCACATAGGCATTGTACCATCTCACATCATTACAAGAAGAGTGAGCACAGTACAGTAAGATATTTTGAGACAGAGACCGCATTCACATAACTTTCATTACAGCATATGTTTATAATTGTTCTATTTTATCATTAGCTATTATTGTAAATCTCTTACTGTAACCAATTTATAAATTAAACTTTATCGAAGACATAGGGTTTGATACTCCCATGGTGTGAGGCATCCACTGGGGGTCTTGGAACGTATCCCCGTCGATAAGGGGGTATGACTGTAATTGCATGGACCATTTATCAACATTATGATATATTCAATGGCTACTTCTTCTTTTGTTGATGAAGCATGATGTATTTAAGCATCCGCCTCTTGTTGGTCATTTTGATGATCTCTAATTCATTTTTGTCATTGTAAACAATATCATATGGAATATCCTTGAACATAAATCTTTGGGCATCTCTGGTTGTTTTCCTCAGGATAAATTTCTACATGTAAATTTATTGGGAGAAAAGTTATGAAAACTGTAAATGCTCTTTACACTGACTGTGGTCAGGACTGCAGAGATGTTTCACAGCGTGAGTGTGGTGAGAATTACATGGGTATATACATTTGTCAAAACTCATTAAACAGTACACATATATGGATGCATCTTACTGTATGGAAAGTTAATTTTTTAATGTGATGGGGTGAATAGACCTTGCGTAAACAGGGCCGGAAGCAAGACGCCCACCATTCCGCCATATCTAGGGCTTTTGTTTTCCTAGTTGAAGCACCCATGCCCAGGAGAAGGCCTGACTGCTGTGAGATTGGAGGGGATTTTAAGCAGCTGGGCAAAGGAAGAGGAGGAGGAGGAGATTTGAGGCAGCTGTGGAGGGGAGGCACTTTGGGGCTGAGACAGCTTATTCAAGGGCATTTGTGTGAAGTCAAACCATGGGATATGTAATGATCCTTCTTGTCCCCTCAAGGAGTCTTCAGCCATTGGTCACTAATATATGGTGAAGGCAGACTCACACACACTGGTACCTTGGGCTGCCAGTTTTCCGTCTAGAAAAGTTAGGGGCATGGAGGGAGTGTAGTGTTCAGCCCATCACTAAGGGGACTCGGGCCCAAAGCTCTTTGCTCATTCCGTGTAAGTTCCTACAAGATGCTGATGTTGGGTGAATGCTGTCTTCCCAGAATTGACCACCAAAGACCCCACAGCACTGAGTGTACCAGTCACTGCTGACATAGAAGAGAACCAGGGGAGAAGGTCATGGTGGCCTTTCAAGGTCAGTGCAGCACTTGTGGAAAGGCCACACTTTTCTATCACATCCCGTGGGGAAGGCAGAGAACTCACTTCCTGTAGCAGCAGGGGGGCATTCGATGGGCCCCTTCCTTGAAGACAAAACCCTAAGAGAAATACCCTGAGTTGGGGGTAGTGGTCTGAATCATTCTCACCACCACCAAGTTAGGGGCTGAAGACCAGCTCTCAGCTGACCATGAGCCTGTCCACTGGACCTGCAAGAGGAGATTGAGTGGAAACAGGGAAGCCAGTTGATTTGGCACGGTCATGTGAGTTTCCTGTGGAGTAAGCGACCCAAGAAGGCAGCTGTCTTGCTTACACTGTACCCCAAGAGGGTGGTGTACTGGATAAAGTCACCCCAGCACCAAGAGCCTGTGAGGAGGGCTTCTCCCAACAAGGGCCTGTGATACGGGAAAAAGAGGTTCACAGAAGCCATGTTGCCCACACTAGTCCACACAGCTTCTGCCAGAGAACCAATATATGCCCCGAGAGAGCCAGCATGGGGACCCTACCACTGAAGGGACCCACGGGCAGGGTAAGAGAGAGCAGCACTAGCCGACAGAAAGTCAACTCCTACTTTGCCTCAGGAATCCAATGAGGAACTCCGACGCAGAACCCTACGGCGTGGAAGACACAGAGGAAGCCCTTGTATCTCCAACCCTGAGTTCAACCTGCGTGGGGTTCAAGTCATTGGATAGGATCTGGGGTTTAAGTTTTAAAACAAACAGGACCCAGCCTCAGGATCCAGTAGTGATGATTTTAATACCCAAAAGTGACTAGGAATTCAGCTGAAAGGTCTGCACTAGAGCTGCTACCAAGCTGTTAGCAGTAGATCAACATTACAGAGTTGGAAACAGGTATTGGAAATGCTAAAGCTGTGTTGTGATTGAATTGGCTGAATTGCCCACCTTCCTCTGCCTCCTCCACCCCGCAAAAGAAAAAAAACAAAAAAACAACAAGATATACTGCAGTTCTAACACCCAGGACTTCAGGGTGTGACCTTTTTTGAAAATAAGGTCATTGCAGATGTAACTAGTTAACACATTGTGGACCGGTGACGCAGATTTGTGTCTGTATATTTAAATGCCCCATCCTCAATGTGTTAAGATGAGGCCACAGTGGAGTGTGGCCTCTCATCCAATATGACCGGCGTTGTTAGAAGGAGACGGTCATGTGAAGGCAGAGACATGAGGAGAAGCCATGTAAAGACAGAGGCAGAGATTGGAGTCATGTGGCTGCAAGCCAAGGAATCACCAAAAGGTAGGAAAAGAAAAGGAAGGATTCCACTAGAGATTTCAGGCAGCATGGCCCTGCCAACACCTTGATTTTGGACTTCTGGCCTCCAGAACTATGAGATAAATGTCTGTTGTTTTAAGCTACCCAGTTTGTGACCCTTGGTTATGGTGCACCGAGTAAACAAATAGTTTCCTGGCTTGTAAACCATCTACTACACCAGCCCCACTTCCCTAACCCTTCTACAGACATCTCTTGCTCCAATGGGATGAACTTGGCTTGAACACACACAGCCTGACGGGAGGTGAACAGGCAATAGGGAGGTGTTCATATGGGGTTGGGGGACTTTGGGGTGGCTGTCACCGAAGAAGTCACAGATCACGTTTTCCACCCAGCTGTCATATCCATTTGAAGGGAATTCATGACTACCACTGGACTCTGTGTAGGTCTACTGGGTTGGTCTTGTGCTACAAAGCGGAGAGCCTTCAAAGATAAGGGGGTTGGCATGATCTAGAGGTCAGAGGTGGTCAGGGTCCCCTGACTATGAGAGCTCCTGAGAAGTCCCCAAAGCTCGGCAGTTCCCTCGAAGCTGCCCTGATGTTCCACAGGGTTCCCTCAGCACCGTGAGATGTCGGTAACCTCAAATCCCTCGAAGCTGCCCTGATGTTCCACAGGGTTCCCTCAGCACCGTGAGATGTCGGTAACCTCAAAGCCCCAGTGTCGTGGATTGTGACGCCCTGAGTCTTCCCCCAGATTCCTGCAAATTCCCAACAGGCGTCTCCTCTGCCCATACTCCCTTCCACTGCTCTCTTGTTTTCTAACTGCCTCACGTTGACTGGGGCACAAAACTGAGGTTTTCTACCCGTTTCTATGCAGGGCCCTCACTCTGAGTGTATTGTGAGGATTTAGCGCTTGCACTGAAAGGCCAGGAAGCGAATCACAGAGTGGGCTTTGTGACTGGCCGGCCTCCCTCACCTACACACATTCCCTCTCCTCCTCTCCCCCTCAATAGATTAACTGGCAGGCTCACCCCTAATCTTACACAAAACAGCTCTACCCATGTCCAAGGTCCCTGGTGGCTTAGCCAAAAGCACCTGTCAGCATAGATGTGTTTTGTCAAACAAATTCTGTTTCCTTTCTAAATGGAATTCAGGTACCACCTAAATATGTATTTGTCTGTTTCTTGTGTTATTTCTGAAGACAAGTGTAAAAGCTCTTTAAGAAGGAAAAAAAAAAAAGGACTTCATGTTTTGTCTTTGAGACTCTGGAAAAAAACTGGGGAGCCTTAAGCCAACCACATGTCATCTCTCAGCCACCGTGAGGTGGGAGCAAGTTGAACCCCAGGAAATAATCATTTTAAAGAGGCAGGGAAGGCGCCCAAGGCCCTGGGCCCAGCCAGAAGTCAGAGGAGAAGGTAAAAGCCAGCAGGGTCCTCAAGACCAGAAAAACTCCAGGGTCCTGAGCCAGGGACCCCGTCCAGCTGGCCAGAGAGTGCTGGGTGTGAGTGGGCTGCATCCCTCCACTGCAAACAAAAGGGGGATGACCAGGGCCATGGGCCTGGATGGGACCCAGGTCGCCTGGCCTAGGGCGATTCTGACAACAGGTGCTACGGAAACAAGACAGCCAATAATAACACCAAATCCAAGACACTTTCAATATACTTTATTAAAAAGTTTCTTTGTATAAATTTCCTAAAAATTTTAAAATTAAAATTAGACCCCCCTCCCCCGCACAAAATAAAAATACACACAACATTAGAGGAATGCCAAAAATATTCTCTATTATGACTTTCTTTTCATTCTTTAATGACGGCATTGGTCCCACAACAGTGCACAGAGATTAGGAGAGTTTGCTTCCTTCTAACTCGATCATTTGTTAGAGACTTCAGAAAAAGAAAATGCTCTCGAAATTTTAATCCAGGGTATTGGGAGAAAAATGGAAAAGTTGGGCACTTGTTTATTCACCATACACAGGCTTTCCATCTAAAGTCATGCTTAATGAAGAGGGGAAGGAAAAAAAAAAAAAAGAACCAAGCGGAAGTATATAGGGTAGCTGTGAAGTTGGGGTTATTTTCTAGACCTTACATTTGCCTGGAACAGGCATAACGTGAAACTCCAGACGGAATTTGAGTTGATAGGAATGTTCACATAAACACCAGCAGTGGATAACTATTACACAACATTCAAAGTATACGATATTACTGCCTGGAGACAAAGAGCCTTGGGTCCAGACACACTTAGCACCATATCGATAGGTCAGGCGGCAGAACGGTCCCTCCTGAGTTCGAATGTGAGTCGAAACATGAAATGGTACAGTGCCAGGAGGTCTACACCCAGAGCTTCTGTGAAGATGGCTTGCAAAGGGCTGACTCCTTCTTCTTCAAGAGGTATGTGTCACTGGGCAGCCACACTTAGGTCCCAATTGCACTGATGACTCCGGGGTTGACAAGCACTGAGCAGTGATGGAGGGGCAGGCAGGGAGAGAAGAGGAGAGGGAAAGTCACATTACTGACGGCAAAGGACACTGTATTTCTCATGAAAACAATCCCACGGCCACTGGTTGTCATCGCCCATCTCTGCTCGAAACCTTCAGTGGTTCCCTGGGAGCTTCTTGGCCTGGGCTTGGGGCTGTCCGCCACCTAGGCCCACCCTCTCACCGTGCATCCCCTGCCGGACTTCCACGCGAGCTGAACTCTCCCATCCCAGCACTGGCCCCAGGGGCTCGGGGCAGCTGATCTTATTTTGTTACCCATCAAGTTGCCCAACATAATGGAGATATTGGGTGGCCCCGGTATCAACATTATTATTTAGAGGAAGCACATGTTATTTAAACATGAATAGATGGGGCTATTTATCTTTGGTGTTATCTATAATGGCTCATTATATCACTTTCCTTACAATCGTGTTTATTATAATATTTTACAAATAACAGGGACTTTAGTCACATTTCCAAATATTGAGGAGCAGTAGTTGGCTGTGTGTTTCTTTACTGACAAAAAAATACAAGGATACCTACCTGTATGTTTTTAGGAAATCACCATAATTCAGAAAATTAATTTCATTATGTGCTTTAATTGAATATCTTTCTTATCTGAAGATACAGTTTATCTTCTTTTTCATAGCTATCATAATCACTCAAATGTCTTTAAACACTTCCGTATGGACCTGGGTCTCTTAACTGATTTGCAAACGCCACAAACACAAAAGCAAATCACTCACCAGGGGCGCAAAGCTTTTCACATTCCTTCTGTGAATTAAATCGGTTTTCGTTTCCACCGCAGCCTCCATACCAGAACCTTGCACAGCTCTGGGTCTGAGAATCATAGTACCACTTCAATATAAATTTCCGGCAAGTTCCTTCTTCTTTTGGCAGCTTACATATATCTTTAAAAAACAAGATGAGGAAAGAGCAGAAATTAGAACTTGCAAGTTACTGTCCTCCAACACGAGGGGCTGAGGGTCCAATCACAGCGCTGTCGGAGAGAGACCTGCGAAGCGTGGAGCGCTCCCTAAAACTTCCCAAGCCTAAGCTTCTACCCCGTCAGACAGACAGAATTCTCACTGACAGCTGCCTGAGCAGCAGATACAACCATATCAGTGATAGGACATCATAGGCTGCCCTCGGAATCCCAAATGTTAGCTCTCAGTATTGGATAATTTAAGGTGAAATGAACTATTTCCCCTTTTTAACCACTGAGCCATCTACTCTCAGACCCTTTCAATGCTAAATCCCAGAGAAGAAACCCAATTTTAAAACCTTGGCATTTTCTACTCATTGGCAAAATAGCAGTTAATTCTGTCAGAATATAGTTGAAGCATA
This sequence comes from Aselliscus stoliczkanus, assembly GCA_033961575.1. Lineage (NCBI taxonomy): Eukaryota > Metazoa > Chordata > Mammalia > Chiroptera > Hipposideridae > Aselliscus > Aselliscus stoliczkanus. Next base: position 174,460,258 of record CM066731.1, read on the forward strand.
AAGCTCTACATTTCACTGCCAGCCAACTAGATTGAAAATCAAAGTTGAAGTGGAAAAGAAAAATCCTTTATGGGGGTGTGTGTGTGCACATGTGTGCAGTCCAGTGCTTTCGTGACTGGCCAAATTAAACAAGTATGTAAAAAGAAGTGCTAACAGTGATGTAGAATTCACCATGGCAAAAATGTCACATAGTGAAGCTATTTTGAAGGCGGGAAAGAAGCATTCTTTTTCCAGTTAAGGAAGTTTATGTTTGAAATGCATACTTCTGATGTGGCCCAGCTGCAAAGTAAAAGCTACGCTGTCCACAGTGTTGGGAAGGAGAAGTTTACAGCTCACACACAGGAAAACTCCCGTTGACAGGGTTTTCTGGCAAACTCCAGACTGTGCTGAGTAAGAGGGGCATTCGAGTCAGTCATTATCTGAAAGCTTGCAAAACGTACCCTTCTTTCAAAAATCTCCCTGGAGTGTCTGATGCTATGTGTTTACATAAGTAGCTAAGGCCTGAATCACCGGCCCTCCCCATCTTCATGGGCTTATGCCCCCAGCTACGTGGGTTGCTGACGGCTGCAGAGTTGCTGAGCACGTGTGGTTCTGATTGGTACCAAGATGGAAAAGGAAACCCTGAGTCTTCCAGGAGAAAACCGAGGCCTGGGTCTGCATGATGGACCGGACTCCACACAGGACTGAGGCTTAGAATTGGTCTAAAACACACCCCCGGCAGTTTTGGGGGAGTTGTCACCCAGGCACGAAGACTGGAGGCTGCCCAGCTACATTTCCCAGGTACAGACCCTCTCGGAGGCCCAGGAAGCCAGCGGCGCCACCAAGAGCCATTGAAGACACAACGAAGCCAGAATAAAGAGATGACAATTCATGAAAACCACTTTCTTCCTCTCAAATGTGCCAACAACTGAAGGGAAAGGCCTGGTTTTCAAGGAATATCATGGAGAGGACTGAGCAAGGCAGGGTCACCCAACCACCAAAATGTACCCCTTGTTGAGTGGCGGCCCCCTGTGAGCAGGAGGCCCAGACCAAACGGCTGTCTCGGGCCCTCTCTTTTCTTCCTCAGGCCATTGCCCAAATGGCCCATGTTTGTTCCACTTTATTTGTGCCAACTGCACTCAGCCCTGGCCACCTGGGCTTAGCTATTCCCTTCCCACCGCCTTGCTCTCTTCTGAAGCAGGCACAAACTGTCCTCTCGGATCCAGGGACACCCGGCTTGGAGGCCATCCTGCAGCCAGACACACTGCTCCCTGACAAACTGGCTTTTCCGGCCTCCTGAGATTTTCTCCTGATCTCTCCAGCACCGAAGTTGCGCCCTTGCATTCTGCACCTTCTACTCAAGTGCGAGTCTGCTGAGACTCCGTGTGGTTCACTAACGGAGCTAAGGGCACTGCTGCAGTGGATACACAGATACCTGTGAGACCAAGAGAAACATCTTAATGAGGGCCCCTCATGCTTCAAAGACAGAAACCTGCGATTCTCCACCTTTCAAGCATGAAAATGGGAGGTTCTCAGTCCCTGAGGAGCATTGGAGTCTTAAACTCCCATCGCCGCGATTTCTGAGACACGTCATGTGGACCGGAGTTACCTGTGCTATGTCTCCATATGCTGACACAACCATTTTAAAGACAGAAACATGTCTTGGTGTGGAAAGAAGGATGGACGGTTGGCCCTCATTGAGCTCTTCCCTAGAACAGGTCTCTGGACTCAGCGATCATTCAAGTTTCCCCTCCAAACGGAGCTGCTCCTTTGAGCACAACCCTGGAGGGAGCCTGCAGCCCTCACGCTGACCTAAGAGGTGTGTGTGGCTGCACCTCCACTCATTTTCTCTGCCTTATGTGGAGAACTCAATGGGAGCCCAGAAGACAATAGGGAGTGAAGGTTATCAACAACCTTTCCTGGTTCACTTTTGCCTAGAACAGGGGTCGGCAAACTTTTCAGACGGAATGTACCCAAAGAGCCGCTTGTGGCTCGCGAGCCGCAGTTTGCCAACCTCTGGCCTAGAACAACAACAGAAAAAAGCTTAATTTTCGTGCCGGCCAAGTGGCGCGGTCGTTAAGAGCTGGCTTGGGAAGCCAGCGGCCCCGGTTCGGTCTCACATATGAGGGCCAGTAACACAGCCCTCAAAAAAAAAAAAAAAAGCTTAATTTTCAAGGAAAGCCGTGAAGGGCGCCTGATTTGGATGATCTGCCGAAACCTCCTGGTGAAGTAGCAATGGTTCGCTGGGCTTCAGAGAGCATCCAAACACGAAAGGAAATTGATGCAAAAGCAGCATCTGGATAAATCCCGCTCAGGGAGCCTCATCTGTTCACACAAGACACAGATGCCAGCCTGGGCCGTCCTAGGACAACAGCCGTGGGTCGGAGTCACCCTAGAAACATGGTCCATTTTGTAATAAAAATGTACATGCGCCTGTGTGCACTCACGCACACATTGCTACATATAGTATTCCTGGAAAACAACCAGGAAGGATGTATACACCTTGGGTCACTAAAGGTGGTCACCAATACTGTGACTACGGGAGTCAATAGTTTCTATAATGTCTGTATGCTCTGAATTCTTCACAATGAATATCTATTATTTTATAATTAGAAAAAGATATTACTCTTTGAAACAGAAAACATGTTGAACTGGAAAATATGCCTTTTTCTCTTTTGAGATTTCTAAGGTGTCTACAAGCAGTATTTCTAAAGGCAGCAGCTTTGACGTTTTCCAAAGCAGCAAGTTGTCAGCATTTCAGTGCTTCTTTGAGCAAAATGGGGGAGGGGGAGTGAGTGTTTATGCTGCAACTGTGACTACATCCCACACAGGTTTCATGGTTTCACAAACAAGGCTTCACAGCCCTCAGGCCCAACATCGCTGATGTGGTACAAACGCTTCCAAATCTCAGAAGCAGGTGCGACTTGCCTGAATGAAAACCACTTCCCTGTGTCTACAGTTTGAGCATTAATGGGCTCAAAAGGTACCAAAGAAATTTTTAACTCTATTTTTAAGGTAGCTGGGGTTAAGTTTTTGACCCTTCACTCTTTCAGGTCTTGACCAATAGACTTTTTTTTTTTTTAATTCTTATACTTGACAGTAAACATGCCGAATGCCTTATGAGACCCATCATAGCCTAAATATTGCACTGACAGCATATACACATTCTCATACAGCAATAAACACACAGTCTTGAAAATAGCTACTTTCTTTACATAGAGAAAGTATTTTTAGCTATTTAATTGTAAACCTCAACTCATGGGGTTAAGTTAGTTCTTTGTATTATTATTTACATAAAGTCATGCATTTTCCTTATTAGATCATTTTGTGCTGGCCAGTGCTACATATTTCTACTGTAACATGGCCAACCAAATACTGCATTTTATCAAAGTAAGAAATCTTAATTTTGCTATGCACTATTATTTTATATTCCACAAAGTAGACAAAACACTGTCAAGAAACCATGACATGTCACCCATTATAAATCACTTTTCAATTTCAGAAGTGTTACAATGGGAAAATTGCCACCTCAGAATCAATAAAATAAGTAAAACATTGGTGAACTTAATTTCCTTCAGAGCTGTGTAATCAACTCAGCTATGCCTGCTCAGACAAAATGCGATCATCTCTACCAACTGCTAATTTCTACAGTAAGTAAAAACGCGTGTTACACATTTCGTTAGTTACTTTGGCTCTCTTTTGCATTAAAACTTTCCTTCATTATGTATGGGTAACCCAGTAATTTAGGATTCATTTAGAAATATTGCAAAAAGTAAACTTTCTAAGTAAAACTCTTTTGGTGGTCTAGAAACTTCGGAGAATCTTACCTTTGGTCATAATATGCATAGGAAATATCTACCCAAGGCTTCTTTGGCCAAAAATGAGAAGGAGGAGGAGAGAAATGGTGACGAAAATCTAAAACCAAAATTAGCAACTACAGAGCAGTCAAAACCCACCAGTAAGCAAGCAGGTGCCTGGCAGTTCAGGCTTTTCAAGGCTGTGATAATCACTGAGAGACACACTTATCTGTTGTAACTGCCTTTTACAGGCAGCAAATCGATCACAGAAAAGTGTGATTCTTTTAAATGCAGAGAAAAGCGAAAAAGCGAGATGGGATTTTGGCGGGGGAAGGGAATTTGTTTTGTTTTCTTGAGAAAAATACAAGTATTCAACATTTAAAACCAAATTGTGTAATATTGTAAGGCCTAGATTCTGAGTAATGATGCCATCGGTCCGCTGAGGTGACAAACCCTCATCTCAAAGCCAAGGCCTTCCTGCCACACTCACTCTCCCCACCAAACAAGGCCGAGCCCTACTGAGGGACAAAGTCTGAGGGCTTGACAGAGAAGTATTATTAAATGTGAATTTCAAAATGGGTGAACATGAACATGTGTCAGTGAAACAAAAGGGTTAAAACCGCTCACTCTTCCTCCCTTCACTAGCTGTCACAGGCTAGGGGCCTCTTCCCCTCATCCGGTTTTGCCCACAGGTTCCTGCAAAGACTCAAACACTGGTCACCACATTTTCTAAGCCAAGGTGCTGAACTATGACAAAATACAGTTCCTTAAAATAGAATCAAAACCCAGTGAACCTTTTACTCATGGGGTTAAAGAACAAGGAAAAGTATCTAACATTTAATACTGAGAAAGGGACACAGCTCTGTAAACACACACCATGTTTCTAACGGACTGGTGTTGCAGAAAATATAAGGAATTAAACTGCATTCATGCTCAGATAGAAAAGCTATTCTTAAAACTTGACTTTGCCTAAATTGTCTAAAAACTACATCTTTGGAGAAATAATGCATACTGTAATAATTGATATTTGGATGCAAAACATTATGTGCAACTAGCGAGTAAGCATCCAGTTACCATATTTTTTTAAAATATGGTACTTAATAAATACTTAATGAAGTGATAAATTATTACCTCTTTTTCTATCCACAAAAATATGAATATCATTAAAATGTGTATGTCCCCAGGGAAAATTTCCAAGATGACTTATTATAGGGGGCCAGGGGAGAGGCAGAGGTTGAGAGGGAAGAGGCAAGACAAGCCTTGGTCTCCTAATGCTGTTTGCCCATTTTGAATTTTAAACATTGTAAGGTCAATATCCAATTGATTTAATTCCATTGAGTAACTGTGTATTAAGCACCTTCATCAGGCAAAAGGCACCATTTTGTTGTTACAAAAACCAAGTGATTCCTATTTTCACACCGACTTGAATCACAGTGGGAAATACACACAGAAATGGTGAAAGAACATCAAAGTTCTGGGTTTGAGAGCTACGAGCTCATCAGGATGAAGGAGAAAGGTTTAGACAAACTACTTGCAACCTTGAAAGACACACAGCCCCCATTTCAAACTCTTTTCTCTCTGTCCAACGGGGAAAGGTCTGGGCTGAAAACACCTTCCTGCCTCTCAATCTGTGACTCAGTCTTAAAAAAATAAAAAAAAGGACCAGCCCAGTCAGCTTCCTGTTTAAAGACTGTGTTTATATTCACTAAACACTGTTTGCATATTCTTGTCCCTTCTGGACCACACATAAGAGAACCAAAAAACACCCCAGAGCTGGCTGTGTGGTTAACACCCATTTTCTCTCCATGAAGCACTGGATTTGCTACAAATTTTACATTTCACACACTTAGGGGCAAAGTTATCGATGAGTGGGAAACGACACATGGGTCTCTGTGACCTGGAAGTTACAATTTCACCCATCCTGACCAGAATCTTTGGGAAATCTTACGAGTCCTTTGTGGCTTCTCTCTGGTTTAAAGCACCATGTTAGAGGGGACTCAGAAAGCAACAGGAGAGAGTTAGGAGCTGCCGGGACCCAGTGCAGGGAACAAGGGCTTCTGATGATCCCTCGCTGCCGCGCTCAGAAAACTGCTGATGAGCAGAAATGAAAGGAGTCGAGACTAAAGTTTTCTTCTCCATCCAAAACCCTCCCCCCACATTGCTACATCCACTGTATTTTTCGTTGGAGCTGAAAAATCTCATCATTAGAAGTTCTTATGAAATCTTTCTATACAATCCCCATGAAGTTAAAGCTTAACTACCGAATCTACCATGAATTCCTGAATAGTTCCCACAAGTTTCTATTAAGAGGAGAGGATTTCTTGGTTTTCTGTCAACCTTCCCGTTAGAAAGGCAGGGGGGTTGGAGACCACATGACTGCCTCTAATTCAGACCGATTCCTAAGCTTGTTTCCAAAAGCAAACTATTTTAAACGTTTTCCAGTTCTGTAAGTAGCTCGTTTATGTGCCCTTATTGTACGTTTATGTGCATAATAGTTTCACAATTCCTGCGTTGACACAGTTACCTCCTTTCTCGTAATGCCTTATGCCACATGTCAGTATGCGTTGTGTCTGTATTAAGGAATGATAGATAGATAGATAGATAGATAGATAGATAGATAGATAGATAGATATGATAGATATAGATAGAAAGATAGATGATAGATATAGATATAAATAGATGATTGCTAGATATAGAGATAGATAGATAGATAGATAGATAGATAGATAGATAGATAGATAGATAGACAGATATAGATACACATAGCCATGGACATAGGGAAAGTCCATTGATGCAATAATGTATTCTAACAGCAGAGAAGACTCCCACTAAAAACAGTTAAAAGAATCAGAAGGCTCTGCTCCCAAGTGGCCCCAAATAGATGGATGTGTGGAGTGAGAAACCATCCAGCTTTATTTAAACTCAGAGGAGACAGGGTACAGAGTCTACAGAGAGGATAAGATGGAGAAACAAATACCATTTCAAAAACTTACAGTGGAAAGAGTAAAATCCTCGTCGATAGCTCAGAAAATAACGTGCTGTGCCATCTGACTGCACATATATTGAGACAGCACAGATGCTTTTAAATTGAGCACAGTACAACGGCAGCTGGGCCCCCAGTAGATGCTTTTTACCGTAATCAATCACAGAAATAAGCGCTGTAAGGAGATATGATTCCCTCCTCCTGACTGGGGCCAACACACCACAAAATAATGAATTGTCCCCACTTTCAGAGAAAACCTTTCTTTTTGTTTATAAAACAAAAATATCTCTAAATTCCCATGAGACTTGGACTTTGGATATTAATACCAACATCTTTTGTAGAACACTTAAGCAAAGCACATCGACTATTTCAATCATCAGTTCCTTGTGGGTGAACAACCTAAGCGCCCACTCTGCTGAGCGGGGGGTTACAGGTCTCGCAGAGTTCTACTGCCCAGGAAAGAAAAAGCAAGTAAGAGCTGTTGGTTCCAGGAGCATGTCTAACTAGTCCCTGATTAAACATACAATGTGCACAAGCTTGGCCCAGGCACACAGGGTGACATGACAGACAAGCAGGCTGTGGCCTAGGGAAGTGGGATCAGGACACCCATCCCGTAGGTCACTTCCAGACCCATGTCTTTCATCGGTTCCCATCTGGGTTGTCTTGTGTCCTCCTAAGCAGGTTTTTATTAGATTGAATCACTGAGTGGATGAAATCTGACTCCTTGCAGTGTCACAGGCCACAGATCCACTCTAGTCCCAACATGAGGCAGAGGGGAAATGACGATACATGAATTCCTGGCTACAGCCCCCAAAGCACAACCCCCATCCAATTTTCTCCAAAAGCCTGGTGACAGCTAGGGTAAGTTGCCAACTTAGAGCTTGGAAAATGCACAATAAGACCATGCTGGGCGACACGGAGCCAATTCGGAACTTTCCCCATAGAAGTCGTGCCTGGCCTGAGAATTCGAGCCCCAGGAGATGACCTAGAATCCCCACTTCAAAGGCTTTCAAGTGTTTGGAAGAAGGTTTTCCTTGCGGCTAATGGACCTCATGTTTTCACAACTCACCTCGTTCACCACCAGCCAACGGTTCCGTGCTCACCATTAGATTGATGGTTGAACTAGCAGCTGACCTTGCTGGTTGTAGTGGTGGAGGCTGAATTTTCTCTAAAAAGGAAAAATATGCGCAACGAGTAGGTAACTCAGACACTGACAGACTTGGGAATCAGTAGGGACTAGAGCTAGTTTGCCTTCCTAGATTAAGTCTTAGATAAAGGGGGCCACTGACTGAATCATGGAGACCAAAGACGTCTCCACACACACTGCTGATGTCTGTTGTCTGCAAGTTGGGTTCATCTCAACAAGCAAACAGGAAATCTCTGAACTCTGAACAGATCCTCTCATTTCCCACGTAACCTCTTCTGTTTCCAGCCAAGAAAACAGATCCCTGGGCTTGAAGGGTCTTGGGACTCTTCGTGGATTCCATGGTGACGGATGGGCATTCCCTGTATCAAGCATAGTTTCTTGATCTTATTAGCACCAGCCCAAGGAGAATAGAATGTGAGCCCCCACACACACCCCTGGAGAAGCAGGGGTTGAGAAGACTGGGTGGGAGGCAGGGGATCCAGAGAACTTAGAAAGCAGATGGGGGCCTGAGTAAGTGAGAGGCTGGGAAAGCATGCAAGGGCAGGCCTCCGTGCTGCAGAGGAGCTAGGGGGACAGCAGACACCAGAGGACAGAGCCCCAGCATGGTGGGACTAGGGCAGGCAAATTCTGATGTCCTTTCTGCAGTGGCCATGGACATCCCATGGCCCCGGGGTGGTGTGACTCCTCAGTTACTCCAGAAGGAGACAGTGACTCTTAGTGCTGTTTTCTATTCACTGAATGTGGAAACACACTTCTAAAACAGATACTGTGGATAGTGGAGCCCCAGCCAGGTGACATGGGCGTATTTCTTTCTCTCATGGAAGGGGCTGCACTCAGGCCCAATGGATCTGCTTTCCTCCATAAAGGGGCCCAGGACCCCAAAGGCAGGGCCACAGTTCACAAGGAACCCCATTTTCCATTTTGTCCATTTATGAAGCTGGGTGCCACCAAAAAACCCAGGATCTGGTTTTAACCTTATTGTTCTAGCAGAACAGATTGGATGAAGGAAAATGGTGCCCTCTGTGTCCTGTCGACATTCATGTAGAAACCACTTCTACATGGAACATCAAGGTACCCACTTTCCTTAAACCGACCATGTACTTACTTGTGCTGAAACTTCCTTGGTAGGCGGCCCTGACCTGCGACCTCAGGTAGCAGAGCACAGCCACGTGGTACTTCTGCCCGGCTCGCAGGCCCCCGATGACACGGTCTGTGACTGTGAGGTTCTGCTTCAGAACCAGGGACTGGTCGTGGGCCGAGGTCACAGTGAGGTCGTAAAAATAAGGACTGGGGGGCTCCGGCCTCTCCCAGTGGACTTTGGCGCTGTTCTCTGTGATCTCGGACACCTGGATCTCTCCGGAAGCCCTCGCTGGAAGGGAGATCAAAGCAGAGTGTGGACATCAAAATAAAGCCCTCAGTGACTGAAACCCACAGGCGAGGCGAAATCTGAGAGGCATGCATCAGCAGACAGTTGATCGGAAACAGGGGAAGCAGAGAACTAAGTTCTTGTTCAAGTTCAAATGTGAAATTCATAGTAATTCAAAATCGTATGATTCATCAGCAATGACAAAAAAGTTTCCTCTTTTTCCTGTCAAAAATCTCTCTTATTAAAGAGATACTCTGAAAACACATGGTTTAGTGTGGTAATCTGAGTGAAATGTTCAATACAGAATGAGCCCCATAATTAAAATATATTAAGTCATGAAACTTTAGGGCATGACATGAAATTCTTTTAAAGGAATCTCTGCTTTTTCTCTGTTCATAAAGTGAAGACAATTTCTGTGAGCTTTTTCCATGAGCATATACATTGTGCCCTCACCTTTCTATACAGTTTCTGGCACTCTATAGCATCTTCTAGCATCTTCTTTGAGGGCAAACAATAACATAACCCGCTCTGGGTCTCACGAAGCCCACCTACCCCTCGTATCTAACACGGTCTGGCACCTGTTTTTCTGTGAGTGGTACCACCACATACTTCAGTCTGTGGAGGGATACTGAGCTCCAGGCTCAGACTTAGTTTGCTGAACTAAACACCCAATACTGGGGCCTCTTTCCTAGGAGAACATGTTTCGTCGCAGGACAACGTCTGCAATGCAAAGCTCCTTCCGGATCTTCTGGAATCCTACCCTAAGGGAGGCAGGTGTGGCTCCAGGACTCAAGCATCACAGCTGCCACTGCGCTGCCCAGGAGCTGACAACAGGCTTTTTCTTTCTCATTCCCTAAATGGTCTAAGACCCTACTTCTACGCCATCCCTTTAGCTTAAGACAACTAGATGTCCAGGAGAGAAGGGTTGTGCCGCCTGCTCACATCCCAGAGAGAGTGGCCAGCTCCACCCTCACCCCAAGGCAGGGCATGGGGCTCGGGTGGGGGGTAGGAGCCAGTGGGAGACTCGCAGGGTGTAAGAGAAAGATCGCTTTGTAATATAGGAACAAAACAAAGTTTTGGCAATTCCGTGCTCGGATCAGCACCTTGTAAAAGACATCACCTAGATGTACAAACCCCAGGTCAGTGACTGTATTTTGACTGCTTTGTAAACAGGCGTCGAGGGACATGCCCTAGACACAGTGAAGGAAGACGTCACAAGTCAGCAGCCCGACCCCGCCCGGCCTTCTTACCCATGGGCTTGGCAGTGGCTGGCTTGGTGGCGGCCGGTCTGGCTGCCTGGGGCTTGGGGGCCTCAGACTTCGCGGCCACTGTTCTGGCAGTAGTCGGGGGTCTTGCAGCTGCTGGCTTTACAACTGCAGGCTTCATTGCCACGGGTTTCGCATCAGCTGCAGGTCTAACCACGTCCATCGCCACGGCCTCAGGCTTGGCAGCCGCAGGTCTCATGGTGGCCAGCTTTGCAGGGGGCATCTTTGCAGGGGCTGACTTTCCAGGGGGCAGCTTTGCAGGGGCCGACTTTGCAGGGGGCAACTTTGCAGGGGCCGATTTTGCAGGGGGCAACTTGGCAGGGGCCGGCAGGTTTACCATAGTTACTGGTTTGGTTGTGGTGGTCACTGGTTCTGTGGTGGTCACTGGCTTTGCTTTGATCATTGGTTTGGATGTAGGACTTGAAGTAACATTATTCGGAATGTTTCTGTTAAAACAAATTAAATATTGTTTCAATCCATACATATCACTGCCTGCTGTCTAATGTAGATAGATATAACCCATGAGCTATGTGAATGTACTGCAGGAGTTTTTATGTCTTACACATAAAACTGCATATATTAAACTCCTTCATAGGATCTGTGCCGCAGAAAACACAATGAACAGCAGTAAAAAACAGAACCGTTAAATATGAAGCCTATATTGTACTATAGATATATCTGACATCTTATTTTCAATTTATGAGATAAAAGCAGAGAGAAAGTAAAGAGACAATGATAAGTATTTTAATAATTATTTGTATTGTTAACAATAATAAGTTGACTAATATTCTAACTATAAAAATTGATCTAGGGCTGGCCGAGTGGCGCGCTGGTTAATAGCTGGCTTGGGATGCCGGCTCTGAGAAGCAGGGTCCCGGTTCGGATCCCACATGAGGGCCAGTGACACTGCCCTCTACAGCTAAGATGGTGAACAATAGCTCCACCTGGAGCTGGGCTGCTGTGTGTCACTGGGCGACGGCACAACTGCAGCCCCTGCTGCAGTGGGCTGCCATAGGCTACAGTGAGTGGCCAGCAGCCAGCGTGAGTGGCCAGCAGCTGGTGTGAGCTGCCAAGAGCCGCGGTGAGTGACCATCCAGAGGCCGGCGACCCATCTGCCTCATCCGGGAAGAGCGCAATGATGATACCAACATAGGCTAGTGAAGCAACGTCCTCCACTACTGGACTGAAGAACAAAAGGACAGCAACTTGTCTGTTCCCCTTCCCCAATTCCCCAATAAAATCTTTAAAAAAAAATTGATCTACTCAAACATATACACCAAAAATTAAATAAAATCAGTTAATAGCTACTCTTAATATAAGAAAGTATCCACTCAACAAAATGCTGTGTTGGGCCAGCCGAGTGGCGCGGTGGTTAAGCGCTGGATTGGGAAGCCGGCGGCCCCGGTTCGGGTCCCACATAAGAGGGCCAGTGACACTGCCCTCAAAAAAAAAAAAAAAAAAAAGCTGTGCTTAGCTGGAAAATTATAAAGTCAGAGTATACTTCCACTCCCAGTGTTTACTGTCTATTTTTGTTTGCATTAATTTGTGTGTGTGTGATTGGCTTTTACACAATTTCTTGATCTGTTATGAATCCCTAAAAAGAATAGCAACATAATTAAACAGACACAATGGCCCAGACCCACCCTTTGTTCCTGTCTTGCCCTGAGACAAACATTCATTATGTTATAGATAGATTGTGCTACATGCCATATGCAGCGCATGTTCAAGTTGATATAAAACTTCAAATACTAGGTTTGTCCATTCTGTTTTCCTAAAGATAAGATTGAGTCAATTCTAGGAAATGCTCGAGAGAAATTATGAAGATGATTAAAGGCTAGAAAAAGAGAACCTGTGAAGCGAGATCAGGCAGAACTGGCATCACAGGGCCAGAAAGGGGCCAGGCTGCCTTTAGTAACGACACTCAACTAACGAGGCAGAGATCTGAAACGTTCCCTCTGAGGACAGAGGCAAGAGCTGGAGGACTTGAGGACTGATAGACAGAAGGCTCCACAGTGGGAAGAGGCAGGCTCTCCCTGCCAACCTGGAGGTCAGCTAGGGGGAAGCCAGATGTTCATTTTTCAAAGCTAATTCAAATCCACATCTCATCTGGGTGCACCAGTCAGAACACCTGTATGCAGTTCCTGCCGCCACATCCGCCTCGCGTAGCTCTCTGTCACAAGGCCACATTGCTCTCCCATCTGCTCCTGGAGTTGGCACCGAAGATAGAGCTGGTCATAAGGTCACCGAGCACATGCCAGGTGGCCAGCATCACTGTGTTCATCACAGTGCCTCCCATCTCCCAACTTTCTCATTAGTCTTCCTAGTAGAATGTACACATTGCCTCCTATCGCTACTACCATCACCTGTGTTATTAAAGCATTAATCATTTGAAGATTTGTAGCCCATTTTTTGCTTAATGTATCCAATCCTTCGACATCAAATCATTTTACCCCAGAGAAGGTAGAATGTTTGGACACAGGGCCCCAACTGCCCACCCTCTCTGTACCCATGCCCTTTACAATGTCATGTGACAAGTTGTCTCACCAAGTCCTCCTCACCCTAAATGCTCGGCTGGCATTTAGACATGTTTTAGTCAATAGAATGTGTCAGAAGTAAGAGTGTTCCTGTTTTAGCCTAAATCTCAAGAGCCTTGCACACTTCTGCCTTCTCTCATGGAACCAGGCACCTGTGGATAAACCCAGGCTTGCCACTAGAGAATGAGAGACCACGTGGAGCAGAGAACAGTCCATCCTAGACCACCAGTTCACAGCTGACGAGCAGCTGACCACAAACATATAAGCGAGCCAGTAGAGGCCAGAAGAACTGCTCAGCTGAGCCCAAGCAAAATTTGCTAACTCACAGAATTGCAAATTAAGTAAATAGTTGTTTCAAGCCACTCCATTTGGGGATGTTTGTTATGCAGCAAAAGCTAACAGGTAACAGGTACAACAGATTCTTCAAAGAGAATGTCCCATGTGACATTTGGGAAGTCACGTTTCCTGGATTTCAATGTCCTCACCCCATAAAGTTAGGCATTGGAGGACCTCTGTACTCCCTCTAGCACTGTCATTTGCAAGACAATTATTATAGTCACTTACACTTGTTTGTGACCAAATTTCACAAGATTTTTTGCCGGTTGATCCCCTTGGAACCAATCACACTGTTTTCTGATATCTGGTGACAAGTAGAAAGCATTTTCACCTAGAGAGAAACAGAAATATATATATGTATATTAAGTGCATACCAAGCCTTGGGAGTGGGGAGCATCCAGGGTGAGCAGGGGCAGCTGGAGATAAGTTTTGAAGACAAATGTGGATTTGCTGTTAAAGCGGAGATAATGAGCATTGTGGGAAGGGGGAATCACAGTGGCAAACACTCAGAGGTTTCCAAGTGTGGGGCTGGTGTGTAAGCCCAGATCCATGCAACTCTCGGAAGCTACCTCAATGCCTCATCAGGATACACGTCTCTGTGACATGCCAGCATATTATGTCATGCATGATAACTGTGCACTTGACCTGTTCCCCCACCTAGACTGTAAACTCTCAGGGTCAATGTGTCATGGGCTGGAGTGCCCAGTCTAATTGGATTGGCTACGCTCATGGAAAGGCCCGGGTTTCCATCCATGTGTTCATTGCCAGTTCTGGCTCCTACCGTGTGCCTGGGACGTGGTGGCCATTGATGGACCAAGGGGGCAAAAATATGTTTACACATTTTAAGAGATGTTATCTATGTATTACTTTTCAAAGTTGAATTGAATGACGGTAGCAATGTGTAGTATGACATTTGCTCAAAAGATGGCATTAGTCAAATGAATCACCGTGGACAGGCAGGACAAAGAAAATGGCAGAAGCACAGCTGTCATCCGAGGAAGACAAGACCTCGAAATCTGAGAACGTTGTGGAAGTACAATAACAATGGAGGCGTGAGTCTGCAACACAGCCTCCAACATGCCTAACAATTGCACTCATTTGTGATGAGTTGGAGACGCATCACACTGTGTGAGGAAATTAAAATGGCACGTGCAGCGATACAAGTGGACACTTTGGTCAACGTTGCTCAAGCAGTAGTTTGCCGTAATCAGAAGTGTCTGGACGCTGAGGGTAATTGCACAAGTCAAACATGACTTGTGTTCATCTTTTGTTATTGGTATGTATTGAGTATGACAATTTTAATACAGTTGTTTTTACCTTTCTTAAAATGTGTATACATTGTTTGGCACCCTCTGTATATTGTTGAGTGAAAGAACAAGTCAGCACCTGAGTTGTCTTTTCCATGCCTGGGCCTGTCCCCACCTCCCCGCCCACCCATCCCGATAGCCCAGGGGTGTGGCCCAACCGGAAGCCACGATGTCCAGCAGGACTTACTGCTGAGGAAAGACGGCAACAGCCTCCCAAAGCGCATCAGAGGCTCCTCACTGAGCTCAGTGGGCGCGTCCACCAGCTTGAAGAAGACGTCGCTCGGCTCGCTGGCGAAGCTGTACACCTCCTTGACGTTGACCTTCCTGCCAATGCCCAGGACCACGAAGAAATAGCCCTTGCACTTGGCCTGCAAGATGGCTCTCCGGGCCTCCTCCAGCTGCTGCTTCGGCACCTCGCCCGTCAGCATCAGGACCATGAGCTTCAGGTCCCGCGGGTTGGGCGCGCTTTCAAACACGTTCTCGACGGTGTATCGGATGGCACTGCCCAGGGCCCTGGAGCCCTGCAGCTGTGTCATCCTGCTGCCGAGGAAGTCCAGCAGCTTCTCCTGGGAACCGTAGTCAGTCAGGGAGAACTCCACCTTCACGGGCGGCACGCTGGCGTTCCCCAGGGTCGCGTAGGGCGCATGCTGCACCACTGCCACTCGGGCGAAGTGCTGGGAGCCCGTGGGGTGGGGGCTCACGTCCAGCTGTCTGACCAGGTACTCTATGTACCTCTTCATCTCGTGGAACTGTAACAGAGTCGTGGTCTCGGCGCTGTCTAAGATGAAAGCCATGTCGATGTCCACATCGCTGCCCGTGGCTCGCCGGTCCCTGAAGGCAGGCCTCCAGCTGCCAAACCCACAGGACGGGTCGACGTTGCAGATGTCTAGAAAGAAGCATGGTAGCCTGTTGATACCGTGACTCCTGCAGCAAGACGTGGCACAGCAATCTGCTGGGAGCCTGCGGGTCGTTAAAATTGTCACAGAATCCAGAAACCTATTTATATCCTGTTGACATTATTGTAGCCAGATTTCCGTTTTCATCACCTAACACTTACCAAATAAATCGGTAAGCCAAAATTCTTGTTAGTATACTGTGGCATTGGCTTTAGGAAGGGGGCGGGGCGGGGGTGGGTGAGAGGGGAAGGAAAGGAAACCCACCTTACTTTTTTGCCACTCTTCGAAGAAATGTGTCCTAGAAAGTCCCAAAGCCAGATCATTAAAATCTGGACTCCAAGGTTAAAATGTAAGCAGAGCCTGCTTTCTCCTTTATCACCTATAAAACTTGTCCTTCTCTACCCGATACAAGCTCTGTTTGGGGGCTTTTGCTTTAAATATGGAAACTACCTATGTAGCGTCCACACTGGTAAATACCAGCTTTATGAATCGTCACTTAACAGATGCCCTTTACACAGATGACGATTATTCACGCAAATGTCCCCCCGTGGATAGTACGGTGTGCAATTGCAGCTGGACAGATGCCCGCTGGGGAAGCACCTTACCCAAGCAGATGTGACAAGTCAGGACGTTCTTCAGGAAGTCCGTGAGGTCCCTTCTGGCAGGCAGCACGAGCGCGTGCCCCACTGCTGTGTCATTGATCTGGTTCAAACAAAGGGAAACACTCGGTCGGAATTATAAGTACTTGAAAAGACAGCTGAGGAGTGCGCTAGGGTCACATCTGTAAAACAAGCTTCCCAATAGATCAATATCTTCTCTCTTTTTTTAGAGGGAGATTATGAGACACTGAGTTTAATAGGAAAATAGAGGTTTTCTTCTGCTGAAATGAGCTGGCGTTCAAATCCCACCCCTGTACTTTCTCCTGGACCCAAAGCGAAATTATTTAACTTCTCTAGGGGCAGCTCCCTCAGCTGTAACATCGCGGCCATGGTAAATTGCCAATGGAGTTACTTGAAAGGCTAAATTAGATGACATATGTCAAGGGCCTGGTATAGCATATAATGGGGACTTAAATGAGGTCATTATTCTCAGCATTAATAACATCAACTAGCAAATGTTAGCTCGTTCCTTTCCCGCCCTCCCAGGTCTAGAAAGGGATTTGATGACAAAGCAAGTAACTAAATCATTTCTGCCAGATTCAAATAGTCCTGCCCATCATGGCACCGGGCACACCATCAATAATTAAATTGAATTAATGAATGACTAATTAACTTTCCAAATTTGCTAAAACTATGCTGTTGAGAAACCTGTGTGGTTCTGGGTCACTCGGGCCACGTAAGAGGGAGATGTCGGTAAATGCGCCCTTACAAGAGCACACAGGTGGCGGCCCGAGCCCAGTGCTCTGTGCTCTACCTGGCTTTTGGTTTGGTAGAGTAAACCCCAAGAGATGGCAGCAATAACCCAACCGTCTCTCGCTGACATAGGCAACGGGCAAGCCATAAAATATCCAGTCTGGAAGGAAAGATATACACAACCATCTCACCCTCGCCTCGTCTGTTGCAGGTGAGAAATCTAAGACACAAAGAGGTTAGTGACATGACCATGTTCCTTTAAGAGGCTTAGAAGTAGAAAGTGGGTGGCCTGGAACTAGAGCCAAGGCCTCCCCACTCTTTCTCTCCATGGCCGTCATCCACCTCTCTTGAACAGTAACCCAGAATGCACACTGAGTAAATTTTAATGGACTACTTACAAGTAAACAAGTTATTTAAGCAAATGACAATGGGGCACTTGGCTGCGTGACAGGCTGCCCCTTGGATGCCAGCCTAATGGAGAAAGGTTTGAAGAGTAGTGCACACTGGGGTGCTAGAGTCACCGATGTTTGCGGACATCACTAGGACATAGCAGGCTTCTCAGGTCAGCCCTAGGAGATTGTCCTCTTAAACATGAGGAAAGCCCCAATCTAATGCTGGAGCCAGGGGCTGCCCTGGAAATCTCACTACTGAAGTGCTCAGTCAGACCAGCCTCCTCCAGGATCTTCTAGAAACTATGGGGCGTGCCTGAAAACCTTCTCAGAGCCCAAGAAGAGCAGGCGATGGCCCCAAAGCACACAGGGCACAGACCTGCAGAGCGTTGATGAGCTGCCGGTCCTCCTGGGTGGTGAGGAACAGGGGCGTGATGCCGGCATCCCACAGTTTCAGCACAGCCTTGCTGAGCTGTGGGGACGCCCTTGTGGGTTTATTGCTGAAGAAAACGGCCACCTTCCTCATCAGGAATCCCTTCCTCACGCGCTTGAATGTGTTCCTGGCCACGAAGGCCATGGCGGTCTCCAGGCTCTGCTGTTTCGACGTCAGGGCCACCTGGAGGTTCCTGACGCTCTCTAGGAGGGCGGACTTCTTCTTGGAGTCGGCGAACCGTATCTCCGTCGTCACCTCATTGTTGTAGGTGACCACGGCCACGCGGGCCCCCCGTGGGCAACTGCTCTCAGCAATGGTCAAGTCGCCCACGACCTTCAGGAGCACATCTCTCATCCGGCCAAATGCGTCTGCGGTGACCCCCTCAGAGGTGTCCAAAGCAAAGGCCAGTTCTGTCGGGAAGACGGGGCATTCCAGGGGCCCTGCGGGAAGTGGGGGTTTTCAAAGACACTCTTTACTTACTGGAAAAGGGGTCTTCCTCTTTCCTCCAAAGAAGTCAAACTACTGAAATGAACTTACCGTAGCAGCAAGCTGTAAAGAAAACAAAGAGGGGAGTGAGACATGTCTACCGGGGAAGAATTTCAAATGTGCACATAGAAACGTGTCGCGGACAGCAGGAAACCATGTACTTACGACATTTATCTTTGATGCTCTGGACAAGGGCACATTTCTTTAAAAGGAAAGGAAAACGGTGTAAGGAGAGCAGACAAAAAGGCTTACAGGACAATGATTCGCGCTGCCCACAAGCAACTTACATCAATCGAGTCACCTCTGTTGCCTTTCTGACCCTGTAAAACAAGAGGAGAGGCTGACGTGGGATGTGGGACGTGAGGAATGCTCCCTGACCCACAGAGACATGACAGAGGAGGCAGAGAAGGACTTTGGCCGACCTTGACCATTTCAGGCTCTCCCTACAAATTTGAGTTTTCTGCTTGAAGAGCTAGAAAAGAGAAGACCTTGAGGACAAACTTGTTTCACCTGTGCAGCTCCACACCCTGAGAACCTGGAAGCTCATTACAAAGCCATGTAAACCACATCTGCACGAGAGTCTGAACAGCACTTCTCCAGAGAAAGGTAAGAATGCCCCTTCACCTGCCACCTTAGGACACCCTGTTCACAGGACAGTGGGGAGTCACTTAGCTGCCCGTCAGCTCCAGGCCTAAAGCATCCTGGCTGACTGCTCCAGGGAAGACCCTCCATCGCCCTTGGCGCCTCACCCCGCTATGTGTCCACCCTGATGGTCAGGCAGTCTCCTGCGGGCCCCTGGGTGTCTTTCCATAAGGCTGTTTTTGTCCACTTGCCTCCCACGGTACCTGGTGAATCGCTCTCCCATTAAGGGCTTTACTCATTTAAACCCCTGACTCAGCCTTCTTCTCCCAGGTCCAACCGATCGAATCCCTTTGCCTTTCCTTCTAGGAGTGGCCCCCAAGTCCTGAATTACTTTTTCCATTCTTCTTTGAACCTCATCAATTTAAATGTAGGAAGACAGTAGAGGGAGAAATTCAAATAAGGAAACAAAGATGTGAGTAATAAAGAGACGTATGGCGGGCGGCAGAGGCGTGCCCTCCTGGCCCCAGGTGGCAGGCAGTGACTAGGAGGTTCTAAACCATGAGTCAGTAGTTGCCTTAGAGGTTTTATAGACCAAAGAAAGTATTCCCCAAACTGAGGCCTGATGTAGTCATACTCTTTCCACAAAATGCAATCAAGAGGTATTAAAACATGTTCTCTTTTGTTTGGCCTCTACACAAGCCTCAACCAAGGAAATCACACCAGGGAATTGCAGTATGCCCTAGCCTAGAGTTCCACATGAAACTTGTCTTAAAACTTCCTTGTCACTCTAAAACTCAAAAGCTCTTTGCTCCATTGGAGTATCAGAAGGGAAGTGGTTTAGAAAACAAAAATAAAAATAGTAACAACAAAAATGGAGCACGCCTCCTTTGTGAGGAAAGGAGACAGTGGCAAGTTCTCAGGGACCATGTGAAGACTGTCACCCAGCCTCAGGTGCTGGATCGGAGCTGGGTAGGTACTTACGGATGGTCCTGGGTAACCAGGGTCTCCTGCCTGTCCGATTGGGCCTGGAGGTCCTGAATTTCCCTAGAAGGGGCAGAACAGGGACAGGTCAGCGGTGGCAGAAGAAGGGAAGTCCATGCCTCCTGCAGCTGGAAAGGGTGGGGAAGGTGATCTAAGCCCAAGGCCCCCATCACCACCAGAAATCTCTCACTGTCAGGGAACTTACGTGTCAAAAATTCAAGTTTATGGACAAGCGGCCTTAACGAAACTAATGTGCGCCTCCCCACAGCCATGTTCTCTGGCAAGTTAAAGTAAGATAGGGCTTGCCTAAGGGCCATTAATGAGACTATCCATGGATGCACAAGAAACCAATAGCTCACACGTAATTAGATCACTGTTTGGTCTAGAAAACCAATCCAAGTTTTAAGACCCCATCTTGAGTAGTAAACGACTTAGTTTGACCATCTTCATGAAGCAAATTAACAAGATCATTACTATGATTTTAATTACATTTTAAGCTAACAATAACTGTTCGGAACTTTTACCCATATCTAGACCAAAATTTGCTAATTCAAGACTCAGTGCAGTCTCGAAAGGACAAGTAAACATCCACCAATGAAAAGAGCCATCCAGAACCAAAATTAGCTTGAACGAGAAGGTGAGTCTTTTCATGGCGGGAGGCGGGGAGCCTGTGGTCTGAGCCTGACTCGCCCTGGCGCCAGGGAACCTTGTACGCACTTCCTGTGTCTCATGAAATCCTGTTGCCTCACCGTCTGATGGGCAAGATCAATTATGACCACACAAGACATCACCGTCACTCCTTCTGAGATTTGAGTCCCCATGGCGCCATGCTGGGAATGGATCATGAGCTAGTGACCCTTGGGATGTGTTAGAGGAAGGGGTTCTTGGGGATCCTCCATAAGGGGGACATGGCTGAAGGAGGACAGCACAGATGCAACCACAAGGAGTCCTGGGGACATTGATCTCTGGCTTAGGATTCCTCTTCTCACGCCCCATAACGTCATGGCCCGGTTGCAGGTGAAGGAGGATAGTGTTCAAAGAAGCAATGGAGAGGTCAGCATTCGATCTCGCACCACGCATATTCCCATTCCCACCGGCAGCCACGGTGAAGGCAGACTTACCCTTCGGCCTCTGATGCCTTTGGGGCCAGGAGCTCCTCCTGTTCCTAGCTCACCGGGGATTCCCTGGGGAAAAAGCCAGAAGAAGCATGGAAGCTTTCGCTGAGGATCCCTGGGGCCTTCGATCCCACTTCCCAGGGCAGCCAATAGCCAACTTTGATTTCCTTTTCCACTCGGTTACTAGTGCATTTGTGTCTTTTGCAGACTCAACCTTAGCTTATTGAACCCGTAATGATAATATATAGATTACAGAGTTTTAAGGTTTACAGAGTATTTTGTTGTAGTGTCATTTCATTTCATCTTCACAAGCACCATGCCAAGCACCATGCATACTGTCATTTCCATTTGACAGATGAGGGCATATCATGGAGAGGGCAGGGCCTTTCCCAGGGTCACTTGGTTCGCAAGTGGCTGACCCAAAATAGAACTGAGATATTCTAGTTTGCAGCCCATGGACACACTGTTCCTCCTGAAACAATGGTGATCTTTTTACCACTAAGGGAATATTTACCTTTGGACCAGGGTATCCAGGAAATCCTCTTTCTCCCTATAAAAGATACATAAATGACTCAATATTTGGTCTCAATTTAAATTCATCTAAATTAATAAATTATTGAGCAGAAAAAATATATCCATAGAGTCATCAAGAAGAAAAATTCACTATATTCCAAGAAACTTTTCAGAAATGATTCTTTAAAAGATGCATGTCAGAAGTACATACTTTTTTGCCCTTGCGTCCTTCACTGCCAAATCCATCTCGCCCGTCATCTCCCTAATTGTGGAGAGATAGCGTTACTACAGGCCACCATGCTGGGCGCGCCACAGCCACCTCTGTCTGGAGCCCTGAGCAGAGGGTGCTTGAGTCCCTGAAATGTTTCCAGATCGAGGTACAGATCAAGGACCTGTTCCTGCTGTTACCCCACCCACCAGGTGTAAGCAAGACCATGTCTGTAAGTGTGGGCAGGGGGAGCTTAAGGGACTCCTTTGGCAAAATGGTGCAGGTGGACTACCAATGGAAAAGCGTCCTCATAGCTATTGGTAAAGGT
This sequence comes from Aselliscus stoliczkanus, assembly GCA_033961575.1. Taxonomy (NCBI): domain Eukaryota; kingdom Metazoa; phylum Chordata; class Mammalia; order Chiroptera; family Hipposideridae; genus Aselliscus; species Aselliscus stoliczkanus. Next base: position 174,482,255 of record CM066731.1, read on the forward strand.
ACTGCTTGGATGTGGAATCTGAGAATCACCGAACCTGGGGATCTCAGAGTTGAAAGGACTCTTGAAAGTCATCTTGACTCTATGCATCTATGCATCCATGATTCCACTTCAAAGCAAGAGCACAGGACTCAATCTTTCATACATTCCTGAGTCTTCTGTGCTCAGGCCTTCTCCCCTCCCCCCTCCCTTCCTTCCAGGTCATACCACAAGACTGCCACCTTTCCAAACACCCCCTCCGGGGATGCTCAGATCTGTCCCCATCCCTCTCTCATGGGTGGCTTTCGGAAATGGACACGATTAATTATTTCAAAAGAATCAGAATAATTTAAGTAAACTATACATTAATATCCCTAAAACATACAGGGAACATGCTACCTCATTAATTTACAGTTTTAAATGGACACCAACAGCTAGATAGTTATTGCTCCCAAATTTATGGAAACAGAATCAGGAAGAGTTTCCCCATGATGCTGTGAATAGATGTTAAATTCTGAGTTTTTTCCCCCTCTGCTTCTATGACTGAGATTAACAAACATGGATTCTTTAGAACTTCAATTAGCTGTAGAGAAGATAAATACATAAGATAAATATTTTAAGGCTTTGGGATTATAAATCAGATCAACAAGGTCCCTTTATAGAGTTTTTAGGTATACTGACTCATTTTAGAAAAATTCCCAATGTTCTATAGATTTCTTTTTCCTGTATGAAAACATATCCTAGAAAATTATTGGTGGTGAACAGTTAGATTATTTTAAATAACACTTTTTAAAATGAGTCATCAAGGTAATAATTTTTATTCCTAGAATGTCTCATTCAGAGGAAACTGTTCCAATCTGGATTGAGACTTTATCAAATCCAATTCAGTTTTAACCCAAGGATGTTTTGTTTGTTTTGTTTTGTTTTGTTTTGTTTTGTTTTTGCAGAAAAGCTCCAACTTGTCGTGCTCACACAGCTTTTGCAGGACCAGAAATGAAGGCGGTTCACGCCTCAGTAGGCCACCATGTTCACATACCCAGAAAAATACAGGAAAATAATGTCTTTACCCACTTCTCCCACCCCATTGAAATAAAACTTATTTTGAAGTTTATTTGCTTATAATATGCAGCAGGTTTCACCATTTTCAATCACACCCCCAATGATACAAGAAGCAAGTATCAAGTCACCTATATTTGGAACAAACCCAATTTGCAATGACACAGGCTAGACCAGCACAGGCCCCGCTTCCCTGCTTCCTGACCCTTTCAGGAAAGATCAAGCGACGATATTCTCTGATCTTACCGTCTCCCCACGGGGCCCCCGGCTCCCGATCCCTCCATTTGGTCCGGGGTCTCCAGGCTCGCCCTACACACAAGAAACAAAGCTGAGACACCTGAGGGTCTGGGATGGATCTGAAATGGGATTCCAAGCCCTGTTTCATTCTACGTGATACTACTGGTAGGGCCACTGCCAGCTGCTAACTTCACCTTTAAATTTTGATACAAATGATTTCTTTAAATTGCAATGTTCATGAGTGGACTCTGTAAAGAATCCAAGAAGGTTGGTGTTTGTTTTTTTTCATTAACATGGCATGGGGACATGCTGACGGGGAAAAGCGAGAGAAAGAGAAACAGGAAAATAAGATGCCACGAGAGTTGGTGGGCACTGAATTCAGCAGGAAATACAACCCCACTGACAGGAGGCATGGAGACAAGTGTGGAGTCACAGGAACACATTTCTTGTATGGAAGAAATGCTGCCCTTTCAGACGGGTTATGACAAGTTGTGGCTTTTCTTAAGGCTTATAGTTAGCAGGTTCTCAGACGGCCATCACATAACAAGCTGCTGGCCTCTGGAGCAGCCACCTGGGGCTCTTGGACCAGTAAACGTGGCTGGCACAGCTGCTGGGTGTGCGCTCAGCACAATACAGATGCCCTAAGTGCAACCGATCTGCTCGGATGGCTCTGAGGATGCTGCGCTATCGCCACGTGCCGTGGCATGAACAGATCGGATCATCCACAGCTGCCAGCGGGTTTGTGCCGGTGACAAGAAAGTCAACCCAGCGAGCACAAGTTGTGGTGGGGACAGGGATCCTACTGGCCAAGCCAGCTACCAACAGGGCAGGATGGGGTGGGAAAGACCAGAGGTGAGGAGAAAGGATATGCAAACTAAGCAGGTGGGCAGGCTGACAAATGAGGGAGAAGCCACTTAGGGCCCTGGCCAGTTCTGACCTCAGGAAATGGGCGCAACCTTCATCAAAACAAACCTTTCTTCCCAGGGGCCCGATCCTGCCACGTTCTCCGGGAGTACCTGGGGGCCCTCCACTTCCCTGGAGGGGGACGAGAGGAGTGTCAGAGCAATGCTCACCCTGCAAGCCCAAGGGTCTGTGTCCCACCCCACGCCCACACCCCCGGAGGTCAGAGCCACACTCAGCGTCAGGCACGGTGCGGGAGACCCAAATGCTCACACGCATGGATGCAGCTTGTGCAAATCCAAAATATCAGTGTGACCGCTCGGGCCACCTTTCCCCCAAGTCCGCCCATTGCAAGTTTCAATGTGCATACAGAGCCAACATCCCTGACTACAGCACAGAGTGTACACTGCTTTGTTCCTCCTCGCTGCCCACACCTCCACAGCGACACAGGACTGGACAGGTGTGGATACCTGTGTGCAGTTTTCCTGGGTGAGTGGCTGAATCAGTGACCCACCATGGGAGGCCTCACCCAGAGCCTGGGAGCTGCCCTAATGAAAGGCAAAACCAGGCGGGACCAGCTGCCTGTGACCGGTGACTATTGAAAGCTTTGGCTCATTCTGCTATCAATTCTTAACGAATCAGAGCTGAAATAAGTGTTGGGGGTAGGGGGAGCTTTCAAAATAGGTATTTATCAGATTTCAAACTCAGGAAGTGTTTTCTAAGCAAACAACTCTCATCGAGGTCCTGCCTCCACGACAAAACATGTTTGTGACTTTCGGCAGCACATTACCAGGTTTTCGTCATCACTGAAAAGCAATAGCATGGCTCCCTGAACGTGTCACACAGGAGGGATAGCAGGTATGGAGAGCCGGGGTGCCCGGTCCCGGCTCAGCTGGTACAGCACATCTGCTGGACATCGCTGACAGCCAGGAAGACGTGGAAGTGTGCAGCGACAGCAAGTTTAAGGGACATCTTCTGTGCCACACTTGAGATGGGACACAGAGCCAATCTCCAAGGGCCAAATAGGAAACAGTTTGGCATAGCCTGAGAATTTAAGTAGATTCGGTTCGACTGTCGGCAGTTTCATTCTCTGACCTCTGAGATGAGGCACCTCGTGTTTTCACTGACCCCCCCCCACAGCTGGCCCACATGCAGAAGGGGCACCACTGGGCCCTACAAATCCCTGCATCACCCAGAGAAAGGACTCTTCCTTCTGCAGGTAAACTAGCCCATCTCTGCGAAGGCTGAGGCTGACCCAGGGTTGGTGCTGCCTAAGACGCGCGCTACGGGCATAGTCTGTCCTCAGCCTTCACAGGTGCCATGCTAAACCCTGAGCAAAAGAGGATGGGGCTGACATCAACTCACCCGAGACCCCGGGGTGCCTTGTTCACCCATCAGGCCTGGAGGACCGGGTGGACCAGGCGCGCCCTGCAGAAGCAAAAGGCCAGTGTAAGCACCGTCTCCAGGTGACGCTCCATGGAAGCTCGGCGGGGCACCTGCATTTGCACGGAGCCCAGAGCCTTGCTTCTGCTGGCCAAAAAGGCCACGAGCAACCACGCTGCTATCTCAGCGATAGGAGCGGCAACCCCAGCCCAGAACGTGAGTGGGGAAGTTGGTTCAAAAAACACAACGAGCAAGTGTTCAAACAAAAACTTTACACAAAAGTTCGCAACAGCGCTAGCCCTAATCTCCAAAAGGTAGGAACAGTCTAAGTGTCCATCAACCGGTGAATCGATCAATGAACTGTGGTCCATCCATCCAGGGGGATATTACTCAGCCATAGTCAGGAACAAAGCACCGATACACACTTCAATGTGGTAAACCTCAAAAACATGATGCTGAGTTAAAGAAGCCAGGCACAAAGGCCACCTCTTAAATGAGCCCATTTATATGACATGTCCAAATGGGCAAATCCCTAAAGACCAAAAGGAAATTAGTGAGCTGGGGGAGGGGAGTGAGGAGTGACTCTCTCATGGGCATACGGTCTCCTTCAGGGATGATGAAATGTTTTGAAACTAGATAGAGGTGATGGCCATGCAACATTGTGAATGTGCTAAATGTCACTGAATCGTTCACTTTACAGTGATTAATTCTGTGTTCAGTTTTGCAAAACTGACTGTCACCTCGATTTAAGGAAGACACTAGAGCACGTGGGGAAATATCACAAGGCGTGCAGCCTCACAGGGGTACTAACCTGTCCGCCTCGGGTGCCCTGCTCTCCCACAGAGCCCGGCTGGCCTGGACCACCCTTGTTGCCCTTTGAAAGAAGGGAGAGAAGATGCAGGGAGAAGTCAGGATGGTTTACACCAACGTCAGCTGTCCTCCACAGTCCTGCGTGGGCGAGGGGACAGGGCAACCATCTCGCTCTATGGGCGCGTCCGCAGCCATCGGCCCGATAGCCCCAGGGTGACACGTTTGAAAAGTGGAGCCAGAATTGCGTTCTTACCGTGGGTTCTCCCTCTCGCCCCATCTTTTCTTCAAGATGGCTTTGTGAAATAAGATGATTTTTTAGACCCAAACCTGTCTTGCCCAGGTGAGAAGACTTGACACACCAAGACGATGTCACTTTCTAACGACCGGATAAGTGGACATATTGTGGACGAGAGATGCCCAGGGCCCTGCCTCCCCCATCTGCTTCCCTTATTTGCACCCCCATTTCCCCCGTTAATCATTGGCACAAGTCTTTTAGAAGAGGCTACATTTAAGGAGATGAGACAAAAGATGGTAGCTCCTGATTGAGCCATAAGCCTCTATATAGAAGGGCAGTATGTTTAACTGTGGGTGGTGTCAGATCTGCGCCCTTTGAGGACAGTTCCCTGAGAGCTCACCATGACTTACACTGTGATGGCAGAAAAGAGGTGCCAGCTCAGACACTTACCTTAGGTCCTACTGATCCCCTTCGCCCAAAGCCGCCCTGTAGAAGAAGTCACACACGTGGTGAGGGGACACGGTGACAGTGCGGGGGGGCCTGATGCAACTTAACCCACACGTTCATCTGGCGCCCGCTGTGTGCCAGGCCCTGTGCCCAGTCAGCCCTGAGGACTGACACCCTTTTTCCTGCCCTCATCTCAGGAAAGTTTTGCTTCCACGCTGCCCTGTTAGTCACCCACACGGAAGCTTTGAGAATCACTTCAGACCTGCCAAGCAAAATAATGACTCCTTCTGGCTGCATGATCTCAGCCAATTTCAAATACGAAATGTGAAACGGGAATGTCAAGCTGTCTGTTTTCCTACCATTTTCCCAACAGTAGGGAGAAGTAATGGAATACGTTCATTATAATGGAAAGGAGTCCCAAGCTCTCCGAGTCCTCCTGGCCAAGTATAACACGTCCTCAGTGAGGTAGACTCCAAGTGCACACACGTGAACCTGAAAAGCGCAGCTGTGCTTAGTTTGGGCTCGTGACTTGGCCACATCTTCTTCCACCCTCCAGAGGTAACCCTGAGTCCAAACAAATGAGGGCTCCCTGCATCAGTGACCCGCTCATTCCCACGCTGTGATCGCTTCCTCCTGAGTGGGAAGGTGTGGGATGGGAACACGTGAACATCCTGGATATATCTTTGCAGGGTTGGGAGCCAGCATTCTGCAGAGCGTAACACCAGCCAGTTCCAGGGCTCGGCCCATCGCTGCATCAACCCACCAACCGCATCCTCCACTCCCGGCACACCAGCCCAGTGGCGATACTTTGCCATTATTCACTGTAGTGGCAGCTCCTTGAATGGAATGCTTCGGCTTCCTTCCATGGGCAAGTGGGGGAGGGGTGGGCTGAGTCACTCCTCCAGAGTAACAAGCTGGCTGTCCCTTCCAAAGGGGACAGCCTAGAGTGTGACCAGAGGCGACCAGCTCAATGAGTCATCCCTCAGGACAGAGGCAACCTGTGGGGGCCCTGAAGGGGTGATGTGAGGAGTGGGGTACCCAGTGGAAGGACACGTTTCGCCTGGGCAGGAGCCTGTCACCGCGGGGTCCTATGGGAGGACCGCCAGGCCTCACCCTGCTGCCAAGGAGAGAACTGAGTCTCCAGGGGCCCTTGACTGTATTGAATTCAAACCCAAGTTTCCACCTTGTGCACAGAATTAAAATGAATTGTATGCACGACTATATTATAAGTCGTTCCCTGAAAATAAACTGAGTGGTAGAGAACATTATAACAACTGAGTTCTTCCTCACTGCTTTGTCATCACATAGCTCGGCAGCATTATTCAAAAATAATACTCAGAACTTTACAGATAGCATTTTCAAATATTAAATCTTCTTCCAAGTTTTAAAGACAAAATTATGCCTACAGCACATCCTGTTTAAGGATGAGGACCGTTTCTTTCAAAAGCCCTCATGTCAGCATACCCCCTCCCACCGTCCAGCAGTTGATCCCTTGATACATATGTCACTGCCCCTGGGGAAATGCCCGAGGGGTCCCCGTTCTTGGCTGCACCGCTCTAGCCAGTTTCCGAGCGGGCACCCACCAGCTTCCTGAACTGCCCCTGAGGATTTACAGATTCCAGACCACTTCTCCCCATGCACAGACCATCTTCCCAGCTCTGGGTGCCCCTGGGCCCTGGAAGCTTTCAAACGGCTTCCTGAAGATCATTCCTGCTGCATTGGCTTTACAACTCTTCATCAACCCTCAAAGAGTAGGCATGCTACTAGACTCAAAAACTGAGCTATTCCGCAGCTGACATTTCTTGAAAAAGCAGTGGCAAGACGCAATTCCCCGGAAAACAGAAACGTGGTTTCATTGCTGGCGTTACAGCAGCACACACACACACAAAAATTATAAAACCAGCAGTGAGTATACAACCCCCACACACACACCCCGCCGCCAGCCTTCCTGCCTCTCATTCCCGCACCCCAACCCCCACCCTCCAGGTTCATGGTTTCATTTGGATTTTTTAAATGTTTAGTGGGATAAAACCTGGCCAAATATTTGAAAGCAGCAAAGATATTACATCACTATTTTTTGGGAAGCGAAGGAGGCAGGCCTGGGGAAAGGAAAAGAGAAGCAGCACAGAGCAAGTCATACGAAAGAGGTTTCTCTAAGCAGCAGATTTGGGAGGCAATGGTTTCAGGAATTCCTTTAAAGTCCCTCCTAAAAAGTTGCTGCATAACTTTGCCCCTGGCAATGTTTGGTGATTCAGGTGGCATTTGCTAATATCACAGCAGAGCCCCTCAAAGCCATAAGAAGCACTCACGCTCTTCCCGAGTTCTCCAGGCCTTCCAGACACCCCATCTCTCCCAGGGAGACCCTGGTGTGGGGGGAAAAAAATGACATGAGACTCTCATCTGCAGAGACGCCACAGGAAGAGGGATCAAGACACACAGGGAGAGCGGACATTTGTGGGATACATCAGATGAGGTGCATTCCAGCCTCCACAGCCTTTGGCTTGACAAACACTTTTTGTGAATCTCTAAGGTCTCCAGAGAAGAAGCCCCTCTTGGAAGGGTTGCTTCCATTCCCTCGCGGAGTCTCCCTCATGGGGACACACAGTTGGCTTCAAGGGGACAGGACCCTCTGCTCCTGACCTCTTATGTCCACAGCCCTAAAGACCACCACTTCCATGGCCTCTGTGGCTGGGGACAAGCCAGCATGAGCTTTGTGTCTGGGCCTCAGCACAGGGTGTCTAGGAACGGGGAGTGTCATACCATGGGCCCAATGTCTCCTGTTTCTCCTTTGGGTCCTCTCTGCTGGCTGTCCCGTCCTGACTCACCCTGAAAACAACACAGTCAGGAATATGAGCTATGTGTGCAAGACAAAGACACTTTAAATTGGCTTTAGCAAAAGAGAAGCATTTGCAGCTGTTCTTATCTATAGCTCTATAAAACCTGTAAGCAAATGACTGTCACCAGACCAGATCTCTGTTTTCCTGGACAAGGCAAGAGTGAGCCTGGGGTACCATCCTCCCTGGAGAGGAAGACCATTGTCCGCCCCCCAGTTTGGGCCTAAGAACGTTTGGCCAACCCCAGGGTCAAGTCCAGTCAGAGTGGGATGGACGTTACCCTACAGGATGTGGCCGAAGAGGCTGGCCCTCAGAACCTTGCATTCACATCCTCACTAATATTTTTCTGATCACCCAGTCCAGCTGGATTCAAGTGTCCTGAGACCAGATTTTTGGGAAAACTCTGATCTTTGTACGACAGGCCTTGCAAACATTTACAATCTTTGCAGCGTATCTTTGCAGCTAGAGAGCCAACACATCTCCAGCAACCCCAAAATAGTAGGAAAAGGACAAACCACATATTGTATCAACATATTTTAAAGCAATTTCCAAGTAAAATTCTTCCTTTCAACCCTCTTCTCCCACAATCCATTTCCCCAGGTCTCAAGTTCTCAATGAGGCATCTTCCTTACCGGGTCACCTCTAATTCCCAAGTCTCCTCTTTCTCCTTGGCCTCCTTTAGGTCCTTTATTACCCTAAATGAAAACATAAGCAGAGACTAGAAATTAGATAGGATTTCAAATTTTTATCTCACCCTTAAAATCACATTCTTTAGTTCATAAATCTTAAATAGACCAACGTTAACCATGTATTTACTCATTTGCCATGAAGGTAAAATCACTTCTAAATATTTCTGATTTGTTCAGGTAATCCACAAATTCTTACTGGGGACCCACTGTGTGCAGACACTGGGGTTTATTCATAACAAAACAAACTATAGTCTCCAATCAAGACAATATAATGACATGTGTCACAGCTGCCAGGGGATATAGGGGACAAGGTCAGGGAAGGCTGCTTGGAGGCAGTGGTCTTAACATACATGAGTAAAATAAATAGTCCCTGAATGAAATGGTTATAGTGTTTTCCTAACAGCAACACCATGGAGATATACCTACCCTTCTCCCGGGATCCCCTTTCTCTCCGGAAGAACCAGGCAATCCTTTGTCTCCCTGCCGAAGACAATGAAAGAATGTCATTCCTGGCACAACGTCTATACCATAGACTGAGAACTAGTCACTGGGCTCTTGGGGGCCAAAAGCAGTTTGAACTGAGAACCTGAAATCACGTACGTACCTCTTCACCATTAAGACCGTCCAGTCCGATCTCCCCTAATTCACCCTGTGAGGGGACAAGACACACAGGTGAGTGTGGAAACCTTCCTGGCCAAGGAGAAATGAGAGACACTGGGCAAGTTTTCAACGTAAAGAGAAAACCAAGTTTGCGTACCTTCTCTCCTGGGAACCCGCGAGAGCCCTAGACGGTGAGAGAAAGTGGAGGCGTTAGCTCCCTCCTGGAGGCCGGTCCCTCAGCCCCGACACAGGGCCCCCACCCCTCGAAGGCTGCAGGGTCTGCACAGTCGGCCTCCGAGGTGTATCTGTTTGGACCGCCCTCTCGCCATCACGGGGAGCCCATGAAGCTCGTTTGCCTGGCCCTGAGCCTAACGGCGGCCTTGGCTCCCTGGCCAGGAGGGCTGAGCCCCGACAGCCAGGGCAGGAGCTGCAGCGCCCCTCTGTAACTCTGCAGTGTGCTGCCCCTACCCTTCAGCACCTGCTCCCAAACTTCAGCAAACTCAGGAGGAAGCTCGCCAGCCCTTGAATCCAAGAATCTCACAAAGAACTTTCCAGCACGTTCAGTCCTCGCTCTCGCCTACCCCCTGCTTCCCTGGCTCCTCTCGGGGTCCAGCGGCTGAAGCCACGGGCACCGGCCTGCCCTGTGCCCTGGCCCCGGCCTGTCTGTCCTCCGGAACATTTCCCTGCGGCTTCTTGTTTCCATAGGAAACGAGTTCTCCATTCTCAGGCTCCCGTCCCGGTGTAGCCTGCGCTCCAGAAGCCCCAGCCGGCGGGCTGCTGCCCCGCCACAGGGCGCGGGCTGCTGGCCACAGAGCGGGAAGCCTGGCAGCCTTCCTCCCCGAGGAGGCACCGGAGAAGGCGCCCCGCTTCTGCTTGTGCCCCTGACCGCCTTCTCCCCGCCAGGCCGGATGCTGTGGCCCCTCCCCACACTGGGGGTCCCCCACACTGTACCTTTACTCCTCTCTGGCCAGGGCAGCCCTGGAAACCTTGAGTGCCGTTCACGCCAGGCGGACCCCGTTCACCCTGTCAGGAGAGACCAAGGCAGTCTGTAAATTGGAGCCACTTGTCATGGTGTCTCCACTGAGTGCATCACTGTGGAAGGCATGCGTGAGAAAGCACATTTACTGGTGGGAATGCTGACTGAGCTGGTTGAGCCTCCGGCATCCCTGCTCCCCAAACCAAGTGCACAGCACCCCTGGAGGGAGTGGGGTTTGGGAGGGTCTGCAGCTCTGGGGGACAAGATGAGCAGGCCTCTGGGCGCCAAGTCTGGGTGAGAGCTGGGCCCCCAGAGAGACTCCACGGGCTGACTGCCCCCTGCGTGGTCCGTGGTTCCCAGCTCCCTGGTGTAGCCCATGCCCAGCTCTGACACGCAGACCTGCCGGTTGGGATGCTGCGACCTCACGTGCTCCCATCCCAGGGCTGGTCCTCCTTCTAGAGTCTCAAAGCCTCTGGGACCATGTCTGTCCCAACTACCACTTCCCAAAGGCGCTATCCACCCCCAAATGGGTACCAGGGTTTACTGACCACCCAAACCAACAAGCCTTCCCTGGGAGACTCTCCTAAAGGGCGTAACCCTGATTGCAGCCTGATTCGGTCCCCTGCACCCCACTCTGGCTCGCTGCCCTCTCTGCCTGGGTTCTGATCTTAGTGGGCACCGAATATGCTATCAGTCTCAGAAGCTAGTTCATCCCTCCCTCTGACACAGAGAAAGTAAGAGCCCTGCACCCCGTAACCGCACCGGCCATGGTCAGGTCACCGACTGCTTCCCATCACTTACAAACCTGAGGAAAGGTGTTAAGGAAGTTAAACATGGATTTTTTTCCTGGCAGGAAAGTCACTGGACTGGAAACTGAACAGATTTCCAATTCCACAATTCAAACCCAACATATGAGGAACAAGGAGGAAATAAAAATTTAAGGAACAAAACGACGTCACTTACGGGTCCGCCCTCGTCACCAGGATAACCTCGGTAGCCGTCTTCTCCAGAGATACCCTACAACAAAGTAAAAATGTTTCTGGGTTAAATCCATGCATTTGGGGTGGGCGGTTCTATATTTAAGCATCTCCCTGATCCCTTCCATGTGGTAGACTGCTGCTAAGATTTATCAGGACATTGGGTGTCCCCTTAAACTTAACGGTTCCCCACTCATGATTTCAGTGCCATTTCCCTTTCTTTCAGGATCTTTAAGGCTCCTGGTCTACCAGGGAATCCTGTCACTCAGAGGCAGTGCTCAGAGGTCCTGCCGGCCAGTGATGCCCGCTAGTTTCAACGTTCTTTCATAAAGTGAAGAAGCAGCATGCTCAGGAACAGAGTCCCCTCCCTGTGCGCAGGGAGCAGGAAGCCAGTATTTGGACACAAGTCTGCCCCTCAGATCAGCTGTCCTACCTCCTGGGAGCACCCTTCTCCTCCCCTCTCCATCTCCATGCGTGACAGTAGAGAAGTCACCCAACCAAGGTAATGACAGACTTCTGAACCCTGGGCTCAGGTGTAAAAAAAGGACAGAGCCACCGTACCTTCGGCCCAATGATGCCGATGGGGCCCCGGTCGCCCCTTTCTCCAGAGCATTTACAGGGCACCCCACAGCACGCTTTCTCAGCAATGTTGTCCTGTAAACATGAAAAGAACACGTTCAAGTCTCAGTAAACGCCTAGGGGAAAAAAAGGCATAAATATGCCTTAAAAGTTAAAATCGAAAGTGCGGATTCCACCGTGAGAGATGAAGTCGCTCTCGTGTGGCATTCGCTCACAGACTGGCTTAGTGGCTTAGCAGTCAGGGGGGTATGGGAAGTCACAAATGGCCTACTGAAGAGCAACCGAAGTAAGATAAATCTTATTCGCAATGCCACCTCAGGCTTGGCCTTATTTCTAGAAGTTTCCAACATACATATTCAAGTTTCAAATGTTTTGCACCACTTATGTAGTTTTAAGCCCCAAAGAGCAAAACCTAACAAACCAACTGCAGGGGTTCAGGGCAGAAGGCATTTCCAATATGGAAGTCCCCGTGCCCTTTCTCAGAACCATGGTCAGGGTCAGGGCCTATGGCACCAGGCTGGAGGAGGCCTGGGGGCAGCTGCAGTGCGGGGCACACACCAGCGGTCCCTGCCTCTCAGCTGCAAGCACCACAACTCAGGGCCCAGGCCCTCTCAGAGCCATCACACACTCCCTTCCTATCCCAGCCCGGACCTTCCTTGGGAACGCACACACCCAAAATACGCTTTCTTATGCTAGACTCATGGTGGCCGAATGTGTTTTCGTGCAGCAAGCTTCCTAGACCTTTCACACTCTTCCACGTCCCCGATTCGTCAATTAAGTCAAAGTCCTTCCAACCAAAGGTTTAAAATCCTAATTCCAGCAGTGCTGGGAAGCAGCAAAAGGGAAGGAAGAGACAAAGCCAGTTCACCCCACAGCCCACGGTTGCCACCACCCAAGGATCTCTGAGTTGACGACTCAGCCTCACATCTCCCAAATCTCCCACTAAGGCTGAACTTGTGGGGTTTAGGGAGCCCCACAGGACGCCTTCATTTGCTCCAAAGGAAACTAGATGAGAAGGCATTAAAGCGCTTCTCCACCCAGAAATGGTCTTTCTTCCCCTCCATAGCCTTGATTTTGCCAGGTGAGCTTTCTGATGGTGTGGACAGTTCCTGAACGGGGTAGTCAATCTCAGTGTTTTGTCTTCTCAGCAATCTTAGGAATGAAAAGGCCTTCATTAAAGGGAGCAGAGGACATGCCAAGGTGACAGCATCAGCACGCCTAGGGACCCATTCCCCACCACGCTGTCTTTCCAGCTCTGGGATGTCTCCGTTTCCAGAGCTCCCATGTGTCACAGCAGCAAGGCAGGTCCCAAGTGAATTAAATGGGTTAAATGACCCACCCAGAGGCCCCTCCCCCATTGCCTAGCAGTAACTGACGCCACTATCTTAATATGCCCAAAATTGTGGTATCTGAACTGGTGTGTGTATGCAGACATCAAATCTCACCAGCTGCTCTGCGAGCTCGTAATCCAGGTCCAGCAAGTTCAGCCTCAGCGGCCTATTGTACGCGAATCCTCGCCCGAACTCCAGCTGGGTGAGCTGCTCCAAATTGGCTACGCGTTCGAGACCCACCAAGATCAGAGCTCGGACACCTGCGGGGAGAGGCATGTTTCATGACATGCCGAGGCCCTGGAGACACTGGAAACACTCACCATCTTTTTCTGCCCTGACTTTTTTTTTTTTTTTAAAGAAAACTTCGGTACAAAATTTGGCCTTTTGCTGAAACACGTTCCACAAACTTGTCAGCCACCCTGAAGAGGTGAAAGACTGGAACTTCGGACCCTCTGAGCTATTGTCTCAGATGCATCAGTAACTAAACTGGTTACTATAAATACAGGAAGTGACACCAGAAAGCATATTCATACATCAATTCTCAGACTCTGGTCCTACATCACATAACTCAGATATGCTGTGGGATGCATTGAAATACCAAACCTCCAAAGTCAGGTAACAGCAATGTCATTGCCACTGCCTATGAAAAACAAGCTAATAAGTCATACGTTCTTATGTTTAGTGATGCTTCTACAAATTCTTCTCTAACCTCTAGTGTTGGCATCCACTTTTTGGCAGTCAGTGCTACCAAATTCCAAAGCAATGAACAACCAAACGTGGCAGCTGACAATGGGTATCATGGTGTATCCAGTCACCTTGAACTTGGAAAGCGTGCTTTTGTTGTTTACTTCATATTAAAGTGTATTTTTTGCTTAGCGCTGTGGTATTTCTGAGCTGTGATAACCGCAAACTACAATATAGCGAAATTTTTGCTTCGAAATCAACTCTTAGTTTATATGATGCAGCTAGATGAATCAAACCTTCACGATCTTCTGCAAAAGCGTCACGCTTTCTAGATGTCCTACCACATGGATCAGTCTTTCTCACCTGCAGGATGGCAGGACATGATCTATGCCACGTACGGAACCTTTGGTACCCCAGGCCCCACAGCCCCAGGCAGGCGACAGAGGGCAAGATGCTGGGTGACCAGTGCTCCCCAGAGGACCCCACAAGCGGAGTCTCTTCTCTCCAGCAGAGCAGCGCGCCTGCCTCACGCAGGTCTACTCATGTTTAGAAAGCCCCGGAGCCTACCTTCTTGTCGGAGTGCCTCCGATGCCCTTTGTAAATCAGCCATATCTCCATCTGCTCCATCAGTAAAATGAATGACCACCTGAAAGAAGACGATGAGTCAAATCCCAGCAGAAATTAAAAAGAAGCATTACAGGCTCTTAGAAGGGAGATGAGCTAATTTGAACCCCTCATCTTACAGTTGAGTAAACTGAGGACCAGCATTGAGAAATAAATACCCATATCCATAGCTGTTTGAAATCGTGCAACAAATGAGCCAGAAAGTGAGCGAATGAGTTTCAGTGATGACTTTAAAAGACACAGCAGCAAGGAAAATAAAAACACTTTGTCTCACTCTCCTATTTATGTGATGTAGTTTCTGGAAACTGTGTGTGTTGTGTGTGTGTGTGTGTGTGTGTGTGTGTGTGTGTGTGTGTGTTATGGACTGAACTGTGTCCCTCCAAAATTCATCTGTTGAATTCCTAACCCCCAGTACCTCAGAATGTGACTGTATTTGGCAATAGTGATTTTAAAGAGGTAATTATGGTTAAATGGGATAATTGGGGGGGCAGTCCTAATTCCATATGACGGGTGTCCTTATAAGAAGAGATTAGCACACAGACACACAGAGGGAAAAAGACATGGAGACAGAGGGAGAAGCACCATCTAGCAGCCAAGTTGAGAGGCTCAGAAGAGTCCAGCCCTGCTGACACTTTGATCTCGGAGTGCCACACTCTAGGGCTGTGAGAAAGCAGCTCAGTCGGTATAGCAGCTCTAGTGAACTGATCGTGTGTGTGTGTGTGTGTGTGTGTGTGTGTGTGTGTGTGTGTGCGCGCATACAATAAACATGTATGGGTGTACACTCACAGAGAGAGAAAGAGAGAAATATGTGTACAGGACAGCACTATTTAATGGGTACAACTATAAACATGAATTAATCACAGTTTCCACTCGTTCAAGCTTAATTACTGATTTCCAGGATTTTATTTATTTTTTTTTTTAGAGCGTAAGTGAAACAAGGAAGATACATACTACATTTCAGGCCATTATGATGGGTTGAATAACGGGCTTCTGTGCACAGCACTACCAACCCCAGGCACAGGAAGGGCGTTTCCAGGGCCCAGCGCCGCCCTCCCGACCAGCCCAAGCCCAGAAATGGCACCGGCAGCTAGAACCGGGCGCCCCGCTCACCTTCACGCTGTCGGGCGAGGACTGCCTGAACTTGGTCTGGTAGACCCTCAGCGTGTCCGCCGTGAGCACGTAGGGGTGCTGGCTCCGCATGCCCCGGAACTTCTCCAGCAGCTCAGGCTGGTACTCAGCAAAGTCGAAGGCCTCCACAGGGTTCGCAGGAGTGGCGGCCACCACGGACACCCGCACGGTGGGCATCTGGCCACCCCCGCAGCTGAGGCGTTGCATCTGGCTGATTCTAGTCAAGATGGTGTCCACCTTCGACTCGAGGCCCTTCTGAGCCACAAACACATTCTGATTGCTTGAACCATCAAACCCCAGGATCACGTCCAGGTTACAGGCTGGAAAGGAAGAAGGCAGGCAGTGAGCTCTGTCAGGGCTGCAGAGATGAGCGCAATGAGCACGCACAGCCCTGGGACCTGGACCAGGACGTCAGCTCAAAAGCAAATCGACGGCCTCTGTGGATGAGCTTTGAGGAGCAGTTGCCTCTTTCACGGGGAAAACTCGTGCTGGACCATCAGGGACCCAAATTGTAGGCCATTTTACTATGTTTTCTTTTTTTTCTGGTAATAGTAACCAATTTTGTCATGATATACAATTGCGGTTGAGATGCCTCCCAAGTTTGTGCTGTAAATGCACCAGAGGGTTCAAATACTCTGCTCTCATACAATTGATCTATAATAAACCTATGAACAGAAGCAGGGATCACTACTTCTGAATTATTTGGGAGATTAAAGACTAGGAGAAAAGGTAAATCTTACAAAGGCAAGCAAAGACAGGCGTCCACTCTTATCCTGGAAGGACATCCAAAAGCAGTGGCTAGGTGACCACCAGGGTCCAACCCACGTGGATGTTAGTAAATGCCCGAAGTTACCAAAAGTTGAAGGACTCCCCGAGCCAGCACTGGGGTATCGGGCTAACTAAGTAACTCGTGCACATCAAACGAGACAGGATTGAAAATATGTCCATGACGGGACTTACCTCTGGAAACATCAGTCACACCTGGACATAAGGTCTCCTGCATTGCACCATCCAGAGTTTCCAAAACTTGCTCTTTCAATTCTGACAGCTTCTGGACGTTCCCCACCCGGAACGCCGTGGCACTGTTGGACGCTATCTTCCCCACCTCCACTGAGTCGGTGTTCCCCAAGCCCACCGCGAATACTTTGACGCCTCTCTGGGTGAGTGCCAGGCTCGCCTCCTGGGCATCTTCTATTGACTTTCCCCCCATGATCACGAACGCAATCTGAGGGACCCTCTGATCCAGGCGGCTGCCAGCCTCCGGCACGAAGTGATTCTGCTGCAGGTGCTCGATCCCCACCTTGGTATTTGCGTGTCTCCCCCCTTTATAGACCACTTTGTTGATGGCGCTGATAATCTGCTGCTTGGTGGAAAAGTCCTTCAGGAAGAATTCATCAGTGGGGTCAGAATTGTACTGGACCAGCCCCACTTGGATGGAAGCGTCCTCTCCGTAAACTGTATCCACAATTTCAGACACAAAATGGAGCACTTCCTGGAAATTGTGCCTCTGGAAATTGATGGAACCATCCAACAGGAACACAATATCTGCTTTCCTCGTATCTAAAAATGACCAAAATGAAAATGGGGACAAATTTGGTTTCCATATCCAGAACATTCATATGCAAAATGTAAATTAAAATAATTGAAATAAGACATTCCTGTAACTTATTCACAGTGAACACCTTAGCTCTGTTCCATGCCTCTATAGTTTTCAAATTCACAGCCCTCAAAACATGATGCTAAAAACAAGACAATAAATGATAAATCATTTAAACAAAAAGAGAAGGAAACATGAGAACTCAGTGAGACTGAGTCCCAATTATCCCAAGCAAAATGGCATTACACTATCGATTCAATGGTCTGGGACCTCAGGTGTTTTAGGAAACACTGCTAACCACTTTCCTCTGGGCAGAAATAAAGGATGGTGTCTGCCAGGAGTCAGGGCAGGTGTGCTGGAGGCAGAGCAAGGAAAGTCTGGGCAAAACAGATTGGAAAATGGGAAGCGAACCCCACACATTTTTGGAGGGGGTGCCTGCCAGCATGCTGAGAGTTTTTGTGGGATCCTGCTGAAAATCAATTTCCTACTTATATGAAGTGGTCAGGACTGGAGTAAAGAAGGGCATGGATTGGCCACGTCCAAAGATGCTGCCCTAGTCTGACAGCCAACGAGTTTGTGGTTATCCCTTAATGTACCTTTATAGAACCTTTCAATGGGGCTACCATGAACCTCATGGAAGCCTCACGGAAGAATCAATGACCAAATGCTTTCTGGGATATGTTTCGTTCTACAATGTCAACTGAATTTTTTTCTAGTATTTTTTTTTCTAATATTATCTGCAGTAATAACCAAGAGGGGGAAATTATTCAAATGAATGTTAATTACATTTTTCAATTGAAAAACATTAATGTCACACTCTGCAGTCATGGGTCTCACAGTTCATACCTGGCCGAGGTGGGGAAGGTGTGGCCAGTCCTGGAGGGGCAGGAGTGACCCTAGAGGGTCCAAAGGAGCTCAAGATCCTCCCTTCTAGGTTGGAGATATCTCTGAACTCTCGCACCGTGAAGACCAGTCTGGGGTCGTTGGTGATGGTCTGCAACTCCGTTCTGTCAAAGTTTTGGGCTCCGACCCCTAAACTCACAATCCCTGAGGAGCGTATCACCTGTGACACCCTGGAAACGTCATCCTGGGATTTTCCACCCAGAAACAGAACCAGGTGCTGGGGCACCCCATCTTCTATCCGGCTCCCAGCAGATTTGACAAAGAGATTTCTTGCCACAAATTCCAGAGCTTTGCCAGTGTTCAGCGGAGACCCCCCTTTGAACCTCAGGCGATGGATGGCATCGAGCACAGCGGACTGGGATTTATAGGTCTTCAGGTAGAATTCAGGAAAGACATCGTTGCTGAACTGCACAACCCCAATTCTCACTTTATTGGGGCCAACACTGAGTCTTCGAACAATATTCATGATTAAATCTCGAATATAAACAATGCCTTCAGGCCTCACACTATCAGAGCTATCGATGAGGAAGACGATGTCTGCAGCGTCACTCTCAACAGCTGCAGATACAAGGAAAACAGGAGAAAAATGCAATACATGACTGGTGCTTATCAGGTTTTGACTCTGCATTTATTCCTGAACTTCGCATTGTGTTTCACCGTAATATGAGCATTAAAACCATAACCTGATGCACATGTGTTTATCTCTTGGGCTTTTTAAAATTAATTATTAAAAATTGGGCCTTTTTTCACCCAAACACTATCCACTTCTTGAAATAGCTTAGGTTCTCCAAAACTTTCTGAGTCTACCTGATTTTAATTTTGGCTTTGTATTCTGGGTTACAACTAACGTTAAAAATGAAAGCAGCATTTAGAAAATAATCCTGGAGACCATAATCTACAGAACCATGAACTGTTCTACCAGAAGGGACTAAGCTCATCCAAACTAACATCTTTGTTCTACAGAAAGAGAGAGAGAGCTGAGGCCAAAGATCCTGTCCTCACCCACAGCCCCCACTTAGCTACCGACCACCCAGGGAGTGCCAACTGCCTCCCAAAGGACCACTACATTCCCCAGGTGTTTGATTTGTATCTCTAGCATTTATACAAAGCTTTTATTTGCACAATTACTTCTATTTTCTTTATGTGAATCCACTTTTTAATATAAAATTAATGAAAAAATCCTGGGGAAAATTAGCCATGTTTTCCTCTTAGTTAGAGTTCTCGGCACTTCTTAGATGCCATTTTATTAAACTACTCATAATACGTTGCCACTCAATAAATTCAACCTGTCTTTGAAATCCCTTGGCTACTCAGAGTGATTGCTGCGCTGTGCTGATTCTTTTGAACTTTGCATTGTATTGCCAAAAAAAAAAAAAAAAATCATAGCAAAAGCTGAACAAGTTATGGACTTCAACATCAAAGGAAGCCGCACTGTGACCACGATGGATCAAAACGAAAATGAGATTGTGTTATAATCATATGTGAACACTGTCAAAAAAAAAAAAGACAAAAATAACGAAACACTCCCTATCTTGCCTAATAGGAGTGACCACTGTTTTTTGCCAGTTACAGCTTTAGCCATAAGATTTAGTAAGACACCCAATCATAGAATTGCTTCCATTCCTTGACAACATTTGATCCTGGGCAAAGTCCCATTTCCTTAAGCCTTCCCCAGAATCACCTACCACCAGCTCAAATCCTATCAGAAGTCCTTTCTAATACCCTCTTACCGAGCTATCTCATGGTTCACCATCCTGTGCACCCTCCCTCCTTGCAACCATCAATAGACCCAACTGGTTCAACCGTAGGTGTCCCGTGATTTCCACTTAACTCATCATGAGTACAATGGATCTTTGAGCCTGTTATTTTTTTATGTCAGAAACACTCAGAGAACAACAGCAACAAAAAACACTCCCTCCTACCTGGAGGTGGATAGCGAGTGCTGGACAGAATCCGCTGTATCTGCTGTGAGGTCAGGGTTGTGATGGGGGTCAGCAGTTGCTGCTCCAGGCTGGGCAGCTCCCGGAAGGTGCTCACTGAGAACACATATTCGGGACTCAGGGAGATCTGAACCAGCTCCTCCTGGTCTGTGTGTCTTGCGATCGTCAAGGGCGCCACGCCAGATTGCTTGAGCTCTATTGCCGCGTCGCCTACCTCGTCCGCTGATTTCCCAGACGAAATAAGGACCAGGAACTGAGGGACGCCCTCTTCGATCCGGCTCCCCTCTGGCCTCTTGAAGATGTTCTTTGACACGTACTCCAGGGCACCCCCGATGTTGATCTGCCTCCCGCCTTTGGGCCGCAGCCGCCTCACCGCATTCTGTACCTCATCTTTGCTGGAGTGGGCGTTCAGCAGGAATTCTACACTGACGTCCTCACTGAACTGGACAACTGCCACCCGGGTCGTGTCAAAGTCCACATCCAGGGAATCAACCAACCTCTCAATGAGGCTGCGGATGTACTGAAACTCAGGGCCAGCACTTTGGGACCCATCGATGAGAAAGACCACGTCCTTCTTGCTGCCCACACCTGTGAATCACATGGTATCATGGGTTTTGCCTTCATTGGCAACCAGTTCTTAGCATTAACAAACCACCTCCTGGTTTATCATGCAATCACCACCTCACAGACAAAACACCTAATTCTGACTGTTACAGTTAAATGCTAGTCCCAGGAGTAAGTCCGGGCCTTTCAGTGATTAGAGGCCAAGGAGAAAGGGAGGAACCAGCAAAGGTTAAGGAAGTAACTCTGAGGGAGACAAAGAGTAGACACAGGAGAGCCAAGTCCAGACAAAGTGGGGATGGCGTTTCGGGAAGGAGGGCTTCTCAACTGTGACACATGCTGCTCTTAGGTCAAGCAAGATGGCGCCTGAGACCGGACCACTGGGTTTTGCTAGATGGAGGGGCCTTGATAAGAGCAGTATGTGTGGCATGGTGACAGTGAATGATAGATTGGGGTGGTTTGGAGCAGAGCTGTGGAGAGTATAGATAACTTTTAAAAAGAGGCTGAGGCACTACTAGATGGGGAAGATGGACATCGAGAGAGAGTGTTTACGAGAGTAAAAGCAATGCATTCGTATCATGAAGGGAATCACGCTTCCCATCCTCAGAGGACAACTGACAGTGCAGGAGAGAGAAGAATTGCAGATGACGCCCTTGAGCAGGGGACAGGAGAGGGTGCCCCAGGGGACAGAGATAGTTCACCCAGTCACAGGAGGAAAGCTGAGTACGGGCACCCATGCCGGAGACATTGTGTGCGGCTCCCGGCAGTTCTTTGCCAACTTACTCCTGTTCTCTTAGTGAAATGGGAATCCAGGTCCCCATCTCAAAGCCAGTTGAGGGAGAGAGCGGGGAAGAAACAGGACAGGAGGAGGGGGAGGTGGGAGATAGTCATTATGAAGCCTGGGGGAGCAAGCAGACTAGCAATCGTGTTGTTGCAGAAACATAGGCTTGTACTTTAGAAAGCTGCACATTCATTATGACAATAGTTCCGAAGTGTGTTCCCCAGGACACTGGTAGCTCAAGATGCATCATGTAAAAGAGCCTTTGCCATCAAATAAGTTTTGGAAATGTTGCATTTCTTTACTATATTGGACGTACACAAAACACAATTGGGAGGCGGCGGGGCTGGGAAACTCTCACTTTGTTTATCTCACTGTTTCCCAAGTTTATTTGACGATGAGCCCGTTAGCCCATCCCACGGAGCCCTCTGTCCTAGACACCAGCAGGAGAAGCTGATGTGCCTCAGCTAGGCCACATCAGTCACCCTCACCTCCCTCACCCATCGAAAGGCACCGTGTCCTGCCTCTGACTTCTCTTTCACTTGCTTTTACTCCTCCCTTCCTTTTTCCCCCTCTCCATGCCCTGAGGCTGCAGGTGGTGTTCTGTATGATGTGAGCCACCAGGA
This sequence comes from Aselliscus stoliczkanus, assembly GCA_033961575.1. Taxonomy (NCBI): domain Eukaryota; kingdom Metazoa; phylum Chordata; class Mammalia; order Chiroptera; family Hipposideridae; genus Aselliscus; species Aselliscus stoliczkanus. Next base: position 174,504,126 of record CM066731.1, read on the forward strand.
ACAAAACACAGCTGCTTCTTACCACTGCCACCCTACTACCTTGGGTGTCCAGGGAGGGTAAGCCCCTGGTGGGTATTTTTGGAGGCCATGAACGTATCTCAGCCCCCATCCTTCCCAGAAGCCAGGCTCCCACCATTTTCCAGTTTATTGCAACCAGGCCTAGCAAAGGGAGGCAGGAAGGAGTATACAGACCACAGCACGCCCACAGAGCCACATGGCCCACCTGCCTATTAGGACCAAGCAAACTCAGAAGCGACGCTCATGCTTTGGCTCTGGAAATACCAATATTTTGGAGATGATGCTCCAGCTTGACAGAGCACCTGTGGTCAACTCCTTCCCTGAAAATGAGATGTTGCTGGCTGGACCTTTGAGGGGCAGCTTAGAACTGTACTGAACTGGTGGCATCAATCAGATGGCCCTGCCCCTCAGGTATCTGTACAAAAGCCTTTATGCAGAGTTAAGGGGTCTACACTATAAGCCAAGCATATGCCCCTCTTTCAGACTTTAATTTGGCAAAAAACATGAATCTTAGCATCTCCCCAAGCCTCTGCCGTTTCTGGCCCCCAAAACCAAATGCCCATGGCTCCCAATTCTTCATGTAATTCTCGTTTTCACTCTCTGTGGCAGAGGAAACAGAATTGAGAATGCTTTGTAGCCCACAGTCCAAACAAGTAGCCCCAGGCGCGTCAAGGAACAATGACCCAGAGAGCCCCCTCCTTACCTGGGCTCGGTGGAGGGAGAATGACTGGATGCAGCCTGCTCACCTCTTCCCGGCTGAGCTGCGTCACCCTCTGGGAAATGTCCTGCTGGATGCCCCCCAACTGCCTGAAGGTGGGGACCGTCACCGCAAAGTCCGGGATGAAGGAGATGGTCTGCATCTCCGTGACGTCGGCGCTGCCAATGCCGATGCCGATGGGCACCGCCCCGCCCCTCTTCAGGACCATCGAGGGGCCCCTCACATCATCCGCAGACCTGTCAGCGGTGAGGACGATCAGGAGCTGGGGGACGCCTTCCACTATCCTGCTTCCGGCAGAGCTAATCAGGACATTCCTCAGGACAAAGTCCAGGGCGGCCCCGGTGTTGGGCGTCGGCCCCCCCAGCAGGGTCAGCCTGCGGATGGCACTGACCACGCTCTGCCTGTCCATGTACGAATTCAGGTAGAACTCAGGCCTGGTCCGGTCGCTATACTGTACCACGGCCACACGAACCCGGTCTGGGCCCACGTTCAGGCTCTCCACCAGTCTCTGGACAAACTCTTTCAACAGAGGGAAGCCGCTCCTGACACGCTCAGAGCCATCAAGCAGAAACACCACATCCTTTTCATCTGAAACTGGAAGGAAGACAGCCTGGATGACGCACACGGCACACTAGAGGGACAATTTCCTACCAATGCGGGGAGCTGAACAGTGGCCCCACAGAAATGTACAATTCAGAATCCCTAGAACTTGACTTTGGGGGTGTCCTTATAAGAGGGCGACAAGAGCATCAGAGCTAGACGAAGAAGATTTGAGGATGGAAACAGGGAAGACAGAAGATGCAATTTGGGAGAAGGGGCCACAAGCCCAGAAATGCAGGCGCTCCTACCAGCTGAAAAGGGCGAGGAAACGTATAACCCGCTAGACCCTCCCGGAGGAACGCTGTCTTCCTGACACCCTGATTGTAGCCCAGTGAAACAGGTTTTGGAATTCTGACCTTGAAAACTGTAACAATTGTTGTTCTGAGCCACTCAGTTCGTGAGTATTTGTTACAGCAGCCATAGGAAATGAATACACCAATATATATACATAGCCCTTTTATTTTAGAAGTTTTCAGTGCTTGAGCAGTATTGTTAACTTTCAAAGGTGTACTCCAGAAATAATACTGAGGGCCAGAGAAAGAAGGATGGCAGAGCCTGCATAATCGTTAGCATTTCATAGATGGGAGGTGTCAAATGATTTTCTGCAAGTCACAGTGGATCAACGGGAAAAAAATGTAACCCAGATGTCCAGGTTACAATCCAAAACCAACAGTGTAGGGGCCCAATATTTAATGTAGTAACTAGATTCTCAGTTTTTAATCAAAAGGATTATGTATGAAACTGATGACTCTTCTCACTGCATTTTGATCAGCAAATGGAAAGGGGTTAAACACAGAGTCATGTAATGAAAATGGGCCACTGGAAATTGTCAGGCAGTGTTTATGGTGGGAATGTGTCTGCCTCTCATCACGCTTCATTCTTAGTAAATGTGGTGAAGGGAACATGGTGTCACCCCCTAACACAAGACACTGGGGGGATATGAAGATGAAACTGTTTTAGTTACAATGTAACCATTTCATGTGGTTTTTATTATGCATAAAGCAAAAATCATGTTTCTTAAAAGGATGTTTAACCACTAATAAGTCTAAATCGTTAGAATGCACCTTATTATGAAACACTCTAACGTCCGTAAGAATAACTGCCCTGGTTCTCCTGTTTTGCCCTACAGAGCAATTAGAGACTCTGAGTGGGGAAACAAAAGTCACGGCTCCTTGATCCTACAGAAACCACCTATTCATTTTCCATCTCCCCTGGAAACCCAAGGAAGGCTTCAATCTGAGGACCTCGGGCCAACAGCTACCATCAACTCATGCACTGGAGAACTGGGCTGCGGAAGCAACCAGAATTTCCATGCCATACCTGGTGTCGGTGCCCCATTTTGCACCATTTTTAAGAGATTCACAATGTTTGGTTGTTGGTCTCCAATCTTAGGAAGTGACTCCGCGGTCAGAATGAAGGCGGGGGACAGCGCTATCAGCTGTAACTCGGCAGCGTCTGCGTTCTTGGCCTGCAAGATGAACGGCACCACGCCCCTCTGTTTCAGGGCGTTCGCTGGCCCTTCCACACGGTCGGAGGACCTCCCCGCCACCAGCAGCACCAGGAGCTGAGGCACTCCATCCTCGATCCGGCTGCCAGCTGACTTCACGAAAATGTATCTCTGTGCGTAGTCCAGGGCGTAGCCCAGGTTGAGGGCTTTGCCCGTCTTGATCTTCATTCTTTTCACGATGTTCAGGATTTCGGGCTTGTTCTGGTGCTGGTCAAAACTGGACTCCACCTTCACATCGTTGCTGTACTGAGCCACAGCGACTCGGGTCCCATCCGGCTTCACATCAAGCTCATCGATAACTTTGTGGAGAAAGTCGCGGACGGCAGGGAACTGGCCCACGAGATTGGCTGAGCCATCGAAGAGGAAGAGAATGTCTCGCTTGCTTTCTACACAAAAAAACACACACATACACACACACAAAGTTAGGACACAAGGACGAACAGGAACATAACAGGCACCAAACGGACCACAGCCGAGCTTCACCAGCATTCGGCAATGGGCGCTCACGCAATTCATCTGAGGGTCACTGTACCAGCCAGGGAAGACACTGTCATTCAAAGGTCCATTTCAAAGCAGTGCATATTTGCCAAGCACTCGAATAGCTAGATGGGCCTACCCAACCTAGCATCATGCTTCTTCAACAAAGCAAGACAATCAAAGCCCAGAGGGTTCCATTCTTGCATCAGGTGGCAATCACTCTAGGAAAACAGACAGTGTGTTCAAATTGTTGTAAACTAAACTATTCAACATGTGGCCTTTATTGCCCTTTTCCTTAAAAATTGACCTGGCCGGCCGAGTGGCTCAGTTGGTTAAGAGCTCACTCAAGAGTGTGAGCTGAGCTCTGAGCAACAGCAGTTCGATGCCCAGCCCAATGAGTTGCTGCTGAGCTGCCAACAGGTGGCAGGATGGCTCAGCTAAAAAAATAAAGTTGATCTGTCTCTAGTGACCAAGGCTGATATGGGATAATCACCCAAAGATAACTGAGTTGATATGTATCTGCTCTAACCAGATTACCTCTTCATTATGTTTGAGGTTATGGATTAGGCCCCCAAATAGTGCCTGTCATCATTCTGTGGGTCAGGTCTTCTTTCAGTGCTTCCTAATCTGCTGTATTTAGACAACAGGAAAAGAATGACAGCCCATTGGGGACCATCACGTGTCCCACGAACATGATTTTCAGTTCAAACACTTCTTAGGATTCATTTGATTCGCCTTCAGTTGTGTTAGCCTTGCCTCCCTCCTGCGATGTCAGCAAGCTGGTAGATCTAACACATGCATCTCTAACCACCGTATTAATTTGCAGTAGTAATTCTAAGCCAGACTCCCTTTGGAAATCATTTTACCATGACATAAAGATACAGCCTTTGTTGGGTATATAACAAATAATTTTCTAGATACAGCAGATTCTGAACATAAAAAATACCACATAATGGAAATAATTGCAATTTTTAAATGATCCTAATACACCCTAGTGTATGAAAGGGAACCCCTCTCACGTTCACTCTCGCACTTCCACCTAGAGTTGCACACCAGAATCTTCTTCACAGGCATTGGGGCAAAAAGCAAAAAAATATGAGAAGATGATGAAGAAGCTTCTGAAACAAGGGTCGGATGGGATGCAAAGAGCGTAGGCTGGATGCTCTCCACTTGCTTTCCTTTACAAACACTCTTCACAGAGGGCATCTGAACCTGCTGGTACAGTACCTCAAGCTCCCTTCAAAACACTTCACCCACAGGGAGCCAGTGGTCTGGCCACAGTTCCCCACGCTCTGGAGCTCAGATAGGGGCGCCTGCCCTCCAGGAGGGGCCCGGGAGAGGGAGCCCCGCACAGGCGCGGGCGGGGGAGCGTTACCTGGCTGGGCGAGCGGCACTTCCTCCACACCGCCACTAACATACGTGGTCAGGGGCTGAATCAGCTGCTGAGGCAAAGCCGGCAGGGAGCTGAAATCGTCCATGAGGTACACCAGGCTCGGGTTAAAAGCAATGTGCTCGAGCTCGGCCTTATCCGCCTGGCTGGCACCTACACAAAAGGTGAGGACGCCCTCGCGGGCCAGCGCGTTGGCCGCCTGCAAATACGGGTCCTCAGACTGGCCGGCCGTGAGCAGAAGCAGAAGCTGTGGGACGCGTTCACGGATCCTGCTGCCGCCAGCCTCGGTGAAGTGGTGTGCACGCACATAGCTCAGGGCGGAGCCGGTGTTCAGGCCTGACCCCCCCTGCAGCCGCAGCTGCCCCAGGTGTGCGAGCACATCTGACTTGCTCTGGTATGTGTTTAGGGAGAACTCCGTGACCGGAGTGTCACTAAATTGCACTAGACCGACATGGATGCTGTCACTTCCAACATCAAGGCTGTTAACTACGGCCATTACAAAGTCCCGCACATAGGGGAAGTTGGTCTTTCCAACGTTGAATGATCCGTCCAAAAGAAAGATGATATCCCTTTTGTTTGCGTGAACTGCAGTGAAGCACAGAAAACAAGGTGAGACATACACACCCGCACAGGGTGTCGTCATGTGTGCCTGTACCACCTGCACACATGCCAACACGCAGGACACAGAGGACACCAATGAGCAAAGCGTGTCCATCTCGCAAAACACGACAGAAGGCTGCACGTGTCCCTCCGGTAGCGGCTGGTGCTGGTGAGGCATACGGATAGCCACGGTGACGAGACCACGCTGGCTCACACAGAGACACAGTGCCAAAGCTAGGATGTTTGCAACCAGCGAAAATGCGAGAAAGCCTCGCGGCGGAATGTCCTTCCCTGGAAATGAATTCTACAAGGGTGCCGTGCCCCCTGCCTTGCTTGTTTCTATGACCCCGGTCACAGCCAGCTTTACACACATGAGCTGGGTCCTCTGGGGTCCCTCGACACATTTACAGACAGCATTCCACTTACAGACACATTAGAAGTGTTAGCCCAAGTTAACCTGAGAATATGACTTCCTTATGGCTAAAACAAATGAACAAAATTAGGCTGTTCTCATCTTGAGATATTCCTGGGACCACCCATTGGTCATCCTCTACTGTTCCCTCTCCTGGGGGCGGGCCGGGGGTGGGGGGAGGCTGACTATCGCCAGAAGTGATCCAACGAGGTACCCATGGCAATTCCTCTAGAGAGACCACAGGATCATGGAAACACATTAAAACACAAATAGTCGACTTGCTGTGCTTGGTTGAGTTTGTATACATGAAGAATCAAAAGCACCATTGTCAGATTAGGGTGTTTTCCCCAATATGTTTAGTAAGTGCCTTTAGAAAAACGTATCTCCCATCTCTTCCCAGGTGCCCAATGAAACATAAAACCTAACCGCTAATTTTATCCTGTGTTCAATCACATTGAACTTTGGCTATGAACGTGTGGATGAGACGTTTTAAGGAAATGAGACGGAGAGAGAGAGACAGAGGGCAGAGAGAGACAAGAGCATGCATTCAGGCAACATGGGTCATGCACCAAATAGTCTTCCACTGGTAAAGTTTGTGGAAATAAGCGGAAAAGTTTATTTCCATGATATTCATCTTCATTAAGGAGAGCAAATTGTACTCATTCAATTCATAAGCTCATAGACCATTGTAAGATTTTTAAAAATAACTTCCCACTGATAATCATATTACATGAGAGCTTTGAAGAACCACTGTTTTTATCTTCACCTCCATCCATTCCCTATGCTTTCCCATTGAAGGAAATCCCTTAGAGAGGGGAGGAGTGGATGTTCTCCACTGCTGAGGTTCAGACCATTTGGAAGGTTCTGTCAGCTCGGGGGAGCACGAGCCAGGCCACGTACGTGGGGGGAGGAGGAGGCTAGACAGCAGTCATCAGCACTGGGACCTGGAGGAGAGCAAGGGCTGAGAAGCGACCGCCGCAGCTAGAAGCTTCCAGGACAGGTGGCCCTGGTCCTGAAGTTTAGCTCATACGGTTCTTATTGAACGACATTTAGTCGTACAATTCTTGTATGACAGCTTAAGACATACAGTTGTACCAAATGGCATTTTAAGTCATACAATTCCCAGCTTGGGCTAAACAGACACCTGAAAAAATCCCGTTTGTTGCTGTTGCTTCCATCATTTAAGAGTTGTCCTGTGGGGGGGTCACTTTGTGAGGCGTGAAAAGCATAACTATAGCATTATTTTGTACACCTGAAACTAATAATAAAAAATTTCTTTAAACGAAATAAAATTTCAAAAGTGAAAAAAAAAAATTGTCGCTTCACTGAACACAAAGAAAACTTTTTTTTTTCCCTCAAAGGCTCTGCCTGCAGACCACCCTGCTGCATGTCTGATGCCCGCCCCACCGTACCTTCAGTGGCTCCAGAGAGGGTCCTGAGAGGGGCCAGCAAGCTGGGCAGCATGCCGTGCAACGGACTGGTTTGGAACTCGGCAGGGGTGAACACCAGGGACGAGTCAAACGCCATCTCCGCCAGCTCAGCCTGGTCGGCAGCCTTGCTCCCAACGGCAAAGCACACGATGCTGCTTCTCTTTAGCTCCTGGGCCGGCTGGCTGATGTCGTCCAGGGACTTACCACCTGTAATCAGCACCAAGAGCTTGGGGACCCCCTCGGCGGCCCGGTAGCCGGCTGCGCTGGTGAACAGGTTGTTCCGGACAAAGTCCAGAGCGGAGCCCGTGTACAGGGCTGAGCCTCCCATGGGCTTCATTTTCCGCACAGCGGCAATGGTTTCCTTCTTGCTGGGATAACGGTCGAAATTAAACTCTGGCCTCACGGTGTCTGCATACTGAGCCACTGACACTTGGATAAGATCCTGGCCGATTTCCAGCTTCTGGATGACTTTGGCAATGAACTCGCGGATGGCATTGAAGTTGGGCCCTTCCAGTGCCGATGAGCCATCCACCAGGAAAACTATGTCCCTCTTGTTGACTTCAATGACTGTAGGTAGCAACACCGTAAGGTGAGAACAACGGTCTTTTACCGCCACATTCAACTACGACTCTCTACACAGCTAACTCCACTCAAAGAACGCTCCCGTCTGCTGGGGCTAAAGGGCAGTCAGGGGAACCCAGGGGAGCTTGTACCACACACGCGGGATAGAGCTGTGCCCTTCACTACGGGATGGCAGCCTGGGCTCCCACTCACCACCACCCCCATCAGTACTTTTTACAAAAATTGTTGCGCAAAACCAAATTTAGTTTAGTAGCCACCAGTTCGGCAAGCTGCCACTTAAATGTCAGGAAGCTCTTTCCTGCCATAAATCTACAGCCTGGTTTCTGAGGTCAGAATGATACCATCGCTCAGATCATCGAAGAAGCAATCCACGTCTGCTCAGGGGCCCCTCTGTGTCGCAAACTTGACTTCATGAACACCTACTGCCAAGCCAAACGCTGAAAGAACATAAACATCCCCATTCTTCCGTTCACTTCTCCATCCCTTGATTTTTCAGGCAGAAATAAAAATTTCTTGGCATCATGAAGCTTATAGAGCCCTGTGTTGCGAAGGTTCTGAGCGGTGTGGTAAGACTGTGATAAAGACAAACCAGGAAGACACCTGGACAGGTTTCCGCCTGGAGGCGACTAAACTTCGGTCCCCCTGCTGTGACCTCGGCAGCCTGCCTGGGTCACGGGAATGAAGCAGCCTGCCCACGACACCCAGTCCAGAAACCCGGCAGGGCTTCCAAGACTCACAAGACCATAAACGTTCAAAGCTGGGGCAGGAGGGTTTGCAGTTTATTAGGTAGTGGCCTGAACGTGAGGGGCCACCAACCCGCCACACGGTCAGTGGATTATATGCAACACTGCAATTCACTTGACCTTTGGCTATATTGACATTTACTGGCCCAAACCTTTCTCTATAGGAGAAAACACGTAAATGCACACATAGACACAAAACACCCAGGGACAGGCACACGGGGACCATGGCTTTGGCATCAAGCTACGTGTAGACAATGAATGTCAAGTCCTCAACTCTCGTAAAGGCATGCAGACAGGTGGGACAGGCGCTGAGTGTCCCGCACCCACCTTCTCCTCCTCCTGCCCCGTCCCTCCATGTAGACATAAAAACAGACACGTAGCCATGCGTTAACTACATGTGTGCCTTCATGGGCATGCCTGGGGGCACACACCCTCGCACGCATGGCCCTTCTGCACCACAGAAGCTGACAGCGCCATCATGAGCACAGATTCCTGTATTCGGCAAGGGGCCCACAACATACGTGATACATGAAGAGGAAGACAGCCCACCCCTGATGACCTGCTGACTCACCTTACCTGCTTAGGGGGCAGCCCCTCCCCCCCCCCAGTAAGAGACACCCTCCTTCCTGACGTGAGACGCCAACCCAAACAGAGCCGTCTTCCCTCTTTCACAGGCTTCTGTAGGACAGTTTGCAATCCCGGTGATGGGAGGTGAGCCTGCTGACCGGCCGGCTTCCGCCCTCACCTCTGTGGGCCCAGCCCAGCACGTGGCCCAGGACGCCAGCCCCACTGCAGCCCGTGCAGCCCAGGGCTGGGGTGACTGCCCACACTCTCCCACATACTGCTTCCAAGCAAATTCTCCTCAAACGTCCAGACCCCATCTCCTTTCCTTGGTGCCATCTTCCTCTCTACCCTATACTTGGGGTGAGTCAAGGTTACCCCTAGGCCACGCTGTTCAGTGACTCAGGGATCCTGACTTCTACTCAAACATGGCCTCCTGTCCTGCAGCACCTGCCTCTAGGGCCACATGGCCTTGTCCCCCTGCCTGGCTTTTTTTTCCAGCTCACTCGCTCCACCCTCTTCAGCCACACTGAGCCCACATCTGTCCACTCTCACTCCCAGTCAGGCCAACTTCACGTCCCCGTCTCCGCAGCCTTGCGGCCAGTTCCCTGTCCTGGGCGCACACTGCCGCCAGCGGCTCCACCCTTCCCTCTCTCTGCCCCGTGCATCGCCAGGCAGCTGGATGGACGTTCCTGAGAAACACACACAGCTGGACACTGTGCTGCACGCTGGAATCCCAGACCGCACACACCCGCGCTCAGATAGCGCTGCCCTGGGAAGCTTCGCTCTCCCATGCCCCAGCGCGGCCCTCCCACACCCCGCTCGCTGCTCCACGCTCCCTCACCTCCTGCCCACACAGAGCTCTCAGCGCCCAGCTCACTGAGGTCCTGGAAGCCGCTGAGGGGCGGCCCTGGCTCCCACGGTGGACACCACAGCCTCCCAGCATCGGCCCATCGCTCCCCCTTCTCTCCACACCAGGACCCCTGATGACCTCCGCGTGGACACAGCAGTGGGTGCTCTTTGTCTTCATCCTATGCAGCTCCTCAGCAGTTAGGGGCCCTGGGGACCTCTCCCTCCCTCGAGACTCCACCCTCTGTCTCCCCCCATCACTGACTGCCCCTCGGGCTCCTTCCCAGGCCATTCCTTTCCTCACCCAGCTGTACAAGCACAGCTCCTGGAGCCCGGTCCCTGAGGCCTGTCTCTCCCCGTGAATGGTGGTACCCAGTGCCCACGCTGACCTGAACTTGACATGCCCACAATAAAGCTGCAGACACTGGCGCCCTAAACGAGTTGCCTCTCCAATCTACCAGGCACCAAGTGAGCCCGGCCCCCGGCCTCCGACAGCTCGGGGCCTGGCGGGCAGGGAGCCCAAGCCCCTCTGCTCTCTGTGTGCTCATCTCCTCTCTGTCCTGCAGCCTCTCAGGCCTGCCTTCCCGGGCCACCGGGCCACCCCACTGAACGTTTTCTGTCCTTGTTCTTTCCATGGCAGCCCCTTAATGTCCTCATCTAACTGATCACGCTTGGGAAGTGTTTTGTCTGGTCGTTGGTTTACATTTTTGTTATCTATGCATCTCCCCATCATGCTGTAAGCGGCCAGTGTCCACGTTGGTCCCGTCCACCAGCAATGTCTCCAGGCCTTGGCATACTGTCTGCAACATGCCAGATAGCCAAGAATATTTGTTCAATATTCACAAACAACTCACCAAGATTAAAAATGATGTTTGTAAATGAAGCTCACACACCCGTGATCTGGGAAAACTGAAATAAGGGCCATGTACTGCCCGCAATAAAAAAGAATTTGAGTCTTGTCCAGAAACAGAATTATATCTTCATCGAGTATAACTCCTTTGTCATAGATCCAAGAAACTGGAGCCCAGAGAGGGTGTGTGGCCAGCCCAGGATCACTCAGTTGGTTAACATAAGACCCAGGACAGAAGGCTATCTCTCCCACTACAGCCATGGCACTTTGACTGGGTTTACAAAACCCATGGAAATTTTTGGTTTCTAAAAGTGCGAAAGTGCAGAGAAACCTTTGTAGGTTGTGTTCCAATCAGACAGATGTCTACAAATACCAAGAGAATCTACAGGATAGAGTTTCATGTCGAATCTAATTCATCCCGCCTAGCAATATGCCTAATACCATTGGTAATAAGATCTCTGACAGACAGATGGGATCTCTCGTCAGTGTAACTTGGTACAACTGGGTCTGCCTGATGTTTAACTGCCACATACCAAGCACATAGCATTCTTATTTAAATTTTGAAATATGCTGCCCAACTCCCACATTCATTACATGTGTATTTGTTATGTGGCTTGATTAGTTTTATGTTTTTAAAATGACTCCAACTGGGCTCTTTGCCAAAGGCCCTCGTTTGAGTACACGCCATAATGTCTCCACTCAGAAGAACTACCCTAAACTTGACAGGCACAGGGAAAAAGTGTTCCCTAAATAGTGTACCAAGTTGAGTGCTTTGCTATGTCTCACCTTCAGAAGTGCACCTCTCAATAGCCAGCACAAAAAAGATTTTGGGGAGACAGCCCTCACGTGTCTATGAGTACACTCCTAACATGCTGAGTTTTAGAGGTCAGTGGCATTATCCTGGAGTAATTTTCTCAGAATTGTAATGAACTCTTGAGGTCCATTTTTAGGATGACTATATCATCAGTTGATAGTCCAATGATGCTCGACATCTCCAAGTAACAGGTTGGTTAAATGACAACTTTCTTGACCACTCATGAGCTTCCCACTCACTCATAGATCTTTACTATTTTTGGAAACCGCAACCATCACAGACATCACATCCAAGAGCTGGCTCACCTCAAAAGGACTTGGCTGTGTGTGGTACTTACAGGTTCTCCGGAGGCGAATCATTCTGTAAGATGTCTGCCTTACATCTACAAAACCCAACACACAAAACACCCCACTCCCACACGGAGGACGAGAAGAGCATACGTACCTTGTGTGACAATGGTTGGCGGTTGCAAGACAATGCGCCTTTGGGCCACACCAACAATGTACGACAGTAATTGCTCCTGGAGGTCCCCAAAGCTATGGAATTCCGGGACAGTAAACACCAAGTTGTCATTGGTGGCTATGTACTGAAGCTCTGCCCTGGGGGTGGCCTGGGATCCAAGGCCGAAAGAAAACACGCTAGCCTGCTTCAGCGCCACTACCCCGTCGTGGATCTCGTCACTAGAAGGCCCGGCACTTACGAGCACCAGCACCTGGGGAACCCCTTCTTCCACTCGGCTGCCTCCTGCCCGGGTGAAGTGATTCTCCACCACGAAGTCAAGGGCAAGGCCGACGTTGGCCAACTCCCCACCAATGAACCCAAGGGCTTTGATTGCATCCAGAACCTGCGCCTTGGTGGAGTAGGTGTCCAAGGAGAACACGGTTCTGGGCTCATCACTATACTGGACCACCCCCACTCGGATCTGCTGAGTTCCAACTGAGAGTCTCTCAAGGAGATTTACAAGGAAGTCGCGAATGACTGTGAAATTGACACTTCCGGTGTTGTTTGATCCATCAATAAGGAAAATAATGTCAGCAGAGTCTTGTGCTTTAAAAGAAAGAAATGCAAAAAATGTGAAAGCGTTAGAACAAGTGACCACATGCACTGTTCAGTGTTCTGACATGTTTCTTTGGAAACCAACAAGAAACAGGAAATATGGACAAACAAAACACATGTTGATTAAGGAACGTGAAATTCTTTTATAGTTCTGCATTCTGAATGGATAAGAGGCAACTTTTTAGAAATGGTGGTGTACAATAGGGACATTTAAGTCAAATTTTTTTTTTTGAGGGCAGTGTCACTGGCCCTCATATGTGGGACCCGAACCAGGGCCGCTGGCTTCCCAAGCCAGAGCTTAACCACTGCACCACTCAGCCAGCCCTAAATCAAATTTTTATTTGTGCCATTTTTGTAGAGCTCATATTCACTCTTCTGGGTACACATTCTAGAAATTTCTACTAAATTTGGAGGGAAATGTAGTTACATGGAATTGTGCATTACCATACCTACAGACAAAAATAAAGGAGTACATTATCAAAGGTCCAAAGATGATTTCTAAATTTTGAACATTTCGCTCATTATCATCACGTGATTGTAAGAATTTTCCTTGTCCGAATCCACAGCTACAAAACAGAATCTCAGATTCAGGGTCTGGTGACTCATCATCCCCAGTATGTTAAACACTTGATTCCTTGAACAACTGTTGTAGCTTCTTTTTTTCTTGAAAAACCAAAACGGCTGCATACATGCCATTTTGTGAATTTGAAAGGAAGAATTCAAACTACACAGAAAGTTTTGATTTTAAAAATAGTCCGATCACTTTTCGGTTTGATTTTCTTTTTCTTATATGATGTTAAGTTGCGTGACACTCAAATAAATTCAGGTCTGGGATTAGGCTAGCTGTTTTGTTAATGTCTTATTGCTGTCACCTCTGTATTCAGTCACGTAATGCAGAACAATGTTAAGCAGAGTGATATGAAACCAGTCATGACATAATTATCCAACTTTGTTTTTTATGACATCCTAACGTAACCTGATTGCCTCACGAGACCATGAGCCTCTAGGAAACCCTTAATCAGAATTAGCTTCCAGGTTATGCAAATGGGCATAAAAAAGACTGACCAAGACCCCTTTTCTCCCCACCATGGCAAACATGAGACTCCCATTCCGTTACTGAGAATCGGGGTTTCATAGAAGCACTGAGCGAGGAATGGCAATCAAAAAGTCTGGAAACCGGGCTAGAATATTTCAAAGGCTCAGCTAGAACATTTAAATCAGACTGAGTTAAACTACAGGAAAAGCAAAATGATTCTGGTAACTGTTATTTTAAAAACTTGAGTGTGTGTTAGAAACAGGAAGAGATTTTATGGGGTCATATACAATATGTATATTCCAAGATTTGGGGAAGCTATATTTGGGGTATAATTATAATAGTATATGTAAGACCATTCATCCTGATCTTTTTAATGACAGTGAACATTTTATATTTAAAATTATTTTGTCTCTGTGCCAACAGAATTGCTTTTATGTTCACTATGGAAACAGGATACAAGTCTTGTCTCAAGCAGTTGAAGAATTTTGCTGCAGTGAAATTATGTTCTTACCTAACAATCCCTCTCATTGTGTAAGCTGAGCCAGAGATTGCTCGAATCAGTACCCTTCTTTCTTTCCTTACACCCCTGGCATCCTTGCATAGGGAAAGGTAATAACTTGGAAATATAAGGTCTGATGAGGATAATTTTTCATTAGCGTAATTAAGACCTTGTGTTTTTTAATAACTGTCACATAAACGAATTAAATAAGGTTGAGCCTTTGCTAAGAAAGCCAAAGCATTTGCTACTCTTTGGCGGAAACATGAGCTTCCTGAGGGAGCTGTGGGCGGGTGCGGTACCAGCAGAGTGAACCAGGCCATAGGAATGGCTCACGTCTTCATGTGACTAGAAGCTCTGCAAATCACACGGCAGAATTCCCCAACATGGCCCAGGCCTAAACCAGTGACCCCGAGGGACAGGGAGATTTGCCTCACGCTCTACACAGCAAGAAACTAAAAGAAGAAGGACTAATGATGATCCCAGGGGCGATGATAGGAAATATCACAAGATGACACATTCCCTCTCACTTACTTACTTTTTGATTGCAAATTACAAGAGTATAAATTAGATAAGTGAACCCTGAGGGAAAACCCTTCAACGTTTCTCGTCTAAAAAGCTGAACAGCTGCAGGTCATAGAAAAATGTTGGATAATTTGTCATCACTGAAAAATACAACACTGTCCTCTTAGGCACACAATGATGGGACACACAAGGACATGCTGTGTTATCCAGGAGAGCCGAAGCCTCAAGAAGACGCAAGAGCCATGGGCTGCTATGAACAGCAAGGCGCACCAATGCTCAATGCAAATTCTAAGGGTGATCAGGTCTATGGAAAATGAACACTATGAACTGGTCTGGCTTTCCTTAGCTCAAGGGGTACTTCTTTCTTTTTTTTTTTTTTTAAAGATAAATTTAAAAGATCACATTTGTATTTCCTATGCAAATACAAAATTGCTGATGGGTTTCATGCATTCTTGAAATCTTCGTGTTGTGCAAAGAGAAGAAAGCTCCTACTGGAGTCCTCACTAAATATCGCTCATCTTCAGCTCCCGCTTTAGTTCAAAGATGTTGTATCTTATATCCTTTTATAGAAGGGATTTTAAAACACAGGACTTTCAGAGACTGATTGCAGCATGTATTTAGAACAGTGGCGATCATGAACATTTTATACATAAAAATATTCATGGGGGAAAGTTACCTGGCGGACAGGTAATGGGAACAAGTGGCCCTGACTCGTTAGCAGTCTCTGTAATGCCTTCCTGACTCCCTTTCCGCAAAACGATAAGCAGAGACTTATTATTATTATTTTATTTTTTCTGTGGAGCATGCAGTGGGACATGATACTAGAGGAATTGCAGAGTGAAGTTAATTAGAAAAGACAACATAAACGGATTAATGGTCTACCCTGGTGCTGCTAGTGGCTTGGACACTAGAAGACAGAGATGCTTTCTTGGCATAAAAACAAAGGTTTTATCGTCTGTATGGAAACGTGTCGACAGGCTTAGAATTCATTTAGAATTCATATGGCAATCTAATGGTCTGCTCATTTACATAGTGGTTAAACATAAAGGCAGACCCAACCACGCTTTTTCCTGAGTTGGACAACACATCAATAAAGAAAAGATGCCGCATTTCTCTACTGACCCCCTTCACTGTTTTTGACATGGATCGGTTCCTATTGATGTAGTCAGAAATAGAATGATCAGTGAATTATTGATACTGAGAATATCGTAGCAAATGGAATGGGTCATTATAGATACCCACTTGTCATTTCCTGGTAACCTAGAGTGTTTGGTTTGGGGTGCTCTCGAGGGTCCTACCTTCGTTTCCTGAAATCTGGCAGGATTGATACTGGTGCCATCATACAGAGGTGAAGCATGTCATTTGAAGTAGGGAACACTTTTTAGTGTTACATATAAATGGTCCAAACTGTCACTCACTCGTCCCTCTTAGAAGCAGACCCGCTGGTAGGAGGACCAGCTGTCCCACCCCATCGAAGCTGAGACTGCGTAATCATTGGGGGAACCATTTGATGAACAACCTAATGAAACACCCTGAGGTTGGTTTAGTTCTGAAACCCTTCTCTTAACTAGGTTCTCTGCAGCCCAACACAGCGGCTTCCTTTCTCCCGACACCTAGTCATGTCGCTCCTCATCCCTTGATTTAGGAATCTCTGCTACGAAGAACTGAAGTCTAATACAGTTTCCCTACATCCCTTCATTACCCTGACCATCATCCCGAAAGCTCTACCTTTCTGTAGGCTCCTCTGCCCCTCTGGCCTCCCTTAGGCCCTTCCATGTGGGTTTTCAGATTGGTTGATTTATGCCTCAAATCCTCAACTGTTCCTTCTTCCTGCTCTATCCACCGTCTTGAATTAACCAGAGGCTGACTTTGCACCTGTCACCTCGCCTCATCCCTCCTGTCTCTGCACGCCTCTTGGTGGGAACCACTTTAAGAAGCCAAGGAGAAAAGCAGTCCATAAGTCTTGCCCTGAGTGATCTCTCTGCACCAGGCACTGCAGGCCTCCTTAGGCCTGCTTCTCCATGCACTCTCTTTGCCAGGAATTACCCACTCCCTTGTTGAGGCTGAATACACTGGAGGGATTCCCCAACCTTCCTCAATGATGTCAGTTACACCAGGCTCAGCCTGCATCCACACCGCACACCTGTGGCCATCTCCGGAGACTTGACCATCTATACAGATGAGGTTCCTGAGCACCAGCCTGCGGTCCTCCATTGGCTGCACCCGAAAGCATGTGAAGGCTGCTCTGCGCATGTCCTTGAAACTCTTCCACCCCCACCGTCTGCCCTCCACACATACTGGCAGTGCCCCGTGTTACGCACGCAGCTGCCTAGGGGGCTGTCCCCTCATGCTGGCCTCTTATCCCCTGGCTCTTCCAAAGTCTCCCAGCCCATTCTGACTCTCGTCCACTCCCCGGCCCAGCCAGGACCCTAGGGCTAGGTCAGGAGTTTACTTGCTCCCATCTGGGTTTTTCCTTGCCAAGAAGATCTGGCCTCTCTATCATTCTCTTTTGCAAGCTCCATACCTGGGAACTCCTTTTCTTCCAAGATGGCCTGAGACCCCAGCAGAAAGGCAGGGTGCCCCGCTAACCGGAAGTGTCGGGATCGCTGCTGACAACGGGCCATCACTGCGAGTCAGCAGCTGTGGCCTGGGCATTTTGTGACCCCTCATCACAGCCTCCGAGCTCCAAACACCATGCCTCTCTCCCTCTGTCACCTTCTCTACGGGGGCTCTCTCAGCTTCCCCCACCCACCCGGAAGCCCTAGGAACTGCCCCTTCCTTTCCCTCCCCCATCTCAGAGGATGCGCCTCTCGCCTTTCTGGAGCTGGCCTCTCCCCCGAGGCCCTCTGCTCCCACCGTAACCTCCTGTCCATTCTCCTTGAATCCTCCGTTAAATCCTCCATTATAGATTGTCAGTCGGCTACATGGGCTAGTTTCCAGACGAAGCGAGTCCTTCCAACCAGCCCATCCATGACGAGTAAGCCTAGCCTTGGGCATGGGTCAGACTTGCTGTGGTACAGTATATTGGACATTCTCCTTGCCAAATTCTTTCCTTGTTGGTCTTTTAGGCACTCGGCACTGGAGAAAGAGCCAATGGGTTTGACTGGTTAAATGACTTGCCAGCCAATTAGTTTCGCACTTGCCACTGTGCAGTAGCACGTCAAGGTCGTGTCCATGCACTGTCAGTACTCCCAGAGTGGCAGTGACAGCAGTCATTTGTGGGCACAGCCACGGTTGGAGCCTGGAGATGAGGGAAGAGCAGACCCAGATCCACATCTAAGCGCCTCCAGCTCTGGCTGATTCTAACTCCACGTCACTTACCCTCCAGGACTCAATATCTTCTAAATCAACCTGGACTGGACCATATCTAAGGTTTCTTACAAGTCTGATTCCATCAATTCTCTGAACTAAATTCCACAGAGAAGAAGAGAGGCGCTCTCTATGTTATCCCACTGGACACAAGAGTGGAACTTCTCTCTGCCTGCACTCATGCTCTTTCAGACCTGGAGCTTTCTTTAAAGGAAACCGGCCTTGTGTTCCCATGACCGGTGCAGGGATTACTGTCAGAAGCCTGCCTTGCCACACTGAGGCTTTCTTCGCTATGGCTCGCACAAGTACGTCCTGTGGGGTCATAATGTCTGTCCGGTGTGGGGTTTTTTCCGAGTTAAAATTTGTTTCAGAAACCATCGAAACCATCCTCTTGGACATAGGTGAATGCTCTATTTTAGAAAGAGGCTACAGAGGGCACCCAAACCTTTGTTTTTAAGCCTGTGAATGGCCATCTCTTCCCTAACCCACCCACCACCGTTTAGCCATACTGTTGCTTTAATGCCAGCAGTTGCCAAGCTTATCTCCAAAGTACAGCAAGGCGGGCAGCAGCGTGACAACGTTGCCATTACCTGTGATGTCTTTAAGGGTCTCTGTGTCTCCAGCCCTTTCTAGAGCCACGGATGAGCGCACATAGGACACTAAGCTTCCTACTATGTCAGGAAGTGAGGTGACATTCTCTAGGTTGAACACATGCATATTGAACGGTTCACTTGCTATTTCTTTTAAGGCTCCTTCATCTGCATCCTCAACTCCAATTGCAAACACGTTAACGTCAGCAGACTTAAGTTCCGCTGAGGGCAGAGCAAGGCCGTCGTCCGAGTGTCCACCAGTTAACACTACAATAACCTGAGGCACTCCGTCACCGGCCCGGCTTCCAGCAGCCTCAGTGAGGTGGTTTTGCATTACGTATTCTAATCCTTTTCCAGTCTGATTGCTTTCCCCAATATAAGACATGTTGGAAATATGGGAGAGGACTTCTTGTTTAGTACGATACGTATTTAACAGGAACTCGGTATGTGGGTTGCCGTTGAACTGGACCAGAGCAAAATGGAAATCATTTTCTCCCACAGCTAAAGATTCTATAACATCATACAGAAACTCTCGAACAAGTTGGAAATGTTCCTTCCCAATGCTCCAAGAGGAATCCACTAGAAATATTATATCGGCAGCGGCACCATTTTTGACATCTTCAAAAAAAGACATTGGTTTAGATTTTCCTCCTGTTCAAGCAAAGCCTTCCTAAACTAGTTCAGTTTACACTATGCTGTTACTAAATAATTCACACCTCACTTGCAATACAGGCAGGTAGGCTGACTTACCTGAGAAGCAGGGACCTGGACACGGGGACTCAACAGCTGCCGGTGCCCAGTCATGGCCCGAGTTCCGTATGCAATCAGTGACCGCACACTGGCCCCTGGGTGGGCACCAGAATGGGGTAAAAATGCTCCTGGGGTGTCTATTAACTCAAGCACGATTCTTTGTGGCACTTTGAGCCCCAAAACCCACCTGATCAGACTGGAAGGATAGCCTATGACAGGTGACGACCATCATTTTATAAGCCCACTCTGCAGTTTGGGGTCTGAAATGGGGCCTTGAGGAGAAGGAACAGTGAAAACTACTACTGTTTTTCATTAACTAACCTCCAGGAGGGGAATGTCAAGAAAAATAAATGCAATAAAGAAGTCTTCCTTCAGTGAAGAAGACTTGTGTAACTGTAGTGAAAGCCAAGTCTCATTTTTCTCAAACTTTTTAGCATGAATAAAGGTCCCCTAATGAGTTCCCACACACTTTTCAGGGCCAGACAAGCCTTCCTAAGTGGTGGGCTTAAGTTCTTTCTTCCAAAGATGAATCCCATGTGCCGGGTGGTCGGTGCGGGGAGCGCCTTGCTCAGCGGTGGGCCAGGCTGCCTCCTGGGCTCTACTTACCTCGGGCTGACCCCATGCCCCAGTGAACGCTCCCCCTCCACTGAGGTGGCGCTCACCTCCCCGCCATCTAAGAATTAGCAGGCCTGGCGGGAGGATCCCTATCAGAGGCCCAGCTCTTCCAGTAAAGAAAGGAAGACACTAGTCAATCCTTCTGAGCTCCTAGTGCATGAAGCATTTCTCATTTTCTAAAACTCTGCAAACAAATTCTTAACAAAGTTAATTAGGATCGATTTTTAAAATAATTTTGGGAAACTGACTTTTAAAAGATTGGATGATTCTAGATGATTCTAGATTCTATAGAGACGGTGTGCTCTTTGTGTTTGGCTTTCAAGGAAAATAAACTCCCAGTTGGATGTTCTCAGAGACCAGCCAGGGCCAGAAATGTGGAAAAGCTGTTCAGATGGTAAAGTATTTGTGACACAAACTTTCTGCTCACACCCAATGTAAAAACAAATGACTTGAAAACCAACTCCAAGATATCAAACCCAAGTTCTAGTAAAACTAAGCCATCTCTCACTGGCTAAAGAGTATCTGAGAACGTGTGCAAATTAGATGAACATTCCATAACGAGCAGCTTAGCTAGCCCCTAAAAGCATCTCTAAGCTCTATAACAGCTCATGACCTCATGACCTCAAATCAGAGAACACTATTTATTTTAATAACATTAAGAGATGTTTCTGGATCTTACCTGCTTGTTGTTGGGCTCGAGTTAATGAAAAGCCTGAGAGAAAGAGGCAAAAGATGGCCACTAAGGGCAAATGTCGATGTTTCCTCATTTTGAATTTGTCTGAGCACCAAGCGTGAACCTAAAAGAGAAAATGGGACAGAGGAGTGACTAGCGTTTGACTCTCAGATTGCTAACCAGTGAACTAAGGATTTATCCTGTTTATGAAAAATAGCTTTGACTGAACATATAAATGAACCTTTGGATCATGATTGCATTCTTTTGGTCATAGCTAAAAAACTATGCAATTAAACCTTTTTCCTCTCAAACTGGGGTGGGCAGCAATGGCGTATCACTAAACAAAAGGCAGAATGGAAAAGAGCAGGAGTAAAGGCAGGCTCAGGCACAAAGCTGGCAGGTTTGTGACACCCAGCTTAACTTTGTAAATTACAGTTAAAAGGACCCCATAGGAAAGGCTCAGTTCATGGAGAGAATGGACTTGGCCCAAATCACAGCACATGCAAACACAACCACAGCAGCTGGGACCATTTCGAATCATCCCCTTGTTCTCTATTAGCATTTAGCACTTTTCTTCCAACAAAAACTTGCTGCGTGCCAACCTCCAATCTCAGAATGGGACAAGCTCAGAGCTATTGAATTAGCAACACTGTGAAGCAGACCTCAGGACTGATTGCCGTGTTCCATGGCCCCCATACCCATCCCCCAGCCGGTGGCTGCAAACAAAGCTCAGGTTCAGATGGCCTCAGTAGCCTGTGTCACCAAGCCTTCTCCTTGCAAGCAAATAACACCCTGTGCCCACGCCAAACCAGGAAGCATCCGCACCTGCAGCAAACTTTCACGTCAGCCTCTTCACCGCCAATGCCCAATCCAATGAGATCAGCTGGCGAGCCTGGGCTCTTCCTGAAGCCCCCAGAAGCTGGCCCAGGTCTTCTCTGTCCAGTCTTATGTCCCCTTCTCAAGACAGCACCTGTTTCTGTCCCCCTTGGTCCAAGGCTTGGATTCCCCCCAACTTTTTCTTGGGTCATGGCTATGTGACCCTTGCAATCCCATAAGACCCCATGCTTGGTTTAATGCTGTCTTGAAACTCCTAATAACTTTTGGACAAGGGCTCTTAATTTTCACTTTGCACGGGGCCCACAAATGATGCCGCTGGTCCTAGGTGCAGCTGTGCATGTATATCAATGACCCTCCTTACTCTTACCCAGACTGGTCAGGGGTTTTCTGGTCAGGGGCTCGGGTAGCAGCATAAGGGAGAAGGGGTGCTGAGAACAGGAGTAGGCTATGACGTTACCAAACCACTGTTTTTTATATCATGTTATCAAAAGTTATTAAGGACCTACTATGTGCCAAGCACTGCTTTTCACCATTTATCTCACTTATTTGCACACTGTCTTTTTAGGTTGATGTTAACCCTCATGCTTATGAAGAAGGAATTGGGGCTCTGAGACTAACTGGCCCACGTCACACAACTATTAAGGGACACCTTGATACTCAAACGACACTCACCGCTCTCAAGGTTAATAAGAAGAAAAATATTCCTTACACTCTACGACAACTTGTCAATCAAGTTCAACAGTTTGAATTTGGAGATTTTTGGACATCAAATAAGGAGGCAGTGACAGTGCTTGGGTGACCATCGAGGTCCTTGCAGTCAGATAAACCGGGATCCTGGGTCCACTACATCCCACCTGGGGCAGGTCATTTAACTGCTCTGAGCCCCGGTGTCCTCTTCTATAACGTGAGAGCAATACTAGTAATGCCTCTCTTGCCAGCCTCCTATGAGGACTGTGTAACAGCTGCTTGTTAAATGCCCGACACAGACTGGATAGTAGGTGAATTCTAACCACCATTCTCTTCCCAGGTAGGTTTTGGTAGCGTTTCCCAAAGTGTATTCCATGGAACATTCATTCTATGAAATGTTCTAGGAAAAAAAGTAGGGGGAGGGGGTTCCACAAGCAACAGAGTTTGGGAAGCACTGAATAGCCAGCCCCCTTCTGGAACAGTTACAATATACACTAACATGTAAGAGCTCAGAGAAGCAAAGAAACCTGCTCCACTTTATTTAACCCAGAATTTCTCAAACAGGTTTCATAAAATCTTTCTTCAATAATAGCTATTTCCATCCAATGAAACCAGTGGCACACATTAGGAGCAGTGGTACTCATTCCCATGTCTGGTCTTGCTAAGTCCTTGCTGCTCTAAAGCACTAAGTTAGAGGCATCTCCAGCTGCCCACGTCCCGGGTTTGTGGGTGTCTGTTCCCTTGGGCTCCATTACCTGCAAGTGGGCATCCGTGTCCCTTGCTGGAGGAGCTCACCACCTCCCAGTGACCAAGTGGGGGGAAGGAATGTGTAGATGACCAAAGCATCTCCAAAGAAGCTCGGGGCGGGGGCGAGAAATAGGTGTGGGGGGCCTAGGACAAATCTCATCATTGGCATGAACTTCCAGGGTGCTAGTTCATATTATTGGTTATTTTTTCTTATATTTAGTTTCAGGAAGTACTATTTGAGATTGGAAATTATATAGTATAGGCTACAGCTAAGTGGGGAAATCCCACTTGGTTTAAGAAACTTAAACATTTAATCTAGAGAGATTGGGTTACCATCATAATTTATATTTCCTTGGTAGGGTTTGAAGGTTAAAAAGAAGGCCTTCTGCATTACAACACAAAAAGGCATTCAGCTTCAGTGTGAGTGAAAATCAAAAATATCTCTCAAAAATATGTCAGATCTTCAAATGTGTTTTTTTTTTTCATCTTATAATCCTAAAAGTCCAAATGCTTCTAAATTGCTTTTATATCCCATGCGTAAGGAATGGTTTGACTTTTCCCTGAGAGAGGCAAGGGGAAACAACAGCGAATCCAGAATGCAAAAGGGCTTGTGAAACAGCATCACTGCTGAGAAGTTGAGAACACTTGCAAGACTCCATAAAACACAAAAGAAGTGAGAACAGAAATACACCAACAAATTGGATAACCTAGAAAAAGTGGATATATTTCTAGATACATACAACCTATCAAGACTGAATCGTGAAGAAATTAAAAATCTGAATAAACCTAGAACTATTAAGGTGGTTATTTCAATGATTTCAATCACTGAAACCCTCCCAACAAAGAAACGTCTAGGTTTCACTGGAGAATTTTACGAACGTTTAGAGGAGAATTAACACCAATCTTTCTCAAACACTTCCAAAAAACTGAAAAGGAGAGAACACTTCAAAACCCATTATATGAGGCCAGCAGTACCCCAATACCAAAATCTAACAAAGGCACTACAAGGAATGAAAGCTAAAGACTAATATCCCTGATGAATATTGATGCAAAAAATCTCAACAAAACACTAGCAAATAAAATTCAACAACACATAGAAAGGATTATACATGACCAAGCAACAATCAGTCCTGGAAAGCAAAGATGGTTCACATACGAAAATCAAGCAATGTAATACACCACAATAACAGAATGAAGGGGAAAAAATGTGACCTTCTCAACTGATGCAGAAATAGCACATTGCAAAATTCAACACCCTTTCATGATAAAAAACACTTAACAAACTAGGAATAGAAGAAAATTACCTTAACATAATAAAAACCTTATATGAATAGCCAACAGCTAACATCATATGCAATGGTGAAAAAATGAAAGCTTTCCTTTTAAGATCAGGAATAAAGCAAGTATGCCCTCTCTCGCCACATCTATTCAACATAGTGTTGAATTACACAAGATATATAAATGGCATCCAATTTAGAAAAGGAGAGGTTAAACTTGTCTCTATTTGAAGATGACATGATCTTATGTGTAGAAAACTCTAAAGATGAGAGAGAGGGAGAGAGGGAGGGAGGGAGGGAAGAAGGGAAGAAGAGAGAGAGAGAGAGAGAGAGAGAGAGAGAGAGAGAGAGAGAGAGAGAGAGAATAACTGTTAGAACTGATAAACAAATTTAGCAAAGTTTCAGGGTATAAAATCAACACACAAAAATCAGTTGCAGTCTATGCACTAACTGAATGATCTGAAAAGGAAATCAAGAAAACAGTCTCATTTACAATAGCATTAAATAAACAACAAAATACTTAGGAATAACCTTAACCAAGGAGGTGACTTGTATATTGAAAACTACTAATCAGTGCTGAAAGAAACTAAAAGACACAAAGAAATAGAAAGACATCCTGCATACATGAATTGGAAGGCTTAACACTGATTAAATGTCCATACTACCCAAAGTAATCTACAGATTCAATGCAACCCCTATCAAAATCCCAATGGCATTTTTTTTTGTAGAAATTTTTTTTAAATCCTAAAATTCATATGGAACTTGAAAGAACCCAGAAGAGCCATAGCAATTCTGAGAAAGAAAAATAAAGCTGGAGGCCTCACATTTCAAAACACATTAAAAAGCTACAGTAATCAAAACAGTATGGTACTGGAATAAAGCCAAACGTATAGATCAAAGGAATAAAATAGAGATCCCAGAAATAAATCCTCATATGCATGGTCAGATGGTCTTCTGTAAGGGTGCCAAGGCTACACATGGGGGAAGATAGTCTCTTCAACAAATGGTGCTGGGAAACTGTATATCCACATGCAAAAGAATGCAGTCAGATCCTTACCTCGCACAATTTACAAAAACTAACTCAAAATGGATTCAAGATCTACATGTAAGACCTGAAAGTATAAAATTCTTAGAAGATCTTCATAACATTAAATTTCTCAGATAGGACACCAACAGCACAGGCAACAAACGCAAGAACAGACAAATGGGACTGCATTGAACTTAAAAACTTCTGTGCAGCAAAGGGAAACCATCGACACAGTGAAACCCACTGCTTGGCTGGTCAGTGTGCTTTCTCCACTGAGGATGACCTCCCAGGCTGTAACCCGGTATTGCTCTATTCATTCCCTAGAAACCCCTCAAGTCCATGCTCTACCCTAGGGATCTTCCAGACCTTTAATACATAAAGGTAAATCTTAGAGAATTTTCCCATCAACCCACACCTTCCTTCCCCACACCTTGTTAGACCTATTCCTGAGTTTTTCTTTTGAAAAAGCAATTGCAGTGTCTGTGATTTGTGTGTGTGTTCTTAAGTAATTTTGAGGATATACATTTTAGAACAAGGTAAAAGCACATTGTACACATGCTAGTCTTAATTATTTCTATTAAAATTAAACATTGGAGTTTTTACTAGCAACAACCATTCTACTAAGAAAACTACTTTAGGGAGAAATTATCTGTCCACGTTATTTAAATTGTATTGGATCCTTTCCAGAAATATAGCCTGTCCTTTCCAAAACAACCTGTTTTGTTATAATTGGGCAAGAACATTTTTAATATGGCATCCACAGATTTCAAAGATCTGATAGCTTCTCACAAATGTGTGCAAAATGCATGTCTGTATGTGGGCTTTCCTGGGCATAGGATCCATGTTCGAATGTGATTTGAAAAGCATCTATTCTAACTCCCCACTGAAGTTTAACCACCACTGCATCACTGAGAAGGTTGAATGGAAGTCTTCCAGGGGGTCCAGTTCAATTGTTTTAAATATCTGATGCATGCACAAGATGCAGGATGTTAAGCAGTATTCCAAAATAATGCTCTAATCTTTGCCAGAGCTTAATAAAACCTAAATTGTATTAGGCTGAAACCCGTAAAGTCTCTCTGAGACATTACTTACTTCAACTATTCTTTTTTTTAGGAAAATAAATTTTAAATTGGTTGAAAATCATATGTAAAGATTTTTATTTCCAAGATATTAATCTTTAAAAGAGTAACCCCCTAAATGAAGTGCTTCCCATTGGGACACAAACTAATGAAATAAATATACAGTGCACAGGAATTGCCTTTTCCAAAATCTTTACAGATGTGGAGGGGAAGGGAGTGGGGGAAAAACCCTTCCAACTCTGAAAACGAAGAGCTGGAGAGATGTTTGTGAGCTAACGAGTTATCCAGACTCCACTGATGACTAAGGAACTCACATGATTTGGTTGAGCTGAATTCCCAGGTGGGAAAAACGCCTTGAGCTCCACACGCTTTTCCTGCCAGCATACATAGGAGCCAGACATGTGGCTAGAGCATTCCTAGCCCAGATGTTAAATATTTGTTAACACTTTTGTTTGCAGATAAATCTATTCTATTGCTTATCACGTCATGGAGTCCCAATTTTTAAAACTGAAGTTCCTGGCAATAAATCTTAGAGAATTTTTTCATTTAGCTTATTAAACAACGGCAAACATCATCTCCCCAAATGATCACCTGGCTTGCCCGTTTTAATAAGGCAACCCCCATTACCCTCCCCCAATCCTATCCCCCCTTACCGCCCCCCCCAAGAAATAGAGACCGGAGAGCACAAGGTATATTTACTGGGCGCCCATCTTACAGGTGGGATTTTGTGCATTCCTCCCAATAGCTCAATGGTTGTTTCCCCCTCCCCATTTTATAGCTGGGACCCTAAAACCAGGTGAGGCAAAGTAATTTGTCCAAGGGCACACAGGTAAAACAACATAGAACCAGAATCTTCATGAGAGTCTGCGTTTTCAAACCCCGTGGGAAGAACCCCCAAAACCCTAAGAGGCTGTGCCAGATTTGGCCCAGATCGAGGAAACTCCCTATGTCTTTGGGGGAAAAAATAGACTTCTTTGGTGGTGACAAACCACAGATTCTGTGTCAACAGAATCCATTTGTCTGTTGCTGTTCCTTCAAATATGAAAAAAAGTTAGCTGCCTCAGACCCTTGAGTTGGGTGGAGCAATGTGCTGCTTTGTGTCTCAGATTCAATGTCCCAAAGGCAATAGACTCAATAATAGAACTTCAATACATTTTTATTCTTTCTCTTTAGCATTAGTAATTCCTTCTTTCTACTCTGCCTCCTAAAAAAGATTGGAGGTGCCTTTTTCCTTTTGGTAGCTGTTCACTAGAAACATAAAAGGACGTCTCATATTATAAAGTTTGCTTTACACGGCCCTTCAGCTTGAGCTTGTATTTAGTCATATTCCAAAGACTTTCCCAAGCTATTTTGCAATTCTGTAAATTTAGTTTTCATTAAGTGAATTTAGAAAAACTCAAAAGCTTTTTTCATTTTCCACGTCTGGAAATCTTTTTAAAGAAGGAGACTCACACAAGCACACAAGGAAAGAATTTTAAAACAAAGGCTAAATGCATCCAGAGCTCCCATTTTCAAGTCATCTATTTGGTTTTCTCCAATACTGCCTCTCAAAGTCAGGCTGGTCCTCCTATCAGGTTCCAGGACTTCTGTTAACTCCTAACTGTCCCTTTTGAAATGGGAGCTGCAGGAATAGTAGAAGACCATGGTGAGAAAGCCAAGCCATCCGCTGTGAAATGAGGTTGCATTTGAGTAAACCCGAGGGGCCCTGAGCTTGCAGCTGCCTAGTTCTCTTTTTTTCTTGCTCTTTTTCCCTTTCTTGCCTGAATCTTGGGAAAGGAGTCCCCATTCTTATCCCCATAGAGAAAGCTAAGAGGGGATTTATTGGGTACTTTGAGTAGGGAAGGAGGAGCGTGGGATTTGACATATTATTTCCGTTTGAAAGAGCTTTGCGGGAATCCTCAAAAGCAAGAATGATTTGGAATAACCCTAAGAAAATCCCTTCAAAGAAATACATCGGAAGATTTTTTTTTTTTACTGTTTATTTCACCACTTGACTCTCTCATTTCCATTCTATGAAAACTCACTAGATAAGAAATATCAGCTACACATACATATCTGTAAACAACTGTTTATTTGACCCATGCTCTGAACGCTGTTTCTTGGGACAGGAAAATTTTAACTCTTCTGACCCTGCGTGTGCTGACTCGGCCTCGCTGGCACTCACTGGCGTCCTTGGCAGACACTGAGTGACTGACGAGATCTGCAGCTCTTCCTGGTAAAACCAAGTGAAAGGATGGCTGTTGGGCAGCTCATGTGTTGGAAGAGGGCAGCGCAGAAAGGGGGAGGGGCGTCCCTAGCAAGTAGCTTCCTCCCGCCTGAGCTCCCCTGCGAGGAGGCCGGGTTAGCTTCCTTCCCCCCAGGAAGACAACCTGAAGAACCTCCAGATTAACCGCCCACATATTTGGAAGTTTATTTGAAGACATATTCCTAGAGTCCAAGATAATGACCATGAGGCAGAAAGTTCCATCTCTGCTGTAGTTGGAAAAGTTAGACGCCACCATGCAAATGTACAAAACATTTTACCCTCTTAAATCTAAGGCAGCCAGACAAGGCTCTTCCTCTATTTATACTGCTAATTAGAAACATTGGGGAGAGATGCGTTCAGATTTAACATTATGGAAGAGGGCGTCTCAAAAAGCCTTCAAAAGAAATGGCACGAAGGCGCGTTCCATCCCAGCCCCGTGACACGGGGTGCTGCTGGCTCCGGGTTAGTGCTAGGCGCTGGCCGCCTGCCTTCCTTTCCTGGCCTCTGCCTCCCAGGCTACTGGCCTCCCCAAAACCATGGTGCTCCATTGTAGAATTATTCAAGGTGGCTAAAATATTCTTGCATTATAAGGAAAAATTAAACATCTGGGTTTGTTTTCTAGTCTGATTCATGATCAAGTCTAAAAGAGACAATTATGGAGACTTTAAAAAATTATGTTGAACCATCTGATATCAACTCTGGATATAGTGGAACAGCCTGGAGAAACCCTACTTCCTCGCTGTCTATCAATAATGGCTGGTTAGTTTCTCCCTGCCCTGCTTATGGGCAAAACGAGGCTCACTGCCTGGTGCTCCAATAGGCAGTGCTTTTGCAACAACTTTCTTCCGTCTGTTACCCTAGGCTCTGACCAGTGCTGGGGCTCCTGCTGCCCCCACCACAGACGGAGAGCCTCCCAGTGCACATCGGGGCAATCTGTGGGCTCAGCTGAGCTGGCGCTATCTCTCGGTACCAGCACCGGGCCACTGAATCAACTGATGAAGAGTCCAGAAGAGCAAAAGCGGTTTCCTGGAATGGCTTCCCTGGAGACCTGAGTCATCTCCAGCTGCAGTTCAATTTTTAATTTTGAAATTAAACCAACCCACGAGCTCTTCCTTCCAGTAGCCAATTCTCCATGCTCTGCACCCATGAAAATCACATGTATAGCACTAAATGGGGAGTGTGGAGGAACAGAAATATTTCCCATTGTACTTTTTCCTGCCTCTCCTAACTAGAGAATGTTTCTGTGTGTTTCCTGAGCCTTCACGTTCGGGAGAGCAGCAGGATTACACGATGCTAAACGCAGCCAGACCCCTACGAAAGATGAACAACTTGGGGGCACAGCGTTTGGCAGAACTTTCCCTATTTGTCTTAATTTTCTTCTCCCCTTCTTCCATCCAGATTTCTTTTTTTTAACAACAATTACCTCTCTGCTAAATAAACTTAAAATATGCTGCTCCATAGAAGATTGGTCAATGGAAGGAAGTGCCTTCCTTCACATGATGCTAAAATATACGCTTAGAG
Organism: Aselliscus stoliczkanus; assembly: GCA_033961575.1. Lineage (NCBI taxonomy): Eukaryota > Metazoa > Chordata > Mammalia > Chiroptera > Hipposideridae > Aselliscus > Aselliscus stoliczkanus. Next base: position 174,534,147 of record CM066731.1, read on the forward strand.
TCATGTGCTTCCCAGATTCCTGGTCCCAGGGGGTTGCCCCTGGGAACACACTGACATCTGCGGCAGCACCCAGGAAAGGCCGGCTTGGCTTCACTCCCTGCTCTGTGACCTCAGGCCAGGAAGTCACCTCTCATTCCAAATGGCAAGGGGGTAGAGAAAGCATCCACCAAGGCAGGCATTTTTTGATAATTCAAATAATCCAATGGAAATCATATTTGCCAACCAGAGAGCAGGCCTCTGTCTTAGTCATTCCTGTCCCCTCCCTGAGCCCCAAAGCTCTCCACCTTAGAGCACAGTAGGGTGTATTAAGCACAGAGACCAAGCAGGAGGTTAGGTTTCTTCGCTCTGAGCCAGAATGCTGTAACTCAGCATCCGGACAGTGGCCATCCCAGACTAACCATCAGAAGTCAGAGAGTCAGCGATGTATTTGTAATTAACAACTATTTAAAATGGGACATTCATAATTATAGCTTGTGTGAATTTTTTAAAAATACATTCAATCAAGCGGCCTATTAGAAGCAAATAGCAAAGGGCAGATAATGAGAAGTTTGACCTACTGGATCAGTTCATCTTAACATCCCCTCCAGTTCCAAATTTCAAGAATTCTGCATGACACAGCACAGCATGAATATGCAAACTGGCTTTGTTAATTTAAACTTTTCATAGTAGATATTGGTACAACATTTCTTTTAAAAGGTGACTGCGTAATGCCCTCGTAATGAAATGATTTTAGAGTACAGAATGCCTCATTTCAAGGAATAGTTGCACCTCAATAGACTCTTACCTGAGCCTAGAAGAAAATAAAATTCTAACTTTACACCTACTTCAGATAAAATTATGTACTGAAACCATGTCTACATGGGTCCTAACGTTACCCAGGAGCTCTGCTGCCATGCCTCCCAACCAGAAGCCCCACTCAGAGAAGCCAGCACCACTTGGTTCTACAGCTGGAGTGATACACCGCCCTCTAGAGGACAGAAAGCCAGACTGCATTTTCAGGAACCGCGTTCTAATGCACAATTTCATCTCCTTTCCCAAGTAGACCTATGAGACCAGTAGATCTTAAGAGAGAATCAACATAATGAATTTCTGAAGAGAACCCCTCTTTGTAAATCAGGATGCTGTGGATGCAACCTGAGTGTGAGACAGCCGTTACCCCTGGTTTAGAGGAGTCAGGCAGTGTCTTTTCAGTAAAAGGTAGGATTAACTCCCAGAATTTTTACACCGGAAAGAGAGAAACCATATCTAGACATGGGGGGATGAAGACAGCAGTCCTTGACTAACTCGAAGCTGTACGAATTTTTAAGCTTCCCTGCTTTGAAAATTGAAGCATTTGGAGCTTTCGTTTCCTTAGCCAGAGCTACTAATAAAAATTTTTTTAAGTGTCCGGTCGCTCCTCATGTCGTCCAGTATGTCTGAGTGGTGTGTTTTCACTGCCTGCTTTCCACAACTAGGAGACCACGACAAGTTTGCTCCCAGAGGTCTCTGGGAGAAAGCTGCCTGGTACACAGCACCCCATTCAGAGCGGGACGTGTCATTCAAGGTCCGATTCTTCTCCAAGAAATAACAAATCCTCAGGTTCTTCCAAAAAGAGCAAACTTTCAAATAAAACTTTTGGCTGAAGTTATTTACAACATGCCTGCAAGACAGTCGCATGCTACAATATTCATGACATGCTGGTGAATTTTAAATCCCAACTGTGGAATGTCACATAAAAGTGGGTGGTGACCCAGACTTCATTTGTTTGTCTAAACACTGAGCAAGGAGACAGATGAAGCCTCGATGGCAAAATGTCTCTACCAAGCTTCAAAGGGAAAGGAGGGCTGATTTCGAGCTGGATTTGATCAGTGGGGTCTGCAGCCCCCTAACCCAACACTAAGGTCAGATGGGGAGCCTCATTTCAGCCACAAATTGGTTACGGGCCATGGATTGACTAGAGGGGTTTCTTCCTGCTCTATCATCAGTGATGTCTTAGGTTCTAAGCTTCAAAATCACAAAGGCACCATGTTGACAGAACGAGGTACAGTGACTCCTAAACATGTTAGACATCAAAGGAAGTACAGAAAAACAGATAGTTCCTATTCAGAAAGATGCTATCAAAGATGTCGTTAGGACCCAAGTTGAACATTCACCACGAACCCCGTCACCTGCGGGCCACAAGCAGGGTGAGGGGGCACACACCCTCTCAAGTGCTGAAAGAGCCAGGGCCAAGGGCTCACATTCTAGAGGCTTCCCCAGCCACCTCCCAGGACAGTGGAGTGGCCACACCCTCCGATGCTCCAGTTGGAAAAAGGCAGCACAGCCATACTTTGCCACCCTGCTATGACATCCTTTCCCAAGTCCTCTTCTCCACCCCATGTCCTCTGAATGGTTTTCTCACTGCCATGAGCAGGGAAAGGAACAAGTAAACCCATGGGAATAAAAAACCCTTGTCTCAGCGAACAAGATGCCGAGACCACATGACCCTTCTTATATTTTGAATTCCTACAAAAGCCCCTCACCTCCCCGGCTCAATGCCTTCACCCTCAGCAACGAGCCTGCACAAGAACGAAGCAAAATGCAGGTCCCATTTTCTGGGCCCCATCCCCAGGGGTGGCCTGAACAAAGGAGGCCGCTCAGGTGATCTGCTCATAGAGGCGATGTCCATGCCTACGGGTCAGCTGGCTTGTCCAGCACTTCTTTCTCTGTTCCTTGGTAGAGCCTTAGGGAGCACAATTTTGCCACTACTTTTAGTAAAATGTGATGGGAGGACGTTATCTTTCAGGGGGAACAAATCAAATAGCACATTGCAACTCCAGAGGTAATTAGTTTGGGATCCCCCGTTGCTAGGCCACCTGCTTTCCTGAAATGGTAAAGATTTCATTGCCATCTCAGCCACCTGCTGATCCTGTGGCCTCAGCAAGTAATTTAGCACCTCAGAACCCCAATTCTACAACTTTAAAACTAGGGAACCACGCCTCAGTGGTTTCCAACCAAGACCTCATCATCCATCTTTGGTGGCCCAGCACAGAACCCAGAGGTTCCAATAATGTCCAACAGCCAACCAGCTCTCAATCTAGTTTTAGTTAGAAACAAAGAATACTTGATTTTAAAGCCCTTCTGTTCAGGTTTTTGAAGTATTAAGAAAGGGTCCCCTGGGAGGTTGGGGGATCCCATGTTGAAAATTATCTACATGAGCTCCGTCCACACTGGCAGCTCTAAGGTCCTGCAGTTCTCAGGGAGACATAGCTGTGCACAGGCCGAGAAGCTGGCTGGCACGGGTCAACACCCCTGCATCCCCTCGGGGTGCAGGATGCTCCCCTTCACTCAGAGTACTTTGTCCTTGGGGTCCAGACCAGCTCTAAAAGTGTACCTTGGGGTGATTTTCTCACACTCCCCAATACTCCCCTGGGCACGCCCAGCACCCACCCCCCTTACCCACTTCAGCCCCAGTTGATTTCCTAACACAGTAAAGCCCTTGAAACAGGTCCCCAGAGCAGGCTGGCAACTGTCAGGGAACACTTTCCATCCTGGGCGAGAGGACTGAGCCCCACCCTCCCGGCCAGGGAACAGGCCTTGGGCCTCCCGCCTGGCACCCGCACCACATCTGGGCAGCACAGGCCGGCCCGTAGTCCCAGGAGCCCTGTTTTGTCCACTGGGCGTGCTGCCCAACCCCAACGCCTTCTCCTCCGCTGAACCCTGCAGCTCCTTTAAGCCACCTCTGAGGACAAAGCCTTCCACAGTGACTGCAGGTTCCTGAAAAGATGAAGCCCCAGTGGTAATGGCTGAGGAACTCGACTTGGCCCTGAGCCAGGACCCAAAGTCCCCCAGGCCCCAGAAGGCCACAGATGTGCTCCATCAGCCGCCGCCCAGGCCAGGCCCAGTGGGGCAGCAAACCTGCCTGACGTACCTGGCGGCGTGGTCTCCCCGAGGTACGGCCCCACAGGTAGCTCCCTGAATCCTGGCAAAGACACTTCTGCTAACAAAGCAGATTCCAGAGGGGTTTTAGGAGGAGGAGACAGCATCCAAGAAACGGTGAGCGAAGGCGCTTCCAAGCGCACGGGCGAGCGTGGAAAGCCACGGAGCCCCACAGCTGCAGGCCGGGTCCACACGGCCTCGACCCAGCCACACAAACCCAGTCGCCACACACTGAGAGAAACACCAGCTGAACCTCCCAGAGGCCAGCAACTTGTAAAGAAAACTGTCACGGCGTCAACCTGAGAGCCACCTAGGACCGGTCACAGGGCTGACAGCATTCCCTTCCTGTCCACAGGCTTGGGGGAGAGCGGGCAGCCGGCACTCACCCTGAGCAAGCCTGAAGAGGTGTGTGTCCCTGGGCTGCGATATTCAGTTTCGCTCCACCTGACGCATGCTTTTCCCACTCACAGTGTCTCCTCTTTCCGCCGCGGAGGGGACCCGAACCGCGGAGCTAAACCCCCTTTGCGGTCCTTGCAGGAGGCTGGGGCGCAGGAGAGCTGAGCGGCCCCGGGTGGAATATTGAGCTCCAAACTGGACCGTGTCCAGGGTACAGTCAGGGCTTCCTCGGCTCCTCCCCCTCGTCTCCCCTCCTCCAGAGCCCCCTCCGCCTCCCCACCGCCCTGCCCCAAACTGTAAATGAAAACCAGACTCTGTGCTCTGCGGCTCCCACCCCCGCCGTGGGCTGATGTCACTCTGAATGCTGTCTTCACCCTACAAGCGTTTCGCTGGACTCCTGCAAACCCCACCTCTTGAAAAAAAAATCCACTTCTACTCGTCACCTTTTGGGCTGGGCCCCCAGTGGGTATCCATGGTTTTCCTGCAGTGTTTTCCACCACCCTCCGAAAGGGAAACAGGAAATGCAGTCGCCCCCCTCCACCCTCACCACGCCCTCCCGTTTCTTGAAGTTTCTGAATTGAGACTTCTCCTAATAGCCTCCCCCTTTCAAATATAAAAACCAGCAATTCAAGTCGCCTGGGCTTTCTGCTAACCAGAGCTGTTTGCCAGTGAAAAGGCAAGAACAGGAGGCCGCGTGGTCTTTTCTGCAGTCCTGTGTGTAAGGATGCTGATGGAGAGGCTAAGGACCCCGGCGAGGGTGCGTACAATGGGAAAGAGAACGGTTCCTGCTCAGAGCTCCAAGAAAACTCTTGAAAAAGAGCTTGTGTTTCTCACAAGGCTTTGCACGCTCCACACATTTGGCTACATGTCATCTCTGATCACGAACATCACCTCCCCAAGCTCTCTCACATAGATACATGTGGTTTTTTGGTTAGGTGAGATTATGATCCCATTTTACAGATGAGACAAACCTGGGTTCAGAGCAGAGCACAGAGCTGGACACCCCCAAACTTCTCAACTGCTCTCCCGTCACATGGCCCCTATGAAAAGTCAGCTACCGTGAAATATCAAGAGACATCTAAAGGGCGCTTTTGGCCTTGGAGGCCTTCCAAAGCCAAGTTTAGAGAGTAAAGACATCATTAATCCCTTTCCACGGAGTATCTCCTTCCAGTTTAGGGGAGAAGGGGAGACAGTACACGCGAGACCATGCCTGCTCCGTCCTGCAGCCTCGGGGCCTCCAGGCTGACCCTTCTCTGCACCCCAGGGTTCAGCTCGTAGAATGTCGGGTTAGAGGACAAGGATACAGGCCTGCATTATGACACGTCCCTGCTTGTCACAGGAAGATGAAGAAGAAATGAGCAGTGGCTCTGAGTAGGAACCCATGTGACACATGGAAAGGCCCACATTCAGAATAGCTAAGACACTGTTTGGTGTTAGGGGAATAAGGTTTGAGGAAATAGGAACAAACCCATTCAATCAAGAACCGTACTCTATAATATTGAACTGTCACTAATCGCTGATGATCTAGACCCTGTCCAATACTGCCTGTGGCTCCGAAAACTTCTGGGGGCTGGTGGCAGTGGATGGCAAGCCTCCAGCGTCTTCCTTTGTGTTCATTAGCGAGAGCAATTTGGCTCCTATGGTTTCCTCACATAACTACTGAGATTTGGGATTCTCACTGAAATGTCCAGTTCATCTGTAGCCCCTGATCCCAAGAAGAAACCACGTAAAACATCAGAACTCACCTAAACATTGATGATCCTGGGTAGGGGCCTGGCCGCCCGAGGGGCCTCAGGAGCCACAGTCTCTCCAATCAGCTTCCGCTTGGGAGTCGGTTTGAACTGGCCCTGGCCCTCCTCCATTCCTTCCACGCGGACCACTAAACACCAGTGTCCCAGGCTCCTTGCAGTGGGGACTCCAAGGGAGCTTAGCGCTCCCTCAGATGCACTGCTGTCACATGGGGAAGGTGGACACAGCCTCTGGCCACTTTTCCGCTACTTCGGCTGGACTTGTTGCTTCCGGCAATCTCGGTGTGGAGATGCCGGGGAGCCTGCCCCAGACCCCTTTCCAGGGTGGGGACCCACCCCAGCCACTGTGCAACTTTGAGGGGACTTCCCTGGGCTGCCGGGGAGCTGCCTCTTCTGGAGACATCGTGGAGTGTGTGGTAGGCAGAATGCTAAGGGAGACTCCAGCTTCTGGGGTGCTGAGCGGCAATGGGGGAGCAGCAGCTGGGCTCAGCACCCCAGAGCCCCATCACTGGCTCCCGGAACTGAAGGGAAGTTCTGAAGGGAGTAGCAGCAGCCAGACCCCAATTTCCAGCTGGGGACGCCCCTCCCCCATCTGTGTTCCCTATCCCTGGATTGTGCCAGTGCCACCCTCACCCTCACCCCGTCTCCCCACCTCCCAAGATGGGCCAGACAATGATGCTGGGATATGCTGGGTGTCACTGCCCGAGGCCCAGCCCCCAGCCCACTCCTCTGGCCCTCCCCAACAATTCCCGGCCACGAACCCCTTTCTGCCCTCAACAGCGAGGGGGGTTCTCTTCCCTGCATGGAACCCCAGCTGGTGCAGGTGTATTACGTCAGCTATAAAGTTCTGTTCAGTTCTAAAGGCCTGTGCTCATACGTTTCATATGGCAGACAAAAAGAAAGAAAGAAAGAAAGAAAGAAAGAAAGAAAGAAAGAAAGAAAGAAAGGAAGGAAGGAAGGAAGGAAGGAAGGAAGGAAGGAAGGAAGGAAGGAAGGAAGGAAGAAAGAAAGAAAGAAAGAAAGAAAGAAAGAAAGAAAGAAAGAAAGAAAGAAGGAAAGAAAGAAAGACTAGGCCCAAATGGGTCTGTAGAGGCAATTTGTATTTGGTTAGTATTGTATCTGATTAGTCTCTAGCTCAGTCATACACGAGTTTTTCCTTACCTGGCATCCTCTGTGCCTTTGAGTCCCTTCTCTTGGAAAGACACAACATTTTTACAATGAGTCACAATGTTTCATGTGTGCCCCAACAAGATGTGGATGCATACACTTCAGTGGAAATTGTTGGGTTTTGGAAGAAATGTGAAATGATTTCTCCTCAAATACCATCTCTTCATTGTAATTCAACATAGGAAGTCAGTGCTGATGGAGAAGAGATAACACAACTCACGTGACCCTGACTTTGTAAGTGGCCTCTCGGTGGAGGTAGAAACCATTGAGCTGGTGGGACTCTTCAGAAATGTTACTGGCAGACCCCTGGGAGTAGGGACTTGGATGGCTCACAACCAGCTTCCAGGACTGAGCTTCCAGAAGTCCACATGAGCAAAGCCCTTTTCCACTTTATATCTTTAATAATCCTCCCCCAGATCACTTCCCTACCAGCATCCCCATCCCATCACCATAACAACCAGCATCCCATAACAATCACGGGTAGCTTCAACAGACTTGATGGGACCCAGAAGCCCACCATTGTGACTGCTGTCCCCAGTTGAGAGATATGGGACCTGGGGTCCAGCCCGCTGAGCACATGATCCCTACACAAGCCAAGAGGTGCCTCACCACCTTCCATACTCAAAAGACCTTTTCTGGGTCACAGCCCACACCCCCAACTTCTCAGCCCCAGGGATACTGCTCGAGACCAGAAGGATCTTCCCAACAGGCATCAAAAAATTTGGCAAATGGGCCGGCCGAGTGGCACGGTGGTTAAGCGCTGGTTTGGGAAGCCAGCAGCCCTGGTTCGGGTCCTACATATGAGGGCTAGTGACACTGCCCTCTAAAAAAAAAAAAAATTGGCAAGTAACAAGCAGACCTGACAATTATACCATTATGAGTAAAGGAAAATCCCAGTTCGACATAATTGTGCCCCAATCTTGAAAGATGGGGAGTGTCCCTTCATTTGCCAGCAGAGGATGGGATTCCCGAGTTCATACAGACAATCCTGAGCATGAGGTCCCGCACATGTTGATGCCTGGGAAACACTGAGCAAGAAAGAAAAGGAAAGTCAAAGGCGTTTCTGCCTCTGAGATAAAAACCAAATTCCTGGAAGAGGCCGAGCCTGGGAATGGGGGGAGAGCCTCAAAGCCTCCCTGTGCGCCTGCAAAGCCCCCCGTTCAGAGCTCACAGCAAGCGTCTGCCTCTGCGGTCATGTTCATGGCGTGCTTATTGTTGGGAGGCTGGAGGCTCATCTTCCTGGAGAGGGGGATGTGAGATTCCAAAGTCACTTAAAGTGAAATGCTCCAAAGAGGCAACTCTACTATTTCAAGAGAAGAAGGAATGTGAGCCCAACCAAGAAGGAGGAGTTGAGGTTTCCACTGACCCCACAGCTGGAGGGCAGCTGGGATTCCTCATTCCATCCCCGGCCCGTTGTCAGCCTCCGTAAGCAGCATAGCGGAAAGTGGGAACGAGGATCCAGTGCCTTCTGGCCACTAATGAACTGCAGGTCTCGGGCAAATCAGCTAAGCTTCCTGGGCTCAGTTTCCTCATTTGCAGAAGGAGTGGTCGCTGTCACCACAATGGCAGGACTGGTCGGGCCCCGACCCCGTGGGGCTGTAGCACCATATCGGCCTCTGCCTGACTCCAGCCCCTGCTCTTCCCCGGCCCCAGGCTGCAGCCACCGACTCCCACCTCTAGACTCCGCCCACCCGACCTAGTCAAGGCTGGAAGGGGCGTGGTGTGCGCAGTGCCCCGCCCCCACGCTTGGTGCACACAGAGGGCTGCACTCCTCCCGCTGGTCTACTCTACCATTCAAATAATGCTGTTGCAGCAATTTCGGAGAGTCTAAAAGTAGGTGACATTTCTCACCAACTACCAAAGCATAGCAGGCTATAAAGGAAACTACACTGCCGGTAGGGGACAGACACCGGTTATGTCATTTGTCTAGACCACACTTCCCTTACTTTGGGAAAAGCCCTTTCCCTACTTTCATCATGTGTTTCAAAGGGGAGCTGCCGTCTTCCCACAGGAGCTTCCAGCACCACCTCCACTACGTGACCCCGAGATGGGTATGGGACACACCTGGTCCCAGCTGAGCCCTTCCCCAGGGTTTCCAGCTTGCGCCGACAGCCGACTGTCTTAGGACCCCTTTGATGTGATCCCAGGAGCTATCATGTTTGCAGCCATGTGAAGGAAGCCAGCCGGAGAGAAGGGAACAGGAGAGAAGGAGAGCCACCATCACTTTCCTGCTTCCAGACTCCCTAAGACCAAGCCCGCCCCATAGTTTGGTCTCCCTCCATCCATCTCAACTCTCCCTTTGGTTATGTGAGCCCAAAACTAGTCTTTTTATATGCTAATTCGAGCTAGGTTTCTGAAATATGCACCCCAAAGAGTCCTGCCTGATGCCTTAATTAAAACCATTCACAGGGCAACTTTCTACTCTAAGTCCTAGGCTAGCAGGTCAGTCAGGCTGTTGCCATAAATACCGCGGTAATTCCATGATTACTTCTGTTGTAAAAAATATACCTCGTCTTGATTTTCCTGAAAACCATTTTTCTAATCAAACATACAGGAAGTGAAGTCTTTGTCGCTGAGTGGCACGCGGACTCAAACCCTGAAATGGAAACTACACATTCAATGTGTTCACTGAGGCATCCCCCTGCCAAGACGTGGCAGGAGCAGGGTGGGGGTGAGGGGGTGGTGTTGGGTCCCACAGCCAGCCTCTGACTTTAAGGTTTGGAAAACACCTTGTAACAATACACATTCTTGCAAAGAGATGCCAAACAAGAGGAATTTTATGTTTATCTTGAATCAGAATCAGTAACTTTTGGGGAATATGGGAGCCCCTCCACTTGGGGAAATGAGAAGATTGCTTTAAGTAGAAGTAATATGCCAGCATTGAGCTGCCTCTGGGAAAATCTGTGTAAAGTTGCCCAGTTAAAAATATAGCATTTTTCCCAGAATTTTGAGAGCTATAAACCATGCCAGCTGATTAATTTTAAGGATGGCAAATCCAAATGGGAGAGGGGCTAAGAAACTGTTTGTAGTTGATTGAAATTAAAAAATTTTAGCAAGAAAATGTTTGGTTTTATAATTATTAAACTACACTAAAGTTCCCATTTGACTTTTTGTTTAACTTTGAAATATACATTTCATTTGTAAAGGATGGGTGGATTCTTCTTTTTTGAACGATCATCTTAGCCTCCAGATTGATTTTCTCTTAGGCTTAAAATCAAACATCTACCCATTTTAACCTCACTATCATCTCAGTTATTCAGCCAATGTGTACGGAGAGGCGATTGTGTGAAAAAGCTGAGCCAGGAAATGGAGGTGATGCCCAGAGGAATCAGACACGGAGACTTCCCTCTAGAATCTTTCATCCCAGGCAAGACCTGGGACCAAGGAAGAGGCTTGGGGACGCGCCGAGCAAATGCTTGAGGAGGCCAGAAGAGGGCGCCCTCAATTCCATCTGGGAGACTTCAGGGGTCTGGAAGCTGTGACCTTCGCTGAAGGGCCTGAAAACTAGCCATTGGACCATGCGGAGGTAGGTCCCTGAGGAGTGGGAGGCTCCGGTTAGTTTTGAAGAGTGAGCTGAGGCTGCAAGCACAGGGTTAATTGGAGTCTGAGTGGGAAGGCCACGGGCCCCTAGATCCTGCCTCATGCTGATCACTCCTTCCTCACCCCAACAAGAATCAGGAGGTTAATTTCAAGAGCAAAGACGCTCCAGGCCTGGAAACATGGGCCGTAGAATAAGGCAAGGGTGAGACCCTAACCTCACAGCAGGGTGTTGAGTAAAATCTCTATATGGAAAAGGACCATCCCCTCCAAGCTCCTTGACTCCTCAGCCTCCATAGCAAGCATCAGGTGTCACACAGTCCCTGGAACAATGTCCTAGAACTTCTGAAACAAAGTGCCACAGACAGGGGGCTTAAAACAACAGAAATGTAGTCTCTCTCAGTTCTAGAGGCTGGAAGTCCAAAATCAAGGTGTCAATGGGGACATTTCCAGTCAAGATGATGAAATAGGTAAACACTGTGCTCACCCTCTCTCAGGACCACATCAATTACAACTAAACATCGGAACAGCTATTATTGAGAATCGCCTGAAGTCTAGCTGAACTAGCAACTAGTTGAAGCCCTGCAACTACAGACATACAAAAGAAGCCACCTCGTGGCTGGTCCCACACCTAAATGTGACCACTAAAACTCAGGAGGGATATCTCCACTGCAGAGGTTGTCCCGCCCCAAGAGCAAGGGGTCCCCTGCCCATACTAGGCTCCCCAGCCCAGGGTTTCAGTGCCAGGAGAGAAGTCCCCATAACTCTGGCCGTAAAAAAACAGCAGAGATTGTGCCTGAGTGGAACAGAGCAGGACAGAGGGCAGCTGCACTCCCAGGAGCTCCTCCTAAAGGGCCCACACATGGACTTACTTGATGATGGACTCACTCACTCTGAATTCCAGCACTGGGGCAGCAGCTCCAAAGGCACCAGGGACAGATGGGGAGGAACTGAGTTGTCTGGCCTCAGGACAAGGGCTGGAGGGGCAGCTTTATTCTGGAGGGAGGAGCTGGCAAAAGCCATTATTTCTTTGTTGAGCCCTCCCCCTTCCTGGCATGCAGGCTCAGGCGGCTGCCATAGCTGAGTCTTCCTCAAGCTGACTATCGCCTTTCATCTGCCTTGCCCTAATGATTCCCTGAGAGCCCAACCCACCCAACTATTAGGCACATCCAAGTCACTTCCAGTGGCTTTTCCCTACAAATGACCTGTCTATTTGCAGCTCATGCTGCAAACGTTCCTAAAATCTCTCAAAGGTCCACAACACCCAAACAAGCAGCATTTGGCTTTGGCATATCCCATACCTCAAGCTGAGCAGCCCTAAGCCCAGCACTAGTGGCAGCTGACCTCAGTTTGCCAATTGGCCTCTCAAGGCACCTCCAAGTCTGGCACAGGTGACAGCCATCTGCAGGTTGCTCTGTGGTTCATAACAGTGGCCCCCAGCAAGGCACACGCTGCAGCTGAACTTGGCCTGAAGTGGGTCCCCTCCCAGATGGCACCAGGGCTGGCATGACTAATGGCCAGCTTCTTTTCGAGTCAGAGCATCACCCTGACCTGCCTCCAAGAAGGACAAACCGTAAGCAGACTGGTCAGGCACCAGAGCCCCGCTAAAGTGAACCCTGCTCTGTAGGGTCAGCCTGCACCACAGCTCCTCCACTGTAGCCATGGCCAGTCCACACAACCAATCAGCCCAAGGCTCAATCCCTCCCATTGATGTGCAAACAGCAACCTCAACTACAGCTCAACAAAGCTCAACTACAACAGGAGGCACACACAACCCACACAAGGGACACACTTGGAGCAGCCATCTTTAGTGACCAGGGAGACTGCACCACTGGGTCCCACAGGACACCTACTACATAAGACCATTTTACTAAGACCAAGAGACATAGCAGCTCTACCTAATACATAGAAACAAACACAGGGAGGCAGCCAAAATGGTGAGTCAAAGAAACACATCCCAAATGAAAGAACAGAACAAACCTCTAGAATAAGAACTAAGCAAAATGGAGACAAGCAATCTACCAGATGCGGAGTTCAAAACACTGGTTATATGGATGCTCAATGATCTCAGTGAGAACTTCAACAAAGAGATTGGACACAAAAATGGAGATAGAAAACATTAAAAAAAAAGAACCAGTCAAAATGAAGAATACAATAACTGAAATGAAGAACACAATGGAGGGAATCAACAGTAGATTAGATGAAGCAGAGGACTGAATCAGCACTTTGGAAGAGAAGGTAGCATTAAAACACCCAATCAGATAGCAAAAAGAAAAAATAATCCCCAAAAAATGAGGATAGCTTAAGCGGCCTCTGTGACACCATCAAGCATATCAACATTAGCATCATAGCAGTACCAGGAGAAAAGAAAGAGCAAGGAAATGAAAACCTGTTTGAAAAACTAATGACAGAAAACCTGGCAAAGGAAATAGACATACAAGTCCAGAAAGTGCAGAGAGTCCCAAACAAGGTGAGCCTAAAGAGGCCCACACCAAGACACATCATTATTAAAATTTTGGGTTAAAGACAAAGAGAGAATCTTAAAGGCAGCAAGAGAAAAGCAGTCAGTTACCTACAAGGGAGCTCCCACAAGACTGTCAGCTAATTTCTCAACAGAAACTTTGCAGACCAGAAGGGAGTGGCAGGAAATATTCAAAGTGATGAAAAGCAAGGACCTACAACCAAGATTATTCTACACAATAAAGCTGTCATTTAGAATCAAAGAACAAATAAAGAGCTTCTCAGACAAGAGAAAACTGAAGGAGTTCATTACCACCAAACCAATATTACAAGGAATATTAGAGGGACTTCTTTAAGATGATAAAAAATAAAAAAATATGAATAAAATGGCAATAACTACATATCTCTCAGCAATGACTTTTAATGCAAATGGATTAAATGCTCCAATCAAAAGATAACATGGCTGAATGGATTCAAAAGATAAGACCTTCACATAAGCTGCCTACAAGTCTCACTTCAGATCAAAAGATACACACAGATTGAAAGTAAAGGGATGGGGGCCGGCCGAGTGGCTCAGTTGGTTAAGAGCTCACTCAAGAGTGCGAGCTGAGCTCTGAGCAACAGCAGTTCGATGCCCAGCCCGAGCTGAGCTGCTGCTGAGCTGCCAACAGGTGGCAGGATGGCTCAGCTAAAAAAAAGAAAGAAAGTGAAGAGATGGAAAATGATATTTCAAAAAAAGGAAATGGGAAAAAAAATGCTGGGGTAACAATACATACCAGACAAAATGGACTTTATAACAAAGGCAACAACAGGAGACAAAGAAGGACCCAGTAACCCCACTTCTGGGTAATTATCTGGAGAAACGCAAACTAAGAAAGGAGACCAGGAAAGAGGAAAAGGAGGGCTCTGGCAGACAGGGATCCAACAGAAAAGGCAGGAAAGGGCATTTCCAAGTGGGTTATAAGCAGATAAGGAGCAACAGCTTGTGCAGCCAGCCTGGAAATCCACGGGCTGGGACCAGAACAAGAGGATGGGGTTCCAAATGGGAGGCCCCCAGAACTTAGAAAACAGATAGGTTAGTGTTGTGTTTGATGATTATTGAAAGGCATTTGGAAGAGAAATAGGAATAGGTACGTAGACAAGAAAACCAAAGAAGACATTGGTGACTCATGATCACTCTTGTGACATGGTTATCAGTAGGGAGAGGGGGAACAGTGGACATAAGAAAGCTAAGCACTCACTTCCACAGAACGAAGTCAGAAGACGTTTGTGATTGAAAAAGCTGAAGACACTACAAGCACTTCACATAGATAAATGATAGATAGATGATAGATAGATAGATAGATAGATAGATAGATAGATAGATAGATAGATGATAGGTAGATGAGAGATAGATAGATAGATAGATAGATAGATAGATAGATAGATAGATGATAGATAGATAGATAATTTCAGGAATGGTGGGATAGAGGGCTGCTGGGTTTGGTTTATAAAAAATGAACAGTTTTTAAAAATAAAGAAAAAATCAGGAAGAAAATTAAATAACTAAACTGTGGGTTTAATACTAAGTTTCAGATTTCCTGAGGATGATTAAAGGGTGGAAAATTGGGAGAGGGTCCCTAGCAATGGCATCAAGTTTATATGTCCCAAAGCACTACTATTCAATTTGGAGAAATGGGCTTTGAAACAGTGCCAGGCATAAATTCATACAGACTCATTTCCATCATTTAAAAAAAAAAAGCGTTGGATGCATTTTCATAAAATCCACAATTCTTCTCTTCGAAATACCTTGGAAGACAATTGTAAGAATCGAAACAGAACCCAGGGGTGTTTGCCTACGTCTTGATGTCCACAGTTAAGGAACACGCCTATAAGCAGAAGCAAGGAAAGACTTTACTAAAAATGCTTGTTTCTCATCTGTTTTTCTACAACCGAGTCTCTGTCGTGATTAAAACAGATTGTTTTGTGAAACGCATTCTAGCCTCATCAGAAACTGATAAGCAAACCGCACCCTTGGTGAAGTGTATGTGGAGTGGCCTGGGACACGGCGGACGGCAGGGAGCCACACCGTTTGCAAGCCATCCCTGATATTGACACGGGCTGGGAGGCTCGAGCTGTGTGCCATGCCAGTATGCCTTCAAAGAGCGTTTTTAATCATTCTTCTAAGACAGAGGGCTTATTTCGGGAAGGGTTCCAGACACTTCTAAACGTTTCCTATAAATATCTGGTTTTCATTAATTCTAAACGGATTGCTATATTCTGTGTTCCAAGGAATTTTTCCTGCTTAAAAAAGGTCAAGAGATAATTTTGAGAGCTGCTCCCCAAATACGCCTTCTTTTGTGAATGAAATTCACAGCAGCTTTGGTGTTTTTAAATATTTGACATGACACAGGCAAACCAGCTGAAGAACATCACACATGGGAACCCCGGCCACATCTATAGTTTCTCGTTCTTTCACTCTTTCACACACACTTTTGAAGCCGTAGACACTGCATGAAACCTAGGGGTTCCATCTGGTGAGTGACAAGTCCCGTCTCGCACAGTCCATGTGGAATTTGCAGTGTTCTCTGTTTTTCCCTTGTTTACAAAGAAGAGAGGGAAACACGCTGGGTGTGGCAGAGTGTATCATTGCTCCGCTAATATTCACTCTCTTCACCGGTAGAAGAGGATACATCCCCTCCAACTGCCATTCAAGTGCAGCACCTACCTGCCTGCAGTAAGCCCCGCCCACTGTCAGGCTGACAGCCTGAGTATCTCTGGCCAATGGGACATGAGAAGAGGGGATATGTAAGGAATTATCTCACCCCCAATCTACCACCCCTCTATATCTCCGAGACTGTTTCTGATTAGTTACTAATTTAAAAAGAAAAAGAAAATGGTAAAAGAAATGCATCCCAGATTTCTGCCGCTGTCTTACTCTCCTTCTGCTACAAAACCAGTGTGGCCCAAAGGGGAGCTGCTCCTCCAGGCTGCAGGGCACATGGACTCAATGCTGCAACCAACCCACAGCCACTCTGACGCAGCCTGACGAAGATGTGAACGTTCCGTGTTGAAAGCCACTAAGATTTGGTGTTTGTTATCACAGCAGAGGTGACTGGTGGACTAAGGTATTAGAATGATTGCAAGTTACTAGAATGATTGCAGTAATATATACTGCAAAGTTGGGGGGTAGTTCCCTAAGATATGTCTTATCTCAGTACCCTCTCTTTTCCGTAAATATGTCCAGTTTTGTGCTCCTCAAGGTCAAATGCTACTTGTAGCTTTTTAATCTGTCACCCCCAGGTTCTAAAAGAATGCCTTGAAAATTTCTGGAAAAAGCACTTATTTGCTAAAAGAAATGGTACTCCCCGGGGTCTGATAAGACATCACTTGCCACTCTGTTTTGTAATAACTTCCCAGAGAATCAATATATCACAATACACCCCTGGTTCTCTTCTGATTTGATTTGACTTTTTTTTTTAACAAGTATGATTTTAAAAAGAAAAGAAAAGTTATAATAAACAAATCTTTTGCCATTGATAAATTTAAACAAATTCAATACAGAAATTGGATAAAATACATAAAAATCACAACCATCCTTGGAGAAGGGGAGGGAAACAAAGGCCCAGAACCACCCTACAGAGATGCGAGTTCAGGGTCACCTCTCATGGGCCTGCACTCCCCCAGAAGATGGGCATTTCAGATGAGTTCTAAGACTCCTGAGTCTAAGACTCCTGCCAAGGAGTCATTGTCATCACTCCCACTCCCACTCCTCAGACGGGACACTGCCCATCTCCAAGGGAGTCAGGACACAGAGCCATTGAAAACCATCAGCTCATGTTGCATCCATGTTCAATGCCAATCCCCACAGGTGAGCATGCAGGTGTCAGGGAGGCTGTGGCAATCAGGCCCTCCCATTCACCCTCCCAACTGATTCTATGACATCTGTATTTTGCCTGTGAAGGGCTCTCTAGCTTAAATCACAGTGGTCCTTCCCTGGCAATTCGAGGGTGGTTTGGGTCCACCCCTTTAACTAGAAGCCCCTTCCTTGTCTCCTCTCCAAGTGGCTGTGCCTCCCAGTCCCAGAAGCTTCTGGTTCGACCCCAGAGAGGTCAGGCTTCTGTGGCGTAGAGTCGTCCTGGCTACCCAGCTCTGTTCATCGCAGGACATGAGGCAGGCTGAGCTTCAGCTCTTGAATCTGGTGTGACATTTGATTTTGATTCTGGTGTTCTCCACCACCCAATAACGCCACTCTTTCTCTGCCATCGGTGTCTCCCTGAGTCATTATCACAGTCTCAGCTCTCTTAGTCTCGGCAGGGGTGGGGGGTGGGGGGGTTCAGTCTCTGGAAGGTGGGGCCCAGGGCCAGGAAGCCTCACCTGCCGTAAGCTCTGAGCACTCTGTGGGGACTTCTGCCACCCCCATCAAGTGACAATGACCCGCATCGAGTTCACGGCCACACATGCTGTGCCTCATCTAACCACATGACAACCCCATGAGATACCACTGTCATCACTGGAATCTACCGATGAGGAAACTGAGGCTTGGAACAGCTGAGACACTTGCCCAAGTTCACCTTTCTAATAAATAGTAGGGCAAAGATTTGAACCCTGCACATCCCCCCAAGGGAAAAAAAATGAAGAAAGACATCACTGGGGCCCAGAATTCAGCCCTCAAGGTGCCTGGGAGTCGGACAGGCTCAGAGTGTCCCACGCCCCCAGGCCATCGTTTTAGTTTCCTCCTTCATTTGTAACTCTTTCTCAATACTCCTTCTTCTCCTTCCTCTTAAAACATCATGATGTCTGCCAAGATTAATTCTGTAAGAGAGCTGGAAGAAAATCAAGCTTCCTCAATTCCTAGCATGCGAACCAATGCCTTGCCAACCAAAACTACTGCTCACAATTTAATTGGATGCTGTCAGTTGGTGAAGGAGACAAACGAAAACTCCCGGCTTGCTCTTCAGTCTCATAAATGCCTCATTTCCCATGAGTCTTTTCAAACCACTGGTGCCACCGAAGAAGGAGAACCTCATATCATATCAAAATGCGTCAATTGATAGAATTAGAGAATTTGAGAACTGAAGGCCTCCTGAGAGACACATAGTACAAATTCTTCATTTTACAGATGAGGAAACCAAAGGGCAAGAAGGTGATGACCCATCAGGCCACAGGAAGATCTAGCCACAGAGCCAGCCCTGGAGCGCAGCCTCCCGGTTACTCATCCTGAGAGTCAGAGGGTCCCTCTCTATCACCTTCTCATTTTTCTGTGGCTCTCCCTATGAACTGCCACATTCTCTCACCTTTAGCCATAAACTTCATAAAAAGAACACTGACTTTTTCTCTATTCTGCCTATTTTCAGCCTCAAAATGTGGACGGCTTTTCACTCTTTAGATCTTTTCTTTTTTTTTCTATCATGAGATTTTTCTTCCACGAAATACATCAACCTTGGTTTTTCCCTCGTGTCATCCATATCATCTAAATGGCTCTGAGTCACATCCCTGCAACCCTCTTGGGGAAAAGAAACAATTTTCCTCTGTCCTTCCTTGCTAGCTTTCCTGCCCCAGGTTCATATCTAAGACTAGAACATTTGAAGTTTTGATACAGCTTTTAAGAATATTGTTTGGGGTCAAAAGTTTCCAAGATGATGAACATGTATGCAACCCAAGTCTGATGTACAAGGATTAGACACACGAAAAGTACAGGGCTGGGAGCAAAGTTCTCTTCTCCGATCAGCCCCCAAATAAGCAGGAACTTGTCCCAGAATTGGTGAGAACTTTTAGCAAAGGCTGCTGAACAGCCCCATTGGACTCTGGGGCTTGTCAGTGCCTTTAATCCACCCACCCAGCTTCCCGAGGCCTCATGGCCCCATTGGAACCCATCACCTTGGACTGTTCTGCTTCTCACCTTGCTCCCCAGTCCTGTCTCCATAGCACCTGGTTTTCTTAATGCTCATCCAGCACCAACCTGAGCTTGTCCCTTGGGCTGAAGAAGCCCAGGATGACAGAAACTTGGATCTTCATAAAGAAAGAAAGAGCATCCAAGAAGGAATAAATGAAAACAAAGTCTTTTGGTTGTCTTGTTCTTAGTAGATATAATAGATAACTACACAAAGCAATAACAGCAAGAATGT
Source organism: Aselliscus stoliczkanus (assembly GCA_033961575.1). Taxonomy (NCBI): domain Eukaryota; kingdom Metazoa; phylum Chordata; class Mammalia; order Chiroptera; family Hipposideridae; genus Aselliscus; species Aselliscus stoliczkanus. Next base: position 174,553,459 of record CM066731.1, read on the forward strand.
GTTAGGTGGTGCCAGTCCGTGGACATGGAATAAATGACAGGAAGTTGGAGGGGCCTGGAGGGCGGGATTGGGAAGATTGTTAGAAAAAGGCCGCACTGTCTGTGAGACACTATAGTGTTGCTTGAAAGGAGGCTGCGAGTTTTGGTAAATGTGTACAGCAAACTCTAGAACAGCCACTGCATTTCTTTTTAAAGATGCATAATCAACATACTTGTGGAAGAAAATAAAATCATATAAAATGCTCAGTTAAAACCACATAAGGCAAGGGCCGGCCGAGTGGCGTAGTGGTTAAGCGCTGGCTTGGGACACCAGCGGTCCCGGTTCAGGTCCCACATATGAGAGCCAGTGACACTGCCCTCAAAAAACAAAAACAAACAAACAAACAAAAAGAACAGATAAGGCATAAAAAGAGCAAAGAAGAAAGAAACAAAGAACAAGTATGATCAATAGAAAATAGTTACAAACATGGTAGATATTAATCTAACTCCATTGATAATCATTTAGAATGGAAGTAGTCTAACGGTGCTAAGTAAAGATAGAGATACTCAGAGTGGATTGGGTTTATTTTTAAGATTTTTTTGGAGAGTTGGGGAAGGGGAACAGCCAAGTTGTTGTTCTTCATACTTACTTGTGGAGGGCACAGCTAGCTCAGCTCCAAGTCCAGTCGCCATCCGGCCCCCCATCAGCAGCTCAGGACAGCTCAGAGCAGCTCAGCTTAAGGTGCTGTATTCAATTTTAGTTGCATGTGGGTGTAGCCCACCATCCCATGCGTGAGTTGAACCAGCAACCTTGTGGTTAGGAGCACATGCTCTCACCAGCTGAGCCATCCTGCCGCCTGTTGGCAGCTCAGTGGCAGCTCAGCGACAGCTCAGTTCAGGCACAGCTCACTGGCCCATGTGGGAATCAAACTGGCAACCCTTTTGCTCAGAGCTTGCGCTCTTAACCAACTAAGCCACTTGGCCAGCCCCAGAGTGGATTTTTTTAAAAGACCCAACTATGTGTTTTCTACGAGAATCCCATTGAAAATATAAAGATTCAGATAAATGGACAGTGAAAGGATAAAGATATGCCATGCTAACATTTATCAAAAGAAAGTAGGATTAACTATATTAATTTCAGACAAGCACTTTAGAACAAGGAAAAAAGTATCAGTAAAGAGGGGCATTACATGAAGATAAAGGAGTCAGTTCTCCAAGAAGAAATAACAATTTTTCACATGTAAGCACCTAACAGCAGAGTATCAAAATGCCTAAGGCAAAAGCTGATGAAGAGAAACCAACAAATTTGCTGTTATAGTTGGAGACTTCAATGACCCTCTCAGGAATTAACAAATCAATCAGATAACCAGTAAACATATAGGTAACCTGAACACCAATATTAATAAACTTGATCCAATTAACATTTATAAAATATCACATCAAACAACAGAAGAATAAACATTTTTCTCAAAAGTCACATAAAACATTCACAAAGACAGACCACACTTTGAGCCATAAAAATCACCTTAGCAAATTTAAAAGAATAAAAATCATATAAAGTATGGAATTAAGCTTTAAATCAGTAACAGAAAAATAGCTAAAAACCCAAATATTTAGAGATTAAACACATTTTTAAATGATACATGGGTCAAAGAAGTATCAAGAGAAATTACATATATTTTGAACTAAATAACAATGAAAATGTAATTTATAAAATTTTGTGCAATGCAGTGAAAAACAGTGCCTAGAAATGTGTAGCATTAAATGCGTTCATTAGAAGAAAGATCTAAAATCAATAATCTAATTTTCTACTTTGCACAAAACATCCACAGCAGCACTATTCATAATATCCAAAAAGTGGAAACAATCCACTTGTCCAACAACTGATGAATAGATAAATAAAATGCAGTCTATCCACACAATGGCATATTATTCAGCATTAAAAAGGAATGAAATCAAATATATGGTGATAGAAAGAGAACTGACTCTGGGTGGTGAACACACAATGTGATTAGATGATGTATTACAGTATTGTACACCTGAAACCTATGTAACTTTGCTAACAATTGTTACCCAATAAATTTTTTTTAAAAAAAGTAATGAAGTTCTGACACATGCTACAGCATGGATGAACTTTGAAAACATTAAATGAAAGAAGCCAATCACAAAAGGCTACATATTGTAAGATTCCATTTATATGCACTGTTCGGATAGGCAAAGCTATAGAAACCAAAAGATTAGTGGTTGCTTAGAGCTAGGAGGAGGAGAATAGAATAAAACAGGATGGGATGGGCTGGGACGCGACGGGACAGGTTGGGACGGGATAGAATGGAATGGGATAGGATGGGATAAAGGATAGGATAGGATAGGATAGGATAGGATAATACAGATTTTGTGTATCAATCAAGCAGTTGAGAAGTAACAGGCAGACAGGAACGAGAGGACTTAGTCTATAGACAGAGCTCCCCACTGGCTGGCCGTGAGACTTTGAGCTGGTCACTCTATCGGAGCTCGTTTTCTCTATGGTAAAATGAGAACAATTCTTCCACCTTTCTGGTCTCACGGGGTTGTCGTGGGGGTCCGCTGAGAAGAGTAAGTGAAAGAATTTTGCTTTGTTGTACACCTGAAGCTAATTTTTAAAAATTAATTAATTAATTAATTAATTTTAAAAAAAAAAGAATTTTGAAGACACAGGAGGTTCTAGCCGACGTAGCAGGTAAAATGACTCCGCATTTCATCCCTCCCCTCCTGGTCTCCCTGCCTGGAAAGCCCTCTGCCTTCTCCCCTGCCCAGAACATCTTTGACAGTCACTTCTTCCGTACAGCATCCTTGGCACCCAACAGAGTGGCCCCTCCTGCCTGCCATGGGGCCACCCACGGGTGGTACTTGCCTCCCCGTGTCATCACATCTGTTCACCCAGCACCCCCTGACCCACAGGACTGGGAGGGGGGAGCATGAGCGCCTGAGGGAGAGAGGGCCGGGTACCCTTGGGGGGAGGCGGATAGAGGGGGGCACCGACGGGGGGGAAGGTGGGCTGCCCCACAGGTGGGTGGGGACACACCCAAAAGATGACATGGTAGTGAGTAAGGGTGTGTGCAGGCGAAGGAAAGCCAGCTCTCCTCCTGCCCGCCCACTGCAGCCACAGACCGGGAGGGGCGAGCCCTGAGTTGGGGTCAATGAGGCAATTGAGAGGAGCAGACAGGCTGCTGGGCAGCCATGCATAGGGACTGGCACAGGCACACCCATTTCGGCTGCCACCGCAGCCCTCCCTCCAGGGGCAAAGTGAATGGGATACTCACAGAGGAAGCTGTTAGCAAGGGCAGCTACTGATTCATGGTTTATAAGCAATGGTGAAGTCCTTTTTCCACTGGCTGCCACAGCCTAGATGCTGTAAACAGTCACTCTGCCCATGCCAGTGGGTCCACACCTCGCCCTCTCCTCGTCTCACCTCTGCAGCTCTAAGTGGTGACTGGACACACAAAAACTGTCCCACCACTTCTCCCCCACACAACGGCAGCTTTATGCTGAGGACACACACAGTGACACCTGAACAGACACACACTTACGTCGAATCTGCCAGCCTGTTTCTTAGAGAGGCTGAGAAGAGGCAGGTAGGGGGCCTCAGGCTTTCCCAGCAGGATTTCCGGCAGCAGGGCGCCCAGAAACCTGGTGGCAACAAGGCTAGAGGCATCATTGCTTGCTTCCTTCCTTCCTTCCTTCCTTCCTTCCTTCCTTCCTTCCTTCCTTCCTTCCTTCCTTCCGCCAAGCTGTCCTTGAGGGCTTTCACATTCCAGGACCTGCCAGCGGCTAGAGACAAATGTATGAGGTTCTCCACACAAAGGAAGGGCTAGTACATTCTCAGGACATCCTTTTGCCACCTTCAATTTCCCAAGAAAAGGGTCCCCACTAGGTACCTCAGCCAACAGAAGCCTGGTGATCAGACCTATTGGCGGCTGCCTGTCAAGATGCCGGAGCCCAGGGAAAGCTCGGGAAGCGCTTCCCTTCCAGGAATAGACCTGGCCAGAGTGACACCTGCCGAGACGGGCTACGCAGTGCTTAGGGCTGTTACAGCCACACCGCTAGGACCCCCTCCAGCTCAGGGGTGCCCACTGCCCAGCTGCTGCAGGTGTGGCTAAGAAAGGCTCACACCTGCAGCCCCTCTGCATGGCGGTCCTGGAGCAGCTTTTAGAGGGGCTCACACCCGCCTGATGGTCAGCCTGCTGCCCTCATGCCTCTGTCCCCGCATCACCCCAGGAGACTGGACCCTAACAATGACCCAAAAAGCCTCGGAGTGCCTTCTACAAGCTGTCCTCCTTGCCCTCTTCACCATGTTAGGCCCCTCAGGGGCTGCCCTTGCTGGGTGAGGAGCCGGACAAAGGTCACGGGGCTGCTTTCCTCCCAAGACCAGGCGGGCATGTCCACTGGCCTGCGAGGAGGTGGGCAGTGCCTTCCGCAGACGTCCCAGGCCCTGGGAAGGGGTGACAGTGCTGGCGTCCTTCCCTGGGGCCACCACAGCTGCCTGAGATCATTCACAAAACAATCCCTGAAGGGTTCTGTGGGAGTGTCAGGGCCACATGTCACTAATTCTTAGGTATTCACTCGGCATTTCCCATCTGCCAGCATAGGCTCGGAGCAGTGACAGACCAGAACGAGCAGCTAGGGCCCGGCCCTGGCAAAACTTAAAATATAAAAAAACACAGGAGAACACACACACACACACACACACACACACACACACACACACACAAAAGAGTCTATAATTTGGATTCTTTTTGTCGTGCAGCTCCTTTTTAAGTTAGTAATGTCTAAAATGATTGGTCTGCATCACAATATTGATCCGCCTGACAGTAGGTGATAGGTACATAAGGGTGTTATTTATTTATTTTTTGAGGGCAGTGTCACTGGCCCTCATATGTGGGATCCGAACCGGGGCCGCTGGCGTCCCAGGCCAGCTCTTAACCACCGCGCTACTCGGCCGGCCCATATTTAAATAAAAGTCCTTCAGCAGCTCTAGGGGAGGGAGGGAAGAAGAAAAGGCAGTGCGAGCAGACTTCATCAGGGCCCTCAGCCCAGGGCAGCCCCGCCGTGGTCAGGAGCAGAGCAGCGGCACAAGGAACTTTCTAACTTCACACATCACTGGCTTAGTCGTTGGCTGTGCTGCTTGCCTCCTACTCACAGTCTCCGTGACACAGAGAGCGTGCTTTCCTCCTGAAAAGCTCCCAGCCCTTCCTGTCTGGAACAATCCATGCCCCGACAATCCTATTAGGTGTAAGGGGGAAATTCGGCAAATCAATGACAGTTAGACCTCACTGGTTTGCAGTGTGACTCACCGCCTAGCTCGCTATCTAACCACCTGCAATGAGACTTGGCTAGTTTGTGGTTTGACCTGTCCTCATAATCAGCTGTTTCCTCTTTGTTTCTCCCCTCACTGATTAACTGTAGAACTCTGTTCTGTCCCCTTTCTCAGGGCTTCCCATACCTCGTGAATCCATTTAATGAACAGAACCCTAAGCCGGAAAGAGCAATTTCTTCATCCTCAGGCTCCCAGACACTGGAATCCAGTGTACACCTCCCTTGCAGTTTTGACTGGTGATGCGTCAAGCCCCAGGCCTCGATGTCCCAGTCCCAGTCTGGGGTCCAGAGATAACATCATCTTCAAACAGACCAGACCCCAGGAAGGATGTCAGCCCTCAGACCTGCCTGACCGACTCCCCCTTTCCTATGTAAGAAAAAGCTCACCTGAAATCAGGTACAGCTGTCCCTATCAGATGTCTGGTGACCCCCACCCCCGCCGGGCAGCCGTCATCTTTGGACACTGCCATGGGTATTTTCTCTCTGCCCTAACTTGAATAAAACTTTCTTGCTCTCCCACTTCGTAGAGTCTGTGAATGCTTTCAGCTTTTGAAAACAACCAGGGGCTAATTCCATGCCAGGACGTTAGGGAAAGGGAAAGGGTTTAATAAACCATTTTGCCAGGATGCTTCAAGAAAGAGATACGGAACCAAAATGTAAGGAGGTCAATGGCAAAAGCAGAACATTTGCTATTGCACTGTCTCTCTGCTGTGAGTTAATGAGCAATGTGATGATATATACAGGTTTTTAAACCTGTCACCCTCCCAAACCCATAAAAGGAGTTTACAATATCATGATAAGCTATAGCCTCTTCTGGTTCTTCAAGCCTTCTGGGAACAAATGATTTCGGAGACGTCCCGGAGCAGGGGAGGGACGCCTGTGGCTCTCCAGGGCCCGTCGTCACCTTTCATGGAGTAACAGAAAGCCATCCCCTGGGGGTCCATGAGTGTGGCCCCATGGAATGCCTTCTTCACCATGTTCTCTTTGGACACAAGCTACAAAAAGCCATCACTAAGACCATTTTATACAGATGACACCAAGACAAAAACTTTGCCTCAGAAGCCATGAGATCACTTCCCTCTATAACTAATATTAAAAAAAAAAAAATTTACCTCTCTTGATCTTGATCCTTAACCCTTTTACCAGCTGATGTCTCCTTTTCTCTTACTTTAATTATCTTTTATAAAGCGGTATGGGTGTATGCAGTAGGGATCTCAATGGCTTTAGTACAAAAACTCAGGATGAAAATGATCAATTATTACATTTTACATAGTAGAATTATGTATAGTTATATAATTATATATAATGTTATATTTTATTGTATTAATTAATTCATCACTTAATATGCACTATCGGTTCTCAGAACCCAGTTGTAAACAGTCTTTCCTGGTATGTTTCCTCTCTAGATGTGCTGACTGAGGTGTCCATAGCGCTCTGGGCCCCTGATGGATTTCAGGCCAAAGCCCAGCTGCTCTGTGCTGTCCTTCCCTCCCCACAGGTTCAGTGTGGCACACCAGCGGGCTTAAGGAGGTCAGTTTCTGCTCCTCTCATCTCAAGGGGATCCACACATGCCAAGTTCCCAGGGCAGCTCCAGTTATATCAGTAATATGAGAAAGAGAAAAAGAGAGAAAGAAAGAAGGGATGGAGAGAGGGAGGGAGGGAGGGCGGGAGGGAGGGAGGGAGGGAGGGAGGGAGGGAGGGGAAAAAAGAAAGGAAGGAAGAAAATACATAGATAGTTGATAGATAGAAAGATAGATGATTGATGATAGATGATGGATGGATAGCTGATAGATAGATAGATAGATAGATAGATAGATAGATAGATGATAGATAGATAGATAGACAGAGAGACACATATATGACACTATGTGTGCATGCATGTATATACCTCCCAAAGACGGATTTTGGTTCCTGGGTGCTGGCTTCCCCCTCTCTGTCCCCCGGGACCCTCTCCCACAGCTGTTTCTACAGTTCTGCGTGGTTAAGTGCGGTTGGGACCTGGGCCCCTAACAAGCACATCCCCACTGCCCTGCAGAGATGCCAGCCCAGGGAACCCAGAGCTTCTAGCATTTCAAAACAAGCCGCAGACCTCACTTTTTTGTGAAACTGAATTTTAAACTGTTGGAGCGAATTTTCTGTGAAGTGAAACATGTCCTACAGGCCTCGAGTCATGGCCTCTGTCACAAAAGAGGGACTGCCGGAGTGGGAGGCCCGAGGACAGCCCGCAGTTCCGTCAGGGGCTCACAGCACTGAGCCCTCAAGAAAAAACACACGCTACTTTAAATTTTCTAACCACCTCTGGAGTAGTTTATTAAAGCATTAACTAAATTATAAATGTATCTATTGAAACACGGCCTGGCCAGTGAAAGTTTAACCAACTACCAGATTTCCAACTGTTTCCGTTGACCCTTCTATTAAATAGTAGAAGCCGTTGGTCTCCTGAGGTTTCTGACAACCCTGGATGGAGCAGGAATGACGCGCCAGTTGTGGAATTTCACTAGGCAACAGGCCCCAAACAGAAAATGTCAGCGCTTCTGAGGGATAATGCAGCATTTCTGGTACACTCTCCCTCTACCCCTTTTTTTATCCAGTTTCTGCTGCTTTATTTTTACCATTCCTTTTAAGTGTTCATCTGTGCTTTTATTACTATAACTTCAGGACTACTTAACTCCCCAAAATGACCCTTTCTGACTCACCACATCGCCTGCAATTACCATGGTGACCCACCCCCTCTCCCCCCCGCCCCCCCAGAGTAAGGCTCCGCTCTGTTAATGTGCCCACCTTGGAAGGGCAATGAATTTGTGCCTCACCACTGGGGCCTGGGTGTTCAAGGAGATAGCAAGGCGTTGTTCACTGGCCAGACAACTAGTCAGCCAGAGGAAGGCCAGCCCAGAAAGGAGGAAGGCCAACGTCCAGGCCAAGCCAAGGGTCTGGGAGCCTGGAGATGGATTCAAGCACCAACATCACCCAAAGGAAACCAGAGATAGTCACCCAGGAGAAGCTGATCTGCCACTGTACCCCCACCCCAGAGCCGCGCAGAATATCATCATCTGCTGAATGAATGAAAACTGAGAGGTGCCCCTTGTTTACATGGTTTATGCTCCATCCTTTTGGTGTCATGGAGCAGAATGGTCCCCTGGGGATCCAACAAGTTGATTATACCCTTATCCTCGTCTGTCAGACTCTGCAGAGAGCTCACTCTACAGGGAATTAGTCTGAAAAGGGGCATGTGTTAGGAGTTTCGGGAATGTGCTGGTTTGAATGGTGGCCCCCCAAACTATACACCCACAACCTAACCCCTAGAACCTCAGAATATGGCCTTATTTGGAAATAGGTCTTTGCAGATGTGATTAAGTTAAAGATTTTGAGATGAGATCATCCTGGGTGACCTGGGTGGACCCTAAATTAGGCAATGCATAGTGTCCTCAGAAGAGACAAGAGAGGAGACACAGGGAGAAGAAGGAGAAAAAGGAGGCAGAGGCTGGAGCGAGCCAGCCACAAACCAAGGGGCACTAGGGCCACCAGAGACATCAAGCGGCGAGGGACGGTCCTTCTCTAGAGCTTCTGGAAGGAGCACAGCTCTGCTGCTCCCTTCATTTCAGATTTCTGGCCCCCAGAACTGTGAGAAAATAAATTTCTGTTGTTTTAAGCCACCACGTTTGTGGTTATTTGTTACAGCAGCCACAGGAAACTATTATAATAGAGGGAGATGTCCTTAAAAGAGGTCTCGTGGCCCTTGCCCAGTGAAGATGGGAGCTGATCTGGGAGTGGGAAGGTCAGCTGTGGAGTATGACAGTGGGCAGGAGGGCCCCTAACCAACAAGCCACCAGGTTGCCTGTAGTGGGGCCCACACACAAGAGCCTTCCATCAGCATCTTGAGGCCCCAAATTCAAACATGTGCCTGACATAAAAGTCGTAGACCAAGGAAGGTCAACAAATATAGGAAGAAAAAAAAACACAAAAAAGGGAACTCTGAGTTAAAGCAAACAATAAAGAGAGCAGAATAAACCTTCAGAGAAACTATATTTGAAACCTCAGAGAAATAAGATAAAATAATGTATTCTTAAAACAGGATGCTATATTTAAAAAGTTCAATAGAATAATAATGACCCCTTGATAGTTAAAAATATGAGGATGAGAACAAAAAAAAAGTGATAGAAAACCAAGTTGAAGAAACCTCCAAAAAGACAGGACAAAAATAAAAGGAAATTTACAATGAAGGAACAAAGATACAACCATTAAAGAATCAATTAGGGAGATCCAAGATGGTGGGGTAGATAAACACTGTGCCTGCATCTTTCCATGAACACATTAAAATTACAACTAAAATATAGAGCCATCAACCTGGAGAACCATCCGAAGTCTAGCTGAGCAGAAGTTTTATACTAAGGGTATAAAGAAGCCAGGTGGAGACTGGTAGGAGGGGTGGAGACGAGAAACGGGCCAGCCCCCAACTTCCGTGTGGCTGTTGAGAACCAGGAGGGACATCTTGGCCATGGAGGTTCCCCCTCAGAGGCGTGAAGGACCCCCAGCCCCGCACCAGGCTCCTCAGCCCAGAGCACTGGTGCCAGGAAGAGGAACCCCACAACATTTGACTGAAAAACGGTGGGAATTCTGACCATCCAGGTGGGACAGAAGCCGCAGGAAACCCAGACATCCTCTCAAATGGCCTGCTGAGACTCACTCTCAGGCGCCCACCTTGGGCTCCGGCAGGAGGACAGTGACTCAGGGAGTGTGAGAGCCAGGGCTAGAGGACAGTCACCAATTTTGCTGTGTGCCATCCTGTTCCAGTGCAGCCAGCCTCTTTCCCGTGTGGAGCCCGCCCCACAGACCAAATCTGAATCTGATTGGTCTGATGAGCCTCACTGCTCTACCCTGCTGACTCCCTGAGACAACGCCCCACCCAATTCGCCCAACACTACAGGCACTTTCTCTGAGAGCAGCCAGCCCTGCCCACATTGCACCTTTTCTTGAAAAATTATCAGAGTCTGCAGGGCCCAGGTGGGCTGCAGACTTTAAAACAAAGGCTATAACAAGAGACAAAGAAAGATCCAGTAATCCTACTTCAGGGTTTTTATCTGAAGAAACCCAAACACTAATTGAGGGGATATATGCATCCATATGTTAATTGCAGGGCCGGCCAAGTGGCGCGGTGGTTAAGCGCTGGCTTGGGAAGCCAGAGGCCCCAGTTTGGGTCCCACATATGAGGGCCAGTGATACCGCCCTCAAAAAAAAAAAAAAAAAGGACCGTATGTTAATTGCAGGATTATTTACAATGACCAAGGTGTGGAGACAGCCTGGGTGTCCATAGATGGAAGAATGGCTAAAGGGTAAGTGGTACATATATACAATGAAATATTGCTCTGCCATGGAAGGGAGTGGGTTCTTGCCATCTGCAGCAGCATGGATGGACCTGGAAGGTATTGTGCTGAGTGGAGTGTAAGACAGAGAAAGGCAGATGCATTGTGATTTCACTTATATGTGGATGTGGAATCTAAAGAACAAAATAAACAAACAGAACAGAAACAAACTCGTAGATACAAAGAACATATTGATGGTTGCACAATGGGAGCAGGTTAGGGGTGAGTGAAAAGCGGAGAGGGATTAAGAAGCACAAATTGGGGACAGCTGAGGGCTCAGTTGGTTAAGAGCACAAGCTCTGAGCAACAGGGTTGCCGGTTCAATTCCCACATGGGCCAGTGAGCTGCACCCGAGCTGAGCTGCAGCTGAGCTGCCAGCAGGTGGCAGGATGGCTCAGCTGGTGAGAGCACGTGCTCCTAACAACAAGGCTGCCGCTCCGACTCCCTCATGGGATGGTGGGCTACCGCCCACCCGCAAATAAGATTGAACACGGCACCTTGAGCTGAGCTGCTGACAGGCGGCCGGACGGTGACTGGACTTGGAGCTGAGCTAGCTGCGCCCTCCACAACTAAGGTTGAAGGACAACAACTTGGCTGTTCCCCTTCCCCAATTTCCCAACACTGTTCCCCTTCCCCAATTCTCCAATAAAATCTTTAAAAAAGAAATACAAATTGGTTGTTACACAGTGATCACAGGAATGTAGGGTGTAGCATAAGGAACATAGTCAATAATATTGTAATAACTATATATGCTGTCAGATGGGTACTAGATTTGTTGGGGTGATAGATGGGAGGGGATTTGGAGGTAGGATGAAAAAGGTGAAGAGATTAAGAAGTGCAAACTGGTAGTTACAAAATAATCATGGGGCTGTAGAGTAAAGCACAGGGAATATAGTCAATAATATGGTAATAACTATGTATAATGCCAGGTGGGGACTAATAAGGGATCACTTCCTAAGTTATATCAATGTCTAACCACTGCGCTGCACACCTAAAACTAATATAAAATAATATTGACTGTCAACTGTAATTGAAAAAGTGAAGGGGAATAAGAGGTCCAAATTTCTAGGTATAAAACAAATAAGTCACAGGGATGTAATGTACACTATAGGGAATATAGTCAATAATATTGTGATAGTGTGTACAATGTCAGATGGTTGCTGAACACTTATTTAGGTATATAAATGTTGAATAACTATAGTGAACACCTTAAATGAATATAATATTGTATGTTAGCTATATTTTAATAGAAATCTTTTAAAAATTAAAAAAAAATCAATCAGTTTCAAAAGTCTCGAATGGAGAAAGGAAATTATTGAGAAATAATACAAGAAAACATCCCAGAACTGAAGCACTTGAGTCAGCAGATTGAGAGATCTGACAGCAACCATTAACCCTGGGGGTGAGTCTTGAACCCCATGTTGTGAGAGGACGTTGATGTCTGTCTTACCTCTGCCTCTTCCCTTCACCTCCCACCACCCCACCCACCCTTTGTGAGGAATCCTGGCACCTATTTTTTTTTAATTGGAAACATTTACATTTGATGATGTTTCCACATTGAGTAAATTATCCAGAAATGGAATCTAAAAGTTAAACACACACCCACACGTGGTGTAAATATTTTTCACTACATAACCGAATAATGTGCTAAGATTACATTTCTTCCCCTAGAAAGACAACAATCCCATTGAGAAAAACCACTCTCTGGGTATCCTTCCAAACTCCAGTTGCTCTGCCATCTCCTTGAGACGCTCCAAAATCTCAGGTGTCCCCTCCTCTAGAATCTCCTCCCTTCCCAGAGACGCCTGTGCTCAGGACTGCCCACCACCATCGTTCCTGGAGAAGTCGGCAGGGCCTGGTAGTTAAATGCACCCTCCTAGAATCCAGATCTGTCTCTTCCTTCAGCCGCTCCTTCTTTGGGGGTTTGTCCTCCGATAACTTTCCAGGGAGAGGTGCATAGGAGGTAAACTTCCTGAGTCCTGAGGTGTCTGAAAGTGCCTCTGTTATTCCAGCAGTAATTGAACGGGGTGTAGAATACGGAGATGGAAATCATTTTCTCTAGGAACTTTGAAGACTTTGCCGCACTGTCTTCCAACATCTATGCTGCTGGTGAGAAGCCTGGGGCCAGTGTAGTACTGATTTCTTTGTAAGGTATCTTTCTCCCCCTTTTTCTCTCTGAGAATGTCTTCCCCTCCTTGTACCCCATTCTCACTTGTTCACTTCAGAGACAGGGGGGGACAAATTGGGAAATGAGACACGGGGGCCCCAGGCAGGTCAAAATATCCTCTGTGTTGCTGGTGGAGCCAAGTGGAAAGACGTGCCTCCCAGGGACAAGCAAACGTGAGAGCTGCAGAACTCAGCTGATGTGCTCACCCAGTCACAGTGACATGGGACCATGGCAGACCTCCCAACATTGGGACAGAGCAGAAAACGGGTGTCTGCAGGGAGTCCCCTCCCAGAGGATAAAGATGGGGCTGCCTGGCCCAGCAACCCTCCCAAATTTCCTAGTCAGGAAAGTCACTGCCGCGAGGAGAGCAGGGGTGGGAAGCAGGCAGTCACACCAGTGGAGTCCACAGCGCAGATGGGGCTGTCCCCAATCACTAGTGTGACAGTGGGGCTCCTAGATTGACCTCGGTGGCTTTGCTCTCATGGTCTCTTTTCCTTGTCTTTTGTACTATTTTCCAGGTGATTTCTTCTACTTCTAACACTTGTATTGAATTCCTTTCTACATTTTTAATCTCACAGCACTTTCTTGTTGTTACTATGCTACTCTCATAGCCCTGTGTTCACATTTTGTGGATGCATTACCTTTTTAAAAAAAAATTCATTGAAGATACTGAAGAATCTAGGTTTAGGTTTGAGTTTTCCTTATTTATTTTCATTTTTTGTTGTTGTTTTTCTCACTTTGCTTTGTTTGCTTTTTCCTTTACCATGTGAGTCAGATCACCTGCAAAGTGAATGCGACCTGGCAGTAAAGCCTGTGATGATAACTGAAATCAGAGGGAGCAGGAGAGCTCCCAGCTGCCCACCAGGTTCCGCACTCACCTGTCTGCAACGCTGGAACTTCTTCTTCCTCCTCGGTAGGTCGCATCAGACCCACCCACACAGCCGGAGATGTCAGCTGGTCCAGTTGTAGTGGGTGGCGTGGGAGTCTGGACCATGCAGCTTCCTTAAGCCCCCTGGTCCTGCTCAGCATCCGTCCCAGAAGTAGCCCTCCGTGTTGCAATGGGCTGCCCTGGGCACACCCAGCTTCATGACTTGTAGGTCATAAGCAGAGACATGAGAGGGACCACCATCCCACACTTATAAAACCTGCAAGGGCATCACTGACTGTGCCACCCACCCACCTTCCAGAGGGTGACACTGTTTTGCATGCCCTATCTGGCAGAGGGGCTACACCACTGCCAAGTATATCAGTCCAACGACACATTTGGGCACTGAACACAGTGTTGAGTGCAATGGCGTCATACCCAGTCAGCCATTGCTGTCGCCCTCAGATGCATTTTTCCTCCCTATTCTCAATAGACTGGGTCACCACACCAGTCAGGCGTCCTTCACTGGGACATTCCCAAGTCTCTGCCATTAAACTTGGCATCTGGGTCACCATCTTGTGCCAGGGATTATTCACAGCCCACATACCACTCGGGATTGGGGACCTCTGCCAGCTAGACTGTGAGCAATCTAGTCCCTAAATCCAATTCTTGGGTCTTCTGTAAAGCAGAGCAAAGACAGACATACAAGAGATTTACTGGGCATCACATCTGTGAAGAATAAAGGGGAGAGGGCCAGGAGGAGGTGGGAATGGCCTTCAGATGGCGATGCAGGTCTCGCCCCTACAGCAGGAGATGGGGAGGGGAGGAGGGCTGGGCAGGGAAGCCCCAGGCTGCCGTGTGCCCTGAGGACGTGCCAGGCAGCGCATGGCAGAGCGCTGTGCAGACCATCCTCAGAGCACTCTCACGCTGGCCGGCGGTAGGGAGCCTTGGTTGCTGCCGTCACTGGCTGGGGCCTGCCGGTGAAGCATATGCCCTCAGCACAAGGCAGGGCACAGCCAGAGGGCCCCAGGCCAGGCGTCAGCGAGCTGCAGTCTTTCTGGGAGGGAGAGCAGAGCGCACACCTCCATGGCGGCCGCGGCCATCTCTGAAGGCTCTTTCTTCTGCACTTTTTCCCTGAGGGCTTTTTCTTTGCTGTTCTCCTCCCCATTGCCAACCTGCCTTAGATGTCTGGCAGCTACGGGCTGTGTGTTCACTTACAGGAGCGTGGCATAGAAGCTGCTTGCAGAGGGCTGGCCGCTGGCAGACCTCACACTGGGGACCAGCTGGGACAGACAGCATCTCAGGACCTAGGGAGGTGTCAGTAAAGATCAGACGGCCAGGCCTTGGCTCTGGGGTACCCAGCACAGGTGATGCCAACTTCAGGCCTCCCAAATTAACTCACGGAATTTCTTTAGAGAAGAAAATTCAGTCGGTTGGTAGGTTGGTTGGTTGGTTGGTTGGTTGGTTGGTTGGTTGGTTGGTTGGTGAGTTGGTGGATGGGTTGGTTGGTTGGCTGGTTGGTTGGTTACATTTTCAGTGGGAGGTAAGATGTTCAGGGAAGGAGCAATATTTAAATGCCAGGTGTTCCGGGAGGGGAAATTCAGGTGGTGTGCTTCCACTTACCCCCCATTTCAGGGTCATAACCTTCTCCACCCTGGGCACCCTGAGTCCTGGGCGTCTCCAGGCTCTGTGGGGCCAACACTCCTCCTTGGCTATGAGTCTCTGCAAATGTCCACACAAGGCCCCTCCACCACCGCCCCAAATGTGCTGAAATCTCCCATCTTCCAAACAATCCCCTCCCCGCCTCTTTATTTTTGTGAGTTTATAACTTTCAGCAACCCCTTTAGTATCCTTTAATGGGGCTTCAGGTTGGAGGTAAGTCAAAGGCATCCTGGTCTGGAAGCCTTGAACTAGCCTTGAACTAGCATGCCTTAAGCATGGTCATCATAAGTCTCCTCAAATCCTGTTTTGGAAATCAACAAGTCATATAATCTATATTTCTAAAACTGCAGTGATGAAGCTTTCAAGTGGTTCTCTCTCTGGTCACTTCCTATCGCCTTCCTCTTGACCCTGCCCTTGGCATCACCCCGAGCTCCTGTCCTCACCATCAGTTGTCCCCTTTCTGGCTGAAATGGGATGGGGAGCCTCGTGCACCACGTTCCACACACAGGCCCGTCCAAAGAAAGGCTCCAGCTGCCAAGATGTTCCTGGAATCAGCAGACCTGTTCAGGGCTGTGTCTCTCAGGGTTGCTCAGAACACTCATAATTCCCAGGAAAGTCCCTAAAAAGTCACTCAGCCCGGCTCCCTCTGCAGCTCCGTCCTGCAGGCCTCCTGCCCACATTGTCTCCATGCAGGCTCCGGGGTGCTGATCCCTCCGGCTGCACCCCGCCCCTGGGCTTGCCTCCTGTGACCCTGCCACGGCTGACCGGCCAGCCATTCATCAACAAGCACAGAGCACAGGTGCCTCTCGTCCTACAAAGGCAGCTTGGCTGGGGCCCCTTAGGGACGCCGGAGAAGGCAGGCCATCCTGACCCCTACATGTCTCCAGCCAGAAGCGACAGTGAGGTCAAAAGAAACGAGTGTCCACAGTGCCAGAGGCGAAGGGGACAGTGTCCATCGGAGGTCTCAGTACTCCCCTGGAGGCCGGGCCTGAAGAACAGACCAAAGGGGCCCGGAATATGACCCCAGCACTGGGCCCCTCCACACGCCCCTCCAGTCATGGGCCATGGCCAGTGCAGACAGAGATTAGATTCACACACATAAAAAGTTAAATGCATTAGACTTTTTAAGATGCCAGGGTTGAAAGGGGTTGCACCCTGATGCTTTTCTAAACACCCCAATTTGCATATAATTACACAGCATAGAATTCATCCCATCACTCCAAATGTGACTTAAGTGTACATTGGAGTGGTATCATCAGACCCAGAACGGATCTATTCAAGATGAAAGTGACTCATCAAACCATCTCCGGCTTGTTCCTGGACCATCAATTTCTTAACCCTCCTCCCTTTCTCTTCGTTCCACATACGAGCACCAGCAACTGGGCTTTCCCTTCTCTGCTAAGACACCGGTGCTACTGGTGGGCGTGGCTGTGGACCCCCCCCCCCAGAGGGGAGGCTTTCTCAGCCAGGAGCAGCAGAGTATGGCCAGGTGGGAACTGGGTGAGGTTCACCTGGGTGCCCCCAACCGCACCCTGGCTGCTGCCCCCACTGCCTGGCAGCTCCCCGAGCCCCAGACCTCTTGCTGACTGTGGCCCTGCCCTAGCCCTCCTGCTCAGCCCTGGACCACCGTCCCGCTCCCTGCCTTCATGGCATAATGGGGGAGGCTCACACAGGTGAAGGCTTGGAAGCAGGGTCTGTGATGCCTTCGGGGGTAACCCACATCTGGAAAGCATTCAGGAGGCACGAAGGGCAGACCCTGGGGGCACCGCCCAGCACCCGGCCTGGCCAGGCCCTCAGTGTGCTGCTGATGAACTGACCACCATGTGGATCGCGTTCTTTGGAGAAGGAAACACTGCATTTTTTCCACATATTAAGCAACACCCAGTCCTGATTTCCACAGATGTTCCTTTGGGCTTGGTTGTTACAATGTTGCAAAGGCAGCTAAAATAGAACAAAGGTATTCCTGAGCATAGTGGAGAGCTGCTGTCCCTGCAGAGAAAATACCCAGGGAGCGGGGAACCAAAATGTGAATCACAATGAGGCAAGCTTAGCCGGACAGAGGGGGAGAGGGAGGGGGAGGAGGAGAGGGGGAAGGAGAGAGGCGGAGGGGGCGTAAGGGTGTCCTCTTATCAATAAGATGCAACACACAAGACACTTTAAATATTCATATTTTATTCCAACCGGCTCTATTGGATCAGTCTGCTCAAGGAGCTGAGACCAAGAAGAGATTAGATGTGCAGGAGTCACTGGGGGACACCCTTGCAGGCCCAAGGGGGGAGAAGGGGAGGCAGGCAAGCCTGCAGACGGGGATGTGGGGCTGACGCCCATGGAAGCAAAAGGAAAAAGAAGAGCCTTAGACTCTAATGCAGTTCCAAGAAAGTTTCCGCCGGGCTGGCGGGAAGTCCTGCAGCCAAAGCCTGCCATTGGAGGGGTCCCACAACTCACAGGAACAGGCCAGCGTCAGGACCCCAACTGCTCAGTCATGAGCTGGGAGCAGCCCTCGGGAAGTGTGACCTAAGAGAGGTGAATCCCCCCTAGGAAGGAGCCCCCACCCCAATTGCCAGCACACCCTCTTGAGCACTTTTCAGGATCAGAAATTATCACCTTGATGCAATTTTCTTGCTCATTCATCAGCTTCCTCCTTCCCCGCCCCCACGGGGACTTCATCTGTTATGTCAGCCTAACACACGGCCAGACACTGAGTAGGTACTCAGGTACTTGTGGAAGAAACTATTGCACGGTGGGGGACCTTGGCTTGGCAAATCATTATCCTGAAACAGAGTAGTGGCTGAGCTCATCAAATTAGAACCATAAATATTCAGACTTTTTGACTGATATCACAAAAATTCATGTATTTGTGGTTAAAAAATTAAATCGCCGGTACACTCATCACGAGTGGAGCCATCATAACCCACAGTGCTGGGGACGCTTGAAACTTTATTCTTTTCAGCAGAAGCCTTATGATACACATGGTATTGTTCTTATGCCTCGGTTAGGCTTTCCAAATAAAAACATTCCTTAATCAGGGTGGGGAAATACAGATTCGGTATCAAGCCATCCAGCCTGATTTTTGGCTGACGACACAGGATTCATGGTGAAAGCTTAATCTTAATGCATGTTAGTTGCCTCAGGTATCGGGAGTGCTCAAACTTAGCATGAGGCTGCTTTTCCCCTATAATGCGATCTAAACACAGCCTTCTCCACAGAGGGCAAAATACAAAGATAAACATTTAGACCAGAATAATTAGAAAAACCTGAAACCGTTGTAATCAAAAACAGCCTCTGAGAGGGCTTAATGTGACAGTCTTACATTATGGGTTTTGCAAATATGCCTTATTTTCTTCAACTAAGGGGGAGTGGGGGGGGGGACCCAAATGCATGTGTTACTAACTCCAGCAAAGTTCAAGGACGTTTTCATGGCACTTCAGTATAGGAATTATTCCACAGGGACCTGGAGTCCTGGAAATGCAAGTGACACGGGGGACATGCGATTGCTCAGCACAGCATGAGCTGTGCTCGGAGGTGATGACTGGTCCCTCTTATGGCTTCTGCTTTCAGCTGGGAGGCTGAGTGGATGGACCTCCTTGGCCCGGCCCCACCCGCCTCCTCCAGGGCCCTCGGCCCTCTGCACCCCCTCCATGGCTTCAGGCGCCTTGGGGACGCCTTCCAGATCTTGTTCCCTGGAGTCTTCCTTGGACACGGCAGCAGCCCTAGGCGACTGCGTCCCCTCCGGGACACCCCCGCTACAGCTCCCAAAGAGCCGTGTGTCGCAGGCCTATGTGGCAGGTTCCCAGCGTCCCTGCATCTCACCCCCCTGCAGTGTTTGTGCCATCGCCCGTTGCTGCCCCATGTTCCTGGTGGAGAGCCAGGGAGAGGCCAGGAATCAAGGACCCGTCGGAGGCAGGGCCGGATCTGAGCCCACGCGGCAGGCTCCCAGGATTCTCCCTGGGCCGCACATCCTTCTTCAGTCTAGACTTGCTTTGGAGCTGGCGGTGTTGAGGCAGTAATTGTTGGCATGTCTGATGAGTCTTGAGCTGTTTTAGGCCTTGAGGACACAGAGGTGAACAAAACGGGGGCTATCCCTGCCCCCCTACCCGCCCCTGCCCTTAAGGGGCTCTCCCTGAGAGCATGGCACCAGGGCTGCCGCACCCTCCACTGCACGGAGGCTCCTCAAAGGGCGACTCTCCCCTCCCCCAGAACCCCCAGCTGTCCAGGTTTCCCTGAGTGTCTGAACCTCAGGGTCCCCTGGCTGTCTCCCCAGGCAGGTGATGAAGCTGAGCGAGGGGTTTCCAGGCCTGTGAGCCCTCGGGCCACCCGGACAGGGCAGGCCCCTCAGGATGGCTGGGCAGGCAGGCTGGGCCCAGGGAAACCCCTCCCCTGACCACACGCGGGAGGCTTCCCCTCCGCTCCGGGCCAGGAACACGTCCTGTACCTCAGGGGACACGAGCCACACAGCTGTGACCTTCAGAGGGTCCTCTCTTCAGGGAAGGGCTGGCAGAGACTCCGGACACTCGCCGTCCGTCCTCCAGGGGAGATTCCCAACACAGGGCTTCTCTGGGGTGGTGGGGGGGGCCTCTCGGGCCTACCCTTGGGAGGGGCTGCTTGAGAACATTCAGGGAGAGGGACAAGGTTCAGGGCGGAAGTCACAGCTTCACTGATTACCAGTGACCCCCAATCTCCCCGTGACATTAGAATCCCAAGTGGAGACGCGGACACAGGGGTGCACTGATCACACCCCCTCGCAAGCCATAGGGCCCGCACAGCGTTGGGGTGGCTGGACTGATGGGGGGCTGTCCACAGCAGGAGAAGGAAGGGCAGCCAGGCCCTGCCCCCGCGTCTAGAAGGTTCTGCAGTCACGCGGTCCTTCTTGTCCCTGGTCTACGCTGGGAGGGAGCACCCAGAAGAGATGGAAACTAAAACCCGCCTCCAGAATGCCAAGATGAGATTTATCGTTGTACTTATAAAAAAAATGGAATAAAATGATATGTCTGAAGCCCATTTTTGAGTGGGAGGTTGTATTTATTCAACTGGTCCTTGTTATCTCCCTCCCACCATGACAGGGTGAGGGCAAGTCCGATCTATGGGACCCTAGAGCTCAGGGCAGGCGAGCAGGATGGGGTCACGGCCTTGAGCTGCCTGGACAGCGCCCTCCCGAAGCCCCTCTCTGCCTCCTTCCCCCTGCCCTGCTTCTCTCCCCCGTCCTTCGCTTCCTCTCTCTGGCCCCCCGGAGATCATTTGCACACTGGCCTGTGCCCCGTTCAGACCGCAGCTGAAGAGCGTCCTGCCTTGGAGAACGCCCATGTACAGGTGGCTTCATGGGACCTGCTCACCTCACCCCAGTTTCCCAGGGTCCAATCAAGAGTCTCTAGGTTAGCACTTTTGTGAACGATATTAAAGAGCGTTTTCAGGAACTGGAGTGTTTCCTGTTTGGCCGGGCCGGTGCTGACGCCAGCCACCGGGAGCAGGACCGGGGCTGGAGGCACACGGCCGGGATAGTCCCGTTAGATCATCAGACACGCCTCAGGGCGCTCCAGCTAGGGGCAGGCACCGCCGGCCTCCTTTCTGATGAGGGTCAAGTCGACTCTCCTCGTGCCAGAAGTGGGCCGTGTGGTGTCACGTGTAAGGCCCCAGTTGGATGGCTTGTTCCTCACGCATGTGTCCACGGACGGAGGACCTCATCCCTGACAGAGGCTGCTCTGCAGGGCCGCAGCCCCCGACAGGCTCCACTCCAGGCCACCATAAGGACGACGAGGAGTCCAGGGCGGCCTGACTGGAGTAATGACATGGAAAGTTCCAGAAGGTGCGGTCGGGAAGGGAAGCCAGGTCTCGGGGCTCTTGAAGGCCCAGCCATTATACTGAGTGAGAGAAGGAGGCTCAAGGGGGCCTCGTGGGCCGAGGAAGCACAGGGTCCCCCTCCCCTCTAGTTGGGATCCCTCTGGCTGTGGGGGGATGGGGTGGGGGGTCAGGGGTGGGGGGCGGAGGGAACCAGCCAGGACCAGGGACCTTCCCAGACCAGGTCCAGGAGGAGTTGTAGTGCTGTGAAGTGACAATGGCCATCTGAGTCCTGGGCGCCAGTGGAGAACATCTGTCTTTAAATCCCAGACAGAAAGCTACTCAGGCCATTAAGGGGGCTGAGGATCTGGGAGGATCACAGGTCAGGGGCTGACTGGCCAGCGAGCCCAGCTCCGCAGCTCTGATGGGGGGCGATGGGGCCGGCGTCCAGAGGCCGCAAGGGGCTCTGTGGGGACCTAATGATGTGGCTTCTGGAGAGAGGGTGCAGGAGCCCCAGAGCTGGTTGCCATCAGAGCTCATGGTGGGAACCCAGAGCCCTTTCAGCAGCATCTGCCAGTGGAGTGGCCTTGTCTCCCTCACGTTCCCTCCGCTGCAGCTGAGGCCTGTTTCCTGTTCAGTCCCCATGCAAATGAAAGCACCTGGGATCACGCTCCCTAACATTTATGCCCTGCGCCCCCCGCCCCGCCCCTTGCTCCCTAACATTTATGCCCTGCGCCCCCCGCCCCCACCCCTTCCGCGCTGAGTGGGGCAGTTCCGTCCTCCCCCGAGCAGCCCAGATCTTGCTGCTGTCACTCCCCTATAGTCCCTTGTGGCAAGGCTGAGTCTTATCAAACAGCTTCATCTTAGGGTCACTAAGGAAAACCAGCCCTGCGGACGGGGGATGGGGGGATGGGGGTCTGCTCAGCCCCTACTTAGTGAGCACGTACTGTGTGCCAGGCAGGCTGCTCTGTGCTGCAGCCACAGAGATGACAGTGGCATTGTGCCTCCTTCTTCCCCTGCCAAGGAACTTCGGTCCCAAAGGCGGCCAGGCCAGGGTGCCCTGCTTCTCACAGTGGGCAAGGGTACTTGGGCAAGGGCGTGGAGAGGTGGGGACCGAAATGCTATGGAGACATGGGGAGAGAAGGGACAAGCCTGTGGGCTGGAAGGCCAGACAGGTCCTGGGGAGGGGCTGGTGTCCAGGGCTGCCCCGAGGGGACTGTGTTCTCCGGTGGGACCAGGAAGGAGCACACGTCAGACTCCAGGAGAGGAAGGAAAGTCGCCACTGCTGGGGAGTGCGGAAGGCAAGCCGTCCCCCAGGGGGAACCCCATTTGGGGGATTTCAGAAGACCAGCTGCTGCCCCGACTTCTCAACCCATTGACATGGGCCCTGTTTGTGGTGCTAGGGTTCTTGGCCCCCAATGGGACAAGGCATGGTGAGATATCACCACCTAAACCTCGAGCATGGTTCTGGAGTGTTGCTGAACTCTAAGGTGGGGCGGGGGGACACCGAAGTCATTGAAAACATTATTTTATGATAGATGAAACGGTAGAGTATATAATAGACAGGCTGTAAGGATGAATCACAAGGCATCAAAGAGTTTTTCACCCAGTCCACCAAGTCCAGACCCCTGATGTCGGGCCTGTGTTCAAGGTCAAACAGAAAAGTTCAGGAATGTCACCAGTTTTGGTGACAACTAGATCCAGGATTCAAAGAAAGTCTCAGGCGTGTCTCTCTCTCTCTCTCTCTCTCTCTCTATATATATATATATATATATATATATATATATATCTCCCCCCCCGCCCCCGTCCCTCTCTCTCTCCTCTTTGCCATTCAGCTCTGCTTGGCACAGTGCCCATCAGCAACCCTAGGCTGATAGCTCCCACAGCAGGGACCAGTTTCCTGTCTCCCACGGGCCCATATATCAATCCCAGGGAAGACTTGAACTGGCCCTGCTTGGGTCACTGGGTCATGCACTGTGGCCAAGAGAACGTGACACTCCATTGGGCCATCTTGGCTGGGTGGAAAGTGGGGTCACCACAATTAGCAGCTCCCCAGAGCTGCAGGAGGATAGGACTACAAGAAAACCAAATATTACCTTCACACAGCCTTTTACAGGGGTCTTCACAAAGCATTTTTACAGGCATTAACTCATTCAGTTCTGGCCGCAACCCCTCAAGGTAACAGGGCAGGAATGACAGCCACCAGAGAAGGTGGGTAGCTGAACCAGGGGGCGACCCAGCCAAGCAAGGGTGTGAGCCCAGGCCACCTGTATCCAGACACTGTCAAAGCTGGTCTGCTGGGGCAGACACTCTGTGCCCTCGCCATACCCCAGGCCTCCCCCTCTCTTTCTTCCCACCATCTGCAACTCACAGCCCGGGGCTCTCTGGACACAAGAACATGAACACCCCCACAAGAGGGCAGGACAAAGGTGTGGGTCTCTAACAATCAGTGAGTGGCCCTCCATCATGACAGGCTGCAGAGGCCAAATAAGCACCCTGCTTCCTCACCCCTAGAGAGGGACCACCCTCTCTCTGAGACAACCCTACACAGTCCCCAGGGGCCGCGGTGGTCGCCTGTGCAGTCACATACCCTGTGTCCCTGTCTCAGTGCCCTATGGGTTCCTCCTGACCACCTCCCAAACCAATGACCTGCACTCAAACTCTGATCTCAGGGTCTGCTTCTGAAGGATCCCAAATGGAGGTGCTCCCATACATACTAATAAACTGGTGTCACTACAACAGATACAAGTAAACTCTACACAATTGCCAAATTATACATCAATATCTCCCAGCCCAGAAGGCAAATAGCAGTGCATTGCCACCGTGCTTCCCTCCCCACACTCTCAGAGACAGACACTGCTAATCGAACCCAGCCCCCTTTCTGAGACCCACTTAGTCACGTCTGTCCCTCGTAGAATCAGAGGGTTGTGGCAAGTGCCTTGCTGTTTACCATTGCTGCTCCAGCCCATTGGCTTGCAGAGTCCATAAAGCTATTCAACAAATGTCACTGTCATAATGTCACCAGTTCCTGAAATGGCTAATTTCCCTTCCTCCATCGCCAGCCTTGCTAAGAGTCACATGTGCAGAAGTATCGGCTGGAAAATGCTAGTCCCTGGCTGTCCAGTCATTGGACAAAGGAAATAGAGATGCCCATGCAGAGAGAAGTTAGCTGAAACCTGGCCCACCTGGGTGAGTGGGACTGCTAAAAATAAGGATGACTCACCATTGGCTGGAGGGCCAAACCACAGTCCAGAAAGCCCTGCCCCGCCTCAGATGCCACCTCAGGCCTCTGAAGGAGCAGACCCGTGCATCCTGTAGGTAGTCTCGGCATGTGCAGACCACGAGGCCACGGGCCCACCCAGACCCCCTTCCACCACCACTCACACGGCCCAGGGCGGGCCCGAGGGTCAGCTCCTCCTGTTACACAGAGCACATCCAGCACCATCTGGCCAGGCCCTGAGCCCACTCGGAGTCCCAGCATAAACACATCCCGTCACTTAGGAAAATAGAATTACATTTTCCATGGAGATGAAAAATATCTCTAGGGGGTATTTACAAAAATGTATACTAAATGTGTACTAAGGGACAGTGTGGCTCTTGCCAATTAGCTGGAACAGGAAGTCTTTGCACAGCATAATAAGAAAAAAAGTAAGTGGAGGAACCAGAGTGAGGAAAGGAAAGTCTAGTTAGGTCCATGTTCAAAATAAACAATTTTTACAGTTACAGACAGTCCCTGATTTATACTCAGGCTGAGTTCCAGGATTGTATTTCCAAGTCAGTCGTTTGGAGCTTGAAATGCATTTTTCCCATAGAAACTGTGTCCATTGGTCATAAAGTTAACCCATAGCAGTGTCCTCCTCTGACATCGTATGGCAGTACAATGCCACTCAAACTTTTCCACTTCCCCTCAACATCATCTCTAGCACTGCTTCTATGAGAAAATAGATTCTGATGCCCAGAGCGAGACAAGGGAGCCCTTCTCTCCTGGGAGGGGTGGAGGTGGGGAGGGGCTGTAGGAACATGGGTGGGGCAGTGAGGCTTGGTGGGTGGCCCACCACCCCTCAAGCTCTGGCAAGATACTTAACCTCTCAGCCTTGGTCACCTCACCTTAGAATCCTTCCCATCTTATGTTGTTGTTGTGGGGAGGATTGAGTGGCAGAAAGCTTGTATAGCACAAGTTACAGAGTTTGGCCCCAAACAAGAGGTTGACAAAAAGTGTCCATTATCTTCACTGTTGCCTTTTGTGTGCAGGATAGAAGTTGATCATCAAATCTGAGCATCTCAGTGTTTGAGGGGGGTCACTGTTTCCAACAAAGGGCAGGATCACATCCGTATTACCCTAATATGATCCCTGTGCCTGGCCCAGGACAAGATTCAGGTGGATGGGTGGGTGGGTGGGTGGATAGATGGTGGATGGATGGATGGATGGATGGATGGATGGATGGATGGATGGATGGATGGATGGATGGATGGATGGATGGATGGATGGATGGATGGATGGGTGGATGATGGATGGATGAATGGATGGATTGATGGATGAATGGATGATGGATGGATGGATGGGTAGATGATGGATGGATGATGGATGGATGGATGGGTGGATGATGGATGGATAGATGGATGGATAGATGAATGATGGATGGATGGATGGATGGATGGATGGATGGATGATGGATGGATGGATGATGGATGGATGGATGGATGGATGGATGGATGGATGATGGATGGATGGATGGGTAGATGATGGATGATGGATGGATGATGGATGGATGGATGGGTGGATGATGGATGGATGGATGGATGATGGATGGATGGATGATGGATGGATGGATGGATGGATGGATGGATGGATGGATGGATGATGAATGGGTGGATGATGGATGGATGGATGAATGATGGATGGGTGGATGATGGATGGATGGATGGATGGATGGATGGATGGATGGATGGATGATGGATGGATGGATGGATGGGTGGATGATGGACGGATGGATGGATGGATGGATGGATGGATGGATGGATGGATGATGGATCGATGGATCGATGGATCGATGGATGGATGGATGGGGCCTCAGATGGGCTGGAATGGGCATCATGGCTCACTCACAGGTTTGTCCCCTTAGGAGGCATGGCCAGAACACTGGGCACGGTTCTCTCTCCACGTAGTCCAGGCATCTCCCCCTCCTACTTGGTAAGTTTGGCAGGGCAGCTGGATTTCTCATGTGGCATCTTAGAGCTCCCCAAGTGGGAAAGCATCAGCTACCAGACCTTCTGAGGGTCTAGGTCCATAACTGGCACAGCATCACTTCTGCCACATTTTGTTGGTTCAAGGGAGCCAGGGGGACAGCTCAGATTCAGCAAGGGAGGGCATTACACCAGGATGTTGCTAGGAACTGACTGTCTAATCCCCACTGTGATGGTACTAGGAGGTGGGGCCTGTGGGAGGTGATTAACTCATGAGGACAGAGCCCTCATGAATGGGGTCAGTGCCCTTATAAAAGAAACCCCAGAGAGCTCCCTTGCCCCTTCCACCATGTCAGGACACAGTAAGAGAAAGACATCTGTGAACCAGGGAGCTGTCACCGAACAGCAGATCTGTCAGCGCTTTGATCTCAGACTTCTAGCCTCCAGAACTGTGAGAAACAAATGCCTGTCATTTATAAGCACCCCCTCCCCACCCTCACTCCACCCCCAATCTATGGTATTTTGTTAGAGCAGCCCGAATGGACTAAGGCAGGTGTGAATATTGTATGTGGCTCCCTGGGGCCGTCTTTGAGGATGAGCTACCACACTCATTCAAGTCCTCAGCAGGTCGGTGGCGCTTCTCCATCTTGGAGCTCACACAAATTTGTGATCTCCAGGTCATCATGGCAGAGGAAAAGAGAGAGGGCGAGCTGGAGGAAATGCAGTGACTTCTGCCAGAGGCGACACATCACTTCTACTCATATTTCATTGGATGAAATCCCAAGAACCTCAAAACGAATTCCAAGACTCCCAACTTGACAACAGGGGAGGTCTGGAATGTCCATTCAGTTAGCCTCAATCGTCTCTGCCCATCATCTATTTCCTTCAAAGGATGGTTCCCGTATTGGTGGGCATAAGCAGAGACTCTCACTCACATACAGCCCCTGCTGGAGGACAGTGTGCCCTGCCCAGCTTCTCGCCTGCTCCTGGCTGGGTGTGGAGGCCATGCCATGCCCAGGGCCCTCTGGCTCTGAGACTCAGTGGGCACGACTAAACCCCAGAAGATGAGGGCTTCATAACATCAGAACACCAGCCTCCTGTCTTCTTTTCAGAGTAGCTTGTGGTGTCAGCTGGAATAGAGAGGAATTCATTCCTCTCAAGGGTGGAGGTTGCTTGTGTGACCCTGCTGGTTCCCACCTAGTTAAGGAGGAGAACACATGGTACCATTGTGGGATGTAAAATGCCACACTGGGCAAGCTGGTTTGTGTAGCCCAACTCAGGGTGCCATATTAGCACCAAGGTGGAAAACCAGAGAGAAATTCAAGAACAAAACCACATGACCTATAAGTAAAAGTGGAGGGGATCTGGACTGACTCACCAAAAGAACAGAAGATGACTCGGCATCCCATGGCTCTGAACAACAAGTCATCAAGAATATGGACATGTGTGTAGAATGGACCTGGATTCGAGCACTGACTCCATCGTTTACCAGCTGTGTGGCATTAGCCATGTTACTTAACATCTGTGAATGTCACTCTCCTCATCTGTAAAGAGGCCAAAGTCATAGCAGCCCTCTCACAATGTTCGTGTGACCCTGAAGTTGGGCCATGTGTGTGCCTGGCTCATGGTAAGTGCTCAATAAATGTGGGCGGAGTTCTCCCAGTTGTCATTATTCCGCTTTCCAACTATGCTGGCCTATTATTTCTACGAGTTATTCTGTTAATTCAGAGGGGAAGTTACTGGTGGTCAGTCATGGACCCTGACACATCCTTAGTGTGGCACAGCAGACCCTCCTGTCCCTAGCGCCTGTCTACCTCTCCAGCATGATCCTACTTCACACCACACACC
This sequence comes from Aselliscus stoliczkanus, assembly GCA_033961575.1. NCBI lineage: Eukaryota > Metazoa > Chordata > Mammalia > Chiroptera > Hipposideridae > Aselliscus > Aselliscus stoliczkanus. The sequence continues at coordinate 174,581,647 of CM066731.1, forward strand.
CAGTCCTGATAAAGGATTTACAATTTAAACTACTTAAGGTCCTTCTGGGTGAACCTGAGGGAGTGTAAGCAAACTGGGATGTACTGAAATCCAAGACACATCAAAGCAGGACTCAGGAAGGACAAAAGCCATGCAGCTCCTCGGGGGACAACGCCAGAAGCCATGCTCTGAGCTTCTGACTCACGTGAGAGGCAGCCTGCGATCACGGAGAATAAATGGCCTGAAATAGTTCAGTGGAACTCAGGAAAGGCACCACTGGGGAGGGAGGAGCTGGCTAAAGACGTGGGGCCAGTCTTGCTGACACCCTGCCTGAACCTAATCCATCCGTGTCGCCTGGGCTGAGGAGCATGTGACCTCAGAGCGCCAGGGACAAGCTTCGAGATTTTAGGCACAATGTGTTTTATTTTGTGTTAGGAGAAAACCTGCTGAGTACACCCAACTCTTAGTGTTATGGGGATTACTACTTCAGAAACGTATAAAATAGGCCTTTACTTTAAAAGAATCCATTTTAAAGTCTTAGAGAAACTAGAGGTGATCCATGGATGTGGCAGGTCACAAAGGAGCTTTGTGGGTCAAGCAGCTTACGGAAGGTGGCCATGAAGGGTTGACCTGTAGAGTGCTCGTTATCAACAGAGGTGTCCTAATGGATCCAGGGTCCTACATGCAGCTATTTCCAGGGAAGGACAGGACTCAGAGGGAAATGGGCAGATGTGGTACCATGGGGGGGACGGGGAGGGCGTGACCCCACTGGGCTAGCTCCATTCACTGCTGCTGGGGAGAAATGCAGGCCCCGTGCTGTCCGATCTTCCGGTTTCAAAGAAAAGCTGGACATTTGGGTTATTGTGAGAATTTTTCAGATTTTTGAATGTGAGTAGCTAACATAAAAGTTGTAAGACAATGGGTGAACCCCACGTGGCATGCCATGGAATGAAGCCTGCCCAGGTGCACGCAACCTCTGGCCCCAGCCACATGGAAGAGGGACCCCGAAAGCTGCCGATGTGCGGGTTACGCCGGTGCTCGTTAGGAAGGCACAGGCACCAAGCTCAGGGGAAACAGTTGTGCCGGGACCTTGCCCGCTCTCCCCACTGAAAGATGAAGATTTTACTTAAAGGACATTTGTTTACAGTATTTTATTATGAAAATCTTCAAACATACAGCAAAGTTGAAAGAATTTGACAAGGCGTATCTGTATCTCCCCCACCTAGATACTGCCATTAATATTTCACTGTGTTCGTTTTATCACATATGGATGCACCTACCCACCCTTCAGCCTCCCTGTATATCAACTCCCAATGACATTTCCAGTAAATTAGCAGGGATGGTTTTAGAAGGTGTCCTGGTCATTTGCTTGTCTTCTTTCAGATTCGTATCCTCTGCTCTGCACTGAAGGGAAAAGAATCTCAGGCTCTATTGTCTTCTAACTTCTGGGAGGGTTTCAACAAGGGCTGACACTGGTGGGGTCGACAGAAGGAAAGAAGTCAGGGTGCTTCTCTCTCTCTCTCTCTCTCTCTCTCTCTCTCTCTCTCTCTCTCTCTCTCTCTCCCTTTGCGTGCGTCAGACGTGGCCGTCAGCTTGACTACAAAAGACCCGCCAGTCCATCCCTCTGGGGTCCCAGCTCCCACCAGACATGCCTGAAAGGACTCCAGAGTCCACCACGTGGCCTGAGGTCCTGGGCTCTAGCAATACCACCTGCTCCTCCCTTTGTCCCTTGAGGCCCAGAGCGGGAGAGACTTCCTGCTCTTGCCAATGACTTGATGGCCTTATCATCCTGCACTTGGCTTCTTACCTCTTTCCTGGACCTGTGAAAGCACTTGCCCGCATTGTTTCTGTAACCAGAGTGGACTCTGTTGCCATGGTTGGACCCTGTCCGAAACAAGAGGTTAGCACAAAGGTGGCTTCAGTCTTCTGGGCAATGCCTGTGGGAGAAGGAGGAGGGGGAGCAGGTGCGGGAGGGGGAAGCCTAGACTCTGCCGCAGGTGGCCCGACACCAGTGGGGGTGGAGGGGTGGGGGGTGCTGTGCTGCGAACACAGCAGTCAGTCCATAAGGGTCCCACTGGGTAGAACTGGACAGAACCTAATCCCCAGAGCGTGTCCCGAGCTGCCGGTGGCTCACCCACCGGAATGAACCCTAGAGGCGCTGAACCCGGGGGGCCGCCCTAGAGGCGCTGAACCCGGGGGGCCGCCCTAGAGGCGCTGAACCCGGGGGGCCGCCCTAGAGGCGCTGAACCCGGGGGGCCGCCCTAGAGGCGCTGAATCCGGGGGGCTGCCCTAGAGGCGCTGAATCCGGGGGGCCGCCCGAGCGCTCTCCTCTAGCTTGCTAGCAAGTCTTTCTTGAAGGGAAATCCCAGGGGCCATCCCACGTCCACAACAGTCAGTTACCCTTCGGTAAAAATCGTCTCAATTACATCTTGATTTCATTCTGAAGGAGCTCTGCCTGAGTGGAGAAGCAAACAAGAATTCAGCTGAACCACAAAAAAAAGAAAAAAAAAAGACTCTTGCATGTGGTTCCTGGGCCAGTCTCTTCTCCATGAACACTTCTAAATGGAAGATTGGTCACATGAGTCACAGGGGATGGGATGATGAAGGCTCAGCTGGGATGAATTAAACTATCTCCCAAATGCAGAGGAATATTTTCAGAGATAAATGTCATCCAGTTGCCAACTGAAACATGGGAAGCTATGCTCTAAAATTGACATCTGGAGCCAGCTCCACTGAGGCATAAACCTGCTCAGATTTTTAATAAACTATTCTTTTGAATCAGATACAATTGACATATAGCAAAGTGCTCTTCTTTTAAATATACATTTCAGTGAGTTTTGATAAATGTGTACACCCACGTGTATTAAGTACACATTTTAACGAGTTTCAACAAATGCATGCAACCGTGTGGCCACCACCCGAACAAACATATAGAACATCTCCGTCACCCAAAAAGGGCCCCTGCGCGCCCCCGCAGTCACACCCCACCCTCACCTCCAGGCAACGTCTTACCTAAACTAAATTAGATTTGCCATCCCTAGGGGTCACATAAATGGAACCACATTCCATGTACTCTTCGGTGTCTGGAGTCTTTCACTCAATGCGATGTCAGGGAAAGCCACTCCCGTTGCTCTGCGCATCATCAGTTCATCACTTTTTATTGAGGAGTCATTACCACTCCTTTGTACAAATACCACGTTTTTCTACCCATCCACCTGCTGACAGGCACTTGCCTTGTTTCCAGCTGTGGGCAATGCTGCTATGAACATCTGCATACTAGCTTTCCTGTTTCTTGTAACCCATTCATTCTTTTAGCTTTTCACTTGGAGATAATTATAGATTCATGTGGAGTTGGAAAAATAATACAGAGAGACCCTAAATGACCTTCACCTCGTTTCCACCCGGGGTAACATCTTGCATAACTATCGTACAATAGCACAACCGAGAAGTCGACCCTGATTCGATCCATCGACCTCATTCAGATCTTACCAGTTTTATATGCACTCATATATGTGTGTGTTTAATTCTACTCATGGGACCAGCACCCCGGTGAAGGTACAGGCCAGCGCCATCTCAAGGATGCCTTCTACAGCCATAGCCACCTCCCTCTCACCCCTGTCCCTAACCCCTGGCAGCCACTAATCTGGTCTCCACCTCTATAAATTTGTCGCTTCTAGAATGCTATTTAAATGGATTCGTGTAACTTGTGACCTTTGCTGGGTGACTTTTCCATGCAGAACAATTCCCCTGTGGTCCATCCAAGTTGTTGCACGTACCAAGTTTGTTCCTTTTTATTGCTGAGAAGTATTTCAACATGTCAATGGACCACAGTTTGTTTAACCTTTCACCCGTCGAAGGACATGGTGTTGTTTCAGTTTAAGGTGAACACAGTGAAGCTTCTATGAATATGTGTACAGGTTTTTGTGTGAACGTAAGTTTTCAAAGTTCTGGAATAAATGCCCAGTGGTGCAATTGCAGGGCCATGTGATAAGGGCGTGTTTTACTTTGTAGGAACCTGCCATGCTCTTTTCCAGAGGGGCAGGACCATCTTCCATTTCTACAAGCAAGTAGAGTGCTCTAGTTTCTCCTCATCCTTGCCAGCACCTGGCGTTACCCCTATTTTTTTGTTTTGTCAGAGATATCTCACTGGAGTTTCATTTGCATTTGCCTAATGACTAATGATGGTGAACGCGGGGGGCCAGCCCCCGCTGACCAGGGCTCAAGAAGGTGGACACGGAGTCGGCGATACGAAAGACAGAAAATCTTTATTACAGTAAAGGCAGAAAAAAAAAAGCGGAGACACCGGAAAGAGTTTCTCAGAAGTGTCACACCTTATTGTTAAAGCCTAGCTCCTTTTATAGGGGCTTTTGACTATTATCTTAATTACAAGTTATGTTTCACATGACCATGATGTTTTCCCTTACTCAGAACTTTTACTTTTTTGTAATTGTATCTTTTTAGTTACACTGTGACCTGTTCAAGGATTTTAGTTATCATCTAAAAAGTGGTTACCATGGCTACCTTACAGGGCATATACTTGAACTATTGCCAAGAGTTTAGGCAAGAAACTATTTCTATGTGATTATAATACTTAGTAGCAAAAGGAGTTTCAAACTTTTCCTATCTTACAAAGAGCTGCATGTTTTTGTAATAGAGGGTAACATCTGTTTCTCAGTCAAAGCTTCAGTATCTGTTGCTAGCAATGTACAGAACAAAGAGTTAAAACAAGGCTGTTAATTAAAATAACTTATGGTCAGTAAGTTGCCTCTTATCAGAACTTTCATGGCCGAGAGACCTTGGTCTCCTGGTCTCCAAGGAAACCTTTCACAGCTGCACAGGCAAGGACGAACGATAGCACCAGTTTCTCACAGAGGCTGTCTGTTTCTCACAGACTGGCTTTTTTAGGCCTATGTGGCCAAAGGCCTATGCCTCAGTTTCCAAAGGGGCTTGAGTCCCCAATATCTCAGTTCAGGGGTTCCCCACGGAACTACCGCCTGGCTTAGGTTGTCTCCCCTCGTTTAGGAGATCTTACCCGTCTTTGGCTGCGTAGTTAGCTCATTGGGGTATACAGGAACTTGCCATAAATGCAGTGAGTATATTGTCTCCTATAGGAGGAAAGGCACATGGGTTCTTAGAGGCAGGAGATATTACATGACCAACCATAAGGCAGCACCCCTAATATCCAGTGCTGAGCAGGGCAATGTGGCCTTGTCAGACACTGGGGGGCTGTCGGCTTCCCACAGGTGAACATCTTTTCACGCCAACATCTGTATGTCCTCTTGTGGTGAAATGCCTGTTCATGTCTTCAGCCCATTTTCTAATTGTATGTTTGGGTTTTGGATTTTTTTTACTGTTGAGGTTTAAGAGTTCTTTATATATTCTGGATACTAATCCTTTGTTGGATGTGGGGTTTGCACATATGTTCTTCCAGTGTGTAGCTTTCCTTTTCATCCTCTTAGAATCTTTCGCCGAGCAAGAGTTGTTAGTTTTGATGCAGTCCAATGCATCCATTTTTTTTTTCTTTTATGGTGCTTTTGGTGTCAAATCAAGCAGCTAACTCCTTATTTACCCCTTGGTCCAAAGCATTTTCTCCGATTTTTTTCTAAAAGTGTAGTGGTTTACATTTCACTATTAAGTCTGTGATCTACTTTGAGTTGATTTCTGTGTGATGTGTGAGGTTTGGGTTAAGCGTCACTCTTGTCCATTGAGGTCCAGTTGGTCCAACACCATGTGTCGAAAAGACTCTCCTTCCTCCACCAGGTTACGCTTGCATCTTTGTCAAAGATCAGTTGGGCATTTTTGTGTGGATCTATTTCTGGTTTCTCTATTTTGTTCCATTGATCTATGTGTCTATCCCTCTACCAATACCATACCGTCTTGATTACTGTAGCTGCATAGTTTAAGAAAACAAAATCATTTGAACTAAATTCCTATTTAACTTCCCTCACAGCCTTTGAAGATCCTGCCAGAGCTGGGACACAAGTTAAAGACAAGAGAGTAACACAGATGGTCCTGAGCCAGCCCACCTGGAGAAGAAGGGGCGGGCCCAATCCCTGGGCAGGGGGTGGGGGTGAGGAGGCTCCTCGGGTCCCCGCCTTCCACAGATGGGTGGCGTCAGGGGCAGGGCTCTCGGCGCTGGGACCTGAAGACCTGGCACCAGGGTAGGAAGTTTCAGTAGAGGCCCTGGCCGGTTGGCTGAACCAGCCCCAGGGACACAGGACACAGGGGGAACTACAGCTGAGGTATGTTGTCAATGCCTCCTTATCTCAGAGGCTACGTACTGGTGACCGAGGACCATGCCTGCGGCATCTTTTCTGCCACAGGTGTCCACTCAACAAAAGACAGGCAGCTGGTACGTAACATCCAGCTTCCTCAACCCAGGCCGGGGTAACTCCGAGGCGTGCTCGACCTCACCTCCCAGTCTCCCAGCTAGTGGGGCCCCAGGTACCCACAGCGCTAACTGGCTTGATGATACACTTTTTCACCCCAACTCCCCAGCTGAATCCCCCTGCCCTTTACAGATGCTCCCCTGGGGTGGCCTCCGGAAACAAATTATTTGCATCAAATGTGCTCAGGCTCTGCTTCTGGGGGACACAAACCAAGACTGGGGCCCAGAGCCGACTTCGGGCTGGTTGCCCCGCCTGCATCTTGCACTGGCACCGTGCTGCCTTCACCGCAGTCTGGATCCTTGCACCCTAGCCGCTCCTTGGCAAGCCGGACTCCGCGTGGTGACACTGCCCATCTCAGCCACCAGCGTTCGTATTTTCACCTGGAGGGTTGGGGACGATTATTGGAATGCTATGTTTTATTCTTATATATAAAAATAAGTAGTCATATGGATCGAATGTGTGCCCCCCAAAACTATGTTGAACCCTAAACCCCAAAGGGACTATATGTGGAGATCAAGCTTATAAGCGGGTATATAAAGGTTAATGAGGTCATAATGTGGGGCCCTGATCCAACAGGATTGGTGTCCTTGTAAGAAGAGGAAGAGAGACCACAGCTCTCACACAAATGCACTGAGCAAAAGCCACGTGAGGAGACAGCGGAAAGGGGCCGTCTGAAAATCCTCCCCAGAAACTAAACTGGTGGGAAATTTAATCTTGGACTTCTGGCCTTCCAAACAGTGAAAAACTAAATTTCTGTAATTCAAGCCACCCAGTCTGCAACCCAAGCGGACTTAATACAAGTAGTAAATACGATGTTTCCTTGAAAGTAAGACCGGGTCTTATATTACTTTTTGCCCCAACATTCTACATGTATTCATTTGTTCATGTACGAAAATCCACATTTATTCAAACAGTCATGTCTGGCTGATCCTCTTAACTGGGGCTTATGTTTGGGATAGGGAGCTTATATTACAACCATCCTGAAAAATCATGCTAGGGCTTATTTTCTGGTTGGGTCTTATTTTCGGAGACACACGGTAGAAAGGAAGAGAGGGAGGAAAGAATGGATGGAGTGTGGGGGGCGGGAAGGAGAAAGCGGGGAGGGAAGAAAGTCCGTTCATACTAGTGCTGTCTTTGTCTTTAGCTCAGTACAGCTGAGACCATGATCAACACTCATAGGCCCAAAGCAAAAGAACCAAATTAAATGACACAGTAGAATACTAGACATGTTTCACTTAGGATGGAACTGGAGGAGGCATGGTATCACCTTTTCTAGGTCTTGAGGAATGAACTCCCCTCAACAAGTAAGCTTCTGCTCCACTTCCACACCAGGCCCTTCCCTGGGAGGAGAGAGCAGGGCGGAGCCGCGCTGGGGCCGAGCTGGCTGGGAGGCCCCATGGAGCTGAGCTCAGGGACTCCTGGTCGCAGCCCCGTGGGCTGTTGGGGGCCTGGGCGGGAGGCCTGCGTCCTCCGCCCACAAGCATCCTGAGCCTTACACCAGGGACGTCTGGGCAGAACCACTGCTGACTGCAGCCTCCAGACGTCTGAAATCATCCCGCCCGTGAAATCAGCCCAAAGACCATCACGCTGAAACCAGACACCTAAAGACGTGGCAAGCCGTCTAGCAAGAGTGAAAACACAAAAGCACTTAAGCACGCCACGGGGAAATCTGATCATGGGTGCCAGCGACACTGAGGGCGGGCCACCCGTGTTCCTGGGGGTGGGCTCACCGCGGGCTCCAGGTCAGGGCAGCTGGGCAGGTGGGCAGACCCAGGCCTGCCGCGGGTGGCTGCTCTCCCCGAAGGCCCCCAGTCCTGGGTACGCTCGGGTTCTCCTGGACCGCCTGGGCCGGCAGGGCCAGCCGCAGTAACCCGCTCTGGCCGGTAGAGGGCACCGGAGGGCAGCGGGTCCGAGCTGTTTGCCCCGGGAGTCAGGCCGCACAGGCCTGGCTGGGGGCCGGTGGGTAAGGATTGGGGCTCAGCGGGAGGCTCTCCCAGGAGCCGGGTGAAGAGCTGGACAGAGACCAGCAGGGTCATCGGGCTCCTGCATCATCGGCCCTTTGGGACAATGGTTCTTTCCTGGATTCCAGGATGAGCCACCAGTGAGCACAGACCTCAGGGTCAGACCTGGATGGCTGCACAGCTGCACTCCCGGGGGTGGGGGGTGAGGGTCTGGTACACTCCAAGGAGGTGCGGAGGGTGGAGGGAGACCTGCCCCAGAGCTCAGCACCGCAGAGCCGGGAGCCTGGGGAGGAGGAGGTGGCTGTGGGGTTTGCAGCCCTGGAGAGCCAGGCCATGGAGCTGGGGCTCACAGCGGCCCCAGGGAACCGAGAAGCTAACGGGGAGATGGGCGGGGCAGAGAGGTCAGGCACTGGGCCGGAAGGAAGAGAAAGGACACGGGGACTGTTTCAGGGAACATTCAGGGCGGAGTGCTGGGGGCCTGGCCAGGTCCCTGGGGAAGGGCTGGAGAGTACTATTAGGTGGAAAGGCCACGTGCTGGTGGCTAAGGAGCCCAGCGTGTCTCCCACCCGAGGGCCTGGCTCCACCCTCACCAAACTGGGGGTCAGCGGAGTTGGCCCTCAGCTGTCAATTTCGCCAGGACCACTGCAGGGACACTAGTGGCCCAGGGGGCCTTCTTGGAGAAGCCATGCAGCAGGGAGCTCCGAGGCCAAGCTTAGCTCTCAGACAGTCCTGAGTGGGAACCCCAGCTCCACCCACACTGTCCAGTGACGTTTGGAAAGTCACTGAACTGGACCTGTCTCCTCACCCATAGATGGGGATGTGAACCGCAGTGCAGTCCCATTGGGTGACGCTTAGCACAGGGCTACAGACAGTAGGAGCCACTATTAGCAGCACGTGATTGTCACTCAGTATGCAGCGGGGAGCAGGTGTCTGTCAGCTGGGCCTGGGGCACCGAGGCTGGGTTTCACCCCAGGACCAAGGCTGCACCCCCACTTCCAGGGCCCTGGGGACCACTCTTAGTGCTGCACCGGGTTCCCCAAGGAGCCCAACTTCACCCTCCCCCACTCCTTAAGCGGGGGCCTTCCTCTTAGAATTAGCAGCGGAGGCCCAGGACACCACTTGCTCATTCACTCCGCAAGAATGTGCCAAGTGCCAACTATCGCTGACACCATCTGGGCACTGGGCATACAGCTGGGACAGAAATCAGGCCTGAGTCAGAGGCAAAGGGATGGGAAGGTTTCATCCTCTTCGGAAATCCCCTCCCCCCCCCGGAGTCCCTGCCCTCCATATTCCTGCCCTGGGAGCCCCTGTGGCCAGTGTAGTCAGGGGACCTGGGTGTGGTCAGCAGCCTGACACCTCCAGCTGCTGCCTCTTAGGTCCCCCAAGGAACCGGGGGCAGAAAGGGTTGCAGAAGCCAAGGGGAGTGAAGGAGCAGGAACAGGGCCTGTGTTTGCCCCTCTGAGGCCCCCCACCTGCACCCTGTTCTGCATCCCCTGTGCCCACACTTGAATGAACTGAGCCCTGCCCTCTGCCTGCCCAGTGGGTTCAGCCATAAGGAGCGCCCGGCTGGGGCTTCCGGGGGGGTGGGGGCGCAGGGTCCATGCTCCCCGCTCCCTGCCTGGGTGGCCCTGGCTGTGCCGTCTCAGCCACGCTGGGGTGCAGCCTGTCTCTCACAGAGCTCCGCCATATTCCTCTTAGTCCAGAAACCAGTATCCCTAAGACGTAGCGTGGCACGGCTTCCACGGTCGCCCATGCTAGAAGCAAGTACCTTGCATGGCTGCCCATGGCACCTTGCCTTGCTGGTTCTCTTAAATCTGCCTACACCTCTGTCTGGGGTCCCTGGGCAACTAGCCTGGCTGCTTCCTGCATAGCCCCTGGCTGGCCAGGAGGAAGGACTCAGGAATGCCCGTGGACGCAGAGCCTGGCGCCCCATGAGACCAGGATAAGAGTGTGGGCTTTGTTCTCCACTGGGAGCCCTTAGGTTACCAAATCTCAGAGCCCCAGTGCCCTGACTTATTGTGCGGCCAATAGTGTCCCACTGGGTGGGGGTGGGGCACAGGACAGACCAGATGGAGCACATCCCAGGGGCAAAGGTCTCAGAGCTGCCCAGGCCTCGAATGCCCTCCTGCCCCACCCCACCCCTCACCCCCCAGGAGTTCAGGAGCTGGGTGTGAAGGAACAAGCAGGAAGAGAACTTACGAACTGCAGAGCTCTCGATTGCCTGGAGCCCCGGACACATGTTCCCGCAGCCCCAGCCCCAGCCTGGAGCCAGAAACCACACAACCCATGACATGACTCAGCCGCCAACAGACAGCCAGTTTCCCATTGTTCCCTGGGACATGGCAGCCCAGGTCCCATCCCTCTGCCTCCAAGAGCTAGAAACAAGGCCCAGCACCTCCAGCCCCGGCCCACCCGGCAGCTGCCCCCTGCCCTGCGTCTGTGGCCTAAGTGAATGCCCCTTCCAGTCTGACCCAAGGCGGGCCTGGGCCTCCCAGGGTGGCTCAGGCCAGAGAGGGAGGAGTTGGGAGCCAGCCGTCTTCCCAGCAGTAGCTGCTAGAGGGGCCGCCTCGGCCTGGAGGGAGAGCCCAGGCAGCTGTAGCAGGGTCCCTGGAGGCCTTGCATCCTCCTGGTTCTGGGGCTGACACAGGACTTTGACCCTGCTTTAGGGGATGGAGGGAGATCCCCGCCCGCCTGCCGCCCCGCCCTGTGAATTCAAGGACTCCCTTCTCCGACTCCCAAGCAGAAAGCCCAGTGATGCAACGTCTGGTTTGGCTCCCTGTGCGGCATGACAGCCCTCTGAGTCGTGACTTCCCAAGGGACCCAGCACTCGGGGACTTGGGCCACCAACAAACCAGGCAGAGGCACCAAGGGATGCGACTTTTTAAATTTAGTGTTAAAAACCAACCAAATAAATAAATAAATAAAAGCGTTCCAGTAAGTCACTGTGGACAAACGCTGCTGAGGGGCCCAGGGCTGGATTTCCGGCCCGGCTCCTTTTATTTTGAGTCACACGGTAGCGGGGAGTAACAGCAGGTGACCTGGTACATACGGGGTTCTGGGTTTAAAGGCCGCAGTTTCCTGACTCAGGTAGTAGCGTGCGTTTTGATGAGGGCTCCTAGTGGAAGGCCATGGGGCTGGGGACCCGCGTTCCATGGAGCAGTGAGGGGTCCCAGGGAGGAAGGACTGGCAAGAGGGCTGAGAGCGTGAATTCTGAGTCTTCCAGCCCGCCGGGGCTCGGCCTGGGATGGGGCCCACGACCAACCCCACCCAGGTGACAGCCGCGGGGGCGGGGCGCCTGCATGCTCGTGGGGGACTCGCCTGTCCACAAGGCTTCGCCCTGCAGGGCCCACTCTGCCCACTCTCAGGCCGACATCCAGGGCAGCACGTCTGGGCCAGGTGATGTCCGGTGATGTCCGGAATCTGCGCTAAAGAATGCCTCTAACTTTCATCCCTTGCTGTATGCCCAGCACCTGGCAAAGGTGGACACGCATGGTCAGGATGCAGGAAGGAGGGAGGGAAGGAAGGGGAGGAGTTTCGGTGTGATGAGGACTGTCCTCGGGGTTTTCCCGCAGACACACAAAAGTCCTCCAATGGGACGGCAACAACGAGAATGAAAATATTAACCACTAACGTTTGTTTACTGAGCCAGGCACTGGGCAGGTGAGGCGTGTGTGCGCTTCAGCTCGCACTCTGTGCCTCGCAGACAAGGACCGATGCCTCCATTTAGTCCTCTCTGAAATGGGGACAGTGCTGGTACCTACCTCATTGGGTAGTTGGGAGGATTAAATGTCAATAAATGTATAAATCCTTTAAAACAGTACCTGAGTAAGTCGTTGCTAGCATTCTCCTCTCCATTCTTCATTAAACCAGAAATGCATTCCTCTGCGAGCTCAAAAAACCCAACTGACAGGGGCCTAAAGAGGTAGGTGTTTGTTTTTTTTCCCATAAGAACTTCAGTGGTTGACTGTCAGCCCAGAGCACAGCTCAACAAGCCTCAGGCTTGTCTTTCCACCCAGGCATGTGGGCTTTTGACCCCTTGCCTGTCCCCTCCTGGTTGCCAGATACCTGCTGCAGCTGCAGACCTCATGTCCAGGTCCCAGGCAGGAAAAATGGGAAGGACAAGACACCCAGGGCTTCCCCCTAGTGAGGCTTTCCTGTTGTGTCCTGGAAGGGTCACCCTCTCCAGGATCTTCTATCCCCCATCTCTCTTATCCAGAAGTGTGCCATGGGGTCACCCCCTCATCTCCATTATCCAGAAGTGTGCATTGTGATCCGCCATAGCTGCAAGGGAGTCTGGACAGCGGCATGTTCTCAGCTAGATGGATTTCTTCTCTCCTTGAAAGCAGGGTTCTGGGAGTAGTACAAAAGAGACATGGTTGTTGCGTAGACAGCTAACAGTGTCTGCCAGTGTGCTGTTGTATGATTCACTTTACCTGCCAGGTGAAACATATTATTTCCACCTTGCAGACAGAGAAATCAAGGGGTAGTAAGGTTGGAAATCTCCAAGATCACACAGCTAGTGGGTGACACCCTGGTTTCCCGGCTCTGAGTGTATATATATATATATATATATATATATATATATATATATATATATATAATTTCTATAATAACTGATTGCTGAGGCATTTTTATGACATTGATTTGAAGTACTGATGTTGATTTATGAAGCCTATTTGTGACAGCTACTTTAAAATCCTGTCAGGTAATTCCAACATCTGATTCATCTACATATTGGCATCTATTTACTGTCTTTTCTCATTCCAGTGGTTTTCCTGGTTCTTGATATGACTGGGGATTTGGTATTGCATCCTGGGCTTTGGGGTTATTATGTTAGGAGACTTGATCCTAAGGAAATCTTCTATTTTAGCAGATAGCCACCCTGTTTAGGTTGAAATATAGGGTCTAGCCTACTTCCGTGGGCTTCAGTTCCAATGAAAGTTTGCTTTCTGAGCCCATGCCATGCCATTCAGGCTTCACTCTTCCGGTGCTGCTGGGGCCCCCACTCAGTCCCTGCTGGTTGTCTGCAGGGGCAAAGGCACTTCCCTGGGCCACCTCCCATCACTGGGTGAACTTATGAGGGAGGAGGTAGAAGCCATGGGGCCTGGGTCTCCTTATGCCACTGGGTGGAGTGCAGGGAGACACACAGCTTTGCTGCCGCTGCTGTGGGCAGATGTGACCACTCTGGGGCCAGCTGTGGAGGAGGCTACGTTGGCCTGGGATGGCTGCTATCACTGCTGGTCACAGATGAGACTGCCTGTTGGGACACAGGTTGTTGGGAACCTGGGCTCTTCACTAAGTCTCCTTAGGGCTTCCCCTTTCCCAGTCCTTTGTTTAGAGAAAGCAGGATTTTCTAGGTTTCTTTTTTATAACCTGTGCTTGTTGAGGGTCTGGTCGCAGTCCCTCTGGCGCCCAGTCCAGGGTTGTGAGGGAGATAAAAAGAAAACCAGACAACGTCAGTGCTCCAGTCCTGAGCTCCGGCCAGTCCGCCTTCTTCCACCCAACTTAGGCTCCTTTTTTTGTTGTCTGTTGAATAATTTCCAGGGTATTTAGTTCTGTTTAGAATAAAGGAGCAGGAAAAAGTGAGTCTAGTTTCTTATTCCACATTCAAAATCCTAAGTCCTGGGCTGGCCGAGTGGAGCATTGGTTAAAAGCTGGCTTGGGGCACCAGTGGCCCTGATTCAGATCCCACATATGAGGGCCAGTGACACTGCCCTCTATAGATAAGGTGGTGAACAACAGCTCCACCTGGAGCTGGGCTGCTGTGAGTCCCTGGGGATGACATAGCTGCAGCCACTGCTACAGTGGGCTGCCAAGGGTACAGTGAGTGGCCAGCAGCCAACATGAGCGGCCGACAGCTGGTGTGAGCTGCCAAGAGCTGCTGTGAGTGGCCTTCCAGAGGCTCGCAACCGATCGGCCTCACCTGGGAAGAGCGCATGATAATACCAACATGGGCCAGTGAAGCGATGTCCTCTGCAACTAGACTGAAGAACAAAAGGACTGCAACTTGTCTGTTCCCCTTCCCCAAATTCCCTAATATAAAAGAAAAAAATCTTAAGTCCTTTGAATTGCACATTTCAACCTACCTCTTAGCAACTCCCGCTGAACACCCTAAAATACACATGGATTCCACAGGGCTGGCCAGACTTCTCAGGAGATGGTGTCATGCAAAGGCTTCAGCATCAGTCAGATATTGAGCAACAGGTGCATTTAGATCAGTCTTGGTGAGAAGGATGCTGTGGAGTTGGACCTCTGGTGCAAACATCCAGGTGACCGAGGATGGGGCTGATCTCCACAGGATGTCATTCAGTGTACCACTGTGTCCCTTCTGCACTACATGGACTCTGGTGAGTGGTGACATGAGGTGCAAGATTCACACATGGTGCCCACTCCCAAAGTCCCCATACATGCCTCTGTGTCCCCAATCTTCCCATCTTATTCTCTCCAGACCCTGATTAACCAGACAAGCTTGATTACTGCTGGGACCTGCTGCAAAATTCTCCCATGTCCTCAGCCCCACTCAAGCCTGTCAGCCCTCCAAATCACTTGCTAAATAGATTGGAGCACAATTTCCAAGAGATGCACAGGCTGCTTCCAAAGCCCAGAGTGTCATCAAGGGCTGTGGCTGTCTCATTGTAGTAGGGGCTGCATACTGCATCACACCTTTATCTTAAAGGGCATATTCCAGCATATGCTAGATCGCTAGACCCCTATAAGCTTTACAAAGTTATGTACCCCTGAATCTCTGTAGGATTGCTTCCCAGCTTCTGAGGCACATATGTCTTCCCTGGGCAGCCAGGGCTCTGGCCACTTCCAGTCCACCAGGTCTAATTAGGAAAACATCACCAGGATGTTGAACAACATACTCAAGACCCCTGAGGATTATACTGTGACAGAAATCAGTTAGGACAGCCCTGAGGCAACAGAGAATGTGTACTGCTGTACCAGTCACATAAAAGCTAACCGCCTCGGGTCCTCTGTGCGCTGATGGTATGACGGCTCCTTGGTGAGTGTCAGCTCAGAATCTGTATCCAGTCACCCTCCAAAGTTTGGGCATTCCCTTCCCCCATACACAGTTCCTCTGGTAAACAGCCACAGGCCCCTTTGGGGGAAGGAATGTGGAATTTTTATGGTAGGTATTGTAGTGACATTACCAGGCCCATCCTCAGGGGGCCCTGGCTTCTCCTTTAGTCCATGGATTGGGTCTGAGAGCTGGTTTAGATCTGGGACCTAGAAGTGGGGTGCTGATTTTAATGGCAACATCTGATCTCAGCCTTCTGTTCAGAAGTTCTTGAATTCTCCTGCATAAGCCAATCAAGCACTGCCCTATTTGGAGGTTGGTCTTCTGAGCTCCAAGGAATACCATGGTCTGTTAGCCAGCCCCATAGATACTTATGGGCCAAGGGGCCCTGGGCACTTTTCTGGACTTTCTGCCACTATGGCACTTTTGTCCCCCTTTCCTCTGAGCGTTGAGCACCTCCACAGGAACTCCGCTATTTCAGGATCCCAGTACCCCCTTTGATACTAAGGAGTGCGGCTCCATGTCATAATCTCCTGCTGTCGACACTAACTACAGAGCACAGCCAGCACTGAGCTGCCCTGAGACGCAGGCACCCCCCTCATCAGTGGGTTCCTCACTGCCTCTGGGTGGGAAGTGCCCTGGGCCTCCCCGGGAACAGGGTCATGGTTGAGTCTTCAGTTTTCGTTTGACATAAAGTTTCCACCCTGATTTGAAGGCATGCCTTGTGCTCCAGGAAACAAGCATGCCCATTTGGATTTCAGGGGTCAGAAAACTGTGGGAGCTGGGGCTGGAATTTTTAACTGGATGTGGGGTTCAGGTGGTGGCAAGGGTATGGGAAGTGGGATGGTTAACATGAGGACTGGGGTGAGTATGAGGATATGGGGGTATGAGAAGGGTGCAGTGAGGATTAGCTGGCTAAGGATGGGCTGTGGGTCCATTTCGTGGCCAGTAATGGGCCTTGGGATCCAGCCATGGGGGGCAGGGGGCAGCCTGGGAGAGGTACTGCTGGCACCTCTCAGCTCTGGTTGGTTTCCAGTTGGCACTGACCTTCGAGTCCTGTACTGGCGTCAGGCTGGCCTGAGAGGGTGAGGGTGGCAGCAGCTCGAGTGAAAGATCTTGTGACAGATTTCACTGCAGGGAAGGTCATTAGCAACACTGCAAACATTCCGGGGTGTTTGGATAAGAATTTAATGTGAACCATAAATTTCAGCTTACGCTTTTAAAACCGAAATTAGGCCATTCTGTGAATTATGGAAGCAAAGGAGAGGTGGAAAGAATTGTTACCGTGAAGTGTATTTACCTGTTTTGACCACCTACCCACTGCTTGCCCAGCAGGTCGCCGGAGGGGGTTGGTTCTGAGTTTCAAGTTCTGCCCTACACAGCTTTTCTACCTCTGGCTGTGTTGGCACCAATTAAGCTGGTCACGCCTGCGGTGGCAGGAGCCTGCCTCTGGGTGTGGTGAAACTCTGGCCTTGAGACACTCAGACCTGGGTTTGAATCTGATCTCACCTCTCTAACAGTGTAAACTTGGACAAGTGTTTCAGCTTCCTGACTGTACAATACACTTGATACTCTATAGGTCAGGCACCCAATATAATTGATATAGTGAGATCAGACATCCATCATAATAGACACTGTATAGGTGAGCACCCAACACAGTGGGTACCATATGGGTCAGCACCCATCACAGTTAGTCAGGCACCCGACAATGCTTGCTCTGAGCTGTGTTCAGTTCCCTTCGTGCCCCTTGCCTTCATAAACACACAACTGAGATCCCAGAAGTGTGTCTTCTGAGAGTAGAGTATAAAACGTTATTGCTGATTTCTTTCCCTTCCATTTGACCCCTTCCTGCTCAATTTCTGAATCCATGATAGTGAAAGCTCCCCGTTAAGGTAATTCAGGGAAAGACGCGTGCTCACTGGGCCTCGATGAGCAGAACTTTCTGGTACCCGACAGCCTGGGGGTTGGATGCATTTAGAGGCAAGGGCTTCCTGCTTCAGAAGATTTTTCCCTCTTCTTGGCTGGCCTCTCTGCCAATTAGAGCTCCCTTCCAGCACTTATCAAAACCTAATCCCTTATGTGTTCTGGTCAGGGGAGAGCACATGGCCAAGATAAGCTCGAAAACCAACTCTACATTTCTGAGCACTTGGACATCTGGGTTAGGAGTAGGCAAATGAACCTGTTCAGCTCTTCATAGAACGGGGACTGTTTCTTGCCTTCTAACACATCCTTCTCGGGGAGAGAAAGCAAAGGATGATCTCAGACCAACTCAAGAAAGAGGAAGAAGCTAAGCTGAGCTGGGGCCATGTCTCAAAACACAGTAAGGGCCAATGAATGGGGAAAGCAGGGGGATGGCAGCCCCAGAGGAAGCGGGGTCTCTGTGAGGGCAGGGCAGCCCACCTCATCCCAGCCTGAGTGTCCCTTCCCACCAGGCCTCTGTCCATGGGACCCTTCTTCCCCAGGAAGGCACCGTGAGCTCAGTCCACCTGGGTGGTGGAGGCAGAGCTCTGTCTGGAAAATGCCCATAGGTCAAAGTTAAAATCAAGTTATCATCAAAATATGTTATTGTGATTACTGAACAATATTAATCAACAAGTTGTTGTCAAAGGCCTCGTATGTGCCAGGGACCCTGGACATCAAAGTGAATGCCACAGGCCCTGCGCTCCCGGAGCTCAGAGCAGGAGCAACGCCCTTGACCGATCACCAGGCAAACCTGGTAGACAAACTGTGAGAAGGGTCCTGCAGGAATGTTCAGGGAATGGCCCGGAACCCCATGGCGGGGCGGGCTGGGTGGCCAGAAAATGCTTTTCCGACGGGAGGACGGTTGAGCTGCGACACAAACAGAGTAGCACTGGGCCGGGTGCGGGGAGGAGAGCATCATTCAGAAAAGTGTCGGAGCGCAGAGCAAGGGGGAGGCAGGGGGAGGGTGGGAGAAGCTGACAGGTGCTTTTCAGCGGTTCTGACCCCCATGAGGAGTGCAGCTCAGTCAGGGGTCAGTGTGTGTCCTCCGACGTGTGGAGGACAGTCATGTGGCCCTGTGCACTGGAGGGAAGCAGGGTCAGGTGACACCTCATCAGAGGCCTCGTCTTGCAAACCCTGCCTATGACTCCCACCCACCTGAACCATTTTTGGAAAATGCTTTCAAAAACGAGATTTTTCTTGGTTTTCAAGATTTATAAATCAAAAAAAACAAAATTCATTCCATCTGATGAAAACGTATTTTCTTGTACTTTACTGGACATGGCTGGGATTTGGGGCAGTATTTTTGTGTGTTCAACTTCCTGGATGTTCCTTCTCAAAAATGCAGGTGCCCCAGTTAGCCCAATATCAACCTGGCCCAGAGGATTCAGACAGTGAGGGATGATTCTAACGAAGTGTCTGCCTGCTGGTGAGCCAGAGAACCCAGGCCAGGGCTGTGGTTAGGGGACAGCAGGCCTCTCAGCACAAATTCTGGATTCTGCCACTAACGCTGGCACTTCCAGACAGCCAGGTCCCCTATCTATGAGCAGAGATGAGGTTCGTCCAAGCCCAGCCCTATCCCTGGAGATGAAGCGCCTAGACTGTGAATTCAAGGGCCCTCCCCTGAGGCCCATTTCCATGGTGAGCTCCAGCTGGCATGGCCACAATGATCCTTCCCCTAAACCCCGGCAAAGGCAGGGTCTCCAAACAACCACCATTGGGACTAAGAGATGGGGAGGGCCCTCTACTGTCCTGTCATGTGCACCCACCCACCAGACTCCTCAAGGTTCCTTGATGGCTGAGTGACAGGCTCAGAGCTGGAGGGCTAAGTTTCCTCTACTTCGCTGTGTGACCTTGGTTAAACGTCACCCCCCTCTCTGGACATCTGTAAGACATAGGATTGAACCACATAGTCTTAAGAAAGAAAAAGCCAGCCTCAAGCAAGTGAACAAGGAAGGATAGTCTCAGGGGCAAGAGCAAAACGTTAGGGAGACAGAGGGTGCCACCCAGGGGCAGGCTGGGAGCCCTGACACACTGGAGATGGGGAGAGAACCATAGGCCCAGCTGTGAGGCCCAGGCTAGCCAATGCCATGGCGAAGAGAAACAACCAATTCCCAAGTTCCTGGCCAGGAGTCAATAAGCCACACTGCTCACCTCTCCCCTCCTCTCTTCTCTGTCCCTTCCCAGTTTCCCCTTAAATAGCTAAATTAAGAAATCAAGGGGCCGGCCAAGTGGCGTGGTGGTTAAGCGCTGGCTTGGGACGCCAGCGGTCCCGGTTCAGGTCCCACATATGAGGGCCAGTGACACTGCCCTCAAAAAAAAAAAAAAAAGAAATCAAGGAGTTCCACTCAAGATGGCGCAGTAGGTAAATGCCGTGTTTACCTTCTCTCATGACCACATCAAAATTACAACTAAACTACAAAACAACCATCACTGAAAATCACCAGAAATCTAGCTGAACTGAAGCCATACAACTAAGGACATGCAGAAGAAGCCACCTCAAGACTGGTGGGGGGGGGCAGAGACACTGAATGGGCTGGTTCCACACCCGCCTGTGACCATTAAAAACTGGGAGGGATATCTCAGCTGTGGCGGTTCCCCCCACCCCAGGAGGAACAAGGGGTCCTAGCACCATACCAGATTCCGCAGCCCAGGGTTTCAGTGCTGGGAGAGAAGTCCCCATAATTTCTGGTTGTGAAAACCAATGGAGACTAAGGGCGGCTGCAGTCCCAAGTGCTCCTCTTAAAGGGCCCACACAGACTTACTCACTGACCAGAATTACTGGCTCTGAGCTCCAGTATTAGGGCAGCAGCTGAAGAGGTGACAGGGACATATGGTGGGAAATTGAGTTGTCTGGCTTTGGGACAAGGGCTGGAGGGGCAGCTTTCTCCTGGATGGAGGAGCTGGCAGAGGTCATTGTTTCTTTGCTGAGTCCTTTCCCAGCATGCAGACACAAGTGGCTGCCGTATCTGAGTCTTCGTTTAGCTGGCTAATGCCGCTCATTTGCCATGCAGGTGATTTGAGATCCCTGCCCCACCCAAATTTCAGGCACACCCAAGGTGATTCTAGTGGCTTTGTTGTACAAACCTCCTGCCTGGCTCATGCTGCAGACTTTCCTAGAGTCTGTCAAAGGTTCATGGTACCCAGACAAGCAGCATGTGGCTTGAGCGTGTCCCATATATCTGGCTGAGCAGCCCTAAGCACGGCACTAGCAGCAGCTGATCTTGGTTCGCAGCTTGGCCTCTTGAGGCACTTCCAAGCACAGCATGGGCAGTAACCATCTGTGGATTGCTTTGTGGCTCCTTCCAGGTAGCCCCAGGTAGGGCACAGGCTGCAGTTGAATTTGACATGCAGCAGGGTCCCTATCAGGTGGCCCTGGGACTGGCTGGCACACCCAGTGGATGGCACAACCAAGGGATGGATTGGGTAGGCACCAGAGCCCTGCTGAGGCAGGGTAGGGTCAGCCCCTGCACTGCAACTTCTCCACCGTAGTCATGGCCAGTCCTCACAACCAATGAGCCCGAGGTCAGTCCCTCCTATTGACATGCAAATAGCAACCAAGGATCCACTACACAGGAGGGCACACACAACCCACACAAGGGACACACCTGGAGTGCATGGCTCATGTGACCAGGAAGAGTGTGCCACTGAGCCCCATGGCACACCTAACCCAGCATCTTTGCAGATCAGGAGGAATTGGCAAGAAATATTCAAAGTGATTGAAAAGAAGGACCTACAACCAAGATGATTCTATCCAGCAAAGTTATCATTTAGAATCAAAGGACAGATAAAGAGCTTCCCAAATAAGGAAAAGCTAAAGGAGTTCATCACCACCAAACCAGGATTACAAGGAATCTTAGAGGGACTTCTTTAAGACCAAATATACATATGTGTATATATATATATATATATATATATATATATATATATATATATACACAGAGACCAAATATTTGGACTATATATATACCAAATACATATATATATGATAAAATAGCAATAACTACATACCTATCAACAATTACTTTCAATGTAAATGGATTAAATGCTCCAATCAAAAGCCTGGGGTGCTGAATAGACAAGAGAGCAAGACCCTTACATATGCTGCCTATAAGAGACACACTTCAGATTGAAAGATACACACAGACTGAAAGTAAAGGGCTAGAAAAAAGTATTTCATGAAAATGGAAACAAACAATAAAAAGCCTAGGGTAGGAATACTCATATCAGATAAAATAGACTTTAAAACAAAGACTGTGACAAGAGATAAAGAAGGATCTAGTAATCCCACTTCTGGGTACTTTTCTGAAGAAAACCAAAATGCTGCTTTGAGGGGATATGCTCATCCATATGTTCATTGCAGAATTATTTACAATGGCCAAGATATAGAGGCAGCCTGGGTGTCCCTGAATGGGTGAATGGATAAAGAAGGGGTGGTACGTATATACAATGGAATATTACTCAGCTGTAAAAAAAAAAGAATGAAATCTTGCCATCTGGATGGCAACATGGATGGACTTAGAGGGTATTTTACTGAGTGTAGTAAGTCAGACAGTGAAATATAAATGCCATATGATTCCACTTATAAGTGGAATCTAAAGAACAAAATAAATGAAACAGAAGCAAACTCATAGATAGAGAGAACATTTTGACTCTCTGTACAGAGAATGGTCTGGGGGCATTCTGATGCCAAGCAGGATGGAAGGTGGTTGCCAAATGGGAGGGAAGTTGGGGATGGGTGAAAAAGGGAAGGGATTAAGAAATACAAATTTGTTGTTACAAAATAGTCACAGGGATGTAAAGTATAGGGAATATAAACAATAATATGGTAATAATTATTTGTAGTGCTAGGTGGGTACTAGTCAGGGGGATCACTTCATAAATTATATAAATGTCTAACCCCTATGCCAATCACCTGAAACTAATATAAAATAATATGGAATGCCAACTCTAATTTAAAAATGTTGAAGGGGGGAAAGATAAAGAAGAGGAAGAGGTTCAAAGTTCCAGGTATAAAACAAGTAAACCTTGGGAATGCAATATACAGTACAGGAAATAGAGTTGATAACATTGTGAGAGCTGGTACGGTGTCCGGTGGTTGCTGGGCTTATCATGGTGACCACTTCTTTAGCACAGGGAATATAATCAATAATGTGGTAATAACTCTGTATAGTGCCAGGTGGATACTGCTGAATAACTATGATGTACATCTGAAACCAATATAATAGTGTGTGTTAGTTATGTTTTAATAACAATCTTTTTTTAAAAAAAATCAAGATGTTCTGAACTGGATCCTCTTGAAATAAAGGATATTGTTGAGGGTCGGCCGAGTGGCTCAGTAGGTTAAGAGCTCGCTCAAGAGTGCGAGCTGAGCTCTGATCAAGTTCGATGTCCAGCCCAAGCTGAGCTTCCGCTGAGCTGCCAACAGGAAGCAGCCAAAAAAAAAAAAGGATATTGTTGAGACAACTGGCAAAATGTAAAAGGGTTTTGTTTTCATGACTAGATGATAGCAGCATGTCATTTACCAATTTTGATAGTTAGATGGCAATTTTGTAGAAGATTGTCCACATCTGTGCAAAACACACACATCATGTCAGCAACTTACAAATGGGGGGAGGAGTCTGTGTCACACTTGCAAATTATTGTAATTGTGACATTGTTTCAACAATTTAAAAATTGAGTACACCCTTTGACTCAGCAATTTCACTTTCACGATTTCATTCTACAGATATATTGGCACAGGAGTAAATGTAATAATATCTGTTCATCTGAAAGCATTGGTTATTTATGTATTGATTTATATCCCTATCCCAATTTTGCAGCTATGGAAACTGAGTTCCAAAGTAGTTCAAAGGGGGAGAATGTACTTTTTGTTTGATCTTTTTTTAATGATAAGTGAGGCGGAGGAGGGAACAGTGGTCTTGTGTGCCCAACTCGGGGACAGAGAGGGAAGACGGTGAATTCGGATTTCAGAAGGACCAGCAGGCCCGGTGGGCTGCAGCTGTGGCTGCGCCAGGGACCCGCTGGGTTTGAAGCGCCCCTGAGCAGCGGCACCGCTGGAAAGAGGCTCCACAGCCCCGCCTGCGCGCGGATCTTGACACCTGGGGAACCGCCACTATGTGACCTGCAGGGCTTTTTCCTGCCTTTGGTGCCCTCCCTGCTGCGGGCTTCCCGGGGCAGCGGCGCTCCGAGGCCACGCAGGACGGAAGGCAGTGGGGGGCGCGGGGTCCGCGCGAGGAAACCCTGGCTCCAAGTCCCGCTTTCCAGTTGGCGTTCTCACTTATTACAACAGTCGGTGGCTTTGGCTACGACTCTTTCTCAAGCCTCAGTTTCCCCATCTGTAAAACCGAAGTACACAGCATTCTCTGCGCTGAGTTGAGATGGGAATTAAACGAGGTTCCTGGCGCTCCGCGGGCTGAGTGGGCGCAGAACCGCGCGGCCGCATCGCCGGGGCAGAGTCGCGCGATTAGCCAGTGAGGGCTCGCACCTCCCCTGCGCGTCGCCGCCCTTCTCCCCAAAGCCGGCTTGGGCGACGGTAGAGCGTCTCCCCTGCACGGAGCCGCCGCCCCGCCCTCCCGGCCTGGCACCCCGAGGTGCCCGCGCTCCCGGAGCTGGGCGGGCGGGGCGGGACTCTGCCCACGTGACCGGCGGGCAGCACCCCAACCTCGCCCGCTGCCCGTCTGGCGGAGGCCCTGCGTGCGCCCTGCGCCCCGCTGGTCCCTGTGCGCCCTGCCGCGACCCCTCCCGCCTCCCAGACAGGGCTGCAGCCCCGGGATTGAGTCGGTGAGTGCCGGGAGAAGGGGGCACCCAGGCTGAGGGAGGGTGCGCGGTGAGGAGCGCAGTTCCGCTGGGGTGAAAACGCCCCCGGCGACCCTCCCAGACCTCACTCCAGGATGGCGAGGGGATCATGCGCCGCCTACAGAATCCCAAAGTTCAGGCTTCACCTGGATGCTCTGATCAGACTGGCCCGGGTCCCCAGGGAGCCCATTCTAAGAAAAAGTGTTTTAATCAGAGGCCCTGTTGTGGTCAGAGGGCTGGGGGTCCAGTGCTGCAGACCTGGGTGGATTCTCACTCTGGGCACCCAGGTGCCCAAGGCCATCTGGGGGAAGACTTCCTCCCGGGCTGCAGCACCGTCTTGGGGACAGGGCCTGGGGAATGTCTTAGAATAGGAGAAGGCATCCGACCTCCCTGTGGGCCCCCAGATGCCCCGGGTTTATTGAAATCATCTTTCGTTTGCTGCCAGGCAACATCCTCGGCCCCCCATCCTACTGTAGAGGTGTGGGGAGGGTCTGTGGGCGAAGGCACCCCAGAGCAGGCACTGGTTCCAGGACCCTGCCTGAGCCTAGTCTCCTTATAAATACCTCAAGGTTTCACAGGCTCAGACCTTAACCAAATATCGAAAACCCCACTTCATTTTCAGTTGGGTTGGGGCTTTTACATTTTATTTCTTTTTTTTATGTAGTTGTTTGGGTTTTTTTTAAATCTTATTTACATAGTTCTTTCTTAGAGGTTGGAACGATAATGGGAGAGGTGAGGTCCTGAGCAGCCCACAGACTGCAAAGGCTGGCATTGCCCATGGCTGTGAAGTCAGGGAAAGGACCCCAGGGCTTGCAGACCATGGGCAGCTGAGCAGTGATGTTGGCACACAGGCGAGGACAATGCCAGGCACACAGGTGTGACATTAGTGACCGAAAAATTTTTTCAGTGACTAAAAAATTACAACCAGCTGAGTGGGTCTGGTAGGAGGATTGGGGGTGGTACGTCAGCTAGTGGGAAAGGTGGCTTTGGTGGCCGTGGATGACAGTGTGGTGACAGCTCATGTGCGCCCCAGCTCCTGGGGATGGGTCAGCCTTCCAGGTCTGACTGTTGTGTTCTTTGCAGAAGCCACCTCTGAAGGAGGAGCTGTCTGTCCCCCATCTCCCCACCTTATAACCCCCCGCCCTATAATATTAATATCCTAGCATCATGCAGGGCTGGAGAGGGCCACAGAGGTCACATGGTATAGGTGGGAAAGCAGAGACCCAGGGCACCTGTCCCAGGTCACAGGGCCTGCTGGTGCCTGAACGGGGATGAGACGCCAGCCTCACCCTGGGGCCCATCCTTGCCCTGAGACAGGGACTGAGGCCTGAGCTGCAAATGCAGAGCCTATGTCCATATATAAAAGGGGGAGCTGGGAGAGCAGAGAGAATGGCCCGACCTGTGGGCAAGCTGAGAGCGTGCACCCGGTGCCCAAGGCCGGGGCTGTAGGGGCCATTTCAGAGCTCCTCGCGGTGCCGCAGGTGTGCCTGGTGCAGCTGCAGGTGGAAATTTGCTCATCCTGCAGCTGATGACGGCTGGGGGGGGGGGTTGGTTCTTACTGGTGGTCAGCAGGTTTTGCCCACAGAAATAACCACACGGGCCAGCTCTGGGGGCGGCCTTTGAGAAACAGCCACAAAGGGTTAACACAGAGGGCCCTCAGCTGGGGCCTCCACCTTCACTCAGGAATGTGCCCCTCCCTTTATCAGCAAGAATAGCGCCTCAGCCTTGATTCTGAGTCAGCCAGGGTTCCTGTCACTGTTAGGTGGCCATTTGGTGAGGGACTTCACCCAGCTTTCCAGTATATTTGCTGGGGAACCACTGATAGTCACCATTGTTCCAAGGCTCAGGGGGCAGCCAGCCCCAGATGTGGTCAAGAGTCATGTAGGAGGAACCCCCCCCCCCAGATTTTCCTTTAAGTTGGCCAAAATATACATGCAAATCTTTAATGGAAAAAGATGACACACCAGTTAAATTCAGGGGTCTGGGTCCAGCATATTCACTTTATAAAACCAGTCTCTTTCCAACTCGTGAACCTCCGTGTCACCCTCTCTTTCCTCCATGATAACTATTAAATGACTCAAAGATTAAAAGTGTGATTAGCTCTGAGCAGTGGAACAGGCTGTGTTTTGTTCAGGAACCTCGTGACTAGGAGTTATCTACACCCAAATGAAGCCAGGAACAGATAGAGCCTGCCGGAGTCTGCCCTCGCAACACGCGCTCTGGGCGGTTCCCCAGGCCAGGGCAGCACCACAGCAGCCCTGCACCTTTGTGGGCCCAGCATGTCCTCTGCCCACCTGTTCCCCTTGACTGTGGTGGGTGAGGCGTACCGGGTCTCAGCGAGCAAGCAGGAGATGACCGGCTGAAAGGCGTCCCCTCCATGAGCCCACGTGGGTCCTGTGGCATGGCTGTGGCTAGCACAGGGGCTGCCCCTTCTACCACCCTCCATCAGTGTGCCAGCCTGAGGCAAGCGGGGGGAGGCGGAGGGGGTACTAGCGACACCTCCCCAAATACCAGTGACTTTTTGCTTGTGCATTTTAAATACTGAAGTCAACCATAGTCTCCATTCGATTTAAGGGTATTCTGTAAAGATAGTTTTTAAAGAGCTTTCCGTTAGTTCACTGAGTGGGACGATTTGGCCACAGTAGTTAAAGAGCCATGTTGTCGGCCCTTGGCTCTCAACCTCTGGCTGTCCTGGGAAGAGGCTCCCTCGGGAGCCGCGCCTTAGGGCCGCATGGCAGCGCCTTCTGCAGGTGGCTCTCAAATCTGGGGTCACAGGCCCTCTCCTCTCCTGCCTGAACCGCCTGTTCAACCAGTATTTGGGCCAGAACTAAAAATAAGCACCTGGCTAAAATGTTTCAGGTACCGTCTAACCCGTGAAGCGGCAACAGCCTCGCATTGGTTTAGCAGGTGGGGCGCACGTTTCAGTCTGTGTCCCATCATTCTGACTTTAGTAAAGAGAGAGTAGTGACCGTGTAACTCTCCTTGAGAAGTCAGGGTCATTACAGCCTCTAGTGGTGCCAAGCCATGTGACACCGAGTTGCGGTGGACACGGGTGGGACTGTCTGATCCCTCTGCTTATGGATGTCCCTGTCACATCTCAGCCAATCCTGCCAGGCAGCGTGTGGGTCTCCCCCTCGCTGGTGCCCCATGCACCCTTCGCCCAGGTCTCCGTCGTCTCTGCTATCGGACCTGGGAACCAAGTAGCCGTCCCTTGTTAGAAAGAAGCACCAAAGAGAAAAACAGGCTTGAAAGAGGGCCGGGGGATCCGGTGTCCTCTGTGCGTGAATCGAGCAGCCTCCCCGGCAGCATTTCTGACCCGCTAGTGACCTGCCCATCCGCTAGTCCCTGGCCAGACTGTAAGAGTCACACCTGCAGGATAAGAAAAGGACACTTAGGGCTGGCCGAGTGGCGCGGTGGTTAAGCGCTGGCCTGGGAAGCCAGCGGCCCCGGTTCGGTCCCACATAAGAGGGCCAGTGACACTGCCCTAAAAAAAAAAAAAAAAATGAAAAGGACACTTTTTCTTTTCGCTTTGCTTTTCTCCCTCACACTTCAGGAATTAAGTTTCTTGAAACGAGGCCTGGAACTGTGACTTCTCCTTTAGGACAGGAGAGGGGGTAACTACTCAGCTGACAGTCACGGCCCTCTCGTCTGCTCTGAAAATAGAATTTCAATGAATACGCTTCTTAGGATACAATATTATTTTTTCAAAAATGGTAAAAAAATAAATAAATAAATAAATAAAAATGAGTAAACCCCAGTGAGACATCAAGTAACATTTTGTTCCAACTTTTTTAAAACCAGAAACTATGTGCTCCTGGGGAACCATCACGAATCAGTTTCATTTTAACTGTTTCCTTGTCTACAATCTAAATCCAGCTGTAAAGAGCCTGGTCTGAAGGATTCTGGCCCCTGAGGGCACCCTCTTCAGACACAAGTCCCAGTCAGCACTGAGCCTGAGGGTGGAAATACTGAAACACTGAAGGGTCTGAGCAAAACATTGAAAAAGCTGTTTTTCACCAATGTTAAGGCACAAGCCAGGGAACATTTTAGTTGGCAGCCATGGAAATTTCATCTTAATGGCGCCTAAGTGCTGCTCAGAAAAATATCACTTTTCATAATCAACCTCTTATGCAAAAAAAAAATAGGAGTCCATTTCTAGCACAGAGCACGTTTCGTTAACGTTTCTGCAGTGAGCACTTTTGAACGGTCAGCGGCGGTGAAGGGAGACGCTCCCAGAACCAGAAGCCTGACCAAGGCTTTCCTTTGGCTCGAAGTCCTCCCAGGGAGAGCACACAGACTGAACCCCTTCTCAGATGTCCCTGAGAGAATGGGTTTCAGTCCTCAGTGAAGACTTGCTGAAGTCACACAGTGGTTTGCAAACGTTCGGTGACCCACAGTGGAACCCATCACCCAAACAGAATCCTGCTCCAGCTTCGGTGCCCAGAGCAGAGCTATTCCACTTCCCAGGGTTCTCGGGGCTTCCCTGGGACAGGGAAGGGGCCTGGCCCTGGTATTATATCACTGACTCACTTCACCATGGAAAGACAATAAGTGCCCCGTGGCTACGAGTGTGAGGCGGGGAGTAGGTTCCTCCTTAAATTCGGGTTTGGGAAATCTTCACGTAAGTTCACTGATTTAAACTGTCCAAATTTCCAGACATGCATCTGCCTGTTTCTGAAAGCCATTTAACCCGGGTACAGACAAACTGCCTGGGAAGTCCGTGCCCTCTGTGTGGCCTCGTACTTTGTGACTTAGGCGGCATCCGCGGGCTTCCTGGGCTGACCACTGTGATCCTGTGATTTTTCAGGTGTGACCCTGACGAGGAGCAGAGATGGGGAAAAAACTCGATCTCTCCCAGCTCACGGATGAAGAGGCCAGGCACGTCTGGGAAGTGGTTCAGCGGGACTTTGAGCTCAGAAAGAAGGAAGAGGAAAGACTGGAGTAAGTGCGTGAGGCTGAGCCCGGGGGCCCGTCCTTCGGGTTCTCGGGGGGCTGAGTGGCCGGAAGTGCGGGTGCCAGACGGATGGAAGCCAGGCGCTGGAAACGACCTGCCTTCTGACGCCAGTCTCCTCAGAGTTAACACGAGGGGGTCCGATTGCCAGGTGTTCCCTGAATGGTTTTTATTTCAACCTGATCCAGCTTCCGGGGTGACATCACCTCCTAAGTCAGGTGATGTTTAGGCCACAACATGGCAAGAATAAAAGAGCTGCAGGCGATCAAGGGGAACGTCCCACCCAGAATGCTGGGATCCAGGGGCTCTCTCTGCCGTCCTCTCTGACAGTGCTGGCTGGCAGCCCCCCCTCCCCGGGAGGCCCCAGACCATCGGCACCGCTGACTGAGCTAGAACCCACTGGCATTGTCCACTTCTCCCTCTGCCTTGCGTAGTCTTTCCCCCACCTCCACCTCTAATGTTTAGTTTCTACTGGACTCCATATTGTCTTTTCTGGGTGTCCTTTGTGGATTGGCAGACCTAGTTAGAAGGAGACTTGAGCAAAGGCTCAGGTGAGCGAAGTAGCCAAGATAATGCCTGGAGAGACTCGTGGCAGAGCAGGGAGAGGAGGTCCAGGGATGTGATGCGTCCCTGCAGGTCCTGGGGTTCCTGCTGGGCCTTTACAGCACTGGGGGCTTTCTCTGAGTCACCTGTGAGCAGGGGAACAGCAGAGCCTGACTTCTGCCCTACAAGCTGTGGTGACTGAGAAGTGATCAGACAAACTTTGAAGGCAGAGCAGTGGGTGTGCCCACAAGATTGGATGTGGGGTGGAGAGTATGGGAGGAGTCAAGGGTGACTCCAAGGTCACGGCCTGAGTGACTGGGAGGATGGAGTTGTCCCCTCACCTGGGGCAGTCACAGGTGGAATGGGTCTGTGGGAAAGCAGGAAACAGCTCAGACATGTTGGCAGTTGACTGGTGGGCTCCCTACACAGTGGGCCGCAGCTCAGAAGAGATGTGATTAAGGGAGTTTTTACCATACAGATGATATTCATTTCCTAGTGCTCCTATAATTACTATAAATTTCGTGGCTTAAAATGCACAAACTATCTCTCATGGTTCTGGAGGTCAGAAGTCCTAAAATCAAGGTGTCAGAAAGGCTGTGTTTCTTCTTGGGGCTCTAGGGGAAATCTGTTCCCTTGCCTTTTCCAGCTTCTGGAAGAAGCACCAATCCCTTGGCTTCTGGCCTCTTCCTCCGTTTCAAGGCCATCATCAGCATAGCATCCTTCATCCCCTTCTCCTTCTGACTCCCTGCCCGCCTCTTTCCCTTATGAGGACTGTATGATGAGGACCGTGGAGATGAGTCTACAACAAGTGAATTGATCGTTAAGTGGGACGATTGTGTTTCAGCCCAGCACCTCTAGCATTAGTGGGGAGCTGGGTCAGTGCCCTCACAGCTTCCAGCTGCCTCTCTGTGAATCCCCGACTTTCCATTCTGCTTTGGGTCATCCCCTAGGTTTTTGTCATAGAGCCACTTTTACTCCACTAGTCTCTGGAGATTGCTGGCCCCTAACTCAGCTGCATGGACCCCAAGACTGGAGCCCACAGCAGGCCCTGACCAACCCCCAACTATAGAGCAGGGACCATGGCCAGTAAGCAGCTGATGGCCAGAGCTGCCTGCTCCCCCTGGCCCTGGCCCTCATCCTCTTCTCTCTCTACCTCTGATCACCCCTCTTTCCCACTCTGTAAAAACCCTAGTGTTCTCTCACTTTTTTCTTTTTTTTTTACCCGAAGCAGCTCCTTCTGCCTAAGCCTTGGCCTCCAAGCAGCCCAGCTGTTGTTGGCTTTTATTTTAAATGTATATCGAAATGCAGATAAATTGGAAGGGAGGGGAACCCAGCTCTGCAGGGAGCAGAGGGAGGAGCCACCTGGGCTGGGCCCCAGGCCGGCACTCTCTTCACAGAGACCCTTGAGGTGGTCAAGCCCTCCTTCCGCCCAGACTCAGCTGCAGATGGGTTTCTCATAAATTCCTATGTGTTTCTTGCCTGTGGGTGCCTCCCTTTGACATCCATCATTCCTTGTTTTCATATTCCTTAGTCATTTCACAAGGCGAAGAGGAGACACGCCCAGGTAACCTCTAAGTCCTGTCCCATAAAGACACGGGTTGTGACACCCTTTCCTGTGACAGCCTGTGGCTGGTCCAGGTCTCCAGGCCGGTGGGTTATGGTCAGGGTAACCTCCTCATTCAGAGGCTGTCTGCTCAGAAGGGGCCAGTGGAGGGGCTGTGTCCTCTTGGCTGCCCTGTGATTGACGGGTGGGCTTACTAACTATCCCCAGTACCTGTCAGATGGAGAGAGGGTCCCTGGGGGACATTAATACAATGGAGTATTGTGTCGCCTCTGGAAATGTACGCAGGCAGAGAGATGGTGGTGTGGAAAATCCACATCAAAGTATGAGAATACTGAAGGCCGAATAGAGGTCCCGTGATTGGTTCTTATGTGCAAATGTGCGTCTACCTGGTGATACATTCGGAAAGTAAGGAGTTGTGTGAACAGTGGGGGCATGGTGAAGGGTTTTTGGTGTGTTATCATTTTTGACGTCTCTTGTTCACTGTGCCATTTGGTTAAATATGCAACAACGAGCCCAGCTGCCTCTGCCTGTGAGAAACCGGGACCCCAGCAGCCCCAGGGCCCAGGCATGTGGTCTGGAGGCTTGAGGGCGAGTGTGATGAGAACTTAAAGGGCCAGAGCGGGAACAAGCTTAGAATAGAGACTCTGGGTTCTTGACACCAAAATTGGTCCTACTGAGCAGGTGGTTAACATAACAGCGGTATGTTATGAGACTGAAGATGATTTTTTAAATGGCAAGCCTCCTTCGTCCCGCTCCCATCTCTGGGTTAACCTGCGCATTTAACCAGTTTTACACAAATGATCACCAGTTCTTGCCCCCATGGTACCCCGTTCTCGGGTGCCCAGCTCTGGACTTCTCCATGATCTCCTGGGGAATTCTCATATTCGCTCCCAGTTCCCAAGTCTCTAGTCTGTGAATCAACAATAGGCTGAACGGAGAAGCTGGTCCTCAAATGACCGCTAAGTGGGTGGCCATCAAAACTTGGCAGTTCAGGAATTGTTCAGACAAGCTTTTGATGTCTTTGCCATACTCCAAAAGGGGTGCCAAATGGACGATCCAAATCGAAAACCTACCAAGGTCATGGACAGACGCAGTTAATAGCGGGAGGGGGCGTTCATTACCTGGTCATGACCTCGCTCTCCTGCGTGGTGGTCAGCCACAGTGTGGGGGTTCATAGCCAATCCACCAGGAGCAAATGTACCAAGAGGCAACTTGCTAAACAGCCAATTCACCAAGTATACCAATTTGAAAACAATCAAACAAACAAACAAAATGTGTTTCTTCTCCTATTTACAAAGATCACAGAAATGTGTATCAGGTGGATTTCTCCCCAAATGGGAGCATCAGTGGACTGCAAAGGAAGATGAGATGGGGCTGGGCAAAGACCAGTCTGACCAGCACACCCTCGGGGCCCTTCGGTCACAGTGTGTGACAAAGGAGCCAGACCAGGTCTCTAACATTCGGCAGGACCGAAGGCATGCGGCTGTGAGACGGTTTTGCTCACACCCACATGACCAGACTATCCCCCAACACTAATGTCTCTGATTCCCGGGCCAGGCTTGAGCCTCGCCTCAGCCTGTGCTGAACACACTCGGGACCCCCACGGTTCCCCAGAGGCCATCCCCATTGTGAAAACACAAAGCTTAAGTGTCTTGGCCACTGTCCGCAGTGAGCCTCCTAACGTGGCATTCCAAATGGAATGAGTGTTTATTCCAGGAAACAGGGCTGCTGACAGCATTAATCTCATCTGTGACTTTCCTCTGAAAGGATGGGAAGGAATTTCCTGGGGGCCAAGCTCCCGAGTGGCAGGCTGCCTTGTAGGCTGTTTCGGGAATCCGAGGACGAGGATGGGGGAGGCCAGCTCGCCTTTGACTCAGCCCAGGCAGATATAAATCTCTCCCTGAAGCTGGCATGTGTGACGAGGGACGAGGGATTGAAGTGTTTACTGTACGGGGTGTGATGTTATTCCTGGCTTCCTCGCAGGACATTGCTGCACGCCAAAGAACCAAAAATTCAAAGACGTACAAAAGTGGGACGTTAACGACGCTGGCATCAGAAGGGGCTTTAGGATGGATTTGACTTAATACCCGATTCCTACCATTGAGTCCCAGGCGGGGCACCGCCATGAGGACGTGTCCTTTCTGTGGATAAACTTTGAGCCAACACATGTGTGAGAGAACAGCCATCCTTATGCCCCATCTTCTGCCCAGTGGAGGGCTTGGGCTGTGAGCCCCATGGGTGCGGTCACTTCCCTGGGTGTGGGGACTGAAGGTGGACAACAGAGGCTTTGCTCAAAGGGGGCGCCTCCGTCTTTGCCTGACATTCCAGCAGCATTGGACTTCGCTGTCCTAGGAGCCGGGAAGAACCTCCTGGGCCTGCTGAGGATGGGTGATTGCCTTGGAAGCAGGCCAGGTGGGAGGGGGCCAGGTGAGGCTCCTAGGAGGTTGTTCCAGACTCTGCTACAAAAAAACAGCTACTGATTCCAGAAAGGCACCTCGGTAAGGTGACCGTTTCTTACTACTCGTGCTCTCTTGAATTCCTTTCCTTCTCTTTTTGAATTGAGTTCTCCTGGAGAACATTAGCTATTCTGTACTAAAGAAATCTTGAGAGGAACTAAAGGAATCTTGGGGGAACTAAAGAAATCTTGAGAAAGAACAAAGTTGGAGGTACCATGCTCCCCAATTTCAAACTATACAACTGAACTACACTTATTCAAACAGTATGGTACAGGCATAAGAACAGATGCATAGATCAATGGCATAGAATAGAGAGCCCAGAAATCAATCCTTGCTTACATGGTCAATTAATCTAGGACAAAGGAGGCAAAGATATATAACGGGGAAGTGAGAGTCTCTTCAACAAGTTGTGTTGGAAAAACTGGACAGATACATGCAAAAAAATATGAAACTGGACTACTTTCTTATACCATATACAAAAATAAACTCAGACTGCATTTAAGACTTGAATGTAAGACCTGAAACCATAAAACTTCCAGAAGAAAACATAGGCAGTAAGCTCCTTGACATAACTCTTAGCACTATCTTTCTGGGTATATCTACTCGGGTAAGGGGTAAAAAGGGAAAAAAATAAACAAATGCAACTACATCAAACTCAAAACATTTTTCACAGCAAAGGAAACCATCAAAAACAAAAAACAAAAGCATTCTACCAAATGGGAGAATATATTTGTGGATGATATATCTGATAAGGGGTTAATATCCCCAATATATAAAGAACTCATGCAACACCAATAAAACAAACAATCTGATTTAAAAATGAGCAGAGGACCCAGTAACAACTCCTGAGTATATCTGAAGAAAACAGAAACACTAGCTTGAAAAGATATATGTTCATTGCAACATTATTTACAATAGCCAAGATATGGACGCACCTTAGTGTCCATCAATAGACAAATGGATAAAGAAGTGGTGTATATACAAGGGAATATTACTCAGCCATAAAAAAGAATGAAATCTTATCATTTGCGACAACATGGGTGGACCTAGAGGGTGTTAGGCTACCGTTTTTCCCTGAAAACAAGACCATGTGTCTTATATTAATTTTTACTCCAAAAGACACATTTTATTCATTTATTCATGTACAAAAATCTACATTCATTCAAATACAGTCATGTCTGGCTGACGATTTTTTTTTAATTCTTTTATTGTAAAATAAACATTTTTTTAATTAGTTTCAGGTGTACAACACATTGCAATAGTTATACATTTTACCCCTCAAAGTGACAACCCCTCTCCCCCAATTCTCCACCTCACTCCTCCCCGCCATATCATACATATCTATTATAATTCCTTTGACTCCCTTCTACAGTATAATCCACATCCCCTGACTATCTATATATTCAATTACAGTTGGCATACAATATTATACAACATCAGTTTCAGGTATACAGTGCAGTGATCAAGCCTCTACTCCATCCATGAAGTGGTCCCCCTAACAAGACATGTGACCATCTGACACCCCA
Source organism: Aselliscus stoliczkanus (assembly GCA_033961575.1). Lineage (NCBI taxonomy): Eukaryota > Metazoa > Chordata > Mammalia > Chiroptera > Hipposideridae > Aselliscus > Aselliscus stoliczkanus. Next base: position 174,616,794 of record CM066731.1, read on the forward strand.
CAAAATTGTTACAACATTATTATATTCCCTGAACTGTCTTTCATATCCCTGTGGCAATATTGTAGTTACCTATTTATGCTGTCTAATCCCTCATCCCCACCCCCCTCCCAACTAGTAACCATCAGTTTTTCCTCTATATCTAGGAGACTGTTTCTGTTTACTTTGCTTGTTCATCCAGTTTTTCAGATTCCACATATAAGTGAGATCATATGGTACTTGTCTTTCTCCGACTGACTTATTTCACTTAACATAATAGTCTCTAGGTCCATCCATATTGTTGCAAATGGTACGATTTCATTCTTCTTCATAGCGGAGTAATACTCCATTGTATAAATGTACCACAGTTTCTTAATTCAGTCGTCTACCGATGGGCATTTCAGTTGTTTCCAGGTCTTGGCTATTGTAAATAGTGCTGCAATAAACATAGGGGAGCATATATTTTAGTGTCTTGGATTCTTCTGGGTAGATACCCAAAAGTGGAATTGCTGGGTCATACGGTAGTACCATTTCCAGTTTTCTGAGATACCTCCATACTGATTGCCATAGTGGCTGCACCAATCTGCAGTCCCACCAGCAGTGCAGCAGGGTTCCCTTTTCTCCACACCCTCGCCAGCACTTGTTGTTTGTTGATTTGTTGATGATAGTCATTCTGACCAGAGTAAGGTGGTATCTCATTGTGGTTTTTATCTTCATTTCTCTGATGATTAGTGAGGTTGAACATTTTTTCATATGCCTGTTGGCCATCTGTATGTCCTCTTTAGAGAAATGCCTCTTCATATCCTCTGCCCATATTTTAATTGGGCTGTTTGTTTTTTTGGTGTTGAGTTTCATGAGTGTTTTATAAATTTTGGATATTAACCCCTTATCAGATATCTCATTGGCAAATATCTTCTCCCATTCAATAGGCTGCCTTTTTGTTTTATTGATGATTTCCTTTGCTGTGAAAAACTTTTAAGTTTGATATAATCCCATATATTCATTTTTTCTTTTATTTCCCTAGCCCAAGGGGATATATCAGTAAAAATATTACTCAGGGTAATGTCTGCAAACTTACTCCCTATATTTTCTTCTAGGAGTTTTATGGTTTCAGGTCTTACATGTAAGTCTTTAATCCATTTTGAGTTTATTCTTGTATATGGTCTAAGTAGGTGGTCCATTTTCTTTTTTTTTTTTTTTCACGTCAGTCCAATTTTCCCAGCACCATTTATTAAATAGACTATCTTTACTCCAATGTAAATTCTTGCTTCCATTGTCATAGATTAAATGACCGTATATGGTAGGGTTTATTCCTGGGCTCTCTATTCTGTTCCATTGGTCTATGTGTCTGTTTTTATGCCATTACCATACTGTTTTGGTTACTGTAGCCTTGTAGTATGTTTTGATGTCCGGTAGCGTGATGCCTCCCACTTTGTTCTTATTTCTCAAGATTGCTGTGGCTATTCGGGGTCTTTTGTGGTTCCATATAAATTTTAGGATTCTATGTTCTATTTCTGAGAAAAATATCCTTGGTAGTTTGATTGGAATTGCATTGAATCTATATATTGCCTTAGGTAGTATTGACATTTTAACTATATTAATTCTTCCTATCCATGAACATGGTATATATTTCCATTTATTTGTATCTACTTTGATTTCTCTCTTCAGTGTCTCATAATTTTCTGAGTACAGGTCTTTTACTTTTTTAGTTAAATTGATTGCTAGATATTTTATTGTCTTTGAAGCAGTTGTAAAAGGGATTGATTTCCTGATTTCTTCTTCTGATAGTTTATTATTGGTGTACACAAATACAACTGATTTCTGAATATTAGTTTTGTATCCTGCTACCTTATTAAATTCTTTTATCAGTTCTAGCAGTTTTTTGGTGGAGTCTTTGGGATGCTCTATATATAGTATCATGTCATCTGCATATAATGACAATTTTACTTCCTCTTTTCCAATTTGGATGCCTTTTATTTCATTTTCTTGTCTGATTTCTATGGCCAGGACTTCCAGACTATGTTAAATAAGTGGTGAAAGTGGGCAGCCTTGTCTTGTTCCTGATCTTAAGGGGAAAGCTTTTAGCCTTTCCCCATTGAGTACGATGTTTGCTGTGGGCTTATCATATATGCCCTTTATTATGTTGAGATATGATGCAACTATTCCCACTTTGCTAAGTGTTTTTATCATGAATGACTGCTGGATTTTGTCAAATGCTTTTTCTGCATCTATTGATATGATCATATGATTTTTATTTTTCATTTTGTTAATGTGATGTATTACATTAATTTATTTGTGGATATTGAACCAAACTTGCATAGCAGGAATGAATCCCACTTGATCGTGGTGTATGATTTTTTTAATGTGATGCTGAATTTGGTTTGCTAGTATTTTGTTGAGAATTTTTGCATCTATGTTCATTAGGGATATCGGCCTGTAGTTTTCCTCATTTGCAATATCTTTATCTGACTTTGGAATCAGGGTGATAGTGGCTTCATAGAAAGAGTTTGGGGGCCTTCCCTCTTTCTGTTTTTCAGAATAGTTTGAGGAGAATAGGTATTAATTCTTTTTTGAATGTTTTGTAAAATTCACCTGTGAAGCCATCTGGTCCAGGACTTTTGTTTTTTGGAAGATTGTTGATTACTGATTCAATTTCTCTGACGGTAATCAGTCTGTTCGGAGTTTCTGTTTCTTTTTGGTTCAGACTTGGTAGATTGTATGCTTCTAGAAATTTATCCATTTCTTCCAGATTGTCGAATTTGTTAGCATACAGTTGCTTGTAGTCTTTTCTTAAAATTTTCTGTATTTCTGTGGTATCTGTTGCCACTTCTCCTCTTTCATTTCTGATTGTATTAATTTGGGTCCCCTCTCTCTCTTTTTCTTGGTGAGTCTGGCTAGGGATTTGTCGATTTTGTTTATCTTTTCAAAAAAACCAACTCTTGGTTTCATTGATCATTTGTCTTTTTGGTTTTTTTGTTCTCTATTTCATTTATTTCTGCTCTGGTCTTTATTATTTCCTTCCTTATACTCTCTTTAGGCTTGTTTTGCTGTTCTTTTTCAAGTTCCCTTACGTGTAAAGATAGTCTGCTGATTTGAGATTTTTCTTCCTTCTTCAGGTAGACCTGCACTGCTATGAACTTCCCTCTTAGGACTGCTTTCGCTGCATCCCAGAGATTTTGGGTCGTGGTGTTTTCATTTTCGTTTGTCTCAAGATATCTTTTTGTTTCCTCCTTGATCTCATTTTTTACCCTCTTACTATTTAATAGCCTCCATGTATTTGTATGTTATTTAGCCTCCATGTATTTGTAAGCTTTCCAGATTTCTTCTTATAATTGATTTCTAGTTTCATAGAATTGTGGTCAGAGAAGACACTTGATATGATTTCAATCTTCTTAAATTTGTTGAGACTTGTTTTGTGGCCTAACATGTGGTCTATCTTGGAAAATGTTCCATGTGCACTTGAGAAGAATGTATATTCTGTAGCTTTGGGGTGAAATGCTCTAAAAATATCAATTAAATCCAGCTGGTCTAACGTGTCATTTAAGGCCACTATGTCTGTGTTGATTTTCTGTCTGGAGGATCTGTCCATTGGTGACAATGGGGTGTTGAAGTCCCCTACTAGGATAGTGCTACTGTTAATCTCTGTCTTTATGTCTGTCAAAATCTGTTTTACATATTTAGGATCTCCTATGTTGGGTGCATAAATGTTTACTAGGGTTATGTCCTCTTGTTGAATTGATCCCTTTATTATTATGTAATGCCTTCTTTGTCTTTTATTGTAGTCTTCATTTTAAAGTCTATTTTGTCCTAAATAAGTATTGCAACTCCAGCTTTTTTCTCATTTCCATTTGCATGAAATATCTTATTCCATCCCTTTAGTTTCAGTCTGTGTGTGTCTTTTGATCTGAGATGAGTCTCTTATAGACAGCATATGCATGGGTCCTGTTTTCTTATCCACTCAGCCACTCTGTGTCTTTTGATTGGAGCATTTAGCCCATTCACATTTAAAGTGATTACTGATAGGTGCATATTTATTGCCATTTTGTTATTTGTATTTCTTGTCTTCCTGGCTTAGCTTGTTTTCCCCTTTCTTCTGTTTAAAAAAGCCCTTTTAATATTTCCTGCAATGCTGGCTTGGTGGTAATGAACTCTTTAAGCTTATTCTTTTCTGAGAAGCTCTTTATCTCTCCTTCAATTTTAAGTGATAGCTGTGCTGGGTAGAGCAATCTTGGTTGTAAGCCTTTATTTTGTATCACTTTGAATATCTCCTGCCACTCCCTTCTGGCCTGCAGAGGTTCTGAAGAAAAGTCAGCTGTTAGTCTTATAGGAGTTCCTTTGTATGTAACCTGCTGTCTTTCTCTTGCTGCTTTTAGGATTCTGTCTTTCTCTTTAAGCTTTGCCATTTTAACTATGATGTGTCTCGGTGTGGGCCTAATTGGATTCAGCCTGTTTGGAAATCTCTGCACTTCCTGGGCTTGTATGTCGATTTCCTTCACCAGGGTAGGGAAGTTTTCAGTCATTATTTCTTTAAATACATTCTCAATCCCTTGCTTCTTCTCTTCTCCTTCTGGGCGTTGTTCCAAATGGGTGATTTCTGCTATTTTGTCTTCGAATTCACTGATCTGCTCCTCTGCTTCATCTATTCTACTGGTGATTCCTTCAAGTGTGTTATCCATTTCAGTTATTGTATTCTTTAGTTCTAACTGGTTGTTTTTTTATGGTTTCCCTGTCCTTCTTTATGTCCTTGCTAAGTTCCTTAAACATTCTTATCATCAGTGTTCTAAACTCTGTCTCTGCAAGTTTGGATACCTCTGGTTCATTTAGTTCCATTTCTAGAGTTTTCTTCTGATCTTTTACTTGGGACATGTTTCTTTGTTTCTTCATTTTGGCTGTTGTTCTGTGAATGCTTCGATGTATTAGATAGATCACCTAGAAAGAAGAGAGAGGAAAAAAACAAAGAAGAAGAATAGAAAAAAAAAGGAGGTGGGGGGGCTCTCCGTCCTCTTTAATTTGGAGACCACTTGCTCAGCAATAGAGAGTCTCTGAGCGACTCAGCACCAGCTATTGGGGGGAAGAGCTTAAGGTGTTATGCGCCAGCCTCCCTCTCAGGCTTGCAGGGATCTTTCCGCAATTAGCTGCTGTGTGTTCTGGAACCATGCTCACTACCAAAAAAAAAAATCTTCACAGGTTGTTGCAGGTTGTCCACTGCTACAACAACACCTTCTGTGGCTTGCGGAGGTGTGGGCCAGGCACCAGGGGCTCAGGGTGCCTCTGGCAACACAGCTCTAGGTGGGTGGGGCAGGCCCCCAAGGCACCACTTGATGTGGTCAGTGGCCCCCACCAAGTCCAAGCAGCATGCACTCTGCACCAGCAACCATCCCACACAAACTCGCCAGGAAAGCCTCGATCGGATCACGCAGGTGCACAGCTCCCAGCCTAACACTCTCAGGAAAATTCCCTGTCTCAGCCTGTCCCAATCAGCTACCCACAGATTAGGCTAAACAGCCAAACAGCCAATCCCCAGCCTGGAAACTCTGCACAAACAGTGCGGAGAGCGGGGACCCAAGGCAGCTCGCCCACTCCTGAGTCTCAGTGAACAGCCTGATGGAGCCAGAGGACACCCGCCCAGCGTTTCCCTGGAAATGCAGCACAAGCAGGACGGAGGGTAGGAATCCAAGACCACATGCGCACGCACGCACGCACACGTGCACGCAGCACTCCTGTGCCAATTCCACCAGACCAATGAGATCCCGGATCTGATCCTCCGTGGGAGGGCCCGAGCCTGACAAAATGGCGCCCTCCCTACACCACTCGCGTGCAGGCTCCACACCATGGGAACAACAGTCCAAAACCCTCCAGCCTTTGCACCAAAGGTGCTCAGTTCAGTCCGTCCCTGCAGGCTCCCGGCTCACACAGCCACCCCCTCCACCAGGAACCAGGTAAGTGCTCACCGGCGAGCAAGCCCGGGCGCCGGCCTCACTGATTCTCCAGCCGCTCTCAGCCTCACCGAGCTGAGCAAGGAGAGTCCTCACTAATTTACTGCCGGCTATGTTAGAACTCCTCTTCCCGGCAAAGGAGCTCTGGGCTGGTGAGCTTGGGGTGCGGCCGGAGGGTCTCTCCCGCAACCGGAGAAGCTTCCCACGGCTGGGGCTTCCCTCACGGGGCTCGCCCCCTCTCGTCTCCGCCCGTCCTACCATACCCGACGCGGCCTCCTCTTTAAGTTCTTCGTTTAGAGGTTCTGTTCATTTAGTGTTCAGGGGACATCCGAGGTTAAATGTTGTATAAATTATTTATAATTTTGATGTGATCCTGGGAGGCAGTTCGGAGAGCGTCCGTCTATTCCGCCATGTTACTGGAAGTCCTGGCTGACGATCTTAACTGGGGCTTATTTGGGGGTAGGGCTTACATTGTGAGCACCCTGGGGTTTATTTCCCAGTTAGGTCTTATTTTCGGGGAAATATGGTGTGTGAAATAAGTCAGAGAAAGACAAATACCATACGATTTCATTTATATGTGGAATTTTTTAAAAACAAAAATGAATAAACAAAACAGATACAGAGAACAGGCTGATGGTTGCCAATGAGGAGGGGGGGTGAGGGGGTGGGTAAAAAGAAAAAATAAAATAACATAGCCACCACACCTCCCAACACCTCACTGAATCCTCAGTCAACCCCACAGTGTGGCTCCTGTGTTTTATGCCCATTTGCAGATGGAGACTCTGAGGATGAGGCCAGTTTCCCGGCTCTGAAGAATAGCCAGAAATTGCTACAGTTGGGAATATCGCAGGGCAGAGGATCTTGCCATGTAGTGCTTTGTGTTATTTCTCTTCTAAGTGTTCCATATTCACTCATGTGATGTGGGTATTAAAAAAGCTTCAAATACAGAAAAGATGGTCGCAAGACTATTTTTAATGTCACATAAACACAAAGGAGCACTAAAGTAAACTTCATTGAAGGAAACATGCAGTCAATAGTCCCAGTGTCTCAGCTCCCTCCCTCTGGGGAACTGCCCAGAGCTCCTGCTGCGGCCTAGACCCAGGGACCTGGGGAGAGATGATGTGGAAAAGACACATGCCTCATCCTGATATGCCAGAGCCCAGAGCCCACATCACTGCTGCCCTGTGCATGGCGTCCCTCGCTCCCACCTTCAGTCTCTCTCCTGTGTAGCTGAGCCTCTCTTGTGCTCATGGTGGAATTACTGAGCATTCCTTACCCCGGGTAGAATGGCCCTGAAGCCTGAGCTGGTGACTCACGCCCTGGGTGAGGACTGCAGCTTGCCTAAACAGAACGCCCTGTTTTAAGGGACACGTCCCACAAATCAAATATTGGGCATGGGAACTTCCCTCAGAAAGACAAACAGGTGGTATGCGAGCTTGCAGTTTCTGCAAACAGACCCGAGTTACCAGAAAAATCTATGTCAGATCTCCCGGCGTGACACATGGGAGAACCAAGTCTGGCCTTAAAAATAGTGATAGTAGTAATAATAATGGACTTGAAGTCACCCCTCGCCGGGCCACTGGGCAGCGCAGACACAACTCCAGGGCCGAACACACAGGCGCAGAGACAGGAAGTCAGCTGCCAGCCCTGGAAGGAAATTAACTTGGGTCCAAGATCACTTAGGAGGTTCCGGAGAGGCTCTCTTGGCGGCCTGTCATTCTCAGGTGATTGTGGACTTTCTCTTTATCATTTTTGTCACCCTTTGGTCATTCACCTCAGATGGCCTCAAAGAACTTGAATTCAAGTTTCTATTTCCCTCACTGTGATTCCTGATATTTATCCCACCAGTCGGGGCTTTATCCACATAGTGGCTCTTCAATTATGCTATGTTTGTCCTCTTCCAGCAAGTCCCTCGGACAGTTTGGTCTCTTTGTTCTGTGACCAGTTGGTTCTCTCGTGCTTCGACCCCCCATGTGTAGGGGCAGACTTGAGGTTCCTTTCTCAGGCCTCTGGAGTACATGTTCACACTGTTCTCTCAGGAGTGGCATGGGGTGTGGGTTTTACATTTGTGAATCTCTCAGCTGGGAGTGAGACTTCACTCCCTTTCCCCTAAGAACTCTGACAGCATAATGTGACCCCAAAGATGTCCACATCCGGACCCCCCAAACCTGTGAGAATGTTGGGGTACATGGCAAAGGGGAATTAAGATTGCAGGTGCAATTATCAGCTGACGTGGATGTGGGGAGATGACCCTGGGGTGTCCAGGTGGCCCAATGTCATCACAAGGGACCCGACAGCTTCATGCCACCTCTGCCCTTGTGCCCATTCCCCGTCCCTTCACTTCCTCTTTCTGCCTAGAAAGGGGTTTCCTTGCATCAAATCAGCCTTTGCTCAGAGGACATCAACCCCCTTTGAGAACAGAGGGTGTCAACCTCCACTCTGCTCTGAGTCCTCCAGTCACAGCGCTCGAGGTTGGTGCCCCAGGGCAACCAGGAAGTCGGATGGCAGAGGAGGATGTGGTCTCGTCTCCATCTCTCCAGCCCTTTTCTCTGCATACCAGGACAGCAAATTTGACTTCGCTTTCGAGACAGTATCTGACAAACATTTTTGAGACAATATCTGCTACACAACTCAGACTAGTCTATTTCCCAGTTATTCTTCTCAGTAAAAAAAATGATGTTTCATGGGAAAACTTTCTAGTTGAAACTCAGACAACTGCCGGTTCCTTTCATGAAGACACCAGCGGTACCTCAGTGTGTAGAGGGGCTTCCTGTGCACTTCTCTGTCTCACAGGGTGTTCACAAGACAGTGTGCAAGGATCAAGGTTTAATAACATGATAATCTTTACTATTTCATCAAGGACACACCTTTAGCCAAGGGCACGCATCACCAAAGACATGCTCCACTTTTGTGGCAAAGAATAGAGTGACCACTGGAATATTCTGTTCTTTCCCTTGATCTGTGCTCAGGCCCTAGGAGTTTTGCCATTGTTGCTTTTGCATCATTGGTACAGATGTCAAAAGTCAAAAAAGGCAAATACTATCTTAGTGTTGTTATGAAAATAGTTTTGACCTTGTCAACCCTCTTAAAGGGTCGTAGGAACCTCCAGAGGTCCCTGGATCACACCTTGAAATCCACTATTCTAAATCACTGGCCTGAACATTCTACATGGAAATTCTGCTCATTTCCCTCCCCGGGGTCCATTTGAATTCCGTTCCGTCTTTAGTTTAGCCAACCCCTCTCCACCTCAATGAACATGGTCCTCCCATCTCAACCTGGTTTCTTCTTTGTCTCATGCCCCTCCCTGGTATGCCCCAATTAGCACACCACGCAGACTTATGTCAGGTCCTCTTCTGTTTCTTATAGCAAGGTACAATTGAGTCACTTCTGTTCCTGAAGGTGACTTTAACTTGGGGGTGCATGTCAGGCGTTTTCCCACTGTGGCAGCGACTGTGGAACGAGATCTGGTCGCCCCAGTGTTGGCATGTGGGCGGTTCTGGACCTGCTCACCTCCTCCTGACCTGAAGCCCCAGGTTGGAGCAATGTGCCTGCAGCTGGCAGACATCATCTGGTGCTACTCTGCCGGACCAATACGGGGTCTCCTCTTCCCTCCCTGCATGTCCTCCAGCAGTGAGAAATGGAAATAATGTTTTACAGAATCTGAAGCAGAGTATAATTACCCTTTTCCCCAACTTCTGCACCTGAAATACGTGAGTCTGCAGCCACTACCCCAGGACTCTCCAGGACTGCACTCGCACAGGTCTCATCTTTTCCTGCTGTGATAGGCGGATACAGCCCTACCTGGAGGGATGAGGACAGAGGCTGGAGGAGGCCACGCCCAGTGGAGGGCTGGCCTCTAGGTCTCCTGACTGATGCATATATAACAAGACCAGAAACCGGGGCTAGCAGACCCTTCCCACCTGGCTGCTGGTGCGCTGTGCTCCTCTGTTTGAAGCACAGACTTGACCTTTCAAGGCAGCTTTATCTAGACTGTACTCAGTGGGTGACAGCGTCCCCCTAGATTCCTACAACCACTTGGCCATTTTTTCTTCGTTTACCAAGCTGAGACAAGAGTCTTATTTTTGTGTCTGACTTCATGAGTATTTTAATGGTCAGGGGAGGGGCATCAGTGAGGTGCAGTCACTTTATTCCACTTCAGTCCAGTATTGGTTGCCCAAAGCCTCTCAGAATCACTCCATTGTCTAAAGCCTCACCATGCTCGGGGTGTCCCCATCAGAAAGCACAGGTGCAGAGTTCTCAGAAGACAGTGGCACCTAGTGTCTGTCTACTTTGTGTCACTAAGAATGTATTCATTTGATCTCACTTAAAACTAAAATATTATATTTGGCTGACTTCTCTGAGATAGAACAAAAGGCCTGTGTTCATTAGCTGTGGGTACGTTTCCAGTCGGTCTGATTTGGCAGGGTCACCAGGAAGCCGTGTTACTGAAAACCTGACTGTCTAGGAAGAAGGATGGTGGTTTTCCTGGGTTTTCAGGTGCTGGGTGGTTCCTGCTCTGGGCACTCTCCAAGCCAAGCCCTGCTAGCCATGGGGAGACAAACTTGCTCCCCTGCTGGGAGAGACCCAAACCCACTTGTTGAGGAAATGTCATCTAGCTTTGCCCTCAGGTATCTGTGACCTGTCAGCTTTCTCAGTGGGATGCCAGCCTGACCTGGCGCTGTCCTCAGCGCCAGGCCATTAACTCAGGCCATGGTAGCACAGCAGCTATGGCAGGCTAGGGCCTCAGAGCAGAGGGCGTCTGCCTCATCCAGCCCATCATCCAAATGGCCCTTTTCTCGGCATCCTCTGTGACCTGCTCTGACTGGCCCATCAGCCGCTTACATTTTCTCTCCTCTCTCACCTTCTCTTAAACAATCACGCTGGGAACAGATTGGGTGTAGATAACCACATGGCCTGACCAGGCTGCACCCATCCCTGCTGGGCTCCTAGAGCCACCACCCCAGCCCTTCGGAGGCAGATTGGATACTGGATGTGATGAGTAATGACGCTTCCGCAAACCAGGGCACCCGAGCACAGTCTCCAACTCTGAGGTCTGCATCCCAAGGGCTCAGGGTTTCGGCTCAGGGCTGGGGAAGAACGTGAGCTGCGGGCCGCTGTCCGTCCGCTTTCTGTTACATCGAGCGACAGTGAGGCTGTGCAGGCAGCGGGGGGAACGGGCCCAGCCTGGGACTCAGAGCCTCTGTGGCTCGTGGCCCTTTGGCAATGGATGAAAGTCACGAGCACGCAGACTGGAAAAATGTCCAATTATCAACAGTCACAGAGATCTTTAAATGCACTTCCATGTCTGTAAAGTTAATATCTTTCAACCTCAGCCTGTCCACATTGCACCTGTTGGAACCCATGCCATTGGATGGCAGGTGGGATTGGGGCTACAAGGGGTACAGGCTGCCTATGGGCGCCTTTGCCAACTTTTTGTCTGTTTCCTGCATATGAGAAAGGTCCCTGGTGTGTGCACACACACATTTAGAGCCTGCTGCGAGAAAGAGACGTCCACTACATGCCCTGTTTGTTTCTTCCTCAGGGGGCTGAAGGGCAAGATTAAGAAGGAAAGTTCCCAGAGGGAGCTGGTTTCCGACACGGCCCATCTGAACGAGACCTACTGTGCCCACTGCCTGCAGCCCTACCAGCTCCGTGACAGCCCCAAAAGGCAATGCCTGAACTGCCACCTCTTCATCTGCGAAGGCTGCAGCCACGCCCACCCAGAGGAGCCAGGCTGGCTCTGCGACCCCTGCCACCTGGCCAGGTGAGCTGGGGCCAGCGTGTCCCTTTAGTGGGACAGGTGTGTGTGGCAGTCACGCACACCTGTGTGTCGCCCATGGCAGTGCCACGGGCCTGAGCTCCATCTCTCTGCAGAGTCGTGAAGATGGGCTCACTGGAGTGGTACTACGGGCATGTGAAAGCACGCTTCAAGCGGTTTGGCAGTGCCAAAGTCATCCGGTCCCTCTGTGGGCGGCTGCCGGGAGCAGGTGAGGAGTGGGCAGAGGTGGGGGGGCGGGTCTTTCGGTTCCCAGGCGTGTTTTCATGGTTCAGGGCCAAGCAGATCCCTTTGGAACATCTGTCAGTCCCTATTTCTGCTGGGTTTTGTGCGGTTGGCTGCTTGCTGTATGAGGTGCAAACTCCTGCACCGCTGGCCTGGCCTGACCCCTTGGGAAGTCTGAAGTCCTGCATGTTGACACCCCCACTACCAGAAATCACAGTTTTGCAGAGCTTCCTCTAGCAAGTTGAGAACTCATAGCCAAGGTTCTCAGACTCAGCCGCTAATCAAATAACTGAGCAGTAGTTCATATGCCACGTGCTCGGGCGCTTCCTCCGGGCAGGGCTTTGGGCCCAGGCTCACCTTGCAACACACCTTCCCCGTGAGTATGATGATTATCGGGACTTTATTGACTTGAACTCGACTGTTTTAGTATTTTGAATTCACCTATTTATTTCATAATGAACTTGATGTTCACACTGGCCTAACACAGACAGGAGTGCACCTTTGTTGTCCACCTGTGGGTGCTGGGAGAGGGGTCATTTCAGGGGGAGGTCGTAAGAATGCCTGAGCTTAGAGCACTCTCCTGCCCTCGAGTGGAGATCGTTGAGCAGTATTTGTGGGGAGCACAGGCCTTGTCCCTCTCATTTGAGTCCCAGGCTCTGCCATTAAGCCTGGCCAAGCATTTGGGCCGGGACAGCTTACCAAGCTAGTGTGTGGGGTCTCTCTCCATCCAGAGGACCGAGGCCAGCGGCCCCAGGATGTCCTGAGCAGATGCTGTGCTTCTTGCGTTGGGGGTGTCCCCACTGTGCCCTAGCCCCTCCCCCAGGCCTCTGGAGCCTCACTTGTTTGTGTCTTGTGTCTCTTAAAGCCCTGGGTTGGTAGGCAGGAGCAGGGTCGGTCCTGGCCACCCCCAGAGCGTGGGAGTGCGCCGTGAGCCTGGCGCAGCTGTTCCTGAGGCATCTTAGCACAGTGCTGAATTTAGGACGGAGATCACGGAGAGGCCCCCTCACTTGTGATGGCTTTTAGCACCTGGGGCAGCAGATCAGGGAGTGACAGAGCTTCTCGGAGGGACACATATAAGTCATCCAAACCAGTGCATTTTTAAGAGTAAAAGTAGCCCTCCTGATAACCACGCTGAGACAACAGATATGACTGGGAGAGCCCTGGCAACACAGGGAGGGACCGTCACCCTATTCCTGGGGGGTCTTCCCCCCTCTCCCTCAGGCTACTTCTTAGAGACTGACATCTCCGTCTGGAGCTGGAGCCCATGTCCGCTCAGCCAGCCAGGAGCCGGCCAAGGGGTCTTCCTGCAGCAGCATAGCTGGGTCCAGCCCCTTCACAGGGCCCAGGGGTGCGGGCGGGGAAGCCGTACCAGGAAGCACCTGAGAATCTCAGCCCCAAGTCAGCCTCTCAGGGCAGGAAGCCACAGGCCACATCAGCGCCCGGAAGACCTGGGCCTCACCCTGGGAGGCCTGATTGATGGTAGGGGCTGGGCGGGCTCAGAAATCTGTGTCATGCAAAAAGTGGCAGGGATCGGATACCCTGCCAGGGTCTGCAGCCGCGGGAGCCATCACCACCCAGCACCTGCCAACTTCAAAAGTGGCACTGCCGGGCCGGCCGAGTGGCGCGGTGGTTAAGCGCTGGCTTGGCACGCCAGCGGCCCCGGTTCAGGTCCCACATAGGAGGGCCAGTGACAGTGCCCGCAAAAAAAACACAAAAAACAAAAGTGGCACTGCCGAGAGCCAGGAGGTGGCGCTGTGGGACAACAGGAACCCAGATTCCCAGCCAGGACTCCAGGCTCCACAGGAGGGTCTCAGGTCCCTGGAGGGGTGTCCCAGGGGCTGGGAGCCCTGTTCTCCCTGCCGGCGCCTGCCAACACAGCACCCTGAGAAAGGGGACCTGGAGAGAGCACAAGAGCTGGGAAAGCTGTGACTCTAAAAAAATGATTCCGACAAACAAAAAGGAATGATTCAAGTTAATGTTTCACCTCAGGGTGCAGCTGGTGGGGGCGCCTGGGGGGTCTTCAGAGTGGAAGATGCGTCTCCCCAGGCCCCATCGCAGGGCGGGCACTGTGGGACAGTCCCAGGGGACCAATGGGAAGTGCCCGTCCTGGACGTCTCGTCTCAGCACCTTTTCTTTGGTTGTAGGTTTGCCTAACAGAGCAGCACGTAGCTCACCGGACGTCAACAGTAAGTCCCTCTTGCTCAGACGGTTTTACCTCTGTTCCCACCTCCCTACCAGGAATGGTCAGGAAACCTCTGTGCCAGCATAGAAATCTCTCAGCAACATGGGAAATCCTTTGGGTCCTTTTTAGCACGACTCAATTTCTACAAATGGGTTAATATCACTCAAACCCTGTCCCCTGTGGACAGGGAGACATACAGGGTTCATTACCAAAAGGTTCATGGAGATGTTATTCATATTCAATCGTGGGGGCAGTGACACCATGCTGACAAGTCACACCCACCCTCAGGCCTTGGAAACCCATTTTCACATCCCTCAGTGCAGACAGTCCACGTCGCAGTGCCCTCTGCCGGGTGGTTTGGTGTGAGTGTTCTCAAGACTGTCATTGTTCAGAGAGAATAAAAATAATTACTAGGTCTGTTGTCCGAGTGCTTTGAGGAGGAGGCTCTGGTTGGCTGGGGCTGTGGGGGGCAGAGACAGGAGGGGAGAGAGCCCTGGGGCTGAGCCTCACTCCCCGACCACCTGTTCCTGAGGCCCGGCCTGCCCACCATCGGATGAAATGAGACTGGGGAAGTGGGGAGAACATGACTCAGTTCCAGCCCTCCGCCACCCACACAGCTCCAGTGTCCTCAGATCGCCTGAAAGGGGCTCAGTAGTGGAGGGTGGATGCCTTCAGGGGTGACCATTGATATAATCCATGCAGAGCATTAGTTTTCTGTTATGATTTGGACCAATTCTAACTGCTGCTTGGACAGCCCTTTGTAAGACCAGCAGAAGGCTTTGACTGGGTGTTAAGCAGAGGATGGATGGATGGATGGATGGATGATGGATGGATGATGGATGGATGATGGATGGATGATGGATGGATGATGGATGGATGGATGGATGGATGGATGGATGGATGGATGGATGATGGATGGATGATGGATGGATGATGGATGGATGATGGATGGATGGATGGATGGATGGATGATGGATGATGGATGATGGATGGATGGATGGATGATGGATGATGGATGATGGATGGATGATGGATGATGGATGATGGATGGATGGATGGATGATGGATGGATGATGGATGGATAGATGGATGGATGGATGGATGATGGATGGATGGATGGGTGGATAATGGATGAATGGATGATGGATGGATGGATGGATGGATGGATGGATGGATGGATGGATGATGGATGGATGATGGATGATGGATGGATGGATGGATGATGGATGGATGGATGGGTGGATAATGGATGAATGGATGATGGATGGATGGATGGAAGGAAGGATGGATGATATATGGATGGATAGATAATAGATGGATGGATGATGAATGGATGGAAGATGGATGGGTGGATGGACGAACTGACTCACAAAGGTGTGCCCCCAATCTGTCTCTCCCTGGATGGAGCCATGCAGGTGTCTGTTGCAGGTGGGCCTGAGCCAGGCACTGGAGACAGAAGTGGAGACAGTGAGCAGACAGATGCAGATGGAAAAGTGGGCACAACAGCCCAGGCCCAGCCCCTTGGCAACAAAGTAAGTGTTCCTCAGCCACCCCTCCCCCCCAGCTTCAGCCTTGGGTTCTGATTTCCTGGAAATCTCAGTCCTCGCCAGGACTCACCTCACATGAGCACTGACAGACACCCCCTCTCTGTCATGTCAGACAGCCTCTGAGATCATTGAGCACAAATAGGAGCGTGCTTTCAGCATGTGGTCACTGTAAAAACCCCAAAGCAAGCTACGGGGAGCAGAGCCGGCAGAGAACCCCACCTGGCCCAGCCAGCCACAGTCCCAGGGGCACGATCGGAGGGCAGGCAAGGCCCCAGAGGGCACACTGGTGCCCTCCATCTTTCATGGAAGCAAACCCTCAGGCTCTCCTCCATGAGACTGCTTTATAGCCAACCAGACCCTTGCTTTTGTTGGTATTTGTTTCTGTTTTCACTTATTCTTTTAACTTATTTTTGGTGATAAAGAGAAGCAAGGTCACCCCCAGGGTTTCTGGGTGAGATGACGGAAGGGGAGCGGTTGGAAGGGAAGGGTGGGGTGGGTGATGATGAGTTTAGACAGACCCACTTGGGGAGTGACGGGGCCTAGAGCTCGACACTGACCAGGGCTGCCCGGCTGCTCCGCAGGGAACATTTTTTTATGGCAAGATTGTATGTGTGCTACTTACTGAGCTGACAGAATACATGTGGTGGATCAAAATCGTCCTGAGGGATTTCAAACTAAACCTCTGTTCTTGCACCTAAGGAACCAGTGGTCTCTGGAGCTGCCGCCCATCTCTGCCTCCCAGCAGGGCCTCCCTCCTCTGCCCAAAACCCCGGGGGCCAGAGGCACCTCGCAGCCCTCCAGAGGCTGCCTGCCCCCAAGGCTGCAGCCCACAGGGGCCTGTGTCCTCGGCACTTCTGAGCAGCCGTGTGCCCGGCAGGGGCTGCTGCTCAGTAAGGGGGGCTGGGTGTGGAGACCCTGCGATGCGTGGGTGGGCTCTGGGCGGCCTCGGGCTGGGTCCGGTTTGTTTCTAGCCCCGGACGTGGCCGTGCCCAGAGGCCCTGTCCAGCTGACCCTGACCCTCCTCTTGCCCAGTCTGTGCCGGCCAAGAAGCGCCTGCTTCCTGTTCACAGCTTGGACTTCGAGGCTGACTCTGATGACACCGCTCAGTCTTGCAGTCACCCCTTGAGCCTGTCCTCAGTTCCAGTGGCCTGGGATAGCCTACAGGTCAGTGGGCTTTCTGCCCCACCTTTCCTAGGATAACCTGAGCGACAGCTACTCAGGCCCGGGATGGGGACAGGGCTCTGGGAAAAGTATCCAATGGCTGTGTAGTCAGACCAGGCATCAGGGCATGACAGGCAGTGGGACAGCTGGGGTAGGGGGACACCAGATCCAGAGACTTCACACCCTCTCAGGACTCGAGTCTCTGGAGAGACTGAGGCAGCTTGGACAAGTGGGGCACAGGACAGTCGAGTTAGGGGCCCCAGGTATTCAGGATGGGTACTTGTTGCCGAAATAAGGTGGAACCCCTGACTCGGTAGGGCAGGGCAGAGGAACCGAGTGTGCTGTGGAATCAGATGGGCCTGGGGGGGGGGGGTGTCTGGACCCCTGTCTTATTAGTAGGGGTCATATGGGTGGGAGGGGCTGCCATTAGTAATTGCACCAGCACATCTGGCATCTGCAGGGTCCTTCCAGGAACCAGAACACGCGGTCACTCTGCTCCTTAGCTGTGTGACCTCGGTCTGGAGGACATCCGTCAGGCCCCATCCCCACTCACACACACCTGGAAAGGGGTGATCATCTCCGCCTCACGGATCACTTTCAGGAGCAGAGGCGGTGCCTGCCACCCACAGGGCACTCTCATGCAGCAAAGGGCAGCTTGGGTACAAGACCCAGAGCAACGCTCAGCTTCAGCAGGACCCCCAAATTTTGGGGGTCCCCTGGGCTCAGGCGGGGCTGGGCCAGAGCTGGGATAAGGCTGCGGTCTGTCCAGGCTGATCTGCAGACCCGTGTTGGGGGTGGGAGGGACGGCAGGGCCTGGAGCCAACATCCCAGAGAACTTTGGGGCCCAGGTACCGCGTCAGCTGCAATCCGGCACCTCTGGCTGCCTGTGGTCTGCAGGGCCTGGGGACCCAACCCCCAACCCCCAAGCTAGAAAGGAGCGGGGGCATGTGGCTTCCTGAAGCCCTCAGTGCCTTGTTTCCTCGGGGATGAGGGCACAATAGAGGGAACCATCTGCAAGCCACAGGAAGGGTAGAGGAGGGCTGTGGGGTGCATCCGAGGGGCTACCCCATCCCCAACTGCTCTTGCCTCTCTGGCCATCAAGGATTCAAATATACACAGAATGATGCAACCCCTCCCCCAAATAATAATAATAATAATAATGTCCTACCCGCTTCTTCAGGGCTTTGGTCTCTGGGTGCACTGAGCCCCGAGGTTGTCAGAAATGTTTAGGTCCCTTCTCTGATGGTGAATTCTCCCCAGGATGCAGAAGAGGCAACAAACGCTTTCAGCACGATTTCTGAAATTAAAGGAACCGAGTAGCAAGGGGCTAGAGGGAACGGGTGTCTAGTTGGGCCAGTCAGGTGATGCCTGGAAGCCCTCCAGATGTGGACAGAAAGACCAACACGCCAAGGGGCTGCCCGTCCTGCAGCTGACCGGCCCTGTGTGCTCAGGCCCTCACAGGCGAGCCCTGGTCGGAGCAGGCCACCTCCCAGGAGGCTGTGGTGCCGGAGGAGGCTGAGGACAGGGCCCCTGGGGGCCACCCCCATCCAGAAGAGCAGACAGACAGCCGCTCGCCAGCCACTCGGGACACCCTCGCTGAGTCCTGTCTGCCTGGAGAGTCCTGCGTGGAGGCCCTGGGAGTCACTGCCACACCTGGTATGTGCCTTAGCCACGAGCTTTCACTTGGATTCTGCATGATGGAGGGGCTTTCTGGAAAACCTGCCCACCACCCCAATTCGGACAGACACACTGGCTGATTTAAATTAGCCCCTTCCTGCCTTGTGATCGACTGGCATGTGCAGTCCTGGCAGACACGGTGGACACCTGCTCTCCCTGAGCTGGGTGCCCCCCGCTCTCCTGCAACACTCAAATCCCAGCACTGACGCCTGAATGGGCCACACAGCTCACTGCCCCCTTCCAGGGAGGGCATTGGTGCAGGGTAGGGACGTGCAGATTTCCCTGAGGTGACTGGGACCAGTGGTCACCAGATGGAGCATGCTGATTGGGACAGGGCAGCTCCACACCTGAGGACCCGGGCTGCCCCTGGGGACCAATGCTGCAGGTCCCATCTGGGCAGCACTGCCCGGGTCCCCCGTGGGCCCAGCTGTGAGTCGTGAGGCCTGTAAGTGCGGCCAACCCAGATTTGCTCCGTTTAATGTTGTTGTCAGACAGTTTGCTTCATAATGAAATCCCGAACTGCTGTCTTTTCCTGTGCCCTGTGGGAGTGTGCACGCTGGGTTCGGGAGGTTAGGCACCCCACTGATGGAGGAACAAATGAGATCACAGATGCAGCACAGCTTCCCACGTGGCTGCAGTGTAGGGCCAGCGGCTAAGAAATGTAGTTCAGACACCGTCTGCCAGGAAGTCAGTCCACTTTCCATGCTCTCTTTTCATTATATTATAGAGCCCATAATCTCATGATCCTCTTGCCGATTAGGATCCTGGAGGCATGGGAGGGGGGTAGGCGGGCTGTACTCCCCCTAAACAGTGAGTAGTGAATATACATGGACTGAGTCATAGGACCCAGACTAGGACACACTTATTTCCTCCTGTGACCCCAAATTGCGGTGGAGGGAGAAGGAGAGAGACATTGTGCTGAGACAAGGTGCCTGTGAGATGGGCAGCTCTGAGCTTCCAGCCTGGCTTGCTGACTGACTACCTACCCCGTTTCATTGATTCTAAGACACATTCTTCGCCTCCTCTTTGGAATTGGGAGTATCGCGCTGGGACTGTGGGAAGGAAGGAGGGTGTCGGAGTTTGATAGGCAGTGTTGTCACTTGCTTAACAGTGCCTCATAAAGCCTACACTGCCTGAGATTTAACGAAACACGGTACGCTACTTGATCAAACAGGTTAACCTCCCTGCCTCAGTTTCCTCATGTTAAAAAAGGGTGAATAATGCCTAAGGCATCATGTCATCGTGGACATTCAATGAGATAGTCGTATCTGATAACTATGCTGTGTAACAAATGATCACACACTACTGGCTTAAAACCATGGACATTTGTCATCTCATTGTGAGCCAGGAGTCCAGGCACCGCTTAATTGTAGCTCAGCACAGGGTCCCCAGGCTGAAGCCAAAGTGTCACCAGGGCTGAAGTCTCACCTGGAGCGTGGGCCCTCTACCAGGCTTACTCGGCTTGTGGGCAGCATTCCCACTGCCTGCTGCATACCAAGCCCAGAGGCAGCTCGTGCCCATGTGACTTCCATGCAGAATCTCCTGTGTGGTGCCCTCCGCCCCGTGTCCCTTGTGGCCGTCTGTGGACAGGCACTTACTGGTGGGGACACGGGAATGGCGAGCTTCTGTCCCCTCCCCACTGGAGCCCAGGAATTAGCATCTCAAGCCACCCCAGTGACTCACACCCACGAAAGTCTGCCAGTCACTGTCCTGGCACATAAGCAGCCCACAGACACAGTGAGCCAAGTGGAAAGACTTCCTGATGTCACTCACGGATGCTTCCGGGACCCACGTCTGCCACACCCCACGCAGGTGGGACTTGGTGTGGAGTAACTGTGACATTTGTTTTGCTATCGTGGCGCAAGTGCTGGGGCCAGGGCCTCTCTGTCCTTATGTGGGGCAGGCGTCTGCTCCTTTCTTGTTTAGATTTAAGGATCTCAGCACAATAACATCAAAGGGATACAGTCGTGTCTTTCTTTTCTTTGATCTCTCATTTTTCTTCATTGGAAAAATCATGTCCATTGGCTTTCAGCCTTTCATTCCAAATAAGCCAAACCTACTGTCACTCCACAGGGACGAGCGTCATCGGAGACGAGCAGCTCCCCTCACTACACCTGGCCGATGTGGACACCTCGGGGGAAGAGAGCGCCTGGGCTCACACGGTAGCCACCCGCCATTCCAAACGGAGAGGCCAGACGTCGTCCGACAGCCAGGTGGGTGCTGGAAGAGCTCCTTGTCATTCTGTGGGTGCAGCCTTCTTGCCTTCACCCCAACTCATAGCAGAGAACTAAGCTTTCAGTATTTTCCAGCTGTAAGATGGCATGACCTATTTAATAGCGATATGCGATAGCATCAAAATGGACATTGTTTATCAAAGTGAAATTCACATAACATAAAATTAACCATTTTTACGTAGGCAGTTCAGTTGCAGTTAGGACATTCACAGTGTTGTGTAAACATCACCTCGGTCAGTTCCAAAACATTGTCACTGCCCCAAAGGAGAGCCCGTCCCCATCAGCACTTACCCCCATGATCCCACCTCCAGCCCTGGCAACCACCAGTGCTTCCTGTCCCTGCGGATTTGCCTCCTCTGGACATCTCGTATCAACAGAACCAGACGATATGTGTTCTTCTGTGTCTGGCTTCTCTCAGCATCAGGTTTCCAAGGGTCATCCACATTGTAGCAAGTGTCAACGTTTCCTTCCTTTCATGAGACTATGTTTTATAGTCTATCAAGTTTATGTCTTTTACAAGAGGGAAAAATAATGTGTTACTTTATACCGTTAGCAGACTTCATATAGTTTTTAAGAAAATTCGGCCTACTGTACTAAAGACCTGTTAAATGAGGGAGAATCATATCGTAGACACTGATTTACAAAATAACTCATGACAAGACCCCGTTGATACCACGGGTTCCCCTCGCTGAAGGTAAACCACGACCCCGTTTGTAGACAATTGATTTACATCTGAGCACGAACATGGTATGCGTGGAAAAGGTAGTCACGTTTTGTATGAGAATATCGTCGCCACTAGGTTGACACAGAGTCACCCGATCTCTGAGGGGCCCTGACTCCTATGCATGAAATCGTAGGACAGGGGCTGTTTTGTCTCTGATGACTCTCAGGGCACGAAACCGAGGTGAGGGTAAGTGGGCCCCACCCTGGATGTAGAGTCGTTGCCACACCGGGCCGGCCTCACGCACATTCACGGGAACCTGGATTAGTGCAGGGTCAGCTTCCTTTGCATGCTGGCACATGGCACACCCTCCCTCTGGGACCCTCCTGGGTGATTTGAGGAGTGCATTTCTGGAGCTCTCCTTTGGGAGACCCATAGGCCAAACTCTGAGCTATCAGGTGGACTCACCAAATGTTAAAGAGGATAGAGACCTCCTAATGAGACCAGGATAGAGACCTCCCGTGTGACAGGTTAGACTTCCCAGTGTGACCAGGATACAGACCTCCCGGGGATAGAGACCTCCCCGTGTGACCAGGTTAGAGACCTCCTCAGGATAGACACATCCCAGGAATAGAAACCACCCCGGGATAGAGACCTTCCCGTGGTAGAGACCTCCCCGTGTGACAGGTTACAGACTTCCCTGTGTGACCAGGATAGAGACCTCCCAGGGATAGAAACCACCCCGGGATAGAGACCTTCCCGGAGTAGAGACCTCCCGGGGATAGAGACCATCCCAGGATAGAGACCTCCCCAGGATAGAGACCGCCCTGTGTGACTAGGTTAGAGACCTCCCCAGGATAGAGACATCCCAGGAATAGAAACCACCCCGGGGTAGAGACCTTCCCGGGGTAGAGACCTTCCCGGGGTAGAGACCGCCCCAGGATAGAGACCGCCCCGGGATAGAGACCGCCCTGCATAGCAGCACCTCGGCTGACAGAGGAGCTTCCAGTCCTCGAGTCAGAAGACAGTGGGTAAAGACTAGAATTAAGTTGTCTATGTCCAGTAAGTTTTTAATTTAGCAACTTTAGTGACATGCAGTGAAAAACATATCTACCCAGCTGATACCAATCATCCTTTATGCCTCCTTGAATTATTCTCTATTCTATGCTTGTATCTTGTCTCTGGAATTCTCTTTCTTCATGAATTTCTATTGACTCTGTTTACCTCAACTAACAACTCCCCTGACATGTCCTGTGCATCTTTATACCAGGGGAATCGGGCAGCACAAAGGGTGCCTCCAAGGGCAGCTGTTCCCGGGCAGCACTGACAACCAGGCAGACTCCCCCGGCTCTCTGTGAAGGGGCCACTGCAGGGTCTGGGGGCAGCCCCCGACTTCTTCCCCCGCTCAGAGCAATGCTTCCAAACCGAGGACTCAGACATGCCCTTCGGGCCAGGAGTTCCCGAGGACAATGTGTTATTGGGGTGAGCCTGAATGGTCCTCCTGTGATCTATTGCCTGTCTCTGCATTTGTACCCATGGTTAGAACTTTCCGCCTAAGGAATATTCAGGAAAGACTTTGTATAAATAGTCGCTCCTGCCAAGAGAAGGCCAAAGACAGGATCGCATTGCTGTATGAAGGACGCTTCCACGGGGCTGAGATGGAGGGGGCAGGGCATGGAACTCTGGCATGCAGCCCCCCAGCATGGGGGGGAGTGAGCCCCCCCACTCCCGAGAGCCGGTCCCAGGGCCATCCATGCTGTGCTCAGGCCACAGACACTGCCTCAGTTTCCCCACAAAAGCCACCAGTGCCAAATCGTGGTTGTTCATTTTAATCTATGGACTATATCTGCATTGCATTTGTAACTTGTAAAAGTTGGTTTCGTTGCACCTGAGTTGGAAGCACCAGGAGTTCATATCGAGTTTTATGTCTATAGGTATCTAAATAACATGCTGATGCTGATAGTTGGAGCTCAAATGGGGGCAGACCCTGCCCCCAAAGTAGTTGCCACTTTGGGCAGAGGGAGAAGGCACAGCCAGCTTTGTGGAGGTGGCTTATGAGCACCTGAGAAGCAGGTGTCCATGTCCGTGGGACCAGCAGCTCTGGCTACCAGATAGAAAACCAGGTCATGTCGTATCTGTGGGGTCCGTGCCGGCCCGAGGCCTCCCCTCCTGGGAGGCCTGAAGCCACCGGGCCCATCAGCGCCCTGCCTGGCCTGGCACCTGCCACCTTCCCCAACCCCGGGAAACACGGTCTAAGTGATCATCATCGTGCGATGTTTTCCTTTCTTCTTCGCTCTGGAGGTGACACTTCACAATGATAGCGTCAGACGCTGGTTGGATTGGGCTCTTCCTCTCTGGGTCTGAAGTGGCGGCCACGTGTTCCACGGATACTGCGCTCCTCCAGGAGACAAAACTTGCCTGCTGGGCTCTCTCCGCCAAGGGTATTGATCGTGATCCCTTTAGACTCTGAGGGCGACCAAAGGTCTCAATCACAAACAGCCACTTGAGGGCCACTCCTGAGCAAAACCCTCATCTTCGGGCAGACCTGCCCACTCAGAGCCCCCAGTGCTGCGAGGATCAAACTAATTATCTACGAACAACACAGAACATCTCACCACCTGCAAGTGCCGTGTCCCTCTTCAAAAACGAGTGAGCCATGAAGGAGATAATGGCAGGAAGGACACATCTGCAGGGCGTGGAAGAAAACCGCAGAATTGATTTTCGTGTGTCCCCGTCTGGGAGCTAATAGACCGGTGACTCAAGAGCTCAGGAAAGTATATGTTTAGTCACTTCAGGTTGTCGCCTGGTATGTCTCCTGGCCCACGGGTGACCCAAGGCTGTTGCCAGATAATGCCTTTTAGTTTGATCGGCCTGGCACAGTTAATTCACGCCTTCCTGTCTGATCAGGACCATGGTGACAATAGCTAGAGTGACACATCAAAGGACTTTCAGGTCCAGCTTCCTGGTCTTGCTGACTTTGTCACCTCTCCTGCCTCACTCACCCCCGCCCCCCATGTCCCCTCTTCTGGTTCCGCTCCCAGCTTTTGCTTGGTGTCCCAGAGCCCTTGGTGGGAGCAAAGGGGGGTGTGCCATGGTTGCTGTCCCCAGGCCATGCCCTGGGGGGTGGCCTTAGCTTTCTATCCGCTGCCTAACAATTGGGTGCTTCCGAGGTGGCAGGCTCAGGGGAGCTCTTCACCTGTGGTCTCTGAGGAGCCTGGGATTTTGAGCTTCCTCATAAAAGTGGGTTCTCGTGGAAAAGGGTGGGTACCATGCCACCTCCTCACCGGCTCACTGGAACTGGCCCCTCCCTGCTGTCTGCAAGGCCTGGGGTCAGTCCTGACGAGTTTCCTTCACACAGAAAATTACCTGACGTGACCGTGTGCACTGCCCTGTGTGTGCCGAGGGGATGGGAGCTGGCCCGTGGGGGTGACCGATCCTGGGCGAGAGGCCTCTACTGCCATCCAAGCTCCAGTGCCAGCGGGCAACTCACTCCCAAGAGGCAGGGACGATGGAGGCGCTGAAATTCCGGGGTGGGGGTGTTGAAGTGTGGGGCAGCTGGTGGGGCCTTTCCCCACACCCTAAAGTCTGCTTTGTAGACCAGAGGAAGGCACAGAAAGGCAGGAGGAGGGAGGGACAGCAGACGAGTGAGTGAACGTGGGGTCTTCGCGGCTCTTACTAAGCTGGCACGGGATCTGTCACTCGGGGGAGCCAGTGGACGCGAGGCGCTGCCTGCGCTAAGGCTGCGTCCCAGGCTGGGAAGGGACAGGCAGGACCCACCCTCAGGGTGTTACCTCCCAGTTTCAGGCAGGCGGGAGGGTGGAGGAAGGTAGACAGAAATAAGGCGAGGAGGGCGCACCCCACTGACAGGTGCGTTCACTCACCCTAAAAGTCGGAGGAGGGGCAGGATGGAGCCAGCAGGCGGAAGTGGGAGCAGCGGGGCCAGAGGCAGGGGGCCTGGCCGGGGTGAGGCTGGGTGGGGCAGGGGAGGGGCGGAGGGGCCTGGCCGGGGTGAGGCTGGCGTGGGGCAGGGGAGGGGCGGAGGCCTCTGAGGGCACGGCCAGGCTCTGCCTTTTACTCTGGCGGGGGAGGTGGGGTGCAGGGAGGTTTGAGCCAGGAGAGCGGTTACTGGCTGGCGTTTTGGGGTCACTCCGCCTGTTGCGCTGAGAACAGGCTGGGAAATGGCAGGCTGGGTAGGCTGCTGTGATGCCCAGGCAAGTGACGGTGGCGGGAGGCGGTTGTGCCTCCCTGTCACAGGCAGAGCCAACGGGAACGGGTGTTCAGGCAAGAGAAACAGAGCCAGGTGACTCCAGGGTGTCTAGCCTGAGAGGCTTTCAAAGAAGGAACTGCCCTCAGCTGAGTCTGGGGTGGGGGGCGGTTGTTTAAATCTCATCGCCCACCATAGGGTTATTTTGGCTGTAAAAGGCAATTGGGATCATTTTACAATTTTTGTTTTTTATGGCATAACTCTAGTCATGAGATACGTTGTGACGGGTGTCACCCACTGTGTCACAGATGTCACCACAGTGTCCTCACACCTTTGCAGTTTTCCAAAAGTCAGAGACACTGTTCCTTTGGGTGTTTCTGGGTCAGCTCCAAGCCCAGAGATTATGTCTGGGAACATAATCTCTATCGAAGCCAACACAGGGCTCGAGCGAGAGACTGCAGGCACCGTGCCTGGCAACGTAGACAGTTACAGACAGTGGACATAAGTGCCATTGTCATATGCAAGTTTGGGACCTACCCCAGAGCCCTGAGGTCCTGAGGTAACGGGACATTTCTAGGTGGGGCTGAGGTCACACGGCTGTGGTGCACTGTAATCTGACCTGGGAGCAGAGAGGACCCAGAGACCTGAATCGTCAGACCCTGTACACCCGCTCTGGCCAGGTGTAAGCAATGCAGGCTGTGGTCTTAGTTTGGAAGCTTTGGGGTGTAAAACCCTAGGAAATGGGTTGGGGACCCAATTTACAGACACAGGGGAGACTTGTCCTCCCATTGTCAAAATGTCCACCAAGGAAAGCTCAATGTCTCGTTCAAAACTGGTGGCTCTCGTTTGGCAAGGATGTGGAGAAACAGGACCCTTGTGCACTGTTGGTGGGATCGCAAACCGGTGCAGCCACTATGGAAAACAGTGTGAAGATTCCTCAAAAAATTAAAAATAGAGCTGCCATACAACCCAGCATTTCCACTTCTGGGCATTTATCCAAAGAAAACCAAAACAATAATTGGGAAAGATATACACACCCCTATGTTCATTGCAGCATTATTTACAATAGTCAAACTATGAACGCAGCCTAAGTGCCCATCAATAGATGAATGGATAAAGAAGAGGTGGTGCATTTATACAAGGGAATATTACTCGGCCATAAAAAAGAATGAAATGTTACCATTTGCTACAACATGGATGGACCTAGAGGTTATTATGCTAACTGAAATAAGTCAGCAGAGAAAGACAAATACCACATGAGCTCACTTATACATGGAATCTGAAAAACAAAACAAATGAACAGAATAAAAGAGAAACTCATACATACAGAGAACAAACTGACAGTTGCCAGAGGGGAGAGAGGAGGGGGGTTGGGCAGAAAAGGCGAAGAGTATTAAGAACTACAAACTTCCAGTTATAAAATCAGTCACAAGGATGTGAAATACAGCACATGGTAATAACATGTGCAGTGAGCGACAACAGGCAGTTACTGTGCACCTGAGACTAACGTATGTCAACTATAATTAAAAATAAATAGTGGGTCTTAGGTGGCCCAGGGTGATGTCAGGGTCAGCAGGAACGGCCCGCCCTACAGAGCCCGGTTCTGGAGGACGGGGCCAGGCCCACAAAGTGGGCACTTTGGTCGAGCCCACATGGAGGACGCATGGAGACCAGGGACCCGGCAGGAGCCTCAGGTGTGCTCGGGGACGGGACGTCTGCCAGCGCCCTGCCTCCGGGCACAGTGCTTACAGGTGGCTAACTGAATGCAGACACTTGCTTGCTCCTTTCAGTGTCCGGTTGCCAGCGAGCCCACGGACGCCGACACAGAGGAGGGCATCCTGAAGAAGCAGCTGGAGGAGCTGACCAGCAATGTCAGTGACCAGGGGGCCTCGTCCGAGGAGGAGCAGGGCAAGGAGGAGGGGGCAGGGCTGGACGGCAGCCCGTCCGTGGAGGACCTCCGCGGAGCGGCCCCAGAGGTGAGGCCACCCCCCTGTAGTCTCAGCAAGACAGAGACCAGAGACCTACAGGTGGTCACTAAGCCAGCAGCCCAGCCCGGGGCAGGCAGCCCAGCCCTGGTGAGCACGAAGGGCCCCTGATAAGAGCCCCACGGGGTGCCCGGCCCCTGGATGACCGCCGGGCTGACCAGCTCGAGGAGTGGAGGGAAAGGGCGTCGTAGGATCAGGCCCCTGTTGGTGAGGACCTACGGCCCCCAGGCTGCTGGTCACACTCGGTGACCCCCTTTCCAGGCGTGCATGACCACAAGCCAAACACACAGATGGGAAAAGGCCCCCCCGGGCCCTCGGGACCCCGTCCAGCCCGCCAGGACCCCAGACGAGGAGCTGTCCAGGCTGGAGGACAGAGTGGCGGTGACAGCCTCCGAGGTTCAGCAGTCGGAGAGCGAGGTAGCCCCAGCGGCCCCAGGGAGCAGCGGGCCCCAGACAGCGGTGGGGCCCTGAAGATCTGACAGCAGCGGACGGTCCCCCAAAGGGCTCAGGAGCTTGAGGTCCCCGTGGGGATAGTGCCCGTCACCCCATCTTTTCCCCATTTGCTGTGGTGAGGGGCAGGCGGGGTTTGCAGCCACAGCGGAAAGATGCTGGCACTCACCACTCCCCATCCCACGAGGAAGGACTTCTTAGGAAGCAGGCTTAGCTTTCAGGGCAGCCCTGGGCTCGGGACCCAACTCTGGACCAAGGGTCATCCTTTGGCCCAAGTGTGGGCCCAGAACGTGAGCTTGGGTGGGGGTGTCGGTGGCATACAAAAGTCAAAGGACAGAGCCAGGCCTCCCAGGGACAGCCAAGGTGACCCAGTTCTGCTCTGTCCTCGAGGGCCCACAGAGGAGAAAGGGTCTGCCCCGCGGACTGCAGGGGGAGCTGGCACCCACTGCCCATTCCCACTCCTCTGCTCATCAGCAAGGGCCATCGGTCCCCAGGGGGAAAGGGCAGCAGGTCCCCAGAGCCGTGCACGTTAGTGGGAGCCAGCCAGCCCGAGGACTCCGCAGTCTTATTCCCTCTCGCTTGGCAACCACAGCAGATGAATGAGATGGGACCCCCAGGAAATGCATCTGGTTGGGACCCCAATCTTAATAAGAAACAATAAAATGAGTGAATTAGGGGCAGCTGCTCCTTCAGTTCTGTGACGCTGAGACGGGACCTCCGAGTGACGTGTGTTGTTCCCCCAGGTTTCGGATATCGAGTTCAGGATCGAAGCCTTGTGCGCTGCAGGGCTGACCGTGAGGCCGGCGGGAAAGCCCCAGAGGAGGTCCAATATCCCGGTGAGTGGACGCCGCCACGCCCTGGGGCAGGGGCCTGCAGACCTGGCCAGGAGCACAGGGCCGCCCCAGGCTGGCCGCCTCCCGTGACCTTGAGCTGCCAGCGTCAGCTCCTAGCAGCCATCAGTGAACTGTGCCACGTGGGAATGCTTTTTCATTTATTACTTGTTTCTAACGGGAGAAAGTGCCTTATGAGGGAAGCGCAGCTCCTACTATGAGACTCTGAAACACACCCTCGTGCACACACTCAGTTTAAGTGCCAAGGAAGCAACCTGAACGGCGACATTTCATGGTGGCAGCTCACAACACTGCAGATTTAAGATGGGTGTGACGGGAACAGAGGCGCGGGGAGGGCTGGGAAGGGACCTGCCCCGACAGGGCTGGAGCCCCCATCCTCTCCTGGGTCAAGTCGGGAGCCTACCAACTAAATACCACCGTGAGGAAATCTGGCCACAAATCCAAGATGCCCCAGGGAGAGTCCCTAGGGGGATTGCAGGTCAAGTACAAGACGCCCGCTGAAACTGACTTTCAGATAAACGACAAATCATTTTCTAGTATAAGTATATACCATGCAATGCTTGGGACAATACTAACACTAAAAACTGATTCCATGTTTTTCTGGAATTCAAAGCTAATCGGGCGTTCTGTGCTTTAATTCCCTACCTGGCCACCCAAGTCCCAGAGCACCAGCTGGTGGGTTTGGTGGGGCTGAGGCGCCTTCCCAGGAGTCCTGACCGAGTATTTAGAGGGAATGCCCATCCTGTGCCCTCCCGCCCTCTCCCCTTTCCTCCCGTGGCTGGAGGCCACACAAGGGGTCATTACGTACAGGCTTCTTCCTTGTCCACCAGGTATTTCTTCCCCGGCTTGCTGGGAAATATGGCCAGAGTCCTAAGGACCCAACCACAGACCCTTCGGATGAGATCAAGGTGTGTCCATTCTCTTTAACCTCCAGAGGCTGGACAAAGAGTAAAACGCTCTCCAGAAGCGTGACGAGCCACAGGGGGGTGGAGAAGTGGGCCAGTGTCACAGCTCAGCCAGCTCAGAGATGCACACGAGGCGAGAGGGGCGTGGGTGGGACCCTCACAGCCTGTGCCCCGGCGGCCACCCCACCCCAAGGGGGCAGTTTCCCAGAAGCTAAGCATCAAGAGACTTGGTGCCTAATTGATTGATGACGTGCATGTTAGTATTGTTAAAAGTTCAAGTATTGCCAAAGACCAGAAGACAGCTGACCTGATTACTTAGAATCTGGAAGAATGATGAGAAGCCCAAAATTAGCTGCCCGTGTTCCTAAAAGTGACAACGATCAAGTGAGGCCCAGAGACTCTTCTTTCTTCCAGGCGGTGTGTGTGCCCCGCCTTCTGAGGACGGAGTTCAGTGATTCCCCTACAAGTCAAGGTCAGAGTCACCTGCTTCCCTCCTCCCCATGGGCCTGGAAGGTGAGCTCGGGGGCATGGGAATGGCCAGTCCAGGTGCTGTACTTCCACGTGACCTGTGGGACACGGCAGCTCAGGCCTCCTAGGCCCAGAGGCCGCTCCAGGTGCCGCTCCGGCCGCCCTCCGGGACCGTCCCAGTCAGTCCCAGTTTGGATACCTGGGATTCCTGCTGTAACCAGGCAGAGGTGGTAATGGTGGTCATGGTTTCCATGGTTTGGATGTCAGTTGTCCTCTTACGGTGCCCAGCTCCGGCCTTCTTACACAAGGTGAGGACATAATTTAGCCTCCCTTGATGTCTCAGTGCTGACGAGGACACCAGCTTTGTCCTGGACAAACCCTGCCTGACTCAGGTGACTGCTCCACAGGTGAGACCTGCAAAACGAGGAAAGGCTGCAGTCTACCCCTCCCCACCCCCACATTTGTTCATCTGTGGCCGTGAATGCAGTGACTAGGATTTGAGGCCCAATGCCCCAAATTCACAACCAAAGCCCCTGGCAGAACCCCTTCTTCTGAGGGTCAGTGTCCCAAGACCCCGGAGGCCCCCAGACTGAAAGGAAAGCAGCACACATACCCCAGACACCAGCGTGGTGATGTTCCCTGTGGTTTTAGCCACCTGAGCATTTCTGGGCCCCAGGGCGGTTTGCTCCAAAGCAAAGGAGGAAGAATCTGGCTGAACTGTTTATTTGCACAACAGCTAAAATATAAATCCTTTGTGAAAACTATTTAATGCACAGAACACATCTCAAAAGGGGGTCTGTTTTTATGCTACTTTTTACATTTCGTAGGAGGCGAAGACACTAGTCCGGGTGAGTTTGTGATTGATAAGCATGCGCCTTCTGTTTTTTCCCCAAAGGTAAAGACGGTGAGTCCTTCGATCGGAGATCCGCGTACCGAGGATCCCTGACACAGAGAAACCCCAATGGCAGGAGGCAGGCCGCCAGGCTCAGCTTTGCGGTAAGCTCGCATCTCGTTTCCTGGGGCGACTTCAAAATTCTGTGGCCTCTCACAGTTCCATATAGATGTTGTCTTTAGAGTAAAGAAAATTGCGGTAAAGTAACAAAGTAAATTTGACAAAAGATTTAAACAAAAATCAAAAACATTATTAAAGGTACCAGATATATCAATGATGGGTCTCTGATCACCCTGGAGTGGGTCCCGGCTCAGGGGAAGGGACGGTCCCGGAGGCAGTGAGGACTCTGGGGGGCAGGATAGTTCATGAGCCAGTGAGGACAGTCTCCCCACCACCCCACCAGCCGAGAAATGAAATGCTTTCAAATTAGAAGTATCTCCATTTCCCCGTGTTTCAGAACATTAAGCAGTCAAATGCTTTCTATCCATACACCCCATCTGATGAGGGTCCGTGTCATCGACCCAAATTCATAGATGGGGAAACAAAGGCAGACACGGGTTGAGTAAAACCCGAGGGGGCTGTCTAATGCTTTCTGATGACACGTCTAAATGTCTGTGCGTGTAGCTGTGCGCATGCCTGTGTGTGTGCACGCTCATATAACTGTGTGTCTGTGCATGTGTCCGTGTGTGTGCCTGTGTGCCTACCCTTCTATCTAAGTTCGTGTCTAACTGTGTGTATGTTCCTGTGCACACCCATGTGTGTATCTGTGTGCGTGCCTGTGTGTGTGAATACCCATCTGTGCACACTTATGTGTGTCTGTGCTTCACAGAAGCCCGTGATGACCCACCAGCCCTAAAGGGGAAGCTCGTCGGAATGGGGCGGAGTGACAAAGCGGCCCTGACCTTGCTCTCCCACACCGTGGCCACGTGTCCCCCATCTGCCCTGCACTTTCCACCCTACACCTTCCAGTGGAGAAGCAAGAAGAACCATTGTCTGTAATGGAATCCCACCTGAGAGGTGACAATGGTCCTCAGACCAGCAGCTGGTCATCAACAACGTCCAGGTCACCCTGCTGGCTTGCTCTGACCAGTGGGACACCTCTCAGCAGAGAAGGCTTTCCTTTAGGACAGTGCTGTTCAGACTTTTTGGAGGACACACAGAAGACCGTTTTTAGTGTGATCTTTCACCCCTGTCACTGCTGCCTTCCTTGTGTTACTTTCCTGATGGAACAGAAAATGGATAACTCAGCCATGGCACCAGCCATCTGTGAATTCTTGACTATCGCAGTGTGAACAGATGTGTGTGTGTTTCTGTGTGGGTGTGATTGGAGAAGGAAATTGGGCATGAAGACAAGTGAGTGACTCATGACCAGCTGAATAATGAGGGAAGAATAGACCCCCTCCCTGACCCCTTCCCCAGCACACACCTATTCAAGCTCACCTGTGGTTTACGGACCGGGGGAGGTTACACTGTGGTCAAGGGCAGACCACGCACATAGTAGCAAGTCAGCATTTGCTCAGTGCCCAGATGCGAGCTCAGAGGAGCTGCCAGGAGAGGCAGCAGACGGGGTCCCAGCCTGGCACTGCCACTCGCCGCTGTGGGTCCGGGGGGCAGAGGGCCAGGGCCCATTAGCGGTGCCCGCCAGCCACTCGGCATTGGGTCCCTCGATGAACCCGAGTTCTCCTCCACCTTGGACAGTCTGGGACCCAGAAGTGTGCATGTGTGGGTGAGCCTGTGTGGGTGTGCCTGTGAGTGCCTGTGTGCACCTGCACACGTGCGGTGGCTCATCCAGTTTGAGGGGAGCCCGCTGCAACCTCAGAGCTGCCTTTGAGCATTGAAACAGTGTCACACCCGCCTCACTGAGCAGGGCTGTTGGCTCCACAGGTTCACTGACCTATTTAACCCTCAGATTCAATTTAAGCCCCTTTCACAGAGGAGAACACGGAGCCCTGAATGTGGGGCAGCGTCCCCTGGAGCCACGTATGTGACCCTCCAGTCCCTTCTGAAGCGACTCAGGGTCAGCTTAACCGGGCTCCTCCAATCGGTGCTTCTGTTCTGTTGAAACGGTAACCAAGCGAGGAAGTGGCACCCAGGGGCCCCTGATAATGAGACTTTCTTCCGACCTGACTGTGGGCAGAGCCCCACCCACGGCTGTACAGACTCTGCCCCACCAGTTGGCGCGTCCCCTGAGCCCATCATGTCCATCACCACAGCCACCACAGAGGTCTCGTCGGTGACAACGGGCTGGTCCATGGCGCTCCTGGGGCCAATGCCGCATTTCAGAGATCCACCTCTGAGTGGATCCAGTGTCTCGGCATCAGACTGTGGTGGGATGTGTGGGAAAGGCAGACCCGGTGCTCCTTCTCAGGGTGGAGGCTGGGTAAAACGTGTAGCTCCGATCCAAGGCCAAAAGGGACTAATGGATGGCTGTAGGTGAAAAGGGATCCGTTCGCGCACGCATCCTTCTTCACAAAGTAAATTAAAGTCAACGCTGAGTTCCCAAGAGTCAAAGAAGAGAGTGTGAGCTGCCCTGGCATGCCCCTGCATGTTAGCGTAATCGGGTCGCTGAGTCCTCGTGTCCCAGAACCCGTTCACGGCCACCCATACTCTGTTCACATCCGTGGTCTGTCCATGGCCAGGGCCTCTTGAGTGGCTACAGATGCAGAGAGCAGCCACCTCGCCATCCCTCAGGCCCCTCCAACACCTGCCACCGCTGGACTCATCACTTGTGTCTCAGCCCACCCAGCCCTGGAGCCAGAAACCCCGGCCCACAACCCCAGCCTCACTGCTCGCCCTGGCCCTCATCAGCCCCCAAACCCACCTCCTGTGCCACCGAATTCATGTCTTCCCTCAAACTCCTTCAGAAAACAGGCGAAGGGGGAAAGCGTGCTCCCCTTTGGTAAGGCCAGTTAAAACCTTAACACCAACTAGAACAACGACCATGCGAGAAAGGAAAGTTAAATGCATCAGATGAGGGAAAAATCCTAAAGAACATATTAGTGAAACAGATTCAGCAATGTATTAGAAAAAAACCTACTTACCTTGACCAAGTGAGGTTCATCCCAGGAAAGCACGGAGTTTTTAACATTAGATTTCGCCTACAACGCTAACAGATTACATGAGAAAAACACGATGATCGCTTCACTCCATGAAGGCGCTCACATAGAACGCAGAACCAGCTCAGCAAGTGAGAGCTACAAGGCGTGGTGGCCAGGCCCTTGGTCCCCAGGTATCCCTGGCCTCTGCAGATGGGAGGGGGGACACTCCGGAGGGGGGACTTTTCTGCTCAGGTTCAAGTTGATAGGCACCACAACGCAAGAAGCCACATGATGTCCCAAGCAAAACACTGATTGGCCAAAGCCAGAGAGCAAGGGCACGTGACACCCCTGCCCTGAGACCATGACCCAATTAAAGAGGGTGTGGAAAGGGCTCCCTGGGCTCGGAGCTCCTGTCAAACCCACTCTGGGGACCCATTTACCAACGCACAAGGCAGCCAGAAGCAGCCCACAGCCCTGGGGCTCAGGGCGGGGGGCAGGCACTGCAGGAGCGATGGGGGCCCTCACCTCACTTGCGTTTGTCCACCTGCTGCCATCACTACATCCACAGCTCTCAACGTGCCCCTCCGTAACTCTGGGTCTGCCCCTGGGTGCGCCCGCGGACGATGGCGGGGAGCGGGGGATACCATTCTTCTCTCAGCCGGGCTGAGGGCTGAGCTCCCACACTGAGCAGGCGGAGGGGCTGGAGCAATGCCACCATGCCAGGGCCACCTCCCCGCCACCGGCCTGCCACCACCCATTGGTGAGCCCCCCAAGTGGCAGGGCACCAACGCCACACTGTGATGGAGCTACTTTTCTGAAAGGGGGTTCGCTGTCCCCCTACATGCACATGCACACGCACACGCACATGCACACACATACATGTGTCACACCCGAGGTTTCCCTGGAACTGTGCTCCGCAGCACTTAACAACCTTGACAATGGAATTATTCAGACATGATGGGTTAGGTTCTCGGGTTCACATTAAATGGTAGACTATTGTGCAGTTATTTCAAATAGCATCAATATACAGCGTTTTCTAACAAGTTGAGGACATGATTATCAAATGAAAAGAATGAGATTCAAAACATAAATATGATGAATGCACTCAGCACGTGCGTGGGAACCCCACAGAAAGAAACAGACCACATGTGACCATGATTCGCTTCTTTGACTGAATTGGTGTTTTTTCCCCGCCCCCATTTTTCTGTATGCATTAAATTCTTTCCGACTGTATATAAATGGCTTTTATAATAAAAATCAATGTATTTGTTTTCTAATAATAATAAACTTGTTTAGTTTAAACATCAATTATGAAGATTTGCAAAAACCTAGAAAAGAATACATTTTAAGTTTTGGAAACAGGATGAAAGTGCCGTGTGCAGTGGAGACCACTGTGGAAAGACACATGAGTGACAGGACAAGGACTGAGAAGATTTACGAAGACAGAAAACCGTCGTGTTAGGCGTGGGCGGCTTCTCCTTGTGTTAGTGGCAGCACCACCCCCCCAGTGGCGCCTGACTTGCAACGTGCCCAAAGGCCAGCATGAAGGAGGACGCCTAATGTGTTTTAAAACCACTCGGCCCAAATGAAATTATATAACCCAGGAAGGGACAAATCACGTCGCTGATGAGAGTTTAAAAAAAAAGGAAAATAGGCTCTCTCTGCTGCCGCCCTGTAAGGGGGCTGGCACAGTCCGGGGGTCAGCTGCCTCCTCCTCGGCTATAAAAGGAGCTGGCTTCCGCCTGAGTCACCACTCAGGACATCGGCAGCGCTGCCACCAGCGTGGGGAACCGCGGTGAGTGCACAGGGGGCGCTGGAGAGCTGGGAGGCACTGTTAGTCTGCCCTCCATTTCTGCACACCCTCTCTGGGTGTGGGGCACGGCTCTCCGAAGGCCCTGCCAGCTCTCTGGGAAGCCAGGGCTATAGCACCGAGAGGGACAGGCAGGGGCAGCCACCCACAGCTTGTCTGTCTGAGGGCTACCCCTGCCCACCCAGGGCCCCAGTGCTCAAGCACTGTCCATGGTGAAGACAAAAGGCAAAGCCGCCCAAGCAACCGCGCTGGGTGTGCAGACCAGCAATCCCGGGGAGCAGGCTGCAAAATCTCCACCTCAAAGGGAGGTAGGTTTTTGGGCACCAGGACACAAGTGCTGTTAACCTTTTCCTACGCCCTCCACCTAGCCTGGGGCCCGGCCCAGGCTGGTCCGTTTGCATGCAACCCTTTATTACTCTGCTTTCATGGTGGCATGGCCATTTCCTCTGAGATTGGGATCCCCCACCCCAAGTGTGACACCCCAATAGGCCTCTAAAGCAGAGAGGGGCAGATATTTTTAAGCCGCTCAGATGGAGAGCACTTTCCAGGGGGCTCAGGGACAGGCTGGCAAGTCAAAGCTGGCAGCGGGGCTCTCCCTGAGACAAGCAGGGTTCCTGGGCATCATCCGGGAGCTCCTGAAAAGCCGGCGGGGGGGGGGGCACCTGCGGCAGGAGTGGCCCCACGAGGTTGGAGGAGTTGCCAGGTGTGCCGATGGGTGTGCTTAGGCAGGTCAGAGACTCTACCCCGGCAGGACAAAAGGTGGGTTTTCTGGACACCTCTTGCCCGCAGCACCCTGCCCTCTTCCCACCATCTATAACCGAGTTGTCCTGCCAGGTGAGGCCAGGTCCCACCTTCTGCAGGCTTATCTTGCAGACTCTGCAGATTAGATCTGGGGTCATGGCGGGGGGGGGGTGCTCCTAGAATGCAACGTGCTGACATCCTCCAGTGGTGGGAGGGGCAGGATGGCGGTGGGCGGCGGGAAGGCCTGGACCCAGTGAGGGAAAGACCCCTGGCTCTGAGCCTGGCCCAGCCTCTCAGGCCACAAGAGGGTGGGCAGCATCCCTCCAACCCTGCAGCTCCCCACAAACCTGCTCACCTCTGCCCTCCCTGCCCTGGCCTGGGTGTGCGGCACGCGCAGCCATGCAGAGACGCGCCCCCACCTCCCGATTCCCTGACACAGGCACACTTGGCACACTGACAGACCAAGCTGTGCCAAGACAGGCCGCCTGTCTGCATCCACCGCTCGTGCACCTCCTGGTTCTTCCTGATGACAGAGGCTCACATGCACGGTCACCTCATTTAAGGCTCACTGTCCACAGGGGAGAATGGGGTCCCAGGGAGGGCACACAACTTTGTCAGGCAGCCCGCTACTCCTGTGCTCATGTCACCCCAGCACCGAGCAGAGGAACACACACGTGCACACACACGTGCACACACACGTGCACATGCTCACGTTCTCCCAGGTACACACAAGCACATGCATACACACACACCCCTTATACACATGTGCACACACGTGTGTGCATTCTCTCGTCCACACACGGCGCTGGTGCTAAGTCTCGCAGCTCTGTGCACACGTGCCTCCTGCGCGTCTGACGCGGCTCCTGCCTTCTGCCCCAGGCTGTGCGCTCCCTCCGTCCTGGGCGCGGAGCCAGGGCGATGAAGGACCTGAGAGCCTGGCTCCTGTGCCTCCTGCTGCTGGGCCTGGCCCTGCGGGGGGCTGCCAGCCAGGCCCACCAGCGCTCCATGGAGATCCGCAGTGAGTGCCAGGACCCCAGCCGGGGCCTCCCTCCCTCTCCCCCTCCCCCCAGGGCCACCTCCTCACCTGAGCATCAAGCGTCCCAGCTCTGGGGACTTGGCCTGCTCGCCTAACCCTAACCCTAACCCTAACCCTAACCCTAACCCAGAGGAGCCCTGTCCAGCACGCATTGAGGGCTTCACCTCCCACCCCCCCGGGAGGCCGGGGGCTGAGCAGGCTCTGCCCACCCCTGGCCCAAGAATGGGGGCAGGGAGTTAGTCTCAGTCCTAGGGTGCATTTGAATTCCCATTTCCGCAAGCCGCCCCACCATCCAGACCCTCTGACTGCCCCTCCTGGATGGGGCGTCCCAGCGTGACCTGGGGGACCCCATGGGGAGCACTGAGCATGAGTGCTGGGCCCTGCCCTGGGCCAGCCGGGAGCACACAGGGCTCACACACCAGGGGCCGCGCATCGGTGACTGCTCTCACTCGCTTTCCAGCCCCGGACATCAATCCTGCCTGGTACACGGGCCGCAGAATCAGGCCAGTGGGCCGCTTTGGCCGGAGGACGGTGGCCCTGCGGAATGTCCCAAAGCACCGGCTGGCCGGCTTCCCCCTGGAAAGAGGCGCTGAGCCCTCCCAAGCTGGGTGACAGCCCAGCGCAGGGGGACTGAGTCCAGCAGCCTTCCCTCTCTGCCCCTCCCTCTCCGCCAGAAGCTACTTCCCTTCAGTCCTAATAAAAGCAGCTGACCTTGTTTAGATGTGTCTGTGTGGTGACAAAGGGGCGTGGGAGATTTCCCTCGTGGGACACTCAGAGCCCAGCAGCCCAGGGGCCTCATGACCTGCCCGAGGGCACCCAGCACAGAGCAGAGCAGCTGGTCCCATGCCCCTAGTGCCTTCCACCCAAGCCGCCCTGAATGGCCACCCAGGCGGCACACCGCACAAGGCCACTTTGCAGGAGGCCCCCCGAGAAGGAGAGCACAGCCCCTCAGCCGGAGCTGTCTCTCTCTCACCCCTTCCCTTTTACCTCCCTAACTGGTGTTCAGAGGAGACAAAAAATCACGAGTTACTTGTTCCCCGTCAGCAGCCAGGAGACGTGAAGCTGCATTGCTTCGGCACATGCTGGGTCCCTTTCCCACCTGTTTCAAATCGCCCGGTGGTGTCTCTGTGTCTCACCTCAGATGTGACTTGCTTTGGAGTGAGGGGGCACTCTGCCCCTAACTGGGCGATTGAGCCCCGCCCTTAATTCCTCTGAGCCTCAGCCTGCACACCTGAACACCCCAGGGCAGTGGGTGGGCACGGGCGTGAAGGTGCTCAGTGAGCGTAGCCCCTCTCCCAAGCCCACTCCCAGCCCAGCCCCAGGGGCACAGGTTGAATCCGTCTCTTCTGCACACAGAGCTTGGGCCTCTGCCTGCACCCTGTTGGCAGGGCCTCCGGACGGAGCCCACCCCATCCACACTCAGGAGACCCATTGGATCCAGTGCAGGCCCGCGGCATCCCACACCCCACCTGTCCTGCTCCAATTTGACGAAGGCGGGGCCACAGGGGGGCCAGGGGAGGGCAGGAGGCCATCTCCTCCCCGGGGAGGATCCCTGCCATGATGGCACCTCCCAAGGTGGAGTGAGCACCTGGGAACGGGAGAGGGCCAGGCCGCTCCCAGGGCAGGCAGGAGCTGGGTCAGCCTGGCAGAGTTCACAGCCCAGGAAAGCCATCTGGCAGCTACTCAAAAGCTAACCATAGACTTACCGTAGGACCCTGGCTCTCTTGGATATACGCTCAGGAGAGCTGAGCACTGGTGCATAGGACTGCTCATAGCAGCGCATTCCACTGTGGCCAAAAGGTGGGACCAGCCCATATGGCCACCCACAGATGAATGGGTCAACACATGGTCTGTCCACACAATGGAATATTACTTGGCCATGAAAAAGGAATGGAGTTCTGACCCTCATTACAACACGGATGGACCTTGAAAACATGATGCTGATGAAGGAACCCAGGCACAAAGCCCACGTGTTACATGCTTCCATTTATATGAAATGTCCAGCATATGCAAATCTGTAGAGACAGGAAGTCAATCAGTGTCACCAGGGGCTGGGGCTGGGGTGGGGAGTGACTCTTAATTGGTAGAGGGTTTCCTTTGCGGGATGAAAATGTCTTGATGGTTGTACAACCCTGTGGAGTGCCAAATGCTACTGAACTGTACAGTTTACCGAAAGAAAAAATAAGTATCCACAGCCCAGTGTGGGGCCCAGGCATAGAAACACAGTGGTGTGACAATGGGCTCCAGATTCCCATGGGGACTGGGGCCTGTGAGCCAAGGGGACATGGAAGAACGCCTCCCCAGGAATGGGCCCAGCTGGAAGGGCAGCCCAGGGCATGCGCTGTGCCGGGAGCCAGCTGTAGAGAGACGAGCAAGTCACTGGTCAGGGATGGCTGGTCCTATTGGGCTCAGCGAGGTCAGCCTGTCTGCAGTTTGTGCTGCTAAGAGGGGGACGGGGCTGGCCGGCAGCTTCTGGCAATAGCCCAGGAGGGGTCCCTCAGGCCTGGACCGACCCTCTGCCAAAGGGAGGCAGTGGACACTGTCCACAGGCGGCAGCGGTGTGGCTGTCCTTGTCAGGTGGGGCAGTGACGGGGTCCCTGGTGGTGACCTGTGCCCAGAGGGCCCGAGGAAGGGAACTCTTAACAAGGCTAATCCAATGGGCTCAAGCCCTGGGTCTGCCTCGGACAGGCCAGGAGGGGCAGCGCGGAGTACCCCAGGCTCAGGGACGTAGAAGGGCTGCAGACCAATCGCCAGCTCTCCCACCTTCTATATGTGCTGACTTGTGCCCCCAAAGTTGTTTGTGGGAGTCCTAACCCCGAGGACCTCAGAATGTGTTCTTACTTGGAAATTGGGTTGTTGCAGTAAATTGCTGATGGCGTTTGCTACATCCCGGGGGGCACAGCGGTCATTCTCTAATGCTTTCCACATCTATTAGCTGAATTCTGCAAAAGGAGATATTTCTCTGTTTTTTCCTTTCCTTTTTTTCCCCTTTTGTTCCACACCTTACAAATAATTTCTAATGGCCAAATTGTCCTAAGTTTGGGCAATGGGGGCCCCATAAGGGAATAAATTTTAAAGGAAGAAGAATGGATCCCTGACTCACCCCTCTGGGCAAAGGGGCTCTTCCAGGAGAGTTGGAGGAGATAGGGTCAACAGAAACAGAAGAACGGGAAAGGCTACTGCCCCTCACCAGCCTTTCCATGCCTCCTGCCTCCACCGCATGCGCCGAACACACACACATACACACAGAGCTCTGAGAAGGCCCAGGTCGCCACGGCTGTGTCTTCCCAGGCTGCGGGCAGCACCGTGAGCTCCCAGGCCAGCCTCCCCAGGCCCCAGTGCAGCCCTGGAACCGTTTGTCCCGAAGCCTCTGTGCCGTGAAGCCTGCCAGCCCCATCGCCTGACCTGCGTGTGCTCCATGCCCACGGCCCCCCCCCATCCCACTTCTGGGACGGGGCTGAAATCAGATGAGTGAGTGCTGACACAGAGAGCCTTCCATAAACATCTGTCTGCGATGGTGGAGGCTGTTTCTAGGAAAGCCTGCCTTTTCTTTAGATCTCTCAGTGGGGGAGACTGTTTCTATCACCTTGTTGGACACACATTTGTTTAGTGCCTGGTGTGTGTCAGATACTGTACTGGGCACCAGGCAGCGCCCCCGCCACCAGAAGGAAGGTGAGCAGGTGCTCACCTTGTCTGAGTAGTAGGCTCACCTGGGAGGGCTCAAAGCTGCCCTGCAGACCCCTTTAACCAGAGCCTCAGGTGGGCCGGGGGTGCTGCTTGCAGAGGCTCCCAGGTGATCCCAATGTGGGGGTTGAGCCCCACCTGCCTCCTGGGGGAGGAGAAGAGGGAAAAGGCAATCACATCCCCAGTGATGGAGAACCCGGGCTCCTCATCCAATGTTGGGGAGCACTGAAAGTGTGCGTGGGGGAAATGCGTCCAAGGATATGTTTTAATAATAAATCATAGCACAGTGATACTAACTTGACAAGACGGGAGGGAAATAGGCATGATATACGGACATCCTACAAATGTCATCCTTTTTTCCACACTTCCTATTCCATCAGTCAACTCATTAGAAATTCCTCTGAAAGCCTTGGGTTTAGGAGTCCTGTCTCAGGGCCTGGGAGCAGCCCACTCGGCCCTAGTTGAGCGATGGTGGCGCGCCATCTAGTGACCAGGGGCAGCTTCAGCGTCGCACCGCCTCCAGCGCGAATCCCGCCTGGGTGGTGGTGCCGGCGCCCCCAGCCCTCTGTCAGCCCTCGGGGGAGCAGAGAGCACGAGGACACAGCCCGACCCACCAGGGACGCCACCTCGTGTGCTTCATCTCTGAGGCGACAATATGGAAGACCATCCAACTCCACCTCAGTCAGAAACTGCAACACATACAGCCGTCCAGTTGTCAGGTTTCACCTATGAAACCGTCTGAAAAACACAGTGTGAGTGAAAAACAAGGTGGCAGGCCCGCGTGGAAGCTTTTATTTTCTTTATCTGTCCCTTAGCTTTTCTCAAAGGTCATGACAAGAAAGGGCCTTGTGACGTCTTCTCTGCTTTTTTCTAGAAAGGTCACATGAGAAGTGTCCTTTAGAATAAGCACCAGGAAAGTCTGACTCACGGGACACCTGGGCTGTTGCCATCTCCCCAGAACAAGCTGGATCCGCCGGGGCCCAGCTCCCGCCCATCAGGACAACACCTGCGGAGGTGCGGTGGGCTACAGGGAGAAGCAGGCTCTCCCAGGCCTGACAGCTGAGGACAAACCCACGGAACCTGCGAGGGAGGCCTCCGGCAGGGGAGCCATGACCGCTGGCAGGACACAGCCACGCAGCGGTGACCTCACAGACACAGAGCCGCGCCAGGCCTCGGTGTGCTGGTCACACCCCTGCAGGGCCTTAAGTCCAGGCCTGGGGCGGGGCCATGTGCCCAGGCAGGGTGGGTGACAGCAGACAGCAGATCGGGCGACCCCCTAGAAATGCTGGATGACAAGCAGTTCAGCGGCAGCAGGAAGAGGGCTTTCCACTTGTCCCTCTGTCCGCCCTTACTGTCCATATAGTGAAGCCACCGTTTTCAGGTGGTAACGATGTCTTATTTAACATTTCAGACCTGCTGGTCACTGCACCAGAGGCGACGATGAAAACCACCGTCAACCCCCCAAAAGCCTCACCCTGCCCCTGGGCCTGCCCCCCCGGAGCCACCGCCTGGCCTCTCTGAAAAGGCAGCGGGGAGGTGAATGCATGATGTGTCACCCTCAGAGAGACGTCCCTGCCCATCTCAGTCACAGCCGGCCCTGTGGGCCCGCCTCCTTATGGACTCCCATGATCCCTGCTGGAAACGTGTGTGATACCAAACCCCCATTTTGCAAACTCACCTAAGACCAAGTTATAGAAAGCAGTTTAATTTCTGGAGAAAAACACATAAGTGGTACAACTTATACCTCAGGCTAAAAGGCTGAGTGCTCACATTCACTGGGCACCAGTGTGGCATCGTCAAGCTCACAGCCAGGACACAGCCCCCCACAGCTCCCTGGCAGACACCCGCGCCCCTGGGGCAACTCCACTGAGACCCGGTGAGGTTGGACCCAGCCCTGCTTCTTCCTGGCACTGCCGCCTCCACCTGGGCCTGCTTCCTCCTCTCCCCACTCCCGGGAGCGGGGGGCCCGACTGATACCCGGAGTAAGGTGACCACCCACCCACCA
Organism: Aselliscus stoliczkanus; assembly: GCA_033961575.1. Classification (NCBI taxonomy): domain Eukaryota; kingdom Metazoa; phylum Chordata; class Mammalia; order Chiroptera; family Hipposideridae; genus Aselliscus; species Aselliscus stoliczkanus. The sequence continues at coordinate 174,660,238 of CM066731.1, forward strand.
GTGACCCGATCCCTGTATTTCCTGGATCCCTGTTTCCCCTCTGACCCATTTCATTCCTGTGTGCCTGGAGGCAGCAAAGGGGACAAGCCAGGCAGGGCAGCACACCTGGCCTGGCCTGGGCATTGGGGATTCAGTCTTCTGTGTCTGGGGGTCAGGAGGTGGGGCCTACACCCTCTGGGAGCCATTTGACACCAATCCTGTCCTCAGTGACACTCACCGGCTTTGGGGAGTAGCTGTTCTGAGGGATGCCAGCTTCTGGCCACCTCTGGGACTCAGGAACTAGCTAGCATCCACGGTGAGGCAGAGCCCAGTGCCATTGTCCACACAGAGCTGGCTCGCCCTGACGGCCGGCTGGGCTGGGCCGGGGGCGTCCTCCCCTCCGCCCCTCCGGGAGTGGCTGCTTCTAGCGGGCACAGCAGTTAGCCCGCCCCTTGAGCCCCTGGCCCAGGGCCAGTCGCGCATCTCCCCGTGCTGGCGTCTGGCCCTCCTTCCTCTCTTCCCTCTGCAGCAGCTCTCGGGCTGTGAACACAGCGAGGGGACGGTTGGTTGTTTGGGGTGGGGGGAGTCCCCCAACCCAGCATGCCCCCGCCCAGGGCAACTCTGGGACCCCACCCCTCCCTGTCGTTTACCCAGAGCCAGGAAGCAGAGGCCCTGGCTCTCGGAGAGACGTCCTGTAGGGTCCCAGGACTCCAGAAAAGAAGACCCAGGAAAGCAGAGGCAGTGACAGCCTCTCTCTGACCCCCCCGCCCCCCCCCACTCTCCTGCGGGGCTGCCACTCACTCACCAATGGCACTGAAGGCCTCGGTCACTTGGTGGTTCAGTTTCGCCGAGGTTTCCATGAACAGCAAGTTATGGCTCTCTGCAAACTCCTTCCCGTCCTGAGGGAAACAGCCGCGAACACTCCATATTACGTACAAGAAGAGTTGCCTGAAAACGTTTAGTTTGCATTTGCACTTGAATTTTCTTCAGATTCAATAGCCACATGGGGCTCGTGTTACCATTTGGTTTTGGGTTTTTTTGTTTTGTTTTGTTTTGTTTCCAGGTTTTCTGAGAGCTAACTGACCGGTTGCAACCTGTGGAGAACTAACTTCTCTACCTCTTCCTATCTGAGTGCGGTGTCTTGGTGTTCCTGGACCCAGCGGGATGAGTGTCACTAGAGCAGAGTCAAAGCCCACTTCCCTTGGCATGGCCCTCCTGCCCCCACGGTTCCCTGGCACCTGTGGGCTCTGAGACTCAGGCAAAGAAACCAAGCAAGAAGGGAGAAAGCATGGAAGGGACGTGGGAGAGACTGCTGGTGGGAACCCTCAAGCCCTTCCTCTGGGGGTCCCCCCTCGGTCTCCAACACGGGTCAGGCCTGCAGGGACTGGTGACGTCACAAGCATGGGCGAGCTGGGTGGCACCAGGGCTGCAGCGTGCCGGCCGGAGGGGAGGCACACTCACAGGAGGCCAGCAGCGGGCCCCGGAGCAGGTGAAGAGGCCTGGGGGCCTCCCATGCAGACCCCTCCCTAAGCCTCCCTGTCATTCTTTGAGCTCTTGCTCAGAACAACCTGAGGAGCCAGAAAGTAAGCAAGCGCTCAGAGAATAGCAGGGCAGGTGCAAAAGGCTGACAGGAAGGCATTCGCTTGTTGAAGGTGCTGTCTGCACGGCCACATCTGGGAGCAGTTTCCGGGACTCGGGAAAGGGTGTTGGAGGGAAATATGGTAACGCCAGCACAAGGTGTGTAAAGCAGCTGCTGGTATCGTCTGCATGTCCATCTCCTGACCTGATCGTTGTCCCCTGGTTACATAAGATGCTAACTTTGGGAAAGCTGAGAGGAGGGTACCATGGAACTTTCTGTACTATTTTTGCAACATTTTTTGTGATTCTAAAATTATCTTTTCAATGAAAAGCCAAACAATTAATTTTTAAAAATGCATGGGCTGCAGGTCAGCTTACCTCCACCACAGCCCAGGCCCCTGCGGGCTCCGCGGGACCAGATGCCTGGTGTCTGTGGCACACTGTTCCCTGACCACCGGGGCCCAGCCATGCTCAGAGGAAACTCAGGAAAGAGGCCAAGGCAGTGGCCTGGGGCCGGGGGCCTGTGGGGTCTACAGCCCCGGCCCCAGTTCATCCTGACCTTGCCTCCACGTGCTCTTTCTAGACCCCATCAGTCCCCATCCCAGGGACGGACTCACTGATGCCTTCAGAATAAGACCCCCAGTCCTCTAGGCCACACACCAGGACCTCTGCCTCTGAGCCCGCCCACCTTCTCAGCATGGCCTCCTCCTCCAGGCAGGCTCCCACCCTCCCTTTCCTCAGGGAGCCCGCCCTGCAGCCCTGCACCCTCCTCTCCCTCTGCCTGCCACACTCCTCCCAAAGCCTTTGCTAAAATCCACCCACACGTCCTTCTCCTACACACACAGCACCTATACAGACACACACAGACACTCACACCACCTACACACATGCACACACCCCTACTGGAACCTCCCGCTCTGGCTCTCGTAGCATCTTGCACGCCCCTCCCTGCAGCACCTACTCCCCACCCCCCACCTCGTGGGTTCTTTTACAAAAGAACTACAGCTTTTTTGATTTTCTATCCTTGCTCAGTTCCTAGCAGAGAAATTTGGATTTATTCATTTGCCCCTTCTCCAATAATGGATTGAACTCAAGGAAAAAGATCTGAAAACCCACATTACTCAGAGTAGGATGGAGGTGAGGAGGGTTGTGACTTCCTCGTGAGTCTGGCGGAACCTGAACAGGCCCCCCATTTCCTGCGTGACATGGGCGGGAGGCTCTGCCAGCCCTGAGGACGGCTGGCCTGGGGGTGCTTACCACCCCCACACCTGGGAGTGACCGTCTCTCGGTCTGACCTTTCCAAAAAAGACCAGAAACCTTTGCCCAAAAGAGAACAAAAGTACAGAGAGTCTGGGTATGAGTGTGAATGTGCGTGTGTGGGTATGTGGATGTGCACGTGCCTATGTGCGGGTGAGCTGGGTGTGCACGAGTGTGGGCATGTGTGTTCCCGGGCTGCTCCCCTGTCCCCCTGGGGACATAATGACCCATCTGCCGTCGCACCTCGAAGGTGACCTCCCGTTCCTCGCCTAGGTCCGTCTTGTTGCCGACCAGCATCACCACAACTTCTCCAGGGGAGAACTCCCTCTCCAGGTCCTTCAGCCACTGCTGAGCCTTGCAGAAGGAATCCTAAAAACGAAACAAAAAAAAGAACCTCAGACAAAACTTACAGGTGGTCCTCATCAGCTAGCGCAAAAAAGAAAACGCAGGCGCCCGTTATGTAAAGTGGCACATGACCCCATTGGCCATGTGACAGAGAGCCCTCCACCCCCAAGGGCTGCTCTGGCCCGTGAGCAGGGGCAGCGGTCTGTTTCCGGTTTGTGGTGCTCTGGGCCTCAGCACCAGGGCCTGGAAGTCGGGAGGCGGGGAGTTCAGGTCTCACCTCCAGCTCCTGCAGACTCCACTCCCGGATGCCCTCAAGGCCCTGTCTGTGCAGGAGACTTTGAGAGCGTGGCTATCACCCCAACCCAGAGCCTAACTGCAGTACCCCGCAGACGAGGCAGCGGGGCCCCTGCCCTGAGCCCCTGCCCTGGGCCCACGTGGCCCCTCGCCCTCCCTGCCGCAAAGCTGACCAAGCCGGGCTGCTTTCAGTGTGGCAGGTCCAGCCCTCCCTTCCTGCTCACCTGCCCATGGTCACCCCCCACCCCTCCCTGGCAGGACTTATCCCTGCTTTTCCCTCCAGGACTCAGCTAGAGCCTTCTTGCAGGAAAACCCCCTGCCCCAGGGCTGGGTTTTGTGTCCCTGCCATCAACTTCCACAGAGCCCCGCCTTCCCTTCTGCTCTAAGTGTCAGCTCACTTGTATTTAACCTCTGCCCAGATGACACTCTGGGGGCCGGGGGGCGCAGCGGTTAAGCGCTGGCCTGGGAAGCCAGTGGCCCCGGTTCGGGTCCCACATATGAGGGCCAGTGACACTGCCCTCAAAAACAAAACAAAACAAAACAAAAAAACAGATGACACTCTGTGTACATAATAGGCATCTAGGGGCTGTGTCCTGTTTCTGTAATACCTCCCTCACCAACTCAGAGGCACTCAAGGAATCATGACCAATGGATGGTGGCGCTCTGTGCAGGGTGTTCTGGGAGGATCGGGGGCCACGAAACCCACCATGCAGGGGGAGGAGGGGGGGTTGTCAGGGAGGGCTCTCTGGAGGAGGCGGCCAACTTTCACTGAAGTGTTCCCTACTGGTCATCGTGATTTCACTGTGGACAGACCAGTCACACAACGCCTTCAGAAGGCAGCGACACCGTGCCTGGGAGAACAGAAGGCAGGTGCCGTGCAAAGGCGGGTGGGGACAGGCCCCAGGGGAGCCTCACCTTGCTGGTGATGTCATACACCAGGAGCGCGGCGTTGGCGCCCCTGAAGTAGAGGTGGCAGACGCTGTGGTACTTCTCCTGGCCAGCCGTGTCCCAGATCTCAAACTTCAGAGACGCAGTCCCCATCTCCACCACCTTTGTGAAGAATGCACCTGAAACAGGCCCAGAGGGAGCTGTCTCTAGAGGGTGAGGGCTTCATCCATTCCTCAGGCTGGGCCAGTGCCAGCCCTGGGCTCAGCCACCTGGGCAGAGGGCCGTGCTTCCTGCCACACTCACTGGGAAGGCTGAGCACCGCCTCGTCTGGAAGGCGGCGGTTTCCACACAAAGCCACGTGGTACAGGAATCGCTGCAGCCCCTTTGTAGGTGCCGCAGAGGCTTTGGGTGGGAAGATAAATCCTCAGGGCTCTAACTCAAAGCCCTGAGCTCTGCTTTCCAAAGTGGTGTGATTTACAAATAGTTGTTTAGAAGCACGAAGATGTTCTGCCCCCGAAGTGTGTGGGGCGTGTCATATGCAGAGCTGGATGAGGGACGGGGAGGAGGCTGGGGAGGCTGGGTGTCCAGAGCACCCAGGACCTGGCCGGACGGGGCCTCCCGTCAAAGCCGCTGTCCGGCCCACACTCCACATGGGCTTTGGAGCTTGTTGGGGGATTCTGGCAAACGGAGCCACGTGTTTGAAATTAAAACTTGCTCTGCAAGGCCAGCGTGTTAGTCTCCTGGAGCTGCCATAAGAAGTCCAGGATGATCTCATCTCAACACCCTTAACTAATTACATCCGCAAAGACCGTTTTTCCCAATAAGACCACATTCAGAGGCACTGGGGTTAGAACATGGATATGTCTTTTGGGGGCCACAATTCATCCCACAGCAGACAGAGGCTAAGGGACGGGGCTGGGCTGAGGTTTTAAGCACCGTGCGGGAAAGATCACAATTCGTTCTCACAACACTCTAGTTTGGGGGGCTGCTAAACAGAAGCCACCCCCCTGTCCTTTTCCTGCTTGCCCATGAACTTGAAGTCAGATAAGCCTCCTCTGTGTGAGGGACTGAATGTGTCTCCCCAAAATTCATAATTTGAAGTCCTGAGCCCCATTGTGATGGTATTGGGGGGAGGGTCTTCAGGAGAGGATGAGGTCCTGAGTGGGATTAGCGCCCTGTGAGAAGCATGGAGAGCCCCCTTCCTCCATGCAAACACGAAGAGAGGCCATGTGAGCCACGTAAGGCCAACAGGACAGGCCTCAGAACGACACCTCCCCTGCCAGCATCTTGATCCCAGAACTGTGAGAAGCAATCCCTGTTGCTTAAGGCGCCCCACCTGTGGTATTTGTCCTGGGGGCCCGAGCACACTAACTCTGGGTCAGACAAAGCTGCAATCTCTATCTCAGCAGCAGGACTAGTGGCTCCCGGCTGGTACAGGCTCACGGCACTTAACACAGCAGGTGCCCCACTGATCTGATGGCGACGTGAGGGTGAAGGCCGTGCGTGGGCCTTGAAGGGAGGTCTACCAGCTCACCGACTGTCAGCTTGCTCAAACCTTCTAAAGCTCCATTTCCTCCTCTGCCATATGAGCCAATAGTGCCGCTTTCCCCGGCAGGCCGTGAAACCCACGAGAAAAGAGCCGACGGGCTGTGTTGTCTGGCAGTGGAGCCGCCTCCGTGTCTGCCTGCCCTGTGCTCTCCCGACTGTCTGGGAACATCAGCCTTGTCTCCACGCCCTTTGTCTGTCTTCTATCACGTCAAGTCACATTTCCGAGTTTGATTTTGTCTCATCTTAAAAGTTGTCACTGCCAGGTCACACCTGGGCATGGAACTCAGGTTTGCCTCCTCCAATGAACAGCCCTAGCTTCTGGTCTTTCCCTTTTCCGTTTGAAACTGATGACCAGTGGTTCTGAGTAATCACCGTACGCGAGTCCCGACAAATGTCCGAGAAGTGCGGGGTTTCCAGTCCAGCAATGACAGACATTGGGTGTCCACAGAAGGCAGAACTTTGTCGTCTGCAGAGAGACACAGGGCCCCCAGTGGGCCCTGAGTGGCACCCTCCCACCCGGCAGCCTCCCACCCGGCCTGGACTCCTTGGCTCCCACCCATAAAAGAGCCACATTTATCTTCCTTGTTCAGAAACCCACTGGCCACACATCCAACATCTTCACAGCTAAAGCCAAAAAGTGATTTCAAAATTGACTTCCAAGAAACCCTTTTGTCTGAAATGATATTGGTGGGCTGTGGGGATGGGATCAGGCCAAGCACCAGGACTTTTTCCCATTTCTAGAATACGCTGGTGGAAACAACACATTTGCATATTTTTATGGGACTGTGGTCTGAACTGGGACCAGCGGCACTGTGTTCTATATTGAGGCTCCTGTCACCGCACAGATCAGGCCTCCTTCCTCCCCTGGTGTCGCCTCAACACAGGAGCCCCAGCGACAGGGGCACTTCCGGCTGCCCCTCAGCCTCCGAGCTTCCAGACCTCAGCTTTTTCTCTGTCTCTGGAGGCTTCTGGAAGCAGGAGCAGCGCCCACCTGGTGAGCGGAACAGGCCCCGACTGGGCACAGAACAATATAAGTACCTGGGACTGCTCGCCAACTTGTATTTTATGGCCCCAAGTTAAAGTGTCACTAACAAATGGTTACAAAATAAAAGTGGTTTTGCTTTTCTACCTTTTAATTTAAGCAGCTGATGCTGCTCATTTAAGCCCTCTTTGTAGCATTCATCCTTTTTGTAAAAATTATAAGCTGATTGATTCCTGTTGAGGGGGAAGATGAAATGGGTAACTTCTCAGGGGCACTGTGGCCTCAGCATACTTCTCCGTTTAGAAGGGAAGTGAGCTTGTGGCAAAGTTAAACGTGTTTGGTGCTTTCCGTTCCCACGCAAGGCCCAGCTGGTCTGGGACTCATCTTGGCTTCCGCCAGCAAATACACACACCAGCACTGTATGTCACCATCCCTCCGAGAGGTGTCACCAAGAGAGGGCAGGGAAATGGGCCAGAGTTGCCCTGCTGTGGCCAGTGAGGGTTCCAGAGAGAGGCAGCCACCCACCTCCCCTGCCAGGCCCTCTCCTGCAGCTGGAAGCCTTCTGGGCACTGGGGTTCCAGTCTTTCCTGACCCTCCCAGCATGGGGAGTGGGGTGCGTTCACTTGGGATCCCCACTGACTCAGCTCCAGGTCTGTCTGTCACCGTTCCAGCTCCCTCTCCTGTTTCCTCTGGATGCATGGGGACGCCTGGCACCCTGCCCTGCCGTGCCCAGTAATCCTCTAGCGGGGGGCCACCCCACACAGTCACCCACAGGTTTAGACCTTCTGGAGGGGGCCCAGGACCCCCGATCTTCCTGAAGGTTGGGGGATCTTGAAGCTGGCCTGCCCTGAAGGCAGCTCCAGTGTGGACCTGCCAGGCCCTGGTCCCACCCTGCTCTCAGGGGTGTGGGGTGGGTGTCTGAGGAAAGGGGGCAGCACAGAAGGATGGCGCCCTTAAGTCACGACATGGCAGTCCACGACTTCAGACATCCTGCAGCCAACCGTCACGGAGCGCCCACCCTAGGACGGCACTTGCATCCCATTTCACAGATGGAAACATGGAGACGTGAGCACAAGCCGCTACCTGCAGCCATCCATTCGTTCAGCTCATAGTTACTGAACGGCCCTGCAGGTCAGGCGCCCTTATTCCCCAGCTGCCCGTCCGGCCCCCCAGGAGGGGTGAGTGTCCTCGTGCCCCGTGGCTTTGCCCCTCGGCTCACGCTCCGCGAACAGGAGGAACACCGAGCGTGGAGGAGACGGAAGTGTCTGCCTTCAAAGGGCTCGTGTGCAACACAGACTCCTCCCCATAGAGGAATGATTATATGCCACTTCCTCCTCTGAGAAGTGCGATATCCACTTTACGATGCTATAATAACATATGATAATGTCATTATAATACATCATTAAAATGTATTAAGGTAATGTAGTACTAATAAATAGAATAGATAAATAATTTTATTGGTTGATTTTATAGTAATGTAATAGCTATAGCATCCACTGCCAAAGGCTGCAGTATCACAGGGTGTATGAGGCGTGTGAAGCAGACCCTGAAATATAAGTGGAGACCATCACTCCCACAGGCAATTTAGCTCCTAAAAGCAAAGGATTCATTTCTATGTCCTCAACACCCAGCACGCTTGCTGGCACATAGTAGGTGCTCAGTAAATCAGTGCTGGCCCCATGGGTAGGTTGCTGATTGAATAAAGCTTGCTAAACTCAGCTAGAAGTAGGGAGCCATCTTGTTGATCCAATCCGGTTGTTCTCTGCCTCCATGCCCTCCTACCCACTGTCCCAGGGACAGAGTGGGGACCAAGGCTCAGAGCCCAGCCCCAGGGCAGAGGCACAGTGCTGACTGTGGAACCGGTTCTTCCCCTCTGAGGGCGGGGCTGGGCCTGGGGCTGGGGGAGGGGGGCCAGAGGACGGGAGGGGCAGCCATTTAGCTCACTTTGGAGTCAGTCTTCCAGCCTAACACAGGTCTGGGACCAGGCCAACCCCACAGATACTCGCTAAATAAGTGTATGAATGAATGAGTGAATGAATGAATGAACTCAGGGAAACAGACAGCTTATCATGGCAGGGTTCAAATTTGAAACCAAAGCTCTGATTCTGAGTAAGGCATCTTCCCACCACGCCAGCTGCCTCCCAGAAGGAGTGGCATGAAGAACCTACTGGGGCTCACTATTTTAGGTGGGAAACGGGGTTTTTTGCCCCCAGGTGGGATGTGAAGGAGGCAACAGCCCAGCAGATACTTTGTGGACCTTTAGCTCTGAGAGCCATGCAGTGTCAGCCTCTTTAAGAGAAGTAGCCGGAAGGTCTGCCCTCCCTGCCTCCCCTTCCTACTGCCCCCAGGCTGGTAAAGCCAGTCCAGGAAGAAAGGGGACCGCTCATAGGCCAGCTTGTCCAGGTGGCTGAGCTGCAGGCAGGGCCTGGGGGTGCCTCTTCTAGGCTCCCCTCTCCACCGCACAGTCCCTCACACACCCAGCCCTGAATCTCCACCCTGCGGGCTCGGCTGAGCTCTAGATTCCGTGTGCCTGCCCGACAGCGGCCTCCTCCCTCCCTGCCTGGCCGGCACCACCGAGTGCCCCATGGGCCCATCCCCACCCTCCACCGCACCTCCCCATCCCCACCGGTGTCAGCGTCCTGGCCTCTCCACTAGGAGACTAGCACTCCTGTGGGGTCACTTACATCCCACCGTCGGCAGGATGCTCTTGAAATCGTCCTTCACGAACCGCAGAGCCAAGCTGGACTTGCCCACAGAGCCGCTTCCCAGGAGAACCAGCTTGGACACGCAGAGCTGGCTTGGGGCAGCCCCGGGCTGCGGGGCCCCGTTCGTCTGCGCCATGCCCTGCAGAGACACACGGCATCTGAAGGCGGGCGAATGTCTGCCACCAAACAACCTGAGCTATGCATGGGAGCTGTGTCTTTGCCCAGCAGAGGTCATTGCACAATGAACGGCTGCACACCCTGAAAAGCAAGCAACAATGGCGGGCTGGGTACCATCTTGGCTAATTCTCCTCACTGCACGAATTCTCACTTTTTAAAAATATATTACTTATTCCAAAAAGCATCTGAAACACCTGGGACATAAAATACTCTCTCGGTTTTTGGTTCATGGATTACAGTTGGTGTTTGAAAAAAAAAAACTTAGCTAAAGAGGTTGGTGTTTCAAGAATTTCTATTTCTAGACTTCCCATGATATCTAGAGCCTCAGAACCCATAAGGATATGCGCTGGAGAAAGACAGCTCTGGATCAAAATAACTTTGGGCAAACCCTGTATATATGTTCAGCATAGAAAACTGCAGGCACAGAGCACAGTAGAGAGAATGGAGAGCTGGGGGCCTCATGCGTCCATCGCCCACCCCCACAATACCCAGCTGTGGCCAGCCATTCACCCACACGCCCCAAACCTCCACCACCAAAGGTCAGTAGGAAGCAACTCCCAGACATCCTATTATTTCATGTGCAAATCTCAGTGTACACGCACACACACACACACACACACACACACACACACACACACACACAGAGGTTCTTTTTTTCTTTAAAATTCTTTGTTGAAGAAATCAGAGCGTCCTGTCCTTGCTAGTCTGGGCTTCGCTGATTGCATCCTAGGTTGTCATTGACTATATCCCTGCAGAAGCTATATTTTCTACCAGTTGTGGTTCAGAACACAAATTGGATCAGACACAGGCCATTTTTTAGCAAGAACACTTCACGACTGTGGTGTGTGTTTCCCCAGGAGACAAATAATGTTGGTGGTCACAAAAGACCATTGCTGGATCCACTATTTCACTAGGGGGCTGCAAAACAATGGCAGTCCAATGCTATCATTTGTCTTCATTTATTATCTGAACCAATTCCAGAAAGAAAAACTTTCCCTAAAAAACAATCCACAGGCCAGCCAGTCCTGTGAACGGTCTCCTCTCCCTCCGCACCTCGGTGGACAAGAGGACTGCATCCTCTGAGCATGCAGTGGGTGCCTAATAAAGACCTCCTGAGCACGCACAGGAATGGCCTGGCAGGAAGCCTTCACTGACAGACGTGCTGTTTCCCCCACATGGGTTGCACACCAGTCACACCCAGTAGCTGTCAAGCAGTGAACTGGGGAATCTGTAAAAAGGGAGAAGGAAAGGGCCTCCGACAGCACGGGGAGCAGCTTCCTACGGGCGGCTCAGTTCTGAGTGGCCAAGAGCAGAGCCTTCCTCACTTTAAGGTCGCCCTGTGGGGTACTCAGGGGAGGTGGTGGAGCTAAGCCAGCCTACCGCTGGGCATGCTCAGAGACGCCTGCGCAGCTCCGGCTCCACAGCCCCTGTGGAAGCTGAGCATTAAGCATCCCGAGGCCTTCCTCCCACCTTCCAGAGAGGCCCGGCAGCTTTCCGAAGGCCAAGACACAGGATGGAAAGCCAGACAAGCCGCCTGCACGTCCACACTGGATGCACCAGGTACTAGTGTGGTCTCAGCCACGTGCAGAGGGTGGCAGGATGACCTTCCCACCTCAAGAAGGGCAGCCTGCCCAGGGAGTCACTGGCCTGGACTCATCGGCCAAAAAACCATCAGTTCAGAAGCAAGTCTTAACTTATAAACCACTTTTTTTGGTCCCCTGAACTCAGGGAAACAGAGTAGAGTGGTGGTTACCGGGGGGACAGGGGGGAAATGGGGAGGAGATATTGATCAAAGGGCACAAACTTCCAATTTTAAGATTAATAACTTCTGGGGAATCTAATGTACAGCATGGAGATGATAAGGAATAATGCTGTATCCTATACCTGAAGTTGCTGGGAGACTAGCTCTTCAATGTTTTCACCACAAAAGAAATAGTAACTATGTAACAGGATGGAGGTGTCAGCTGACACTACAGTGGTGATTATCACTTTGCCACATATAAATGTATCAGATCCACATGTCACATACCTTAACCTTACACAATGTTATATGTCAATTATATCTCAATAAAGCTGAACAAAGGGAACATTTTTAAGAATGGAATTTTCAAGCCCTCTGTGCTACCCCAGGGTAATACCTTATTTCTTGCTGGAAGTACTTAAGGCATCTGCATGGAAGCCTATGTTCCATTGATGTGTGCTGTAATTTCCCACAGAAAGTTCTAGTACACCTACGAGTACAGCAATGCGTTCTCAAGTATTAAAGATACTCCTTCAAGTTTTGCATGCTATTTTTTTTGCTTGCAATTAATAAAATTCTTCTTGAGTCAAGAAAATCTTTAACCCCAAAGGTGTTTGAATTAACCAAAATTCAGGTGAAATATGAATGAATATACTATTTCTATAGCACCATATATCTGCGTCTTATTCCTTTGGTACAACTTTTTGTTTAAAAATATTATTTTACTGGGCTGGCCGAGTGGCACGGTGGTTAAGTGCTGGCTTGGGAAGCCAGCGGCCCCGGTTTGGGTCCCACATATGAGGGCCAGTGACACTGCCCTCAAAAAAAAAAAAAAATGTTATTTTACTATAAATATAAACACGTCATTGTCAATATGAAAATAATAGAATTACTCATAATCCCACATCCTTAATATAACTAGAAATGGTATTTTGCCTACTTTCTTCTACTCTTTTTTTAAATCTTAAAAACAAAAAAGCCCAAACCCACAGTTTTACCATAAAATTATGTATCTTACCTTTAAAATACACACACACACACATCTCGAAAGCAGTTTCCCACATTGTTATATTTGAATTCAACATATGTATGTGCAATGACCGTGTCATATTCCTACAGCTATTCCACTTCGCTGAACCGTTTTCTTATTGCTGCATTTTTATTTCATTTCAGTTTTTTTCTCTGTAATTAATCAGATGCAGAAAGCATTTTCATGTATTAACTTTTTGTGGGATTACAGATTGTAAGGGTTCGATAATCAAAGGTTGGACAACCCTGTATTCAGAGAGAAAATTGAAAATATGCGGCCTGACCCCGCTTCTAGATTTTAATCAAGATGGGGTTCTTTGAAGTCTTTCTAAACGCAAGAGATGCTCTCAGGAATGCAATATTCGTGGGAAGGGCTAATAGAGACACTCTCTGGCATATTGATTTGGGGCGTTTTCACTTCTTACAAGCCTATCTCCTGCCCACCAAAGGAAAAAGAAAGGACTGCAAACCCTAACTTGAGTTTTGGGGAGAGGGGGCATTCCAGGGAAGGGTCCGGTTTACTGAGCCTATTGTCAGGACTTCCCTCTCGTGTGTAGCCCGCCTGGGCCAGTTTACTCCAAAGCTGACCTGGGTTACCTGAGGCTGGATTCCCTGAAGGGCTCCCCGTCACCAACAGCGGTTTGTTTACCTGCAGGATCTGTAACTGGAATTTGAACTGGGATCTCCTTCCGGAAACCTGACCTCCCAAGCCTTTAGGATCCAAACAGGGCACTTACTTGTGATCTTCAGTGGAACAGACTCCTCCCCTCCCTGTGGCCTTTGGATGATGCCGGTGGGGGCACACACATGCTCACATACTGACACAGACACCAACGTGGATACACACGACTCACACACACGACTCACACGCAGACTCAGACACTCCGGCAAGTGCACAGAAGTTTAAACAATGACTCACGTGGTCCCACGCCCGGTCACTTCCAGGGAGCCTGACAGCCCATCCTCACCGGGTCCTCCAGAGCCCCTACCTGTCTCAGGGTCTCCCTCCTTCTGGCCCGGGGCAAGGTGAGCGTCTCTCAACAGGTCAGCGGGGTGACTGAGGCACCTGATTGAGTGGCAGCTGTGCTCCCCCAGAAAACAGGTAGAAGCTGCAGTCTCTGTCCTGCCCGGCCCGAAGGTCGGCCGCCTCCTGCCGCCAGGCTCCCAGGACAAAGTCTGCCGGTCATGTGCTCACCTGGGGCAGGGGCAGGGCAGGAGGCTGGACCACGGAGCAGGCGCTGTGGGAGCACCTGGGTGCCCAGCCGGAAGTCAGACTCCCAGCCAACACCGGCCAGGTCGCCCAGGGCTGTGAGGGCCGCGTCTCGGTGCGCATCTCCGTGCTTCTTCCTCAGAGCTGTGGGGCCCTTTGTCACACTCCAGACAGGCAACCGGGGAGAGGAGGACGACTGCAGTCAAACAAACTCACTCCTTCCACAGACGCCAGGAGCCTGCTCTCTTGGGGCCCTGCACCTGGGAGCAGAGGCCAGCCAGGTCGGCTGGTCTGCGGTCCGAAGACCGGGTCCTGGCGGGATGCCACCTGGGGGGCCCCTGTATTTCTCTAATGCCCTCTGCCAGTTTTGTCACCCACCGCCCTGACTGGTGCCTCTGTGGAGCCATCATAGCCAGGACCTTGGGAGCCATTGTAGCATCTTGCTTACCGCAGAGCCTGAGCCAATACACACCCAGGGAGGGCACGCCCTGCCCAGGTGACGCAGAGCGAAACCACCCCTGGGCCTCAGGCTCAGGCCAACCCCACTACCTGATAAGCCCGCACCGGCACCACCTTGGGGCTCACCACTTTTGCAGTCTTTGGGGTTGCCCTGACCAGCCCCTAACCTGGGTGGATCTCTTCACTGCCCCTCTGACATACACATATGCCCCTGTGGAAAGAAATGCAGAATTACAGAGCTTTGGAGCTGGGAGGGCCCGTGGGGATTCTCTGACCTGAGCACCCGCCTGCCCGCCCCCTCCCCCCAGTGTCGGCAACACCCCCACCATCTGATTCCTCTTCTGAGCTGGATATTGACAGTGATGGGACTGTCTGTAGCTGTGCATATGGTTCCTTTCTACCCAAATCAGCCATTGCAACTTTCCACCCATCTCCCTCCTGGTGGGGTGGAGGCGGGTGGTCCTCGACCAAAGGGTGACCCACTGTCACATAAACATTTCCGAGATTCTCGGGGCAGTTATCAGGGCTTGCAGTAAACACTGTGCCCAGACCACAGCCCCCTTGCTCCTTGGGGAGGCACCCGACGTGGCTCAGACTGTTCATACACCTTCCCAGTAGACGTGCCAGGGACCCTGCTCTGTGGATCTGTGGGTCAGAGGAGCGCCCCTTCCTCCTTGGAATTTTCTTACAGAGCTGTAGTTAAGGCTCAAACTCTCAGGTTCAGATCTTCTAGAATGTTCTTATCTCCTCATGCCTTGGAGATAAGCAGGAATGGTCGCCTGCCCTGCCTGAAACCTTCACCCTCACTTATCTCTCTGGAAAATTCCACCAGGGATTTCTGAACACCCAGTTAAATTCCTCAGCTCAACAGCCAGTTTGGGGCTTGGCTGCCTGCCAGGCTGGGCAGAGCAGAGCAGAGCACCAGGGCACCAAGGACTGAAGGCACTGGCCTACAGAGAGAACAGCTGCGCGGCCAGGCAGCAGGGGACAGGGAGGCTCCTCCCAGGAGGGCGGGCTGACACATGATGGACAGGTGGAGGAGAAACTTGCCCACAGGCCAAGAGGAGGAAGGGCTTTCTGAGCCCCAGAAGCAGTGGGAGGGGGTTGGGGTGGCGTGCTCTGGGGACACAAGGGGACACCTTCAGCCAGTTCAGAGTCTGGGGCGGGAGGCCAGACGGGTGAGCGCGGAGAGGGCTTGTCCAATTCCATGAAGACTAGAAACACCAAAGGCAAAGTAGCTACCTTTTACTGAGCACCTACTATGTGCCAGGCACTGTGTAAGTCCTTGACTTGGAGTATCGGATTTCATCCTCTTCATCCAGCAATGACATCCTGTGGGCCACACCTCAGAGGGTCCCGGCAGGACGCTTCTCATGGGTGAGGAGTTCATGGGCCACCAACTTCTAGATCATGTTCCCAGATCCTGAGACTTTGGGGCCTGCATGGGCCTCTGAGCTGGGGCCACCCTTCCAAAGCGACGCCACCAATGTGTGCAAGCAGGCCCCTCGTGGCCAAGAGGCAGCGGTCGGTGGGCGGGACGACTGGAGACTTGATAAATGAAGACACTGAATGTGTCCCCAGATCAGAGACTGAACATCATGAAGCTGACTTCATGAGCTCAACTCAATGCGATATGAGTAATCACTTCATTAATATGCTTGATAAGACATATAACAATCTACCTGTACCACACGGATTAGCCTGCCGATGCTCATTTCTTGTCTCAGTGGGATAAAATGTTTTAACCTTCAAGGATATCACTGATGAATAGATGCTTTCAGTACAGCCCACAGTGGGGGCAAAATTTACTAGTGTGAACACATTCACCATCTTTCCCACCATATGCCTGCTGAAGGAATTCTGTCTTTGCTTCCTCTCTTCTCCCTGCCATCCAGGGAGCAGCTTGATTCCCCGCCTCACCTGACTTGGGAGAATGGGTGCTGAGGCACCAGACTGGAGAGGGAGGCAAGGGGGGACACCCCTCCCTGGGGCAATGTGAGCCAGCACATCTTTTCCCTACTTTGATTTTCAGCCTGTCTGGGTCTTTATGTTTAATGTACATCCCTCTGGGCCGGCCGAGTGGCGCATTGGTTAAGAGCTGGTTTTGGGATGCCAGTGGCCCTGGTTCGGATCCCACATATGAGGGCCGGTGACACTGCCCTCTACAGCTAACGACAGCTCCACCTGGAGCTGGGCTGTGCGAGCCCCGGCGACAATGTAGGCTGCAGCCCCTGCTGCAGTGGGCTGCCATAGGCTACAGTGAGTGTCCGGCAGCCAGCGTGAGCTGCTAAGAGCCGCGGTGAGCGACATCCAGAGGCCAGCAACTGAACTGCCTCGTCCGGGAAGAGCACAATGACGATGCCAACATGGGCCAGTGAAGCAACGTCCTCCACAACTAGACTGAAGAACAAAGGGACAGCAACTTGTCTGTTCCCCTTCCCCGATTCCCCAATTTAAAAAAAAAAATCTTAAAAAAAAAATAATAATAATGTACATCCCTCGTAAATAGAGTACAGAGTTGAGTATCAACTTTTTTTTATCCTGTTTGCCTTCTTGTGTAGAGAGTCTGGTCCCTTTACCTCAAATATAATTATTGATATGGTTCTGCTTAAGTCTACCATCTTGCTGCTTATTTTCTACTTGTTACCTCTGTTCTTTGTTCCTTCTCCTTTCAATTTAATCAAGTATTTTTATTCCATCCTATCCCCTTTACTGGCTCCTTAAGTATAATATACCCTATTTTTCTGTTCCATGATTTTGATTTGGTTCTTTTTTAGAATTTCTAAATCTCTCCTTAAATTCAGCACTTCTTTGCCCATTATGTGTATGTACCCTTCCCTATAGATTCTTTACCATATTTTTCACAGGATTTTAAACTCCTTATCTACTAATTCTGGTTAATTTGTGGGTCTGATTCTATTGATTGGTTGTTTCGTTGGTTTTCTTGCCCAAGGGTCACGTTTTCCTGTTCCTTCATATATCTGGGAACTGTCGTTATATATTGAATATTATGAATGACATGCTGGATTCTTTTCCTCTGAACAGAATCAATAACAACTTTCCAAATCAGAAAGCACCAGGTGCAGATGGGTTCACTGGTGAATTTTATCAAACAATTAAGAAAGAAATTATACCAATTTTCTACAATTCTTTTCAGGGGATAGAAGCACAGGGAATATTTCCTAGTTCATTCTGTGAGGCCAGCATTATCCTAATACCAAAACCAGATAAAGACATTACAGAAAAAAACCAAACCAAACCAAACAAACAAAAAAAAACTACATACCAACATCTCTTATGACCACAGATGCAGAAATCCTCAACAAATATTATCAAATCAAATCCAACAATGTATAAAACGAATTACACACCACGACCAAGTGGGATTGATCCCAGGTCTGTAGGGCTGGTTCAACATTAAAATATCAGTAAATATAATCCATCACACCAAGAGGCTCAAAAAGAAACATCATATGATCATATCAGGGGGTGCAGAAAAAGCATTTACAAAATCCAGCTCCTAGTCAGGAAGCTTACGGCTTTACCCCGCATGTTCTAGCCAGTCTGGCAGCTGGAACCCCATCCTCTGACTTCTCGGGGGTGGGGGTGGGGGGCTCAGAGGAAACTGTTATTAACATGGATCTCAGCAGAGCAGTTCCCTTCTTTCAAAAGTCCCCTCTAGTTGCTGCCACCAAAGTCACTCTCCAGTGTCCCTAAAAAGTGTTCGCTATTTAATCAAGAGTTTATAATTGATCTTTGTGGGAAGCTCCGTCCAATACAAGCTGCTGCGCCACTGCTAGAACTGGAATGCCCCCAGAATCACTTTTAAAACTTCCATTAGTTGTTGGGTTGTGTTTGTTTGCAGGTGACTGAGCCATGCGGGGCCTGGGGATTTATGTAGGGTAAACATCTGCTTATGACGTGGGCGATTGCCTCCATACAGACTCCTTCACTCTGTGCTTTTTACACTGATCAGTAAATCTCCCGAATTATGAGTAAGTGATAGGCTTATGTTGACTCCCATTTTGGAAATCTAGACCCTGCTCTCTGGGCTGCAAACTGACCGGTGCCTCCAGCAGTGGCCACAGCTCTGATGGACAGGCAGCTGGAGCCCCCCAGGCCCCAGGGTAACAGGACTGACCGCTTAGCCTGGGGTGGCTCCCCGCCTGCCAGCCCTGGTCCCTTTCTGCTGCGAGCTCGCCTCTGTCCCCTGGGGGAAGACAGCACAGAGCAGAGCCCACCCTCCAGGAGGCAGCAGCAGAAGTGACAGAGATGACGAG
Organism: Aselliscus stoliczkanus; assembly: GCA_033961575.1. Classification (NCBI taxonomy): domain Eukaryota; kingdom Metazoa; phylum Chordata; class Mammalia; order Chiroptera; family Hipposideridae; genus Aselliscus; species Aselliscus stoliczkanus. The sequence continues at coordinate 174,678,710 of CM066731.1, forward strand.
ACCGGTGGCTACGGTCACACTGCAGCGTGCGCAGGGAGGGAAGAGCTCGTTGGGGCATGGACAGGCCTGGGGGCTCCCGGCAGGTGGAGCAGCCACCGGAGCCCGCGAGGTCGGCCGGGACACCCACACCTCCACAGAGACTGTGAACTCCGCGCGCTCCCACCACGCGCTGGCTCTTCTCACCCACGTGTGCTGGCCCCCCACGCTTCTCCTTCCTGGAGAGGAGTCCCTCAGTGATTTTGGTCAGAAAATGGAGTCAACCTCGTCCATCCCCTGCACCCTCGAAGCCGTCTGTCTGCCTCGCCCTCTGCTGAACACCACCAAACAGGCCCGTCCTCTGGCTGCAGCGCCTCCCAAGACCCAGGGCAAGGTGGAAAGTCAACGAAGACACATGTTTGAGGAATCGTGCTTTGCTCTCCCTTTCACTCCCGATCCAGCCGGGCCACCTGCTTGTCTCTCATCCCTTGAAGACCCTCCCCGACCTACGCTCTGACCCTGCAGAGGCCCACAGGCCTGGTTCGCACCTGAGGTCCAACAGTGACCTTGGTCGGGTTATCTCACCTTGAAACCTCAGTTCTCCTTCACTAAAGATGGGATGAAAAGTGGTGCTGTAATATCATAAATTCCTAACTGGGCAGGTCCTGGTGGGCGATCACCGCCCAGGCCTATGACTTCTGTCCCTTCACCTTAAGCAGCGCTGCCCATTGTTTCTGTGCACCTAGGTTCAAACACCTTTGAAATCACCGCCCACTAGAGGGCAGGTAATCTCCTTAACTCTCCTGTGCTCCATCCCCGCCTGGCTTTCTCCCGCCCCCATGTCACCTTCCTTCTGTTCCCTTCTCAATCTCACAGAAAAAAAGCTGTGAAACTGCCGCTCTCAGGAGCGCCTGCGCCCCAGCCCATGGGGCCAGCTTGGATCTAGTGAACTCTAATCAGAATCCTCTACAAGTCTGCACGTTTCTCAGCGTCAACCAAGAAAACAGTACTGCTTCATGTTTAAGGTTTTCATGCAGAGTAAGGCCAGTGCAGGTCAACAGCCCGACACGAGGGCGGTGAGTGTGCTACATGGTGCCCCTTCCCACCATCACCGTTGTCATCTAATCGGCAGTCGTGACATAAGAGCTTCAGTCTCTACAAAGCTCGTTGTTCCAGGGTCTGGTGCTCCCACTACCTCTGCTCTGCAGGCCGTGCTCCTGGCCCGCCTAGCCTTGGCTGGTGTCACTGGCCTTGCCCACCTTGCTTGGCCAGCGTGGTCTTGGCCAGCTACCCCCAGGGTCCTTCCTCCAGGCCACTCCCCATCTGGGCTGCCCAAGCCCTTGCCTCACCCAAGACTCTCTCGGTTTACATGCTGCTGACCTGATGCACGCCACTGGGCCCTACTGGCCTGAGAGGCCCAGGCACCTGCAGCATTCAGGCTATGACAGCCGTCTCACCCAAGGGTGGCCTTGCCTCTCCAAGATGACAGGTAAGCCGCGGGCGGGACTGGAGGCGCGTGGGGTCTGGGGTGAGACAGGCCTGGGCGCCTGCCTCTGCCACCCCTTTCACCTGGCCCGCTAACGGGCCCCTAGGGGCAGAGCAAGCGCCCAGACAAGCTCATTTTCTCCCCTGCTTTTCCTTCAAGTTCAGAACCTGGCTTGACATTTTCTTGTTTTTCAAGGTATCTCAGCAGCATCTGAAGGGCCACAAGTATGCTTGTGGGCTGCACATGAAGGAACGAAGAAGATACTGTGTATGAAGTGCTTCTGAGGCACCGCGCTCGGTGTTTATATAGATCCTAACGGTGGAGCTTCGCCGCAACCCGGGGGGACGTGGGTATTGTCAGCCCCACTTCGTGGAGGTGAAAATTGAGTCCCAGAGGGATGACCTGAGTTCTGCAAAGTTAGCTCCTGGTAGCTGCTGAACTGGGATTCAAATCCACCTCTTTCTTCACCACTACACCTAACAGTCGAATGCAGAAACCAAACCACAGAGGAAGTAATGTCAACCCGCAGCTTAAAACCGTCTGTATATCGACCAAAACCACATGAATAAAACCAAAACACATACACAACCCGGGGGGAAGGGAATAACTGCAATATATGTGCTGCTTCAAAATCCTTCATCTGTAAAACTGCTGACGCATCAGTAGGAAAGGGACACAGAGTGTGACCAGGCGACTCTCTGAGTCATCTCCTGCACTAGGCACTCACATCACTTTGTACAGACGCTGATTCAAAACAGGACCTCAGACTGGCGAGGGCTGCTAATAGCCGTGGTTCTGCACGAGTGGACATGCTGCCAGAAACCGCCACCGACAGTGGCACAGCGCCGGTTCTGCAGGGCAGACTGGGAATCTGTGCCCACGGGCTCAAGGACAATGCAGGCTTTGACTCAGCTGTGGGCCCCCACTCAGGGACCCACAACCCGGAGGGCCGAGTCACTGTAGTTCTTCCGCCGCTTTCGCTGCACGCAATGCTGACAATAAAGCTACTCACCCTTGTTCCCAGCCCCGGGTGCACACAGGAGCCCCTGTAAACAACCCACGGCTGAGAGTGATGGGCGGGGGGAGGGGCCAGCTTTCAGCTGTGTTGAGATGAACATCTGAGACCTGAGATGCTTCTAAGGACGATCTGGGCCCCCCACCCTGGCTGTTGGGTTTCCTTTCCTTTTCCTTTGCACGTGACTCCAGCTTCCCTTGGATTCCTGACTGACCTCCCTGAGAAAGGCTCTGGAACAGACGGAACAGACCCACTCCAGCACGCCTCTCCCGCCCCTCCCGAGCCCCCAGGCTCCCTGGAGGGGCCACATTCCTCTCCTGAGCAGCCATGGGTGGCGGGACCAGCAGCAGAGGCCACGGGCTACTGTGCCCCGTTCTCACCATGGGCGAGTGTGCAGGAGACATTGGGGGTTGGGAGGGGATCCACCGAGATGCTCAGTCACGTTCCTAGGAAACCAGGCAGGACTAAAGGAAAATCCAGGTGTAGGGAAAGCTCATAAAAAGTGGGGGAATCGTGCTTTCCCCCACCCAAACATTGCGTATTAGCGTGCGGCTTCCACAATAGATGTTTATCGTCTCAGTCTGGGGGCCAGAAGTGCAACGTCAAGGTGTCATCGGGGTTGCATCCCTGAGGCTGTGAGGGAGATCTGTCCCCCGCTTCTCCTCATCTACAATCTTTGCTGTCCATTGGCTCATAGCAGCATCACCTCCATCTCTGCCTCCATCTTCACCTGGGTTCTCCCTGTGAGTGTCTATGTCCAAACGCATCCCTTTTATAAGGGCACCGGTCATCTGAGAGTAGGGCACCCTAAGGACCTCACCTTAACTCACTCACCTCTGTAAAGACCCTCTCTCCAAATACATTCTGAGGTATGGGGAGTCAGGATTCCCACATAGGCATTCCAGGGGAATCCATTCAACCCACAACAGCTTGGATGTCATAAATATTTGTCAACAGCCGACCAAGTGGCTCAGTTGGTTAAGAGCTCATTCAAGAGTGCAAACTCTGAGCAACAGGGTCGCCGGTTCGATTCCAGGCCCGAGCTGAGCTGCTGCTGAGCTGCCGACAGGTGGAAGAATGGCTCAGCTAAATCAATCAATCAATAAATAAATATTTGTCAACATAAGAATATGTCCAAATGTATAGGGAACTTTTATAAAAATTTATTGGAGCCAAACAGAGGATACACCTGGAAGCAAGACCTCAACAGATTGAGAAAAATGCTTCTTTGGGATGCCAGCTTGCGGCATTTCTTTTATGCATCTGGAATTAAGGAGGGAATGTAAGGAGGATGACATGGAGGCAGCCAGCTGGAGATGGGCTCATAGGACAGCTAAGGAGGTCACGTGCTCATTCTGAGGGGTCTGAAAGGCACTGCAAAGGTGTGGACCTAGGTGCACAGAAACAGCAGACAGGGCTGCTAAATAAGTTACCTGCCTGGGCGAGACTGCCCACCATGACCCACCCAGTTAGGAATTTATGATCAGGTCACCTGTGAGGAGACTTCCGGGAGAACCCCTTTTTCATGCACACACTCATGAGGTCAGCCAACGGCTTTTGCGTAGGTCATTTGGCATTTGTCCCAGGCCAGTTCTTCGGCAGTTCCTGACCATAAGGAGGACTTTAGACTCTAAGGCACTTATGCTAGGTTGAAAATTGTTCCCCAAATTCAAGGACTGCCAAGAATTGCCAGTAACCACCAGAACCTAGGAGTGGGGCATGGAGCAGAGTCTTCCTGAAGGAGCCAACCCTGTGGCCACCTGGATTCCCAGGCCCCTCGGACTGAGACGTTAAGTCATCATCGAACACCTTCCCGTGCCCCCAAACTGTGCCAAAGACTGGAGGAGCCATGCAGAAATGCCCTCAGGGCCAAAGAAAACGGCATAAAGTTAAATAATAATGTCAAAGCATTCCCATCAGCAGTACATAAATGTCACTATAAGGGCATGGGGGGAGGCCCCTGAGAGTATAAAGGATAATCAGAATCGTGAAAAGCACGCAGCGCCCCCTTCCCTGGGGAGTGGATGCACGGGGAGAAATGGCCTCCAGCGTGGAGGTCAGGCGCACAAAAGCAGGTGTGAGCCTGCTTCCTCCCCAGGCTGGCTGGGAAGGATTGTGTCCCTAAATCCTGCGGCCCCCGGAGCTGGTGACCCTCCCCCGGACAAGCAGGACAAGAAGACACGTTCCCTGGAGGCAGATGGGGAGCAGAGGCAAGCATGAGCTTCCACAGCTGAGGGTTCCTGGTTCCAGGAATGGCAACTGTGGAAGCCCGAAAACCCACAAGAAATGGGATAACAGAGAGAAAGGTTCGCCGGAAAAGGCTTTGCCTGGCCTTGAACTCTGCAAAAGGAGGATCCCCACTCGCCAGGTTCCCAAGACACTCGGGAAGTATTAACTGAGTTGGTGAGTGAATGCATAACTGATGGGTAAATTTAAAAAGCAAACAAAAGAGTCAGGCTTCCCACCTGAAGCCTGCCCTGGCACAGAAGTCAATGGCTATGTGAATGACTGAATGGCTGAAGGGACACCAGGAATGGAAGGAATCTGAGTAGACTGCATTTTGACAGTTCTGCCCACAATCCATTCATCAACCACCCAGAAAGATAAAAGCAACTTCTTGCCCAAGACTGGGAAACAGAAAGCCAATGTATCCTACAGACATAAGCCCACATGTACACAAACACACACACACACACACACACACACACACACGCCACACAATCGTACCCTCAGGCGAGCAGCCGGGTCTCAGTCCCTTCTTTGTCTTCCCTTCTCAGCTGGGCACCCTCTGTCTTTGTCCCCTTATCGGGGCTTGTTCTGCAGGGCCGTCCCTGCTTCCTGGGATCAGCCTTGGCCCATCCCTGAGCCCTGTTGCTGCCGGCCCCACCCCCACACTCCTCCTGGAGTCCAGAGGGCCTCCTTCTTCTTAGGAGGGGCATCTCCCCGCTCTGTCCTGGCAGGGCCACCAGGGGCTTGGATCTACAGCTAAGCTCTGGTGCTGAGCAAGGGTCCAGAGTCCCCTCCTCAGAGAGACAGGGCTAGATAGGATGCAGGTTGTGGGAGGGATATAATTTTCCCTCTACCCTTCTGAGTTCTGAGACCTCTGTAACAGAAGACAGAGTAACAAGAGGAAGACAAACAGGAGTTTATTGGCCTGTATAATTCATGTATATGCAGGAGATGCCAGGGGGAAAGGAGTGACTCCCCAGGCGGCCCAAGCTCCTGGCTTAAATGCCATTTTCAGCTAAAGACGGAAGACAGAGCACAGTATAGGGAATAGAGTCAATGGAATTGTAATAGATATATACGATGTCAGAGGGGCAATAGATTGGGGGATGGGGGTTATCAGTTTGTGAAGAGTAAAATATGTAACTCTTACATTGTTTTGTACACCTCAAACTAAAAAAGAGAGACAGACAGACAGACAAAGCTGTGGGCATGCAGATACGGGGAGGTTAGCAGGAAAAGCACAGAAAACCAGGGCACGGCTGTTTGCCTGTGGGGCCCTCTCCACTGATAAGAGCGTCTTGTGATTTAGAATCATCTCCTGATTCACAGAAAGAGACATCCTCTCACAAGAAGATATCCTTACTCATATAAATTTCTCTTACAAAAGGGCAACTTCGACTGTTTTCTTAACTTTTCCTGTGTCTGCTGTGCCTCAAAATAACCAGCTCAGCACAGTCCTCCTGCCAAAGAGGCATATTTTGGGGTGGCATGTCTTCCATCTTTTGTGGTTTAACACTTTCACCCTAAAGGCAGTGAAATGGTGGCCCCTGATGCTGTGTAAAAGCAGCTGCCGTGCACAGCGTTCCGCCTGGGCTTTGCAAATCAGCTAGTTTCTTCCCTGGGAATTAATTGTATCGATCCGTAAAGCAAGTGTTTCTTCCTAATTGTCCCAGCGAGATGCTCCATCGGTTATGGACTTCACTCTTCCCTCCTTTTGCTGTCTTGAGACCCACTGAAGGTGGGAACTGCGTCTTGTTCGTCCCCCCGACGCCCCCACACACACACACACACACACTGCACACAGTAAGTACCCTGCTGGTCATTACAGCCTGCTGGACCCTGCCAGGCACTTTACAGGGGCTGCTGTTTCCTTCAGATCATTCCAATGAGCCTATCGTGCATTGCAATTACATTTTACAGTAAGTAAAACGTTTCCTAGGGAGAGAACCTAACATACTCTTTGTTCTGCTGGAGGCAAAGCTGATTTTCGCAAACTGCTGTAGCACATTTTATAAACTGCTCTGTGTTGGGGGATGTGGGTGTAAAGAATTCCACTTGAGCACAGGATGCAAATGAGTAAGTGGCAAACTATGTTTCTATTATGTTCCTAGAATAGATTAGATGCTGTGGGCACAGAGCGCTTCATCTGGGCCCCGCCCCCGTCACCACTGAGGGTAAGACCAGGCGAGGCTTAGGCTCCTCCGATGTCTTCAATTGTTTGCTTCTGTCTTCATGTAGAGAAATTCCCAGGTTTTTTCTCACAAGGAAGTCTTCCAGCGTTATTCGGTGTAACGAAAACTTGGTGGACTGTTTGTTCTATTTAAATATTGGCAAACTGAGGACCCAGAATGCCCTTAAAAGCCACGGCCAGAAATAAGGCAGAGATAATACTGGAAAAGATCTGAAACGACTGCTCAGTTTCCGCTTTGGGGGAGTTGGGGTTGAGTCATTGATCGGGATGGCGTCCGGCTCATAGATTCGGTGACCCCTGCAGCGAGGGCCCACGTAGCTGACTGGTATGTGGAAGGAGAGCAGCGCATGGTGACTAGCCATGCTGATGCCCCACCAGACAGAAGTACCGCGTGTGCAAACCGCCAGACACAGGACCCGCCCGCAACCCAGATCACCTGTGTGGTGCCCAATGGAAACAGGCAAATCCAAACACACACACAGCCCGCAATACTCAGGCTCTGCCCTTTGGGCTCTAGATTTTCACTGACCACGGGCATGGCAATACTTCCAGGGAGAAGGGACCCCACACAGGAAACGTGGTTAGCTGGCGGGGACCCAGAAAACCAAGTGAGCTTCGTCACTCCTTCACAGCTCGCCAACGAGCCCACCTGGACTGTGAGGGAATCACTTCTTTATCTTCATGCCCAGATGTTACCTGTGATCCGTCTGCAGGAAAACAGCCAGGAGTATCTGAGCCCCCAACAAATGGGGGGGGGGGCATTGATGGAACTACAGCCTCCTGCTCTCTCCCAGCACACAGGTGTCAAATACGCCGAATGCCTTACCCTTCGCAGCATCTGCTTACCCGGAGCCTCCATGTCCTGGAGGAAGTGATGCACGGTAAGTGATGTGTTAGGCAGCCTTAAGTTATGGCTCCTCCAACAGCCGTTCTGTTAAAACTGTGAGTTTAATGTGATGCCTAAAGGGCCAACACTCTTCTGCTGCCTGCTTGTGTTTTCATTGGTTCGGCTATTTTCCCCACCATCAATCTTTAAATACTCTTTTGTCATTGAAGTATCATTGACACATCACAAGATGGACAAATTTTAAGTGTGCATGCCAAAATTCTTTGAGTTTTAACATAGCGTAGGGTGACTAACTGGTCCCAATTTCCCCAGGACTATCCCTGTTTTAAAACTGAAAGCCCCGTATCTCAGGAAACCCTTCATTCCCAGGTAAACCTGGACGGCTGGTCACCTCACTGAGGACACAAGGCATTTCCATTATGTCACAATCTATCATAGTCAACCCGTCCCCATCCTCCAGAGGCAACCTCTGTTCTGATTCTATCACCATAGCTCTGTGTTGCCTGTTCTAGAATTTCCTATAAATGGAATCATTCAATATGTATGTTTTTGTGTCGGGCTTCTTTCACACAGCATAATGCTTTGCAGCATTGTCCACGTGGCTGCCTGGCTCGGGGGGTTGTACATTTTTATCGCTGAGTGTGTAATCGTTAGTATTACACCCCTCACCACGATGTGCTTATCCGTCCACCTGCTGGTGGCTCTTGGGGCGTGTTCAGCTGCCCAAGCACGAGAGTTCCTGTACATGTCTTTTTGCCGACGTGCTCTCATTTCTCTTGGGAAAATACCCAGTGGAGTGACTGGATCACAGGCGAGGTTATGCTTCTAAGAAACTCCTCAACAGCGTTCCCAAGTGACTGCACCGTTTTACGCTCTCACCATCAGGGCCTGAGCAGTCCAGTTGCCCAGCGTCCTCACCAGCACTTGGTCTCATCTGTCTGTCCGGTTGGGTTGAGGTCATTCCCACGGGTGTGACGTGCATCTTGCTGTGGGGCTTGATTTTGCAAACCCCCACTGAGAAGGATGATGAGCACCTTTCCAGGAACTTTTGCTCATTTGGGTCTCTTCTTAAAGGAGATGTCTGCTCAAGTCTTCAGACCTCTTGCCCATTATGTAAATGACTCATTTATCTTTTTCTTATTCATGTGTAGGAAGTCTTTATATATTCTGAATAGACCCGCTTTGTCACATCTATGTATTGTGGGGTTTTTTCCCAGTCTGTGGCTTGTGTTCTCATTTTTTAGAAGGCAGTTTTTAAATCTTTTTTATTAGTTTATATTCATTTCAGGTGTACAACATAGTAGTTAGACATTTATATAATTTTTTTTTTTTGAGGCAGTGTCACTGGCCCTCATATGTGGGACCCGAACCGGGGCCGCTGGCTTCCCAAGCCAGCGCTTAACCACCGCGCCACTCAGCCGGCTTGACATTTATATAATTTAAGAAGTGGTCCCCATGACTAGTCTAGTACCCACCTGGCACTATACATAGTTATCATATCATTGACTATATTCCATATGCTTTACATCCCATGACTATTTTGTAACTATTAGTTTGTGATTCTTAATCCCATCACCTTTTCCACCCTGCCCCCATCCCTCTCCCTTCTATCACCCTGATAAATCTAGTACCCATCTGACTCCATACATAGTTATTACAATATTATTGATTATATTCCTTATGTTATTCCTTACGTTCCCATGACTACTGTGTAATAACCATTTTGTACCTCTTAATCCCCTCCCCTTTTTTATCTCCCCCACCGTGAGGCAGTTTTTAAATAAGCAGAGATTTTAAATTTTGATGAAATTCAATTGATCAGTTTTGTCTTTGTTAATTAGTGCCTTTTGCATACTATCTAAGAAATATTTTAGAATAAAAGATCGGGGTATCTCAAAGGTACGTCTCTGACATTTTCTTCTAGAAATTTAGACATCTAGTTGTTCCAGCTCCATTTGCAAAAAAAAAAAAAAAAAAATACTTTCTCCAGAAAATCATCTTGATGCCTTTGTCAAAATCAAGTGACCACTATGATAGATTGGAACCTAGTCTTTTGTTTTTTGGGGTTTTTTTTTTTTATTTTTTTTTCTGTCCTTCAGTTTGGGTAATTTTATTAACCATTCCTCAAGTTCACTCATCTTTTCCTTTGCATTATCCAATCTATTGTTACTACTATTCAATACATTTTTAACTACAAATATTGTGTTTTTCAGTTCTACAATTTTTTTTTTTTTTGAGGGCAGTGTCACTGGCCCTCATATGTGGGACCAGAATTGGAGCCGCTGGCCAGCGCTTAACAACCGTGCCACTCGGCCGGCCCCTACAATTTCTATTTGGTTCATTTTAGAGTCCCTAAATCTTTCCTAAAATTCCCTCTCTCTTCAGCCATTATGTCCATCTTTCTCACCGTTTATATTACTTGTCTAGTAATTTCAACAACTAGGACATCTATGAATCTTTTCCAATTATTTTTCCTCTTGCCTTTGAGTCTCATTTTCTTGATTCTTCCTAGGTCTAGTAATTCTCTATTGTATACTGGACATAGTGGGCAATATATCTCAGAGATTCTGGATTCTATTTTCTTTTGAAGACCTTCGAATTTGGCTCCAGCAGGGGGTTAAGGTGTTTGAATTCCTAACTTTATCTCCTCAGCATTAGGCAGCTGCTGGACTCTCTGCTCAACTCTTTCAGGCTTCCAGTTGTTGCCTTCTCCTGGTTTTCTTGGAATCTCCCCACACACGTGCATGGTTCAGGACTCAGCCGTGGATTCTGCATGCAGAGGCTCAGCCCTCTATGTACCCCCTTTTCTGGGATTTCCTCACTAAATTTCCAGCCCTACTTATAGCCCCGGACTCTAACATCCAACTCCTCAGCTCAGGAAGTCTTGTATTCTGTTCCAAGTGCACCCTGAAGACTGGAAAATGTCCTCTGGGCAAGTAGATGTCTTCATCCAAAGAATTAAGAATCTGTCTGCTTTGGATCCCTCTCCAGTGCCTGCCAATGGCTAGTTTTAATATTTTGTTTGAGGTTTATGATTATTATTGGCAGGAAGTTTACACTGATACATTTCATCTCCATTGCTAGAAGCTAAAAGTCCTGTCACGTGTTTTTAAAACCAATTGAATTATTAGTTATTAATTCCATGCTATGAAAAAAACTGGATTCCATTGTTCGTCAATATGTATTTGTAGCATTTCCCTTCCATAAATAGAAAGAAAATTGGTTTTCATGTCCTATTTTATATAGCACCTTATAAAACGGCTCTATTCAGTCAAGCCACATAAGTTTTCTAAACCCCATGGGTCCATAACCCTGAATGAACAAGGCTCTCTGGGGTATGAAAAGAGAAACTTGGTCCCTGGCCTCAAAGAATGCTATTCTGAGAGATTGCTCAAAGGGGCCGGCTAAGGAGCAGGCATTGTGGGCAGGACAGCCACCCTTAGCTTTTCTCCCCAGAGACACACATGGCATGTAATTACCCGGGGTGTGACATCTTCCTACCAACACACTTCCTTTATGCCAAATGCCTGCCACTGGGTAGCACTTAGTGAGGATGAAATTATTATGGTAATAACACAGCAAAGAACTATCCAGCATTTTAACAACCACGAGTCACAGATTACCAATGACACTTTTCACACCTATTGGGGCTCTCCAGAAGCACTGCAATAGCCATTGTGGAGCCATTGTGCAATTTGAAGTATGCAACATCACAAAAGTGTATTTGGAAGATCATCCTGGCTCAGGGACGTAGAAGGGCTCAAATGGGGCCAGTATAGAATGGGAGGCACATGGCCCGTGGATGGATTTCAAAGCATCACCCTTTAAAATTGTACTCCAATTTCCTGTTCATATGCCCTCCCTTTTTCATCAGGAAGTGGAAGCCGGCTTTCACCAGACTCTCAAGTTCACAATCCCCACAAATTTAAGAATCACTGGTCTATCTAGAACTACACTTTTTATTATTATTATTTTTACTATGGACTCAATCGGGGACTTAAATAGCCCCCCCCCGAATATTTATATATTTATCTATGTATAAATTATGTCACAATCTATCATCATCAGTTAATATATCAAGGCACAATATCCATTTAGAATGAGGTGAATCATTAATGAGAGACAACAAGAATTCATGTTTCAAACTGTTTTTGGTGATTACTAATTGTTCTCATATCTAACAACCTTATAGTGAGGTCAGTGAAATAAATGCTTCACCTTAGAGTAAGAAACACATCTCTCGTTTTCTTGTCTGCTTGTGGTTTGGGGGAGCTGCCTGTCTGTTAATCTATACAATCCTTTGAAGGCATTTGTCCACTGTTCAATGAAAACTAGGTTGTATAATCCAGAAATCCTTTTCATCGGGTTCTTGCAAATACATCAAAACCTTTTGAAAATGATGTCATGAGAGAGCATGCCACTGCTGGCCCTTATGCACCATTATGACATAGTACGTGAGGTTCTGTATCGATATTTGACACATAACCTTATTTTTAGTTTAATATATATCTATATATCTATATCTATCTATCTATCTATCTATCTATCTATCTATCTATCTATCTATCTATCTATCTATATGGAAGTTCTAGTACGTTTTTCCTGTACCCTAATGGACAGGAAGGCGATGGCTTTGTAAATCTTACCTGATTCTCCAAGTTATTTTTAAATCCACTTTTTGAGTGTGGAGGGTGACAAATTCACTTGTTTTTCAACAACTATTTATTGAAAGCAGCTCATGTGTCAGGCCTCTTCCTAGAAGCTGGGGACACAGGAATGAAGTGACAACTCACAGAGGGCACGCGTGTTCAGAAAACAATGTATCCATCCACACGCGGATTCTGAACATAATGTAAACCTCCGAGGCGGCCAAGGTCACAGGGCCCGGCAGCAGGTGACAGATCCCCAGGCCCCCGGAGCCTCGCTGTCACCCCACCTGTGCCGGAGGCTGGGACTCACCCAGGGGCAGGTGAACCACGTCCCTGGCCCACCCTAAGCGCAAGCCCCTCTCGGAAACCCAGCCCCCGCCAGCGCCCACGGCCCCGCGGAGCCCCTGCTCCACCTGCACGCACAGCCTTGGGGCGAGGGCTCCACGGTCACCAGCGGGGGGCCGCCCTCCTGTGCCCCGACCCCGCCGCCCCTGACCCCGGCGCCCCAAGCATCCAGGGTCCCTCGCCCCGGTCCCCACCGGCGCCCCACAGCGCGCGTCACCCCGTGTCCGCGCGCCCCCAGCCCCCCCAACCTCCCGCCGTCCCCAGGCTCCAGGCCCCCGGCGCGCCCCTGCGTCCTCAGCCCGGTGACCCCCGCCCCCGGCCCCGCCCCGCCCTCAGCCCCGGACACCCCCTGCGCGCCCCCGGCGTTCAGCCCCGCTCCCCTGTGCCCCCCGCCCGGGGACCCCCCGACCCCGACCCCGACCCCGACCCCGCTGCGCCCCGCCCCGGACCCGCCCCCGGACCCGCCCCCGGACCCGCCCCGCCCCCAGCCCCAGCCCCTGCCCTCAGCCCCACCCACCCCCTGCGCGCCCCCGGCCGACAGCCTCGCTCCCCTGTGCCCCGCGCCCGGTGAACCCCCACCCCCGGACCCGCCCCCCCCGCCCCCGGACCCGCCCCGGACCCGCCCCGCTCCCAGCCCCGCCCTCAGCCCCGGACACGCCCACCCTGCGCGCCCCGGCGTTCAGCCCCGCTCCCCTTTGCCCCCCGCCCGGTGACCCCCCCACCCCCGCCCCCGCCCCCGCTGCGCCCCACCCGGGACACGCCCCCGGCCCCGCCCCGCCCTCAGCCCCGGACACCGCCCTGCGCGCCCCCGGCGTTCAGCCCCGCGCCCCTGCGCCCCCGCCCGGTGACCCCCCACCCCGCCCCGCCCCCGCTGCGCCCCACCCCGGACCCGCCCCCCGGACCCGCCCCCCGGACCCGCCCCGGACCCGTCCCCGGACCCGCCCCCAGCCCCGCCCCCGCCCTCAGCCCCTGACACCCCCTGCGCGCCCCGGCGTTCAGCCCGCTCCCCTGCGCCCCCCGCCCGGTGACCCCCCGCCCCCGGCCCCCGGCCCGGCTCCGCCTCCAGCCCCGCCCCGGCTCCGCCTCCAGCCCCGCCCCCAGCCCCAGCCCCGCCCTCGGCCCGGACTCCCCGGCGCGCCCCCGGCGTCCAGCCCGCTCCCCTGCGTGCCCGCGTCCCCGGCCCGCGCCCGCTGACGCCATGACGCCGCGGCGGAGGGAGGGGCGGAGGGGAGCGGGAGGCGGGAGCGGCGGGCCCCGCGGCAGCAGCTGGCGGCGCGGCCGATGGACATGGGCTCCCAGGGCGCGGGGCGCAAGCGGCTCCCCAACCGGGAGCGGCTGACGGCGGAGGACGACGCGCTGAACCAGATCGCGCGCGAGGTGAGCGTGGGGCCGGGGCGCCGTGCGGGGGGCGCCGGGGCCGCAGAGCTGGCGCCGCCGCGGACGCGAGGTGCCGGCCCGGGGGGCGCCCCGCCTTGTCGGCCGCGCCGTGGGGCTGCGGGCCGGGCCCTGGAGGCCGTGGGCGCCCTGGAGCGCGGTCCGGCCTGGCGGGCTGCCACACGGGGGGCAGCCTGGGCTGCCCTTGGGGTCGGCGCGGCCCTCGGCTCTGCACCGCGGACGGGGCCCATCCGAGTCCGCTGAGCGGGGCGCGGACGGCGGGGTCTGGCAGGGACTCTCCGTGCGGCGGGTCGGGGCGCCCCGCGAGCAGCCCTCCAGCGGAAGGCTGAGCAAGCCCGTGACGCCCCGAAAGGCGCACAGCAGCTGCGAGCCGCGCCTCCCTGCGGAGGGGGAGCCATCCCTGGGCCTGGGGCGGACGAAGGCAGCCTGCGGTTTTAGGGTCCAGCCTTCTGCCTTTTGGTTGTGACCGCGGGTGCGCGCGTGCCGGCTGTGAGGACGCACGGGCACATGCAGTGCAAACCTGCACAAGCTGTGAGGCACCGCTACTCCGCAGATCGCTGTTCTCACGTGGAGAAACTTCCAGGCGCTGAGGCAGTGGTGTCGTCAGGCGCCTGGAGCCTACGCTGTAACCAGTGCTTAGGTGTTTTTAATCTAAACACCCCATTTTGGGCCGGCCAAGTGGCGCGCTGGCTTGGGATGCCAGCGGCCCCGGTTCGGGTCCCACCTATGAGGGCCAGTGAGGGCAAAAAAAAATAAACGCCCCATTTTGCTTTTATGGACACATGACTCTCAATCAATATTTGCTGAATACTGAATGAATCAAGACTTTCGTTTCTCTGTGTGAGAAGGCAAAGGGCTTTCCAGGCAAACTCCTATTCATCCCTTAAAGCCTCTTTAAAGAGGTCTGTATCCTCTGTGACACCTCCCTCATCACCCAGACAGAGCCTCCCTGCCTCCCCTGGGTCCCTCAGGTCTTGCCCCCTACAGCTGCTCTGCTAGTCACATGGCCCCAGCTTTATTTGTTCACCTGTCTGTTCCCCTGCAGAAGGTGACACCCAGGCAGGTAATGTCTTACTCACTTTTGTACCCCCAGAGATCAGCACAGAGCCAGGCCCCTTGGGAGTACTCCTCAGTGTCTGCTACATTCATTGATAATAAAATAAAAAAAAGAGAGAGAAGTGCATGGTGCTTCAAGTACACTGGCTAAATATAGACATTTGCTAAGTGTAGTAGCTTGAATATAATCCCCCCTTTGAAGACAGGCATTTATGTATGCGTTTGGCCATAAGAGCACTGGGAGGCCAGAGATGACCAAATGACCCTTGGGCCTCGTCTTTCCGTTGGTGGTTTGGGACAAAGGAATGAGATGAATGAGAGTTCCCCAAATCTACCTCATATCTGCTGGGTTTTATAAAAAATAGATTGAAAGCAAAGGCTAGGGGGTGCTCCCTGGGTTGACAGCCCGAGGTCCTGTGTAAATGGGAACCCACACCCCTGCCCAACAGCCAGGGAGACACAACTGGAGGTGACAAATTCAGACTTAGGCTCAGCCCTGGCCTTTGAAACGACCAGCTCCTCATGGGCTGTGCCATCCCAGGGAAGTGAGGTACTCGGCACACTCAGCCTCTGTGTTCTCATTTCTAAATGGGGAAGGTGAACTCTCCTTGGCTGTCGGGATTAATGAAATGAGTACATGCATGAAGTGAGTAAGTGGTACACGGAGAACCACCCACATGTACATCTGCCCAATAAAACCAAGTGCAGATTTGGTTGTTACATTTGCTGAGTGGCACGTATGGACAGTGTTGGAGGGAGCTGGTGCGGTATTGTATGCTTTACCACAAATGGAACATTACCCAACTGTGAAAATTAGAATCACTCTTCAAATGGCAAATGTCCACTGTTGCGTTCTTATGAGTTCTTATAAAAATGAACAGAATTGTCTTAAGTTCAGTACTTTCTTATTTTGCTTATCGATTCAGCAGGTACCCAAGGAGTGTCCGCCCTCAAGGAGTTGGGTCCAAAAGGGGTCTGAACCTGTAGGTCAGTAACAATAACAGAAGACAGGAAGAGGTGGGATGTAAAAAGGGCATGGATATTGTGCTCTGGAGGTTTGGAAATGGAAGTTACAACTTGATAATGGGACTAGGAATGGCGGTCAGAGGTGGCGCCCTGGAGGAAGTGGCATTTTGAGTTATTCTGGACGTGACAGAAACCCTGACCCAGAAGGGCTTCCACAAGGGGACACACTGGCTCCAGTGTGGCCTCCCCACCCACCTCGCCGGCAGCCCTTGCACCGCTTCTCCGCAGCACCTCTGCAGCCGGCTCTGCTGGGCTGTCCTCAGCCAGTGGCCTCATCCTAAGGTGACTTGCTTCTGGCAGGCTGGCTGCTGCGTTCCCAGGCTGCTCCTCGCGAGCCCACACCCGTCTCTGCCCTGAAAGCTAGAAGCGTCTTCCCTGACAAACCTCCACGTGTTACCCAGGCCACTCCTGAGCTCCTGGGACCAGGACAGGCGATTCAGGGGCTCACACCAGTCCCTGTGGCAAAGGGGGGGAGGGGGGTGTCCTATCCTGTGACCAGTCACGTCCATCCTGGAACTGGGGGAGTCAGCTGCCCTGAAGCACTTGAGTAAGGTGGGGGGCCTGAATGAGGCCTGGGGAGCACTGACCACAGTGGTGTGTGGGGTGGACATGGGCCAGGCAGCCAGGAATGTACACTAGATGCTAAGTGGAGAATTCCAGGCAGAGCTGGTCACCCACGGGGCAGGGAGGCCAGATTTGCAGGGGGAGAGTGGGGTGTGCAGGGACCTGGTGGGGCGCTGGACTCTCCCTGCACAGGGCTTGGATTCCCTGGGTAGGAGAGCGAAACGGTGCAAGTGTTTATCTGTGCAGTTCCAGTGTGGTTTAGCTAGGGCCCGTTTGTAGCAAATGAAGTTGCAGATTTAAAACACTGTACGTGTATTAGCACAAGTAGCTTGTTTCTCACTCCTTTCTATGGTGGAATTCTGGCCAGGCGTGTCAGCATGAAGGTCCAGGAAGCACTTGAGAGCCCATGGCCGTGGAAGGCGTGGGCAGTGTTTCTCACATGGGGCAGAGGTGTCCTGAAGGCAGATAGGTTTTTCTCCCCTACCACGTTTAACTTCCTGCTAATGGTTTTTGGTAGCACCCCAAATCTCTCTTTCAGCACTCTGCCACTGAGTAAAATGATAACGCTCTCACGACACCTCAGGCAATTCAAAGTATTCCTCTCAAATGGAGAACGCCTTTCCACATACAAAAAAAAAACACACACAAAAAAAACCAGTAATAGCGTTCAGGCTGCCCGGCAGGTCCTTTAGCTGCTGCCGTGAGCGGCTCAGCCCGTGTGGCCACACGAGCCGGCCCCCATCCCCCATCCCTTCCTCACCCACAGGCGCCCTCCTGTTGACTGTTCCCATAGCTTCCTCTCCAAGATGGTCCCACTGCGACAGCCGTCCTCTGGACACTGATCCCCACAGGGGTGCAGGTGGTACCCGACGCTGCCCCCTCCACCCGTTGGCCGGTGCTCATGCTGCCCGCATGACAGGGGTGGGGGGATGGGGATTCATAAAGCCCCACCCCCTTGCCTCAAGGTGGAGCCAGCTCTGTAGTGCAGTTCACACCACTTGGGGTCAGTTGAGGGCCCACTCCCGCTAGGGCACCTCCTCCCTGGCTCCCCTCACCCCCTTTCTGTTGGCTCCATTCCCCCACATCACTCACATCCAAATCCCTGTCCCAGGCTCTGCTTCTGGGGACCCCTACTCAGGACAACACCCATGGCTCATTCTGGGGAGTCCCATAAATATAGGACATTCTAATCCTCCCTTTCATTTTGCTGTCCCCTGTCCCTTGTCCTTCCCAAATAGCCCTCATAGATCAGCCTGTCTTGAGGGACTCTGCCTCATCTTCTCCTCAAGCCTCAAGGCCACTCGAGGGCCACGCTGGGGGCCGGCACACAAGTTCTGTTTCAGAAGGGCCCCGAAGGGCCCCGGAAGTGTGGCCCAGCGTGGGACCCCCTTCCACCTTCCTGTGGCTCTCAGCAGACCTGGCTCCTCTGATGGTGCAGTCCAGGAGTGAGCCCGGCTCGCAAGACGCACCTCCTGGTGTCCAGGCGCAGTCCCTGCCCTCCGGTGAGAGGACACACAGCCATCGTTTCCCTGAACTCGGTCTTGTTGCTACAGCCTATTTCAGCTCATTTCAACTGTTACCCTCGTGCCCTTTTTTCCAGATGAATTTGCTTTTCGGAGACTGCCTGCTGACTGAATGGTGTCACCCTGTATTACCAGTGGTTTGTGACCGGGGGCAGTGCCGTGCCCCCTCCTCCAGGCAGTGGGAAGAAGGAGGGCGTAACTGCTCAGCCTGACTGCTCACAGGAAGTGCTGTCCTGCCCACGTCCTGACACAGCGCCCAGGAGCGACTCAGGCCTCCTGGCTGTCCTTTCCCAGACGCACCCGCCATCTCAGTGTGTCACAACGGGTGGGCGAGTGGCAGGAATGTGGCAGGACAAGCATTCCAGGAAGACCTTTATCACCCTCTGGGCTATCGGGGGAACTGCAGACACTGTGCCTGTGCCCTTGGGCTGTTTCCGTGATTTCCAACAAGATGGTTCTGGTGGGAGATGGAATCACAAACTCAGCTGTGAAGTCTCTCTAGTCTTTGATGGCTGGGCCCCACCCACAGCTATTTCTACCCGAGAGCCAGCCAGCTGTCCCCTCGCCCTTTTCTGAGTAAACCTTCAGTGATTCAGAGGGTTTGTGGTTAGGGCTGTGGTTTGTATGTGGATGACATGAAGAGGTTGCACAGTAGGATGGAAATCAGGGGGCCTGGCCTCCAATCTAGCCTGTCATCTGTGGGCCTGGTCAGGGTACGGGATTGGAAAGAGGGGAGATGGGAACTGAGGCTGCTTCTAAGGCTGACAGTATTACTGGCAGGGCCGCCCAGAAACTTCACCCCCATCGCTACATTACATCCATCAGGAGAGCTGAGTGTATCTGTGTCTGACTTAGAGAAACAGGCGTGGGGATGTTACGTGACTCACCCAAGGTCATCTGGTCACTACGAGGTGCCCGTTCACCATCCAGGCTACTTCCTGGCTCAGTTTTTTGGCCCCATCCAAGGCTCTGCCCCTGGCGTTGTCCTACAGTCAAGCCAACTTGCTTCCCATCTCTCTGGGACTGTTGTCCCCAGCTGACCTCAGAGCCATCAGGTATAACATTTCATGAGAGAGGTCCGATGTTCTCTGCTTTATTATGTCTCTTGTCTTTTTTTTTTTACTTCTCTCATCTTTTAAAAACTAATTTTTATTTAATTAAAGGAATATATGTTTTTACCCTTGTCCCATATTCTTAGGCCATTCTCCACACAGCAGATGGGTGATCCTTTTAAACTATGTCAGATCATGTCACTTCTCTGATTAAAACTCTCCAGTGTCTTCTCATATCACTCAGCCAAAGCCAAGTCCTTAGTGGCCTTACGAGACCCTAAATGCTCTGAGGATTCTTTCCATGTTTATAAGTAATATGTGTATGCACTGTTTATTGATTTTTCAACTTCAGATGCCATCTGCTGGCTTCCTGGTGTGGAGGATGAGGACTTGGTGTTTGTGGGTCTAGCAGGCCCTCTCCCCACTTTACTTTCTCTTCACACCATGGTTACATTGTAATTTTAGGTAAAATAAATAATCACATGCTAAATGATAGACTGGCAGGAGTATAGGTGCTGGGCCAGCCTAGTGGTGTGTTGGTTAAGAGCTGGCTTGGGAGTGCCAGCTCTGAGCAGCATGGTCACCAATTCTGATCCCACATGAGGGCCAGTGATGCTGCGCCCTCTACAGCTAAGATGGTGAACAACAGCTCAACCTGGAGCTGGGCTGCCATGAGTCGCTGGCAACCGCGTAGGCTGCAGTGGGCTGCCGTGAGCTACCGTTGAGTGGCTGGCAGCCAGCAAGAGCGGCTGTGAGCCACTATGAGTGGCCATCCAATGGCCGAAGACTGACTGCCTCACCCAGGAAGAGCGCAATGATGATACCAACATGGGCCAGTGAAGCAATGTCCTCCACAACTAGACTGAAGAACAAAAGGACAGCAACTTGTCTGTTCCCCTTCCCCTATTCCCCAATAAAATCTTTAAAAAAAAAAAAAGAGTATACATGCTAGAGTCAGATTTCCTGGGTTCGAATCCTGACTGTCATTTATTCCATGACTTAGAGCAAGTTACTTAACCACTCGGTGCCTCAGTTCCCCCATACGTACGATGGGGACTCTAGAGCACACTTCTCGCACTGCTTATGAGGGTAAATGAGATTCTCCATGAAAAGCCCTCAGAACAATGACTGACACACAGTGGCTGCCCAGGAAATGCTAGTGGTGGTGTCCACTGCAGAGCCAAGTAACGCTCTCTGACATGTCTTTCTGGTTTCCCTGGAGTTCATTATTTCTCTCTTCCCCAATTGCTCTTTTGTCTACACAGCTATCCTACCAAATTCTTTACCAACTTTTCAAAAGAACTCAAACACTATCTCCTACATGATGAAATAAATCAGATAATCTGTTAATTCCATGTTATTCCCTCTTGGAAGTGTACTCCCTGGAGTCTTCTGTCCTCTAGATTCAGTCTGCAGTGGGTGCCCTCAGGATTTGCTGCAGCTGTCAGTCCCTTTGCCACCATTCTGAGAATTCCTTTTGCCACTTTTCTGGTGTGGTCATTGTTGGATCCCTATATGCTGGATTCTTTGTTGCCTTCTTTCTTTCTTTCTTTTTCTTTTTTTTTTTCCATTGGGGAATTAGGGAAGAGGAACAGCCAAGTTGTCCCAGCAGCAGCTCAGTGGCAGCTCAGCTTGGGTGCAGTTCACTGGCCCATGTGGGAATTGAACCGGTGACCCGTTTTTCAGAGCTCGTGCTCTAAGCCAACTGAGCCACTCAGCCAGCCCTATTGTCTTATTTCTTGAATTACGATCTCGATTTGCTGAAACACCCTTCAGTATCTTTCTGAGTGAGAATGCCTTTTCTAAGTGTTTGCATTTCTGAAAACATCTTTATTCTGCCTTCATATTTAATTGATAGTTTGGCAGAGTATAGAGTTCTAGGTTAAAAATAGTTTTCCAAAGAATGGCATTCTTTGAAATGATTTTCAGCATGTATTAGCTGAAAAAAATCGATGTGCCGAAAGAGGAAACAGAATGCTGCCCCTGTGATAAAGGGTAATGTGCCTGTTTTTGCATAAAGAATCACTGACAGGAGACTATAAATGAAGTGTGAGCAGATGTGGAAGCAGATTCCTCAAGTGTAACTTTCCATTCTCTTCATATTTGAACCATGTGACCGTATTATCTATTTTTAAAAAAACCTAATAAATACCAAAAAAGTAAAATTAAAAACTATTTTCTACCACAATTTTAGGGCATTTTTCTCCACTTTATTCTCACTTTCAGGATTGCTTTGAGAATTTTGATGCCTTGTTGGTGGTGAGGGGGTAATTTTCTCTGTCCTCTTTTACAGGAGGTCCTGTTGTTGGGGATAACTTCCTTTTCGTTCTTATTTTATAACTTTTTGTCTTTTGGTGATACTTCATGGGAGATTGCCCAACGGTATCTACCACACCTTCTGCTAAACTTACCTGTTCTGTATTGAATTTCTAAGAGTTTTGTCGTTTTTCTTTGTTCCTTTTTTATAGTATCCTTTCTTGATTCACTAATACAGTTCCTTTTCTTGTTATTCTGAGGATATTCTTTTTTTTCCCCCCTGAACTTTTCTTTACTTCCTTGCATTATGGCCTGTTTCTTTTTGCCCTTTCCCTGTTTGGGCCTCTGTCTTGCATCTTGAAGCCTTTCCCAGATGTATGGTGATCCTTGGCTACCCGTTCAGATACGAAAATGAGGCACTAAAAATCTGAGAGTGATTTGAGCATAGGCCAGGCCACAAATGTGACCAGGACACCACTGGGGGTGCAAGGGGTGGCTGAAGAGTTGTCACCAGATATTAAGTAGTAGTTCTTTGGGTCACAGGCACACAGCCTGGATCTGAACCCAGGACTAATGCCCCGACCATGGTGTCAGTGTTGGAAGGTAATGTTTCTTAGTGCTAACAAGCCAAACTTCTCTAATTTGGTGCCTATAGACAGAGTTTTGTTTTTAATTAAGGGGGTGGTAGAGATTGAGAAAAAGTTGAAAATTACTCTGAGCTTTATACCAGGGAAGCATAGTTAAGCAATAATGTCCATACAGTCCAAACAAGGGAACTAGCATAGTCTTCTAAGAGTGGAATAAAATGTCAAACTAGGTAAACAAACAAAGGGAGTTATAAAAAATAAGATTTTTATAGCTCAGGCATCAAGCATAATTCATTCATTCGTTTGGAAAATCCTCCAAGAACTGAGATCTACCCTCCATAAAACAAATATCAAATGCCTGGAGAGTTTAGGTAGGCAGAATGTGATATGGTCTTGGCAGTGGGTAACCCTTGGATCAGCAAGAGGGTGACAGCCAGAGCTGGTCACTGCCTTCCCTGGTGGATTATATTGCAATGTTTCCACCCACTTTTTGGCTTGGGGGAGTGAATGAAAAATCACAGTGGTCATGATAATATTTAAACAGAAAGAGACCAGGAGAGCTAAATAAAGTTGTTCATCATGCTTTTAACCTCTGTCACATACGTTTATCCATTTTTCGCACTCTTATCCTTGCTTACTTTTGGTTTTATTTTTCACCTTTCATGGCACCCCTCGGGCATAGGGGAAGATATGGAGTTTTCCAGGTTGGTTCAGAGCGATGGGATTTCCACATTGACTGAACAGCTAATATGACTCCACCCTGATGCCCTAAGATACTGCCGTATTGCCCCAGATCCATTTTTCAATCACCCGGAGCTGTGCTGGCCGGTGGGACTTCCCGGGATGAGGGACACGCTCTATGCCTGTGCTGTGTGTGCTGGCCAATGCAACCGAGGAACTGCATTTTAAGTTTGATACAGTTGTAATTCACTTACATTTAAATAGTGGCCACCGTATTGCACAGCACAGCTTCAGAGCAATGAGTGATTATTTGTTGCACTCCATTGTAATCGAGGCATGTTCTATAATGCCGACTCGTTTCGGAGGCCCGTGGCGCTGTATGTCACCTGTGATCTGGCATAGAAGAGGAGTGACATGGTGACACAGGTAGACAGGACTGAACCACTGGTGACAGGTGGCAGGCCAGAACTGACCGGCATGGGAGAATGTGCAGCTTGGTGGAAAGAGTTCAGTCAGCCTTTTTAAGTTGTGTGACCATAGGCACGTTAAGTCTCCTTCCCCTGGTCTGTGACAGAGGTGTACTATCACTCTGGGTGGCGGTAGGGGTGTCATATCAGGAGTGGTGCCCGGGAAGTGTGGGTGGGCTGCCTGGTGCCCGGTGGTGCTAACTGAACGGCCGTGGGCCTCTGCCTCTGGTGGTGTGTCCATCCCTGGAGATGGCAGTGCTGCCTGGTCAGTCAGGACGTGCCAGGGGACAGGGGTGAAACTCCCCCTCATAACATGATGGCTGAGATGAGAGGTAAGGGACGAGGGGAGAGAAAAGAGCCGTGTGTAGGGAGGATGGGAGGAAAATACAGGAGAGTCTGTCTCCTGTGTGGCGCTGGTGAACTGAGCTCGGAGCCAAAGCACTAGTGGCCGCCACTTTATTAAGCGCCTGTGTGTCTTTAGTGTAGACGCTGGGGACAGGTTTCTTGGCATTTAGAGCATGGGCACACCTGAGGGCATGCTGAGACAGAAAGGACCCTCTGTTCTCAGTAGTATTTTTGCTTCTTGGCCTCGAATTTAATAAGATGCCACCAGGTTTTTGGAGCTGCTTTATGGTCAGAAGACAAGCCCAGTCTTCACTCTGAGCTCTTGTCAGTGGATATGGCTGTTCTCCAGGAAAACAAGGCACCAGCCGACCAATCCACCTTCTCTTTGGAGTTACTTCATTTAAACCTTCTGGAAATGAGTGGAGGGACCCACATGCCCTGGAAAACTGAGCAGACTCGGAAAGTTGCGGCGTCAGCTGCAAATTGGATTACCCTTTGCTGTGTCCCAGAAGTGTGCTTGAGTTGATGGTGGCCTGGGAGGGGGATGGACCTTGAATTGCAGTAACTTTCTGCTGCTGCTGTGGATGGGTTGGCATGAAGGTGGGGCTAGTGAGAGGTGGTCTTTTGAGTGACATCCTACGGGGGCAGGGGGCTTCTTTCTCGCGCTGACCTTGGCTGTGCTTGCGGCCAGCGGGTCCATGTCAGGCCTGATTCAGCTGGGCCGGGAGCAAGGGTGCGACACACTTATCTTTCTCTCCAGGAGAAGGCCCGGGCCAGACGGCACAGGTGGGCTCCAGGAACAGCAGGCCAGCCTGTGGTCTTCCTGTGGCCGCTGCTGAGAGCCACCTCTGCCCACAGGTGGAGTATCTGCAGGGGGTCAGGTCCCCACACTGCCTCCAGGCTCTGCCTGATCCCTGTTGCCTTCACACCAGGGAGTCAGCAGGAGGCTGGGGAGGGGACAGCGCTGCTGGGTGCTGCCTGGACACCGGCTAGGAGCTTCCACCGTACCCCACCGTCCTCCCGTAACCCTGAGGGTGACATTTCTGTAGGCGCCCAGCCGGGAGAGCAGCAGCCTAGGAGAAGCATCAGGCCAGGAAGTGGCCAGGCCTAGAATGACGCCTCTGTCCACTGAAGACCCTCAAAGGGCAGGAGCCCGAGCTGCACATTGCTCAGGAAGAGCCAGGAGGCCTCGGTGACTGGTGTGACCTGAGCGTATCACCCGCTCACCCAGGTGTGCTGTGGGAGGAGGGACAGGGAAGACCCCTGCTTCAGCCTCCCCATTGGGCAAGGGGGCGAGCTGGGGGCCCTTTAATTCTCCAGACCCCCATCAGAAGGGGGCTGGGCATTAAGCAACAAAAAGACCAGCGACAGCACATTTTCCCAGGATTAAAAGTGTCCCCATATCTCCTACAAGGCACGTTGTGTTGGCCATTCACAGCTGAACTTCTTAAAATAGATCCCCAGCGCCCGGTCCTGTGCAGGATCCCTCAGCAGCCCGGCTCTTCCCGCCTCCACAGGACACTTGTCTGTGGGAAGTGGGGTGCAGCCTCCTCTCTCCATTCTTCCTGTTCCCAGGGAGAGCCAGCCATGTCCCCAGGGCTCACCCTCCTCCACGGGGCCTCCATTCTATCAGGCTCTAGACAGGAAGCGACAATTAGCCACAGGAATGGTGTGTGTTGTCACATTGCCCTCCTGGGTTAGACGGCTGGCTTCCATCTTTCTGTGCAAATGGCGAAGGAAAGCCCACCCTTGGGGCATCCCTCTGTTAGTGAAAACCAGCTTCGGGATTCCTTTTGGTTTAACGCATCTTTGTTAGTTGGATTTTGGGGGCTTTTTTGTGAATAGTGTCAAACTTTAATGTATTTTTTCCTTCCTAAACATCTTTTCCGCTTTTCCCCACCTAGAACACAGCAGTTAGCAAATGACACGGAATACAAGATCTGGGGGCCGGGAGAAGTGCCTCACGGTTTAGCAGGTTGTATTCCATACTTTCCAGTTGCTTGATTTTAAATCTGATTTAATATGGAAAAGTGTAACAGGTAAAAGGCATAGCATAGAACAGACACCACCTATCGTATAGTTATAATTAATTCTGTCTATACAGCTTTATGTCCAGCTTTTTAAAATTTTTGAATTATTCCAAACAAGGATACGCCTGGCCCTGAAGAGGGCTTCACAGGCATTGCCTTCGATGGCTGCCAGGCTTCCTTGCTTGGCCCTCGCCGTGTCATTTCTTCAGGAGATATATAAGTGGGCCCAGCTCTGCTGCTAACTGGGTCAGGGACATGGGTCCTTCGCTGTCTCAAAGCTTCAGTTCCTCATCTGTAGAGTGAAGACAGCAATAATGGGGGACTTGGAAGGTGACGCACGTCAGCAGCCACGGTCCAGCCTCCCCAGTGGGCGCTCAGCTTCCTCCAACCCCACTCGGCCTCCTGGGGTCACTTCTCCTGGGGTCACTTCTGCTGGGAAGCCTCATCCCTGGCCTGAGAGGGCATCCTTCCCAAGTGTCCCCAGCTCACCTGTCACACTCATCGCTGGGTTGCTGTTTCCTTTTATGGGCTCTCTTCTCCCCGTCAGACCGTGTGCTGTCTGGGGCTTCGCTGGCCTTGTCACTGGTGGACCCCGTACCTGGCACACAGGAGTCCCTGGAGAGCCACCTGTTGAGTGAAAGCAGGTTGAAGCACAAATAGGAATTCCTCTGCAGTTTGGTGGTGATCGGGACCTTCTCATTAACATGAAAACCTGTGAATGGGGTATTCTTCCAAGGAGTTTAACCTGTGTCAGATTTCACCCATAAATCACAGGGGACATGTTTCATTGTAACTCATTCTAAATCCTGACAACCTCACCAGTTATCAGAGTGGTCAGAAAACAGAATTGTTCTGTCTCTGTGACGATAATCTCATCAGAATTCATCCGCAAGAGGCCAGCGCCATCCAGGAGCCGTGGTTGTCCCCCATGTCACACTGAACTCTGCCACCAAGGCCCGGTCTGTGTTGGTTGCTCTTGGGTTTGTCCTGACATGATATCATCCTTTTAGTATAGCAGACAGCATTGTGGGGAACTGTAAAGCCAGTGAAATAAAATTTTTTACCTACTTCACCTGGGCCAGCGTAGCTGCCACCCTGCCCCCCTTTCCTGTGACAGGATCTACAAGGAGAAATAAGCCGGAAACTCCCCGTCCTTCCCCGTTCACTCTCGCAGTTGCCCCCTCTTTGCATGCCCTCGTTTTCATGGCTTTTCTCCCTGGTGTCTCTCCATTGCTGTGCTTTGTGATGTGCGCACTTGGGGAGAAGCTCTGAGCGGTCCCAGTGACGGGACTTGACTCCGTGGGTGGCGTGTGGGCCACCAGGTCGCCCCACACATTGCAATGCAGTGAGCTCATGGTCCCGGAAAAGGCACCCATTGTATCCAGAAAAGCTCTGCCAAGGCCAGCAGCACCCTGCCAGGGCTGAGGTGACGGGGAGTGTGTTTTTAGAGCCTTGTCCTATGTGGCTTCTCCGTGGAGGGCGCAGGGTGTGGACTGGGGAGGTGTAGGTGTATTAACACGCCCTGCCAGGTGCAGTAAAAGCAGCTGTGTCTGCCTGCTCCTAGGCGCCCGAGCACACGGGGAGGGAGGGACGCACCTGGGGGACAGTGATGCCGGGGCAGGAGGGAAAGCAATGCGAGGAGGTGATGGAGATGGGAAGCCGCAAAGCGGAGACGGATCACTAGGAGAAGACATGACTTGTTACGAGCAATTTTTGTTGCTGTTCAGTAAAGACTTTATATGACTTTACAGTCTTTTTTCCTGTGCTTGGACCCATTCCAGATTGCACGCTGTGTTCTGTGGGCTTGGTCTCCTCTGATCGGTGCGGGTTCTCCGCCTTTCCTGGCCTTGCATGACCTGGGCACCTCTGCAGGGTCGCAGCTGTGTTTCCTGAAGCATGGTCCCCACTTTGCCTCTGTGGGATTAGACGGAGGTTATGGGTTCGGGGGAGGAGTTCACAGGGGCGAAGTATCCCTTCGCGGCGCCTCGGGGGCCAGGATGTCAGCACAGCTCAGCGCCGATGATGTGGCGCTGGCCCGCCGCGCTCCTGCCCCGCAAGGTTGCTGCCCTCCCTTCCCCCGCCCTGCCCTCCGGAAGCCCGTCTCCAGGGCCAGGCGCTCAGGGCGAGGGCATCTGCCCCGTGGCCTGGAGAGGGCATCAAAGACGGTGTGGTCCTAGGCCGAGGCCATCGCTGTAATTGCGTCCGGACCTCCTGTGCACCGCAGCTCATGAGTGGGTAAGCCGTTCTTTCTAGGCGTCAGTATCGACAGCAAGTAATTCGGTGGAAGCAGGGACCTGACACCCTCCTGGATGCTGTGGCGCTTGACGGGACCTGACGTGTCCTGACGTGACCTAACGTATCCTGACGTGGCCTGACGTGACCTGATGTGACCTGACGTGACCTAACGTGACCTGACGTGTCCTGAGGTGACCTGACGTGTCCTAACGTAGCCTGACGTGTCCTGACGTGACCTAACGTGTCCTGACGTGACCTGACGTGCCCTAACGTGACCTGACGTATCCTGACGTGGCCTGACGTGAGCTAACGTAGCCTGATGTGTCCTGACGTGACCTAACGTAGCCTGACGTGCTCTGGCGTGACCTGACGTGGCCTGACGTGGCCTGACGTAACCTGAGGTGCCCTGGTGTGGCCGGAAGCGTCCTGACGTGGCCTACTGTGACCTGGCCTCTTCCTGGGCCGGCCCATGGCCCTTGCTGTTGGCGCCCAGTGCGGGGCCAGTGGCGGGGTCTCCGCGCCCCGCCGACACCCCTGAGCGCTGCCGTGGCCGCTCTGGCACCCGCCGCCCTCGCTCCTGCGCCAGCGCGTGGGACAGCCCTCACCGTGGAGGCCGTCTGCAAGCTCGGGGGACAGCCCGCACCATAAACCACATTTGCCGGCACTTTTATCGTGGTCTTCTTTCCTCCAAAACTGTTGCTGAAACTGTTAAGATGTTTATGCCCAGTTTGTGGCATTTTGTTATAACAGCCCAAGCTGATCAGGACAAGTGGATACTATTTTTTTTGTTGTTGTTTTTTAGATTGTATTGGGGAATTGGGGGAGGGGAACAGTGTTGGGGAGCCACGGAAGGGGAACAGCCAAGTTGCTGTCCTTCTGTTCTTCAGTCTAGTTGTGGAGGACGTTGCTTCACTGGCCTATGTCGGTATCATTGCACTCTTCCTGGGTGAAGCAGATCAGTCACCAGCCACTGGACGGCTGCTCACAGCGGCTCTTGGCAGCTCATGCCAGCTGCCGGCCACTCACGGCAGCCCACTGCCACCCCACTGCAGCAGGGGCTGCAGCCTGTGCTATCTCCGGCGACTCATGGCAGCCCAGCTCCAGGTTGAGCTTTTGTTCACCATCTTAGCTGTAGAGGGCAGTGTCACTGGCCCTCATGTGGGATTCAAACCCGGGCCCTACTGCTCAGAGCTGGTGTCCCAAGCCAGCTCCTAACCAGTGCGCCACTTGGCTGGCCCCAGTAGATACTATTGAATTAGGATCCTGAGTGTATATTTTCTCAGGAGCATGATTCCGCTATTACCAAAGAATGAAAACGTGAATCAGAGAGATGAGATTGAAGCAGAAGCAGTCTCCGCAGATCCACAGAGCGGGGATTTGAACGAAATGGCCCATGGGCTGGGCTGGGCTGGGAACTAGAATAACTCTGAGTCAAGACAAGCGGATTGGCCCTCTGTACCTGGGCAGTCAAGCTCGGCGGGCTCTGCAAGCTGACTGGCTCCCTTCCCTGTACCTGGGCTGATAATATTGGCGGGCTTTTCATCTGGAATGGCTTCGTTACAAGCTGAATGGCCCTCCTTCCCCTACACCTGAGCTGATTACCCTGGGGTCCTGCGGCTTGAACCTACTAGCTATTAAAGTTATTTTCTCTGGCTTTGTTATGGTCTCTGCCTTAATCCCCTCTACCTACCGTGGCCATTTTCCTGACCTCCTATAATTTTTCTACCTCACTATTATTCCCACGTCAAAAGTGAAAAAAGTCATAGAGGGGAGAAGAGACTTGCCTTATTGATCTGTTGTTTTGTCTCTGTTCTAATAGTTCTGCTTTATACGCCTGATCAAACATTCCTATCACACAGCTTCCTGACAAGTACAGCTTTGTTGTAAATCTACTCAACTATCATTGTCATCAGGCTCCCTTTTCTGTTTGGCTTTTAAAATTGTGAATTCTTTCTTTAGTGTTAATATTGGAAAGCCTCTATGCCATCATCAGGGTAGGGTAGGTCACGAGATGATAACAAACGTCGCAAATCACAGAGGCCTAAAACAGCAAACGTTTCTCACTTGCCCACACAGGGCAGCGTCAGAGGCCAGCCGGTCCTCGGCGCTTTGCAGCCTTGCAGGGACCCTCCCCAGTAGTGACTTCCTCCTCATCAGCTTCCCCGGCCGTCACAGCAGTAGGCAGAGGCCATGGTGACTTGTTCATGGTTCTGAACACTTCTGCCCTGAAATGGGCATCGGTCAGGGCACAGAAGGCAGCCTGTGAGTACGATGTGGAAAAGGGGCAAAGACCCACCTGACAGGTGCAGGCTGGGACATGCCCTCCCTTAGGTGGCGTGTGGCTGGGTGGGTGCAGGGGCTGGACTTCACCTGTCAGCCGGGCAAGGTGGGGCGGCCCTGGTTCCTAAGGCGGCAGTGCGAGGGGAAACCAGCTGGGCTTTCTTTTCATCCGCGTGCGGCCCCCCAGATGGCGGTCTTAGGCTGCATCTTAGCTGAGATGAATGAAGTCTGATGTTCTGAAATTCGGAGCGCTGCTGCTGAGGACAGCAGCATCTAAACCTAAGATTGAGATGGAATTTCCATCCACTGGTCTTTCGCTTTGTTTTGGCTTTCTGTGTGTTCCACCCTGTGTGGGTTCTGACATTGCATTCGCTAGTTCCTATGTGAAAGTTTTGAGTGACTTAATGCGTTTCCGCCAGCTGTGGGTGGAGGCAGCCTCCGGCTCCAGCCGTTCTGCGAATGTCCTCTGCAGCACTTGTGTTTCAGGAATGTGGGACGCTAGAAATAGCCACAACTGCCCTCCACGTCTTCCTGGCAACTGCCGACTCTTTCCTGACACCCAAGCCTCCTCCTTCCCTATTTTGGGGATTGTTCTTTTCCGATATTATGTGGCACCATATCAGAGGTCTGTCGTTTTTCAAGTGTCCGGAGTGGCCGTTGCAGTATGACAGACGCCTCCCGTTCAGAAGACCCGAGGTGTATTCGCCTCTTAGGATATTCGCTTTGTGCACTTGAGCAAGTCAGGGACCCTCAACTTTCCTTTGCCCTCAGGTGATGAGCAACTGAAACTCCTTTTCCTAGAAACCTCCCGCGCCCCCGTCTGCACCCCCCCAAACAGTCAGAGCTGGGAGGGATCCGCGCACCATGGTCTGCAGGGGGTCCCCCAAAGCAGGCGGTGATGTCGGGGTTCCGCGGGAAGGAAGGAAAAGTACTGCCGACAGCAAGCGGTTTATTACCTCTCAGCTCATTTTCTCAAATTCCCGAAAGACTTACCTCTTCGCAGCATTCTCTCTCTCTCCCTTCCGGGTGTGTGCTGCCGTGAGCTGCCCCGGTCCCACTTCCTGGCTGCACCCACCCCCCAGAAGATCTCAGAGCCACGGGACTGGCCACCAGAGGAGGCCTTCGTTCACTGCCTCACGTCCATGGTCAGCTGCGTGGCTCCGGGGACCCACTGGCTCCTGCAGGAGCCGGCTGCAGAGCTGAGGCCGAGGTCTGGTGGTGGCCATGGCCCGCCCGTGGGTCTCCAGGTGCACAGCGACCTGTCCCGGGGCCACGGTGCTGCCCAGCCCGGCAGAGCCCTCCCTCCCCACCCAGCCTGCGTGCCATTCAATTAGCTATGCCCCGCTGAGAACATGGCACGTTAGAGGCAATAGGGCACCCTGAGGGCCTTCTCAATGTATTTTTAGACCTTACTTTCTAAACAGAAGTTGGTGTCTTTCGGGCTGCTGTCAATAGCAGACTGCGAAGGCTCTTGGCATTTTTTATTTTTCATTTTATTCCCCTGGTCATTGCATCCCCTCTCCCTCCCCCCACCCCGTCCTTCCCTCTTTCCCCCCTCCCTCCCTCCCTCCCTCCCCTCCCTCCCTCCCTCTCTCCCCCTTCCTCCCTCCCTCTCTCCTCCCTCCTCCCTCCCTCCCCCTTCCTCCTTCCCTCTCTCCCTCCCTCCCTCCTCCCTCCCTCCTTCCCTCCCTCCCTCCCTCTCTCCCTCCCTCCCCCTCCCTCCCTCCCTCCCTCTCTCCCTCCCTCCCTCCCCTCCCTCCCTCCCTCCCCCTCCCTCCCTCCCTCTCTCCCTCCCTCCCCCTCCTCCCTCCCTCCCTCCCCCCTTCCTCCTTCCCTCTCTCCCTCCCTCCCCTCCCTCCCCGTCCTTTCCCTCTTTCCCCCTCCCTCTCTCCCTCCCTCCCCCTCCCTCCCTCCCTCTCTCCCCCTCCCTCCTTCCCTCTCCCCTCCCCTCCCTCCCTCCCTCCGTCTCTCCCCCCTCCCTCCCTCTCTCCCCCTCCCTCCTTCCCTCTCTCTCTCTCCCTCCCTCCCTCCCTCCCCGTCCTTCCCTCCCTCCCCCTCTCTCCCTCCCTCTCTCCCCCTTCCTCCCTCCCTCCCCTCCCTCCCTCCCTCCTTCCTCCCTCCCTCCCCCTCCCTCCCTCCCTCCTTCCTCCCTCCCTCCCTCCCTCCTTCCTCCCTCCCTCCCTCCCTCCCCCTCCCTCCCTCCCTCTCTCCCCCCTCCCTCCCTCCCTCTCTCCCCCCTCCCTCCTTCCCTCTCTCCCTCCCTCCCCTCCCTCCCCGTCCTTCCCTCCCTCCCCCCTCTCTCCCTCCCTCTCTACCCCTTCCTCCCTCCCTCTCCTCCCTCCCTCCCTCCTCCCTCCTCCCTCCCTCCCTCCCTCTCTCCCCCTCCCTCCTTCCCTCTCTCCCTCTCTCCCCCTCCCTCCCTCTCTCTCTCCCCCTCCCTCCTTCCCTCTCTCCCTCCCTCCCCTCCCTCCCTCCCAGGGTTCCTAGCAGCCCCAGGGCCAGCATCACTCTGGCCTCATGACCTTGGGCTCTTTTGTTCATTTACCTGTTGATTCACTCTTTCCATTCCTTCTCTGATTCAACAAAGAAATCCTGGCCTCGCCCCTGCAGGCACTGGTATGCTGGGGCCATGGAAAGATAAGGTGTGGTCCTTGTTTCTAAAACCTAACTTGCAGATAGTCGTCCGTGGGCTGGCAGAGTTTTGCTGATTGCGTCCTCTGTGCCAGGGACACGGCAGCACACCCAAGTCGCCTCCCTCTGTAACCTAAAGATAAACTGTAACCATAAAGATGAACAAGCAGCCCTATAACGTGTCAGGTGTTGAAAAGCACTGAGAGGAAAAGCAGGGGGAGAGACGGAAGGGGGGGTTGCCACTGTGATGGACGGGCCATCAGGGGAGGGCTTTCTGGTGCCCTGATATCCAGGCAGAGGGGACGGGAGGTGTAAGGGCTGCAGACTGACGGCAGGCCTGAGCAGGGAGCCTGTGAACCCGGGAGAGACGCCCGAGGACTAAGTGCAGGCCGCTGTCAGACCTCAGCTTCTCCTCCTGTGAGGTGGGCGGCTGTTGGACCGCTGCGCTGCAGGCCTGAGCTGCCCTGAGCTGCCCTGGGCTGTGTTTCGGGAGGATCCCTCATGGTGCCATAGCAGGACCCCCACGGGTGGCCGTGCGCTGCAGAGCCCCAGAGCACACCCTGCAGACAGGCCTGCGTGAGGCTGGCTGTGCATGGAGTGGGCAGGGCAGCAGCAGGCGACCGGCTGGGTGCAGGTGCAGTGACCCGGGCGGAGGTGATCTTCACTGGCCAGAGTGCAGCGTGGGGGTGGAGAGGTGGTCAGATTCCACATGCGTCTGCAAGTACAGCCCACGGGGCTTGCTGACAGGTTGGATGGGGGACGGGAGAGGAAAAGCGACCCAGGGATCACCGCAGGGGCCTTGCCCTGAGAGCCGGGGAGAGGGTGTTGAATAAATGTCAGTTTTGGGGCAAACCTACTTGCCTCTCTTGGTCACATGCACCTCTGAAGTGCTCACTGGGTCACCTTAGGGTGCGGATTTCTTTTTTTTTTTTTTTTTTTAAAGATTTTATTGGGGAATTGGTGGAGGGGAACAGCGTTGGGGAATCGGGGAAGGGAAACAGACAAGTTGCTGTCTTTTTGTTCTTCACTTTAGTTGCGGAGGACGTTGCTTCACTGTTGGTATCGTCATTGCGCTCTTCCCGGATGAGGCAGATCGGTCGCTGGCCTCTGGATGTCGCTCACCGCGGCTATTGGCAGCTCACGCTTGGCTGCCAGCCGCTCACGCTGGCTGCCAGCCACTCACTGAAGCCTATGGCAGCCCACTGCAGCAGGGGCTGCAGCCCACACCATCACCGGGGCTCGCACAGCCCAGCTCCAGGTGGAGCTGTTGTTAGCTGTAGAGGGCAGTGTCACTGGCCCTCATGTGGGATCCGAACCGGGGCCGCTGGCATCCCAAAACCAGCGCTTAACCAATGCGCCACTCGGCCGGCCCAGGGTGCGGATTTCTGATGAGGGCTGATTCATAGTCCCAAAGGTGTACATCAAAGTTAATCTGTACAATGTATGGCATACTCTTTAAGCTGGAAGTTTTTAAAAGTGAATTTTAATATATACCCCAAATTAGGGAGACAAGTACAATGAACACCCACTACGCATCGCTTTGATTCAACAGGATTTGCACATTCGTTCCCTCCAACTCTGTTCCCTTTTTCCTTTGTCCTAATGAGCAAATTCCAGTTACTATGTCACTTCACTCTTCCTTCAGCACCCATAACTTAAAAAAGGAACGTTTTCTTATATAACCCCAGTGCTTTCACACCTGGCAAACTTGACATTAATTCATTGGCATTTGATACCCAAACGACATAAAATTTTCCTTTTTTTTTTTTTTTCTTTTAGCTGAGCCATCCTGCCACCTGTTGGCAGCTCAGCTCAGGCTGGGCATCGAAACGCCGTTGCTCAGAGCTCAGCTCGCACTCTTGAGCGAGCTCTTAACCAGCTGAGCCACTCGACCGGCCGACATAA
The DNA here is from genome assembly GCA_033961575.1 of Aselliscus stoliczkanus. Classification (NCBI taxonomy): domain Eukaryota; kingdom Metazoa; phylum Chordata; class Mammalia; order Chiroptera; family Hipposideridae; genus Aselliscus; species Aselliscus stoliczkanus. Next base: position 174,713,481 of record CM066731.1, read on the forward strand.
AATTTTCTAATCTCGAAAATACCGTGTTACAATTGGTGTCTTTGAATCAGGGTCCACGCAAAGTGCACACGTCAGGGTTGGGTGATCGGCTTCCTGAGTCTCTTTTAGTCCCTGGAACCCTCCTCGCCGCTCCCCTCCCCTCCACGTTTTCACGGGATCCAGGTCTCTCGTCCAGTAGCCTGTCTTACAGTCTAGACTTAGCCGTGGCTTCCTTCTGGTGTCATTTGTTCCTCTGTCCTGTTATTTCCTGCAAATGAAAGTTAGCTCGAGAACAGCACTGTCCCATAGAAATGGACATGAGTCACGTGTAATTTTATTTTGGCCACATTAAAAAAAAAGTAAAAAGAATCAGTGAAATTAATTTTAATAATGTATTTGATGTGTATCCAAAATCGCACCATTTCAATATGTAACCATATAAATATGGCCAATGAGCTATTTTACATTCTTTGTATTGCACTGAACTCATTTTATCGCATGTCCCTTTGGCAGCTCCCGGCTCAGGGGCCACGTGTAGCTGCCATGCAGTGGGCAGCACAGCTCAGGTGGTCTCTCTGTGATGTGGTGCACTTTTCCCTTGTAGGTGGTGTGGGGGGCTTCCTATTGTGTCACATCGGGGGGTCCTCAGTGGTGGCCCCACTTTTCGTGACCAGTGGGGTCAGGACAAGTTCCATTATAAACTTGTCCATGGAAAAAGCAGTGGAGCGCCCACTTTCTGAGCTGGGAGGACTGGGAAAATCGGGGAGTCGGGAGTTAAGTTTCATATGTGACACCCCAAATTCCTATTAGACAGCCAAGGGGAGAAGTAAAGGAGGCAGCTAGACCTGAGCCTGGAATTCAAGCACGAGATCTGGGCTGGCGGTGTAAATGCAGGAGTCACCAACATCTCGATGGCTCCTGACTGGACGAAGTCGCCGAGGGAACCGAGGCGGCACTGAGAGGTCGCTGAGGTGTGGAACCAGAAGGCGGGCTGAGCACAGCCCCAGGAGCCCCGTGAGGCACGCCTTTAAAGGAGGAAGGGGTCACCTGTGTGAGGTCACACCTATGGGTCAGGCAAGGTTAGGGCTGAGAGGTCCACTGGAGTTGGAGGTGAACTTGATGAAAGCTGGTTCAATGAAATAGTTGGATGGACGCCTGATTGGAAAGGCGCAAGAGAAAAAAAGGTTCCTCAGAAATTTCAGCATAGAATTACAGTGTTCCCTCTTATCTGCACTTTCGCTTTCCGTGGTGTTAGTTACTCGCGATCAATGCAGGCATGAAAATATTAAATGAGCAATTCCAGAATTAAACACTTTGTAAGTTTTACATTGCATGCCGTCTGAGCAGTGTGATGAAATGTCGAGCCATCTTGCTCCACCCCGCCCAGGACCTGACTCACCCCTTTGTCCAGTGTCCCCACCTGGTAGTCACCTAGTGGCCGTCTCGGCTATCAGATCCACTGCCATGGTATCGCAGTGTTTGGGGTCAAGTCACCCTTATTTTACTCACTAATGGCCCCAAAGCGCAAGAATAGTGCTGCGGGCCATTCGGATCTGACAAGGAGAAGCCATGAAGTGCGTCCTGTAAGTGGAAAGGTGGGTACAGTACGGGAAGATATTTCAAGAGAGACCACATTCACGTAACTTGTATTACAGAATATTGTTATAGTTGCTCTGATTTATTATTAGTTATTACTGTAAATCTGTTACTGTGCCTAATTTATAAATTAAACTTTATCATAGGTGTGTGTGTATAGGAAAACACATAGTATGTATAGGGTTCGGTGCTGTCTAAGGTTTCAGGCATCCACTGGGATCTTGGAGGGTGTCCCCGCAGATAAGGGGGGACCACTGTACCATGTGACCCAGCAATTCCACTTCGGGGCATAAACCCAAAAGAATGGAAGTCAGAATCCAGAGCAGACATCTGCACGCCCATGTCCACAGCAGCATTATTCACAACAACCAAAAGTGGAAACAACCCGAGTGTCCACCTACAGGTGGTGGATAAACAAAACGCGGTCGGTCCACACAAGGGAATAGTACTCAGCCTTAAAAAGGAAAGGGAGCCCTGTCACGTGTCACAGCATGGATGAGCCTTCAGGACATTATGCTAAGTGCAAGAAGCCAGTCGGTGAAGCACAAATCCTAATGATTTGTCCACATGAACTCCCTAGAGCATATGGGGACTGAGTGTCCATCGGGAAGATGAAAAAGTTCTGGAGATGGATGGTGGTGGCGGCTGCACAATAATGTGAATGTACTTAATGCCACTGAACTGGACCCTTAAAAATGGTAAATTTTGGGCCGGCCGAGTGGCGCGGCGGTTAAGCGCTGGCTTGGGAAGCCAGTGGCCCCGGTTCAGGTCCCATATGTGAGGGCCAGTAACACTGCCCTCAAAAAAAAAAAAAATGGTAAATTTTATGTATATTTTACCACAAAGAAAGTGGCAGGGGAGAGTGAGAAGGTGAGATAGGGCCGGACTATAGGGGCAGGGTGGGTAGTGGGGGTGTGAGTGCCAGATGGGAGAACAGAAAGAAAGAGAGAGAAAGTGGGGGGTCACTCTGGAGGAGTATAGCTATATAAGAGATCAAGGACGATACATAAAAATGCTACAAAGTTAAGGAAAAGAAACGTAGCTTTTGGCTTCTTCCCCATGGCGACCTTGGAGGCAGCAAAAAATCCAGTAAGCTCTTGATACAGTATGACTTTTAGGCAGGGCTACAAGTGCTTCCAGGGAGGACTTCTACCCAACGGCCGGACGGAACAGATGATATAAAACATATCTTCGGGGTGACGGCAGTGTGCTAAAATTAGATTGTGGTGCTGGTTACACTGCTCTGTACATTTTCTGAACATCCTTGAAGCAGATCAATTTTATGATGTGTAAATTACACCTCAGTAAAGCTGGTAGCGTGCACAGTCATGCTCCCCGTACCCCATGCTTGTCCGTTATATAGAGGGGCCTTACCCGCTGCCCACTGTCCCCGTTTCACCAGGAAGGGAACGTAGTCATGGGGAGTGGGGGGTACCGTCTGGGTACTTCAGTTTTAGAACTGGGAAGCGTTCTCATCCAGACACGGTGACCTCATCAGAGGCGACTCCCTAAGTGGTCCAGCGAGTCTCAGCTCGACTTCTGGGCACCCATGATTCAGAGTTCCCCATAGTCGGGGCCATTGAAACGATGCCAGCAGATGACAGTTTGCTTGGCGGCCAGCCGCCTTCACTTGCTGGCCGCCGGACTGGGCAGCCCTTGAGGAGAGTTGGAGGGTGGGCCCTGGCTGCCCCACGCCCTGCAGTCACTCACCGCCCCCATTTCCACACAGCCAGGTGTCAGCCCGAGCGAGAAGCAGCCGCTGGGTCAGCAGATAGGAACTCAGTGAAGCAGCCTGGCCTCAGCTTTCCCGAGACACCGCCTGCAAATAGCTCGGAGCCCTGCCTTTTGTCCCACAGCCGTTCGTCGCCTCGTTCCTTTCCATTCTGTCACTGGCCCCTGCTGCAGTCAGGGCATGTCCACCGGGGGCGGTTATTACTGGGGAGGCATTCAGGCCAGTGATGGGGTGGAGGGCAGCTGTCCCCGCCGGGTTCTGACTCCACGAGAAGTTCATATGGAACAGCCTCGCCGAGCCATCCGCTCAGATCAGACTTGGACAGCTGCCAAGTGTCTCCTAGATCAATGGCATTAAATCAAACGCTTATAATAACTCAGAGCTAGAAGGGGCCCTAGGGATGATTTCTCTCTGCCCCATTTCCTGTATTGGCAGAATGAGATTCAGAGGCCCTATGACCCACCCGAGGACACCTACCACCTTAGTGTCCAGACTGAGACATGCTCCCACACGTCTTGATAGCTCCCAGGGGATGGCTGATGCGTTATATCAGGCCCGATGCCCCTCATAGCTCCCAGGGGATGGCTGATGGGTTATATCAAGCCCAATGCCCCCTCATAGCTCCCAGGGGATGGCTGATGCGTTATATCAGGCCCAATGCCCCCTCCTTACTATATTTAAATGTTTCAGTGAGGCTGCTCTTACCATCCTGTTGTTTCATATCTGACTGTTGGGTGACTAGATCATTTACACATTCAAAATAAAAACCGACCTGGCAATTTAGGACGTGAATGACTGTGACTCACAGTGGAATTAAAGCTTCATCGAGAATGGAATTAGTTAGATCACAGTATATTGGCCCAAGTGGTCATTGAGTTGTCCACTTGATTTTCATGTTTCTTACGTATTTACCTAGTTGGTTTCCAGTGTTTACAAATAACTTTTTAAAAAATGTCTAAAGGACCAGCAGAGTGGCACGATGGTTAAGAGCTGGCTTGGGACGCCAGCGGCCCAGGTTCGGATCCCACATCTGAGGGCCAGTGACACTACCCTTAAAAAAAAAAAAGTTTAAAGTGTCTGGCACATAAGTAACAGTTTGAAATGTTGGTTATTATTTTACAACATGAGTCACTCATTTGAAAAGCAGCCCACGGTGGCTTTGGGACGCTGCCCTCTCAGAGGGTTACTCCGCGCGGGAGGCTTAGAGCCTCGATGAGCCAGGGTGGGGCTTGTACATCCCTGTAACAACAAAAAAATGTATTCTTGTGCACAGACCTGTGTAGGAACTACTATTTTAGGGCATAGCCATCAAAACTAGTTTTTGAAATCACAATTACATAATAAGAGGTTACAGTGATTTGGGTTCAGTTGTTTTTTTTTGTTTTGTTTGTGTTTTTTTTTGAGGGCAGTGTCACTGGCCCTCACATGTGGCACCCGAACCAGGACACTGGCCTCCCAAGCCAGCACTTAACCACCGCGCCACTCGGCCGGCCCTGGGTTCAGTTTTTGAGAAGACTCTCAGCATCACTTACATTTTTTTTTGTAATTGGGTAACAGTGTGTTTTTCTCAGGACCTGTCAGCTCAAGTCAAGTCATTGTTTTCAATCTAGTTGTGGAGGGCGCAGCTCAGCTCCAAGTCCAGTCGCTGTTTTCAGTCTAGTTGCAGGGGTGGGGCACAGCCCACCATCCCATGTGGGAGTTGAACCAGCAACCTTGTTAAGAGCATGCGCTCCCACCAACTGAGCCCTCCAGCCGCCCACCAGCAGCTCTGCGGCAGCTCAGCTCAAGTCGCTGTCTTCGGTCTGGTTGTGGAGGGCGCAGCCTGCTGGCCCATGTGGGAATCGAACTGCTAAAACCTTGTTTGTTCAGAGCACCTGCTCTAACCAACTGAACCACCTGGCCGCACCCCCCCACACACACACACTCACGTTTTAATGGAGAGGATTTGTATGTTTAAAAGGAAGATGGACTTTACAGTTTTCCTAAGAAACGGAACTCGTGGTGGTGACCGAGATAACTAATATCTGCACGCCTGCAGCTAAACAACGTTCCCGCTGATTCCTAAGTTACCTGCAAATCCACCTTCTCTGCCCAGTGAGAGCCGGGGGCAGGCTGGCCGGACCCACTCAGTGGGGACCGAGCCGCTTGCTGGTGCCATGTATTATGTTCACATACACAGTCCCTCTTTTGAACTGCAGAGTATGATTTAACCAAAACAGCCCTGTGTATTCCCTATAGCAAACAACACAGCAGCCGGTGTTGATTGAAACCCAGTCATATGAACAAAAGAAAAAATATCCAAACCCTCGATGGAAATAGTAAAAGACAAACTAAGAAAAGACTGTTTTTATTCCCTCATCAAATTGCTGTTGAAGCAGATTCATAATTCCACACACGGGGCAGGCATCTCTTTCTGGTCTCTTCTCGTTTTCTGAAATGAAAGGTACTGGTTACCAGTCTGACCTGGATTCACACAACAAACTGGCAGTTTTGTTATTGAGGTTGCTTCTGTTTTATTTCATTTTGGTTTTGACCCTGACTCCCTGGGCCTGCCACCTGTGTGTAAGGGGTAGAGGAGATCTACCTGGCAGGAATTCCCTACGTAGCCTTAACAAAAAAGAACTGATTTTTGGTGGCAATTTGTCTTGTGTGTTAAAAAAAAAACACTAGATAAATTAAAACTAAATGAAAGCTGCTGAAGCAAATCAGTGCTGCCTGTGTGATTCCCGTTTGGTTATTTGCAGGCTTCTTTTTATGCAAGTAAGGGTTAGAGCAAGAAAAATGAAAGAAAAGGTAACAGCAGCGATCCAGGGCCGACATGAGGTGTGGGTTTTGAGATATTTGACTAGGTTTCCTCAAATTACATGTATGTGTTTTTTCTTTCTTTGCTAAGTTGAGACATATGGTTTATTATATCTATTGAAATACCTTCTGAGGTCAGGAAATCAACTAGTATTTACTGAGCGGCTATGTGTGTGAGACTTTGGCTAGACTTTGAAAGCATTGGTTCTTGGCTGTGGACCCCAGGCTTCTCGGTCCCCGTGCCAGGAGGCCCGCTTGCGCCCCCGTGCTGTCCAGGACAGAGGAGCAGGTTTCTGATGCCCCCGCCCCAATCCCATACATGCATGGTTGCTTAGACATAAATCGTGCATGCACCACCACCACAAAAAGTAATTCACCCTACAGTACAAAAGCAGAAACTAAAAATGGAGGAGGACACTAGAAGAGCATGCATTGCACTTTGGAGAAGAGAATAATAGAATAAATAAAATAAAAATACATACGCCTTGTACCTGCGCATGTGTTCACGTTTTAAGCATCTGTAGATGCTATTGTGATTGATGAGACAGGCAAAGGAGATTGAGCATTTGCAGAGGAGGAGTGTCCAAAGAAAACCAAAATAAATGGAACAAAAGGAATATTTCAAAAATTAATAGAATATTCCAGAAGGAAATGAACCACGGCCACGTGTATCTGGGACCCCCTGCAGGGCCGTGAGGTCCCAGACAGAAGTCCCTGAAGTGGCCGGGCCATTCTTGGGACCCCGTGACTCTCCAGTCTGAAGGAGGGTCGGCTTCCCTCGCTGCTGCTAGTTCTGGGGGCCTCAGTGGCCGGGGACACAACACGGAGGTTGGACCATGAGCCCAGCTTGTACAGAGGCCGCCACGCTCTCGGCCTCCTGTCCTCCTCAGAGAACAGGGTCCCTGAACTCCCTGGTGGCATTTGTCCCCCAAAGTCCTGCAGCTGGTGGGGCTGCCTCCCTGCTTTCCTGTCTCTGTCGGGGTCTGAGTTACATCCAGGACTTGGCTGTCACTTGCTTTTCTTTGCCCCTTTGTCTTGCTCTCCGTCCTGGGCCACCTGGGGTCCCTGCCCACGGTGTGTGGCTTGATGGCCGGCTTTCTCCTCACTGTGGACCCTCTCGGGCAGAAGCAGAAGGGTGATGAAGGGACCTATGGCCTGGTCACCATCGATGGAATTATAAAGTGAAGCAACATTGGTTATAGAGATGTCCAAGTGCACATTCCAGGAGGAAGGTTGGGTGCCGGGGGCAGCTTACGGCGATGAGCACACGGCAGCGAGCTGTGCCCGGGGACGGCTCCGGAAAGAAAGATGGAGGCAATTTTCTGTTTTCTGAAATCCAGTGCAAAGGCTCTCATGACCCCGGTGCCTTCGCATCCCCAGAATAAAGGTCACCGAGATCCCTTTGGACAAAATGTGGAATCTGCCTGAAGACCACGTGCCTGGGGTGACATAGGACAGCGCATTTATATTTGTTTCCTGAGACGGTCATAATACATTGCCACACACTGGGTGTCTTCAAACAGCAGAAAGTTGCTCTCTCACAAGTCTGGAGGCCAGAAGTCCAAAGTCAAGGTGTCGGCCGGGGCGGTTTTCGGGGGGCGCTGAGGAAGGCTGTTCCTTGCCCCAAACCTTGGGTGTCTTCACACAGCGTTCTCCATGTGTCTGTATCTCCGGGCCCAAATTTCTCTCTTCTTATGAGGACACCGATCATTGGCGAAGGGCCCACCCTCACCCCTCGTGACCTCATCTTAGCATCCGTAAAGAGCTCACTTCCAAACAAGGTCACACACACAGGTTCTGGGTGACCTGCAGTTTTGGAGGACGGTATTCCACCCGGTGTAGGGACCAAAGCATCACATATAGGATTTTATTTTCAGGCTGAAATGTGTGGTGTGCCATGCGCTCTTAAGCCCTTAGACAAGAAAAGAAAAGCCTTTTTTTTTTCAGGTCCGATGACTGAATGTATCCTTCCCCTTTCCCTTGGGGTTTGAAGATGTATAAAGATATGCCATAAACTGAGCTGAAATACTTGTTGGTTCTGCAGCGAAACCCGTTAATAATACCTTATAACTGGGCCGGTTTTATGCTCCCATCCCCCATCTGGCTATTTATAGTGAGACCTATTTTCTGTGAATTGGTTAACGTTAACAACTGGAGCTGGTTTGATTAAAACAACCCGAGGTAGTGGTTTTAATGATAAAGATCGTGGCTGTTCTGGGCGACGGGGAGGGAAGGAAGTGTCCGGTCTGACTCAGGCTTCCCTCCGATGGCGAGGCCTGGGGAGCATGGTGCCATGTCCAGGTACCGCTTCTGGAGACCTGGGAGCTAGTGGGCTGGCATGGCAGCGGGGAGGCAAGGGGAGAGTTAAAGTGGAAGTGGTGTGTTAGAAGCAGCTGAGGGCTGCCCGGATGGAAAGGTCTAGCGAACATTCCGACACGTTGGCCTGGACCATTGGGGATGGCGGGGAGCCATCCAAGTTGGGGGATGTTTGAAGCCATCTGGGCCCATGAGCACCCAAGGAGATCGGACAGCAGGGTTCTAGGGATGGATGAAGAAGGTGAGCCGAAGAGGTTCACCTGGCCCGTGCCAGGGCCAGGGGAGAGTCACCGGGCCGGGGAGGAAAACCAGCAGTGTCGAGTGCTGCAGAAAGACCCAAAGGGGTACGCGTGGGGAACGTCACTGGAACCTTGCGGTAGGAGGTCCCTGGTGGCCTCAGCCTGGGCAGTTTCAGTGACGTTGTGGAGGCGGAAGAACCACGGTAGACTGAAAGTGCAGGTCTGGGAATGGGGCCCCAGATCTGGGGTTGGGTCCGTGACCGACACCCGTGGCTTTGTCTTCTGCATGGCGCGCCTGCTGCCTGGCCTGCCCGGCTCTGCGGCGTGCTGCTGTGCCGTCCTCGGTCCTTCTGCCCGTTTCCAGGTGCAGTTTCAATGGTTCCCCGAGCTCACACAGCACCTTGGCTTCCAGACCTGCTGGCTGCTTCGGGCAGCGCCTCCTGCACCTCCTGTCACTCCCTAGACCTCCTGGCAAAGCCAGGATCACTTCCAGGTGAGAAGCTGTTCTAGGACCTGAAACCCTTGCGAAGAGTCATGGCGGGAATTTCCTAAGGGTTGCCTTCCAGGCCTTTTACTCTGATCTTCTTATCAATGCTGTGAAATAGGTGGGGCCAGCGAGAAAGCAAACAGACCGAGAGGTCGCAGGCTGGAAAGTGGGGGAGCCAGCGTGGGCACCTTCCACTGTAGGGGCGGGCGTCCAGGGGACAGGGGCCTGGAGGGGACGCGGTGTTCTGATGCGTGAAGGTCACCTTGTGAAGAAACACGTGATAGTCTGTACAAGGCAGAGGCTCCAAGGAGGCAGGGCTTCATTCTATACAAAGGAACTTCCCAGAAAGCAATGCTGCTCGGAAATGGATGTCCTCTTGCCAGTGGAAGGGCCTCCGGAAGTGTGTTTTTGCTGCCTTCTCTGAAATGCTCTGTTGAATTTTAAAATTTTGAGCAAATACCATTTTATAACATACTCATCCTAACAGTATCCAACGGCTGCACTGTATTCTATCTGCGTTTACCACAAACTATTTACGTGAGCTCGTTTGCCTCTGCTGTAAGGACTATGGAAACGGGCAGCCGTGGTTAGCCATCTTTGCACGCGTCTGTGACTGTCACTGGATGGGGCATTGCTAGGCTCAGAGGCTGTTCGGAGCGTGCTGCTTTTCATGCGTCCTTCATTAGGCTTTCCGTCACTTTGCAGAATTTCATGACAGCTGAAAATTTCCATTCCTAAACCTAAGCGTAGGATTTTCCCTGGAAGCTAGGAAGTGACTTCAGGTTTATCATCTGCCCAGGGCACTGCACTGACTCTGAAAGGTTTTTAGGTTTCTCAAATATCTTAACAGATACTTAGGATTTTAATGATTCATGAAACATTTAACTAAGTGTCTTCCTCATTGTTAAATAATCCAGCCTTTCTTGTTGTGGAATAGACTATTTACTTATGCTTTTTGAAGCTGACGAAACTAAAGTCTAAGGGTTTCCATATAAATGCTAAGGTAAAATGCAATAGTAATTTAGTTTTAAAAAAGAAAGAAAAGCTAATTTTCTTATTTACTGGAGTAAATCCCCTGATGTTTGTATATTTTAAAATAACTTTAACAGCCTGCAATTTTGAACAAATCATTTATCAATGAAGTCATCTGTAATCTCCAAACCCTCGGGATCCCGACACCTCTCATGGGTTTTAATTACAGGGCTGGAATCCACACAGTCACGTAAGACTGAGTTGGTTCCCAGGGGTAGCTAGCTACAAGCCAGCATATCTTAATCTGATGCCTTATTTGTTATCGGCGCAATATTTAAGGTTGGGATTTTATCTGTGTAACTCATTTGATGCCATTAAACTTTCATGCCGAGAGGCATTACAAAAATAAAACAAATATGTGCGCTTTGTCACTTTGTTAGTGTTAAGATCGGACGCGTGAGGCAGTGATGTTGTGTGTTTGTGGAGGGCGCTTGTTAAACATTTCTCAGCCACAGAGCTGGCTCTCAGAGCAGATACAAACCCTGCGCCCTGGAGCGGGTGAGCATTCTTCCTTATGCTGGGAAGGACCTCAGACTGCAGCCTGGTCCAGGGTCCTTTGGGGCAGGGCCTTCCTCTTGGGCTTGATTTGCAGGACTGCCTCTGCCAATCTTTGGATGTAAATGCTGGGAGAGAGTTTCCGTGGCAATGCCCATCCTGCTCCAGGGACCCCTTACCCCATGTGTCTTCAGTTCAAAACACCCAGGCTCCCACAGCCCCCCGTGGAGGTGGCCCAGGGCCCCGGCCACAGTGCCGACCAGCCACATGACTCGGGGCAGGTCAGTTTGCCTTTTCGTGCCTCAGCGTCCTTAGTGTGAAAAACGGCTCTGATTCATAGCTTGTTGAAAGAATTAAATATGAGAGATTAGGCATGGCGCTGGGTACAGAGCCTGGCACATGGCAAGCTCTGTACTCCCCTAAATGGGGCACCTTGCTGGTCTGCAGGGTGCATGGACCCGCCTTATGAAGCCCTGCCAGCATTGCATCACCATATTCTTGCTTTTAGACTTCTTTGGGTTTTTTTTCAGGGCAGTGTCACTCATATGTGAGACCCAAACCGGGGGCCGCTGGCGTCCCAAGCCAGCGCTTAACCACCGCGCCACTCGGCCGGCCCTAGACTTCTTTTTAAATTGCTAGGCAGTCCCTACTGATGGGTATCTTATTCTTCTTGGCCCTCCTCTCAAGCACTGGGATTTTTATCTCTGCCTGGGAGGTGGGACATGGAGGAGGGTACAAGGATGGATGGGGGCCACGGGGAAGGCCAAGCCCTGGGTCATGCTGCAGAGGCCCCCCGGGGAAGGGAAGACATCTTCTTACATCATAAATTAGAGCACGTTTTCATCCTTTCACCCAGCGTTCTCTGTTGTGTGTGGCACCTATGGCACCCACCTAGGACACTGAAATGAGACAACCCAGGCAGGTGCCGTGTTGCTGACACCAGCCTGGCCGGTGTCCCCACCTGGCTTCCTGACACCATCCGCCCCGCTGCCTGTCCTGCAGTGTGTTCCCTTAGGTGGTGCTTTCTGCCCCCTGTCATATCCGCAGACCATTGTCAGTGCAGTTCCAGCTACACTCATGCTTTAACTCACCTCACGTCCCCATGTCCTGCCCGGACCCCCCACCACTGCGCACCTTCTTCCCCAGCCAGCCCACTGCCCCTGCTGGGTCTCCTGCCCCGCTCCTCGGAGCCGCCGGAGCCGGAACCCGCCGCCCACCTCTGTGGAATGGCCAGCACTTGGCCGAGGCCCTGTCCCCCTGTGGTGGCCTCGGCAGCCTCCCGTCTGCTTCCAAGTCTGACCCCCCCGCAAATTTGTCTTCGTCCTGGTGTCCCTAGAAATCACAAACCTCATGCCACGACTCCCTCTTTACCATTGTTAGTGACTCCCTGTAGATTCCAGGGTACATTTAAAAGTTTCACGATAGCGCCAGAGCTCTTAGCGCCTCTCTCCCCGACCCCATCGCCTGTCTCTCTCCCACAGCCCCATGCACGCCAACATCACTTTCCACCCTGTCCACCCTTCCAGACTCAGTGCCCGCTTCCTCCGGGAAGCCTCCCTCACTTCCCCAGAATGGGATAGGAGCACTCGCACTCACTGCGTGTCATCTTGGCAGCATTTAGCCTCACGTTTGGCTTACAAGATTTTTTGTTGAATAAATTAAGAAATCACCAACAACGGTAATTATTGGTGGTAAAAGGAAATCTTTATTGCATTGACTGTAATACGTGTTTCTTATAGAAAATAATAAGGAAAATTCAGACAACAAAAAGTGAAAACATTAACCCGGACTGTGACCAAGCTTAAGGCCTCTTCATGTTTTGTTTGATTCCCTTCCCTTGTCTTACTTATGGACGTGTTTAAACATAGCCTCAATTGTGTATTTGAAAAACACTGCACTTTTAATTATCTTTTTTAAGGAAAGACATAAGTACAATCCTTGTATCAAATACTTTGAAAAACGTTTGAATGGCCACAGAACATGGCCCTGGGGATATCCCACCGTGTCTTGGTTTCCTGTTGTGGGACACAGGTTGTCTGCAGGTTTTGTGATTGTTTGCAGTTGTGAATAACGTTGCAGTGAACATCTTCAAGAGTGAATCATTCTTATCGGAGTCTAAGAAGTGCAGATATTAATGTAAAATGTGCACATCTGTGTGGGGCTCCTGCTACGCGGGTCCAGTTTGCTTTCCTGAGAGGCTGTCAGTTCACTCTCGCCTGTGTTGTCTGGAAGCGTCTGTCTCACCGCAGGAAGAAGGGCTGTGATTTTTCTCAGCCGCTGTAAATCTGATAGCAAAAACTGCTAGCTCTTTGATTCTTCTTTTTTTGAAGTTCTTTTTCAAATTGTCAAAACACGTCTTGTTAGTGTTTACTTTTTAGTGATTTGTAGGTTACGTGTTAATCCTTTCACAGGTTTTTTTTCTCGGCTGAGACTTAAGAGTTGAACATCCTCCTTGTTAGCCAGAAACAAAGATGCCCATGCAGGTGCCTGATGACCCTAAAACAGGCTCTGTGCTGGGTTTTATCCTATAAGATGTTGGAGCCGTCACAGTGTGTGGAGCAGATGAAGGAGAGCTGAGAGCTGGAGGAAAACACTGACTCCACCTTGGGAAACACACGCTCCTTGCTTTAAAAAGCAATGTGATCAGGCCGGTCGAGTGGCTCGTTGGTTGGGAGCTAAAATGGGATGCCAGCTCTGAGCAGCGGGGCCCCGGTTCGGATCCCCCATATGAGGACCCAGCGACACTGCCCTCTACAGCTAACAACAGCTCCACCTGGAGCTGGGCTGCTGTGAGTCCCCGGGGACGGCATAGCTGCAGCCCCTGCTGCAGTGGGCTGCCATAGGCTACAGTGAGTGGCCGGCAGCAAGCGTGAGCTGCCAAAAGCCGCTGTGAGTGACCGTCCAGAGGCTGGCGAGCGAATGCCTCGCCCTAGAAAGAACACAGTGGTGATACCAACATGGGCCAGTGAAGCAACATCCTCCACAACTAGACTGAAGAACAAAAAGACAGCAACTTGTCTGTTCCCCTCCCCCAATTCCCCAATAAAATCTTTAAAAAAACAAAACAAAACGTGATCTCGTTAAACACGGACAGGCTGTTCCATCACACCGTTCCCTAGGAAATAGTTGCTGGCAAGCAGGAGGCAAGCAGGTCCCTTCACTTCCGCCCCCATGTGAGATGTATTCCCTTGCTTTGCACATCTCTGCCCAGACTATCAGCTTGAGTCGCCTCCTGGCAGAAGATCAGGGAGAGTCTGAGCAAATCCGAATAGTAGACATCAAATCATTTAATGCAAACCAGCTGGGAGGAGGAGGTTTTCCTGTGTTCTTGGACATTTGACAAATGGTGGTAGATGGTTATAATTCCAACAGGGAAAAAGTAATGCATGCTCTAAGGATTGTGTGCCGATTGTGTTTTTCATGGAGAGGAAACAGCCTGAAATGTTACAAATAAAAGCTATTTGCCATGCACCTGGCCAGGTGGAAAGTGGTATTATTGAAAAAGAGGCGGTGTTGTTTTAGGAAGTCTGAGCCCCAACACCTCAGTGCATCTGCTTGGTTGTGTGGCCTTGGGCAGGTCACTTGTCAAGACTGGAATAATGACATCTGCTGGGAGCAGCGAGGAGCCAGAGTGGGTTTGGAGGCCCCTTCCCCTGTGCTTTTAAGAAAGAGGAAAAGCAAGTGTTGGACGGAGGCCAGGGATGGGGCAAGAAAGAGTCAGGGCACCGAGAGTCCAGCGTCTGGGCTCCAGCTCCGGCCGCACGTTCGTGAGCCTCTGTCAACTTGAGGACCTTACTCAACCCCGCGCGTCAGTTTCCACAGTGGAACCACAGGAACCCTAAGAGAGACTGTCCAGGGCTGTCAGGGCTTAAATGAGATAAAAGACAGGAAGTGTCAGCACAGCAGTGCACACGGCCAGCGGGCAGGGGCCCTGGTGAGGTTTCTGTAACCATGCCCAGGGCACCGCGTGCCTGGGTCCGCAGCGGGCTCCATGCCCATGAGCGGCAGGACCTTGGCAAGCCCTCGCCCCGGCTGTGCCTCGGTTTCCTCATCCTGACTTGGAGAGAGTGATCTTTTCTCTCCTGGGGCTGTGGTGAGAGGTAAGCAGATGAAGCCTGTTGGGCGTTTCAGTAGCATCTGGCCCTTACTGTGAGCTCCTGCTGTTGTCATCAGTCTCAGGTGGAAGTGCTTCTGTTGCGGGCCCAGCAGGGCGGGGCGCACAGCACGCAGGGCTGCTAACAGCTGTGGAAGGCGGCCCGGGTCCCACCCCAAAGGCTCCATCCACCCCCTTGTTTCATCTGAAAAGACCTACAGTGTCTTCACATGGTACATGGGAGAGCCAGCTGCAAAAAGGGTCCAGGGATTCGCACTAAGGGAGCCCCTTCTGGTTCGTGTGGCAGTTTTGCTGGAACGCCAGAGGTTCCCACTGCAAGTGCTGCCCATCTGCACGTGGGCTGTGGCCCCAGGTGACAGCCTGCACTGCACACATAGCCCGCCCGTGCTTGTGCGTGGTTACACGCTGCCCCGGGTGTGCGCATCCGAGAGCCAGAGGCTTTTCAAGTCTCTTCAGGCTTTGAAACCCGGACTCCAACCTATGCCTGCAAATCGGGGCACAGCCTGTGGTCCCATGAACGCGGGTTTGTTGGCCACATGTCAGGAACCCAGGACAGCACAGAACAGATTGTCTCTCGCCGGCTTACAGGGGCCGTTGGACACTTGAGTCGGACACTTTCCAGGCGCAGGTGAACCATCGCAATGACAGAATGGGTGTTGAGTCTCCCGTATTCTAGCAACAATTAAAGGGAAGTGGGGCAGGAGGCACTGGGGCAGAGGGAGCGAGGGCTTTGCGGAGCTCAGCTCAGGGCCTGCTCAGGGCAAGCTGCCCACGGGCTGGGCCCACACCCGCCCCTTAGTCTAGTCACCACTGCCTTTACATGTGTGTGTGCATGCGCGTATGTGTGCACACATGTGTGTATGTGTGTGCACGCATATGTGTGTACGTGCATATGTATGTGTGCATGTGTGTGCGTGTTTTCCTTTTCAGATATCTTAGACAACCTCTCTAAATGTTATTTAAGTCGTGTGACTCAAGTTAGCAACACATTTCTGAATGTTCTTTCTCACTGTTCATGAGTTCCTTTTCCTCATTTTGATTTTTGTATCTTTTTCTAAATGATACAAATGACATTGTGTTAAGTCCTCACCGTTTGCAGAATTCTCTGAAAGCACACAACCAGCCACCTCAGCCTTGGCACCTGTGGTCACTGACGGACCCACAGAGAAGGGGTCGGCGCCCTCAACGACATGCTCTGATCGTGACTTTTTAAATCCAGCAGACAATGTTGAGCTTTCTAAAATGGAGGTGCAAAGTGTGGTTCTGGTGCAAGAAGGGAAACTTTTGTGTTCAATGAAAATTTAATATTTGAAAATTTTTAAAAATTATGTGTAAATAAAATGTCAGAATTCTTAGGTATCCATTGGGATCATATTACTTGTTCGGAGTGGAGAGCACTCCCTGCACCCCTAAAACACAAATTTCACCTTGCCCTTATTAACATGTTGACCTCAGTTTGTTTTAAATTTCATTTATTATTCTGGTTATTCTAAGAGAATAATTACTTTATCATATATTGAAATAAGATCTTACAAATATCTAAAAAAGGATGACATGTATTTTAGAATATTTCCCATAACTGGAAGCTCGAAACAAAACCTCTCAGTGTGGTTCACCTTCTATTTTCACGTATTGCTGTTGATAAGCCACAAAATACAGACTTTCAGTGTCTTTGGTGAATAGTTGCAGGTTTTCCACTCTTCATAGAGCACGGTGAAATCCTTTTGCAACGCGGTGGAAGTGTTCACATTTATTTTAGTTTAAAGTGGAGTGTGTTCGCAATAGGAGACATAAGGAATGATCTTGTCTCTATAGTAAATTGTGACATCGATTAGGTGGTAAACTAAGTTCTTTAGCAGAAGGTTGGACCCTCTTTTGTTACAAACACTGTTAAGTGTTTATAAGTTGTTTTAGTGACGGAAAGAAACGTTGGGATTCGTCTTGAAGTCACCGCCAGGGGGCGCAACAGGCCCGCTGTCCCGGGTCCCTGAGATGCTGGATCTACGCGGGGAGAGCCGGGTGGCAGAACACGGGCCACGTCCGGGAGAGCCTGGTAGGCCCCTCGGGGGCGCTGGGACTGTACCCCGTTATCAGAGGGAGCCTTCCAAAGGTCTCGCACAGAGGCCTTCCCGGCTCTCTCCCCGGCCTCTCATCTCCCCAGGGGACACAGCTGCTTCCCATCTGCGTCCCCTGCACCTGGCCCGGTGTGGCGGTTTTTCTGTTTAATGCCCTGGCACTTACCCTAGTTACAGCTACTTACATATTCGTGCAGCTATTTCACCTCAGTCTCCCCTCTGGAAGGTATGATCACCCCTTGTTCAGCGTCACATCCCCAGCTGGTATGGCATCTGATACGTGGCAGGCCCCCAATCCATACCTGTGGAATGAATGAATGAATGAATGAATGAATGAATGAATGAGATTACACTGGCAGCAATGTGGAGGGGGGATTGCAGGGATGATCCTAATCAATCTGAGGAGACACTGAGGCCTGATGGAAGGCAGTGGCCGTGGGAGTGCATTGAAGTGGTACTAAGGGAGGAAGCCGACTTGGTGATGAAGTGGCAAGTGAGGGGAGGGCCTTGACTTGGAGAAGGGCCCACCCACTGGCCCGAGTGGGAAGTGAGGCGAGGGCCTTGACTTGGAGAAGGGCCCACCCACTGGCACGAGTGGGAAGTGAGGCGAGGGCCTTGACTTGGAGAAGGGCCCACACACTGTCACGTGTGGGAAGTGAGGTGAGGGAGGGCCTTGACTTGGAGAAAGGCCCACGTGTTAGCATGTGTGGGCGCTGACTGATACCAAGGCTCTGGGCTGTGCCCCCGGCAGGTATTATCTCACTTAGTCCTTGCGACACATTGAGCTCCTTACTGGGATCACCTCTCCTCTACAGATGCAGGGACTGAGGCACAGACATGTTAAGTAGAGCCTTCTTCGGAGGCGCTGGTGGGTCAGCCCCCACGAGAGAGAAAATGCAGGGGAAAGACTCCGGGGACCACAGAAGTTGTGTTTGGATGTGTGAAGTTGAGCTGCCCTTGGGTCCTCCAGGTGGAGCTGTCCAGCTGGCCGGTGGGCTGAGGCCTGGAGAAGTCACCATTAGAAATATGCATCATGGAGGTCATGGCGGAAGTGGCTGGGCTGCCGGCCCAGGGTGGCAGCAGCGTCTCAGGAAAGAGCCCCGAAGGCCACCCAGGAACCCTAGAACACCCCCACGCCATGCCCACCACGAGTGTGGGGCGAGGATGTAAGTGAGGTGGACGTGAGGCAAGGATGTTAAGATGTGTATTCTCTTTATTTTCTGGGGCATTCAGAAACCGGTACAAGATGATCCATAAAATGAAAAAAAATTACTGTTTACTACTTGTAGGAGTGGTTGATATCATCAGTTAAATGAGAGCTATGTACAAAGATGTGAATTTGCATTATTATTCTCTCAAAGCATAAAAAAAAACTATCGATCTTGTGATTTTTTTTAAAGCAAAACAAAATTAAGGAAGACAAAGAGCTGTATTTGACATCTTGAAAGACCCAGGAGAATTCTTAACCTTGGGTCCTCGAATCCCCCAAGGGCCTTGGTTAGATTTCAAGAGGTCCCTGAAACTGGATAGGAAAAAAGAGCAGAATTATCACCAATTAGGAATGTCAGCCACAGCCTTTGGCAGTGTGACTTTGCTGCGGGTGGAAATCCCAGATAGTTTCATGTCACTTCACAGTGGTTGCAGAGAGCTGGGGACACGCATGTCACCGTGGGCACTCAGGTAGGTGTGAGCTTGTCCATGAGGCGCCCATAAGGAGGCGCCTGCACGTGCCGATGAGGCGGTGCCTCTCCCAGCCGCCTCCTTCCTGGGCAGGGCCGCCCGCCGGCGCGGGAGGCAGGGGACCAGCCTGCTGCGCCCTGTCTGCTTCCTGTTTCTGGGACCATCACCGCGGTAACGGCTTTCCACCCAGCAGCTGCGGTTGGTGATGTTTCTGGTGTTTTCCACGCACTGGGAAACCACCCGTCATGGGGCCCTGGCACAGAGCTCAGAGGTCTGGGTCCCCGCCCCAGCCTCCTGTCCCCTGCCCCAGCCGGTCCCGGACTTGCTACGTCTGTGTTACCTGAGTCCCCTTTGCCTCCTCAGCCATCCAGCACCTCGTTAGTGGGTCCCCTGTGTGAAATCAGGTCTGTTAGTGTAAGTGGTGCAATTTCCTTTTTTCCTGTTGGGTCTCTCTGATTGGTACACTATATCACGATTTGATAATTAATGTGTTTCAAAATAATCCATTTCCTTTGTTATCTATATACTTTCTTTTAAGCATTTAAAAATATTATTTGGAGAATGGCCGCAGGCTTCACCAGCCTGGGGATGGGGTGGGGATCCATTCTGCAAAGACAGGAAAGAGCTGACAGTGGTAGCAACCCCGCTTAACTGCTGTTTCCTCGGTCAGCTGCCGAAGCCTAGGTACACGCACGTGAAGGTTCCTCAGCTGCCAAAGCCTAGGTACACGCATGTGAAGGTTTCTCTTTCCATTCTTCTTTCCTTTTTTTCAAATAAACTTACGAAGGAAAATGAATTTTGTGTTATTTTTCACCCTTTAAAAGTAGTACATGTTCATCGAAAAAACATCAGAAAGTGGAAATAAAAATGGTTTTATCTATAACCTCATTATGACATAAGGAGAGCGATGGCTCCATTTTGATGTATTTCCTTAGAATCTTTGTTGTTATTTTTTCATGGATATTGGGGTGGGGGTGTCTACACATGCCTGTTCACATGCACTCAACACGGTCACAAGCATTTTGCATTCTATTATAATTCATACTTTTCATAAACACCATCGTCACAGCTGGACAGCGTGCCATAAAGTCAATAACCCAAGGTTGATGGCTATTTCCTTATGATGTAAATATTTTAACAAAATTATTTTTTATTGTGGTCAAACATGCATAACGTAAGATCTAGCATTTAACCATTTCTAGGTGTCCAGTTCCGTGACATTAAGTATAGTCACACGGTTGAGCCACCATCCCCACCGTCCATCTCAGAACTGTTTCCTCTTCCCAAATTGAAACTCTGTCCCCATTAAACAACAAGGCCCCATTCCCTTCCCTAAACACACACGCTCACATGAGTACACACACACACATATGCGCTCACACGCATGCAGGCGCACGCGCACACACACACGCACATACACACATACACACATCCGGCCCTTGGCAATCACCGCTCTGCTTTCTGGCTCCATGAATTTGATTAACATAAATTTTTACTATTATATGTTGCTTTTCCAATAAAAGTTCATGGTAAAATGACTTAAATGTATACAGTAATACCTTAGTTTGCGAGCATAATTCGTTCTGGAAACAAACTACTCATATTGCAAGACAGCGCTTGTTTACCACATTAAAATGTATCAGAAATGTTTGCTCGTCTTGCAGAACACTCCCAAACCAAGTTACTCGCAATCCAAGGTTTTACTGTATATTTAATGCAAGTAGTGTTTTCCTGATGCTTGCCTGTCTTCCTTTCCTTTTTTTTCAAATTAAATTAGCACCTGTTGATATAGATTGATCTCCTCATTTTTTTTTGTAATTTTATTTATTTTTACATTTTTTAAATTTATTGTTTTTATTATTAGTTTCAGGTGTACAAAACAATGTACTGTTAGACATTTATACCCCTCACCAAGTGATGCCCCCACCAAGCCGACTACCCCTCTGACACGGTACATAGCTATTATAACACCACTGACTAGATTCCCTGTGCTGTTGGGAATCCTGTGTAGTCGCATCCCGTGACTATATATATATATATTTAAATTACAGTTGACATCCAGTATTATTTTATATTAGTTTCAGGGCCACTCTCCCATCCTTGCCAGTCCTCATTGTCTTCTTTTTTGATATCTGAAAATTCATGTAGGGTCACGATGGCTTAAATCTTTCCACCTGTGTGAATTTCAGGCATAGCTCATGGTAGGGAGATGGTTTTAAAATAGAGATGTGCTCTGGTCTCCTCCTCTGAAGATTTCTTCCCACACAGATTTCCTAAACTTTTCTGTGGCCAATTTCATGAGGGGACTGTTGGAACTCATACCGCCTAACTTCTGTTTTCTGGGAAAAACTCCACACTGACTTTCCTCTTCCTCCTTCTGTGGCATGGCATAAACAAACAAAAAAAAAGTAATTGCGTTTTTAAAAAGATTAGTATTTTTAAAAATTGCGGTAAAATACACGTAACGAAGCTTGCCATCATAACCATTTTTAAGTGTACAATGAAGCGGCATTAAGTACTTGCAGTGTTGTGTGGCCGTCACCCCCATCACCTCCAGTTCTTCCCATCCTCCCAAAGTGACCCTCTATCCCCACTGAACGCTCGCTGCCCATCCCCCTCTCCAGCCTGGGGCACCCTCCATCCCACTTTCTGTCTGTACAAATTTGACAATTCTAGGTATTTCATATGAGTGGAATCATACAATATTTGCCCTTTTGTGTCTGACTTATTTCACTTTCC
This sequence comes from Aselliscus stoliczkanus, assembly GCA_033961575.1. Lineage (NCBI taxonomy): Eukaryota > Metazoa > Chordata > Mammalia > Chiroptera > Hipposideridae > Aselliscus > Aselliscus stoliczkanus. Next base: position 174,734,767 of record CM066731.1, read on the forward strand.
ATAATGTTTTCAAGGTTTCATCCACACTGTGGCCTGTGTGAGAATTTCCTTCTGTTTTTAAGGCCCAATAGCATTCCATTGTATGGGGGAGCCACAGTATTTATCCATTCATCTATCAGTGGACACTGGACTGCTTCCACTTATGAAAGAGTAAATTGGCTTTTGTATTTAATATGAATTATTAGAAATTTTAATGTGGATTCACATTAATAAAATGGGTGCTAAAGCCTCTTTTTGTCACTGTGTTGGTATGAGATACTCGGAAGGCAACATAAAGCCTCCAGCAGGGCCCCTCAGACGTGCTTGCCTGTGGCCACCAGGGGGCAGCCGTTGCAGTCCGACCACCCCTCCCAAGGTTCTCGGCCTAAGCATCCCCTTGTCTTCTTCCAGAGATAAAGATGCTAAAAGATAGAGATGTAGCTAAAAGATACTCTAAATGTAGGACAAATATTTTAAACAATCACAGAATATTAGAGCTCAAAGCTTTGAGTATTTTTGTCTTCTTAGTACTCTTAGTTGCCTTCCCGTGGGCAGGTTATTTCTTGTTTTACAAAAGCCTATGCCATAGCAGAGCCTCTTCACCCAAAAAGGGAAGTTCATGAGCTTCTATTGCCTAACAGCATTCTCTGGAGACACGTCATCTGGCTGGAGAAGTTCAAACCCAGCCATCTAGATGGCAACTCAACCAGGAAGTGCCCGGGAGCCTGGAGCAAAGTAACGGTTGCAAAGTGCAGGCCTCCCACACTAGAAAAGTACCATGGTTACTCCTGCTAGAGCCTCATGACTTAGAAGTCCGAGTAACATTTTGGTTGTATGCATTTAATGAGCTTGTACAGTCCCCTGCAGTGTACCCTGCGCTGTGGAGAGAGAGGGCCAGATAGAACCTGGCGGCTGGAAGGCAGGGAGGGAGGGCGGGTTGGTCTAGGATAAAAGTGAACTGCCCCGTCCTATTGTAAGTGGAACTGGATACATTAGATTTCAGTTGGATGCCTCTTGAACTATTTTGTGAGAATGTGCATGACAGAGACCAAACTTATTCGCTACACTTACAGTTAGCACTTCACTTATTTAAATGCTGATTCCGAATAGTCAGTCATTTGTCCCTTATAAGCCCTAGGAACTAAGTGCCATGATTACTCCTGTTTCACAGATGAGGAAACTGCGGCAGAGAGAGAGGATGTGTAACTTCCCCAACAGCAAGTTTCAGGTGGAGGCCAAGCTTCTGGCCTGAGACCCAGAGCTTACAGTCACCCCCACGGAGGCCTTCCCTCCCCCGCAGAAACCAGTTGTATTCTAACACTGACAAAATCATTCACTTTCTCCGGCTTCAGTACCAATCCTTCCCCAAGTCTCTTTGTCTGCCTATCTTTTATTGGTCACAATGAGATCCTAGCCCATCAGCAAGTGTCTTGTTCTGAGACTCGTAATTGGCTTCCCTTCAGGTGCTTGACAACACAATCTGTGTTCACTTTACAGGCCGTTTGAATGCTATTTAATTTCTAACAAGCCTCAAGTCCCGTCCTGTATTATTAACTCACAAAGCTGCTGTGTCCTTATTATTTCCCTAATTGTAGAGTCTCCAGATTAAGGAGAGAGGGTAGACCGGGGCCTGGAAGGTTTAATGATGGGAGTTCCGATGTTCAGACAGGATAGATGGTCGGCAGTATTAACTACTAAAAAGGAGTGGACACCAGCGGCCCCGGTTCGGTCCCACATATGAGGGCCAGTGACACTGCCCTCAAAAAAAAAAAAAAGGAGTGGATAAAATTGGTAGCTACTTGCAGATTATGTCTGTGTAATCCAAAAGTCAGTCTAAAATGGAGAGTTCAGTGAAATCGTTTATAATGATATAAACAAAAAGCCGTAGGATTCCCATCCCACAATGGTGTTTTTTTTAATATATATAAATAATGGTAAAAAGGTAAGACCCCATTCAAACTATCATTTAGGAATAAAGACATAAGCAGGAACCACTTGAAACAAATATAATTTTGTATGAGTATGTCCACCATAAGTACAAAAATAATTTTAAGGCATTTTCTTTCTTTTTTTTTTAAGATTTTATTGGGAAATTAGGGTTGGGGAACCAGGGAAGGGGAACAGACAAGTTGCTGTCTTTTGTTCTTCAGTCTAGTTGTGGAGGATGTTGTTTCACTGGCCCATATTGGTATCATCATTGCGCTCTTCCCAGATGAGGCAGATTGGTCTCTGGCCTCTGGATGGCCGCTCATGGCAGCTATTGGCAGTTCACACAGGCTGCCAGCCACTCACACTGGCTGCCGGCCACTCACTGTAGCCTGTGGTAGCTCACTGCACCAGGGGCTGCAGCTATGCCGTCCCAGGGATTCTCAGCAGCCCAGCTCCAGGTGGGGCTGTTGTTCACCATCTTAGCTGTAGAGGGCAGTGTCACTGGCCCTCATGTGGGATCTGAACTGGGGCCGCTGGAGTCCCAAGCCAGCTCTTAACCAATGCGCCACTCGGCCAGCCCTTTAAGGCATTTTCTTATCTTAAAAAAAAAAGACAAAAGTAGGACCTATATGAAAAAAATTATGACAGTATACTACAGGACATACCAGATTTTAAAATGGAGAGAGAAATACCTTGTTTCTGAATGAGGATACTCAGTGATGAAAAGATGTTACTTAATCCATCCCCAAATAATTTATAAATGTAATTCAAATATAAGCGCAGTTTAGGGGAGAAGGTTGGTTTAAAGTTTAACAAGTGGGCCGGCTGAGTGGCACAGTGGTTAAGAGCTGGCTTGGGATGCCAGCGGCCCTGGTTCTGATCCCACATGAGGGGGCGGGGACACTGCCCTCTTAAAAAAAAAAAAAAAATTGGGGCTGGCCAAGTGGCATGGTGGTTAAGCGCTGGCTTGGGAAGCCAGCGGCCCCGGTTCAGGTCCCACATATGAGGGCCAGTGACACTGCCCTGAAAAAAAAAAAAAAAAAAGAAAAGTTTAACAAGTAAACTCTAAAGTTAATCTGGAAGAATAAATAGGGACCCCAGCCAAGAGGTTTTGGAACAGACTAATGAGGGCGATTTTCAACTTTCTTTGTAGTGTGCCGGTTCTTTGTTCAAACAAAAACTTACCTTCCTGTTCAAATACGTCCATTGGGTCCTTTACTGCTTCCTGAATAAAGCTCAAGTTCCTTAACCTGAGTATTGTTTTAAAAAAGAAAAAAAAAAGTATTCTAACAAGATCTAAGAGTATTCTGAAAAGCAATAAAAGCCCCACAATTCCATCACTTAAATAGAGCAGCTCTTTGGTTCACTGTTTCCTTCCAGTCTTTGTCCATATATGTATGTTTTTACGTAGTCGCAGTCGTAATGTGTTTGTCTAATGACAGGAGCACCAAAAGCTTGGCTTCCAGAATACCAGTGAGCAGAGCCGAACTTCTGGGCTCGCAGGGGTGTGGCTGCCTGGAGAGGGCAGAGCGCTGTGAGTGCCCCCAAAATGCTGAGTAAAGCTGTAAACCTAATCCAAGCTAATTAAGTGACGCCAGACTCCACCTACGCTTCTCCAAACCTGTATGTAAACTGTAATTCCAGAGGCCCTTATTTTGCAGGAAAAGTAATCTGGGTACTTTAGAAAAACGGACAGAATGTGCTGCAGGTTCTGATTGATGGCACCTCCTCGTGCCAGACCGGGCCCCACTGTCACCTGACGTCCGGTCTGGTGGCTACATCTCTCCCATTTGATACAGGGAGCTGGAAGAGGGCATGAGAGTGCCCGAAGCTGCGAACTAAGAAGGCTCAGAGCAGGGATTCCACCCAGATTTTTTCCCAAACCTCTGCTTTGGAGGCCTGAGGGCTTTCGGCACCATCACTGCCCTGTCCGTGTGGACTGCATGTGGCCTCCCACCAGCCTTCGCTCTTCAGCGTTGCCCCCTTTCTGGTGGGGCTGGCGCTGGGAGGCCACGAGGCACCGCCCCGGACTCTGACCTTCTTGCTCACACCGTTCTTCCTGCCAGCACACGTCCGTGATCACACACTCTGCCATGGCGTGACTGCACCACCGCTGAAATCTCAGCTTTCTTCTCTCCCGTGGCCCACGTCCTATCCCTGAGTGTGGGGTGCTGCTGACCTTCCTGCTCTGCCTGGCGACAGTAACTAGGCCGGCTCTGGAGTTCTTAGTGGACAAAGGAGTGGGCCACGACATTAGATGATGTGTTAAAGTAGTTCCACCTTGACCATGATCTCCATGCACGTTTAGCTATGTGGGGGTCTGTGGGGGGCGTGACGTATCTGTACAAGTTGGTACGGTCAGATACTTCTACAATGTGGGCGACTTGGGTGAAGGGACAAGTCCCTCGAGACCAGGGGTCCTGGATGGGGGCCATTTGGCAGTGTTTGCAGACACTTCGGGTTGTCACAGCTAGGGTGGAGAGTGCTGCTGGCATCGAGCCTGTACAGACCAGGATGCTGCAGATCGTCCCGTGATTCACAGGACAGGTGCCACAGCCAAGAGTTACCGGACCCAGGATGTCACCAGTGCCGAGGCTGAGAAACCCCGCTCGGTGTGTATGTCGGAGTTTCCCCATAAAGTCTAATGCCACATTTAACATGATGCCTCCGTGGAAGACAGGACGAGAGGTGGGGCTTCGGTAAACTGAGAAGCTTAAATCAAACCCCCTGGTCAGAGAAGCATCTGGAAAGCTGCAGTGGGCTCAGGGGGCCACGCCCTCCCATCATCAAAGGCGGTCGGGGCAAAGCTGCCCAGTGAGGCCGGGTGTAAAGGTGCTTTAATTGACCTCTCTGCTGGTACTCGGAGATGACGTGGTCAGGAGTGGCTATTTCATCTCCAGTTATTCCAGAATTTCTACTTTCACGCCACACATGTCTCTCCAGACTGCTGTTCTCTGCTTTTCCTCAGACTTCCCTTGAAGTTCATCTAAAATCGTCATTTTTCAAAGGTGAGATGTCTGTGTTCTCTATGTTAGTCTCCTGTAAAGGGAGCCGGTTCGCACTGATTGGTGATACACAAGGTGCTCGCAGCCGGGCACTTTCCTGGAGTCGCTGATAGGTGGTGACTTGGCTTTGAACTCTATTGCAGGATCTAGAGAGGAGAGTGGGAACCCCTCATCTCTGGGTGTGCATGGTGCCACGCTGAAGACTGAGATAGTCTTTAGTTTCCTTTAGGAAAATTCCTTTCCTTAGAAAGGTTACGTTAGGGCTGCTGTTTTCCGGTTTCTGTATGTTGGGTCGGAAGGTCGCTCACTTCTGATGTCTTTGTCCTTAAGTCAGCTCGTCTTCGAGTCAGGCTGCTTAGCAGGACCGTCTGACTTTTTAACGTCACCGTAAGTGCCTTTATATTTCCCTCTTTACTGTGGGTCCTGTTTTAATTGAGATTATGAAGTGCTGTGTCCCCCACAGTCCCTTTCTGTGAATGGCATTTGCCAGTCACATCTGTAGCCTGGTTGATTTCTGGATTTTTCAGCCGGGTAAAGGTTTAGAAATACTCAGTCTTTCATAGAATGTTAAACTCATGGGCAGGATTACTGAGGCCAAAGCCAAACAAATGGGTGCAGATGTGGGAAACAGATTGCTTTCATTTTTTCATCATCATATTCTACTCCTGTTTATTTCTTATGAGTGGGATGTTCCATTGGATGTGAATACAGCTGTGGAGAGGAAAGCCTCTTTTCCCATGTCACTGTCTAGTCTGATCAAAAGTGTTTTAAATGGACTATTCTAAGAGCATCTATAGATTTTTTTTTTCTTTGCATTAAAGTTGACTTGGGAGACTTTTCAGAGTGTTCCTATGTGGCTGAGAAAAACAAAAGGAATTCAGTTGTTTTGTTCTCCATACTTTAAGAAAATAATCAGTTGACATTTGCAGTGTGTTGTATTCATGAAAAACAGATGATTTATAGGAGGTGTTTGCGGCCATTTCCTTGGTGACGCCTTATGGGGGGTGTTTGTTTGATCCCTCTGATCTGCCGTAAGGACTGACAGTTCTGAGGAATGGATGGGTAAAATGGGCACCTTTGTTTCCCAGGATTGCTATGGACTCATTCCTGGCCATTTGGGAAATGAGCTTAATTCCAGAGTAAAATAAATTAGAAATTATGTTAAATGTGGATCAGAGTTTACCCTGTGGCAGCATCACTGGGCTTCCTGGGGCTCCGTGGAAGGGCTCAGTGCCCAGGTCCTGAAAACACTGTCACCCTGGCTGGGCCAGTGGCAGCGCTGTGGCAGGTCCCCCCATTTCTGTTCCTCCTGCTCTCCATCCCCCCCTGGGCTCCATGGTCCACAGTCTCTGCTCCAGGGCTGTGCTGCTTGTTATCTGTCCCCGCCTGGCCACTTCGGTTGTCTCATCCCCATTCAGTTCAGAAGCAGGCCAAATCCTGAAAGTCCATACAGGCCCCCCTCCCGCGCCCCCCAGGGGTCACTCTCAGGCCTCTTCCCCACCCCCGCTCCATTTTTTCTCACTCTCCTTTGACTCCTACCTTTAGCTTCCAAACAGGCTCAGGTCTCTCCCATCCTTAAAAACATATGGACATAGTGAACAAATCTCCTTGCACCCCAAAACGCTCCCCGATCCTGCCTTCCTCCTCAGCTGCAATCTACCGTTTCATGTGTGTGCTCAACTCGTTGAAAATGTTTAACTGTAGAGTTTTAACAACAGCATGCAATAGCCACTGTTTTTCTAGTTGCGAATTACAGGCTTTCTCGGCCCGTTCTCCCTCCATCTGCCATGTCGAGTTCCAGTGTCCACACCAGCCTTCTGGGGACGCTCGTGAACGCTGGCTTCCAGGAGCCGTCTCTGCCTTGTTTCTCCAACTACCGCTGTCTGCCTTGGCTTGTTGCTGACACACCTCTTGCTAATTAAAGGCAGGCACCCCAAGACTCTTTCCTCTAGCCTTCCCCCTCTTTCATGCACATGCGTGTTTTCGTCACCACCTTAGACCAGTTCAGACTTCTGGTGCTCGGGTGCCAGGGACACCCCACCACAATTTGTGCCACCACTCCAGATTCAGCCCACATGCTTCACCTTCCTTAGGAAATCCAAAGGGATTTTAAAGCAGATCTATTAGATGAAAAGGAAGTGTGGTGAATTGCTGGGTGCTATGCAAAACTAATAATAAGAATTCTTGAAGACATGCCACTTTAAAAAGGGAATTTCCATTCCCCGGTTGGTACAAAAACATAAAATAGTTAAGATCAGTGAGAGTTAGCGATGATCACCTGTCAGAGTCCTCGTTTTATTAGGAGAATCGCTGTCCATCATCACTCATGAAGTGCCCCATTCCGGAAGTGCCCCCTGAGTCTGGGAGGAGGGGAGAGGCAGCAGAGTCCCAGGCAGCTGTGAGGGTGAAACGCGACCCCCAGCACAGGGGGAGGCTCAGTAAGCAGGAGTTTTGTGCTAGAAACAAGCTCACTGCGACTTTGCAGCCACTCCCGATGCTTCTGTCCACTGAAGGCAGGTGGATCCTGGCCCGAGGGCAAGGACACGGCGGGCCTGCGCTGGGCCAGCTGGCTGGGCGGTATAGCTTTCTCTGCAGACGGCAGCAGGAGCTGGCTCCCCCATTTGATGCTTCAACCAGTGGCCCAGGTCTTCGTGGGGGAACCGCCTATGGCATTGCCCTGGGTGTGTGTACCGCTGTCCCAGCCCCCCTGGAATGGAAGATGGGGTCACTGGTCCAAGCTAAGTCCAGGAGACAGCTAAGGACGCTCCCCAAGCCTGTGTGTTGGCTGTTCCCAGAGGGGACTCCTGGCTGGCTGGGTAAACCCATTGTTTGTAGAAGTAATAGAGAGATGTTTATTCTGCTGTCACCAACATGGCTGGTGATTCCTGTTCATGGAAAACAGATGTTACGGCTGTGATTTAGAAAAATGGTTTTGTGTCAGTGGTCTGACTGATGGGAGGCCGAGAGCTTTTCTGCTGTCTGCTTTGGGCTCCTACAGCTGGGAGGGTTTGTTTCTGAAGCTATAACACTCAGAACCAAACTGCAGCCGGGGGCAAGCTAGCGAGCCTAGCAACAGAGCAACACCATGGAGACAAGTAAACTGAGCTTGGGTGTGGCCCCAGATTGGTTCAGTGTTTCGGCATTTGCTGGTGAGCTGTGATTCCGATGTTCCTAGGACAAAATTAGACCATTCTAGTTACCTTTTGTTCTTTTCTCGGGAAAGAAATTTAGAACTCGAGTTCCTGCTCATCATTTTATGATCTACCGCAGGGCTGCTTTTTAGACTGCAGGCATTTAACTTTGATTGAAAGGGCACAGAAGCGGCAGCTTTAGGGATAACCAAGGCAGAGCTCCCCCCAGACCTAAGGTACCCTCTCAGGACAGGGCTCCTGGGCTGAAACAGTGGCTGTGTGTTCGCAGGTTATGACCCATCTGGCAGCCGCAAGGGGGCCAGAAATCCAGGGTCCACCTGTACTAAGTGGCATCCTAACCAAAAGGGGGGCAAACGTGAACCGGCGTCCTCACCTCACAGCTCTACACAGAGACCTGGGCCCACGCCGCTCTGGCGGCCCCCACGCCCCACTCTGCTTGGACCTCACAGAGGCCCCTTCCTGCCAATGGGGACCTGGGGCTTCTTGTCTGCTTTCTTCCCCTTGATACTCTGAGGCGGTTTTAGTTTGTCTTCTTCAAGGGAAAGGGTTTCTATCACTCCGCCAAGCCGCCTTTAGACCTTGAGTCCTGGGAAGGAAACTGTTGTGTGCCTCCAGGGTTCCCATTCTACAAAGTGTCTGTTCTTCCTTTGGCTTCTTAGTGGAGTTTCTAAAAACCAAGTGTGTAGGTCCCAGCAGTCACTCATTGATCACCCTCACAAGTGGCCTGAAATCAGTTAAAAAAAAAAAAAAAAAAGGCCTGCCTTAGAAGGGGGCTTCAATGAGGGGCCCTTTTTCTCAAAGAGCTACTTCTATCAAAGTTAACAGAAGGCAATGAGGCCCTCTACACTTTATCCTTGGGGCCCGGGGAAGACATGACACCACCAAGAAACAGGAATTCGGCACTCCTCTTACAATGTAGACTGACATCAACTCTACAGCTGGGAATGGCCTGAGAGATGGCCACCTCGCAGCACTGGCTGGGCTGAAACCCACGTCAGAATGTCACAGCCTCCCGTCTAGAAGCATGTTATGTTTGTAGCAGTTTTCTCCAATATGCTACTGCTCAGGGGAATAAGAAATCCCTTGTGCGCCTGTTATGATTTTATTGCTGGTATTGTTAGTTCCTGGGACTGACATTAGCCGGCTGGCTGCTTCTTGCCCCGTGACCAAGGCCTGCCACCCTTGCTTCTGCAGCAGCCGACCCTCCCACAGCTTTTGTCTGGGTCTGCTCTCCTCCCTGGTCCGCCCAGTCTCTGCAGGTCACCCCAGGTCTCAGCCACTTTAACCCATTGTTGCCCCACTTCCTTCCTGCTGAGGAGGAGGGCAGGAAGGCCTGGCCACCGCGGGCGTGGACTGTCTGGGAGCAGAGGAAAGAGAGTGGGCTGAGGGGCGGCAATGTCAGCGCTGGTTTGCGTGTTCAGTGGGCCGGCAGGGCAGCTCACCAGTGCTCAGCGGGGTCTGTGTCACGTGCCTTCCGTCTTCCGTCCGCCGTGGGCACTAACGTCACTGGCATGTGTCAGATGAGACTCGAGACATGGCTGAAGTCGCTTGTGATCCCACAGTCAGTAGAAGAGCTGGCAATTGGACCCAGGGGTTTAATTCCACAGCCCACTTTCTCCGCCCTGTCCCTACATGTTTTTGTTTCTTTTCTCACAAAGTTGATAACTAGCAATTAGTTGGTCAACTGGCATCTTTGGTCATGGCCTCAGAGACAGGCAGGTAAATGAGGCCTGTTGCCTGGGCCCTGCTCCCAGAGATGTGGTCACAGGGTTTGGGGTGACAAATGGCTCTAGAATTTGCCCATCTAGAGGGGAATATTCAAACTGAATTCTCCAGTAAGGCTATTCTGTTAACTGGCTATCATTCTCATCTGCGATGTTGTTACACTACTAAAATTATAATTGCTTTCCATGATAAAGTCCCTAAGTCTCGTACTTGATAAATGTAAAGCAGTGTAAAATTATTTTCTCCAATTCGTTTATACAATCAAGAATTCAAATACACTAATATATTTCAGTGTTATGGCAAGAAGACAAGGTATTAAAAGGTCTGGTTGGAAGTTACTTTGGGGACCTCAGGATGCCCTCCATCAGAGCTAGGCGCAGTGTTCACGTGAAGCCAAGCTGACACCCGCTGCGTGACTCCCACGCGACCCCTCGAGGCCCTCCCCCAGGGCAGGTGGGCGGCCGCAGCCTCCCCTCCGGGGTCGCTCCCCGCGCAGCGGCGTGCGCAGGGGGCCGCCGAGTGCTACCCTGTCACCCAGAACAAGGTGAGGGGGGCGCGCAGAGGGAAACTGGGGGGCTTGGACGTCCAAGAGGGCATCTGTGGTCTCTCGAGACTCCTCTGGAGCCGCCTCTGCAGGGAAGGAATTAGGCCGAGGGATTCGGTGGACATTCTCGTTGGGCGGCGGGGAGGTGGTTCTTCCGAGACGCGCCTTCGGGAGGCCAGGCGGCGCGGGCAGCGCTCGGGCGGCGCGGGCTCGGGCTGGGACGGAACCCGGCTCCTTCCTCCCTGCGGCGTCCGGCCGGCTGGCGCGGTCAGGGGCGTGCCGTGGCTTCGCCGGCAGGACTTAGGGTGTGTATAATATATATATATTTTTTTTTGAGGTCAGTGTCACCGGCCCCCGCATGTGGGACCGAGGCCAGCGCTTACCCCCGCGAGCCCTCCGCGCCGCCCTACGGCACCGGCTCCGCGGCGGCACCCGCGACTCGCTGCGCCCCGCCGGCTGACGGCGAGGCGGGACCCCGAGAGGTCTCAGCCCCGCGGGCCGCGCGCTGTTTTGTCCGGGGAGCCGGTCCCTTCTCGTGGTGACGAGTAAACGGGGCTCCCCGGGCAGCAGGTGCTGCTGGGCTCGGGCTCGGGCTGCCGAGTCCGCACAGCCTCAGTTTGGTCTGAGTCTGGAAGACTTCGCAGGACGGCGGGGGCGGGGTCTGGGAGCCCGCCCCGCCCCGCAAGGCCCCTCCCCCGCGGCGCCCACGCGGGCGGCAGGGGGCGGAGTCTGGGAGCCAGCCCGCCCCGCCCCGCACAGGCCCCTCCCCCGGCGGCGCCCACGCGGGCGGCAGGGGGCGGAGTCTCGGAGCCGCCCCGCCCCGCACAGGCCCCTCCCCCGGCGGCGCGCTCCCCCGCAGCCCCGCCCCCTTGGACCTCTCGGGCTGCGAACCGCTGCCCCGCGCGGCCCCTAATCGGGATCCGCCTTTTCACACCCCTGGGGGTGGGCGGCCGGGGCCGGGCTGCGGGAGGGACCCGCTGGGGTGTTTGACCGCCTTTCCGGTGGAGGCTGCAGGGAGTCGGGTGGTGATAATCGATAATCTCGCCGCTGGGGCGGGGCGAGACCCGCGGGGACCCGGGGCGCGTGGGGGCGGGGCCTCGGGGGCGGGGCGAGACCCGCGGGGACCCGGGGGCGGGGCCTCGGGGCGGGGCGCGCGAAGTCCGAGCCGCGCCCCTTCCCCGGGGGCCCCCCACCTCGGCCGGACGGGTCCCCGCCACCTGCGCCCCGCCCCTGCGGCCGCGCCCGGGAAGCGCGGAGCGCGCGTCAGCCTCGGGAAGGGCGAGGGCCGTGCGGACGCGGGTTTGCGCTCGCGCGGGATGCGGCGGCGCTGAGGTCCCGGCGGCCCGCGCACTCCAGAGCCCGGCGTGCCCGGCGCGCCCCGGCCGGTGGGAAGGTGGACCAGGCGCCGGCGCGATGGCCCACCCTGCGGCCACGCAGAGCAAGGAAATCGACTGCCTGAGCCCCGAAGCGCAGAGGCTGGTGAGGACGCGCGCGCTCCCGCTCACGGCCGCCGCGGCCTCGGGGGCGTGGGGCGGCTCCGCCTGGCGGGCGCCCCTTACCTGGAGGGCGGGGTCCGGCCCTGCGCCCGCTCAGCCCGCAGCTGGGCGCCCCCCGGGGCCGGAAGGAGCCTGGTCGGTCCCCGCGGCCTGTGGCCACGGCCTTTGGACCGGCTCCGCCCGGCCGGGTGACGGCCGGGAGTTCTGAGACCTGCTCCTGGTCTAGTGTCTCCCACGGCTGTGAGTTTTCTGTTCTACAAAACACAGCTCCCAGGAGCTGCTGCCCAGAGCCAGCTCCCTGAACCGGAGCCGGGCACCGTCAGTGGCCGGGCGGCGTGGAGCGCTTTCCCTGCTCTGCACCTTAGGGCCACCGGGCGCTGGACTGATTCCCCCCTCCACCCCCCACCCCACCCCCACGGACGCCGGTCCCCGGATGCGCTTGGCTGCTCTCCTGGGGTCTCTGCGTCCATCCGTGGGGGTTCTGTTATCCAGCCGAGCACGGGGACCATGGATGTGGGGATAGTTGGGCGTTGAAATCGGGCGGGGGATGAGGTGCGGAAGGTTAGCATGTACACGTTTGCAGGCAGCTGAGGCTGATAATGGGAATATTGAAAGGTGGAAGGCTGCCCCTGGACAAGAAACATTTTATGAAGCTAGCACTGCAGTCACCCTAGCTTTCCACTTCCTTAGGCCTGTGTGGGACTTGGTAAAAGTGTGAGCCCAACACAGTCAGTCCTTCACAGGGTAGGAATTAATGACCTACTGGGTGTCTGTGGCAGATGCAAGAGGAAAAGACTGCCCTGACCTTGGAGGAGCTGCCAGAGAGAGGTATAGAAATAGACCCTGATGAATACACACGTGTAAGTTGCCTTCCTTGCTGAGGACTGCTGGTGGGCGTTTAATGCCCATTTTAGTGTGCTGCTGCTGCTGTGACCTCCCGAAAGACGCCAGACCTTAGGAGCTGGTTCCTGCCCCTTGACCTACTAGGTTTCCAGGGGCCTGGGAACCTACAGAGAGATTCTTGAATCACCATCAGGGAAGGGCCCTGAGAAGAGGGAAGGAAGAAGTACTGCTGAGAGATGTCGGGGAGGTGCCAACGAGGCAAGCCATAGATGGCAAGAACGGGGCGATGTTAATCCTGGGCAAGATTAGTAGTCCTTGAAGAAGAAAAGAGTAAACATGGAGAGCAGGATGTGCGGAAGGGAGGGACAGAGCTGTCAGAGGAATGAGTAGCAGTAACACGGGGTGGCTGAGGCACTGGCTACCGGGTCTCCTTAACCCTTCACTTAACCCTCCCATGGGGTCTGTTGAGATGCATGCCTCCTGGAGATGCTGCCAGAAATAGTGAGGGGAGCCTGGACCCGTTATGAGGAGAAGGTGCTCCATCAGCACCTGCCCACATCCCCTCCCCCCAATCCCAGGACCCAGTAATCTCTGAACACAAAGTCAGGTCGTTGCTTTTTTTGGTAACTTTGTGACAGAATTCATTTGGCAGTGAGACCTACGCTGGCCCATGGGAGGCTATTTTCAGTCTTGATCCTGTTAATGTGACTATTCCTACACTTCTCTGCAATCCTGTTAACATACTTGACTAAGGGCTGTTACTCTGGGTTGTTACAGAATAGATGATGGTGGCATCTTTATCGCCCTTCTAAAACCAGAAAATGTTGAATTCTGAAAATACGTTTGGTCCCAGGGGTTTCCAAGAAAAAGATGCGAACCCTTAGGCGGTTTTTTTAGTAAGTTGTAGTGAAAACTTTTTTAGTGTGGGACATGGGGAACAGAAGTAAAAGGGCAGTCCCTGTTTTATGAGGTGAATGGTCTGGCTGAAAAGGAAACATGCCCAGTGACCAGTAAGGGGGACAGGTGGAGTAGGGGTGCCCCGTAGAAGGGAGTCGCCCCGGCAGTCATCCTGGAGGCATTGTGCATTTCAGACTGGTTTGTGCCGGTTGTGTTCAGCCTTAAGTGACCCTGTGTCCTGGGAACAGGGTCTCCAGCGGGGAAGGAGGGCTGGGGCCACATCAGTGTGCGAGGTGGGGTGAGGCGGGAGGAGGCAGAACTGTCAGGCTCCCCTCACCTCGCAAAGGAAACAGCAGGATCTAAGCAGGAGCCACAGCTGCTTGCACAACAGCGCCAGCCCTGGGGCTGTGTGAGCGGACCCCACATTTCTTTAACGTTTGTAACTTCCCCATGTTTGAGATGGGTTGTGTCACCTCTGGTTGCTTTCCACATACCGATTAGCATGAAACCCTCACAAACCACCAGTCCTGTCCTGAGAGGCTGTCAGGGTAAAGCCTGGGCAGCGTCCCAAGTCCCATCTCATGTGGGTGCCTGTGCCAAGGTCCCCAGGGAGCGAGTGGGAGCGTTGACAGAAGTGGGGATGACGGCAGGGCTGAGGTGACTGGCCCTGCCTTTTCAGTCTGAGATTCTGAGCCCTGGAATCACGTGGTTTGTGTTAGATGGGTCACTTCCTCAAGCAGTTAAGCTATAAAAATAGTAAGTTAGGTCTTTTCTCAGTATTAAGAGTGTCCCAGTAGGGCAAAGATGGAGACTAAATTTCCCTTTTTCTTTGGGAGTTAGTTTCTGTTCAGCCTGAACTGGTATCACCTAGCAGAAGCCTCCTTAGCAAAATGAAAAGAAAAACAGACAAACAAAAAAAAACCTTGCCAGCTACACGGCCGCTTATGCTGAGCACAGGAAATCAAGCTATTTATAGTTGCAACACAGTTTTCTAGCGAAGTTGATTGGACTATTACCTGACTAGAGTGAAGTCCTTATCTCGTTTCTACAGAATTGTGCGGCTCAGTGTTTGCTCCTCAAAAGGCAGTGTGTGTGTCCAGGAGGAATTTCTTATCCCTGAAGAATCAGGCCATGTGACTCCACAGGGGGATCATGTGTGACTCGTTAGTTACCCATAATGCCAGTGCTCCCAGCATGTCTGTTCGTATTTCAGACTATTCTCGTCATCTTGGCAGCCCAGAGCCCAGAAGGAGCAAATTTCTAACCTGTTATCAGAGTAAGCTGGCTACATCCTGCTGTGTTAGAGGTGCGAGAGCCAGGGAGCAGCTTTTATTGCCTCACTGTTTTAATTTTGAGCCACCCACATGTTAGTTTTTTGTCTTTTTTAATAAAGAAGCTTATTTTCGTGGAATAGATTTACTAGAACTTCCACTACGCAGACTATCTAGATAAAATTAACTTATTTATCCTAAGTTAAACAAAGCATTATTGTGACTATATCCACGATTTAATCAGAATTGGTATGCATTGGATTGTAGACTGCTACTAAAATCCCCATCCCCCAGCCAAACTCCAAAATAAGTAAACCAAAAACAAACCAAGGACCCCGCAGAGCACAGACGTGTATTCTGAGACTCATTCAATCATGGAGGGGCAGGTTTCACTTGGTTTTCGCCTTATATACAGTAACTTGACAGTTTTAAAGCAGGCCTTGAATCTAAAGAACAGCTACTTTGTAGTAGAGACGTAATTTGTCTTAAATTACTATAGTGATGATTTACTTTTAACTTTAACTAAAACATTTCATCGTTCTGGGTGTGTGACAGAGCTTATAGAAAAGCACCATCCTTTCTGATCCTCCCGTCTTTTTTATTATCTGTGGCAAGAGAGCGTGTAATCTTCCTGGGGGAAGAAATAAGGAGTGGGCTCGGTGCGGGCTGGACCCTCTGTGCGTCTCCTCTGAAACTGCCCAGCGCACTTCCTGCTGGTGGGTGCCTCAGCAAGTGTGCCTTCTCTGAGCAGAGTTCACGCTGCTGGCTCTGAGCTGTCCGGAAGACACTGAGCACTTAGCACGAGGAGGTAGTATTTCCCAGCCCCTGCTGTGTCTTCTGTGGACGCCTTCCCCAATCCTTGCCATGATCCTGTGAGATCCTTCCGATATCTCCACTTACAGGTAAAGAGGATACTGAGGCTCAGAAAAGTCCGGGAACTTTCCTAAGTCCACACAGCTAGCAGGCAGTGGGGCCAGTTCAACCCCAGGCCCACTGACACAGATCTGGTGCTGATAACTGTCCCCACTGCATACAGTGCTTCAGGCAGGGTCTCAGGAGGCGGGCAGCAAGGGGCAGCCGGGGTCACTGCCTTGTCAGCTTCTCTGCAGCCTGGGGCCTCACCGCCCCAGGATCTGGGCTGAAGGGTTTCTTTCTGCGAAGGCAGCCTCTTTGAACAGGAGTCCTTGCTCCTGAATGCATATCGAGAAGTCTTTCATCAGACATTTCTGTTAATGGTAATTTTCAAAACAAAAGAACACTTGATGGACTTAAATTTTCTAAATAAGGAAAAGAATCATAGAAATAGAGCTGCAGAAATTTCTTCTTCTTTTCCATCTTCCATGCTGTACTAACATCGTAACTGTTACTGCGTCAGTCCGCTCCGGGATTCCTGGGCTGTGAGCCTCCTCCCGTGTGTGCTGCAGTGCCTCCCCCACCCCGTCCAAACAGACAGGCTCCTGGAGGCTTCTGGCTGCCCCAGCTGGTTCCAGGACGGTCACTTGGGGATAGGAAAGGTGGTCTGTCGGTAGCTGTGTGCTGCTGGAGCGTCCAGCCTTACTTCAGTGCTTTGTGACACCTTAAAGGTGTGGGCTCTGTGGGGCAGGCCCTGAGTGGAGCGGGTGAAGTGAAGGGAGCCGAGCCCACGTGCATTGGCTGGAGGGACCCTGTCACCTGGACAGCTGCACAGGTGAGCCGGGTTCCTCTCCCCGTCAGTCACATGCATGGTTCTGTGTGGCCGTCCCCTCTTGTTGGTAGTTCCAGCATGAGGGAAATGTGAACATTCGCTCACCTCAGGAAAAAAATTGAAAATGGATTAACAGCAAGAGGAGAAATTATTTGCATGGAAGATACTGTGCAGCATTTTTATTCACCAGCGAGAGGATGGGTAGTCGCTAAGCCCAAGGTTGTGCTCTGGGGTTTGAGTAGGTAAATGGTATTAGTCATTGCATTCAATACAGTAATATGAACAGTTTTATTCCTGATTTATATGTTTATTACTTTGATACATAGTTGTTTTGTTATCCTGAAAAGCAACATCAGGAGATTTCTAGTAGCAACAAGGGAAAGAGGCCGACAGGCTCAGCATTCAAGTAATTCATCTCTGATGTAGACATGTAGCATTTCAGAGGCGAGGAAAGGTCCCAGAGATCTCGGATCCTGGTTCCCTGGTACCCGGTAATGAGGGCTGGTGCTCAAATGGGACCTGATTTGCCTGAGCTCACATAGCTAGTTAGCAGTAGAGCCAAGACTGGGGCGGAGGTCTTGAGACCCCTCTCTGGATAGTCTCCCTCTGCAGAAGCTCGGGGCCCTGCCGAGAACACTGCAGCTCTCCAGAGAGAGTTGGCGCCCATTGCTTCTTGGGCTTTTCCGCCAAGCCCCAGGAGCAGAGGTTGGGGTGCCAGCCCCTCAGGCCCGTGGGCCCAGCCACGATCAGCCTGGCGAGGTAACGGCTTCTTTGAAGGCTGCTGTTGTGTCGTAAAATTCCATGATAATTTACAGTCTACTCTGAGTTGGTTTTGATGGAAACAGTGTTTTAAATGTAACCAGTTAAACATAGTCTTTGTTCTCCACAACTTCAAGTAAAATTCATAAAGTGTGTCTTTAAAAGTGAGTCTTTTAAAGTGTGTCTAAAATTGATAAAGTATGTGTTTATTTTTTGGCTCAAGTACTGGCCGTGGACCTGTGGCCAGGCTGTTTCAACAAGCCTGCGCCCCGCTCCACTCCAAAGTTTTAAAGCTGTGGTTCCAGCCCCATCAGGCCCAACACCCCTTTCTTATAACAAGTTTTTAACATCCTCGTGACTAACCTGAGATGAAATTCATGGATGGTGACATCTACCACCACACAAATTTCAAGTCAGTAGAATGTTTTAACTGTAACATTGAAAAGCAATCACATGAAGGTCGATTGCAGCAAGAGTATGAATCTTGATGCCGATGTGTTGGAATCGGTTTGTAGATCTGAAAATGCTAAAGCGTTTTCCGGCTGCATGCGTGGCCCCAGTTAACTTCCTCATTGTGCAGGCCTGTCTCCATGCAGGATGGCCCAGGCATCCCATGTTCTGCCCCTAAATGCCATTACCCCCCTTCCGTTACTGTGACTTCCCAACTCCCCCACCCAAGCATTTCCAAAATGCCCTCTGCAGAGCTGGCACTTCCCCCACTGTCATCCCAAAGTCCCTTTTCTCCATGGTGTCCGTAAGTACAGTCACGGTCATAAAGAGAGACCCCTCGTTAAGGGACTTCCTGTGAGCCTAAGCCAGGCTTTGGGAAAAAGGAGATTTTTGCCACTGCAGTTAAAATGCACCTGGCAGCCGAGGGGCACGGTGGGGCGGTGGTAGTGTGTACAGGGGCCACACCGGCCACCGTCTCGGAGCTGCTGGCCTGACCAGACCAGGAGAACGCATTGTCCAGTCCACCTGGCTGCTTTGAATATGAATAGCAGACTATTTTTAGACTCCACTGCATCCAAGGGGTTGGGGGTTTACATAGAAAACAAAAGTCGGTGGCTGTTTCCACTTCCTGTAGCCAAGGCAGCTCAGGAAAGGGACTGTGTGTCACAGCCTCACAGTCACTCCTGCGCCGTCTGCTCCGGACTGGTTTAAGTCACTTTAACGCAGGCCTGCGTGTGTGCGTGCATGTGTGTTCCGAGGTTCCAGGCCTGCCCCGTAGAGAGCTGTATTCCTTCGTCATTTGGGGGGAAATCACAATGGGCAGAGGCCCCCTGCTTGTTTCTGAACAAACCAGACTCCTTGTCAACCACTTCACGTTTCAACTAACTGCATGATCGTATTCTTCTTACATCGACGTGAGTGAACTTTAAATATATCCTACACTTTCCCCAGGAGGTTACAAACTGTAGTAATGCCATGTGGCCTGAAAAGAATTCTGCTAGGTTTTCAGCTCTGCCTGATTCTACCACCTGGAGGCCACAATGGAAGTGCCTAGTCCATATTAAAACTTCCTCCTGCTTGTGGAGTACTGCACAGCTGACAGGCTGCTTGTCCCTCTGAACAGCCCCACGTGACACCTGATGAGGTGGCCGTCACTGGGTCCCTCGTGGGTGGTCCAAGGCCCAGACACTGTTCCTAATGAGTGCTGACAGTCCCTCCCAACAGTTGTTGCAGAATGTCAGCACCCAGGGCACCGAGCACAGCAGTCATCTGCACGCTTGGGTAATGTACAGTGAGTGTCGCCTGGGCTCTGCCGGTAGGGAGGTGGCTTCCTGAGCCTTTCCAGCCCCCAGCGCTCTCAGCCAGGGCGGCGGAAATGGGGAAAGCGCCTCTCAGCCCATTTCTGAAGAATCGCCCTGGAGCTGAGGCTCATCCACCGCTTCCGGCTTCTGTGTAGGGCCCTGGGGCCCCTGGGTGTCACGAGAATTAAGAGCAGAATAAGAGCTTTTTCTGTGACTGCACGGTGAGGTGTCTTAGGATGCAGCACTCCACACTCGGCTGAGTCTCAGGAAAGCTTCGAAGCTCAGGACCTGTACAGACAGAGGCAGGGTCCCTGGGGGTCTTGTGGGGCTCCGGAAAGCCAGTGAGTCTGCTCCCTGTAGCACCTTCCGCCCTCAGAGCAGTCAGGGCTTCTGGTCCACCAGCGTTCGTCACGTTTCTGCTCTCTGGGGGCATCGTGTGCGGCCCTCCGGCAGTTAAATGGGCAGGGGCCACAGATACCACCTGTGCTCTTAGAGCCCCAGAGACCCCTGGAATTGGGGTGCAGGTGTGTGGCTGCCCCACCCTGGGCAGCATCTCCTACGGCTTAGGAATCCTCAGGCCGGAGGACAAGTGAGGTTGGGAGCCGTGTGCGGGCCCCTGGCGAGGGGACAGAGCACGCCCGTCAGGGCTTTCTCCTTGTGTCCTGGCGAATAACTTCTCTTTCTAGTTGCTCTCGGCCTCGGTCCCAGCCCGAGCCGGGCTGTCCCAGTTTCCTGACCTCAAGGAAAGGAGCAGCCTTTATCTTTGGAGGACTGCTTTTTATTGCAGCCTGGAATTCCCGGTGCACTGAGCAGGTCTGTTGGTCCCTGGAAGGACAGGCATGCGTCTGGCCGTTTATCCCACCGCCTGTGTGCCCTGCCCCTGTAAAATCCGCTTCCGCTCTGTGGTTGGGTCTGGTCCCGGGGCCCATCAGCCCTCGGCAGAGCGCAGGGGCCCTACATGAAAGAGACCCTGCTTTGCCGAGACTTCTCCACGTAGCTCTCCAGCCTTTATCCAGCCCGGCCCGGGCGTGTGCCGCTGAGAGGGCATGTCACAGGGAGAAGCGTCACCGTGGCGGTCTGTCCCCCAGCCCGCCTGTGTGCCTCTGTGCCCCCGCAGCCTGGGCGCTGCTGGGCTGGCCTCCAGGACCCTGACTGGGAGGCCCCCGCGGGGCCCTGGGGCTCAGGCCTGTGCTGCTTTGTAGTTTTAGCATCTCTCATACCATACATATCCGTCACTTCAGGTCAGATGCTGTCACATCTATCGACAGTCAAATAAAATGTGAACATGGACCTTTGCAGTTCAGGGTTCAGCTTTTTAGAATTATAATGAGGCAACTTAGGTGATAAATGGAGTCTTCCCACCCCAGCCATCTCCGCCATCAAAGGGTGCTTTGCTGTAAAAACCCAGTGTCTGTAAAGCCCTGTTTGTGGGATTCCAGGCCAGGATGGCAGGGTCCTTGGAGGAAAGGCCAGGCTGTGTCCCCTGTGGGCGGCCGGAACCTGGCATTCCAGAGCAACATTCCTGGGAAGGCCAGGGAGCCTGGGTCTGCTCTGAGGAGTGCCTGGCACCGGCACCCTGCAGGCGGCATCTGAACGGAGAGGGGGAGGGGGGGGGAGTGTGTGCAACACTCAGTGGTTTTAGCTAGAGAACCCCACCACCTTGCAGCAGTGAGCAGGGTCTTGGCTTGGGGCGCCTTCACTTCCTTCCTTTCCCGCCCCGCCCCTCCCCTCCCCTCCCTCTTCCTTCCTCCCTTCCTTTAAAAATTTTAGCTATTTATTATGAAAACTGTCAAACAACCCAAACGTAGATGGGATGACAGAAAGCAGAGTTCCCCACACTTGCGCCGTGCCGGCACTTCGGGGGCTGCACCCCCTCATCGCCCCAGGTTCTGACTCAGTGGGTCTGGTTGGAGACAGATTCTGCGTCTCTGACAGGTCCCAGGTGATGCCCCCGCTGCTGGGGGCGGGAGGGGACGATGCACTGTGACAGCCATTGGTTTAAAGGGCCCACGTCCCACCTTCAGACCCAACAGCTGTCAACCATTTACACTGCTCCCAGGTTATAATATTTTAAGGCAAACCTGAACGAGATCACGTCATTTCTTCCTTAAATATTTTCACATGTATCTCAACAGAGGTGACACTGAGTAGAAGTGGGAGACCCAGGGCCTTTTTCAGAACCCGCGGAAGGGACGAGCTGAAGGCTTGCAGCCACCTCTCCCTGGTGGATCACGTAGGAAGGGGAGACGGCCGCCCGGGACCGCTGTGGGCTAAGCCAACAGGACCGGAGCCTGAGGCCACAGAGAACGCTTGGTGCTAAGTCACCAGGGAGCACCCCGCGAATCAAGTGGGAGCTACACAGCTCACTGGCAGCTGCCAGGGGTGTGCCCGGGCTTGTTTCTGAACTCCTGTTCTGAAGCCTGGGCGGGTTATACTTCGTCTCCTGAGGTCCCTCAGTCATCGCCTTTTCTCCAGCCATTGTCATCAGATTGGAAGCTCAGATTGGGGGTGGGCAGCATGGAGGCACACCCCTTCTCTACTTAAACCCCCAGGGCCTTCGAGGTTGGGGGTGTCAGTAAGCAGTGTGGGTGTGTTTTGGTGGCGTCTTGTGCACCAAAGCATCTGGGTGGTAGCTGGTGGGGGCAGCTTCTCCAGGGTTCTCTGGCTGCTGGACCACATGGCCTCCGTGGGGCCCCGGGCTCCTGCCTCTGTGCAGCCCTCACCGCTGTGCAGTACCCCGCCCCCGCCGCCCCGTTCCTGTGCATGGGCTCGCCTGCCCGGAAACAGCCCCTTCTTGCTCCCTGGGCTTCCTGCTGCCCCCACACCCCTGTCCCTGCACCCCACATTACAGCAATTCTTCTAGAACAGAAGTCAGACCTTGCTCTCTTCCTTCTTAAAACCCTCCAGTGGTTCCATGTTCCTCCAAGATAAGGTTCCGGATGCCGGCGCTGGGCCTGTGCCCGGGCCCTCGGGACCTCCCACTCTGCCATGTGCCCAGTCGCACACTCCGTAGCCTGGGCTCGCTCCTCTTTGCTCTTCAGGGTTTGGCTCAGGGCTTGTGTCCTCCAGGAAGCCTTCCCGACACCCAAAATTGGGTTAAGTTCTCTTCCAAAGCAACCCACTCCCCACTGTAGCACTTGTCACTTAGACACGGTCACCAATTGCTTTGTCCGCATCCCCTGAGACGGGGGCCCCAGTCTGAAAGTCCCTCCCTGGCTGCCTTGAGCCATGCTGCGAGTTGGGGTAGCAGGGCTGGCGTCCTGGGCTGGCGCCTGCCAGTGAGCAGCCCCCTGCAAGCCAAATGCAGAAAGTGAAAGTGAGCAGTGGGAAACCCTTCAACACACTGCCATGGCTGTGACCGCAGCAGGCGAGTTTACGTTGTACAGGAGTGTGGGGCGGTGATGGATGGGCCCCAGGCCGCCGGGCCCCTGAACTGCCTCCCGCCAGGCCCGCGCCTCCCCAGACAGGAATCCGTGTTTGTAGGTCACCATGGCGAGTCTCGCTGTCTTGTATCTTTTGTTCATTTAATGACATGATGACCACACCAGGCCTCTCTGGCGACCTCACAGGGTCACGTGGGTGGTCATGATCTCCGTGCTCTGTGTCGGGCTGTTTTGTGTTTTCGGCAACGTCAGTGTTTCTGGGTGCGTTGTGTTGACAGAACTCTGTCCTCCTTTCCAGGGTTCTCAGGCCTATGTCAGGGTTATCCCACCCTGGGGATAATGGGGGTGGCTGTGCACCAATTTAAATGCGGGCCCACAGATCGCTGGTTCTCAGGTGGCCAGAGGCCCGGAAGCGTGGCTGCTACCACCTCCTGTGTCGTGAGCGCCATGCTGTACACATCTGAGTCCTACAAGGGTCCCGACAGATGTAGGCACTTCATAGGGCGACGAGCACAGGGATTTGAAATTGTGCTGAAGTACAAATGTATCTCCTTTCTAAATCCTAATCTAAGGCGAAGGTGGACCAGCACCGAGCTGTCTTTGGGGTTGGCTGGCTTGTGTCCTTCATAAGGAATTCATTCTATAAGCTGGTTTCATTCACGTGGTTCCTTTACCAACCAAGGCTCATGTCCTTCAAATCAAGGTTATGGCCTCAGGGACAGCACTGACATGTTGGAGTGGACACGAGGATCCCAGGGGAGGGCAGGCCCTGATGGGATCCCTTTCCTGGGTGGCAGAGGTCTGATGGGACATTGTTTGGGAGGCCGCCCCAGGGGGCCGGTCGTCTCTTCCAGGATCTTTGCCCCAGGCCCAGGCTGAGCTAGACCCGAGTAAGGTTGGGGGCTGGACGGACAGGCCCCCGATGCCCGTCAGGTCACAGGGACACTTGCACCGTGACCCGGGAGCCACCTCAGCCTCACCTGGATCAGCTGTCTATTGCTGTGCAGCAAATTTAGCCGCTGAGATCAACCTGTCTGTTCTTTCACAGTTTCCCTGGGTCAGGAGAGTCTGGGCACAGCTTAGATGGGCCTCGCAGGGCTGCCATCGAGGTGTCAGCACCGCGCACTTTCTAGACCTCAGGCCCTCTTCTGATTCGGGTGGGCGTTGGCAGTGCTCCCTTCCCGCTGGGATAGGACTGAGGCCCTGTTTCCCTGCTGGCTGCCGGCAGGGTCTGCTCTCAGCTTAGGTGCTTGCCGCCCACATGTGGCCCCTGCACACACCCCCTCACACATGGCAGCTTGCCCTTTGGAGGCCAGCAGGACAGTCTCTCTGACTTCTAGTCTCTTTTTTAAAGGGCTCGCCTGATTAGGTCAGGCCCACCCAGAACAATGTGTCTTTTAATTAACTCAAAATCAATTGATGAGTGCCCTTCGTTATTTGTGCATTTCTCATTGCCGTGTAGTGTAACCCAGTGACCGGAGTGGCATCACCCTGCTCACAGCAGTGCCCACCCTCAAGGGGAGAGGGCTGTGTGGAGCATGTCCACAGGGGCTGGGCTCCTGGGCACCACCCGAGAATCCCGCCTGCCATGCTCCTCTCTCCCTCTCCCCGCCCCCCGCAGCCCCTGTCCTCTTTCTCACGTTCCCACTCCCCTCTCCCTCCATGCCTGCCCTTCTGGTTTCCCAGTCCCCTGCCCTGTTCCTCCTCCCCACCCCCGCTGACCAGGATGAGCTGTGGCTGCCTGGTCTACGCTGGCCTAGACGCTGAGTCAGCAGGCTGGCCGGGGAGCGGCTGCCCTCAGTGTGGATGCGGCCCCCTCGCTGGCCTGTCCGTGGGGCTCTGGGAAATCAGTGTGGCCGAGTCAGTCTGGGAACCTTCCCCTCCCCTGCCCTCCCCTTGCCTCCCCTGCCCTCCCCTCCGCTCCCCTCCCCTGCCCTCCCCTCCCCTGCCCTCCCCTGCCCCCCCTCCGCTCCCCTGCCCTCCCCTCCGCTCCCCTCCCCTGCCCTCCCCTGCCCCCCCTCCGTTCCCCTCCCCTGCCCTCCCCTCCCCTGCCCTCCCCTGCCCCCCCTCCGCTCCCCTCCCCTCCCCTGCCCTCCCCTCCGCTCCCCTCCCCTCTCCTGCCCTCCCCTCCCCTCCCCTCCGCTCCCCTCCCCGGCCCTCCCTCGCCTCCCCTGCCCTCCCCTCCGGTCCCCGCCCCTGCCCTCCCCTCCGCTCCCCTCCCCTGCCCTCCCCTCGCCTACCCTGCTCTGCCCTCCAGCTTTGCCCTTCACACCATGCAACACACTTGAGAAAACTGCAAATGAGGAACAAGGAGTCAAAGTTCTGATGCAGCTGTTACTTTTGACACCCCTGATTGGAAGGACCTGGGCCTGGGTTGACAAAGGGACCACACAGACGAGCCAAGTTATAGAATAAATGCCTTATGACGACACAGCCAGCCAACCTCGAAGGCAGAGGTGCTGCGGTCCACCTTCCCCACGGATTAGAATTTAGGAAGAATAGGAATTTGTCATTAACACAGTATGGGGTGGGGGAGACGAATGTCCTCAACGCCAGGACTCGCCGTCCTGACATGAGCCTGTGGTGCCGGGTACCGGCCATGGGGAGACCCTGCACCACCTGACTCTCGGGCCACCCCCTGCGTGCCAGCCCCACTGACCACCGCCGAAGCCTGCTGGCCGTCTCTCATGGCCCCATTTTAAGATTATTTAGGAAACAGGGAGACATCTGGAAAAATGTGTCTGTAGAACTGGTGGAAGAATTACAAGTGTACCCCTGAAAAAATTAAGTGGAAAGAAGGAAGGATTTGTTTGACACCTGAAAACCTGGGCCACTCCCCTCACCGGCTGCTGAGTCACCTGAAATAGTGAATAAACATGAGATTTTTAAAACGTGCTACAGCGTTCAAATGCCGGGTTCACCGGCGTTGGTGGACCCTGGTCATACGTTTTAAATGTTCTCACACAGAAGTGGCAGAATAGCCACAACGTGACAGTTAAATGGAGACAGCTTTTTTTTTAATCTGTTAGTTCTAACAGCTAGAACCATGCCACTCTGGTCTTAGTTTTGGGAAAAGATGGGCTTCCCTGCGCTGCAGGTGGTGATGGAGAAGCTGAGGGCAGCAGGTATGGTGAGAGATGGCCGGACAGGCGTTCTCGAAAGCGGGGTCAGAGTCCCAGCGCCGTGTCCTTGGTGCACTTGGCAGCCTCTCCTGCTCCGCTCCGGGGGGCTGAGCCAGTGGCCTGGGGGCCTGCCCAGCTCTACTGTTTTGCTTCATGTGTTAGTCTGTTGTCACTCGAGAGGAGGGCAGACTGCCCAGCCCTGCCACTTACAGGCTGTGTGACCTTGGACAAGTTACTTAACCCTCTCTGTGCTTTAGTTCCCTCACTGTAAACTGGGGGTGGTAACAGTGTCTACCTAATAGAACTGTTTGGTAATATACTGTCTACCTCGAGGAGTACATGGCATACTGTATATAAACTGTTAGAAGAGTGCCCACTGGCATTTGGCAAAGGCTGCATGAGTGGCAGCCCTCATTACTACTGTAACTGCTGTGACTGTCACTCCCGATGCCCCTTTTAACTCTTACATGTCTGTGATGCATGACTGTGTCTTGATTATAGACTCTGAACGAGGTTTTCTTTCAGCAGCACCCTGTGACCCGTGTACTCGAAAGAACCTGCCGGTCTGTCTTCTGATAACATTTCCGGTCTGTTTCAGGCGGAGGCCAGGCTTGCGGCGAAGCGTGCGGCCCGCGCGGAGGCCCGAGAGATCCGGATGAAGGAGCTGGAGCGGCAGCAGAAGGAGGTACGGCGCGGCCCCCCACGGCCTCTTTCCTCAGGCGCTGTGCTCGGCGCGGCCCCCCACGGCCTCTTTCCTCAGGCGCTGTGCTCGGCGCGGCCCCTCACGCCCTCGTTCCTCAGGCGCTGTGCTCGGCGCGGCCCCTCACGGCCTCGTTCCTCAGGCGCTGTGCTCGGCGCGGCCGCTCACGGCCTCTTTCCTCAGGCGCTGTGCTCGGCGCGGCCCCTCACGCCCTCGTTCCTCAGGCGCTGTGCTCGGCGCGGCCCCTCACGCCCTCGTTCCTCAGGCGCTGTGCTCGGCGCGGCCCCTCACGCCCTCGTTCCTCAGGCGCTGTGCTCGGCGCGGCCCCTCACGGCCTCGTTCCTCAGGCGCTGTGCTCGGCGCGGCCGCTCACGGCCTCGTTCCTCAGGCGCTGTGCTCGGCGCGGCCCCTCACGCCCTCGTTCCTCAGGCGCTGTGCTCGGCGCGGCCGCTCACGGCCTCTTTCCTCAGGCGCTGTGCTCGGCGCGGCCCCCCACGGCCTCTTTCCTCAGGCGCTGTGCTCGGCGCGGCCGCTCACGGCCTCTTTCCTCAGGCGCTGTGCTCGGCGCGGCCCCTCACACCCTCGTTCCTCAGGCGCTGTGCTCCGCGCGGCTCCCCACGGCCTCTTTCCTCAGGCGCTGTGCTCGGCGCGGCCCCCCACGGCCTCTTTCCTCAGGCGCTGTGCTCGGCGCGGCCCCTCACGCCCTCGTTCCTCAGGCGCTGTGCTCGGCGCGGCCGCTCACGGCCTCGTTCCTCAGGCGCTGTGCTCGGCGCGGCCGCTCACGGCCTCTTTCCTCAGGCGCTGTGCTCGGCGCGGCCCCTCACGGCCTCTTTCCTCAGGCGCTGTGCTCGGCGCGGCCCCCCACGGCCTCGTTCCTCAGGCGCTGTGCTCGGCGCGGCCCCCCACGGCCTCTTTCCTCAGGCGCTGTGCTCGGCGCGGCCCCCCACGGCCTCTTTCCTCAGGCGCTGTGCTCGGCGCGGCCCCCCACGGCCTCGTTCCTCAGGCGCTGTGCTTCGTGCTAGAGGCGCCTGTCCATTTGGCGTTGCTCGTGATGGGAGCGCACTGGTGCCTCCGGCTTTGGTTCAAGGTCAGGCGGGGCTGGGGGGGCGCAGAGCACGGAAGCCAGACGCGCCCCCCCCAGACGCCCGCCCTGTGGGACCCGGACTCGAGCCCCCGCCTGCCTGCGTCCCCCCAGCCCGGCTGTCCGGCTGAAAGAGGTACCAGCCCTGAACCTCAAGGCCTAACGCCTGAGCCACAGTCCCCACCCTCTGAATTAGAAGTGTGAAGGAAGAACAGAGATGCGTTTTTAAACTAACCAGACTGTTTGTTTAAACATACTTCCCCTGCGGTTTTTATACTTTTTAAGGTTTCATGAAGCCTGAAGCCCGCGTGTGATCCAGAACGCAGAATAAACACCATGGATGAAATACCTAGGGGAGAAACTGCCCCCTCCCCTCAGGAAAATGGATCGTAATGTGTGTACGCACCTGTTAATGGTGTTTGCTACTTATTTTCATAATCTTGGGCTGGAGCCAGAAGTCACGTGGACAGCCGCAGGCTCTCTAACTGGCAGTTAGAACAGTGAGCTTTTCTGTAACATGACCTTGAAGTCACCGGGGAATGAAGCGAGTCCCTGTCCAGGGGCCGCTGGCCTCCCGTGGGCCACGCCCTTTGTGGGCATCCATGCCAGGTCCCATCCACGGCTTTTCTTGTTCAGAAGGTTTGAATTTAGTGTGTTGGAGAGAGGCAGCCAGTTGCCTTCCCCAGGGCTGCTTTTCAGGCAGTCTTGTTTGGTTCGCATCGCCAAATTTGAAAAGTCGGGCCAATGTTTTAAAACTTGTGAGACTTCAGATAGAAATCTGTATTTCCGGTTTCTCTTAAAACCACTGTGGATTCCGCCACATTCTCAAGGTGATGTTCGCGCCAGGGCGAGGCCCCAGCCACCAGTCCCTCTCGGTCGCTCTCTGCCTGTGGAGTGTCATTCCTGGTGGAAATGTGTAGGTGGGAGGGGCACCCTTCCCCCTGCTTCGAAGAATGGGTGGAAGATAACTAGAGACTCAAGCCCAGGAATTAGTCGGGAGAGTCCAGGCGATGGGAGGCCTGGGCCACAAAGCAGCCCCGCAGTGATGGGGACGGGGGCCATGCTTCCCGAGGGACAGGCCACACCACACTCCAGCGGTTGTTGGAAGATGACTGCATTTTAGTTATTACTTGTCCTGTGTTTCCACGTGAATAAAGACCAAGTATTCAAAAGTGGGTCCTCCTTCCCCTCTTTGTTGTGAATGCAAGTGGAGTTGTGAGCAGACTCTGGTTTTTATGATATTTTGCCTCCGGAGTTAATTTAGTACTTTAATCTTTTGCACTTTTTTCTCTCAATTTACTCAAAGAAGGACGGGGTTAGCGTTTTTCTCAGGGCCTTCCCCCCAGATTTGTGTTTATCATTTTAGAGTTGAAAATGGATACTTATGAAGCTTCATGTTAATTGTTCGGACTTTGAAACTTCCGAAGGCCTAATGATTGACAAGAAAGTGCCTCCCCACCCCATTATCTTGGTTGAGAGTGAGGATGGACCCCGATTGATGCCTGTCTGTAACTTCGGCATGGCCCCGATCAGGAGCGATGATTGGCGGTCATTGAAGGAAGCGCTTTCAAACAGGAAGACAAGGATGGAGCTGGGGAGGACAGGGGCAGATCTCGTTTGTAGATCTTTGTCACATGGCCGCCTGACAAAGGAGCCATCCAAGCACCAGGCAGCCTCCGCACTCGGCCTCCAGGATAAACTGTCACCCCTGGAGCCCCCTCAGGGAACAGCGCTGTGGCCTAAGCTGGTTTTTAATAACAGATGTTGTAATGACAAGTTGCTTTTTCTTACTGCCTGGTGTCGATACCTCTTTTGAATATTTCTGTTCATTCAGTACATACTTGCAAGCCACTGGGAGGAGGATACTGTGAGACCCTCCCCTCTGCTTAGAAACCAGAAGGGCTGGGGGGCGTGCAGTGGGCGTTAGGGTGCTCGCGCTGTGGGCTTAGGGTGCTCATGCCATGGGCTTAGGGTGCTCACGCCGTGGGCCCCGTGTTTCAGGATGCATCACCGTGTTTGGAGGTGGTCGCTCCATGCTCCTGCACCAGGAGCCACCCACCCTCTCAGTAGCTCATCCAGTTTTAATCGGCTTCCCTGGCTCTCTAATTGTCCCATCTTTTTAATATTAAGATCTCAAAAGAGTTGTAGAAGAATTTCCCCCAATTTTTGTTGCCTTGCCAGGTTTTGCCACACCTTATTGAGTTTCAACACTGAACCCGCCTTCCTCCCGTTTGTAAGAATTCCTGGTGGCCTGTGGGTGTCCCCTCAGCTCTGCCCAGCAGACTCAGGAGAAGATGACAGTGGGTCCTATGCGGGGGGCCCTACCTTTGTTTTTCATGATCCTCTTAGTAATCATTTTTTTTTTTTCACATTTAAGAGAAAGCTACTTTCACCAAAAATACAAATGTAAAATTTCTGCAAAATCAAGGCAAAAATGAAGTACGAGTACAGAGTATATACTTATAGCTATCTTCCACATCACACATGTAGATAAAATATATTCTAGCCGTAGTTATGAACAGAATCGATCTAAATACACACTTGATAACACAAACACGTTATTGCTCACAAAGTTCTTTGGCAAAAGTTCTTGATTTAGAAAATAAAAGTTAAGCAGAATTAAGCCAAGAAACCATCTAGTTGAACATCCTCCTTTAAAAACCAAGCACCGTTTCTCCCTTTGAGTCACAGGACGTCCTCTCCTTTTTCATTTTAACTCTACAACATCAGAGGAATCCTGCTTTTCAAACAGCAAAATACAACTGCTACCCAATGGTGGGAAACTTGAAGTCTTGGCCGTGTAGCGTTGGTAGCGTAGAATGGGGTTCGGCATGAGGAGCGGGCCTTGGCAGCTCTCACCCTCCCTCGAGGCAGCCCCGCTGGGCACACAGAGAAGGGGAGCCCGAGGCGGTAGCCCCGCAGGGTGCGGGCTGGCAGAGCCGCCGCTGGGCAGCGTGCCCCCCTGGGGCGTTCCGCGCCTGCTAGGACCTGGGGCTTTGCAGCAGCCCCACACACGTGTTGTTTGGTTAGTAGACGGCGTTAGAATTGTGAAATTCTTCATTCTGACGGCATGTTTCACTTGCATAGTAAAGGCACTGAAATGGCTCCCGGGGATCGGAGCTCCGGGGACCGCCTCCCCCACCACAGCTGGGTGATTTGGGGTCCTGTCAGCATTCAGATGCCCAGCAGCGTGCTCTCAGACATGGGACGAGGCTGCCGCGCGTGGGTTTGAGCTGGGAGAGGACTGCCCCCCAGGGACAGGCAGTGGCCCAGTGGGGACACCTTCTCTGCTGCTCTGCAGCCCCTACGGGGGGGGGGGGGCTTCCTGCTGAGCGGTCAGGGTGTGCAGTGACAACCCGGTGTGTGTTCAGGAGGAAGGAGACGGACGGTCAGCGCAGCCAGTGGGGACGAAGCCAGACCGGCAGGATGCCACCCTTGGGGGAAGAGAGCAGAGCACACAGGGTGCAGGACGGTGACCGAGGCCCCGGCTTGTCCCAGGGTTTAGTGCGACCTAACTAGCCCAGCAGCAGCTCTGACTTACACAGGTGATGGTTTTGCTGTCGTACATTTAGGGTCCCTGAAATACGAGAATGGTGCTATTTAGAGTATGTCTGCTGCTTCAAAAAAGAAATTTGAAAGGTTTTAAAAATAACATAGAAGGATCTTTTATTAGTAGTCAAAGAGGACTGGCGGGGGAGCAAAGGGGCTCAGCGGGGAGTTCCTGGAGCCGCTGACATCCGCAGCACTGGGCCTGGTACTGTCACAGTCGGTGAGGGGGCATTTCGGAGGTTTAGCTACAGGTGAGAAGATCAGACCTTAATAGGTAGTTTTACCCCCAGCTAAGAAAGTGGCCAAGCCGAGGCTGGAATCCAGATCTGCGGGGGCTGCAGAGCTTGTGGTCTTCCCCGTACACACGCTGCCTCAAAGCCGAGGGATCCTCAGCGCTCACCGCAGGGCAGAGTCAGCATAGTAACTGTGGGATTGGAATTGGCTGTGAGCGGCGAGCGTGCCGGCACTCGCTGCAGAGGGGAAGGAATGAGCCACAGAATCCTATCCCTTTACGAGCGGAAGCACACCTTGAAAAACAAGTTTTTTTCTTTGGGCTGAACTTGAGACACAGTACATACAATCAACACAGAATAGGCAACTCTGTTGGCAAGACTTTTCCAAGGACACGAAGGCAGTAGCTGCTGGGCTCCTGTTGCTGCTTTGACCCCAGTCCGGGTGGGGGTGGGGAGTGTACACGCGCGTGCACCTGAGCGGTTGTGTGCACATCTAGCGAGGAGAGTGCCCAAAGCTTCAGGTTAGAGGCGAGCTCGCAGGACTCCTGGACAGGTGCAGACAGCACTGCCCAGCCTCTCCCCTGCATGTCATCACAGGAGCTCACACACAGCAGCTCTTACAACCTCGTAGCCGGGCCACTGGCGTTTTCAGTTGTTCGTTAAGTGGGAACAAATGTGCTTTGGACGAGCGGGGTTACATTAGTAGGGCTGATGTTTTGGTGTAAAACTTGAGAAATAGGGGCCTGTCTTCCTCGGGTGATGAGCCATCCACCTCTCCAGGTGTTCCTGAGCAGGGCGAGGGTTTCCTCGAGAAGGAGGTCAGGTCAGCTGAAGGTGATGCCGGGTGGAGCTGGGGGCTCAGCCCATGAAGCTGGTGACACTGTTCGGGGGTTTTCGGAGGCGGGTTTTGGTTGACACCACACCAGGGCCCTCCAAGGGGAGCATGGAGTGTGCACAGAGAGGAGAGGTGAGCAGAAACAGCGTGTGTGAGGAATGCAGGCCTGTCATCAGAGGACATGCGGCCCCGTGAGCTGGCTGCGGATTGGTCGACCACCCAGGCCATCCCCTGCCCTCATTGATCCATCTCACCTGCTGTGGTCTTGTCACCAGTGCAGGGGGTGAGGCGTGACTATGTTAGCTGGGCTTTGGGAGCTGTTTAAAAGGATGGTGAGGATCCATTAAGGAAGAAGAGTGTGGAGGGAAATTCACGGGAACCTTTTACTGCATTTGAGAACCTACACTACTAACAGGAAAAATTGGTAACGTGATGACCAGGTGACATGCTCAGGGTGCGTCTCTTTCATTGCTACTGACCAGATGCACAGTTTGTTGGAGGTCTGGCATTTTATAGTCATGGTGTTGAGTGTATTCACCTGTATATTCACCTGTGCTCACCCACGGAAGACTAGAAACACCAAGTTTTCTCATCTCACAGTTTTGTTGTACCTTGAATAATGTCTGAACGTGCCAGCCGAATGAGTGAGTGAGTGAACCCGTGAATGATGCAGATATATCAGTCTCACGTGGTGATTCCTACAAAATTAGGAGAGATCTCCAAAGCGAGCTGATATGTCCAAGTATGATAATAAGCCTTAAAAAAAAAATACTTGTTATATTCTCATGACCACTCTGAGTAGCTGGACTTTTCTTGGTATTCTGTTTATATCCTCAGGACACAGAACATGAAAGTATCTTTCTTTGCTGTGTGTGAATTTGACCGGTTGACTTTCCAATTAAGTTTCTGTACTTCTTTTTTGTTACACTTTTATCGCTGTGGAAAGAAACTTTCAATTGAAGATGAACTACTGTTTCGCATTCGTGTAACAGGACATACAGACTGCATTGGTGTCACAGCAGGACTCGTGCAGAGAACATTTGCCCAGTTTCTCCAGTGTATCTAAAAGAGAATGTCAAAGAAGTTACAAAGTTACTGGTTCTTTCATGAGACGCCAAAAGCTTTTTGATTCATATTAACCAATTATTCACAGGCTTTTTTCCAATATGGCTTTCCTTCATACTTTAGGTACTTACCGAACCTTTCTCTCTGATGTGTCTACTCCTTTAATTGGATTTTCTGTCTCTTTTTTCTGTTTCTTTTGCCCTTCTCTAGATCTATCAGGTTCAAAAGGTAGGCCCTTCCTTCTTTGTTTTCTCATTTGCATGTACTGTTATGGTTTTTCCTTGCCAAGGGCCTGGTCACCTTTCAGAAATAACGCCAGTCACTGAAAATACGTAGACGTTCTTACTGCTTCTACTGTTTATGAATTGACATGAGCAAAATGCTTATTTAAGTCTCCACTGATCTCTGCAGAAAGCAACTGTCTGTCAGACACACTTCTGTTTACGGAATGCTTTTCCGAGCTCTGTTTTTCTCAAGAAATAGAAAATTGTGTCTTTGAGAAAGAAAATGAATTCTAAGAGAGAATTAACTCACACTTCAGAATTTTGGAAACCTTTTGAAATCAGATATTTAAAGAGAAAAAGATTATCCTTCCATATAATTTTGTTAGAAAACTTTTAAAATGTCAATGCAAATTACCATACATTAAGAGATTATTACATACTATTTAAAAACCTGAGTGACAAAAAGATGATACATAACAATACAATACAGTAGCTTAAAATAACCTGCCTGCTCTCCATATTATTCAGAACACGAGTGTACATCTGTTTCCTAGTATTTTGTAGAAGCAGTTGAGGTTCGGAAATAAATACACTGAACAGGCCAGACACGGAAAATACAAAGAAAAACAACCCAGTCTGTGATTCCTGATTCAGCGATAATGAAGGAAGAAGCAGTGAGCAATTTCTGAGCATTTAGAGAATGTACACAGTGACTCTTTCCCATAAATGAATTTAGTTTGTTACATATGACACCTATCATAGTTTCTTTTCTAAAATGTATTTAGTTTCTTGATAAAAAACAACACTGTTTCTCTTTGAGTGCTAAGGAAAAAATCAAAACAAGGTAACCTAATTTCAGAGGTTAGGACACGCAGGCCCTTTAAACACACTATCAGTAAATTTAAAATTCTATCCTTGAATTCCTTTACTAGTTACAGACCTGGATTGCCTTTGCTTCCTGCCAACCCCCTGCCCACCCTCAGTTAGGTAGGCACCAGAGTCTATTAGTAGCGTACTTGGCTAATTTTTGTACGGGTCGAGTATTGAAATGTATAATGAGGCTAGAGCCCAATCACACTTTCGGTCTCATTAAGAATTTGACAGGGAACAGGAAAGTCTCGCATGGTTGGGAACCCTTGCTGTGACTGACAGGGCAGGGCGTCAGTGTCGGAAGCCTAGATAAAGGACCGTCTGGTCTTTTCCACTCTGACTCATTCCTTTCTTACCAGATCACTGTTACTTTCTTTTTATTCACTCACCAAGCGTCCACTGTTAGAACTCTGTCAGCATGGTAACTTGCATACAAAGTAAAACGAGTCCTCTCAGTGGAAAAGTAGGTACACATTTTTATAATAAAACTGGGTCCAAAGTCAGGGAAGCCTTTTCTTGTCACTAACATTTGTAACAAGGAAAAGGAGGCAGTAAACGTTCTCTCCCAGCCCACTGGCTATTGTTTGTGATGGTTTCCCATCTCTTGAATCAAAGCTATTTCTGAAAGTCAAGTACCTTGTGCATCAGTCTGGCCCTGCCTCCTCCCTCACCCCCAAGCCCCCTGCATGACTCACTACTAATCATAGTAGTTTACCTTTGAAACACTGTGTGTGCTTTCTGGAGTTTGCTGTGCTGGCCTGCTCCTAACAGCAGAACTACTGGTTAACCTCACTTGCTGTGGGTAGGGGTCTGCTCGCCCCGTGGAACGACATGGAGATGTAGCTCGAGTTACAGCAGCTATTAGTTACAAGGCCACCCGTGAACTAGATGGAGGACTTGGAATACTGGTGCTTATTTTTGTCATGATAAGAGCAATGGGTAGCGTGCAGGACTTGATATGGGCGGGTATAAGATTGGCAAAAAGGAGAATATGAAATAGAAAAGCTGATAATGGAGACGACTTGTGGAATTTAAACAATTTTTTGTGAGTGTATATAGGCCTTCATCCTTTTCTAAACCACATTTTCCTCCTAACTTTGTAATTAAGCCATGAGATAAAGGAGGGTTGATGGCATCACATTTTGCATATCTGGAATTTGACAGTGAGAGTGGGGCTGACATTAATTGAATGCAAAATAGCTTTAAGCTGTTGCATTTCACTTAAATTGATGTGACAACATGACTGGAAAAGGTTTACTTTTATTTGCTTCTCAATTTATAGTCTAAGCAAAGTACCTTATAGAAAAAGATTTGGCTCATATACTTTTGATACGATAGTTCTGTATTGGTTGAATTTTTAAAACCTTATTAAACTCTCCCTCCTTATTTTTCCTCTTCCAATTTTCTACCTACAGCATCCCTAAGGGAAGAGGCAAGACCATTAGGGAGCCAGCCTTTAAATCTGGCCACCCTTCAAAATAGAGACTAAACCAAACATAGTGACAGCATGTTTTGGTCGTGGTAAAACAACTTCCAAAATCCAGTTTTTTCTCACATCCAGTTTTTTCCTTCTGGTTATAAAATTTTACTGGGTAAAGAGGAAAATCACATCTGTTACATGATACAGAGGTTTGGTTGGTTGGTCCTTGGTTTTCATACTGGAAATTGAAAGGTAAGTGAAGAGAAAAGCCCAGACGCCATTATTGGAGCAACACCTGGGTTCCCACCTGACTTTGGAATTAACTATATTTAGTAACAGTAATAGCCATTCTGATTCTGCTCCTCTCATTCTAAATAGGACCATTGTGGGTTAGGTAAGCCAGGTGAGAGCACGGAGTCCTTAGCTAAAGAAAAACGCGGAGCATAGCTTAGTTAGGAATGTAATGTTTTTCCCTTGCAAAGGCCTCTCTGTAGGCTCCTCAGTTGCCCTTCCCTCAGTGGCTGTAAAAAAACCCCAAGTTCCTAAAGTCTCCTGGACCTAAATTTAGCACAGATACCAGGTAGCAGGAGCAAGTGCACCGGAACCCCCGGGGTGATCACAGCTGCTGCCCATTTCCCCTCGGTTTTTTTCATTCCTTTTGCGGCGACCCTGGAATGGCTCCCAGCTTCCGCTCCTCCTGGACAGTGCATTCCTGCCGTGCGCTTGCTGGAGGCTAGAAGCGCTTTACAGAGGGCTGGGAATGCTGCCCTGCTGTTTATGCCTGGTCTCCATGGAGGCCGCCCCGCGCCCCCTGAGTGCTCTGTCCTGGGCTGGGGGGCGGAGGGGAGCGGGCTGGGCAGGGTGCATCCTCCCAGGGCCCCCGCTGCCTGGGTGGCACTGACCCTGCAGGGCTCGGAGCTGTTGCTGTGTCTTGGCGTGTCACTCTCACCATGTGGCTTGGGCAGCAGTTTGGAAATGCATGTCTAAATAGTACCTTATTACATTTCACTTCTCGCCTAATTTTCTTTCCCTTCTGTCTATAGAAATATTATGGGCTGGATACAAAATGGGGTGACATCGAGCAGTGGATGGTAGGCCTTGAATATGATTTTAAGATACTTCCATGGGTGTAATTTGATT
This sequence comes from Aselliscus stoliczkanus, assembly GCA_033961575.1. NCBI lineage: Eukaryota > Metazoa > Chordata > Mammalia > Chiroptera > Hipposideridae > Aselliscus > Aselliscus stoliczkanus. The sequence goes on from CM066731.1 coordinate 174,771,424, forward strand.
CTTACCCAATTTAATTACACAGATGGATGCCTGTTGCACCCTCATTCCATCCCGAGATGTGTCTTCTGGGACTTGTGCATCTGGCCTAGTTGGCTACATCCCGTTTGAGGCCTGGTTGGACCGGCCCTGGCCAGGCATTTGGTCTGGTCTGTTCAGTAGCAGCTGACTCCTGGAGTATCCAGGCAGGTGTTCGTGGAGGTCTCTGACCTCCTGGGGCAGGGAACTGTCCACTAGGGACATGTGGCCTGGGCGTGTGTCCCCAGCATGAGAACTTCCCTTGCCAGCCCATCTCTCCAGAATCGACTTGGAACTGAGAGGTCACACACTCCATTTCCCTCATTCACGATTACAGCCACCTGCCGGTCACCCTCATCCTGATCTTTGTCCCCCTTCATTGTTGGGTGCCGCCACACACACACCTCATCCTCTGTGCCCACAGAAACCACTGTCTTTGGGTGAGAAAATGCCTTCTCAGTGATTTCCCAGAGCAGCTTCTCTGTCTCCGTACGTCAGTAGACAGCTGCTGGCTGGCCCCTAATGTACCCCGTCCTCACACGCTCTGGGGAGCGCCTGGTGCCCCACGCACGGCGGGAGGCCTCCAAAGGGGCAGCACTCCGCTTGCTGTCCACGGTCCTTGAGGACATGGCACCTGAGTGCACTTACCTCTTCCTGGCCTTGTCACTGGCCTCCTGGCCACCGTCACATACCTTTAGCATTTGAGAACCATGTCCTATTAAATGTCCCTTATACATGAAATAACCCAAGGAAATGCAAAATTACCTCCTCACAGCTTACTTACCTGGGTAAAATATCAAAGACGAGAGTTTCTGAGAACACAAAGAGCACACATTCCTCCCCTAAAACACGAGTAACCTCCACCTTCACTCTGTGTAAACCATCATTTTAGGCTTACACAGCACAGGCGAATGTGTTTTTTATCACCTCTTAAGACACAGTTAAAAGGTGCGTCATTGTTTTCTGTACCACTGAGAAAGGCACAAGCTGCTAATTAGAGCTGTGGGCCACTCTGACTATAAGATGTAGCCCAGCCTCAGCGATGCCCAGATGGGAAGAACTGGGGACATCTCGGAACGCACGGAATACAGCGGGGAGCATGCCACCTGTTGGACCTCTGATTCCCGAGGAGAGGAGAGTAAGGTCCTGAACGTAAGGGGAAAAAAGGGGTGGATTTAAATGGACCAGACTACAGCACTTAGAAAAAAATTAAGGCTCAGCTTCTCTTCCAACACACACTTGTTTTTAAAGGCAAAATGAAATATGCCGATTATTTGCATACTTAAAATATCCCCCATTAGAATAAAACATTCCTCCCCGGTGATGTCAGTGAAAGCTTTCCGCAAAGATGAAGAAAATGTGTGTTTGACATTTGTATCAGAAAACCACTGTGCCGGGACGCAGCGGGACCGGCCGAGGCTCGTCGGTTGTCTGTCTAACCTTCCGTACTGTTTTCTCCATTCTTCGGTAGGAAGACAGTGAGCGCTACTCACGTAGACCCAGGAGAAACACATCGGTCAGTACGCGTTCATTCTGAGCGAAATCTAAGCTGTGATTTTAGTGGTCGAAGTAGGGATGTGATATATACATGTATATCTTAGTGATGTACTAATGTTATTACCTAAACAAAGACCTGAACTCAGCTTTTAGCATTTTGACCTAACTTGGGTGAGGGGAGAGTGTTTGAGAAATATCGGAGTATTAATATATTCCTGACAGTTTGGGTGCTTTTTTTTGCAATCGGATACCCATGAATACTTTGCAGAGTAATGTGCATCGAAGCTGTGTACCAGCGACGTAAATAACAGGACCTAAATGAAATGAACTGAAAGCCGTGTTACCCAGGAACAGCCCTCTGTAAACAGAGGTACCCAGCCCCAGCCCATTGGCCAGGGCCTGGGCTCAGGTCCTCTGGGTTTGCTGAGGCTCCCAAGGGGCCCCACTTGCTGTCGGTTTCTCTGTGTTACGTTGTCACTTCATGCTTGTTTCATCCTTTCTCTCACTAGGCTTCGGATGAAGATGAACGCGTGTCAGTGGGTAGTCGTGGAAGCCTGCGGGTCAGTAACCTGCGTGGTTCAGCTGATGGTTCGAGCGCTTTGCTTTTTCGCCCCTGCATTCATCCTTCTCATTGGTTGTCCCTGGCGTCTTGGGGTCAATATCCCACTGACAGGATGCTTGCTTAAAATCCAGTCAGTGGCGGGCTGTTTCCTTGTTGTTGTAGAGAGATTATTAATAAGCATAATCATTAATAAGGCACTTCTGTTGTGTTTTTCTCCCAAGAGTGGAAGTCATAATGTTTTTCAATGTGTTTGTCCACATTACAACCACACCTGGATTGAGTGGGAGGAAGGGGAGTGTGAAGGTTCATCTGTCAGTCATGTCCTAGTTCACATATGCCTCAATCAAATTTGAATCGCAGGGAAAATAACCATAAATTAAAATAATCCCTATCCAGCGGTGTTTTGCATGGCTTCTCGAAAGCTGCCGCGGGCTGCCTGGTGGAAAAGCGGAGCAGATTGGATCCCTGAGGCCTGTGTCTGCTCACCCTCAGGAAACCTGCTTTCTTCCCCTTGATGAAATCTCTCCATCCCGTCAGCTTAGTGGTGGATAAACCCAAATACGTGTTTTTCCGTAATCATTCCCCAAAACATCAGAAATTATCTTTGAAAATATCTTGCGCTTTGAGCAGCGAGGTAGAGAAGCTGTGTGTTTGTCAGTACGTTTATCTGGGCATGCCAGTTTTGTTTACACTGCGGTTACAAGCCCTTGCCCTGCTGGTAATAATTGGGTCTCAAGGCAGCACCACATTTTACCTACTGACCCCACAGAGCGGGAGGCTTGTTTTCATCCCCATGACAATTAAATCATCATGTCACCGCTAGACTTCTTGTGTGTCTTTAATTTGGCTATTTGTAACAGTGAACCCTAACTGTGAAACATGGGTGTGCTGTTGGGTGATTGCTGTCAGGGTCCTTGCATGACCAAGTGAATTTGCCAGAAAGTTCCGGTTCAGATGTGAAGTCACCGAAGGAGGCTCTTAGCCCTATGTCGCAGTTTCACTCTAGAGGAAGTAAGATTTATGTAACTAAAAACACGATAAATGCCACATTCACTTTGCAAAATCCATAGGTAAGACCCAGAAATCGAGCTGTCATGTACGTAGGAGGCTCAGGAGAAGTCTGAGTCTTTTTGTAGAGGAGGAAATAAAACTGCTCAGACTGCTTCGGATTTTAGGAATTACAGCAACATTTGCCATGGATGTTTCATTTAATGTATTGGATTTTACTTAATGTCAGTAGCTGTCATTCTAATGTAATTCCTTTTGCAAATACGGATGAGATTTTGTTAAGATTTTAAACATTGCCTGTTTTGTTTTTGCTGTGATTTACTTAGATTTTTGCACTGATTTTGGCAACTCTGTTTTCTGTTGGTTTCTCTTCCATCCTTACTTTGACAGTCACAGCCCGACTTGGAGCCTGGGGGTCCCTACGCCTGGGTGAGATGCTTGGATAGACTTGCCATGTGATCCTAACGGTGTGGTGTGACAGATAATAACCAGCCATGTTTTAATTAATCCCACGGTGTCTGTCTAAAAATCCAGCGCCATCTCTGTCCGAAAGGCACACGCCACACACCAGACTTCACCTGGGGCCGGGGTGGGGGGGCGCACCCACCAGAGTGAGTGGTCTTCTCCCAGAGCCTCCTGGGCGCAGCTCTGGGCACCTGGCCGGGCTCTGGAGCCAGACATGCATGATGCTCTCACCCTCGCCGGGTCTTTGAATACCAGCTGTTTGCCCACCCTGAGCGCCCAAGGAGGGGAAAAGTGTTGTCTTACTTTCAAGGAACTCAAAACAGACCCAGAATTCCCCAATTCTCCATTTCCTTGAAGACATTAAAAGTCATTTATTTCATGGAAAACCCATTGTTTTCTAATCCTTATCCATTCAGATTAAACGTACGGCCGGGTTCTTTTGCCAGAAAGTGCCCTTTGAAAGAGACCCCAGTTCCAGCAACAAGACAAAGGCTTTAGATTCACATTCGGAATTTCCCGTCTTCCGTGTCCCAGGAGAATTTCTGCCCCTTGTGCTGTGGGAAGGCCTGTAAATGTACACGACACTGAGAAGACGAAAAATTTCACCTCAGTAAAAAGGGTGCTCGGCTCAGCGAAGCTATGGCAGCACACGTCTGCATGTTAAGAACTTCTCTAAACGTGTTTTGTGTTTCACTCACTCCATCTCCTAGCTATTTCCTGTTTTTAAAATGGGTTTTAACTTTAAGGGGACAGTTGTTGGTGCCATCCATCTATCTGCATGGCACTGCTGACCCTTGAGCCTCCTGGTGGGCTGCTGTTGCCCACGTCAGGGGCAGGAGATGGAAGGTGGAGCAGATTGCCGAGGACAGGGCGTCACAGCCCCATGGGGACTGAGCCTCTGGGAGGGTCATTCCATGCAGCCAGTGCCCCTCTCAGGCTCCCCCGGGCTACGGCCAGGGTGGCGCTGGTGGGCGAGAGCCCGTCATTGTAGCCACTCTCCTCTGTAAGTAATTAAGTGCATTTAGCAACATGTCCCTAGATCTTCAGCCTTTTTATTTTAAACTCCGAGTGAATTATGTTTAAGGCCAGTCCCTAGTGGAATGAAAGAAGGTGAGCAACAGTAGGGACTCTGCATTTTGTGTTGATTTTCAGTTTCCATTCTGTTCTAAAACTAAATGGAGGTCATCAGGTATTACACATACGAGTTTTGATTTTGCCGTTCTTTGCCTTCCATCTCTGATGCCCTCGCAGGTAAGCTGTCTTTCACTCAGTAGAAAATTAATCTCACGCTATTAATCAAAAACGCTAACAGTTGACTTGTGCGTGGTCACATGTGACGCTCATTGGTGCCCCCGGGCACTGCGTGGTGATGGCTTGCATTCGGACCCGTCCCTGGTCACCCCTGGACTCACTCGTTTCGACAGGCTGTGTATTCTTGTGTCTTATTTATCCTCTTTTAGAAAATGCTGGTTTGAGAATGTGCTCTTTATTTTGTTTCCTCTGGTCACAGTGCTTTTCAATGTCTCTATGTGTAAGATTCACTTGGGGCACTCATTAAAATGCCCATTTCTTGGCCCTTAGGGAGCTTGTTAACATGCATGTTCCCCGGCCTCGTGTCCTGCTTGCCTAGGCCACGTGACCATGACACAGGTGGTCTGCCCAGTAAGGAGTGTTGAAACCAAATTCTGCAGAGCCGAGCGGGTTGAATGTCGGAGACCTGACTTAAGATAAAGTTGCTATGCGGTCATGGACTTTTGATTCTAATGTTATAGTTAATTTTCAAATCTCCTGACCCTATCCATCCACATAAAACAGCTCCACCCATCTAAATACAACCCACAAAAATCATCCAAGAGGAGAAAGTTGGTTATTTCTTTAAGAAGGTCAAAGTGCGTCTCTCAGTAGAGATGTTGCTGAGAGCCTACGGATTTGGGAATACATTCTAGGAATACAGATTCCCTAAGATAGAATGTCATTCCAGCAGAAAAGGATGGGTGATCCCCAAAGCCTTGGAAGTAAGAGTTTTTCCTGTATATTTGTGGGAGGCCAGAAGAGAAATGGTGATCAGTGAGAGAGGGTATTCACTTCCCGCCTTCACCCATGCTGTGTGCCCCAGGCCAAATTAGAGACCAGAAGACCAGAGAAGGGGGGTTCGTCTAAAGCAGTCTGTGCTTGATAAACAACCGAGGAAATCCAGGGTGTCAATATATGACACATTTTTATTCCTCACTTATTACAAGAGTGAAAGTCCTCTCTTCTTGGCAGACATTAGCCTTCATTATTATTTTTTTTTTTTCCAGAAACTGGTTCTTAAGCAGATATCAAGAGAATGAGACCGAGGTCTCAAACATACAAGTCCCTGACAGATGTTTCCATATCAACTAATCTTGTCCGTCAAGAGAATTCTCGCCAATCTCCAAAGGATTTTTTTGCTATTAAATTTATTTCAGAAATGTTGTCATGTTCCTCAGAGAGTTTTCAAGTTGAATGTGGAGGGATTTGTCCATACTCTTTTGTTTAATTTAGAAACTTCACGTTAGTTTTTTGAGTTGCAGTAAGTACATATTTTCATAGTCAAGATTTTATGCCTCTGGATTTATAATCCGCCTGGAGGTTCACTTACGTATTCTGCATCGATGCCATGGCCACAAAACATGTGCTAAACAGTCTCCCCTCCTCGTTTTCATCAGCTGTGGTCCGCACGGTGGCCTTGCAAAGTGTGTATTTCTGTGCATTTCACGGCTGAGGAAGTGGAGGTTCCAGCGGATTAAATAACTGGCTGAAGGTCATGTGTCTGGACTTGGGGCTTGTGTCCGCGAGCCCTGGCGTCTCTTCCATTTTTACCAGTTGTGTGGAGCGCCCCTCCTCTGTCTGTCCTGAGAGCTGGTTATGTCTTTTTGATTTGACAGCTGTTCTCTGAATCAGCAGAAATTTCCTTATAGATCAGTGAGATCAATTTAGAAGCCATGTTTTGGGCCAGGGGATGTTGGGCTGGGAGTAGAGAAGGGAGTCAGGCATACCCTGAACTTATGCTCTTCTTTCTGGAGGACCAAGTATGAAATCATGAACTCCGTCCTCAGAGTTCATTTTGAGAAGTAAAGCAGGATGACCAGATGAATGAAAAGCTGACCATGAAGATATATCCCACTATTTTTCCATGATGAACTTTTCCATTTCACTATAGACTGAATAGAAGCCGTATCTGAATCTTCTGAATACAGCTTCATCATGGGCCCTAATTGTCAAGGATTTACTTTCAACCAAGAACTGAAAACTGACTGAGTCAGGCTGAACCGTTACCCGCCCCCCCCCCCAGCCTGCCCGTTCAGGCCTCTAAGAGCAAGCTGGGGTGTCCGCAGCACAACCTACCATAAAACTGGGAATGGGGTGACTGCCCAGGAGAGCAGCTGCTCCCGGGGCCGTGTGCTTCCTCCCCATGAGGGACTGTGGCCTAAGTCCTGGGGTGCCCTGTCGTTACAGGTAACACTGAGTAGGCTCACTCCATTCGCCTAACTGCTGTTTCTCCCAAGTTGTAGCAGAGAAGATGGGAAGCATTTGGGGGGCATACTAGTATCCATGTTATCCTGGGCTCCCCCATTCAGCCACTCCACTAAGAAAGTACGATTTTTTGTACCTGGCTAATTCTTCCTTGCTGGCCTCCCTCTACCTGTGTCTTTGTTTGTACGCTGATGTCAGTTTTTCTTCTTTTCTTCCTTGAAACAGACAAATGGTTGTGGTGCAGAATTATATGGATCACAGCCCCTGAGTAGAAGATCTGGCAGGGTCAGTATAGTAATTTGCACGCTGCTAAATTCAGTCAGGTCGCTGTAAAGCTTTTTAAAAATATTGCTCAATTTCGCTTCTTTGCATTTTTTCTGCATTATAGGAGGTCTCTTTTTTTTTTTTTTAACCCCTAATGCATGATAGGATGAAAGCTAATGTTTTTCAACAGGTAACCATTCTTAGAATGTTTGCATTCTAACATGCTGAGTATTAGTGTAGGAGATTCATATTGATAAGAATCTCTAAGTTTAAAAAGATCTACGATTAAAGATTAGCTCTTTCATTATTTTATTGCCATAGGTGTATGTGCATAATGTGTATATTGAGTATGTCTCGTTGCCACCTATACTGAAATTCAACATTTTTAGTCTTTCTACATCCCTCCCTTGTAATTTTAAAGACACATACGAGAGCCTGTGTTTTTCTAAATGTTAGTGTGGGAATTCTCACGGTGTAGGGGTGGGAGGCGGAGAGGAGCAGGGTCACCCTGTACAGTGGGGGAGAGAGGAACAAAGGGGCCCATGGCAGGAGTGTTGCAGAGGCCTGGGGGCGGGGGGAGGAATCCTTTGGGTTTATCAAGGAGGTCTGGGGGATTTCAAAGGTTCAACTGGATACACTGAAATTAATTTTCATGAGCTGCTGCAGATCTGTCACACTTAAGATAATCTAAAATCTTTCTGTACTTAACATTTGCTTCATGTTTTCTTATAGTAACAAATTTTACTAGTTGTGCAAAATAGTGTTTCTTTGAATTTATCTTATAAGATAAATTCACACTTAACTTATATTTTCAGGTTTCAAAGGGGTAGCCCGACACCACCTTAGCTTTCTGAAACTGGCTGATCAGGTTTCTCCCCTGGTCCCGTTTAAGGATTGCATACACTCCGTTCCGTGTAAGCTTTCCTCATCCCAGACTAAGAATATCCTCCCCATTCAAAGGCTCTGTCTTCCTACTTACGTTGCTTTTTGCATTGACGTGCCTTGGACTTGCTCCAGTTGTGCTACGTATTTCTATAAGTTTCTGACCACTCCAGGGACAGAAGCAAACACCACACCGTCCCATCCTGCAGGCTGTGTCCTGACGGCTTTACGGGACGAGAGCCACACTGTTCCCTGATGGCACCAGGCTGCGTGTCGGGGTTATACTGACGAGGTTGCACGTTTTCACCCAAATGCGTCACTTCGCTATGCTTGATCACAAAGTATGATAGTTTGGAATTGGAAGTTACTGTAGAAGTTGTCCAGCCCAGCCTCTCCCCAGAATTACACTCTCCTCGAGAGGACCCCGCACATGTAGTTGCCAGCATTTCGTTACAGCACATCGGGGCGTCAACCTCATGTTCTGCATGTAGCCGTCTATTTTAATCTCGGACGTTCACGTTAAAACAGTACAAGTGTGCGTTGTGTTTTTCTTAAAATGTGAGTCACGCCTCTAGAAATGAGATACAAAACAACTTGATTGTAAAACGGCTCACCGCAGAGTGAAATTGGATATAAAATTGTTTTAATAAACAATCAAGACACATAACGATCGAAAAACCAAATGACCTACATCTAAGGCAGCAGCAGCGATAGGACAGTCCTGGAGCAGAAAACCTCAGGAATGGTGTGAGGATGCGCTTAGAGCAAAGGGAGGGTGGGGAGGGGGCGCTTTCTAAATGGCGGGGACACCAGTCACGGGAAGGAGAGATGGCAGGCTAATGAGAGTCTGGAAATCCCCGTTGCCCCTACAAGGGAACTCGGTCTCTGTAGGACAACCTGACCGGTCGCTATTTCATGCCTTTATCTGTAGTGTCCACAGTCGCCTCCCCATCCAGATTCTGGGTTGGATCTGATCTTTTTAGGATATATATCCAAGAAACTATAAAGCCCATAAAGGTGCCTGCAAGACATATGTGTCCTGTGGACAGTGGTTCTCAGCTGGAGGCGGGGGTGGGGGGGTGGGACTCTCTCAGGCTCCCCTCACCAGCCTGGAGCTTCGGGGCTGAGCCTTAGCCCTCAGGTGTGCTCTGGCCGGAAGGAGGACTGGAAATTTTGCCATTCGTGGAATTGTAGTTAAGAAGGGATGTAATACTGAAAGTCCAGACTAGGAGGTCCTGGACAGCCCATCATCAGAGGTAGTAATTGCAAATAATACTAGAGATGGGAAGCTGTGAAAAGCAGTAAGAGCTCGATGGCCAGCCACGCGTCATCACAGACCTAACCACTGGGACATGGAACGCGGTGTGGAGCCGCTGGTTGGTAAGTCAGTGCTGTAGCAGAGGGTCTGGATTCTCAGGCATTCCCGGAGAAGTACTACCGTTTGGCTGTGTGATTGTATGTTTGCCTTTGACTGGGACAGTAGGGACGTGCATGTCACTTAACAGTGTCTTCTTTGGTGCCCAGAATTCCGGCTACAGCGGGGACAGCAGGTCCTGTATTTGGTCATCCTCCAGAGAGGAGAAGTTGGTTGGTTTCCGTTTAAATCTTTCACACGCTGTCTTCCGAAACGACAGGTTCTGTAGCATGCAACCCTGTGTGTGTGCATTCTGCTCTCTTTTCTCTTTTAATCTATTTTATGAATTTTCATTTCCATAGATGTGAGAATCAGGGTTTGAGCTACGATATGTTTAATTGAGACTCACCCCATGACCTTGCATTGGAATTCATATTCAAATGTTTGACGGTGAATTGTAGTACTCACCTGGGTCCAATGGAAGGAAGTATTTATGTGGATATTGTGTAGTTAGAATTAATCAAAAGGGAAAAAAAGAAAGCCTTGAATGTCTTTGCTTGAGGGCCCCCGAGAACAGACGTGCGATATAGGGCGCATCCAGACTTGGTGGCAATTCCTCAGGGAGGGACTAGACTTGGAATGAAAATCAGACCCAAGTCCCCATAGCTCCACAGTAGCATTCCTTCCCAAACTTCAAGGACATACGTCAATTTTGAGAGGCAAATATTTCTGAATTATTTAAGCGCCCTAACAGGGAAGGCTTGTTTGTCCTAGGCGAGGTTTGTGTTCGCTTGGCAAACATAGGGAGCTCGTTTAGCAAGGAAGACCACAGAAGTAAGAGAGGCACTCTGAAGCCTTCACTGCTGGAACAGAAGACAGGCCCGCCTGCCGGACCCACTAGTGCAGCGGTACATAGGGTGACGGAGAAACTGCATTTTGCCAGAAAGTCTCATAGCGAAGGCTGTGAACTCCATCGTAGGGCGTAAATGCGGGGAGAGGAATTAATAGAAACTAGCCAGGTAAGGCCACAGGAGTCTGTCTCCTGGCCTCTGTCATGCCGTGTCCCCACCCCCTACTCCTGCTCCTGGCCTCTGCAGAGTTAGGCAGCCCCACCACCGCATTCATGCTTGCCCGCTTTCTCCCCCGCCCCCCGCTGCCTGCCAGCCGCCCCCCATAATAGTGCACACTCCATCCGGCACTCTAGGCTTGTGGTCCTTCCTTCCCCGCAGTAGGTGAGTTCTGACTGACTGTAAGATCAGCTATAAGCACCAAAGCACTGGTGGGTTTTAACACCGTGGATTTGGGGGGTACTGTGTGCATTTTCTTAATTCAAGGGAGGTCTTGCTGTTGCAAACAGCACTTTGCATTCAGAACACTACTTCCTCCTCCGTTTACAAGAGGAAAGGCTTGTTCTCGAATAGCAGTGGGTGATAAGAGACCTAATAGTGAATTATTCACCAAAGAGAAATAACCCACATCCACAGCGTTAAAGTCAAAATTAGCGCTGGCCCATTCAAAACCTAAAACACGCCAGAACTTTCTGGGGGCCACGTGTCCCCACCACCGACTCACCCCCCCTCAGAATCTTGCTGGGAGTTCGGTATCTACTCCTGCACGGCGCCCCGTCCTGTTTGATTTCATTTAAGTCTAGAAAGGAATCGACGTAGTATGGAGCTCTGAGGGCTCTTCTGATAACTGCTGCAGTCTTCTAGATCCATCAGAAGCTAACCCTGGACTTGACCGCACAGAGTCGGGCGGTGGCTGTGGGCGCTTTCTCCCACATGGCGACAGGGGCCTCTGTGCTGTCTGCGTCCCAGAATGGGGCTGTTCGCCCCACCCCTGGAACAAGCTTCCGTGTTTGCTCTAAGTGTTAGGAAGTTTCTCCCTGTCTACCCCAGAACGCTGCAAGCCTGCCCCTCGGGTTGCTTTGGTGTAGCTTATTCAAGGCACAGGTTCAGGTTATGGGACCTTGAAGGGGTGGCAGAATACCATAAGATGGTTATTGAATGGAACAACTCCATCTTCAGGGATTGTCCCGTTCTTGTGTGGTCAGTAGGACGCTGCGACATAGACTCTGAAGCGACTAGCAAGGCTCCTTTAATTTGGGTGAGATATTTTATTTGGGGAATGAGAATCATAGCATTGGACTTCTCATGTCTGCCATGAATCCTGGATGCTTGATGCCGGAGACCAGCTCCGATGGAATGCTCTCGTACCTAAAATAGAGGTTGATACCTCTGCAAATTCCTGGTTTTGAGCTTTTCTCACCAAGCTTTAAAAATTAGAACTCGAATTACAATGACCTTCAAAACCCCTGTGGGTCTTGCCACCGATTAAAATTAATGAGGTCTATTTTTGCCTGTGTGTAGACTCAAAAGTCCTCACTTGGTCCCACATGATGGGTTTGCCAGCAACCAGCCCTGTCTTTATTTCCTGCGGGTCCTGCTCCCTTCTCCCTCCCCTGGAAGGGCTTGCCTGTGACCGGTTTTGTCGTAAAAGGTGGTTTTGTGTGGGTTTACAATACGATGTACCTTGGAGATGATCTGGGGGCCTGTCCCCTGCCACCCACGTTCTCTGATTCCAGGGACTCTCCTGCTCGGACCTCGGCCTTCCCAGCAGCGGCCTTGCTGGCACAGCGCTGCCTGCCCAGCGTGGAAACCGGGTCTGTCCCCCTCTCACGGCATGCCTCCCCTCTCCTTCCCTCTGCGTGTCACTTTCTTTGCTGAGTCAATTGTGTGGACACTTCAGCCTCTTCTATTTGAAGTCCAAAATGCAAAACCCAGCAGGGTATTTCAGGTGGTTTGACGAACTTGCTTAAGACTTTTCTCAACCTTTTAACACATTATCAAAAATAATTGAAGACCTTATATAGCAAAGCGGAGTTTAGGAAAAAGGAGGCTCGCGTGAATGGGTATTTCCAAAAGCTCACATCCACGAAATGGGTCTCTCGGGTCTCTCCTCCTTTTCCAGCAATTGTTCCCCATTTGGGGTTTCGTTTGTTTTTTTAAAAATATTTTTCTGCAGCAAATGTGTCCAGGAAGCAATCTGGAAGGCTGTTGTGCATAATCGGACTCCTCCATCTTTGAGGAGTGGGGAGAGCAGCGTTAATTCTTTGGCTCGCTCGCCCCTCCGCTTCCTGTTTGTACACGGCCTGCGTGCCGGTTCGGCCCTGGGGTGCTGGGCCTTGTCAGCTGTGGGGATGCAGGCCCGGCTGTCCTGTAAGGAAGTAGGTGCTGAGCTCCAAATACGGACCATACCGTGGAGGCTGAACTGTCACCTCCTTGCATTGTCCTCTGCCTCCGGTTGCTGAGTGATCCATCTTTGGTCATGCACATTCCAGGACTGGCCGGGAGGCCCTGTGCTGTGGGCCTCCGTGGCCTCTGCCTGTGAGTGAGTCATGATGCTATTCCGGAGCTGGGTCTGTGACCACACCAGCCTCTGTGCTCCAGCACGTCCCCCCACGGGCACTGCCCCAGCCTGATTCGAGTTCTGGGTGTGGACTGCACTGACAGTGCGGGCTGACTGTTCCTTGTGTGTCTTGACGGCTGACACTGGCACTGCGTCTGCTCACTCTCTGTGGGTGGAAATTATGGGTGAACAGCCCTCACTGCTTCAGCAACTTGGGGTTTGGAGTTGCGGGGTTGGCTGCTCATGTAGCTGTTGTTTACCTTGTCAGCATCCTGCCTCATCCCCTCACCCTTTCTTCCAGGAATGCTTGAAAAGAAATGACTAGAAAATAGCCGTGTTTCAAAGATGCTGGGAAGTTTACTGTTCTCAAGTTAACAATCATCTCGTATTAAATTTGGGTTTGCATCTATCAGATTTACGGAGAACACGGGGCCGACATCACCTTTTTATTTGTCTTCTGTTGTACAAAACTCTGGCTGCCACGCTTACCGACAGCAGCGTGATTGCCTTTCTTGGAGGCTTTTAACACCTGCCGTTTGCTTTCGTCCTCCAGCGCTCCTACCTCTGCGGCGCTGCCAGGCCAGCGGGCAGTCACTGGGTGCGTGTGCCCCCAATCCCTCCCCGCCCCTGTGCCCCCCCACGTCCCAGACGCACCTGCCCTGGGAGTGTGGACGCGCCTGTGTGCCACCCCACTGGGAGTGATTCACCCTTTTACATGGAGCTTGCATCCACGCATGGTGGTGTCTGTCTGTGTCCTTGGGCCTGGTCTGGGTTTTCTTTCTCCCGACAGCTGACAGTAGCTGTCACGCCACTTCTGTCTCCAGGAACACGGTGTTTGTACAGGTTGTCGGGCAGGAACAGAACCAACCGCATCATTGGCAGGAAGGAAGGTGGTTTGGTTTTTGTTTTGTTTTGTTTTTTTTATTGCTTTGGTAACCTTATCAGGTATTGATCCATTGTACTATATATTACTTTGGAAATTTCCAGCTTTAAAAACCAGGTCCTGATGCCATGCAGGAAACTTGAATATTCAAAGTAGCTGTACTGTATTGTTAGTGCCTCTGAATTTCCATCAAATTGCACACTTGCAAATTACATCTGTAACTGGTCGAGCAAACCAGCTGTGTCCTCAAGGGGAGAGGGCCTCTCAGCTGGGCAAAGTCCGACGTGGCCATTCCCGGTATTGTAATCTTCCTTTTGCCCTCAGTGACCAGCTCCATAGGACTTCCAAGTTAACCAAATATTCCGTTTTCTAGTTAGCCATTTTTAAAGAATTACAACAATCAAATTATAATTACCGCCCTATTTCATTCCAAAACATCAGGTGTGAGGAAGCCATGACAAAATGCAGGATATTTGAATGATCTGCTCATTTTAAATCTGGATGAACAAGTTTTTATTTAGCAGGGCATCTTTCTCAGCGTGATAAATGTGAAGGATGTGCCAGAAGTGACACCACATGCAGTGATAGCAGCTAACATGTCTGCCTCAGATGTTTGCGCGCCCCTGTCCGCCCCACAGCACCTGGCCTGGCAGGGATGTTCAGCCTGCCTGCATGTCTCCCCTCCCAGCGTTTTTCAGGACTTGTTCTTGGCACGTGTCCGTCTTCCTTACATTTCCCTGTTTTCTGGGTGCTGGGACCGAGGAAGGGCGCCCTGTCCTGACAGTCTGTTTTTGTCACAGGCATCTGGGTTCAATGACAGCAGTCTCATTGGGGCCCGGCGGGGCAGTGGCTGCGGTTCCCAGGCTGTAAGGCAGTTTCTGTGTTTCGCAAGCTTGCTCCCGCCTGCTGCATGACCTGGGTGGCTTGCACGGCAGAGTTCCAGCCCTAGGAGATAACTGACGCTGGTCTCAGATAATATAGAACACGAAGCCTGTGGTCATTAGTTGAATGTCCTCACCCATCCATTTCTTGAGCTCCAGGGCAGGAGACTAACCTTGCCTGAGCTTTGTCGGCTCTTGGCCTGCACCACCCTGACAATATGAATAGGCAGTGATGTAGCTGGTTTTAAAGTAATAAAAGGAGGAAAGAGAATCGGACAGGCCGCAGGCTGTTTTCCCCTCGGATAACTGAGGAAGAGGAACAAATTTAAAGACTCAGGATATTATCTGTACATCACTTCCTTTTTAAATTCTGTCATCTTCCCGCCTCTTCAGAGGACTTGAAATGGTATCTCAATAAAGGGTTGGTAGTTGTACGAGAAAGACTTGTTGAATGAAAAACTGAGTGAGTGAATGAAAAACTGAGTGAGTGAATGAATGAGTGGCAAAGGTAGACAAGTTGGAAAGGGGTCAGTCCGTGAAGCGAGGAAGCTAATGGGCCCTTCCTGAGGACCGGTGGCCATGGTGTCAGCGCTAAGCAGCACGGTCCTGTGACAGAATCGTCCCCAAATCCTATAAAAAGCACCAAGCCCCATGTGAAACAGAATGGTTTACTATGAAGTACTTGAAAGTGCTTTTATAACTTTGCTTTCGAAAATAATTGGCTACCTTATTAACCAGCTAAATAATCCAACTTTATGATTTTTTAAATATTTCTCCAATGATGAACATTGAAGGATCCTTACAAAGTAACCAGGCCAACCTACCATTTTCCTTAGAAGGTTATTTTTATGAATATTATATCAAATAAATTAATTGACGTAGCGTTAGTTTTGTTGACGTCTCATGCAACACTTTGGTGTAATTTTGTGTCGCACAACATTTTTCATGCCGTGGGTCCCACTGTAGAAAATCTTTTCCCCAGTTCTTACACATTTTTGTAGGCCATTAAAAAGTTCCTAAACCACGCCTAATGGATGAAATAGCTCTGGCCTGTATGTGATGGATAAAATGCAACTAAATGGTTTTCTTTTGTCAGAAAAGAGACAGCATGCTAATTCTTTAGGAGAATGACACTTTTCCGAGTGCTAATAGTTTTCTGAACTTCGGATGTGGTGCAGGACGCTCGTGTTCTGTCTAAGGGTCGCCTCTGAAGATGGACACTCCGGAGTGGCTGATGGTTGGCCTTTGGAACGTAGTGACGGGCATTGCTGATTGGTCTCCGCGCAGCTGCTAGTTGTGTGGCTGCAGCTCCCGTAGGAGTTGCCTGGGGGAAGGGCTGTAGCCCAGTTAAGGGAGTGAGAGGCCCTGTCCTGGCAGCACAAAGGCCTAAAGTAGGGACGCATTCCTGATAGCAAGCCATGCAGATGAAATAAAAGAGAATAGAAAGAATTATTTTCTGCGCCTAACAGCGTATCCCCACGCAGAAGAGTCTGAGCTGCATTTGTTGACTTCAATTGGACACATTGAACCCCGGGGTTCAACCCCTCAGAAGAGACGTGGGGGTGTCAGCTCCGTTCTCAGCAGCAGAGCAGCGGGCTGTGGGAGGAAGGCTCGTGAGCTCGTCCCCCCAGTGACCCCACCCCCAAGTCACCCAGCCCTGTAATTTCCCAAGTGGACAGTGAGAGCCCAGAGTTCAGGGCGGGGCTTGGGGACAGCCCTTCCGCAGGCTCCCAGCCCGCTGGTGGTTGTGGTCGCTGATAAACCCACACACCCGCCATGAGGAGGCTGCAGTTCGAGGGTCCACCCTGTGAGTCCGGACAGCTGGGACCCCAGAGGCCCGGCCCACCCCGAGGGACGGTCTTGATCTAGGCGGACGTTTCTTGATCTTCATTGTCCTGAGAAGTTAGTCTCAACCACAGTGTGTGTTTCCAGTTAAATAATTATGATTAAGTGGTTAAATGAGATTAAATAACTACGTTGTTGTTGTTTTTTAAGTATGACTGTTTCGCTTGAAAAACCTCTGTGTTTTATACCTTCCTTGCCATTCTTAAGTGTGTGCGTGTTGTAGGACGGTCTCGTGACTGTGGGTGAAGTGGCCCTCTTAGTTGCTCTGACACGCCAGAAACGGTCATTGCCACCACTGCCACCTGCTCAGGAGCCATGACAGTCATTTCTGGCAGAAAGTGAAAGCGGGGAAGCCACCGTGAATTCTCTTGTGTGGTCCTCAGCACCCTGTGTGGTGTGTTCTCACTTCCATGTCACAGACAACAGGCGAAGTCACTTTCCCAGGGTCTCGTGGCCCATCGCAGAAGGAACCTGGGCTGTATCTTTGTAACTTACGTTGGCCCCATGTTAGCCCCACTCCACTGACTCCCAAACATAAGCAGCTCCAAAGGCAGCACGTGGATCATGGTGAGACAGTCTTTAGACGTTTCCTGCAGAATCAGGTCGGGTCAGAGAATCTGGGAGGAGCTTCTGACTAAGGAGGTGGGGACACTTGGGTCGGCCATACACTCTGGCCAGTCTGTCATCTCTCTGCACCGGAAACCAGGACGTGGGTGACAAGAACACAGCAGGGTCTGTGGACAGGAGGCTCCCTCACTTGTGTCAGTGAACCCGAAGGTGAAATTCTGCTGTACAGCACCGATCACCGGTCTTACGCAGTTTTGTTCTTTTGAACAATAAAGCTACAAGGCGAGGTTCGCAATACCTGTACATTTTTCGTGTATCCTGCGTTGGGGCAGTGGTTGTTACACGTGGTGTTATCTGTGCACCTGAAAAGCCTCGCACGTACGTGTGAGTACACAATAAATATTTACCGGATAAACGAACGGGTGTCGGTAGGATGGGTCTGGGGAACCCGCCCATCTTGACCAAGGCTATTTATAGTCTAAAGTTGAAATTGCTCCTTCAACAAGTATTTCTTGAGTGCACTGTGTGTGTGAGGCCTTATCAGATCACTGGGGACTCAGCAGGGAACGAAATAAATGCAGACCTTGCCCTCAGGGGAATTACCTTCTGGGGAGGAAATGGGATTTAGGGCCTGTGGCTCCTATCATTTGTAGTAAAATAATGCCTGTGGGTGTCCCAGGGGGCTGTGAAGACAGCAGAGAGACCCGTCAGCGCCTGGCCCGGTTCCGTGTCACGAGGGGCTCCCCGCAGGGCCCTGTGGGACGCTCCCCGGCGCCCCTGGGCCCCGCCATGGCCTGCCGTCCTAAATTGTGTTGGGGTCCTGCCTCCCCTTCACTCCTCCCCAGTCTGCTTTGCTCAAGAGGAAAGTAAGAATTTAAAACAAAAACCTGAAAATGTATCTAGGACTAGAACAGCCGTGACTACACATCCAGGTGGAGAGGGCATGGCTTCCAGGTACCTCGGTTGCTGGTGTTTTTCTTTGGCAGGAGGGGGCAGCTTAGGCAGGTGGGCAGAGGGACAGGAGGTGATGTGGCCCTTCAGAAAACCATGCCCGATTTTGTCTTAGCCCTAAATCTTATTCTGCTTTCACTTGGAAAGGCAGTTGGGAAGCCAGCGTGTGCCTTTCCCAAAGGCCAGCCCCTGTCTGCTCCTCTCTCCTGCTGCTGGGTCGGGGGGTGGCGCAGGGTCTCCAAGAGCGTCACTTCCACAGCAAGGAGGTGGTTCTCTGTGCGCCCATGAGGCGTGTGACTCCACCCCCACGCCCAGCGGGTCCTGTGTGTCACTTTCTTCCTACTAACAAACCAAATCTCTGTTCTTTTGACGTTGTGATTAAGCCTTTTGCTTCTTAGCGGGCTGCGAGACGCAGCCCCCTTCCCCAGGGGAGCCTGTGCCCCATGCATGCCACCCCCTGTCTCCTACTTTGCGCTCGGTTCATCTCACAGCTAACGGAGCACTTGGCGGGGGCCTGCATCCTCCATGCATCTCTGCTGACTCTGTCCCTTTGTTTCTGTCTGCGTGTCCGGCGCCGGGCTGTGCGGGCAGCGCTCCGAACACAGCGGCCACCTCAACTCCAGCTCCCGCGCCTCGTCCAGAGCCAGCTCGGCGCGGGCTAGCCCCGTGGTGAGTGCCACCGCCCCTGTCCTCCCTCTCCCCTGGGTCCTGCAGAGGGAGGCCTCTGCCTGCCAAAGGCCAGACTCAGACCAAGTAGCAAGGCTTGTCAGGCCTGCGAAAAGAATTGGGCGGGGGCAATGCTGCCAAATTCAGAGCGTTACCATTCAGAGATATCAACACTGCATGGCTGAATTTCTGAAGGACCAGGTAAGGAATTACTAACAGTGCTGGGAGATAGGGTCTGGCTGGGAGGGAGGCAGCTTTGAACACCGCGGGGGAAATGTGGTCATGTGCATTGATGTGTTTTATTTTTCTATGATTTAAAAATTCGAAGGATTGACTTTTGACATTTTGTTTGACGTGTTGTCTATTATTCAACCCAGACGGTTTTTAAAAAATAAAGTATGGGCCTGCCGGTGTTGTGACATCCCACTCCACCCCCTAACCCCCCAGTTCTCAAATTGTTCAGTGAGTGTGACGCTGCCGAACTGCACCTGTTTGCCACTTGGAATGGAATGGCCCAGGTTTTGCTTTGGAATGTAAGGGGCCCCACTGCCTAGGCCCCCTCCTTTGAGTCTTGTTGTTACGTATGTTTCCCAGGGTCTTTGGAATTTTAGTTTGACCTCCTCTGATGCTTTGTATGAGGCTGTGGTACATTCTTGGGACAGTAGGGACTGGCAGGGCAGTGCGGCCCAGGGGACACTCGGGAATGAGGGGCTGGCGCAATGGCCGGGGAGGGGCGTTTGGTGGGCAGGAGCTAGGGCTGCATGTGTGCCATGAGGTGTGCATGCCGTGGAATGTGCGTGCGGGCCCTGCCCAGTGCCCGATGGCCACACCGAAGGCCAGCTGATCAGTCCTGGGTACAGGCCAGACTGTTTTTCTCCTCTCCTCCGTCACAGAGAAACTGGAGTGTGGCCCTTAACTTGGTCCCAGGACACCACCGACAGATTCAGGATCCCTAAATTTTGGCGGTGTTCCTGGGAATCCAAGAGGCCATGGAGCTGAGCCATCCGCTGGCACCGGTGTGCCCATTTGTTTGGTCTTTAAATTCGATACAGTCTTTTAAAGCTGTGGGGTTTCCTACCAAATGCAGATGTCGGCTGCTGCTAGAGAAGCAGAGGGACCCCCAGAAACTGAGTCGGGTGGCCTCAGCCCCCGCTCCCTGTTGGCCCTGACTCCAAGGCCAAGGCCAGAGCTGGTCATCCCCGGGCCTGCACTGGTGTTTTCCTGATGGGAGAGAAACATTCCTCTCTACCATCTCCCCATCGAGGGTGACCAAACATAAGATAGATCAAGAGGGCAGGTGTTAGGACAGGAGGGCCTGTTTCTCTGTGGAAATAAAGACGGCCCCCTCCGTGGAAGCCGCAGACACCACCTCTGTACATGTGTCACCTGTCCACCTGCCCTCACTGCCATTTGAGCCTCGCGCCCCATCCTGGAGGCCAGCAGTGAGCGGACTAAGAGAAGCCACATCCTGGACTTTCTCAGGTGAGCGGTGGCAGACACGTACAACCAGGTGCTCACTGCTCACCAGGACTCATCAAGCAGGAAGAGTGAGCCATCCAGCTGCTCTTCCGTAACTTCCGTTGTTAAGATTGCTTCTCATGGATATTATGTAGATGACCGAAGGGCAGTATTTGCGAACTCAGAAATTCCAGCTCACTGAGCCCAGCCAACGGCCTCGGTGGGCGTGCCTCCTTCCTGCTCTGGTCTGCTTCCTGAGTTTTCATTCTCTGCACTAGCTCAGTCCGCATAAACTCATCTATGTGGAACCTTAGGACCACTAGGAATAAAAATTCTCTGTGATAAATTTAATGGCGAATCCCTCTTCGTTATGTATAACACTCTCGTGCTTAGTTCTTAGGAAAAAAATAGATCAGTATTCACGGTTGCTAAAGAGGCTGTGGTTTTACCTTCAAAGAATCCTACGCCCCTAAGTGCACTACCTGGTGTGGCTCAGGTGGGGCACGGAATTACAATTCAGTAATTATTTGATGTTTGGGATCATTCACACGTCATAATGAAGTCCCAAAGTCACATGGACCAAAGACATTGAAACCAGATACAGATTTCTGTGTTGTAAGCTTCTCCATTTGTGGAAGACGTACTCACAGAACACGGGTTTTGTAGATGACCATAAACGGGGGTCTCTGTCCCTGGGGGCCCTGGCGAGTTCTGGGCCCCATGCCCTTGGGAGAGGGGATGCTCCTTTTCCTCCAGGCGCCGTGGAAGGAACAAAGCAATGGGTGGAGGAGCCCCAGGGCCCCTTCCAATCCTAAAGTTGTCTGTTTTGACTCCCTGCATTTATGGCTGAGGAGACTGACTGTGCCCACTTTGCACGCTGTTTCAAGCTGAGTTCTGAAGGGAAGGTGGGCACAGAGCTCTAAGCAGACAAGAGCACCGGCTATTTGATGGAGTTTTCAGTTCATTGCCCGCAGATAATCAGATAATCGGTTTGATCATTTTTCTTCTCTGAGTCAGCTGCCCCTTTACAAAGGTCGATTGACTGTTTTGCTGTTGTCACATTTAGGGGGCAAAGGTCAGCACCCCACAGACCGTGTGGGATGGGCTGTCCTGGGCACCATCAGGGCACCTCACCGGGGTGGGGACTTCAGAGCTGAAGGCACCGCTGTGTGATGTGCAGAGCGGTTCCCCAGAGGACACAGTGACAGTGGCACTTGATCATCTCAAGGGCCTGGCATCGGCAGAGTGTGGAAGGCAGAGCTGAGCTGGCCCTCTGTTCCGCGATTTCCAAAACACATGGTCCTCTTCCACGGAACCTGCACCGTTTCTCTTCCCCCGAATCCTGGCCACCCCACCATCGGAACGGGGTGGGGGTTTGTGTTTGGGGCTTGCTAGACCAATAGAGAGTGTTGGTGGGAGTTTTTGGCCTTGCCGAATGGAAAGAAGCCAGGAGGGTGGCATTCCCACGCCGCTGGTCCTCCTGCCTGCGGGGAGAGGCAGAGGGCACAGGCAGTGTGCAGGGAGCAGCCCGCGGGGGTGAGGGGCCCGTCCAGCCTGGCCTCTCAGAGGGCCAGGCGCAGGAAGGAAGGAGGGAGTTACAAGAGCCGGGTTAACATGTCCACTCTCACTGCTGGGTGGGGAGATGTGGCCTGGCGTGTAGACTCCCTGAGCGTCCCCTGGGAAGGGGGTAGCGACACCCTTAAGAAACAGAACGGAAGACTCGGCGTTGGCAGCACGCTTCCCCCGGGTGAGCTGTCCAGGAGTGGAGATGGTGGAGCCGTCCACTGCGGTTGGTGGGAAATGGCCCCTGGTCGGGCGGTATGGGTGCAGGGCGCAGTGGGAGTGAGGACAGGGGACGGGGTCTCTCCGGGGAGGAAATATGACAGGGACAGGAGGCAGCCTGAAGCGGTCTGGGTGGGCAAGAACGGGCCGGGGCAGGGGAGCGGGGCGGGGCGCCGTTCCCGAGGACCCAGGCGGAGGGCGTGACAGCTCGTCTCACCTAGGAAAGTAAAGGCGCCTCAGCACCCAGAGCCTTGACATCTGCCCCGCCCCTCGGGGCCCCCAGCCTGGCCTGTCTCCGGAAGACATCCGTTATTCCGTCTCCTCTGTAAATGAGCTGTGTTCTCTCCCCCACCCGGTCCCAGATCCTCAGGAAGCTGTGGTTCATTCATTTGGCCAGTGTTTGAGCGCCTCAGATGTTCCAGGCACCGGCTCCAGTGCCGAGCAAACAGACCTGGTGCTGCCCTCGCGGACCCACAGCAAAGGAGCATGGACTCCAGGGAGGGGACGCAGGGAGCTCCGAGGGAGGTGGCCACAGGTCCGCAGTGACTCACGTTTCCTGTTGTATGAGGAGGCGGGGCAGGGACGGAGTAGAAAAGCTGGACTTGAATTATGAGTACAAGAGTTCAAGGGCAAGCCGTTCAGGATAGTGTCAGTATTATCGGGTTTAAAACCCAGACTTTCCTCCCTAACGGTAGGGTTTATATTTGAAGGAAATTCCCCCTTACAGTGGGTGTTTTCTGAGCAGTGGTCACGAGTGTCAGTTTGTTTCTTAGAGGGGCCAGGCCCCTGGGATCTCGTTGCCCACCCTGGCCTGGGCTTGCCGGCTGGGGCTCGGGGAAAGTCCCTGTCCACCCCGCCCTTCCCGCGGCCTCTCCACGCCCACACACTGCATGTTGTCCCTAGGAAGGGGGCAGGCCGGGCGGTGATATGGGAAGCCTGGCATTTTAAGCCACTCCGGACATTGGGTGTAAGCCAGCCTGGCCAGCGCTCAGAGCCTGCCCTGCTCAGCTCGCCACCTAGTGGGAGCCTGGGGCCTGCAATGGCTTCGGGCTGCTACCAGCCTTTGCTCGGGGCTCCAGGATGTGCTTGTTTTTCTGGGAGCTCTAACAGTAAATGCGGACACCCCTCGTAATTTGGGAAACATCATTTACCTCGTGTTGACTGGAGGTTGGAGACCGCAGGTAAGCGTAGATTGGCTACAGCCTTCACTGAGCACTGAGTTTTGCCTGCTTGGCCTCTACTGAGCCTAAATTTTCACATCCTGAGTCCGCTATGTATTTCAGAGCAAAGCCTTTTTCAAACTATTTTTAAACTTTAAAGAGTAAGATTTGGTTTTAGGTTTTTTATTCCTTATTTGATGTTTCGTGAATTACAACAGCAACGTGTGTGTCTACAGTATCGAGCAAAATGTGGAGGGAAACTGTGTGAAAGACCCCCACAAACCAATGTTTTTTGGTCTGGTGTATATTTTTCCTCATCTTTCTCATGAGAAATACTAAAAAAAAAAAAGTGGGTTCGTTCTTCTATTCTAGGGGGACAGATATCTTTGTAGGTGAACACAGGATGTCTGGAGCTTCGCTCATCGATACAGCCTTTATCTGTTGCTGAAGAACAGGCAAAAAAAGATACTGTTTAAACTGCGGAGCCAAGCAGCAGGCTTTTCAACAGCCGCCTGACAGCCTGGTAAACTGGACCTCCTCCTTCCGCTGATAGTTGAATTACCCTCTTTCTTTTCTTCTTTTTTTTTTTTTGTTTGTTTGTTTGTTTGTTTGTTTGTTTGAGGGCAGTGTCACTGGCCCTCATATGTGGGACCCAAACCGGGGCCACTGGCTTCCCAAGCCAGCGCTTAACCACCGCGCCGCTCGGCCGGCCCTCTTTTCTTTTTAATTGTTCATTTTTTTAAAGAACGTATGAAGTCAGACCAGTGCATTGGCCTCACCTGCCCTCTTTGTTCCTGTCTCATTAATATTTGTTCTCTAAGCTGACGTGTTTTGGGGCCAGAGGCCTTGGGCCCGGGACGATTAAGGAATGGATGCCCAGCAGACCAGGTGCTGGACAAATAGCTTCTCCTTAGGTATTTGAAATTCCCAGGAATATTTTTATTCCCAAGGGGAGAGTTGCTGAAGTCATCACGACTCAGGACGTAGGTCCAGGGCTCTCTGAGGATGTCAGGATGGTGAGATAGAACCATCCGGATCAGAGGCCACCTCCGCACCCCGGAGTATCTAGATAGGCCGATGTGGCGTGCGCACCTGAAAAAATAACTACACGTGCAGGTGTGTGGCACCCAGGTGGGGCGTGTGCTGTCTGCAATGGGATGTAACTGCCACCTCAAGGAGTGAAAAGGAGCACCTGGGATCTGAGACTGTCTGGAAAGCTTTGTGAGACACACAGGCTGGCACTGGTACTTGGAGGGCAGCCGGCTGCGGCAAGGAGGGTGCCCTGGGCAGGTGGAACACCAGCCTGCCCTCGGGTCCAGCCCGCCAGTCTGGATGTGATGCGATCTCTCTGCTCTCGTTTCCTCTCCTGCCCTTAAGACCCTAAGGAGACTGTTAGATGAGAGCAGGGAGGTTTCGCTGAAGACCCACGCGTGGGCGGGTGGGTGACATCAGGTGCTTTGAGAGCCAGACCCCAGGCTGAGCTTGGATCTGTTGAGCAGGAGACCCTTGAGCTTGGCCGTGCGGAGCCAGGAGCTGGTTTTGGAATCGCCTTCTTTTGGAAAAATCAAATGTGTTTTCCGATTCCATCCGTCTCCTGTTGGCTGGCTGGCTGTCGCACTTTGCTGTGTCGTTTTAGTAGTCACTTCAGGTATCCTCCCCTCGGAGAGAAAGCTGAAGGTATGAGTTTGGAGGGGAGAAGGTGGTGGTTAGTGAGCCTTCTTGGTGGGAGACGGTGGTGAGAGCCTCCAGCCCCGCGTGGGCCCAGGGTGGGCGCGAGACAGGACGTGGTCATCCTCACAGGAGAGCACTGCCTCTAAGGCATCCTGACCAGTGCTTAGCACCTGCGCCCTTCCGCTCTCCCATGCCGATGTCCCCGTGGCAGGTTACACATCGGGGCCGTGGGCCCGGCTCCAGCAGGATGTCTCCACCTGCGAGCGGATGCAGAGTCCCAGGCCACCAGGCAGTCTCAGGACCCAGCTGTGCTCTGCACTCGCCACATGCATGGGCAGTGGGCCCCTGAGGGTCACATTTGAGAACCTCTGAACTACAGGAGGCAGGACGGAGATACGACGGGAAAAGCATAAGTGACAGCTTATCCCAGACAGTCCGGAGACAACCGAGCACAGGGTTTTCTCATCGCCTGTGACCTTCCCAGTGGGCTTATGGATGGAGCCTTCCGTGTGCGAAAAAAGGAAAAAAAGAAAATGGCTCTTTGTTGGACGCTGAGCAAAGAAGGCGGCAGCACCAGCCTCGGCCTTGGCCCGCCACACCCTCCCAGCGCAGGGGTCTCCCGGGGGTGTCCTCGCTGATGCTTCTACCTGCCGAAGGGAGAAGAGGGGCCCCTGAGAGTCGTTCAGATGGGAAAGACAAACCCCGGTTCTCGGCAGTCCTACATCCCGCCTCGCGGATTCTCCTGTGTCTTCAGCCCCCATTGTTTAAACGAGAATTTCCACAGCGCCTCAGTCACTCATGAGAAGTGGAAAAAGTTCCACTTGGCTCACTGCTGTTTCTTGCTTCAGAGGCCAAGTTCAGTGATTGTCGGACTGCAAACCCGCTGCGCTTGCATCTTGCAGCCCCCAGGGCCCGCTCGCGCGTATTCTCGCTCTAATCATAGTTCATAGTCATGGCGGTTGGTAAATGAGCTCGGAGTGCGTCGTCCTCTCCTGCGTGGCGACCCCACACGGAGCCGCAGAAATCTGTCAGGCAAACCTGTTCAAGTTCAGTGCTCTGACAAGCCCTCAGTGTGGACCTTTCTGCGGTCACTGTGTATTTTGTCATTATGTTCTGTGGAACCGTAAACGTTGGACACCCACGCGGTGAGGTGCAGCGTGGCTCTCAGCTGCCCTCCCTGTGTCTGCACCGCTGGGCACAGGCATTTGGGAGAGTCTCATGGGCAAAGTGGTTTTTCAATTACAAAGGAAGCTAATATGTCCTTTCATTGTCACCTTACCCCCCACATCTAGATTATCCATTTCATGCTGTAAGTAATATTTGTCCATTTTCCTTCCTCTCCAGGTCGAAGAGAGGCCAGAGAAAGATTTCACGGAGAAGGTAAGGAATTTCTGTAGGCCTTTATATTATGTCATCAATAAACTCGTGGGTCCCAACATTTACGGGTCAAACTAACAAGAAAACATGTTGCTTGATCTTTAATAAAAATGATTACTAGTGAGTCAACAGGACTCGTGTGTGTGGCCTAGCAGCCAGTGTCACAGCCTTTGGCAGGGGGGAGGAGGGTGTCCCCGGGAGGGTCCCTAGGGGTCCCTTCCAATGCGAATGTTAAGTCCTACACAGCAGTGAAGGAATTTACACCTTTAACCCTGGAGCTTGAGGCTAATCCAGCCAAACTCCCAAGCGGCCCCTCGCAGCGGGCCTCCCTTTGCTTTCCGTGACCCACTGAAGATTTTCAGCTGGGAAACCGGATGCAAGTAAAGGCACGGTAATAGCAGACTTACAGGTCATTTTGGTTTTGTCTGTAATCATATTTGATCCTTGTGACGTTGTAGGGGTCTCGTAACCTGCCCGGCCTGTCCGCAGCCACGCTGGCCTCCCTGGGTGGCACTTCCTCTCGGAGGGGAAGTGGGGATACCTCCATCTCCATCGACACTGAGGCCTCCATCAGGGAAATCAAGGTAAGGCTCTCGACGTACTTACGACCCTTTATGAAAATCAGTCTTCAAGAAAAACAAATGCGTGAAGTTCCAGATCTGGCTTCTCGGCCCAGCCTCCCTTCCTCTCGTGAACCCATGTTCTAGTAACACCAAGACCCAGCTCAGACATGGCCTCCTACAGGAAGCCGTCCCTGACTGCCCCTCCCCAGCAGACCTGTGCCCGGGCCCCGGAGCCCCCTCAGCCCTCACCAGGCTGCACGGCGGTGCTGAGCTGCACTGTCTGCCCGCTCCTCTGCCCGTTCCTTTCTCCCGCTAACACGCCCTCAGTGGGCTCCTCCCTGGGTTTGGGTGTTTTCTTCTTCCACTGGAGTGCGGACATTGTTACGTTACATCCGTAACACTTGGCGTGAGCCAGGCATGCAGGAACACCGTCAGGGTGTCAGAGAAATACAAACTGTTTGTTAAAATAACTAGAAACACTGCATCAACCAGGAGGTGATGCAAAGGGAAGGCTAATGTCTAGAACTTGTGCCCTCTGAGAGCCGAGGGAGGAACTGAAAGGATCAGGTTTGGCTTCATTGATGGAAATGCTTTCTAATTGTTAAAACTGGTTAAGAGAACCAGCTGCCACGGGTGCTGTCCAAACAGCTGGAGGACCATTTGCCAGGGAGGTCAGAGAAGGGACTTAAGCATCAGCGGGGTTGGATCCGGCTCCCTGGAGATGGCTTCCGGTGCCTGTGCTTTACGCAAACAGTGTTTTGACTGCTCTTCCCAGAAGGCCCCTGGGCCATCCCTGGGCCTCCTGGAGCTCCATTCATTCTCTACCCGATCAAAGGGGCATTTGCTGCAATCCTAATTTGTCTCTGCTTCTAGGTTGTGAGCAGCGCCCCTTTGGTCAGCATTTATGGAGCGCCCGGCTCTGGCAAATGCCAGGCACCATGAGCCGGGTGGTGACGGGGCCGGCAGACACAGGGGTCCCAGCATGCAGGACAGAGCATGGCTTGGTTCTGTCCTCAGGATCTTACTGTAGTGAGACAGAGTGGGAGCTCAAAGAGCTTGAAGGAACAGTGAGACACGAGTCATGTAACTTGTTCCATTGTAAACTCTTTTACCTGTTTCATAAAACTGTGCAAAACTATATCATGTGAAATACACCTAAACTTTATAAAATTGTGGGAAAATTTCAGATGAGAAACACCTAAGTTTTAATGTTTGCCGTATGCACATTTCCTTTCTTTTCCTTTAACCCTTAAAAAAAATAGGAAGAAACTCGCTGCTTGGACTGCCCCCCTAAGGGAAGCTGCCCAGAAGTAAGAAGACTTAGAGACACGCCTCTTTCCTTGTGGCCTTGTCAGATTTCCCCTTGACCTCATGACCTTTCTTGCCATTCCCCCAGGAACTTAATGAGATAAAGGACCAGATTCAGGATGTAGAAGGCAGATACATACAGGGCCTGAAAGAGATGAAGGTACCAGTGTGAGGAGTGTGGGCTCACGTACTAACCCGCCTTATCCTAGCACAACCCTAGGGAAGACATGCAAACCGCATGCTGACTCTACAGGGGCCCCGGACAGTCCGAGGACTGCAGGTGGCAGGGGTGCTGGCTAGCATGGTGTGTGCACGCATCGTTTCCCCCAACCAGCTTTTGGGCCAAGACCAAACTCGGCCCCTCCTCAGTGGAAGCTGCTAACGCATTTCCCGATGCATGTCTCGTCCTCACCCTCTCGCCCCGGCTGCAAACCAGTTTCTCAGTCCCCCGCAGGAGCGCCCCGTACACTTGAGGAATGGCTTTTGGTTTTGCTCGCTTTCCGCAGTGGTTACACACACCCAACGCTTCACTGCATTTGCTTCTCAAATAGCTGCTGTCTACCAATAACATAGTCTTTATTGCTGTGCTTTTGAAACATCCAAGTAATTTGCATACTGTAACATACGGTGTCTGTGCATCATCTCGGATTATTTGAGTAAATGCACACTACTCATAGGTTGTGGAATTACTGCGTTGTGCCAGCCATGAAATATAGTTGCCGTATTCCTTGAAGATAAGGTGGCTAGTGAGGGGCTACATCCCCTGCCTTCACTAGGCAGCTTATGGCCGACCTTGGATCCGGCAATAGATGGCAAGCCTGTTACTTCCTTTTCAGCTGCTCAGAGTACCTGCAACATACTCTGACTTCAATATCACTGGACTGATTAATCACTTTCATATTTATCACTTCTTTTGAAAGAACGGGGGGAAATTATGACTCTGGCTTTCCAATCATAAGAGAAGGGGGCCCGTGCAGCAGCCCAGGAATCGCTGGCCCCGCCTGAAATTGCTGCCCTGATTTGTAAGTGCAGGTGAGACCAGCACTGGTCTCTGAAGCCTCTTGAGCTGTGGGTGGTTCACACCTGGGGATGCTACTCTTTTTCCTGGAGCGCTTCCCCCGGATCCGTTTGGGGATCCGAACGCCGCTATGCTCCCTCTGTGTCCAGACCCGCGAGCGTGGGAGCCACATGAGGGCCATGCCTATTTTGCAAGCCTCTGCCTTTCCCTGGGTTGTCTTTTCAGAGGAATGACTTTTGTCCTTTCACCCAGTTGCCCTGTGGGTTAAATGCCACTTAATCGTTTCCTGGTTCCTAGGCTCAGGCAGGGGCCATCGGCAGCTTGTGGCCGGGTTTGGTTCTCCCAGTGGTCACGCGCTGGCCCGGTCCCCAGTTCTGGTCGCATATCTTGAGCGATGACGTCAGAAACCTGTGGAACAGCCCAGCCCACTGCAGCCGGCTACTGAGCCGTGGAGTCAGGATTTGCTCTGTGACCGGAACCCTTTCCATCCGGGTTCTCCCTTGTTCCTCCTGGCTCCATAGACTGTTTTCGTCCCTAGACACAGCTAATAAGTAATTTTCTGAGGGATGAGAATTTGATCAGATTGAAGTGGGGGGACACGTTCTGTGCATTGAAACTGCCACATGTTTCCTATTTTGATTCATTGGCTCTCAGAAACCAGGTCTGAATGTAGGGCTGAGTTTTTTGTTTTTAAGGATACGGAGCTAGTCTTCGTTTTCATTTGATTACTACAACCTCAAAACTATGACCTGGTTTCCACAGGACTCGCTCGCAGAGGCTGAAGAGAAGTACAAGAAGGCCATGGTGTCCAACGCTCAGCTGGACAACGAAAAGACAAACTTCATGTACCAGGTCGACACCCTCAAGGACACGTTGCTGGAGCTTGAAGAACAGCTGGCCGAGTCCTGGCGACAGTACGAGGAGAAAAACAAAGTAAGTGCCAGCGCGGCGAAGCGTGGCAGAATATACACGTACATGGAAACAGTTAATCTAAGAATGGTGGAAAATAAATGCATGTAGTGTATGTTAGATAGTATGAGGGCTTAATATAGAGCGTATGTTAAGAGTGGGAGCGTATGTTAAGAGTGGTAAAATACACACCTATGGTATATGTAAGAATGGTAGAATATGCATACAGATATGTATATGGTATATGCATGTATGGGGGGGCTGTTTTCGGATTCCATAAAGGTCGAGCTTTGTGTTTTAATTTTCGTGTGTGTGTGTGTGTTTAAACAATGATTCTCCACTTGTCTAGGAAGCCCAGACATCTGATAATACCATGCTCTTTGCTGAGGAACTTGAAATATTGATACGCAAATTTATAAACATGTAATATGGAAACTAAAGGTACATTTAGTTTCCTTTAAAGAACATTTGTGTTTTGCATGTAAGGTAAAATCATAGCTGTGAAAAAAGCATGCCTACGGAAGAGCCAGTATGCTTGGATCAGGCACAATTGGCTGCGTCAGGACTTTCCTGTTAGTATACATTTCCTGGTTTTGATTTTGTTATCTCTTAACACCATAGAGAAATAGTCAATTGCCAATATCAAAGATTTTAAGAAAATTATATTCATTTATTTCCTGCCCATTAGGAAAAGACATGGTTAGTCCATTTAGGAATTAAATACTTTCCATTTCCAGCTCAGAAGAGGGTAGAGTTTTCTTTGGACTTTCATTGAGAAGCACCGGAGTGAATTGTTGGTATCAGCATAAGCATGAGCACAGGTTCCGATGGATGACAGCAGACCCAGCTGGTGAAGGCTGGGCTTACATACTCTCTGTGACATGCAGAGCAAGGAATACTTGACTTTCATATTTCTGGGAATTACTTGGTTTATCAGAGCCTAGACTATTGTCCAATTTTTCAGAGTTGCTGAGATAAACAGAAAACTTAATTTGTGAGTGTCATTATCTTAAAAAAAAAAAAAAAAAAGCTATGTGCTTTAAATCCCAGGGATTAAAAAATCAGGTCCTGTGACAGCAGTTCTGGGGCCTCCTCCCGGAAGGCTATAGAGCTCAGTTAGAAGCTAACGGGGAATTCTGTCCGTGACATTCCTGACAGCTGAGCTTGGAAAGAAAGGAGGAGCTTTTCATGAAACCCGATGTCCTGTTGGAGCAGAGGGCTGGGAGGGAGGAGAGTGCAGTACACTCCAGATGCTCCTAGTGTGTCCTCGTGGAGGCGTCTGTAAGTAGACCAGGGAGCCCCAGACCTAATTCCAGAGGAGGCGGGTGATCCTGGAAAGTTGCCCCAAGCTGGAGACCACAGGCCAAGCAAACCCCAACAGGCAGGGCCTTGTCACAGCTGAGGGGACCAGACTTCAGAGAGTGGGCGAGCAGAAGCTAAGGTCAAATTCCTTCTGAAGTCACCCAGCTCCCGGATCCAGGCAGGCGAACCCTGCTATCCCCTAAGGTGCTGGCAGTTAGTTGGGTACCCAACCATCGTTAGGGTCTGTGCTGCTGTGACAGAGCTGAGCGGGAGACCAGCAGGGCAGTGTTGCCAGGTCTCTGGGCTGAGTCCGAGAGGGCAGAGGGGCATGAGGGGCACTGGGTGCTGCCAAGCGCTTTTGCTTCCCCCCTTTTCTGTTTCGTGCCTGCAGCCTGGAGCAGGCTCCCCACTGTTAATGTGATGAGCTTGCCCAACAGACGTATTTCCCCGCCTTTTTATCCCAAAGAGTATTCCTTGTCATATTTCAGAACTGGGGGTAGTTTTATTACAAGCCCTTTGCAAAGCTGCCTCCTCGGGCCTTCGGCACTTTCCTGGGGCATCGCTTCCCAGAGCATCCGCAAGCGCCTCTGTTTCCGTCAGTTCCTCAGTTAGTCTTACCTGGAAACCACTGCGGCATCTTCTAGCAAGTCCAGAGACATGGTTCATGTTGTTGCAAAGGCCTTAAAAAGGGTGATGACATGGTAACGGGTTATGTGTTCCAAGGCAAATGTAAATCACGGGAATGGGAACTAGAATGACGAAAACCTTGCTTCCACTCAGCCTGATGGCCTCTCCCTCCCTTGCAGGAGTTTGAAAGGGAAAAGCACGCCCACAGCCTCCTGCAGTTCCAGTTTGCTGAAGTGAAAGCGGCCCTGAGGCAGAGAGAGGAAATGCTCGAGGTAGGTGACTCCCCCCCACCCCACCCCTGCCACTTTCTCTTTTGTGATTTAGCATTTTGTTGGTTCCTTACCGAAGTTACTGGCCTTCTTGAAAATGGAGGGCTTAGGCTACCCCTTCCACGCCCCGCTTAAGGAGCCACGGACCTTTCAGGGGTGAAGAGTCTCCTTCTTTGGTGGTTTTATGTTTGTTTCGGGAGGTTTGGCAGACAGGAATGCCCCACGCCTTAACCATGGAACCTGTGAAAATGCTACCTTCTGCAGCAAGGGACTTCGCGGATGTGATTCAGTTAAGGACCACTCGATGGGAGGTTGTCCTAGTTAGCAGGGTGGGACTCACTGTGTCACCCGATCCTTACAGAAGGGAGTCAAAAAAAGGCAGAGGCAGAGGTAGGAGGAGCCACGATGAGGGAAGCAGAGGTCGGAGTTCCACGAGCCGAGGAATGTGGGTGCCTCTAGAAGCTGCAAGAGGGGAGGACATGGGTTGTCCCCTGGAGCCGCCTCTGGAGAACTCAGGCCCGCCCACACCTTGCTCTCGGCCTGTGAGCCTCCTTTTGGACTTCTAAGCTCCAGAACTGTAGGCGAATGTGTCCGTGTTGTTTTAAACCGCTGAATGTGTGGTAATTCGATAGGGTAGCAACAGGATACTCCTACAGAGCTGATTTTTAACCTTTTAACTGGATCAGAACTTCAGTGCCTCTGAGTAAGGATTTCACCCAGGCAGGTTTTCTTCCTATACTTCTTGGCTCTGGGGAGAAGGACCCGGAAAAAGTATGGGGATGCTGAGAGTGAACTCGATCAGTGACAGAGAATGTGCTGGCACCTGCACAGCTGCACGCTGGCTCATCCATGGTCAGGGTGCCCGGAAGGCCTGCTGGAGTTTCCTTCCTGTCTAACCCTTATCTGCTTTCTTCCTATCTGTCCCTGTTCTTCAGGAAATCCGACAGCTACAGCAGAAACAGGCGAGTTATATCAGGGAGATTTCTGACCTTCAGGAAACAATAGAATGGAAAGAGAAAAAGATAGGGGTAGGCCTCTCACGTCTTTGAAAATCCATGGGCAGTCTGCTTAGCAAATGCTGCCTTCGGAGCCTCGTTTTGCAGAAATGCCTGTATGAGTGTGCATGCCGCCCCACGCGTGATGCGCAGGAATGACGCAGCGAACACGCTCACTCACCCAAATCCACACTAAGTTGGAATAGGAAGTTGGTTTCCGCCGGAGACCCTGATTTGTCAGCATTCCGGGCTGCCTGTCCTGTGGGGAAGCCAGCGGCAGACAGAGCCCCCGGGGTGGGTGAGGGTGGCACCAGGGCAGCTCCGCCATGCGGAGGCCCAGACCTCTTGGAATCCCCTGCCCACTGTCACCTGGGCTGTTTCCCAGAGGGGCTGGAGGAAGCTGCCGGGTGGCTGGTGCTGTGCTCCCCTGAACCCCACCTCAAAATCTCCCCAGAAGCCTCACACTCTCTCCCTCCGCAAGAAACAAAGAGGCAGCCCCCCTGCATGGGGGAGTGACCAGTAGGAAGAAAGGAACCCACTTAAAGTAACTGCAATGCTTCACAATGGTGACGGCTTCTGACCCATGCCACGCAGCTCTGAGAGAGCTCCCAGAGGCCCAAGGGCTCACTGCGCTCTGACGTAGTGAAGCTGCCTTGGTTGTCACTCTGATGTGCTCACCCACACTTAGGATTGGGTGTGCATGGGCACGTGTGAATGCATGGACACGTGTATACGCATGGGAGTGTGTACACGCATGGGCAGTGTACACGCATGGGCACATATGCCGGCATGGGCACGTGTGCATGCGTGTGCAGGCATGGGGGTGTGTGGTGTTCGCTGTAGCACCGCTTTATGGTTGTCTGTGACCACAAACACTAAGAATTGACATGGCAGAAGAGTCTACATTGCTCAAATAGTTGCCCCTGGGGGGTTCTTTAGCATTCCTTTGTATTCTTTATTTACCCTTCATTTAAATGGGCACATGGCTCCTGTTAATTCTCTAAGGAGGCTGTGACACTGCTGGAAACGGATGCAGATGAAGAGCTCTGTGCCTTGGGTTGTTCATGTCTTTCAGGGAGCCTTTCTGGGCTGGCATGAAGTGCGTGCAGAGCTTTGCACTTGGTTGGGTGTGTCTTTAAGCGTAGTGTGTCTAATGCTTTGCCGGCCCGCGTTTTGCATAGTAGACGCCTCCTGCTCACTCTGCCTCTGAGATCCTCTGCTTACCTGTGCGAACCTTCTCTCTTTGCTCTGCCACTCACTCAGGCACTAGAGAGGCAGAAAGAGTTCTTTGATTCCATCAGGAGTGAACGAGATGATCTTAGAGAAGAAGTAGCCATGCTGAAAGAGGAAATAAAGGTACGAAGCCAAAGAACGGTTTAAAAAAAAAACAGACCATCCCAGTGACAGCAGCAGCATTCTGGGATTCTCAACAACAAATGCGTGTGTGGACTGGCATTAGTTAATTTTTTGTCACTGATTTTAGTTGTGATCATAAATTCAAGTCTTTGGTTAACTGACACCGAAGAAACGTGTGAAAATGAATCCAGGTTCCATGGGGTCTGCCCGTGGCCGTTCGATGTTCAACAGGCATCTCGGAGCTTGGAAGCAACTCTGATTTCCAAGAATGTTTTGATACACTGTCTAAAGCTTTTCTCATACTCAATAAATTCTCCAGGCCATTACTCAAGGTTAGAGAACGTATTTGTTTCTTATACAGTAAAGGCTCAAATGTAAGGACTTCTCTAGCTGAACAGTGGTGTGGGTAAGGATCACGCTGTGTAGACTTAGTGGGAAAGCTCAGGTCCTGTCTGGGCCGTGTCAAGGTCTTCAGCTGCTGGCTGGACACCGAGTAAAGGAAGTGGGCAGCAGTGAGGGTTAGCGCTCTGGGTGGGCAGATTCCTGGATAGTCAGTGGATATATCAGTATCAGCCACTCACATCCAGGGGTCAAGGCCAGAGGGAAGCGCTTAGAGCTCAGCGCCTGACACTGCCCCCCCCAGGTGGTGAGTGCAGTGCTGGGGCTGCTCCAAGTGCAAAAGAAGGAGCTGTGAGCAGCAGGGGTCAGGGAGCCAGGCATCCGCGGGAAGGGGGCCCCCCCCCCGGATTGTGCAGTGCAGCTGTTTCAAGTTCTTCACTATGGAGTGGGCATGAGTTACATTTCTTTTCAATATGCCAAACATTCCAGCCACTTCTTAAGTCCTGCCTTAACCTAAAGTATCGTTCCTTTCGGAATACGTACATCTTTCTTTATTTCTGTGTCTCTTTTTTAAAGAATACAACCAGGGTTTTAAAAGTCACGGTCACTTTACAGTGAGTTGCTTGATGCTCCACTCTGTGGCAGCCTCAGGCCACCACCTCCAGTTATAAAGGGTGCCTCTTGAAAGTGCCTGGTCACCAACACATTAGGACATGGATGGGGACACGTGGGACGGAAGCAGCCCTTGCAGGAAATGTCCCCGATGTGTGTGTGTTGATAGAATATTCACAAGGGTGGCGCCTAACTCTTCTTGACCCTTTAGAATTCTCCTCTACTCCAAGAAAGATCGTTTCTTTTTAAATTATTATCAATAAAATAGACTTCAACCTAATATCACTCAGCAAGTATTACAATGAGCCTGTTTTTGTCCCCAGAAACATGGGATAATCCTAAATTCAGAAATAGCTACCAATGGAGAGACTTCAGACACTCTAAATAACGTTGGATACCAAGGTCCCACCAAGGTGACGAAAGAAGAGTTGAATGCCCTCAAGGCGACTGGGGATGGGGCCCTAGGTAAGTCCTTGTTTTCCTTTGGATT
Organism: Aselliscus stoliczkanus; assembly: GCA_033961575.1. Classification (NCBI taxonomy): domain Eukaryota; kingdom Metazoa; phylum Chordata; class Mammalia; order Chiroptera; family Hipposideridae; genus Aselliscus; species Aselliscus stoliczkanus. The sequence continues at coordinate 174,807,406 of CM066731.1, forward strand.
CTGTCATCTTCCAACCAGCATTGATTCACCTTCCATGCATTATTAAAACTAGAGTAATCATGGCTGATCAATTAACAGTCACACAGCATGCCATTTGTCCTGTCACCTCATGGGCGTTTCCTTGCCAACGATGCGATCACCCACGTGTGTTGTCTGCCGTGCATCTCTGCTCAGTGCTCCCCACAGATGGCTGGCGGGTACTTCGCTCGTGCCTCTCAGAGCTAGCCAGTGAGACTAGGAATGCGAGGAAAAGAGCCTCGAAGCTAAGGGACAATTTCGACAGCACTATCTGGTTTTCCTCAGATCTGTGCCGAGTATGGCTCTTTAACTCATTCTGTCACAGAATTGTCAACAGCTCAGCGGCAGAGGCTGGAGAGCTAAGTTACTTGGTCATGTTTGCCAGGCAGCAGTGCACGCCCCACGCGCCGGAAGCGTTCTGGGTATGAGGGGCCTGTGGGCAGCAGGTGGGAGCTGTGACGGGGCGTCTCGGTTGCCATTCTCAAGGTACCACTTGAGATGGACGGACAGCCCTGGGTGGCGAGGGTGCCCCTTTCCAGCGAGAGTCTGAATATGTCTGCCCCCTAGTCAGAGGTGACACTCCTTTGTATGTCACATTTTTGCTACTGAAAGAATATAAATTGTAGATTGTAGGTATATTTTATACAATTTGCAAATATCTGCAAAGATTCACTGATGACCATTTGACACAACATATGCTCTGGGATAAACCTCTAAAATCTGGTGTGCAGCCCGAAGAAGCTGCAGCCACATAGGAGGCCACACTGGTCACCGGTCACCGGTGTGTCCCAGCTTTTACAGTGAGGCCAGAGCAAGGTCAGGCCCGAGACTTTATTTCCATCTGGAAGCTTTTGTCTTACTTCTGTTGATTTATGGAAATGCAGAAACCTGTGGGCCCAGCCTCTGAGGACCTGCTTCCCAGGGGATATCCCAGTCTCTTTATGACCATTGAAGGAATATAGCTCTTTCAATTGTGTAAAAGTTGCTGAAAGAAGATAACTTGATTAATTTCTATCACGCCTTTTTGTTAGCTACCTGAGCAGCTGGGAATTCTATCGAGGTGCTATTGTTCAAACACACATTTTGTAAGTCTTTGATAACCGTTGAAACAAACACTTAACAAACCAGAAATGTCAGTTTTGTAAGTCGTCTCCGAATGGGTTTTGATTGCATACCACAATCAGTAAAGAACTGTGGGAACTTCCCAATGTATGTGCTTATTTTTAACGTATATATGTATAATATTTCTTTAATATAAAATATACATTATACAACGTACACACTAATAGAAATATTTAAAGGTGTGACAAAATCAACTCTAAGTTGAAGTCCTCCTACTTCCCTGTTTTCCGCGGGGGAAGTGTACCCACTGTGGAGACCGCTGGGTTATAAAGTTACCAAGCTCTGACTTTCAGTAACATGACATCTTATATTCTGGGATCTTGTTTATTTGAAGAATCCAAACTATAACTTTATTCCAAAGCAGTGACATGTTCTTTATCATAATTCTTGAATTGATGAATCATTAATTAATTAAGTGATCGTCCTGATTTTATGCATTTGCCTCCTGCTGGGACTCCCCATTCCCTTCAGGAATGGAGTGAAGTTATTTAGGGCCCAGGCTGCTTTCTTAGGAGATACTGAGGCAGTGGGTGGGTTTCTTTTGACCTCATGTGAGTTGCTGCAAAAGTGTCTTCCTTAAAGTTGACCTTGAGGCTGAGAGTTTCTTAAGATGAATTGAATGTTCTTTTTAAAAATCATTTGAAAGCCGCTTTGGGGGCTGTGCGATACGTAGTGCAGTTTGACAGCTGAAAACGTACGAGTTGTCCACACGTGCATTGGAAGTGAGAATGAGCACAGGGACCTTATGTCCTTCTGAAACCCATCATTTTGGATCGTTTGGCTGCCTGATCCAGAGCCCTTTCTGTTTGTCAAAACGTAGCTTCACCTTGAGAATCAGCTCACGCAAGATGGCAGCACCAGCCGCTTGCCTGCGAGGTGGTGGCTGCGGCCTTGGCTGATGGAACACTTGCTGATGCAATGGCTGCTTTGTGGCACAGAGCTGGCCAGGGCTTGTTCCAGGGGACTCTCTGATGACTCTGTCTCTCGAGGACTGGGGCCAGGTGGGAATGAGAACTTGTGTTTACGTTATCATGTATATTAAGTGGTCACCGCATTATGGGGTCCCTTCACTTTTCTCAATGGTCTTTTAGGAAGAGCCAATGAAGTGGAGGTGAAAAATGAAATTGTGGAGCATGTGGGGAAAAGAAAAATCTTGCAGAATACTGAGCGAGAACAGCACAAAGCGGACCCAGGAAAGGATTGTGTGCACACACAGGTGTTCCATCCTGGTGACAATGGCGAGGACCAGAAAACCTCTGAAGACAGTGCCCCCGCCCTAGGGACATTAGCAAGTGCTGCCGATGGGGAGCAGGGTCAAAGCCACATTCTAGCCAGCACGTCCTGCCTTGAACATACAGAGCAGGTTGGGTCAAATGAGATCACAAGCACCCCAGGTGGTAGGACTGGGGCTTTGCCGGAGCAGCCCAAATGTTTGGGTGAATCAGAGAGTGAGCTCCCTGGTCCTGGGATTGGGCAGGGCACTTGTAATGCCTTGGATGTCAAAAACCACAATGGAAAACCTGCAGAAGAACAAGAAAAGCAACACTCTAAAACCAATTTGGGAGAGGTTAGCCCGAAACCACGTGCGGAATCGGCTCCTTTGCCAGTATCTGAAGTCGAGAGGGTGAGTAGCGCAGGTGCTGGGCAGCCAAGTGGGAGCGCCTCCCGGGGCGTGGTGGAGGCCGAGCTGATTGGATTGGGGGAGCAAGTGGGCACAGCGGCCTCCCGGCCTCCAGCGCATAGCAGTGACCCAGCAAGGCGTGAGGAAAGATGTATGGCAGGTGTCCCCAAAGAGTCGGACCCAAGCACAGGGCATGGTTTAGAGAACGAGCTCACCAACCAGGGAGTGGCTGGGCCCAGGGAAGCCCCAGTTCAGAGCACCGGAGTCGGTGGGCAGAGCCACGAAGAGGAGGATGAAGGAAGGGAATTACGGGAGGAGAAACGAATTCAGCCAGAAGTCCAAACCACTCCCTCTCGCCCAGCAGCCCAGAGCAGCGCTCGGGAGGCAGCAGGTCCAGGTGTGGTCAACGCCCAGGTGGAACCCCTAGGCAGGCAAGAACCCAGCGAAGGAAAGAGGGACCAGCAGGGAGGAGCACTGGACTCTCCACAGAAGAAGACAAAAAACAAGAAAAAGAAGAACAAGAAGAAGAAGTCAGCGGCACCTTCAGAGACCCCCACGGACGTTGAGAAAGAGATAACATTTCAGAACCCGGATGTCCGCGAGGTCAAGGAGCAGCAGGTAAAATCCACAGACAGCAAGTCAGGTGCAGACACACAGCACGCGGCACCCAACTCGCCGAAACAGAGCGCTGTGGCAGGAGGCAGTGAAGACATCGACTGTGCGGAGAGTCCTAAAATGGAGCTGGACGGCAGACTTGACCAAGAAGACGATGGCGTCAGCACTGAGGCGGGGGCAGTCGTAGTTGAGGGAGAACCGTTGCCTTCCGAAGGCGTTTCGGGTCAAGCAGCAGGCACCGGCAGTGACAAAAAAAATGAGGGTGTCAGGAAAGGGGGTGCCGCAGGAGAGGGCGCCGCTGCAGGCGGTCCCCCAGAGCCAGGGGCTGAGGAGGCGTCGCGCGGGGCCCTGCTCGGAAACCAAAGGCCCTCGACGGACGTCGATGGGCGAGGTCCAGACAATGACCACCTGGCAGCGGCAGGAGAGTTGGGGGACTTCAAGTGTGAGTGCAGAGAAGAGGTGAGGGGCAGAGAAGGGCAGGACAGGAGCAAAGAGGACTGCTCCTTGTCGTGAGCTGAGGCTCCTTAGGGCAATTGGAGGCCGAGGCCTGTGCAGGCGTCCCACTGTGAGACTCGGCATCCCGGCTGCCCAGGTGCCAGACGCGCTGGAGCGACACGCCGCAGGACAATCACCCACCACGTCACCTGCTCCTTCTAAGTTACAGACTGTTACCCGGAGCTTTATATTAAGGTAATCACCCAACATAGAAAGAAAGACACATTTGTTATCAGTGTGAGTTCTAACTGAGAGCATCCCAGCTGTATCAAAGTGTAATGGACACTTTCTATTTGTGCTTCAAATCAAACGTGTTTAACATTTTTCTTAGGCTCATACGAATATGGATATTCTTGACCAAGTAAATCGGTGTCTCACTGAAATGACCAAAGAGCATTCTGAGATTTCCATGTTATAGGTATCATTGATATTTAAAATAATTTCTCATTCAAATAGCTGTACTTTTTTAAAGTTTGATTTTGATATGGACATTATAACCTGCACGGTATCTTGTATGAAAAGGAGACCAACAGCCAAAGTGATGAGATTTGTACCTTAGGACCATAATTCATCCCGTTAGGAACGCCACGCCTCTTAAAGCACTAAGAGAGCTCACACCCTTTACCTCGTACAAGTATTTTATCTCAGCTAACACATTTATTTTGTAGGAGATTTTGACTTACTGCTGATTAGGTACCAAAGGTATTTTATACAAAGTTTTTTTGTTTTTGTTTTTTCCTGGAAGAGACACATGTTGAACTTGTATTTCCTGGGCAGTATTTGGGTGGGAGGATCATATCTAACATTTATTTTTTTAACCTTAAAATTACTTCTCTTTGTCTAATCATGAGTCAAAGGAGCAACACAAAAGGATACTGTTTAGACTCTCACAGGATATCGTAAACAGTTGAATCGCTTTTGGTATTTTGGTGTAAACATTTTCATTTGTTGTTTCTCAGTATATTCTTATTGGAAAATTCTCGTTCTGATCTTCCTACCAGAACATACGTATTTTCTATATAAAGAGGCATTTGAAAAAAACAATTGTAAAGTTAAATGAAAAAAAAGTAAAATATGAAAATCACAAGGGGTGTAACCTTCTGAATGCTGTCAACACTTCCTGAGGTTATATGAATTCATAGCACTGTTGTAAGACGTAACAGGACCAAAATCTCAATGAAATGTGGGGCAAACGTGTTACTATGCAATTGAAATAAACACATATTCTAGTTTCATAAGCCTGTGACTCCACTTTTTGGGCGACTTGAATTCTGACGGTGGCTACCGGTGTGTGTAATGTCACCTTGAAAGTAGTATCTTACTTCCGAGTCCCTGACCCCTGTCGGGGCTCTGCGAGGGACTCACGCCCAAAGCCCTCTGTCAGCGCTGCCCGAACTTCGCTCCCGGCACCTGGACCGGGCTGGCGTGGGGCCGTCCTGGGAGGGTTGCGGAGGCCTTCCCCACAGCATGTCCTGTGATCTGTGGTTCTGAGAGACACCCCCATCCCATCACTCCACTTACACATACCAGGACGTAGAATGTTCAGATGATGAAAACGGCAAACCCACGATGTCTGTGTCTGCGTAGGTGTCCTGAAGTGGAGAGCAGCAGGGCTGACAGGCCCTGCCCACTCACGCCACGTACATGGGAAACCTGGGGCTTGCTTGGAGAGTCAAGTCCAAGGGCTGCAAAGGGGTTTATAGGATTTTAGCTGATGTCTCTGCCTCAGGCAAAGCTGCATTCATGCTGCAGTGCACTGCTGGAAAACAGCCCTCATCCTTCCTTTCAGGGGCCCCTGGGGCCAAACTCACTAAGTGATGAGATCAGCAAACCCCTTTAAGTCCTTTCACACTGAAGCCCGTAACGATCTGCTTCCCACCCCTCCATCCTGCCAGCCAGCTGTCCCACTTACTCACTCGTTTTGTTCCACGAATAAACGTTTTTGTCACTTCGTAAATGGGAGTCACTGTGCCTGTGAACAAGCAGATAGCACCCAGCTTCTAGGGGGAAGAGACAACTCTGAAGCAGGAAGTGAGCAGAGAAGGAGAAGGGACTCCGAACAGCCGAACCGTTTCTGGATGATCTAAAAGCCTGCATGGGAACAGGGTGAGATGACATTGAAGCCCATCACGGTGACGGAGGTTCACAGTGAAGGCCCTTCAATTATCGAGACATGGTTTCCGTAGGTACGGTAAGTGTAGGAAGGCATGGAGGTATGGCAGGCAGTCCGGAAAGAGTTCAGTGTCAAAAGACGCCCAACTCAGAAGAGAATCCAAAGGTTACTTGCCGAGCACAGGCCCAGAGATGCCCAGACAACTGAGGCTTCACCGTGACACAGAGCAGAGGAAAACGCTGCGCGCTGATACCTTAGCCGAAAGGCTGGGATCTTCCTCAGCCCCAAACAGGGTGTGGCTACTGCAAGGAGAAAGTGAATCTCCCTTCGTATGATACGTATGATTACGCATCATTAGGGGTGTGTAGAGAATAGAGGGGAGTCACTGAGATTTTGAATTCCAAGTTGTTATTTTAGAATATACAGAGGTTGGGAAGAAGTAGAGGTTTTAAAGGCATTTTTAGGAATGAGATATGACTACTTTTCCATAATGTTTAGTATTTCCAAGGAACGGAAAACCTGGTGACCTGGGCATTTTCTTTCCACTGTCACCATGACCCCCCTAGAATGCTCCTTCTGGGGGTGTACACAGTCTGGGGTTCCTGTTTTCTGCTGATAGACTCCTGTCCTAGGAGACCGACCGCCTTGTACGGCATGCCACCAGGACCAGCGAAACAAGGGAGTGTCGTGGTCAGATTCCGTCCAAACGTCCAGGCCCCAGAAGGAAAGAAACGGGTGTTGTGTCTGTGTGACGTTCAGCGTGTGCCGTGTGACGGTCACGTGCAGGGAGGACTTTGCAGGCGAAAGCCCTTTCACCCCACCCACTGCCCCTCTTACATCAGAGACACAGATTTTTCGAGTTGTGAATGGCTTCAGCTGCTGAGCCGAGCTGAAGCCAGCGGGGCCGGCGGAGACAGTGCCCATCTGCGCAGCCCTCTTGGGCCCCGTAAACAGGAGAAAGGACCGTGCTAGCACCCTGCCCGCGCTGCCTTTTCCGGGAAGGAGGTGCTGGCCTGGCGTGGGGGGCGGAACACTGGCCATACGAACGCTAAGCACCCCAAGGCAGGGTGAGGAAGGAGTGGTGGGAGAACCGCCCTTGGTGGGTTTCCTGAGAGACCTCAGGCCCCTCATTAGCTTTGCAAACACGGTGGGAGGTGGTTCCCCTCTGCGCTGGAGAGGGGCGGCCTGAGGCTCGCGATGGCTGAAATTGGCCCAGAGAATGAAAATGGTTCTCTTGATGGTATATTATTATCAGCCAGCTTCGTGCCCTCACTGTGCCTCGTGTTGCGCTCTGAAAATGGGGTTAGCACCTGCCTTTTTTGTGGAGAGGACCACATCCGGGTACAGCACTAAAAAGATTGAGTGTTTGATGGCCAGCTGTTGCTGGTGCTTCACCATGCTGTACCCTGGGCAAGCGAGGTGACAACGAGAGGCCAAAAGAAAGATGGACCAGAGCACACACAGAGACGCCCAGCGCGCGTTCCGCTGTCCCAGGGGCTGCCTAGGAGGCCTTCGCTTTCCATTTCGCACTTCCCAGGTCTCTGAAATGCATACTGGAAAATTTGTTGGAGTCTAATATATAAAAACCAGATTTTTAGAAATTGTAATCCTTTAGCAACATTACTAAAACATTGTTAAAAGCCACCTCCTTTTAACTTCCCAGTATAAAAGAAAATTGTAAATTTGAGACATTGTGACTTTGTATTTTTTGATGCCTTCTTTCCAAGAACTGCAGTCACCATCTTTAAATGGATATAGTTTGTGTCTATTTATAAATGAGGCGTTATAGACCAGCAGTGAGCAGTGCTACTCAGTAAATACAGGGTAATGATGGGCTTGCAATACTCATTAAGTTTTACAATAAGTATATCAGTGATGTAGCATCATTCACGCAACAAATTAGTCTTGATTTTTAAAGCTATAAAAAAAGCAGTACTCATTTTCTTCATATCAAATAATTTTGCTTCTTTCTTATTTCCATTATCTTAAAACTATTTAGTTTTAATCTTCTTCTTGAATTCTGCTTTAAAATTTCCCTTCCTTAAAAGTCCCACTTCTCTTCTCTATTTTTCATATTCTCACCATGAGACTAAAGGTTAGATTATCCTTATTTTTTTGCTAGCACTGTTATTACATTGTAACTGTTTTTTACTCACTATCTAGGGCATTTGAAGTCTTCTAATAGAAAAAAGATAACCAAATAGTACAATACATATATAAGCTTCAAGACTACTTTCTGATATATTGGTTTTGTATATGGGAATATATATACGTTAAAATGAAAAGTGATATTGAGTAAAAGATTTGGGTTCATAGCTACAAAAATATTTTGTTTCAACGTTGGGTGGATTTATGGAAAGGAAAGAATGTCAGAAGTGACGTATGTAAATTAAAATGGAATGCGAAAGGATCCTGATTTATCTTCTGCTTAACGTTTTCTGGGTTTTTTTATTTTGTTATCATGCCTTCCAAAACAACAACTTAAGAGTGTTTGGAAAAAACGATTAGGGAAAGAGTGGAACTTGGATTAGAATGTGGGTCCACGGTGTTTTAAATGAAAACAAGATGCTTTTTATAGGCGTTATTTCCATTCCACATGGCTCACCAAAAGCTGTGCCCTGTGAGAGCGCGGGCCCCGTGGGACTACGAGCCTCGGGCCAGGAGTCCGGGTCCAGCTCAGAGGTCTGAATTTAGGTCTGGAAAAACAGTGACGTCATTGGCAAGGGGCCCGAGGCTGGGCTGCAAGGCCTTCGGAGAGCTGCTTCATTGTGCTGGGCCTCCGGTCCGTCCGTACAAGGACAGAAGCACAGTGTTGCGCGGGGCTTCGTGGGGTGAAGGAGGCCGCTGGCGTAAGCTGCCAGCACAGTGCCTGGCACAGAGTGAGGACGCAGCACCCAGGGGTCCCGTCACCATCACGTCATCCTGATTTTCCTCTTAACAGGTGCAAGATTTTGCCCAAACCCCTCACCCCTCCGAGGCCCGGGTTCCCCCTGTACTCTGAAGGTTGCGTTCCTCAGCCCGCTTTCGGGGAGGGGTGTAGGGAGATTTCTCGATGCTCGCGCATCCGCATCCTGACATATCTGGGGTGGGAGGAATGACAGAAACCTAAACTGTCACTACAGCCTCCCTCCAAAGAATAAAAGCACTTGACAAGTGGGCTAGCAGATGGGTTGTCAGCAGACTGATTCGCAAACACACAGTCAACACTGACATTGGTGAGTCTGTGAGAGAAATGAGAGAGAGAGATGCTTCCAGGAGGTACACTCGGAAGGCCCCGCTAATGACAATGCCGGGGGTAGTCCATGGGATTCCTGCTGTGTTTGTACCTTGCTAATGATGTTAAACCATGAAGCCTGTGAGATCTTGTGTTGCAGTGTGGTTTGGCCCTAGAGCTCTTGCATGCTAACCCAAAATAGAAGATTAGCCTGTTTGCATGCAGCCGGACGTGCCCCTGACGACACAAGCATGTTGTGGGAGGTTGACCCAACTCCCCCTCCTGTGGCTGACTTCTCCCCCATCCTGTGTGTGGCCTCATTCGCTGTGGTACGTGTATAATCCCTTCATCATCAGTTTCACTAACCTGAAGCCTCATCCTTCAGTTTAGCAGGCAGCTGAGAGGTGCCGCCTGCAGACTCACCTAAACCTGTGTCTTTCTGATTCCTTTAGATATTAGGTTGAAAAAGCTTGTCGATGAACGGGAATGCTTACTGGAACAGGTAATCACCTTTTTATTACTTTACAACTCTCCAGCGGGCCACCTGAAACCATGACCCTTCCCACCCTTCCTTTTGGCTTCATCAGAACCCCAACAGGCTTCGTGCCTGAAAATAATTGTGTCCAGTGGGACGTTTGAAGTTTTGGAGGTTTAGAAGGGAGAGGTATCAGACTCAAGGCCGTGGAACTGAATCGCGTGCATGCGCGTGAATGGCTGCTTAGAATTCACGTTTACGTACAAGGCCTGGATTATGCATTGAGAGGCCAGGGCACGACTGAGTCGTTCTAGTCACCACTTCTTTTACTTCTAGTCCGTAAAAGTCTGTTTTGTAATCTCACTGATCTGCAGCCCTTTCCGGCAGGTATTTCTTTATCGCTGATCAAAGCTGTTGTAACCATGGTTTACCTTCATCGCTCTCCTCTACCTCAAGTAATACTAAACAGCTGTGCTGTTTGGTCTTTTTTCTATGCAGGACAGTTATCAAATCACCCCCACCATCCCTTCCTAAGGAAATGCTCTCGCCTATTCCCTCATAAGCCTAATCACAGGTGCCTGCCTTACGTTTTACAATTTTGTTGGTTTCTCTCGGAATGGTGTGAGCACTCAATTTGATAGGAAAGCTCTCTGGGTGTTCCTTTTACACATCCAGTATCCATGGCAATTATATACTTGTTTTCTTACAGCAGCATGCAGCAATGGTTTCTGTGTGTCAGGGGCGGGGACTTCCACCAAGTCTGCAGAAATTAGAAGTTTACAGGACAAGGGCTGGGAAGCTCCCCACTACACACCAGAAAATTCTACAGTTGTGGCTGTTAACTGCCAGTCCAAGTATACCTTTCTCTCTCCCATAGAAAGAGGAAGGCTACCTAGAGGCCATCTCTGCAGGTGGTAAGCCTACAGTTGGAGCAGGTGCTGCTGGGAACTCAGTTCCAGTACTTCTGCGCCTCCAAGGCGCCAGGTGGCCCCCTGTGGCTCCTTGGTGATAAAAGCCGAGGTTAACAGCACCCTCGGCTATTGCTAACTCTTAAACCAACATTCACCTTTTTTATGTACAATCTCCTCCTGACTTCCAGAGGAATTTCAACCTCAGAAATAACTTTTCACCCAGAGTTACAAAAGAATTCATCCCCAATACCGTAAATGTTGTAGAATTGCATTTTCAACCATTATACTGTTACGTTCTGAGAAGAGCACTATTTATTTATTTGCATTGGTTCCTTTATGAAAGGGGAGAGATTCCCTATCTCCTTTTACTCCGTTCCTCTCATGCTTAATTATGTGACCCCCCGTTTCCGACTCGTTGAGCATAGAGAGATTGACACCGTTTCTCGGTGGGTGTTTTCAGGTTAAGAAACTCAAAGGGCAGCTGGAAGGCAGACAGAAGAATGATAAGCTGGACACTCTGCGCCCCGAAGACAGCATCTTAGAAAACGGGACAGACGTGCACGTGATGGATCTGCAAAGTGAGTGACAAGCCTCTGCTGGGGCACCTTGGACATGCGCGATTTCCATGGCACTGGTGCAGGAGGGGAAAACTATGGTCGTGAAGAGGGCCCAGTGTCCCCCCAGACACCCCAAAAGCCCTGAGTACAGAATCACCAAGATGCTTCTCTGTGGGACCAAGCGGGCCGGGCAGGCTTGCAGAGCAGGATGTGTGTGTCTGAGCCTAAGACACAGAGCAGGTGCCCCAAATCACGCACCGAGATGCCACATGTGACCCCCCCCCCCCCGCAGAAAAGCACAGTTACTGTGCTGGATGCGGTTGCCTTTTGACCTGCTAATTGTATGGGAAAATCGGAAGGTGTTTTTCCGAGGCCAGGAAACTGGAAAGAGGCTTGAGTCTCTCTCCCGGCTTTCCCCTGCCCCGCCATTCCTTTGTCTTCGCTCACAGGTGCTGTCTCTCACCTGGACACTGGCCCAGCCCGGGTTTATGGAGAGACAGCCCCGCTCCTATCTCAGCTCAGGCGACTGCGTGGCGGGGGGCGGCCACAGGCCAGGACTTAGAGATTTATAAGGCGCTCACAAAGTAAGGGCTTGATTCCCAGTAACTCTTGTTTTGAACATTTTTAAAGCCCCAGAGCTTAACAGATTTTCCTTCTCTTTCAACCTTCAGGGGATGCTAACAGACAGATCAGCGACCTCAAATTTAAACTTGCGAAGTCTGAGCAAGAGATCACTGCATTAGAACAAAATGTATGTGCACACTTTTATTTATTTATTTTTTATTTATTTATTTTTTAAAGATTTCACTGGGGAATTGGCGGAGGGGAACAGCGTTGGGGAATCGGGGAAGGGGAACAGACAAGCCGCTGTCCTCTTGCTCCTCAGTCCAGTTGCGGAGGATGTCGCCCCACTGTTGGTATCGTCATTGCGCTCTTCCCGGATGAGGCAGATCGGTCGCCGGCCTCTGGATGTCGCTCACCGCGGCTACCGGCAGCTCACACTTGGCTGCGGGCCACTCACTGTAGCCCATGGCAGCCCACTGCAGCAGGGGCTGCAGCCCACACCATCACTGGGGCTCGCACAGCCCAGCTCCAGGTGGAGCTGTTGTTAGCTGTAGAGGGCAGTGTCACTGGCCCTCATGTGGGATCCGAACCAGGGCCGCTGGCATCCCAAAACCAGCGCTTAACCAATGCGCCACTCGGCCGGCCCTGTGCACACTTTTAAACAACAGTAGTCAGCTAAACGGGTGATGAACTGAAGTTTTATTTGCTAGGACTCGCCCCTGACAGGCTGAGGACAGAAAGAAGCTGAGATTTTTTTCAGAACCAAAAAAAGGTCCTCAATTTATGTCCTACGAAGAGAGAACGTAGGGAAAGAAAGGTCATTACTGGGGTTTGGGTTGTACAACGTATACTAATCCTTGACACACAGTGCTTAGTTGTAGAAAGTAATGTAGCCAGGCACTGGTTAAAATTTTTGTGTTTTTTTTTAAATGATATTTAAAATTAATTTAATTTAAAAAACGCATCTTATGGGGACATCCCTGTTGCCTGGGTTTCCATCCTCTACTCTCCCAGCCAGGACGGCTCACTGTAGTTCCTAGATTTGAGGGGTACGCATGCCTCTAACATGCAGGACAAATTTGGGACAAATTGTATCCTAACCAATGGGAGAAATAAAAACAGGGACTCTTTCCTCCTCCACTGTGGGTACACGTGGCTGGAACTCTCTGGAATTTTTTTTTTATTTTTTTTTTAGCGGAGCAAAGATTTTCATTGAAGCAAAAGTACAGCTTTCTTATGAGAGGGGTACCCGAAACTGGGATGCCCCTTTCTGGAATTTTTATAGAAACAAAACTGAGACCAGTGCACCCAGCATTGATAGGCTTTATGAAGGATGCCATGATCTCAGCAGAACGGAAGTCTCCGGCAGGCCTCGGCTGCCCGTTCTGCTCAGGCTGTGGCTAGGGAGTGCCACCCTCAAGCCTCCTTCGCTTCCTCCTGTCTGAGTGCCTTGCCTGCCTCTCCCTGTCCTGTGTGCCCACCCCACACCCAGGAGAAATTAGACTGGAGCTGGGCTCCCCGTAGAGCACCGCTCTACTCGGACTGGCCCATTTTCCGGCAGGATGATCCCGCGAAGGGGAGAGATGGTGGCACAAGTGTCAGCACTGTGGGAACCACACTTTTGGACTAGGGTCAGAGAGGAAAGAAGTCCCTAGTAGGGGTCAGTACTGGCTTACTCACAGGTAGGAACAAATAAAGTCTAGGTCATGGTGTCTTCTCCCATTTATTAAATTACACCCTTTGATCTCAAGTATAGTAAAGCAACTGGAGCAAGAAAACAGGCCAATCGGTTTCTACACATGGTTGTTCCTTCCTTGTAGGTAATAAGGTTAGAGAGTCAAGTATCACGTTATAAATCGGCTGCTGAAAATGCAGAAAAAATAGAAGATGAACTGAAGGCTGAAAAAAGGAAACTCCAAAGAGAGGTAAATGTTCTAGGCCTTTTCTGGGCAACCATGATCTCCTTAAGTCATTCCCCACCCTGGTCTGTCCTCTTTCCCTCGGGGACTCCAGCTGGAGTCTCGTTGCCCCCTCCATGCTCACCTTTCCTGCCTCCCATCTCCCACCTCTCCCTGTTGCATAATGTATAGTTTTTGCCTGGATTCTCCAGGTTACTGCCTTGGTTTTTTTTTTTTTAAAAGTGTGCTCGTTCCTGATCGTTTCTGGCTGTATGGTCATGCATGCTCTCTTTCTTAATTGTATCCTGTTTCTTTAAAGATTTCCCACACAGCTGTTCTGTTTTCCGCGTTCAGTCCCTGGGGGTCTAATCCCCAGGTTTGCTGCTTCTGCTGACTCCAGTGGTTTGTCCTTTCGTGTGTTTGGTGTTTTGTGACCTTGTACTTGACTTTAATTTGTAGGAATACTGACTGCATGCCTGGCTTGGGGGAATTTCCTGCAAAGGGAACTGGCTTCAGCTTCTGCTTCTGCGTGTGCTGGTCAGGGGCCGGGTAGTGGGGTTTGATCTGTCCCGGGACCCCAAGCACCCTTCTTGAGGGTTTGGGACCGGAAACAACCACAGGCTCTGTTGTGATGGTGTGTCCACAATCGCATGGCCGTCATGCCCGCACCTTAGGGCGCCCGCCTGCTGCCCCCGGCCTGCCAGTCCCAGCAGCCCCTGCAGAGTGGCTTCCGCTCTGACTCCAGGCTCTGTTGCTCGGGCCCCCTGAGCATGAGTATCTTGGCCTCACAGATTCCTGCTGTGGTTTCTGGCTGCAGAGCCCTGCTCTGGGCCATCCAGAGCTGTGGCGACGCCCTCCGCCAGCGGCTCTGGGCTCAGCTCTTGTTTGTGTTTGCCTCGCTTACCCTTTGTGGCCCCAGCAGGATCCCCAGACCTACTCCATGTCTGGTGTCTGGTTGTTTCAGAGAAGGAAGGTTACTCATGAGGCCAGACTCTTGTGCCTTTTTTAATCGAGCAACGTATGTATTCACACATGTGTGTAAGGACGTATGTCTCGGACCTCAGCGGGTCCAGGTGATAACTGTCATTTTCGGTAGGACTGAAATCTTGGCAATCCTGTTACGTTCGGAGAAAAGCCGGTTCCTCAAAGCTGCCTTTCCTCCTTGTTCCAGCTTCGCTCTGCACTGGACAGAACCGAGGAGCTGGAGGTGAGCAACGGCCACTTAGTGAAGCGTCTGGAAAAAATGAAAGCAAACAGGAGCGCACTCTTGTCCCAGCAGTGAGCGCCAGCTGCGCACGGGAACCCGTTGGTGGTGGGGAGCATCGCGTCGCAGGCTTTCTAGGCTGCTGTCTGGGAGCTGCTCTTCCCCTGCGCCTGAGAGACCACCCAGCGACCTCTGGGCTCGGCCTGCTCCCCAGTGGTCAGGTGATCACCCCGGACGTCCCCGCGGCCTCCAGATGCCTCCGTCTGCAGACCCCACCCAGGCTGGGTGCCACCCAGACCTGCAGATCATCTGATAAGCACATTGGGCCTCTTAATGCCATTTAAAAGGATCATCGAGTAAAGATGAAAGTGAGACTTGAGTTTTCTTTTCATGTGTCTTGCTGAAAATAAGGGGAAATGTTACAGTGGCGGGACTTCCTTTCGTGGCAGAACCTACAATTTGAGCGACTTCAGTAGTATCTCTTAGTCTACGCTTTTCACACACAAAACACTGTGGAACCACAAGCCATTACCAAGCAGAACTCTCTCACTAGAAACAAGGGGATGGTCTAGACGTAAAAGTGACCTTAAGAAGACTCTTTACAGGCAACAACTGAAGCTTTTCTAAGGGATTTTTGCATCCGTTCAATCATAAGAATACTGTTTTCCAGGGAATTAGGCAATAGCTTCCTGAAAAATGACAGCTTTTCATTTGCATTATTTAATCCTTACCTTTGGAATTGAAGTTGTTAACTTCTTTTAAAGAATGTACTGTTAGAAAAATTAAAAAATGAGAGGTGAAAAGACTTCAGCAATGTGGCTTTTGGCTTTTTTTTCTCCCATCAAGAAAGATCTTTATTTAACCATTTCATATGAATTGTTCTGTGTGTTTGGGTCATCTTTTTATTTGTTAAGCATATCGAGTCAATTCATTTTTTCCCCTGTTTAAAATAAAGGTATGTTCACAGCAAATAAGAATAGTGTGCTTATGAGAATCAGCACTCTTAGAATAAAAAGTAAACTGAACAAGTCACGGACCAAAGTAGAGACAATTATGATACTTTCAAGGACCAAACAAGGGAAAGTTTGGCTACGTGCTGATGTTTAGTTTCTCTTTGCAGGTGTTGTGTTTCAAATAAGGCTGTTTAAGTTAAGCCGACTTTTCAGGATATGAGTGCTTATAAACCAAGGGAGCGTCAGCCAGAACTATATGTAGTGTTGACCCTTGGAGAATGCTGTGTAGGGAATGTGAACTGGGTGTATAAAATTAAGAGAATGCCCCCAGTGTAGTGCTAGAGGTCACGTGGTCCGTCCCCCAGCCTTGTCTGGGTCTGGGACACACACAGCTCCGTTGCCTTAGGTGGGAGAGAAGCCGAGTGTCCTCATGCCAAGGACGTTATACAGTTCAGATCTGCTGCTGCTGCTGCTTGAGTGTCCCGTAGATTAAACTATCCAGTCACGTCAGTGCCCACAGGATGCACTGCTGCATATTCAAAACCGCCGTTTTTACACGGAAATTTACTCTGCATTGATCATGAAAGCGGCAACTCTATGGCAATGTGGTTTTTGTGTTTACCTAAAATTTGTCAGAAAAAAATCTTATGATGATTGATTTTAAAAGATTTCTACGTTGGAAATTCTACTAAACGAGTGTTAATGTTTTTCTTTTTTTTTAAGATTTTATTGGGGAATTAGGGAAGGGGAACAGTGTTGGGGAATCGGGGGAGGGGAACAGCCAGGTTTCTGTCCTTCAGTCTTAGCTGTGGAGGGCGCAGCTCGCTCAGCTCCACGTCCAGTCGCCATCCAGCCGCCCATCTTCAGCTTGCTGCCACTCAGTTCAAGGTGCCATGTTCAATCTTAGTTGGGGGGTGCAGGGCAGCCCCGCCATCCCATGCGGGAATCAAACTGGCAACTTTGTTGCTAGGAGCACGTGCTCTCACCAGCTGAGTCATCCAGAGGCAGCTTAGCTTGTGCGCAGCTCACTGCGCCATGTGGGAATCGAACCGGCAACCCTGTTGCTTAGAGCTTGTGCTCTTAACCAACTGAGCCTCTTGGCCGGCCCCAAGTTTTAAAGGATTTAAGAATACAATGGATTGGCCAGGGTCCAGCCCAGCAACAGAAACCACCCAGGAGCTGGAACAGGGAAATCTAGTGTACAGAGTGAAGTCCAGCGGAAGGGTTGGGTCTGCTGCCCACTGGGAACAGCTACGTGATGGGGTGCCAGGGGCTGACGCCAGCAGGCAGGAAACCATGGGTCAGGAGCACACGTTGCTGGGCATGGGCACCTCCACACGGCCCACTTCAAGTGCCCAGTGAACAGGAGGGAGGACCCAGGAAGGGGGAGCCCCTGCTTCCTGCAGTGTCCCTCCGCCAGCATTGGGCCACTCGGCAAAGGAGAGATGTCTCCTTCCTTGTCTTATTCTAAGGTTCCTTCCACACATCTTAATACAAATGTGTTTAGCCAGTAAAATATCCATATAGCTCTCAGATAACTCTAATAATAGCCTAACACCTGCGTGGTACTCAGACATACCTGGAGGTCCGATTCTTACATCTTTTCACTCACTGGTTTTCATGAAAAACTCTGAGAGGTAGATGCTCTCATTAAATCCATTCTGCAGATGAGGAAACCGGAGCCCAGGGAAGCTAACTGGCCAGATGTCTCACAGCTGGGAAGCGGAGGGCTGCAAGTCACCACACTCACACTTGTCTCACCAGCACTGGTGTTTCTTTCTTAGATCGGTGCCTCTGAGGAACTCAAACCTTCAGTCTCTACCTTTCACACCAATCCTTACAGAAACAGCAGATCCGTGTTACCCTTCCTAATCCAGAGGAAGATAGAACAAAATTTTCCCTGCTATTGGGAATTTGTCGCTGACTTTTTTCATCCCTGTAACCCAGCATGTCTCAAGCTCAAGCTGCTGACATCGTGGGCTGGACCATCTGTGGTTGCTGGGCAGCTGTCCTGTGCATCTCAGGATGTCCAGCAGCGTCCCTGGCCTCTACCCACTAGATGCCAGCAGATCGCCGCCCCCCCCACTGTGACAAATAGAAATGTCTCCAGACATTGCAGAAGTGCCCCCATTGAGAACCAGTGCTCAGCCCTGAATGAGAAGATTGGGAGAGGGAAAGGGTGGTGGGAAACCTGGACCAGGATACCTGTTATATGTCTCCTACAAATTGTTTTCATTTTTAGAAACCGAAGGGCATTTAGGACATAGAGTGACCCACTCAGAAGACATCGTAAAGGGATGTTCAGAATTGAAATGTTACTTTCCATTGTGTCTTGGATTTCCTATTTTAATAGTCCAAAATGTAAACTAAAAAGTCAAAAGTTACTGTTACTTTAGAACTTACATTATAATTTAGCAAATATGGATTTCTGCTTTGTGCGGCGCTGGGCTCTTGGGGCATACATGATGAGTGCCTGCCCTGAGGAGGCTGTGGGCCTGCTGACCAGAAGGCCACACACAGCCACAGAAAAAGGCAGCACACAGTGGGGTGGAGAAGTGCCAGCCATAGCCAGGGGGAGACAGCCACTTGGAAATTTTCAAACAGGCACAAGCATTGGATGTGTTTCTCCAAATGGCCCAGGTGGCATATGGCCCAGGTGGGATGTGACACATGTGTGCACGTACCTGTCTGGATATTTGAATGTGACAGAGCTTCTGTCTACTGCCTCACCTGACTCCGTGTACCTGCAGCCACAGGTAGGGAACACCTGGCTCCCACTCTGACATGGCAGATCCTTGGGGAGTTAGAGGATCCCAGCTCAGTGGTGGGGGTTCTGCCCTAGTCCAAAGAGCCTCCAAAACTAGATTCCCACCCAGCTCCCAATCTCAAGGAAGTCCTCAGCTTGTCCCCCGGCCCACATTGCCACCATACCCCTAGATGCCACTGCCTGTCCACCGGCTGACGTGTACCTCCGTGCATGGCCAGTCCCCACCTGCCCCCGCTTGTCCTTTTCCCCTCTCTGCCCGAGCTCCCACCCAGTCCCCAAGTGCTCCAAATGCTAAGCAGGCCCCCTTGTCCTGAGTGGACTGGCATCAACCATGGTTGGGTTTGTCCCTTTGTAATTGTCCATCCAGGTGGGTGGCTTAGGCTTAGAACATCACAGAGTCCTGAACTGGAAATGTTTGCTTTTTGTATTGACACTCCCTAAAGCCCAGGGGGTTCCATGCTGTGTGTAGATGTGGGTGGCAGGGATAATGGGGGGGGTGTTTTTAGATCTGTGGTCATGGCTCACTGCGAGCCTCTGGGTCCACCACCGCCTCGTGAAGGCTTTGCCTTCTAAAGACGGCACCCATGTCTGGCTCCCTGTAGTTTGAATACAAGGTCAGACAATTAAGTTCGCAAACTCATGCTAGAAAAGATGCTGCACACCTCATTGCTGAATATCACTACAGTCACCTTCAAGGTACTCCCCTTGGGAAACTGTGCACCAATGCCAGAGCCTAGTCCACCCTACAAAGCAATTTTGGAACTCTTTTACTGGAATGACCATCAGAGCTATCATCGTATTACCCTTGATGTCCTGAATGTCATCAAAATGTCTTCCTTTCAATATTTCCTTTATCTTCAGGTAAAGAAAGAAGTCATGGGGGCCAGATCAGGTGAGTAGGGAGGGTGTTCCAATACAGTTATTAGTTTACTGGCTAAAAACTCCCTCACAGACAGTGCTGTGTGAGCTGGTGCATTGTCGTGATGCAAGGGCCATGAATTGTTGGTGAAAAGTCCAGGTCGTCTAACTTTTTCACGTAGTCTTTTCAGCACTTCCAAATAGTAACCCTTGGTTAACTGTCCAGTTGGTACAAATTCATAATGAATAATCCGTTTGATATCAAAAAAAGGTTAGCAATATCATCGCAACAAGTTCATGAACTTAATTGTCAGACCTCGTATATCAGGAAGAAAACAAAGATGCCTAGTTAGCACTGTTTACCAATACAATAAAACACAAAATAGTAATAAGCTATAAATATTGGGCAAGAGGCAAAATAAGTATTACTTGTACTCAATGGCAAAACTATAGAATTTAATGGGAGTATGCGAGTTCCTAAAATACTAATATGTTATCAATATACAGAGATCAATAGCTTTCCTGCACAGCAATACTGATGAGTTAGATTTATATAATATCATGGGGATTTCATTCAGAATAGTGAAAAAACACTGCCCCAAAACAAAACAATAGTAATAACATTAAGAAATTTAAGAGCCTATATTAGGAAATCTATATATCCCGATATAAGACTTGGAAAACTTTAGAGATGTATAGTAAGAATAAATATCATAAAGATGTAACTTTGTCCCACATTTATAGATTTAATACGTTTCTTTTTTTTTTTTTTTAAAGATTTTATTGGGAAATCGGGAAAGGGGAAGAGACCAGTTACTGTCCTTCGGTTCTTCAGTCTAGTTGTGGAGGACGACGCCTCACTGGCTCATGTTGGTATTGTGATCATTGTGCTCTTCCTGGCTGAGGCAGATCGGTTGCTGGCCACTGGACAGCGGCTCACGGTGACTCAAAGCAGCTCACACCGGCTGCGGGCCACTCACGCTGGCTGCCAGTCATTCATGGTAGCTTAATGCAGCCCACTGCCATTGCCAGCGATTCCCAGTAGCCCAGCTCCAGGTCGAGCTGTTGTTCACCATCTTAGCTGTAGAGGGTGCAGTGTCACTGGCCCATGTAAGGTCTGAACCAGTGGCCCTGCTGCTCAGAGCTTGCACTCCCAAGCCAGCTCTAACCAATGAGCCACTCAGACGACTGCGATTTAATACATTTCTTATGAAAACCATTTTGAGTTTTTTGGAGATAATCTCAGAAAATTATTATGGTCATCTGGAAGTTAAAATAAAAAACATTACGTCTAGCCTAGATAATTTGGATAGAAGATACTGTGTGGGCAGTGGTAGCCACTACCAGCTGTTACAGATATTACAAAAGTGCAAGGACCGACAGGCCCTGCATGGGGGTGACCAGCCTAGCTCCCAAGGGCGCCCACTGCCTTTGCTGCACTGTATTTTTCTGCTGCATTCCTTGACTCCCATGGCATGTGGCTTCCATGCCATCGAGACTGCTCTACAATACGCCACATTCTTCTGCATCTCCGTTCCACACGTTTTAGCCCCCCGATGAGCTCTGTCTGGTGTCAGCGAGACTACATTCCTTGAGAACTGCTTTAAGCTTTGTACCCCAACACCTGCCTGATCCACAGCAGGACCTCAACAGGTGTTCGTGGAATAAAAAATGTTACCAGCTCCTGGAGAGAGAGGTCAGTAAGCAAAAGGCATGGACGATCGCAGTCGTGTCTCTCTACACATTCCTCGCAACACCCAGAGGGAGGCTTTGTGCAAAGTACAATTGTAGGGGATTTCTCTTTTCTTCACATTTTGCTGCATTTTCTACATTAAATACATGTGACTTTAACGTTAAAGTGTTTTTTAAAACAACATGATTTAAGCAAAAATCAAAAAAAAAATTGCAATAAAAACATGCACCTTTTAAAGACAGGATAACAGTGCCTTATGAAACCATATTGAAGCCTGAGGCAAAAGGAAACATTAGGAGTGCCGATTTGGACGTTTTGCTCATCTTGGGTTTTTCATGACTTCATTTTTTTAAGCGAATGCATTAAAATATTACTTATGCTGATCACTGAGTTTTTTTGGTGCCCGTAATTTTGCATCCGAGGCAAACAAATGTCTGGCGTTCTCGGCCTGGCCCTGGCCCTTCTAAGGATCTTCCAAAGGGCTGTCCGAGAGCACGTGGCGGCAGAGGCACCGAGAAGGGGCTGTGGATGGTAACAAGGGGGCGGGCGCTGGGCCCAAACCGGGGGTCAGTGTGGGCTCGGCGCCGCGCATCTTTTTCATCTGGGCGCTTTGCACAGCCGCGCGGCGCCGACGAGGGCCTCGGGCTGCAACGCGGAAAGCGCCCAGGAGAAGCTCCGCCCGCACAGCCCGCGGCCCAGCACCAGGCTCCCGCCGGCCGCCAACGCCCAGTGGCCGCGGGCGCGTCGTTCCCGCTTCCAAACCTGGGCGCCAGGCCAATCACGGCGCGGCCCCTGTTCGAGCTGACCAATGGGAGCGGCGCGCGGGCCGCTGGTGGCCGTTACCCGGAAGGCCCCGCGGTGACCCGGAAGGCCCCGCGGCCTGCACGCGGAGGGCGCGCTCTGTGAGGCGGGTCGTTCCGCGCGTGGTGGCCGCCGCGGCGGGGGTGAGAGCGACCCCGCGGGGCGGCCGGCGGCCAGGGAGGGCGAGGGCAGGGGCGCGGGCAGCGAGGCCCGGCTGTGCGTCCCGCCGGCGAGGGCCGAGCGCCGAGGGCCGTGGCGGCGGGAAAGAGGGCGGCGAGGGCCCTCACGTGGCCTCGGCGGCGCCCCGCCCCGTCGGTGCCTGGACGTTCGGTTCCCGGCGGGCCGCGCGGCCTCGCAGCGCCTGGGGCCCAGGTCGGGCCCGTCGTTTCGGGCCGTGGTCACCCCCGGGGCGCGGGGGGCAGGTCGCCGGCGCCGAGCGCTGCGGTGGGGACCCGGCTGGGCAGCCACGGAGGCCCGGGCGCGTGGCGGCCCCGAGGGGGGCGCGTGGCGGCCCCGAGGGGGGCGCGGGGCCCAGATGCCGGGGAGCTGGGCCGCCGGGCGGGCGGGGGCCGTGCCGAGGGCCCAGGGAGCCGCCCGTAGGCTCGTGTGGGGAAGGAGACCCGGGGGTCAGGATAAGGGTGCGGGCGCCCGGGGCCCTGCCCAGCGCCTCCATGTCCCCGTCCCCGTGTGCCGTGTGGGTCTGTGTGTGGAGGGCGGCGCCCCCGGCCCTCACAGGCGGGACCCGAACCCGGGCCGCGGCGTCCCAAGCCGGCGCCCCGCCCCCGCGCCCGCCCCGTTTGGGGTCTTTGATCGCCATCAAGTAGGGTCTCACTGTGGCTTCGATTTGCGTTTCACTGATGAGTAACATACTGAGGACCTTCATGTGTTTATTCTCCATTGGCGTGTCTTTGGGGAAATGTGGATTCAAGTCTGTTGCTCGTTTTTAAAACTGGGTTGTCTTTTTATTTTTGTTTAAGATTTCTTTATTGGGGGAGGGGAAGGAGAACGGCCACTTGGTTGCCCTTCGGTCTTCGTTGAGGAGGCGCCAGTCGCCATCCGGCCACCCCAGGGCAGCTCGTGGCCTCTAAGCTGTGTTACAATCTTAGCTGTGGCAGGGCGTAGCCACCATCCCATGCGGGAGTCGAACCAGCAGCCTTGTTGTTAAGAGCGCACGCTCTGTCCACTGAGCCATCCGGGCGGCAGCTCAGCTCAAGGTGCCGAGTTCAGTCTTCGTTGCGGGTGGACGTAGCCCACCATTCAAACCAGCCTTGTGTTTAGGAGCAGGTGCTCTCACCAGCTGAGCCATCCGTCCTGCCACCTGTTGGCAGCCCAGCAGCAGCTCAGGGTGCTGTGTCACTGGCCCATGTGGGAATTGAACCGACAACCCTGTTGCTCAGAGCTCACACTCTTGGGCCAGCTTTTAACCACCTGAGCCACTCGGCGGGCCCCAGTTGTTTGTCTTTTTGTTGTTGACTTGTAAGAGTTTTTTATGTATCCTGGATAATAGGCCATTATCACATATATGACTTGCAAGTATTTTGGTAATTCTAAAACATTTTCCTTTTGTCAAAGCTTTTGACCTTGGGTCTCTGTTCATATTTAAGAATGAAGCTTGCAACACACTGAATGAAGATTAGAATGCAGAATTAAATATGAATGAGAATCCAACTGGTGAAGACAGGTATTAAAGAGATTCGCAGACTGTAAAATGCTCTTCTCACTAACTTTTTCAAAATATATTTTTTATTTAAATTGTTAGTTATGTTAAGTAATGGGTTTATTATTTGTGAATAAATTAATATTTACATTTTTCTGTTTTAATTGCTAATGTGATAGGGATTAATAGATATTTCGCACATAAACAAATACTCCTTGGGGTTCTCAATACTTTTAAGAATGTGAAGAGTTCCTGAGTCCAAAAAGTAAAAAGTAAAAAAAAAGATCTATTCTAATGTCAGTTATTTTAATAAACTAACTTTCTTTTCATCTTACTCGTTATCTTAAATACTGACCTGACATCCCTAGAGTAGGATCTTTATTGTCTTAAACAAAATCCCTTAAGCCAGGAGTTATTAACGTCAAATTTTTTAATGTATTGTAGAAGTCCATAAATCCTTATATTTCTCTTATTCAGTTAGAATTTTAGTTTTTAATGGCTTTTTAAATACAACTCTCAGTTTTAAAAACTCAAAAAGCATTTTTGTGTGTTTGATTATATCCTTTATGTCAAAATCGATACTAAATTGATTTAGTAATCAGTACTATGGCTAACTCCTATTTGCTCAACTTTCTGATCTCAGATTATATATTTCCTCAGGAAGATTTTCCCTAACCCTTAGACTAGTTTAGATCATTTTAAATTTCCCATAGCACCTTGTATTTCCCCAAATCTCCAGATTACAGGAATTCCCTAGGATATCATTTCTGGGTCCTATATTAGGTTGTGGAATCTTTTTTTTTTTTTTTTTTTTTTTTGAGGGCAGTGTCACTGGCCCTCATATATGGGACCCAAACCAAGGCCGCTGGCTTCCCAAGCCAGCGCTTAACCACCGTGCCACTCAGCCGGCCCGTGTGGAATCTATTTGTAAGGAGTGTCCCAAGTGATTTTACGTCAGGCAAGTTTGAGAAAAGGTACTCTATAATAAGATTTATGTGCGCTCTCACCATCCTCCCCACCCGCTTTTGGAAAAATGCTTGTTATGTGCCTGTCATGCTTCATAAGAGAGAGACTGATGTCCTCAACACTTAGCACATGACTTAGCAAATAGAGGTTCAATTATTACTGAATAATATATTACAGAATGACTCTCTAGAGAAATGTATTCATTCTTGAAACTGGAATCCAATTTCTTGGTAATAGAGGTGTACTTTAATCATTAAAAACTTCCAAACAGTTTTCTAAAATGTTTTTAACAATTTGTATTCCCCCTAGTAATGTGTGAGTTCATTTGTCCACATCCTCCCTAGTATTTGGAATTATCAGTTTTTTTATTGCGTATGCCTTACACTTTCATTTCCGCACTGAATTGAATTAGTGCCTTTCCCAAAAATCAAATGGCTCTCTTTCTGAACTTCTGTGATTTGTTCTTTAATCTTAGTCCAACATACTACACTGCCAATACTGTAGCTTTATAAGTCTTGAAATATATGTCATCCAGCTTTCTTCTTCGAGATTGTTTTGGCTATTCTAGGTTCATTGCATTTCCATATAAGTTACTTCTCCCCAAAATCTTTCCTCAGTTTTGACTGAACTTGTGTTGAATTGATAGCTCAATTTGTAGAGAACAGATCTTTACATTATTGTGTCTCTCAATCCATGAACACGCCTGGCCCCGCTCCCTGCACAGCCGAGTCCTCCGGCACAGCCCGGACAGTTCTGGGGCTTTCATGCTGTTGGGCGGGTCCCAGCATTGTGTCCGGGGGGCAGATGGGGGTGGTAGGCGCCATGCAGAGAGCCCCCTGTCAGCCAGGCTGGGCTTCTGAGACAGGGCAAGGGGCCTGACAGGCCTTTGTCATCGCTGTCCTCACCAAGACATCAGCTGGCTCCCAGCGTCCCTGCAGACTCTGCTGAGATGTCCTCTAGGCTGGGACCAGGAAGGGGTCTGAGTGGGTGGAGGACAAGGGTCTGTGCCCCTCCCTCCGCCCACCCAGTAATCACTGAGTCCCAAGATGCCTCCCTGTCATAGCCTGGGCCTCTGTCCACCGCCTGGGTGGTGGGGCCGCTCTGGCCTTGCCCACAGCCTGACCGTCACGGATTCCAGGGGTGGCTGCTGAGAGCTCCAGGCCCAGCTCATGTGACTAGCTAAGACTTCCTCTGTGGCAGCTGAGTACAAGGAGCCATTGTCATTAACTTTTTGTAAACACCTTTATTGAGGATATATTTTACTCATTTCAAACGTACAATTCAGTGAATTTAGTAACTTTATGAAGTGGTGCAGCCATCCCATCAAATATTTTAGAACATTTTAATCCCTCCAGTAAGATCCCTTATGCCCATTTACAATAAACCCCTCTTCCTATCCCTTACCCCATGCAGCCAGTAATCTACTTTCTGTCTATAAATTTGCTTTTCTGTACTTTCCTTTAAATGGAATCGTACAGTATGCGAGCTCTTGTCTGGCTTCTTTCATTCAGCGTAATGTTTTTGAGATTAATCCACGAGGTTATATATGTCAGTAGTTTGTTCCATTTTACTGCTGGGAGATATTCCACTGCATGGCTATACCATATCATTGGGTTTTAGTTAGTCTACAGTTTGTTTTGGAAACATTTTTGATTCAGGTTTGATATAAACAGGGTCACATTATACCTTTAATACTCTACTTTTTGGATTAAGACTTTTTTGGTGGCCTACTACATCGTGGGTTTTCTTTAATGTTCCTTGGAAATTTTAAAAGAATATCTTGTGTGTTTAAATAGCTGTCAATTTATACTTTTAAAAAGTTGCTCAAGGGCCAGCCGAGTGGTGCATTGGTTAGGAGCTGGCTTGGGACTCCAGCTCTGAGCAGCGGGGCCCCGGTTCCAATCCCACATATGAGGACCAGTGACACTGCCCTCTACAGCTAAGATAGTGAACAACAACTTGACCTGGAGCTGGGCTGCGCCAGTCCTGGCAATGGCGTAGGCTGCAGCCCCTGCTGCAGTGGGCTGCCATAGGCTACAGTGAGTGGCTGGCAGCCAGTGTGAGCGGCCGGCAGCTGGAGTGAGCTGCCAAGAGCCCCTGTGAGCAACCGTCCAGAGGCCGGTGACCGATCTGCCTCACCCAGGAAGAGCGCAATGACGATACCAACATGGGCCAGTGAAGCAATGTCCTCCACAACTAGACTGAAGAGTAAAAGGACAACAGCTTGTCTGTTCCCCTTCCCTGATTCCCCAACGCTGTTCCCCTTCCCCAATCCCCAAATAAAATCTTTAAAAAAAAAAAAAGTTGCTCAGATGTTCTGCCAGTTTTATTTATTAGCCCTCTTATATTGGTATCTTTGACTATCATTGATACTTTATCAAATTCTTATTTTTCTAATATTTTTAAAATATAATACCAAGTATAATAATAGTTCAATATTTTTACTTGTTCTAGAATATACACCCTTGAGAGATGCAGGCCAGTGCAGTGGTAGAGACAGCTTCTGGTAAAAGCCACCACAGTAATGGAGGAAGCGGCCAAAAAGGTAAGAGGATGGGCCAGCTGGCTTTATCCCAAGTGGAGTGAAGTACTGAAAATAACTGGGGCAGAGAGGTTCCCCTCCGGGTTTGCTACTTTTTAAGGCTCCCTCCCAGCCATGTGGTAAGAATCCGCATGCATTAACTTGGCAAACTAACCCAGGCGATTTTTGGTGAATATGGGCAGCTTACACGGGACTTCTCAGGGAAATGGAAGATTTAGAGAGAAGGGGAACCAGACGAGAGGGCTTCTGTCCAGCAGGCTTTCAGGAACTAGTGACAGATGCAGTGGCCGTATGTGGAAAGTGGGCAGGTTGACCTCTGCTACCCAAGTTGTATGTTTTGTCTCCACACAAATGTAAAATTTCTTTTTCTGTGGTAATGGTAGAAGAGAAAACAAGATATAAAAAGCAAGCTGGCTAAGCTTTATGTGCTTATGAATGAATATATATGGGTTAAATATTAAGAGGACTTTAGCATATGATAAAAATGCTATTTCAAGTCAGAAGGGAAGTAGTGGGTTATTCAGCAAATGGTAGTAAGGCAATTGACCATCCATTCTAGGAAAAAATTAAGTTAGATTCCTACTTTACGCTAGAGAGAAAAATTAATTCTACATAGTGTGAAAAGGCTAAGTGTTACACACAAAGAGAATTAGAATAAATTATAAAAGAATGTTTTATAATCACGTGGTAGGGAAAGCCAAAGGCACAAAACCCAGAAGTGAGAGAAGAAAAATCTTATCCATTTAACTAAGTAATCTTAAAAATCATGGTATGATAAAATATTACAAAAAGTTAAAAAATAAGCGAATTACGAAAGGGTCACTTAAAAATATGAAAAACAAATAATTAGTATCCAGAATATATAACAAACAGCCATACAAATCCCTAAGAAAAGCACAGTCAACCCGTGAGTGTATAATTGCAGTTAGCACTGATTTCCTTAGCTCCAGTCCCTTATTTATAACAGCTTATTGGATGTTTGTATCTGGGTGTCTTTTCATTCACCTCAGACCCAACGTGCCTGCAGATGAACTCATTATCTTCTCCCCCTTGCTTTTCCTCTTCATATTCTAAATCGACTCTTATTCACAAAGTCCCTATTCTCTTGCTCCAAATATTCCCATTCAGCTGTAATACCAAGTTGTAAGCCTTTATTGTCTTAGAGTGATTGCCTGGCTGGTGAGTCATGAAATCAGTTTAGCTGGTTATGATCAGCTTTTTAAAAAAAATAAAATAGACTAGAAAATACCAGAATACGTTGGACATAGAGTAGTTACTGTTTTGTAAAATTTTTGTTTCGCTTCTACATACACATATGTGTGTACTGGATCTTGATATAAAACATGTTTCAGGGCCAGCTGAGTGGCTCAGTTGGTTAAGAGCTCGCTCAAGAGTGCGAGCTGAGCTCTGAGCAACAGCAGTTCGATGCCCAGCCCAAGCTGAGCTGCCACTGAGCTGCCAACAGGTAGCAGGATGGCTCAGCTAAAAAAAAAAAAAATGGGAAGTCACTCCTCTCTCTCCCCGTTACCTACCATTTCCAACCACCCGCCCAGTCTTGTCCGTTATGGGACTTTGATACCAGCATCGTCTCCAGCCCCACGTCTGCACTTGGGGTCTAGCTGCCTCACTCTCCCAAGCCTTCATTCTTACTGTTACCAGGGGTGTCTACGCTCAGTTTCATTCCCATCACTGCCCTTGTAAGAAGCTTCCCGCAGCCACTGTAGCCTTAGAATAAGAGCCAGACTCCTTAGCGCGTCATGAAAGGCCTTCTTCTGGTCACAGCTCCTGACACTCCTTAGAGCCATTTCACTCCAGACAAGGTGCCTTACAGAGAACATGCCAGAAAAGCCATGCTCTGTCACTGCTAGCTGTGTGTGATGTTCGACTCGCCTAAGGCAATTGTCTGTTTCAAAACACGTTTTAAAATACATTTTCCTCTGAAATCTGCTTCTCCTTTCTTCTTAAGCACTTACCTGCTCATCGCCACCTGCCTGTCCACACATTTAACTGTATTACAGCTATGTGAGCTTTCCGTGTTTGTGACTTGGGAAAGCCCTGAGTATTTGGGTGCAGCACCTTTCCTTTGTTCCTGCAATGCCGAAGGCTGGATCTGGGAGACACTCACATGTTACAGATAGTCGGGCTGCCTGATAAGTAGTAAACTTGACATTGAAAGAGTTCAAGACGAATCTTGGCTACTATCTTAGCTGGGCCTGCCATAACAAAATACCATAGACTGTGGGGGCTTAAACCCCAGATATTTATTTTCTCACAATTCTGGAGGCTGGAAGTCTGAATCACGATACCAGCACAGTCAGGTTCTGGTGAGAGCTCTCTTCCTGGCTTGTAGATAGCTGCCTCTTGCAATGTCCTCACATGGTGGAGAAAGAGCACTTGTCCCATCGTGAGGCACTTATGCCTTCTGGAGGGCCCCATCCATGACCTCATTCATCTAGGCCTGGTCACCTCCCAAAGGCCCCGTCTCCAATTACTGTCACATTGGGAGTCTGGACTTCAACATAGGAACTTTGAGGGGGACACAGTTCAGTCCATAGCGCAACCATAAGGGATGTTTGCCATGGGTAATGTAAACACTATTTCTACATTGGGAAGAGCTTGGACCAGGCCCCTTTAAGGTCTTTTCTTTTTTTTTTTTAAGGTCTTTTCTATTGTTTAGATTCTGTAATGTTGCTGCTATTCACATTTTATCCTTTTTTTAATCAGATGAGCCTTCTAATCCTAAGAAAGAGAATTTATTATCTTCCAATGGTTGTAATGAAGCCAGATTGACTTTTCTTGATGCCTGGGATTTCTCAGCACCAAAACAAAGAACTAATGACAAAAAAATCAGCAGTATTGACAAAATACATTTGCTGGCACCATATTTTAGTGCGAGTTCAGGCACCACCACAAAGCATCTTCTCTGCCCATCAGATGAGTCCGAAGACAGCGCTGACTATGCTTCCTTCAGTGAAACATTCTTCACACCTTCTTCAGACACAAAACTAAAGAGTGAGAATCTTTTTCGTTTACATTCAGAATTCGATTCTGAAATGCAGAAGCGGGAGGAGGTGTTTTTTGATATTTTGAAATATCAAGGTAGTAAGATGAATGGCCTGGAAAGAATCTTCAAGATTTCAGATGATTATAACGAAACTGCTGAAGATGTGCAAAACCATTATAAAGCTGAAGACTTACGGCAGGCGTACCACACTGCGAAAGAAGCGGAGTATCTGAGGAACCGTTTATCTTTGGACCAAACGAAAGCATCAGACCTATCTAACCTGGAAGTCATTGCGTTAAGAAATTCAGGTTATGCAGTGAAATGTGCTAGCGATTTAGAAGCTAATCATGTTGGTTTGGAAAGTGGTCCTGGCATCTCTTTAGATTCAGTTGATGTTTATGGACAAGAAGATTCACCTTTTGCCTCTAAATTTCAGAATTCTGTTATGTTAAGAGATTATCATGAACCAAAGTATGAAAAGTGTAAGGAACAAGAGAATAGTTTAATGTACCACACTGCAATTGATGAAATTGTATTGAGTAGTCTTCTTGAAAACCAGGAATATCCATCTAAGACTGGTTTCTTGAACCCTCAGAAAGCATTAAAAATTAAAATTTATGCTGGCAAAATGAAATCTCAGGTAACTAAAACTAAAGATTTTTGTGGAAACGCAAAGGTTGAGAACAGAATGTCACACCTTGAAGATCCTAGCCCATTACCACCATTCAAAGCTTTGGAGACATTACAACAACCCGACAAAGATTACCAAACTTCCTGGACCTCTATATTTGATGATTCAGTCATTTCCGACTGTGAATATTCACATTATAAAAGCCTGCAAAACACTCCTAACTCAGCCTTAGATTTTTCTCTTGCTCTACCAAAAGTTGGAGTCCAGGATAATCAGGCAATAAAAGAAGATAACTCCCTAACAGTTGCTAATGCCAGTACCACAAATAAAGGTGTTGATGCTATGGAGGGGCTGTGCCCTGCGTCAGTAGCGGGGGCAGCACCGTGCACAGTCACAGTGAACCAGGCAGTGGATGTTAGCACTGACTTCAGGGCTTGTTTCACAACCAGCAGAGCCACGAACACAAGGCCTTCCGTGGTGCCCACATCAAGCAACACCAAGGTAACGATGAGTAGAGAGCGGCCTGGTGAACGGCAAAGCGAGAAGCAAACAAGTGGGGCCTGTGACACAGATGGGTTATGTGGCGAAGACAACGAAGACACACACATGGCTGTGACAAAGGGCTCACTGGGAAAATCTGTCTCAGAGGGCAGTTTCCTAAATAAGGTAAAACCAATATGATTAATAATAGAATTTTATTTGACTTATAAAGAGGCAGTGTATGCTCCTAAATGTTTTGGTCCATTAAATTTTAGCAGGGGTTCCTGAGGCTTTTGTGAAACAATACTGGAAAAGGGAAATGGTGAATAGATTACAGCCAGCCCTATCCTTTCCTGGTGGCAGCTATTGCCACAAAGTCAATTAGAAGTTGGGTTTACATTATACCAGCTTGGAACTCCCAAGAAAGCATGTGTTGTTTGTCATATATTTCTAATCTGGTTTTAAATCATATTTGCAGGATTCCCTGGAATTAAGAAAAACATTTGCTATTGCAGACTTAAAGGAACATCCTGAGACGTAAGTTAGATGTATAAGCACATGGAGAAAAATACAAACTAGTAATTTGATTTTTTTGTAGGGTACTTAGCCATGTAGAATAATAAAAGGTGTGATCAAACAATACAGTGAGTGTTTAATTTAAAAAATTATTACAGTAGAAGACCCATTGCCATTAATTCCCCTCAAAATACTCCCCGTGGGCCAGCCGAGTGGCGCAGTGGTTAAGCGCTGGCTTGGGAAGCCAGCAGCCCTGGTTGGGGTCCCTCATGAGGGCCAGTGACACTGCCCTCAAAAAAAAAAAAAAAAAGTACTCCTCACTTCAAACACACTTATCCCATCGTTCTTGCCACTTTCTGAAGCAGTTCTAGAAGTCCTTTTTTGTGAGTGTCTTTAGTTGCACTGTCATGGCTGCCTCGGTGGCCTGAACCA
The DNA here is from genome assembly GCA_033961575.1 of Aselliscus stoliczkanus. Lineage (NCBI taxonomy): Eukaryota > Metazoa > Chordata > Mammalia > Chiroptera > Hipposideridae > Aselliscus > Aselliscus stoliczkanus. Next base: position 174,839,513 of record CM066731.1, read on the forward strand.
TTCTGACTTTGGGGAAGAGCCATAAGTCGCACAGTGCCAGATGCAGTGAATAAGGTGGATGAGGATACACCGTAATGTTTCTATTGGGCAGAAATTGCTGTACACCAGAAGCGATGTGTGACACAGAGCATTGTCATGATGGAGGAAGAGGTGAAGACACTCACAGAAGCAGACTTCCAGAACTGCTTCAGAAAGTGGCAAGAACAATAAGATATATGTGTTCAAAGCGAGAGGGAGTATTTTGAGGGGGATTAATGGCAATGTGTCTTCTACTGTAATAATTTTTTTTTTAATTTAAACATTCACCATATTTTTTTATCACACTTCATATCTTAAAGGGACTGTAAGAGCCTCTGCTTCACCATTTGCCTTCAAACAAATATTAGGATAATATAGAACGTTAAAGCTTTTTCACTGAGATGCCAGTCTCAATAATTCCTTTAGAAACTCATGGGTCTTTATTTATTCAACCCAAATCCATCCTGATATAATTACTCAAATGTTTTAAATGTAATCACGCTGTAGAGCATAACAAAGTAGCACCTTTGCAGAATGTCATATATATGAAGAAGTAAGTAGCTACTTTCACTGGGGCATTTTCATCTGGATTTGAATTCATTGTGTAATTTATTTTGCATTTATTAGACACCCTTATAATTCGTAATACAATGGAGAACCAGGATGTGGGGGGAGGGGAGAGAAAAGAGGAAGTGCCTGAGAAGCCAAATTCGTTTTGCTGCTCTGAAGGCTTTTTCCTTCATTCTTCTAATGAGTTTAATTCAGTCTTCAGTCCTATCAAATTAGATAGAAGAGTTCTGGCTTCCAAAGGCAGAAATAGTGAGAACAGCTGGAAAAGGCAACTAGTAGCAGAACTGTTTCAAAACACATGGTGATGTGGGGCTTTTTGATATAATAACACAGCAAAAAATTTGCTTATAATGATCCTTAATTATTAAGAAAAATGTAAATTATGTCTATTTTCTATTAAAAAATAACTTATTTAAGAACAGTTTCCATCCAGAATGCTTATAACTTTAAAAAAATGTTGGCCGGGCCGGCCGAGTGGCGCATTGGTTAAGCGCTGGTTTTGGGATGCCAGTGGCCCCGGTTCGGATCCCACATGAGGGCCAGTGACACTGCCCTCTAACAGCTAACAACAGCTCCACCTGGAGCTGGGCTGTGCGAGCCCCGGTGATGGTGTGGGCTGCAGCCCCTGCTGCGGTGGGCTGCCATAGGCTACAGTGAGTGGCCCGCAGCCAGCGTGAGCGGCTGGCAGCCAAGCGTGAGCTGCCAATAGCCGCAGTGAGCGACATCCAGAGGCCAGCGACCGATCCGCCTCATCCGGGAAGAGCGCAATGACGATACCAACAGTGAAGCAACATCCTCCGCAACTAAACTGAAGAACAAAAAGACAGCAACTTGTCTGTTCCCTTTCCCCGATTCCCCAACACTGTTCCCCTCCGCCAATTCCCCAATAAAATCTTTAAAAAAAAAAAAAAAATGTTGGCCAAAGCTTGGTTTACGTTGAAAACCTATTAATTCTGGATAAATAAAATCAGTACTTTGGAATTCTCTTATGTAAAAAAAAGTATGAATTTGAGAAATGTTACTTCCTTGACTTCTAGAAGAATATACAGAGAATGCCAAAAAATGTATACACATTTTAAGAAAGGGAAAAACAGGGCCGGCCGAGTGGCGCAGTGGTTAAGCGCTGGCTTGGGAAGCCAGCAGCCCCGGTTCTGTCCCACATATGAGGGCCAATGACACTGCCCTCAAAAAAAAAAAAAAAAGTGCTGTAGATCATCAGTCAATGTTTGTTGAATCAAGTTACAATAAGAACAGAGATCTGACCAAATAATTAAAATTATATAAAAAAGGGAAAGTAAAAAACTATTAAAATTGTAATACTCAATATATACCAAAAACAAAAAATGAATACAAGTCACGTTTGACTTCTGCAATTACAAGAGGTGCTCAAAGTTTATCAAATTTTAATACTTTTTTTTCCTTTCTTAAACTGTGTATACTTTTTTTTGGCATCCTCTGTATTTAGCCTTGACTCTTGACATCCTTGTTTTCTGCAGCTAGAATGTGTTCCTACAGCTTTTCCATGTTTGGTGGAAATTGATTTAAACTTGACAGGGAAAGGTAATAAACTTAAAATCTGTGTCTAGAGGCACGTTGTTAACATAGAAGAATATCTGGAATCTTACCTAATTATATTTTTCATTTTAAAGGGAACCTCAACTTTCTAAAGCAATGGAGAAGAATTTGCCATCGGAGTGCTGTCAGAATACCATGCAAAGAGCCCTCCAGGCAGAGATGCACCTTTTAAACGTTCAGTTTCAGATATGTTGTCGCTATTGTATTGATATTTACAAACTTGTAATGGAAAATCGAGAGGGATTAAACAGGTGATTATTAATTTTAAATACCTATCTTATTAGAAATTTATCACTAGTTTTAAATTTATTCTAGAAAATTTCTTTAATTCTCATTTTTGAGGGGCAAAATGAAGGGTCGATTGAAACTGGATTTTAAAAAGTAATACATTTGAATTTCGTGGAGAGTCAACAGTACATGTTGGGATGATGAATCTGGTAAAAAGATAGATCCCGTGTTTCTTGTAAAGTCCAAGCACGGATAAAGTCAGTTGCGAGGTTTCACATGATACCCCATCACACTCTTTCTGGCTTATGTATTGAGTGAGGGTTGCTGGTAATGCCCCTAGAAAAACAAATCTTTGCGCTGGCTGAGTGGCATGGTGGGTAAGAGCTGGCTTGGGACGCCAGCGGCCCCGGTTCGGATCCCACATATGACGGCCAGTGACACTGCCCTCTAAAAACAAAAAAAAAAAGAAAAATCTTCTGTGGTTCATTTTCTTTTAGTAGACATTTAAAAGAAAAAAATATAAAGCTCTGATAGTTAGAACTAAGTATATAAAATAATATTAGAGTTAAATGGATGACTTGGGCCTAAATGAGTTTTGTGAACTTAACTTTTGAACAGGAATTTATCAAGTAATTCTAAGAAGGAATTAGGATCGGCACTACTATCTGTTTTGGGAGATTTAAAAGTTAAATATGTGAATTTGAAAGAAAAACTAAACAAGGGCATACCACTGGAAGAGCTGCCCCCACTGTCAGTAGAAGCAAAATTATTATCTACCTTCTCTACTTTTGCTTCCAGGGTATGTATATATATTTTAGGAACAAAATTTTTACTTCATTTAGATAGGACATTTTAAACTAAAAGATTTTTCTCCCTTTCTCTGTCTTTTCAGCTAATGACAAAAGAACCACATATGTAAGTAATGATTTCTTCTAATTTAGAATTCATTAAATATTAAAAATTGCTTAATGTAGTTAACTGTAAGTTTTCTGTTTTGGTCCTTATATAGAACATCGATAAATTCTTTAATAAAATGTTTATCTGTTTAGCTTTTCAGGAGCAGATTCTGCACTAGATAATCGAAGTACACGTGATGTTGACGTTTCTTCGAGCCTAAAACAGACACACTCTCGAGTGAGATTTTAAGTAGATCACCAGTATTAATCTTTGATTTTATGGTTTACGCAAAATAAACTAATTTGTGGGAGTTCTCACAATTCTTCTTTTCACTCAACTGGCTAACTGTGTGCTGCCGTCTGAGGGGTGTACCTGATTGGAAGGAATATAATGTCCTGATGAAACCGATGTCAGTAGTATATGTTGAGTAGGGTGACCATACAGTTTATCATCAAACCAGGATACCTGAGGATAAAAGGTAGTGATGTTAATAATTCACCATGACAGCAGTTACAAACCTGAACTGTCTCGGGCACACCATGACTTATGACCACCATCATGTTGATCCAATGTGGTAAATACTAGTATCTTAGCAAATTCATCTCATGAGGTAGAGTATTATCTTACTCATTTTAGATAATGTCTTTCATAGGTTTTATTAACCTTTCTTAGTCCCCAAGGACATGATTGTCAGATGACAGTCTGTGGAAGAGCACTTTGCACATGGTGAAGTGATACAGAGACATAAGTTACAGCTCCCTTATCAAGGGAGGCCGTGGGCAAGAGCAGCTGGTGTTTATTCCTACTTTCTGACTCTGGTCTGAACCCTGAGGTTATATGATTTTGGTAGTCTTATATAAGAAGATGCAGTCCAAAGCCCAAAGTGAAATACTTAATTGATATTCCTTTCTGTTAATGTAAATGATTAATAGTAAATTACTTTAGCAATTTATTTATTCCCTTGTTCTACTCTTTAAAAAAAAATAAACTCAATTATCCACAAAGAATTAACAGATCTAAAACCAGATTTTTATATCCTCAAATTTCTTACATAATTTGCTCAAACACCTTGTCCATTTAATGACATAATTTCTGGAGTGGTTGGTTTCATTATTGTAATGAAAGCAATGGTATAAGCTGCTTATTTGGGGAGAACAATAAAATTTTTTTTAAAAGTACAAGATGCAGCTATAACATAATTTTTATAAGCTTTGGCTGTAAAACCGCATTTGAAGTTGGGATTACGTTTTAATACCTGGCTCATTAAATTAACAGCTTTTGCATAAAAGCCAGGTAGTGTAGTGTTTCTAAATTTTAGTTGCTTGTGTACCGTCTTCACAATTTTCCATAGCCATGTATTATCTATAACGTTATTTGCTTTGTATTTTTCTTTACCCAATTCTTTTCAAATAAACTTAATGTGTAAAGAGTAACTTTCTGTTACATATGGGAAGGAAATAATATTTCCCATAAATATAAGAAATACATTAGCACACATTAAGTATGTAACTGTTAAACATTAATATGAGAAATACTTCCATGTATCCCTCCAAAAATCATCTTGAGTTACTTTTGTGTGTATGCCACACTTTGCTAAATGATGGTAGCATTAGCATATAGTCACTATATACAGACTGGGTTCAAACCCTAATTCTTGTTAACTGTGTGGCAGACAGAGAGCAGCAGGTGACACAGATTCCATTGGCTTGCGTGTGAATTTGGGTGGACAGTGATTTTACTCTCATAGCCCTCGTGTGGGGGCTTGTGCCAATGAAGACTGCTGTCACATAGTCAGAGCACCATAACTGTTGGTCTTTATTTATTATTGTTGTGTTTATTATTTTAATCCTCAGATGTCTTTATCACCTGACATTAGTCACCCCAACCAAGGCATGTCACCGAAGGAAGCTGGTTTAAAAAATGGTGGTGTAGATGTACACTTTAGTCAACTGAAACTTGATGATAAAGGTCAGTATAAAACTGTATTGTCTTGGGCTGGCCGAGTGGCGCGGTGGTTAAGCGCTGGCTTGGGAAACCAGCGGTCCCGGTTTGGGTCCCACATGTGAGGGCCAGTGACACTGCCCTCAAAAAAAAAAAAAATGTATTGTGTTGTTGCCAAAAAACAAATAATAAGGCTTAAATCTTAAATTCAGAATAAATATTCTTGGTTGACTGAAAGGCTTCATTCTGACTATGAATTTTTTTTTTTTTTTTTGAGGGCAGTGTCACTGGCCCTCATATGTGGGATCCGAACCGGGGCCGCTGGCTTCCCAAGCCAGCACTCAACCACCCATGCCACTCGGCCGGCCCTGTGAATATTCTTTTTACATGTACTTGACGTCTTTAAGGCCACTTCATATACCTGATAATGCCAAATAATAAGTAATAGACTTTTATTCTTCTGGCTCATGTTTTCCAACCTGAAAATTCTTCCTTCTGTCCAATTTGTATCTCTGTAAACGGAGTGTATTTTTTGTTATTTTATCCTCTATGAAAAGAGATTATTATGATCATTGCAAAAAGATCATTAATTCCATTTTTAATGAAATAAAGAGCTGCAGTACTGCCTAATTCCTTTTTACAGACATTTACTGTTAGTCCATGTAGAAAGATAATATAATTCTCTTCTTTGATAATGGATGATGTAAAAATCGGATAAGTGAGCTAGGAGTCAGTGTTAATTAAAGGGGAACTGGGAAACAGATCACTCAGACTGAAAAGTTCTTTTTATTCAGGGACTGCTGAAAATCACTTCTCAAAATCTTTGTGCTTGCGTCTCTTACTTTGCTAATATCTATTTTTACATTTATACATAAAACTAGTAATTGTGATCATGCTGACTCATTCTGAGAAGTTTTTTCGATAACTTCTCAGAGGGGTAAACATTATATATATTTCATAGCTACTTGTGTTCACTTTCTCAGACTACAAAAATTATCAAGAAATGAGTGAAGACTGGTTCGATGCTAAAGAGAATCTGACGGGAGTTGACTTCTCAGGAATACAAGAAAACCCAATAGAACAAGGTGGAACCGAGCTGTTTTAATATTTTATTCCTGTTTGTGGCTTTCCTTTATACATATAAAAAAATTAGAAAATTAGCCACTTGGAGGTCAGTTTTTTAAAGAGTAAATTAGTTAAAATGGGCATTTCTCTTTCAGAAAACTCCGCTGAGAGCTTACATGCAGGGTTTAGTTCACAGGAGGAGGTGCAGCGCCCTCATGCCTGCTCTAGGCCAGCACCCACTCTCCCTCAGCGCCTGCGGCCCCTCCTCAGGGTGTATGGCAGGCGCAGCCAGCTGTGCACACGATCCACGCCGAACTGAGCAAGCTCCCAGCTCCCATCAGGCAGCCAGGACCCCCTGCCCAGCGGGCATTGCGGATGGAAACTGCCTTCTCTCACTCTAACAGTGTAGTCTGTTTTAGGAATGTTTCATCTTTAGATAGTCCTCAATTGCTTCTGATAGTTGGAATTTCCTCTGTGTATCTGTGATTATCACCTGTCTATCATTTCTAATAATAGTATGCTATTATACTTTCCTGTGTTTTTTCATATATACTTATGTGGGGGGGGGGGTCTTTTATTTTACATAATATCAATGGGTTTTTTTTCCTGCTTGTATAAATAATTCTTAGTAATATTTTAAAATATAAAAGTATAAAAAATTAAAATTACCTGAAGTCTTTTTAACCTGCAATAAATCACTTTTAATGTTCTTTACCATTCTTTTTTTTTTTTTTTTTTTTTTTGAGGGCAGTGTCACTGGCCCTCATATGGGGGACCGAACTGGGGCTGCTGGCTTCCCAAGACAGCTCTTAACCACCGCGCCACTTGGCCGGCCCTTTACCATTCTTTTATGTATTTTTATGCATATATTTAATGCATATATACAGTTTAAAATTAATGGCATTACATCATCTAGTGTATTGTAACTACTTTCTGTTTCCTTGCATTTTTCTCTGTATCACTTATCACCCACCGTGTGTTTTGCTTATTTGAAGTATTGACTGCCTTCCCACACTCACAGAGTAGCTCAGTGCAGTCAGGGATTTTTTATGTTTTGTTCACTGCCTCTCCCCAGGGCCACGTACAGCACTCTCAGTCCACAGGTATTCAGTAGATGTATTGTAGTGAACTAGTGCAAGGTGAGGAGGGCATGGGAGAATGTCTGTCTCCTGATTCATACTCGCTGTCCATTCCTTCTGTACTGAAGCTCCTTGCTCCCTCCTCACCCTAATGTAAAAATATAAAGATAAATAATTAGTTTCACTATTGTCTCTATACTGCACATTATAAACCAAAGAGATAAGCAAGTTAAATGAAGTGGGTTAATGAAGAAGGTTAGGTATTATTGCCTAGAGATGAAGGACTCTGTCTGAATTCCAGCGCCACCACTTACTAGATTTGTGATCTCAGCTTCTAAGACCTCAGTATCCTTCTCTAGAAAATATAAAGAACAGGTGTGCCTCACAGGTGGTTGTGAGCATCACAGGAGATGGTGTGTATCAAGTGCTTGGTGTGCTGCCTGGAATAGGGGACGCACTCAATAAGTGTTTATTATTATTATTATTTAGAGAAAAAATTACAATTATCCCAGTATTATACAAAAATTATAAAACATAAATAAAAGCTACTTTAAGAATTCATTTAGGGCCGGCCAAGTGGTGAGGTGGTTAAGCGCTGTCTTGGGAAACCAGCGGCCCCGGTTCAGGTCCCACATACGAGGGCCAGTGACACTGCCCTCAAAAAAAAAAGAAAAAAATTCATTTAACAAATATGTATTGTGTACCCCCCTATGTGCCAGTTACAGGTTTTGATAGTAACTTGAAAGAATGTTAATTCAGTGAATCCTTTTTTTTTTTTTTTTTTTGAGGGCAGTGTCACTGGCCCTCATGTGGGACCGAACCGGGGCCACTGGCTTCCCAAGCCAGCGCTTAACCACCGCGCCACTCGGCCAGCCCTCAGTGAATCCTTTTTGATTTCAGACCAGGTTCTGTTCAAAATAGAGACTGTGAAAATGCAGTCTTTTTCTCAAACAAGAAAAAAATATATAATCCTAATATTTGTGAATTCCGAAACAGTGCTATCTGTTATTTGTTCCCCCACCCTTTTCTTGTGTGCCATTACCATTACCACAAAGCTATATGCCAGCTGTTGATACTTGTCTGATTCAAAGGTTTCCTTGGTGTGATTTTTCACCAGGAAAGGAATGTCTGTCAGTGAACCCTGGCCAGCATTAAGGGGGTTGGAGGTGGGGGTTAGATCTTGTGCCCATCCTGCAGCTTAGCTGGCACTTCTCTGAACCAGAAACAGATGGAAGACACTTTCTTACTTATGATGTAATTGATTACTCTGTTTAGATGTTATTAATCTATTTCTGAGCTACAGGAAACTTACTGTCAACCAGTCCAACGTCTTTATTTTTAAGATGGTATGATTAAGGCCCAGAAATCTTAAATCTTAAAACGATTGCAGGCTCTTAGTCTTCAGTCTAGAGCTGCTGTTTGCTAATGGAAACTAAAACATTGAACAATTTTCACACTTTTAAAAAATATTCATATAATGATGGTCATATGTTTTTCTACAAACAGAGAAAGGGACTGTTGAGCCCTTGCACCAAGATAAAGGCTACTCCCTACACGTCGGCGGCCTCTGTCCCTCAGTGTCCGAGGTATGCCAGGCTGTGCTTTCTGGGCTCCCTTTTCAGATCTATTAAGTGTTCATGTTTTCATTGTTTGGGTTTTTTACACTTTTCACAAACTTTTATTTCTGTTTTAGGCTGACTTAAGATCTCATTTCCAGAAATACCAAGTTTCTGAAATTTCAATTTATAATTCTACTAATTATAGGTATGTCTTCCAAATTCAATAAATGTGCATTTACTAGGTGTCTGCTGTGTGCCAGAGGTTCTGTACTGGACATCAGCCAAGTAGCGATCCCTCAGGCCATTCCCACTGGGCTTTCCTAGCCTAGTAGAGGGACACACATCAATAGATAGCTACAATCCTTAATTGGTGCTGTTCATCAGACTTTTCTTTCATTATACTTTTTAACTTGTTCCTAATGATATGTAGGAGAGTTACTGAATTTTGTGCACTTTTATTTCATAGGGCAGTAGAGTACATTAATTAAGAGAATGGACTCTGCAGCCCAATGGCTTGGGTTCAGTTCCCAGTTCCATCAATAACTTGCTGAATAAGTTTGGGCAAATTACTTAACATTTCAGTGCCTCAGGCTCTTTATCCATAACGCAGGATGATAATAACCGCACCTTCATCACATTGCTGTGAAGCCTTATTGAAATGAGTAAAGCAGTAGGAATGAAGCCTGGCATGTAGCAGGTGCTTAGAAAATGTTATTTTTATTATTTTAATTGTAATTCTTAGTTGATGCTTTTATATATTTTAAGTAGATAACTATTGGGTTGTCGGAAAAGTAATGATGTATTTTTTTTCTCTATTTTTCGTTGCAAAACTGCGTTATGACTTTTCCAACAACCCGGTATATCATCTACATATAGCCATATGTCTGTTGCCACTTTCTGCTTTGTGACATTGCCAGAACATGCAAAAGTATCAAATCATAATGGCAATAGCTCAATGGAAATGCCTTTACTGTTTTAGCACTGAAAATGATACTGTTTGTTTCAGATATTAAAATCTTTATCAATAAGAAACGATCCTATTTGTAGTTGGGGTTTGAAATTCATTAAAAATAGGTATTTAATACTGTCTTAAATGGAGTCACTTAAGATCACATACTTTTTTTTGCTTTTGTATTTTAGATATGCATCTCTTGCTTTAAAGAGAAGCAGTGATGCAAAGATGGCTGTGAAAGAAATGAATGGTATAGAAATAAACGGAAAATCAGTAAATGTGCGGCTTGTTAAAACTCCTAGAGACTATATATCACCACTTTCCTCCAAAAATGGACATAGAGCTAGTTTGAATAATTTAGAGAAAAGGACCAGCAAAGAAATCAACTCAGCTTCCTCCATTTCTAGATTGCCCAGAACTCAGCCAAGACAGCTGGGATCTGAGCAAGACAGTGAGTTTTTCCATTCGGACCAGAAGGTTAGTTTTCTTAGATGGTCTCTGTATGTACTGTATTGCAATAAGTAGCTTTGGAGAACAAATAACTCTAAAATCAGCAATCTGGAAGTGGAAGTGAAAACGTTCTTTGGAATCATTTTTAACCTTAAATCCACCCTAATCCGCATTTGTAAAACTCCAGTTGCTTCTGGGGGAAATGTAGATCCTTGCAGACCCAGCTCCAGAAAACTCATTTCCTTTTAACTTTAACCAGGGTCTCTGCCAGTGCCTTGCAGTCTTTTTTTCTCTCTTTTTGGATGGTACTACATCATGCTCCTTATCACAGCTAACCTTATCTCGTGATTGTCAAAGCCATAAACTGTAGTCATTTTATTATATGCTCTCATCTTTACCTCACTGTGGTTTTAAACCACACGGAAAGTGACGAAGTTGCCTTGTTAACTGTTTTCTCTCCGCTGCTCTGCAAAATGCCTGTGGCATCCTGTAGGCATTCCACTGATTTTTTTTAAACATTTACATACAGTTAAATTCACTCTTTTTGGTGTCTGTGTGTTTACACAAATGCATATAGGCATGTAACCACCAGTCAAAATATGGAATATTCCAAAACATTCTCTTGTGCTCTGCTCTGTTTCCTGTTTAATTTTATGTTTTCCAGAATGTCATGTAAATGGGATAGCGTGTCACCTTATTAGTCTGGCTTCTTTCACTTATCATAATGCATTCAAGATCAATTCATGTTGTTGTGTGTATCAGCAGTTCGTTCCTATTCATATTTTGACCACTTTTATTGGGTTGTTTATTTTCTTATTACTGTTTTGAGAGTTTTTTATATTCTGAATATAAATTCTTGATCAGATAGATTTGTGAGTTGCAAATACTGTTTCCTAGACGGTACTTTGTCTTTTCGTTCTTTTAATGGTGTCTTTCTCAGAGCAGGAGTTTTTAATTTTGATGAAGTTTACCAGTTTTTTCTTTTTTAACTTGCCCTCTTAGCATTGTATCTAACAAATCCATGGTCACAGAGATTTTGAGTGAATTTTTATATAATGTGTGGGGATGAATTGAGGTGGGGTTTTTTTGTTTCTTGTTTGTGTTTGTTTTTGTTTTACATAAGGAATTGTTCCAACATCATTCTGAAAAAGACTACCCTGTCTCCACTGAATTATCTTTGCACCTTTGTCAAAGATCAGTTGACCATATCTGTGTGGGTCTGTTTCAAGACTCTTCTCTTCCATCCGTTTGTCTCTCCACCAGTATTACATTATCTTGATGATTGTAACCTGATAGTAAATCTTGAAATCTGGTAGAATGAGTCCTCCAGCTTTTTTCTTTTTCAAAATTGTTTTGGCTTTTCTACTTTTGTCTTTCTGTATAAATTTTATAATTCAACTTGTCAATATCTACCAAAAACTGCTACTTTGATTTTTACCGGGATTATTTTGAATCTATAGATCAGAGCAAATCCCTTTTTAATAAACGAATGAAGAATAAATATTTGTTGAATAAGATAAAGGGATCTCTTCTAGCCTTGATGCCAACCATTCCATAACTCCTCTTTGGAGTTATCCCATTCCGTTTCTCTACCATCAGTGACTCCATTTCCCCTCGCAGGCTTCCACTTAGAGGCATGCACAACTCGTCCTAAGCCTGGCAGTGTTTTCACTTGACCTTTCATTCTTTTGAAGCTCCATCCCTGTTTGTCCTGTGTTTTTACTGCCAAGCTTGCCAAACAATTTATGTCTAACGTCTTGATTTCTTTGTTTCTCTTCTTCATCCTAATAATCTGACTTCAGTCTGTACAATGTTAACTGCTCTCTTTGTTGTCTCTAGCGACCTTTTTATTGGTCTTTCCTCCCCCCACCTTCCTTTCGACCATCTGGCCTATCTGACGCTTGATCATTCCTTTGTTGAATCTCTTCTCCTTTCATCTCAGCAACACTTCATGTTTAGGATGTGTTTTTTGGTTCATAACCTTAATCCACTGTAGGAAAGAAGGAAACAAAGTACAATTGGGGGGGCCTACCTGGGGGCCTGAACTGGATGGAGTCAGGGAGCTCCCCACTCCCCCTCATGTAGTAGGTGTGGCTTCATGCCTCTCCCTGCGCACTGGCTTTTTCTGTGTGCTCATGGCTTTCTCTTCTTCCGTTTGGCTTGCTTTTGCTTAACTCTAACTGTACAGGGTTTTCAGTTCAGGCTCCTGTCACTTGACTAACTCGTTTGCTCTGTGTTCCCGTTCCTCATTCTGCAGACGGAGACCCTGACGGCCCAGCCTGTGCCTGTGGCTCAGGTGCCAGCACTCCGGCTCCAGGCAGCCGGGGCAGTGGGCCCTGGAGTGGCAGTGGGAAGGCTGGGTGGTACAGATGGCCCCTGGGGGCAAGGGGAGGAGCTTGTTGTCTCAGAGTCCATGGGCGCGGAGGCTCCCACTACCAGCTTCCTTCAGCCGTTCCCTCAAGTTCCCTTACCTTCCCAGCAATTTCTTGTCACCTTCTTTTTCTTTGATTCTCAACTTTTATTCATCATGTGTATTCATTTAGAGGCAGAATAGTGATAGGTGAAGAACCCAGCAACCTGGCTCTGCCCCCACCTCATCACATGGCTGAGGGCTGCGTAGCCTTTGGTCTCAGCTTCCTTGCCTTAATATGGGGACAGTAGTGCCCACCTGACAGCTGTTGTGAGGTTTAAATGAGTTACCGCAGAAAAATTCTTACAGCTGTGCCTGGCATGGACATACTCAATAAATAGTAGTGGTCCTTGTTGCTTACCAGTAATTTGGCTCTTCCATGGAAATCTCATCCTCTCTGTGGTTTTAAGTATCACTTAAACTATTATATATCAAACTTTTATTTATTTAACAAGCACTTACTCCATACCAATTGTATATACTATTCTAGGCACTGGGAAAGCAGCAGGGAACAAAACAGACAAAACTCTGAGCTCTTAGCTTAAATCTAGTGAAGGAGATAAGGCAATAGCAAATAAGTAAAATCAATCGTATTCTGATGTGGCAGATCTAATATTGTATATATCTTATCCTGATTTTTAATAGCCTTTAAAACCTCAGCTCTACAGCTGCTCTTCCTTTCTTGAAGTTTTATGAGGTTTACAGTGGTTTCATACAATTTATAACCTGCTAGTCTGGTTAATAGTAATTAATTGATCATTGTAATTTTTTCTTTTGAATTGGATTGCAAGATCCATAAGTGGAGGAGTTTCTGTTTTCTCTCACTAATTTCCACCTCCCTACCTTACCCTCCAGCATGTGCTACAGTTCTGGGCATATAGTTTGTATTCATTACATAGTTAGTGAATAAGATGTAGAATATTTATAACAACCATATAGACCAGTTTTTCTCTGTCAGGGTGGGTAAGATAATTAAGCCTTCATGCCCTCAGCCTAAGATATGCATTGTATATAATGAATTAAGCTCTGTCTATCTAGAATGGAACTAGTTACATCCTGTCTTTGGGAAAATGGAGAAAATAGTAACTATCTTTTGTGTCCTGTGTGAATCCGGCTGAGAAAGTCGTTTTAGACATAGCCGCATATACTTGATCACTGCTATAAGAAAACATGTTTGCCATTTTTGTAATGCATGGCCCTGAACACAGCACAAGTAAATCTACTTGGTATAAATAATCCCAAATCAAAGTAAATTTGTTTAGGACTTTTGATTTTACAATTTGTAATTAATATTGTAATTACAATTTTTACTATTTTAATTGTAATTTTAAAATGTATTTTAATAGAATAAGTTGGATCATCTCTATGTAATGGGTACGGATTTTTAAAAAGTTTTTGAAATGCTTATTTAGTGTATCAAGAAGAACTGTAAACAGACTGAATCTACTAAATCATTGCCTAATACACCTGCTCCAAATACATTGAAGCTATGTAGCTTTACCAAGATCATAAAGAGACTGACTGAACTACATCCAGAAGTTAGCAGGTAATAACCACAATTATACTGTAACTGGTTGTAAAATTTTCATGTAAAAATATAGTTCAATTCACTAACTTAGCCATCTTTGGAATGCGTTAACTTTGGAAAGGACAAATGTTCTTGTATGTTTTCCTTTTGCACAGAGACCATATTATAGATGCTCTTCAGGAAATAAGAATGAGGCATAAAGGTTTTCTGAATGGCTTCTCTATTAATACTATTGTGGAAATGACTTCATCTGTTTTGAAAAACTCTGCTTCCAGGTAGGAATAAAAGAAGCAATAAGAGGTAAGTCAATCATATTTTTTATATTTAACTGGTACTTAAAAACTTAAGCTATTGATTTCATTTTTTCCAAATAAAAAAATATTAAATTTCAAATAAAAATAATAATATTATAAAATTTTAAAGCAGACATGCTGTATTAGGTCATTATTAATGAAAACCAGTTACCCAAAAGCTAATGAACTTGAGCAGCGTTTATCTCCTAGTTTGCAGATCAGGATTCAGAGGTGGTTAGCTGGGTAGTTTTGGCTTAGGGACTCATGCTGTCACAGTCAGGAAGCCTGGCCTGGGCTTTAGTCATTAGGAGGCTCTACTACGACAGGATGCTCTGCTTCTACAAGGGATCATCCCCATGGCTGCAGACAAGAAGCTTCTAACTCACCACGTGGGCCTTTTTGTAGGGCTGCACCATGGCAGCCGGCTTCTCCAGGGCAGGAGATGCCAGAGAGAGAGCAAGATGGAAGCCATAGGGTTCTTTGTGACCTACCCTCAGGAGTTACACGCCACTGTTTGTGCCATGTTCGATGAGGTGTAGTGCCTCTGTGAAGTCTACACACTCAACAAGAGGAATTAAGCCCCACCTTCTGAAGAAAAGTATATTAAAGAACATGCATATATATTTTTAAATTATCACACACAAACTCAGAATCCCATTATACAAAACAGAGGACAAGGACTTGTTTCCAGTCATAGCCATCTGGGTGATTAAAGCCAACTTTCGGTCCAGCCGAGCGGCTCAGTGGTTAAGCGCTGGTTTAAGAAGCCAGCAGCCCCGGTTCGGGTCCCACATATGAGGGCCAGTGACACTGCCTTCAATAAATAAATAAATAATTTTTTTTTAAAAGCCAACTTTCCATGGAGAACAGCTGTAAAAGCTGAATAAATGTAAAGAACATGGGCCAGCCAAGTGGCACAGTAGTTAAGAGCTGGCTTGGGATGCAAGCGGCCCTGAGGGGGAAAAAAAAAAGGAAGTTGGACTCTTATACATTATACAAAAACTAACTCAAAATGGATCAAAGACCTAAACATAGGAGCTAAAACTATAAAACTCTTAGAGGAAAACAGAGGAGAAACCTCACAACATTGGATAAGGCAATGATTTTTTTCAGATATGATGTAAAAACACAAGAAGAGAAAAGATAGATAAATTATACTTCATCAGAATTAACTTTTGTATGTCACAGAACACTGTCAACCAAGTGAAAAGGCACACACAGAATGGGAGAAAATATTTGTAAATCATCTATCTTTTTTTTTTGAGGACAGTGTCACTGGCCCTCATATGTAGGATCCAAACCAGGGCCACTGGCGTCCCAAGCCAGCTGTTAACCACCGTGCCACTCGGCTGGCCCTATAAATCATGTATCTGATCAGGATTAGTATCCAGAATATATAAAGAACACCAACTGAACAACAAAAGCAACCCATTTACAAATTGGCAAAGGATTTGAATAGACATTTCTCCATAGAAAATATGCAAAAAAAATAAAAAAAATAAACAAGAAACAAAAAAAGGAGGGAACAAAAAAACGAAGATATGCAAGTAGTCAATAAGTACACAAAAATAAACTCATTATCACTAATCATTAGGGAAATTCACTGAGATACCACCACTTCACACCCATTAGGATGACTATTATAAAAAAAATAACAACTATTGGTGATGTGGAGAAATTGGAAACTGCATTGCTGGTGGAAATATAAAATAGCGTAGCTGCTGTAGAAAATGGTATGGCAGTTTGTCACATTAAACAGAATTATCATATGATCCAGCAATTCTACTTTTGGGTATAGAAGAACTGAAAAAGCAGGGACTTAGCGGATATTTGTATACCCATATTCATAATAGTAGTATTCACAAGAAGCATCCATAGATGAATTAATGGATAAAATTGACTTATACATAAAATGGAATATTATTTGGCCTTGAGAAGGAATGAAATTCTGATTCATACTACATCATGGATGAACCTTGAAGACCCTATAGTAAGTGAAACAAGCCAGTCACAAAAGGACAAAGACTGTATGATTCCACTTGTACAAAGTACGTAGGGTAGTCAGATTCACAGACAGAAAGTAGATATGGGTGCCAGGGGCTGGGGGAGGAGAAAGGGTGTTGTTTAATGGGTAAGAATTTCACTTCAGGGAGATGAAAACGTCCTGGAGATGGATGGTGGGGATGTTTGCAAAACAATGTTATGTATATTTTACCACAATTTTAAAAAGCATATAATTCCAATGATAATATGGGGGAGAGGGAATGGCGTAATAGAAAATTGTACAAAAGTAGGTACTAAAGGAGAGGAAAAGGACACAGAACAGGCAGGACCAATAGGAAGCACTTAGGAAGATGATGAAACTCCAGTTATGTCAATAATTACATATAAAAGTGAGTGAACTCAATATTCCTATAAAAGACTAAGATTGCCAGATTGGGGTTTCTTGTTCTTTTTTGTTTTGTAAAGATTTTATTGGGGAACCGGGGAAGGGGAACAGACAAGTTGCTGTCCTTTGGTTCTTCAGTCTAGTTGTGGAGGATGTTGCTTCCCTGGCCCATGTTGGTATCATCATTGCACTCTTCCCGGGTGAGGCAGTCGCTTGCCAGCCATTGGACTGCCACTCACGGCAGCCCACTGCAGCCTACGCCATCGCCGGAGTCTCATGGCAGCCCAGCTCCAAGTTGAGCTGTTCACCATCTTAGTTGTAGAGGGCACAGCATCACTGGCCCTAGCTGGCGTCCCAAGCCAGCTCTTAACCAACGCACCACTCCGCCAGCCCCAGATTCGGTTTTTAAAAACCAACTAGCATAAACATATCCTGATGTAACATACCAAAAGATAAAAGGATGAAAAAAGAAATAACCATGCTATATTAATATTAGACAAAGTAGACTTGAAGGCAGTAAAATTACTGAAGAAGAAATATTCAATTTACCAGGAATAAGTAACAATTCCAAATTAGTATGCATCTAATAAAGCACCTTTCAAATATAGGAAGCAAATATTTCCAAAACTACCAGGAAAAATGAGAAGAACTATATTAGGAGATTTTAACATGCCTCTCTGATAGAAGAAGCAGACAAAAAATCAATAATGGAAGATTTGAACAATCCAAATAACAAACTTGATTTACTGGACATTAAATAGAACATAATGCATGCTAAAACATAAAGTCTCTTCAGGTCATCTGAAACATTTACAAAGTTTGACCATATTCCAGACCGTAAAGCAAGTCTCAATAAATATTAAAGGACTGAAAAAAGGTGTTGTCTGGCTACAATTCAAATAACTTAGAAGTCAGTAATGAAAAGGGGCCGGCCGAGTGGCTCAGTTGGTTAAGAGGTGGCTTAAGAGCGTGAACTCTGAGCAACAGGACCACCAGTTCAATTCCCACATGGGCCAGTGACACTGTGCCAAAGCTGAGCTGTCGCTGAGCTGCCAACAGGGGGCAGGATGGCTCATCTGGTATAACAACAAGATTGCCTGTTCAATGGTGGTCTACGCCCACCCGCAAGTAAGACTGAACTCAGCACCTTGAGCTGAGCTGCCGCCGGGATGGCTCAGAGGATAGAGCGTGCGCTCTTAACAACAAGGCTGCTGGTTCGACTCCTACATGGGATGGTGGCTACACCCACCCACAACTAAGATTGAACACAGCTCCTTGAGCTTAGAGCCACGAGCTGCCTACAGGAAGCCAGATGGCGACTGGCGCCCTCCACAACAAAGATTGAAGAACAACTTAGCTGGTCCCCTTCCCCAATTCCCCAATAAAATCTTTAAAAAAAAAAAATGAAAAGATAAGTTGGAAATTTCCATGGTTGGAAGTAAATGTCTAAACCAGCAACTGAAAGAGAACTCACGTAATAAAAATCAGAACATAGGTTTTAGTGGATGACAATGAAACTCCACGGCAGAACTCAAGGAATGCAGCTAGAGCTGTGTACATTGAAATGGATAGCTTTAAATGCCCATGTCACACAAAAAATGACTGAAAATTAACGAGCGAAGTATAAAACTCAAGAAGTTAGGAGGGTAAAACAAGAAAAGTAGTAACCCAAAGGAAGTATAAAAATGGAAATATAGAAATGTGTAAACTAGTGAAATAGGAAGAAGCATATAATAGGAAGGATCAACAAAGCCAGAGACATAATAAAATTGATAAACCCCTAATAAAGCTGATAAAGTTAAAAGGCACACATAACCAAGGTAAAGAATTTTTTTCAGGAAAGATATATCAGTACAGATCTTACAGACTTAGAAAAGATAATAAAAGTACATTGTGAGTGATTTTAATACATTTAAATTTAATTTTTAGACTTACTGGGTAACTTCCTAGACAGATTCAACTTAACAAAAACAGACACTAGAAGAAACAGGAAATCTTACTAGTGTTGCATTTATTAAAGAAATAATAAATAAAACCCTTCCCATAAAATAAAATCCGATGGCTCTATTAATGAATTACCCAAACATTTAAGGAAGAAGGAAGATCAGCCTTAAAGTCTTCCAGAGAAATCAGTATAGTCGTGACACTACAAGAATGGAAAATAACAGACCAATCTCATGAATGTGGCTGCAAAAATTCCTTTAAAAAATAGCAAACTAAATCCAACAATTTTTTTAAAATACATTATGGCCAAAACGACTTTATTCCTTGCATTAAAGTTTCATTTTACATTGGAGAATCAATGTAGTTTACCATATGAATTAGAATGAAGAAGAAAAATCATCTATTAGTGTTTATTCCTGCCCTCAAGGAGCTTACATTCCAGAGAAGAGAAGGAACTAAATCAAGAAGATAATTTCAAATAGGGACACATTTGACAGTGAAAATAGAGCAATGGGCTATAAAATAACTGGGGCTAGGGCTGTACTTAAACTAAAGCAGCTTTTGTGGGGGGATTGTACAGGAATGTAATATTTCCTCAAGGGTGCATATAGAGCTTCCTTTTCAGATTTGTTTCCCCTGGTCATATTTGTCTTAAAAATAATTTTTGTGTGATAGATATTCATAGGTCAACCAGTATTTGTGAGTCTGCCTTTATGATACTAGCTTCGTAGTGAATGAAGTAGCTTTAACATCTCAGTTCAGTGGTTTTCTGTTGAAGACATTGCCACATTGTTACCACAATGATAATCCAGTTTTCTCTGAAACAGTGAAACAGTCTGAATAGTTCCCTGTGTATGTAATATCTGGTGCCCTATTTCTGTTACTGATCTAGTAATAGAATTTAGTGATGTGCTTAGTCAAGGGATAGAATTTAGTGGTAAATTAGTACATATGATACACACAGAGGGTGCCAAACAATGTGTACACATTTTAAGAAAGGAAAACTATTAAAATTGTAATACTCAATATATACTGATAACAAAAGATGAATACAAGTCAACATTTAGACTCCTGCAATTACAAGAGGCTCGCAAAGTGGTGACTAAAAGCGTCTGGACACTTCTGATGATGGCAAACCGCTGCTTGAGCAATGTTGACCAAAGTGTTCGCTTGTGTACATTTTTTTGGCACCCCGGTATATGATAAACGAGTTCAGTGACAGTGACTGGTTTAGTAGTAGAGTGTGCTGATAACTAGCTATGTACTCTGCTGACATATTGGAGTTGGCGTCATCAGCACATTTGATTGTTGATGTCTCCCTTCTTTTCTTGATCTGTAGAATTTCCTTGGAAAGCATGAGCTCCCTTGTGCAGACAGTGTTCTCCAGCACTTAGGACAAAACGTGGTGACAGCAAGATGGTGTTGTTCAATAGGCCAGATAAGTGGGTCTGGCTCTTCTGGTGTTCCACTTAGGCCTCCCGCAAAATCTAGCAACTCTTGTTTCTACAATAGTAGGATCTTTTCTATATAAAATTTAAAGATACTCTTTATGTTTATAAACTATATTTCAAACTTGTTACTTAGAGACTTCAACCTGTATATTTTGGATCAGAAAAATGGTCGTGTCCGTTTAAAAAACCTTTGTTAGATCAGTTTTTAAAAATATTAAAAGATTTATTACTGTTTCAGAGTTCATTAAATGATTTCTATACAAAAAAAAAATATATAATTTACCTGAAGTTCCTGTGTGGGTTCAGTTTTCAGTTGTTTTAAGATCCCAGTAACAGATAAATAAACTGAATCTATAAATACACCAACATTTGGAATGTGTTTTTTTTTTTTTGAGGGCAGTGTCACCGGCCCTCACATATGGGATCTAAACCGGGTCCTCTGGCGTCCCAAGTGAGCTCCCAACCAACGCGCCACTCAGCCGGCCCTGGAATGTGTATTTTTAAGCTTCCAAGATAATTCAATTACTGCTGATACATTTAGTGCATTTTTATGACTTCATTATAAAACAATTTAGATGTATTTTCTCTGTTTTCACCAAGAAGAGTTTAGCCTTGTGTGTGTGCGTTTTGATAAAGTACTTACATTTAAATGGTCACCAAATTGCTTACATTCATTTAGTAATAAGTTCTGTTATTTTAGGTTGGAGTGTAAATTGGAACAATTTTCAAAGTAACATATTGTAAACATAAAGTAAGATGCAGTTTTACTAATAGTAAGAGGAACATTTTAAATATGCATTTTCTTCAAATGTTTAAAATATTTAGAGCATTTAGTATTTAGTTGGCATCACTTGATTAAAAGTTACCCATTTAATATTCATATTCGATGTATTTACATTTAACAAAGGCAGAGTCTGCAGTGCCACTGTGAAGCTAATACTCTCAGTGTGATGGCATTGTCGAGGGTAAGTTGGCCTGCCATTATTCATGTGGATAGTAAAACTACATGGCAAACCACAGGCTTTCACATTTTTCCTTTTGTATGGCACTTTTCATTTTATTTCATATATTAATTTGTCTCCAGTTATTATCAGATCCTCACTCCAAATATCTATCAGGAATTGGGTTCCACAACATAAAAAGAAAACAGAACTCTATTACATGAAACTTAAAAATCATTGATTTGGGCCATATATCAAATTAGTAGAATCCTAGAATTGTGGAGATTTCTTCCCACATGTTAAATCATATGGTATTTATATTAAAAGGCTACATTCAGAGTTAGCGTTGAGTCAAGTTGAAACAGGGACTAGACGTTATTTCCAACATACTGGCAGCAAGAGGAAGCACCCCTCTAGCCATTTGATTCTAAAAGGAGTTGATGAAGTGGAATTCCTCATAGAATACCAGAGACCAGATTACTGCATTCAATCTGGGGAGAATACAGAAAGGGTCATTTGATATTATAGCTTTCTGTTTTTTTGAAATAAACATGTCCTGTTCATAAACTAAAGGCAAAGATGGGGCAACTTTTATGATCCAAAGCCTTGCAGCCATGACCAGTAAATTGGTCATTTATTAAGGTTCCTAAGTTAAATGTAGAAACTAATTTGTGAATCTTTTGGAACCACAAGTAAAAAATCAGTATTTATCTTATTCTCTAAAACCTCTAATTTGACATTAATTATATAAAATTCTGTAGAATTTTAAAAGACTAGTCAAATTATTCCAAGTTTCCAAATATCTTCAATTAGCAAAGTTTCAGATCATTTTAACATACTTACATTATTGCTCAAAATCATTTTTCTCTCATACTATATTATTGGGACACCAAAGGGCACTTCAGCTACATCAACACACAGACAATTATGTTTAGAGATAACCAGCGACCTGAAACGTTAAAACCCTAAGACTATCACCAAAAAGGGGACTCCAACTTCCTAGTTGGCTCTGCCTGGTGCCAATGTTAATTTTAGTCAAAGGAGATAATACACGTAGCTGAGATGCTCCGGAGAACAGGTTAGCGTCTTTTTAAAGAGATAGTTCTCCACCCAGTATTCTGTGCATGTGACTGTACCACTTTTTCACTATTGATCAAGTATCCACCTGGCACAGGGTAAGATGGTTAGTAAGCGTTAGCTCTTGTGGTCACGGCATAATGGCCCTCCAGGCTGTCCTGTTATCCCTCCGACCTATGAATGTGTCGTGTGGCAAAAGGTTGCTAATCAGCTGAAACCTTGAAACAGGAAGATGATGCTGGGTATCTGGGTGGGCAGAAGAGACAACTTGGGAAGTGGCATTTCGAGAGAGACTCTCCGTGCTGGTACTGGCTTTGAAGATGGAGGAAGGAATAAGGGTGGCCTGTAAAAGCTGGAAAAAGCCAGGGACACCTTGTCCCCTAGAGCCCCCAGAAGGAGAGCAGCCATGCCTAGTAAAACTCTGGCAGACTCCTGCGCTCCGGAATGTAAGATCATGCGCTTGTATTGTTCAAGCCACCGCGTCTGTGGTGATGTGTTCCATCAGCAATAGGAAACTGTCAGGAACAGTGTAAGATGGTTTCCAGGGCCTGTGTGTCTTTGCCTGTTAGGTGGGAACTGCGAGTGTTATATAAACCCCAGCTACTAGTTTTTACCTAAACCTTCCATCTTATAACATCATGGTTAATAGTGTCCTGACAGGTCAGAGAATGTCCTTATTATGTATATTATGGACACCGATTGCTAGAAATGACTGCTTTTCGCTGCTAGCAGGCTGAGGGCCAAACTGGGGGTTCATTTCTAATGCTGTTTTAGAAGGCACACAAGCCAGATTTTCTGGGTTCAGACATCTCTCATGTGCCTCCATGGTCTGGTGCACAAAGTAGAGGTAAGAGAAGTGTCTGCCGTCCCGGGCACAGAGTGACGGGAGGCAGGCGGTCTCGCAGGACCCATCAGGCCCTGTGTGCTGCTGGCGACTCATGGTGCAGCCTGCTGCTTCACTGTCATTCTACTTTAAATTGATTGATTCTTCCTCCTGTGAATGTCCGTAACCTGCTTCGATGTTTCTTAGAATAATCAGGCCATAAATTAGAATGTTAGGGGACACTTGATTACAAGTGATAGAAACACAGAAAGGGGAAGTTAACCTACATGGTTAAGAGCTCGTGAAACCAAGTACAGCTGGCTCAAGAGGCTTCCGACGTCCCTGTCTGTCGCACGCGCTCGTGCACGCTCACGCTGTCCCAGTAATTAGGGTGCTCCGTTAGTGTTTGCCAAGAACTCATGGGAAACAGGCGCAGGCAGCATTCAGAGGAAGTGTGTGGGATACAG
Organism: Aselliscus stoliczkanus; assembly: GCA_033961575.1. Lineage (NCBI taxonomy): Eukaryota > Metazoa > Chordata > Mammalia > Chiroptera > Hipposideridae > Aselliscus > Aselliscus stoliczkanus. Next base: position 174,863,170 of record CM066731.1, read on the forward strand.
CTGCAGACCTTTTTATTTAGCAATGATTCTAGACTTACAGAAAAACTGTAAAAATAGTTCAAACACTTCATGTATGCCCTTCCTTCAGGCTCCCCTGATGTTGACAACTTACATAACAATCGTAAAATTATAGAAACCAGGAACTTAACATCGGTGCAACACACTGGCACGGATCTTAGCCCAGTTTCACCGGTTTTGCCCCTAATGTTCTTTTCCTGTTCCAGGATCCAGCCTCGTGTCCTGCTCTTCGTGTAATTGTGCCTTCTTCCCCTCCAGCCTGACAGCTCCTAAGTATTTCCTTGTCTTTCATGAGGTTGACATTTTTGATGAGAATTGATTGGCTGTTTTGTAGAATGCTTCTTGATTTTCATTTACCAACTGTTTTCTCCTGATTGGATTGAGATTATGCTTTTCTTGATGTGACTGCCACAGGAGTGATGTGTCCTGAATACATCGTGTCTGGGGCACATGTCACGTCTCTTACAGCTGATGTTACCTTTCATCACCTGGTTGAGGTGGTCTCTGCTGCGTTTCTCCTTTAAAGATACCGTTTTTCCCTTGTAACTGCTTGCGTAGTACATAAATATCTGTCTCTCCTAAAACTTGCTCACTGGTGTTAGCATCCATCAGCAAGTCTCGCCTTAACAACTATTCTTTTTTTTTCTTTTTTTTTTTTAAAGACTTTATTGGGGAATTGGTGGAGGGGAACAGCGTTGGGGAATCGGGGAAGAGGAACAGACAAATTGCTGTCTTTTTGTTCTTCAGTTTAGTTGCGGAGGATGTTGCTTCACTGTTGGTATCATCATTGCGCTCTTCCCGGATGAGGCAGATCGGTCGCTGGCCTCTGGATGTCGCTCACCGCGGCTATTGGCAGCTCACGCTTGGCTGCCAGCCACTCACGCTGGCTGCGGGCCACTCACTGTAGCCTATGGCAGCCCACTGCAGCAGGGGCTGCAGCCTACGCCATCGCCGGGGCTCGCACAGCCCAGCTCCAGGTGGAGCTGTTGTTAGCTGTAGAGGGCAGTGTCACTGGCCCTCATGTGGGATCCGAACCGGGGCCGCTGGCATCCCCAAACCAGCGCTTAACCAATGCGCCACTCGGCCGGCCCACAACTATTCTTATGGTGTGTGTCTAATGACAATTTTATACGCCTCCATTCCTTCTGCATTTATTACTTAGACTTTCCCTGTCAGGAAAAGCTGTCCCTTCTCCTTGTTGATTTGTTCAGTTATTTCTGTCAGTATGGACTCATTGATGTTTTATTCTGTGAGTTAAAATACAATACTACCATTGCTTATTTTGTCACTCAGATTATTCCAGCTTTAGCCCTTGGGAGCTCTTTCATGTTTGGGTTCTGTGTCTTTTTGAAAAATCGCCATCCTTTTTCAGGTAAGTGCTCTATATTCTGACATCACAGGATATTTTAGGCTCATCTTGTCCCTCCCGTGCCTGGTCCCCGAACCTCCCCGCTTCTCCTGCAGGCTGTGTGTCCTGTCATTGGAGAACACCATTTAGAACCCCAGGCCTGGTCAGTAGATGTGCTCTCTGCTGTTGGATGGTGGTAGGCCCTCTGGGCCAGCTGGGAGACCTGTGTCTGTCTGCCAGCCGTGCATACTGACACGCCCGTGTGTATTCGTGCCTCCTGCTCACACCCAGCCATCACTGCAGCCCTGCGAAACCACGCCCCAGGCAGAAACATCCACCGGCTGGAGTACAGCATCTGTGTGCGAACATTTGTGTTAGTCTTCAGCCGCACAGGGTGCAGTGAGAATAGTTCCTACATCCACTGAGGCTGTGGCTTTTACTCCTGACCCCTTCCGTGCGGTTACATCGTGCATTTGTGTAAAGGTCCCGCGGGTGGGAGGTTCCTCAGTTCAGTGTGCAAGCCCCCCTGGTTTCCGCAGCAGCTCTGGGGAAACTTGAGATTTCTCTTACTGATTTCTATATTGGGACATTTTTAAATTACTTTCATACGTAGGATGTTGGGAATTAACTCTGGTGATCGTCCCAGTCGCCCGTGGACCCCTTTGCCAGCCCCCGTCCTGCCCCCCAGTTCCCCTCAGTGAGGCGTGTGGGCGGGGTGAGATCACACTGGCATGGGGTGACTGCTCTTTTTACTCAGTAATTGTGCAGTTATACATTCAGCAAGGGGTGAGCTGATAGCATAGTTTTGTGTGGGATTCATTTTCACTCCTTTTGTTGGATGGATTGATTTTGGAGAGGGCATTCAGGGAAGTAGGACGGTAGGCAGTTATTCCCGTAGCCACTTGCCAGTCCCAAGTGCTTTGGGTTTTATAGCAGGACTTCCACGGGGGGGTTGAAAACGGGAACTTGAAGCTGGGTGCTCCGTAGATCGCGCTGTTCTTGTTTCGCATTTCCTGACAATTGGGCTGTGCCAACAAATCACAGACGTGCGTGGAAGCGCTAGTTCAGCATTGATCATGACCAAAGTTTAACCTCTAAACTGCCAGCCTACTGGTGGGAGGCTCCAGCAGAATCTTCCCTTTGTATCAGCAAATTATTGAGAAGCCGTCTAGGGAACATTTCTTGCTGCTCGCCGCCTGGTTTGCGTCGTTGCCCGGGGGGCGCCGCCCGCCCTCAGCTTCGTCCCCCCACATAATGTGCTTCTGCGCCTCTGGCTGCTGCGAAGGCCGATTACTGGGTTTAAGCAATTTGATTGTGATGTGTGCCCTTTTCTGTTTTCCTTCATGAGTCTTGTGCTTGCGGTGTATTGATCCTCTAACTCAGAGGTTTATGGCCTGGTGTTTGCGCCGCAGTTCACACAGTTCAGTCTAACAGGACCCCGGTTAGACCCGTATTAGGTGAGTTGTGTCCTAGTTCCCGGGCACTTTGTTCTTTTACTGTGTTATGTCTTAGCCACTCGTTTGATCTTGTCGGTTCTCACTTTTAAGTCTTATTAGGCAGCCCGGGACAGGCTTTATCGTTTTTCCCAGCTACAAAGGCAGTGCCCGTCTAATGACTGCTGGTGTCTTGCTTATCTCCAGGGTCCCCTCTACATGGTGGGACCTGGGGCTGTCCCCGCCCTGAGCTCCTGAGGACTGGTCCACCGGCTCCTTTCAGGCGGGTCACGTCCCTGCCTCGGGTTGTGTCCTTCCATGAGGCTGGGATGGGAGGAGAAGCCCCTGCGGGCCCCTCCCTGCGGCTCCAGCTGACTCGGCTTCCCTCAATTCCAAGAGCCCCCAGGCTCTGTTGGGATCCCCGCCTGCCCAAGCAGGCATAGGGCTTCCCTCACCTGCCTTCAGGAGTCCCTGTCCTGTGCTACCTGCTGCCTGCGATCTGTGGTTCAGGGTGACAACTGTCATTTCATCTGTTTAGTCCAGTTTGTTAAAGGGGGGAGGGTAAATCCAGCCCCTCTGCCTTCATCGTGGGCAGAAGCAGAAGCCTTCTGAGGTTCACTTAGGCTCTAGTCGTGTTGAGGCCTGGCTGACCTACCCAGCTTGTGTCTGCAGCCCTCCTGGGCACGCAGTAAAGCATTTCGCCACTTTCTGTCCCCTTCCGTCGTTTAACCCTGTATCCATATGGGCGAGGGATGTTGTCCCGTGCTGCCTGTGATCGGACAGAACCTTGGGGGCTAAGTTGTCACCTCTCGTGGCATGTACCATAGCTGTAGGGGCAAGTGTTTGCCTCACCCCCCTATCTTTGCAGAAGGGACCCCCGAGTAATCAGTGGGGCATCTCTCACCCAGACCCGAGGTGCAGATATGAAAACGCATAGGAGAGAAAGCGCCACAGCGTGCACCTACCCCCACCCCGCACGCTGGCATTCCCAAGGGAACTGCGAACTTCCCAAGCACACGAACTTGATAAATCCCCCTTGTCTTGTTAGAGGCACATGTTTGTTGCGAGAGTGGGGGAGGTGAGAAAATGGAGAGGAGAAATGACAGGGGCGTCCCCTACCCCAACCTTGCTCCTGTTGCACTTGAGCTTCAAACAAAGCGTTGCAGGTGGCTCCTCCTGAGCCCGATGACAAATGTACTGGAGTAGCAGGTGCCCTGAGTGGGGAAGAAAGGGCCCCGCTCTAGGGAGATGCAGAAAGGTCCAGAGGCAGCAGTGGAGAGGGCGGTCGGGCGGCGGGTGGAGGGCGCCTCTGAGCAGCACCAGGGGCGTGTTCTCCCTCCCAGGGCCGCGCTGGGCCCTCTCAGCTGCCCTGCCTGCCATGCCCACGGCGGCGTGGTCCCCTCGAGGCTCCTCCCCACCCAGCCCTGGAGACTTCTCACGCTTAGATGAGCCATGCACCGCGCCCCATGTGTGGTTCCTGATTCATGGCTATCACGGTACAGATCTGGGGAGGTCGCCCCACTAGGTTCAGCAAAGGGGGGTCCTGCATTGTCTGCCTAGGCCAGTAAGGACTCCAGCAACCTCTCAATGAATAAAACGGGGGCCAGGCCACCCAATGGGGTGTGTCCTGAGGCTCAGGAAAAGGGCCTGATCAAGTGAAGAGAGCAGGTGCCGCCACTCACAGGACACGTGGGGCCCCGCAGCCTGTGTTCGGAAGGAGAAATGGGCCACCACCGGGCTGTCAGCTGCGTCCTGTTCTGTACATCGACAGCAGGTGGCTCTGTCCCCTTCCATTTAGCACAGAGAAGGGCTCGTTGGCCCTCACAGACTGACCGTGGATGTGCGCTCAGAACTCCTTTTCGGCCACCAGGGCAGTGGCTGATTCCTCAGCCTGCGCACACGCTGACTCGGTTGCTCAGAGTTCTCCTGGAGCAGGCTGTTACGGGAAGAGGCCCCTACGGGGGGGGCCAGCCACAGGCCGCTCGCTGGCCTGGGGACCCGGGCCATGTCTCCCGGGAGGCCGCGTGCGTCCCGACAGCTGCTCCTGCCGCCCGGGGCCCTTCTCCGCGCACCTGGGGAAGGGCACAGCGAGCTGCCAGCTCGTCCGCAGCAGCCTCCACACGCCGCGGCGCCTCCCAGGGCAGGTCCGGTCTCCGCACCCAGCTCGCGCCCTCCCTGCCTCTCGTCGCCCCCAGAGGCCCTGCCCCCTCGGCCCGGGGCCTTCGTGGGTGCCCGCCGCTCCCCCGTGTGGCGCCCATCCCGCGGGCCTTGCATTTACTCCAGCTCCTCCCCGTTGCACCTTTTCTGATTACGGGGCGCCTGCCAAGCACCGAGCTGTCGGTGCCCACGGGACTCCCCGCGGCGGCACGTTGTGGGGGCGGCTGGCCCTGGCCGTCCGCGGCCAGGTGAGCCCAGGGCGAGGGCCCCGGCGGAGACCCGGGCGCCAGACCTAGCCTTCCACGCGCCCGTTTGGCGAGCGTCTCAGGGCGCCCGCGCGTGGGTCCCGGGGCTGGGTCCCAGGGCTGGGTCCCGGGGGGCCCCGCAGACTCCGCGCGCCGCTCACCTGGCCCCCCGCCCGCCCAGCTCCCCTCCGGGCGCCGCCCGCCGCCCCGCCCGGCCGCCTCCCCGCGCTCCCGCCCAGCGCGGCTCCGTCCTCGGCAGCGCTCGCCATGGCCCCGGGCCTGCGCGGCCTCTGGCTGCTCCTGGGTGAGTGGGGCCGGGGTCCCGCCGGGGTGCGGGCGGGGTGGGGGCGCGCAGGGCGGCGCCTGCCCTGGGGACGGGGCCCCCGGCTCCGGGGCTCCGCGGGGCAGGGAGTTCCCACGGGCACCGGGCAGCCTCGCCCCGCGCCCCGGGCCGGCGCGGTGTCAGGAGGGAACCAGGACGCGGGGGCCTCGCTCTGCGCCGAGGCTGCGGTGACCGCCTCGCGGGCTTCCTTAGGCGCCCGTGTGTGTGTGCAAAGTGTGTGCAAAGTGTGTGCCAAGCGTGTGAGCAGGCACCCGGCCGATTGCGTATTTGCAAAGCACAACCAGGGCCCTTTATGTAGACATTAGCTGAAACGGAAAACCTGCCTGGCACACACAGGCTGCGGGTTTGCAAATAACCTCCTGGGACCCTCTGCTGACTTCCAGCCCATTAACGGGGCTCCTGTGTTCGCTCGTGCACGGGGCGCTTCTGGCTCCTAGGAATTGTAAGAGGGGCTCGGGGCAAGGTATAGGGCGGTGCTGACCCTCCTCTTTGGGGGAGATTATCAACTGAAACAGTGTGCGCCGTGCCCTGCGCTTAGCAGGCAATTGTTTTCACTTCCCTGTTCAGTTCTCACAAAATGCTGAGAAACCTTTCTAACTTGCTTTAGCTATTGGGCTCATGTCATGTATTTAATGGTTAATAAAAACGAAATAGGTCGTGTAAGCGGAACAACCCAGTGACGGCAGGCAGGCCCCGGCAGCCTTTACTGGTACCTGCGCTGTTCCCCAGAACAGAACCTCCTGCTGAAAGGTCCCCCTGGGTGTGGGTGCTGGTGAAGGGGGGCCCGGGGAGCGGCGAGGGGTGAAGTGGCTTGTCCTGGAGGCGCCCGGCGCCCCAAGAGAGGGGCTGAGGACCGGCCAGGCGCCCTGCCGTTCCAGGCCTCCCGGTGCACACCGCACACCACAGACGGTGCCGCAGCTGCCCCAGTGTGTCACCTGAAAACTGATCTTGCCACTTGCGTGTTTTGGCCGAAGTTACGTGTAAAGCAAAATCTTCAAATATTATTCTCCTCTTTTGAGTTAGGATCCGTTTGGCTTGACATGGAACTTGCTGTTTTGGTTTCCTAAGAAATGAACATTTTGTGAGCAAGGCAGAGAGTGGGGCTGCGTCTTTTTTTTTTTTAACATAAATAAATGTTCTCTGCTGGGGTCCAGAAGCTGCACCCTCTAAAGCGTGTGTAAATAAAACAGTGTGTCATGAGCACATATGAAGACCTTCCTTGTTTACCCAGAAAATGATGCATGTTCTGGGGAAAGTCTGAAGTCCTGTGATCTTAAATTATTCTGAATGGTCTGGCTAATGTTGTATCTTGGAAGAAGTAAACACAACTTTATGAGGTTATCAGTAAGTTCATGTGGTCGGAGCCCAGCAGGAATCAGTAGAATATGGGACACACAGTGCTTCTGTCCCAGCTGGAACTTTCGCCAGACCTCTGGTGAAGAAGCCTGCTGCCCAGAATGGCAATGTAAGGTTTTGGTTTTTTTAAGTGTGCTAGTCTGGCGATTCAAGGACTTATCTGGAAGGGCTTTACACTCAAGCTCCTTTTTTATTTATGCTTGCTTTGTGCGTGTAGTTGTTAAAAATCCCACTATTCGTATGATTTCTTTTTTTTTTTTTTTTTTTTTTGAGGCCAATGTCCCTGGCCCTCATATGTGGGACCCGAACCGGGGCCGCTGGCTTCCCAAGCCAGCGCTTAACCACCGCGCCACTCGGCCGGCCCTTGTATGATTTCTTTTTGCTCTGGGTTTTGTTCAGGATTCTGTTTACTGGTATGATGACCCTATGCATTTCAAAAGCTTTGTATACAGCCACTGAAAACTTTGTCATCAATCAGAAAAGGGGACGTTTCCAGATGACTCGGGGTCCTCCTGTGACTGCTCCTGTTTTTAGGAGCCCACCTTCACTTGGGGTGCTGGCCGGCACTGACTGTGTGACCGGCTCTGTCATCTGTCCTGGGAAACGTGCACCGTCCAGGGGCCGTACTGGGGGTTGTGGGGTTCTCTCACAAGGCTGTATGTTTATATAAATACAAGCAGAACTGTTAGTAACCTCCTGGGACATCACAGGAAATGTCATATATGTGACTACTTCAGATTGTCACGCTTCTGTGAATCTGGAGGTTGTTCCAGTCCTGGAGCCCAAATCTGAAGAATTCCCGTTTGCTAATCAACTCAGTGTGTCTGTTTAGTCCCCTGTGTGTTAGCTGGAGGGAGAAGTTGCTGAATTTTTGTCTGCCGTCCACAGGCACATGCCAGTCCGTGTGCGTGTTGTGAGTCCCAGGCCAGGGCCGCTGAGGGTGTTTGTATCCACGTGGAGGTGGCGGAAAGCAGCACGACCAAGAAATGCTCAGTGGGGGTCCTTCAGGCCAGCGGCTCCCTGGGCCAGCCTCTGCCCCGTGGTCATTTCTTTCCCAGAATGAACTGATTCCACAGCTTGTACTCCGTTAAACTCGTGCCTGGCAGTGTGTGATGCTGGAACCCCATGGAGTGTAAATTCTAGCCCCCTGAGAGGGGAGTCCCACGGTGTGGCTGCCCAGTGTCCCCCTCCTTCAGGAGCAGAGCCCAGGTCCACCTGGCATGGTGGGCTCTCCCCTCAGTGGACCCTGACCCAGACCTGCCACCAGGATTGCCTCTGCGAGGACGTGGGACTCAGGCTGTCCCCAGCCCCCACATCAGAGGTGCCCTTTGGCCCCCAACCCCGAGCTCCCAGGGGGCCGTCCTCACCCCACCCTCAGGACAGGATGACCTCAAGCTGGGTAACATTTCTAGGGAACTCAGTTGTTCTCCTAAGGAGGGTTATGTCAACACAGCAGAGGAGGAGGGCTCCAACCGAACAAGCCCTCATTCATTTTAACATAACGAAGCTATTGTTGTCCCTGGAAAAGTTTTTTTTCCCTAAGATTGTTTTATTTCAGTATTTTCTTTGACATCGGAAGACGTCATTCAATCATCCTTTAAAGCACAGAGGCTTTGTTGGAGCAGGGCCCCTGAGCCAAGGCTCGGCGGGCGACCCTGGGACCCTGGGGCCGGGGCGTCACATCCCAGCCTCTTCCTTTATCCTCATGGGGCCTCGCAGCGCCTCCTTTATCTGGCTCCCTGATGGCTCCCTCCCCACCGTGCGGAGTTCCCGCGGTGGGTCTGGGGTCCCGGAGACGCTAGCCGTCCTGTCACCCACCTGGCCCCATGTCCGCTCTGCCCTGTGCTCAGTGTCCTCCGGTCCCACGGGCCACCCCCGGCCACCCACCCCCACCCCTCTCCTAGATGACTGCCCGCCTCAGGGAAGCCTTCCTCGGCCACCCGACCCCACACCCCGGGGCGAGTGACACTCTGTGCCCCTGCACGTCCCCCTCAAAGCCCCACCACACCACAGTGGCAGTGCCCCCCCACGCGCCATATTTGGACCCGGGTCATTCTGTCCAGCCAGCAGCTCCTGAGTGGATGGGGAGTGTCCTGGAAACCAAGGGGCAGAGAAGCAGTGACCCAGCCCACGGCCCGGGCTGCACCCACCCCCACTCCCCCAGGCTGCACCCCCACTCCTGCGAGGGCCACCAGGAAGAGCCCGTCTGAGCCCCGACATCACCTGGGAGGGCAGAAGGCCTGAATGCATCCAGGCAAATAATTGTATACCGAAGGCTGGCACGTGGTCACACACTGGCCAGTTATCAGGGGGGCTAAAAGCAGTTCGTATGTCACGGAGAGGAGGTCTAGAAAGCATAGGCACTTAAACAAGCGTGGTGACACCAACACCTAAGGCTGGCTCTCTGCATGTGTGCTTCTCGCCTCTAGAAGATTCTGTGGGATCCAGTCATGAGAGGAAAGAGGGCTGCTGGCTGGGTGGGCAGACAGATAAGGGAGCCCTGGGACAGCACTAAACTGTTTCTCCTGGGCCCTTCTTTCTGTCGCATAACACAAGTGGGTCACATAGTGTCATGACTGGGAGGCGGTTCTAGTAGGTAGATGGGCTGAAGGCTGCCCTGTACAGCCCGGGAGAGCTCCCCACGCGAAGGATGGCGCAGCATAAACTGTCGTGGGGCCAAGGTTGAGAAGCCCTGCTCCGCATAGTAGGTGGTGCTACTCACACAGAAGGGAATAAGCTTCAGGGTCGGGCTGGAGTTGGGGACCAGGACCCCGAGCGCCCCAGAGCTTGGGAAGAGCGCCCCGGATCCCCAGGACAGCTCTGCAAAGGCGCTGGTTGTTGGGACTCTGTTGGAAGCCTCTGGCTGAGCAGGACGGGGGTTGACCCAAGGCCGGTGCTGCGGGGCCTGGTCCTCTGGGCCAAGGTAAGCGGCGCAGATGTCATTCCACAGGCAACGCGGAACCTGCGAGACGTGAAACTGGGGAGTGTGGGGGGGGGTGGGAATGAGATGGAAAGTGTGGATTAAAAAAGCCCCGGGCTTCTGCACAGAGCATGGGGTGCGGGCAGGAGGCCAGGCGGGACGCTGGGGTGTGGGTAAGGGTGACGTGAGATGGAAGGATGGGGAGGCCCCAGGGCTGAGAAGGAAGGACAGCCGTGGGCTTAGGTGTGGCAAGTGCTGAGGTCAAGGACCACCGGCTCCACGGCCCGGCGGTCGGTCAGAGCTGGAGCTCCGCAGCCCTGAGTCAAATTCAGGTTTCAGATCAACAACAAATGGCTTTAGTATCCGTACGTCTCAGGCACTATTTAGGACACACTTACACGTTTTAAAAACACTGTTTAGGGCCGGCTGAGTGGCGCAGTGGTTAAGCGCTGGCCTTGGAAGCCAGCGGCCCCGGTTCGGTCCCTCATATGAGGGCCAGTGACACTGCCCTCAAAAAACAAAAATTAAAAAAAATAAAATAAAAAAACACTGTTTACCTGACATTCACATTTAACTGAACATCTTGTATTTTTATTTGCTAAAGCTGGCAGCCCCACCGCAGTGGCCACGTTGGGTTAGACCTCCCCTTGGACACTCAGGGACAACGGTAGGCAGGCAGGTGTCCGCACAAGCCCAGGGCACAGAGGAGAGATGTGGCCAGGGAGCTTGGGGTGAGAGCCTTGGCTGGGAGGGCTGGCCCTGGGAGTGTGGGCGTCAATGATTCTCCCGTAACATCACGAACACCTATTTGATTCATCTGGAATGTCCACTGGTTTTCGAGCTAAATATCTGGTGGGATTTGAATGGTAATTGCACTGATTTATTGATTGGTAGGGGAGGATTAATATCAAGACCACCTGTTCAAGAAACAGTCATCTGTCCTGCCTACATCCACCTGCACATTACTTGTTCAATTTCTAGGAGTCCCGTGCTACTATGGGTGGGATATTTTCCCCAATTTATTTTCTGGTCATTGCTGGAATATAAGAAAGCTTCTTCTGTACCTTTGTTTCACGTTTGGCCATCTCCCTGCATTCCAACAGCGCTTGCTTCTTGCTTTGTTTTCATTCTTCTCCCGTTGGCTTCTCAGCCAGGAAGGGCGATGGTCCCACCTCCTCCCAACTTTGACTCTCCATTTGGTTCCTGCTGCGACTGGGGTGGGGGACAACAGCTGCTGGGTGGGGAGTGGCCCAGCTGCCTGCCTCCCCGTGTATTCTAAGATGGCTGTGCCGGGGGCTGCCTCCCAGTTACACCACTCCCAGGCTGTGTGACTCTAGGCAGGTTACTTAACCTCACTGGGCCCCTCTGTCCCATGTGTCAAATGAGAGAATAGAAATACCTGTCGTGTTGGTTATTTGCAAGGATTAAATCAGCAAAAGCCTGTTGGAGAGCTTAGGACAGGGCCTGGCCATGTGAGCCTCTGTTGTCACCACCCTCGCTGGGGCTTTCCCAGCGTGTGGCAGTGGGAGTGGAAGCAGCGAGTCTTCTGGAATCAGTGTGTGATCGATCCTACATTCCATCCGTTTCTACCCAACCTGCTTCCAGAAAGAATATAGGCAGTGGCTCTCGATAGACAGAGAGGTATCATAAGGTACCAAGGTACGATATTGTATCAGATCACTGTCCCCACGCCCACTGCTGGAGGACAAAACTCACAGGGCGCTTGACAGCCGGGCAGGCAGCCGTCTCTGGAGACCTTGGTTGAGGCAGTTGAGGCCCAAACCTTTCTAGAAGCCAGAACAGACCCAGAAAGTTAGCAGTCAATGGCCAGGAGCAGGGTGATCCCAGCACACCCACTCCTTTGTTCATAGCGCCATCAGCCCCCAACGCGCCCAGAAGCCCTCCGAGAGCAGGCGCTGTGCGGGCTCTAGGTCCACGGTCGGGCCGGCGACTGAAGGGTTTTCCTGGCAGTTACGCCGTGGAGCAGCGCACGCGAGCTCAGAGCTCTGTCCTGCGCGGGACGGAGGGGGTGATGGTTCGCCGGGCCTGGAGGGTTGAGTAGGAGTTTTTACCGGACACATAGTTTTTTTCTTTTCGGTTTGTGTCATTTTGGTTTTGGTTTTCTTTTTTCAGAACAGGCTGAGGAAGGCTGAGGGCAACGTGTTTGAACCAAGTTCTGTTTACGTCATTCTCTGGGGCACTCGGTGACAAGTGGGCGGTAGCTTCCTGGGGATTGGCTGCCCAATGGCTGTAACCAGGGGAGTAGGACGTGGGTGGTTCTCGGCCCACTGGCCCTGCGGGGGGAACAGAAAATGGTTCACAAGAACCTGCAGAGCAAGGGTTTTCCAGTGGCAATTAGGAGCTCTGGTGGCATACAGAGAAGTATTTTTTAAATTGTGGGTTTTTTAAAATAGAGGACAGGAGGCAGAAAGATCGCCCATAATGGCACCACTCAGAGATAAGCCACTCTTGGGGTATAATTGACACACAACACCTGAATATATTCAAAGAGTACAATTTGGAAGGTTCTGACATCCATGTACACGTGTGGACTCAAGACAGTGTGTGTCTCTAGCCGTCGCCTCTGGAAGCGCCCTCGTCATCTCCCTCTCTGTCCTCTCCATCTCCCCCCTGTGGCCCCTGGGGTCAGAGGCCCCTGAGTGTCCTGTGAGTCCCCATTTTGAGGTTCCCACTTCTCAGATACACTGTGGCCGGTGAAGAACAGGCCTGCCCAAGTCCAGTGAGGTCTCCTCTGTGCCTGGCCTGGAAGGTTCAGGGTGCGTGGCGGGGCGGGGGGGGCCTGCAGGCACGTGAACCCCCGCCCAGCTCTCAGGCCACAGTGGGGCTCTGTTTTTAGCCCCCCATCTGTCGCTCAGACCAGCAGATTTCCCAGTGGCCAGCCCTTCCCTACCTCCCTCCTTCCCGCCACCACTATCACCGCAGCCTCCCCCTCCCCCGCCTCAGCCCTGAGAGGAGGAGGATTTGGGGTCCGTGGTTCTCTCTCTGCAAACATGAAAGCAGCAGCCGCAGGATGGGCCCTCCTGCCAGGTGTGCAGGCCCAGACCAAGGGCCACCTACGACGAGGCCCTCCAGGTTCTCACTGCCAGGCCCTCACCTCTCCTTAGGCTCCAGGTACCAGAGGTCTAGATGCAGCGCCCTTCAGCCCTGGAGCCCAGGAGCCCGGTGGGGAGCCGGGCGCCCTGCCTCTCTGCCCCCGTGGCTGTCCTGAGGGACCCCGCTGCCTTGTGCTGCTGCCCTTTTTCCTCATTTCAGGGGCGTTCTCCTGCTGTGGGGGAAGGGAGCATTCCTCTGAACCCCCAAAGGAGCCCTGGGTTCCCAGTGATGCACACTCCAGGGAGGGCGCCTGTCCTGACATGCGGAGGAAGGAATGTGTCTGCTCCCAGCCTTTTAAAGACATGAGTGATAAATGCTTAAATCTGCGGTCACACAGCAATGGAACCCAAACAGCTGGTTGCAAAACTTTTGGCAGTTTTATTCAGTTTTAAAACTACTGTCTCTGTTTGCAGTGAAAGAAGCCACGTCAGACTGGTTTTAAAAAAGCGTAAGTGTCATTCTCCTAAACAATGAGTGGTTCCCAGAACCCCAACAGCTGGCCCCCCTCATCCCAGTTGTAGGAACTGCAAAGAAAAAAGCCAGGCTCTGCTCCCCGAGGGCAGGAAGGAATGCGGCGGGGTCTCTGTCCCCGCGGAGCAGGGGTCCCTCCCTTGCGGGGGGAGAGAGAAGTGAGAGATGCGGCGTCCGGGGACCAGCCCAGAGCCAGGCCGGGTCAGGGCCAGGGGCAGCCCCTGCCCTAGCGTGAGCGCCGAGGCTGCAGGACAGGGAGGCACGTGGCTGTGGTCTGTGGCCCGGAGGACACAGGCGGAGACGGACCTACTACACTGGGGCCACCTGAACGTGAGGGACTGGGGACTTTCCTCTCAGAGCTCAGAGCCTGGCGGAGGGGACAGTGGCACTCCCTGCTGGGGAGCCCACCTGAGGAGGTGACGCTGCCTGGCCCTGGGGGCTAGCTCTGTGCAGCCTGCTTTCCCTACCGTCCGGGGACTGGGGCGTCACCAACATCCTTGCAATAGGCTTGTTCAGTGTCATGTCCACCCCAGTGGGTTTCTGTTGTGTGCAGCTGAGAGCCCTGAGACGCACGGTCATCTTCATTCTCCCTAAAACCGACCCTTCCAGAACAGGAGAGGGGCCCCCGGGAGCTTCCTGACCCTCCTGGGCCAGCCCGAGGCGCCACTCCCACACAGAATGTCCACTGAGGAAGCTGGTGTCACCGTCTTGTTCATTGGACTCATATTAACGTGCACAGCGGCTGGGCGCCAGGGAGGACGTGTGTGTCAGAAAAGAGTGGGAGAGAAAACAATTCTCAGAAAAGAAACATTCTAGCCCCTAAATGAAGCGCCGAGACAGTTGGGGGCGGCTGAGACCTTAGACAAGGAGAAAGAGGGGCCCAGGCCCAGGGCAGGCCTGGGGTTTGCAGGGGGACACGTTGCAAAGGGGAGACGGTGGGCGCCCGGAGCAGTGAGGGGCTGGTGACCTTGGATGAGGCTGGCTTGTTTGAACAGGGGCTCAGAGTTCCTTCCCGGAGCCTCGGCACTTCACTCCCTCTCCACTGTGGGCTTTCTTAGGCTGCTCGGTGGGGCAGGTGGAGAGCTGGGCAGAGGACCCAGCATAGCCTGGGGGCGCAGAGGTGACCAGCAGCTGGACCCCAAACGGGAAGTAGGAAGGACGCCCGCCCTGCAGAGGGACAGAGAAAGGGGACGCTGGGCGTAAAGAGGAAGTAGGAGCCTGGGGGTTGGGAGCCCAGGGCGAGGGCTGTCCTGCCTGCCCAGCGGTCACCAGAGCTTTGGGGAAGTGAGTGATTTTGGATTGGTGCATTGCACTGCTTGACCAACAGTTTTTAAATTCTGATCCTGTATTTATCGAGGTGGGAGGGTAGAACACATGTCATGTCACAGTTTGTCAGCTGGGGATGACAGCCCTGATGGACAGAAGAGCCCCGGCCCTCAGGAAAGGAGGGCGGGCGGGAGCGAGGCCGGAAGCTGACGGTCCCCACACACTGTCGTTGCAGTGCATCACCTCTTCATGGCCACCGCCTGCCTGGATGCCGACTACGGCGCGCTCCTCCAGGAGCTCTGCCTCGCCCCGTTCGAGGTGGACATGGAGGCCATCGGGAAGACGCTGTGGTGCGACTGGGGCAAGACCATCAAGTGAGTCCGTGTGTCCCGTGGTGGGAGGGGCATGGCGGGGATGGGGGTCTGGCGGCCGCAGGGTCTAGTGAGAGGATCCTACTCGAGGCCACAGGGAGGGGTTCTTCACCACAGACCAGCGTGACGCAGTGTGGCCATGGCAGGGGGACAGATTAAGGGGGAAGGAGAGGCCAGTGACAGTGAGTGTGGACAGCGAGGGGTGGGAGGAGGCCAGTTGGTGATGACCAGGGGTCTTATACGGGGGGCAGTCCTTGAGGCATCAAGCGATGGAGGGTCCCGTATGGGCCATGTCCCGTCTGAGATGCTATAGCCCCTCCAGGTGCAGGCGTCTGGGGACCACAGAGAATGCCCAGTGCCCAGGGGCCTTGGGCGGCCGAGTCTCTGTGACAGGAGCCCCAGCTAGCAGCGATGGCCCTGCTCGGTCCCCATGGTCAGGCCAGGGCCATTCTCCCCACCCTGTTCAGGGCTCAGAGCTCTCCGGAGTGGTGGGAGGCTGTCACTGGATGGGGTGGCCCACCGCTCCCCGAGGACATCTGGCATGGAGTCCCCTCTGCTTTGGATAATAACTCAGTAATTCTGTCCAAATGCCCCTCTTCCCAGACCACGGATGGGAATAAGGATCACTCGGGCCCAGCACAGTTTCCGTCATCAGAGTCTCATGGTGATACAGATAGAAATAGATGCATTGGGTGGGGTGAGGTGGCTAGGAAACTGATTTTATCTAAAAAGAAAATCAAGTTAAATGAGGGGAGAAAGAAACAAAAGCCCCCATTATAACAGCATCTCAGCAGGTCAGCGGGGGCCTCCAGCCCGGGGTCTGGGGTCGGCAGGGTCATGGCCCCAGACGTCCCCGTCCCGGGAACCTGCAAATACCCGTATGTTACGTTGCCCGACACATGTTACATGACAAAGGGGCAGCAAATTGCCGAGGGAACTAAGGTTGCTAACCAGCTGACCGAGAGATGCCGAGATTATCCCAGATAATCTGGGTGGGTCCAATGTCATCGCAAGGGTCCGTAAATTGTCCCAGCTTTGGCCATGAGAACACCTTCAAACTGGCTTTTGGGTCCTTTTGACATGCCCCCATCCTTTTGGGGGCATTTCCTTACTTTCTGCTATCACGAAACGTTCTAAGCTCATCTATTGTAGTACTTTCCTGCCCCAGCCCTGGAACCATCCATTTCTCCAGGGAGCCTTGGTTCCTTTTGCTAATGAATGGTGTGTAGAGGCGAAGGCATATACAGAGAGACAGATACAGATATAGATACAAATACAATACAGATACACACACACACACACACATATTTATACCAGGGGTTCTGATGTAACCCATGGAACCATACAAACATGCAAGATGAAAACATGGGTGAATTCCCCTCTAGCCTTGCTGTAGGGAACACTCTGTATTACAGCATTTACTTCAAGGCACTGGCTTACGAGGTTGTAGGGTCTAGAAGTCCTAGGCTGAGTCTACAGTCTGGAGGCAGGATTTCTTACCTTGCTCTGAGGGCCTTTCAACTGACTGGACAAGCCCCCCCACACACACGCATGATCAAAGATACTCTTTGACTTAAAGCCAGTTTAGTATAGATGTGACCCACATCTGCAAAACACCCCCAACAACACTGGTCAGTGTCTGGTTCAATCATGGGACTGTAGCTTGGGCAGGTTGACCCAGGAAACTGACCATCACCGGGGGTCCTGCGAGTCTCAGCTACCCTCAAAGGGAGGCTCAGGGACGTGCCCTCTGCCCTCATCCCTGTAACCCCAGCAGCATGGCTCCCTTTCCCACCCCATCTCCACCCACTGCCTCTGGATAGCCAATCTCATTAGTTTCTGCTTTTCCCTTCTTGTATTTCTTCTGCACAAATAAGCAAATATGTGTACTTTTTTTCTTAAATCTTTCTTATGTGAAGGGTAATATAATATATTCCTTTTGCACTGTGTTTTTTCCCCCCCACATAACAGTATATCCTGTAAATCAGAACTTATCAGTGCATAGAGCCTCCTTATTCATTTTTACAGCTGGATAACACCCCACCATGCTTAGTTTCTTCGCCGCTTTCTGAAGTAGGGACGTTAGAATTATTTTCCAGCTTCAGGGAATGTTGAATGAACCTGCTGGCAAAACGTTTTCATATTGTTGGAGCGGTGTCTTCAGGGTTAGGTTCTAGAAGTGGAATTGCTGGGTCAGCGGTAAGAGCACCTGTCATTGGGTAGGCCCTGCCAACCCCTCTGGAGGAGCCACGCCAGTTTCACCCCCACCAGCAGTGGGGGAGCTGCCTCCCCACAGACCTTGGAATTTTACCCACGTGATAACGGAGAAACGGTGTCTCAGGGCTGTGTTAATTTGCATCTCTAACTATGAGCAAATCTCAACATCTTTCCTGTGTATGAGGGCCATTCTTACCCCTTTCTGAGAATTGTTGGCTCATGCCTTTTCCCATTTCTACCAGTTTTCTGGCCCTTTTAAAGAGCCCTTTACATATTAGAAGAGTCTCTCAGCCTTTGTGTGCAATATGCATTAGCAAGTTTCTCTCGGTCGGTCAGTTGCCTTTCGACTTTGTTTTTGGTGTTCTTGTTGCCAGGTAATTTTGTTCACGCAGTCGCGTACGTCCGTCTCGTATCACCTCTGGATTTGTTGCAGTTGGAAAGCCTCTCTCTACACCCAGGTTCAAGAGGAATCTACCATGTTCCCTCGTCGAGCTTGCATGG
Organism: Aselliscus stoliczkanus; assembly: GCA_033961575.1. Taxonomy (NCBI): domain Eukaryota; kingdom Metazoa; phylum Chordata; class Mammalia; order Chiroptera; family Hipposideridae; genus Aselliscus; species Aselliscus stoliczkanus. Next base: position 174,880,930 of record CM066731.1, read on the forward strand.
TTTCCATGTCACATCTAAACTCCCACCCTGTCTGGAGTTTATCCTGGTGGCGGTGTGAGCTGTGGAGTGAATATTACCTTTCCCAGGGGTGCTGCCCAGCTGTCCTGTTTATGGAAAGGCCATCTCGCCCCCAGGGACCTGAGATGCCATTGTTGCCCTGTACCAAACCTCCCTGTACATGTTGCCCTTTCTAAACAGCCCCCTTCTTAAACCTTCCTCGCGTCACCTGCTCCTACAACATCACTTTCTGCCCTGGAACCAGCAGTGGGTTCCACCTACTGAGTTCTTACTTTGTTACCACTCACCTCATTCCAAGACAGGTTCATTATGACAGCTAGTGTTTACTAAGCATTTACTATGTGCTGGGCTTAAGCGCTTAACACGTTACCTCATCTGACTAAGCAGCGATCTCGGCAGAAGGCAGAACTGTTGAGGTCCCCCCTTTGTCTGCCCAGGGTCACGGAGGTGAGGTCTCTTTGAGTCCGAAGTCCCAGCTGTTGACACTCCCAAAGGCACGCGGTGACTCGGGAGGTGTGGCGTGCCCTGTCTTTGTAGCGTGTGGCTCTCTGAGAGGTGGGCGCTGGCCTTCGGCGGCCATCTCAGCCCCTGTGAGCATCCAGCGGGCCTGATGAGGTCCATTGGTAAGGTCCATTTGCATTGCGATGCCAAGCCTGGTGCTCGAGCCAAGGGCTGACTTCCCAGGGTCTGGGGGGTCTCAGGGTGGACAGTCTGGTCCAAATGACTGGGTGGGAGGAGAGGAGGAGAGGGCCCCAGAGAGAAGGCTGGGCACAGCCTGGGGAGGGCCCCGCGTCCAGGCAGGACCATCCTGGTGATGGGCGCAGCGTCCAGCAGGGGGCAGGGCCCCGAGGTGAGGGGCGGACAGGCAGAGCGCCAGACAGCCAGGGCTGGAGGACGGTGGCTAAGGGCACAGGGCAGATGGGCTCAGCAGGGCAGGTCCCCTCCATGCACCAGGCCAAGCCCATCATGTCCCCGGGGCTAGCTCATTACCCTGCAGCCCTGGTTTGCTAATGGAAACTTAACGTAATTTAATGTATTAACTGGGAACATAATCGAGTTGGGGGAGCTATAGGGAACAAGAAAAATGTGTCATCAGGAAGGCTCATCTCCAGAGAGATTCCTGTGTGTCTGGAGGGAGACAAGAGTAGGATGCGGGGAAGACGGCTCTCGGCGCTGGGAGCTGGAAAATGGGTTTCAAAAGGGCCGCATGTTGGGTTTCCTCCCTAAGACAAGAAAGGTGCGGTGGGTTTCAGAGGTCAGAAGGCCCCCCTGCTGCCCGCTCCTGCACAGGGGCAGGCTCTGAAGTGTCGCCTGGAACAGGGAAAGATGTCAGGGTGGCCCAGTCCTCGCAGCTCGGCGGCCTCCAGAGAGCCCGCCTGCGCCTTCCTGCCAGTCCAGGGCCCTGCTCTCTCTGCTCTGTAGCTTCCCGGCTTGTAAACACCGACCGTGTCTGCCTCTGCTCATAGCAGCGTCAGTTCCGCACTCCTGGGTTCCAGGGCCCTGGTCTCCGTGGCCTGCCTCCCGGGGGGTCCCTCTGTGCTGTGCTGACCGGCGACGGGCCACGGGGAGCCCTCCATCTCCCCGCCAGCAGCAGCCCGACGGTGAGAAGGGGCTTGTGGCCCCAGGGAGGGGCAGCAGCGCAGCGTGTTAATGGAAGGACACGGAACACATGTTTAGCTTGCCGACTACAGTGCAGTTACTCAGGCAGGGCGCGGACCCACGGTTGGGAACCCCCCACTCCCACCTCCCCTCCTGCTGAGAGCCCCCTCTGCTGGGAACGAAGGGCCTTCTCTGTGTGACCCGTCAAGAGTCAGTGGCCCCTCCATTGAATCAGCTGCTTCTGTTTTGAATTCCAATAGGAACTGAGAGGGAGGCACCTTTCTTCAACCCTGGAGGTCTCTCTGGGGCAGTGGCCTGTCACTGAGCCCACCTCCCTGAGGCCTAAGGATGGGCCATGCCCAGGGTGCCTGGCTTCTGGTGCAGCCCAGGTGCCAGGGCCGGCTGCCATCTCTGGGGTCGGGGGAGGGCCCATCTACCCTGAGAGCTGCCCCGTGCCCACGAGGGCATGGCCACATTCTTGTTGGGAGGACCTGGCACAGATGCCCGGCCCCCACTGCTGTGCTCACCTGTGTGGGAATCCTTCATGTGTCACCAGGGCCCAGGCTCACACCCTCTGTCCCAGGTGCACAGAAATCGGGGGGCCAACCTTGACCCCCCTGGACAAACGCCCAGCCTCCTTGTGAAGCCAGCCTGGACTGCAGAGGGCGTCGCTCCTGCCCCCTGGGCCCGCGGGGAACGGTGGGCACACAGCGTTCAGTAGCTGGGGCGGGGTGTCTGCCCGGCCTCCCCAGGGCCTGCTTCTCAGGGCTTCATTTCAGCTTCCCCACCAGTCTTCTTGGCGTGTGTGCAGGTGGAGGGGCCACCGTCCTGTGGCGGGTTGGGGGCTGTGGGGAGCACAACCTGGGCTGGGCCTGGAGCTCTCAGCAGCCGCCCCTGGAATCCGTGACGGTCAGGCTGTGGGCAAGGCCAGAGCGGCCCCACCACCCAGCGGTGGACAGAGGCCCAGGCTATGACAGGGAGGCATCTTGGGACTCAGTGATTGCTGGGTGGGCGGAGGGAGGGGCACAGACCCTTGTCCTCCACCCACTCAGACCCCTTCCTGGTCCCAGCCTAGAGGACATCTCAGCAGAGCCTGCGGGGACGCTGGGAGCCAGCTGATGTCTTGGTGAGGACAGCGATGACAAAGGCCTGTCAGGCCCCTCGCCCTGTCTCAGGAGCCCAGCCTGGCTGACAGGGGAGCAGAGCCGGGGCTGGGCAACGGGAACTATGACCTGGCAAAGGAAGGAAGGTGCCACCTGGGGCTGTGCACCCAGATCTGTGCTCACAACAGAGGGGGACCAAGTGGGGGGAAGGGTCTGGAAATCCTCTCTCCTCCACTATGTGCCCAGAGCCAGTAGTTACATTAAGACATGAATTAGAATTCATTTTGTTTCCTTCCTACCTCAATTATCCTAACACAATTTGTTCAATCACATTTCCTCCCTCCACTGTCTTGACATGCTCAGTTTAACACATCATGCATTCTTGTGTGCATTCGCATCTACTTCTATTTCAGTTAATTTTTACTTAACGTTTTGGAGCCATACCCGACCATTTAAGTCAACCATGGCTTTATAATATTTTCTACAATTTAGGAGACCTGATCATCCTCTCTCAGTGTGTTCATCTTCACCATATTTCACATTATATTTGCTTTCTTTGGTATATTTTCTGCCTAGTTCTCCAAAATAACTGAAGAACCATTTTGCCAAATTCCATAAAAAGTCAGACTGAGGTCCTAACCGACTGGCCACTGGATCAGTCAACTTGGGAGAGCCTTCCACAAGCAGGCCCGCTGCGTGGGAGCACGGCGGGGCCCCGTGTGTCCTGGGGATGGGCAGCTGGCCCAGGTGGAGTGGCAGGTTGTCTGTCACCTTGGGTGCTGTCTTTTAGCAATTAGTATAGAAAAACCCTCATGGAGCAAGTGGATCAAATGCGGGGCTCTGAGTGGGACCCGCTGGGCACGAATCCTGCTGATTGCATCACTGCGTGAACTCTGTCGGCCTCTCTTTCCTCCCCAGTAACATGAGTTCCATAGTATTTGCTTCATGAACAGCTCCTCACTGTCCAATGTATGAGTTCCTTCAACAGGTGCCCAGTGGCATGTACGTGGAGTCAAGGGTGGGAAATAATTTATGTAATGTGAGAATTGATTCCCTGGAAGTTTGAATGAATTCATCACTAAAGCCATCAGGTCTGTGTGGTTTCGGGGACTTTCCCCCAGTTTCTTCCTCCATGATGCGTTCATTTTGTCTTTCTTGTTTGCAATTTATATTTCAGCTTTGTTTATTCAGTCTGCTTCCTTCAGATTTCTCACTAACTCATGATAACACGTAGTATTCCCTTAAATGTTCAGTAGCCTATATATTCAAGTTTGATTTTATCTCTAAGTTTTTCTCCTTTTTTCCTTTGTTTCGAGGCCACCTCCTTCATCAAAGGGAAATGGGGCTGTCCACTTTTTCATTAATCATGCCCACTTTTATAGTCTTGAGAGAGTGGGCTCAGTTTTACTCAGAAAATGTCTTTTTAAAAATGTTTGGCTTTAACTTTTATCATTGACTTTTCCCTCTTTTTTTATTTTTTAAAGAACTATTTGCTTCTTTTTAAGATATAATTTAGATGTTTATTTAGTTCATCATTTTTCTTACCTTTTTAAAAACATAATAAAAAGCATTTAAAGTTGTGACATTTCTCCCTAAAGACATTATTCATCACTTTCTGTACATTTTGATATGTCCATTTTTTTCCATTGATTTTCTTAATAGACAGTTACTTGACTTCCTTTGTAAGAGAGTTTTACCCTTAGGCAAGTGTATTTTAATTCTCACATGTTTTCTTTCTGTGTGGTTCTTAATCTCTTCTTGATGTAGTGAAATATGAGCATAATTTCTGCTTCTGTGTTGTGACTGAGATTTTTCTTTGAGATCTGGTGTGCGATGACCTTCTGTGAACATACCACAGATACCTGAAGTGTGTTCTGTTCATTCTGTTTCATTTCCACCAAAACAAGCACGAATTCTGCATTGTCATGTTATTCAGCAACTTTGTGTGTTTCTGAATTTTGGTGTGCTGGATGATGAAGTATGGGATTCTTCCGTTGTAATCATAGTTATTGTTTCCGTCTCCTTTTTCTAGCCAGGTTTTACGAATACATTTTGCTCCATTTTCATAGCATTTAGATTCCATGTCATTAGGCCATCATTATCAACCATGACATACCGTTACATCTCTCCTTATCAAATGGTTTTTGCTTTAAATTATTCTTTGCCCCATATTAACATTGAAATCCCAGTATTTCAACGACCTGAATTTTACCGATAGCGCCTCTTCGTCTTCTGAGGTAATTCTAATGACCTCTCTTGCAAGCGGCCTGTTGCTGGAGTTCATTTTTCATCTGGAGAGTGACAAGCCCTGTACCAAAGGAAATTACTTCGTGTTTGTCCTTTACTTCCTATCTTCTGGCATTCCATTTTTTGTTTTGATTTTATCTTTCCACAATGATTTTTTTTCCTTTTCTCCCCACTATTAAAACATGTATGTTTTCCTTTACCATTTAACTGAGGTTGAAATATTGTCCAGTTATTTTTCCCTCAACCAGCCGTGAAATGCGAAACACAGATGCTCTGATTTCTGTGGCGATGTTCTTACCTCACGAAACCGGGGTTCTGGCCTCCCTGGACAAAAGAGCAGGAGTCCCTGTCTCTCCCTGTCTCCCTGCCCTCCTTTCCCCCTCCTCCATCTCTCCCTCCCTCCCTCCCCCCCATCTCCTCACTGATTTCAGTTACTGTCCTAAAACCTACTCTTCCTTTCTCTCACCCGTTTCGGTTTTATTTCTTACACTGCCTTGTTCTGACCTGTGTCAGGAACAACCCTCGGTCTGACAGCGCTCTGCATCACTTATCTTTGCAATTAGGCTGTTAATTCAAACATGTCTCGTTATTTTTAACATCTTCGTTCCCTTTTACAAGTAGCTGTTAAATCCAGGCAACTTGGTGGAATAGATCCTAGAAATAAGCCATGTGATTAATACGTTCTCAGAATCCAAGCATTTCTAAGGAGCTTTTTGCTGCCTTTGTACCTGAGTGACAGCTCGGCAGGTTAGTAAATCTACGCTGAGCAACCTCGGTTTGTGAAGTTCCTGGAGCTGTTGTTCCATTGCCTCTGGGTTTTTATCACGTTATCAAAGAAGGCGGAAGAGATTTTAATTTATTTTTTAAATATGACGTCGTCCTTTCCAGTGTGGTTGATGCAGATTGACAAAACCGGGGGCCCTGGAAGGGACAGTGAAAGTGCGGGGCAGGCAGGACTCGGCCCAGAGCCCCTGGGACGGTGCACGGGGCCTCCGGTGCAGGGCCCCTGGGGCAGCTCTCAAGACACACGAGCTCAGACCCTGTGCAGCCAGGACCGCCGGGGATGTGGGCTGGCGGGCAGCACCCGTGTCTGACCGCCCTCCAGTTGGTCCCAGCAGCCAGGAGGCCTGACGCCCTGCAGCTCCCTGAGACACTTATTCCCCTGTCCTCATGCTCCTGGTGCACTGGCTGCGCCACGGCCCAGGCTTGAGCCCAGCATGGCTTTGAATCACAGAAAAAACCCCTGACGTCTGCAAGCGTCTCCCGTGCTGGGGAGACAGTGGCTTCCACTCCTCCACAGATACGTGTTCACAGGGAGGCAGACACAGTGTCAGCAGGCCCGGGGCTGGGGTGGCCTGCTCCTGCCCTGCCTCCGTCACGGCTCTTCTCCTCTGAAAAGTGAAGTGAGGGCACGCGGCACCTTGAAGGGGCTCAGAACCAGATGCCGAGTTCGCCACAGCAGCTGCTTGCTAAGGACTTAGCAGAGGGGGGGCCGGTGGTGTGGGTGCTGGGAGCCCCTCCTGCCCGGGGGGGCCGGTGGTGTGGGTGCTGGGAGCCCCTCCTGCCCCGGGGGGGCCAGTGGTGTGGGTGCTGGGAGCCCCTCCGGGCCCGGGGGGGTGGCAGTGGTGTGGGTGCTGGGAGCCCCTCCTGGCCCGGGGGGGCCAGTGGTGTGGGTGCTGGGAGCCCCTCCTGCCCCGGGGGGGCCAGTGGTGTGGATGCTGCGGAGCCCCTCCTGCCCGGGGGGGGGGCCAGTGGTGCGGGTGCTGGGAGCCCCTCCTGGCCCGGGGGGGCGGCAGTGGTGTGGATGCTGCGGAGCTCCTCCTGCCCCGGGGGGGGGCAGTGGTGCGGGTGCTGGGAGCCCCTCCTGGCCCCCGGGGGTGGCAGTGGTGTGGGTGCTGCGGAGCCCCTCCTGCCCCGGGGGGGGGGGCAGTGGTGTGGGTGCTGGGAGCCCCTCCTGCCCGGGGGGGGCAGTGGTGTGGGTGCTGGGAGCCCCTCCTGCCCGGGGGGGCCGGTGGTGTGGGTGCTGGGAGCCCCTCCTGCCCCGGGGGGGCCGGTGGTGTGGGTGCTGGGAGCCCCTCCTGGCCCGGGGGGGTGGCAGTGGTGTGGATGCTGCGGAGCCCCTCCTGCCCGGGGGGGGGGGGGGGCAGTGGTGCGGGTGCTGCGGAGCCCCTCCTGCCCCCGGGGTGAGCCCAGCACTAGGTAGGGATTGGCCCCCGGCCCCAACCCTCCGCCTGGTCTTAGGGCCTCCCCTCAGGAGCCCGGCCAGAGACCACTCTTCCGGCTGGTGTGGCCTTCTGCCCAAGGCAAGGACAGAACAAGCTGTGAGGGTGAGGGGACAGTGAAGCTGTCAGGGGCACAACGAGCTGCCCCGGGACAGTGCCACTTTGCCCAGAGGTCACCTTCCCAGGACCCTGGGGGACTCAGGCCACCCACCCTGGAGACCATGCACCCCCCCGGGGAGGGTCTTCAAGGGCCAGGAAACCGACAGGGAGGGGGGAGGCGGGGCCTGAACCCATGCCAGTGGCTCAGAGCCCTCTCGTCCACCCTGCCCCCGACCATAGGGGACTGCAGAGAGCGAGCCTGAGACCCGGGCTTCACCCTGCCTTCCTCGAGGAGGGAGGGGCGCCTCCAGGAATGGCTCTGTCACCCAGGCCCCAGGGCAGGGTTCCTGCAGGGAGAGCAGTCACCAGCCAGGCTTCTGCTGCAGTTTTCTGGTTGTCACTCAGGCCCCTGGGCAGCTCCTACTGTGCGTCTGGTCCTGGGGGTGCTGAGCTCGGCCTCCTGCTGGGTTCGTTTCTTGGGGTCCCTCTCCCTCCAGCCTGGTAGCCTGCACATCCAACAAGACCAGTAGGGCCATTTCTGTCACTTCCTGGCAGCCTGTTTGGAGCCAGGTGCAGGCTGAGTCCACAGGGGCCCGTCTCAGCTGCGGGCGCCTCAGGAGGCCCATGGAGTGAAGAGGCCAAGCCTCCTGCCTTCTGCCCATCCTCCCCGCCTTCCTTCCCTCACGCACAGCCACTCTGGGTCGGGTCCTGGGGAGACTGAAAAATGGCACCTGTCCTCACAGGGCTCCCTGTCAGAGGTGGCGGCCCACCCACAGCTGCCAGAGTGCCATGTAAGGGATGAGCGGGCCTCAGGGGCTCTCAGCCTCGCTGTGACTGCCCCCACTGGGCACGGGCACTCACGCCCACTGACTCTGAGCCGGGGACCACTGTACCCATTTTACAGGTGAAAGCACTGAGACTCAGTGCCCAAACGAAGTCCTTGTTCTGAGGTGTAGAATGTTCCAGGGCCCTGCCCTTCCCCAGTGTTGCCCTGAGCTCCAAACAAGGTAGGACAGGTAGGAGGGGCACAGATAGACAGGGGCGTCTGGACGGAGACAGGGAGTTGGTGGGACATGTGAGTTGGGGTGAGCCCAGTGCAAGGGGCCCAGTGGGGGGACCTCAGGGGTCCCTGTGAAATCAATCCAGTGGCCTCAGGGAGACAAACGGTTTCCTGGGCAGGGCAGCGCAAAGCGGAGTTCTGGGCAGACCTGATGGTGGAACCAAGGGTGCATTGGAGGGAAAAGTCCTTCCTTCCTGCCACCAGTGTGGCTTTGCAATGTCCCCAGGGTGTTAGTGTCCAAATATAGTGCCTGGCTGTCATGCCTAATCCTGGAACTCAGACATGTGTGTGCCTCGTGTGCCCGCCGGGGTGGGAGCCCTGGGGCCCCGGAGGAGCCCTCCACCTGGGTGGCCTCATAGGGGTCCTGGGAATTCCTCCGGGGCATCACACATGTGCCCGGCCCCACAGTGGGCACAGCTGGGTGATTTGCCATGGTTCCCTGCCCTCTCAGACCCCAGGACTGGGATCACTGCAGCACAGATACCCCCTACCTGCTTGGCCCTCAGAGGACACCCCCAAATTTAAAAGCTGTGGCTGTATGCCTGTAAGCTGCAGACCCCAGGAGGCTGGTTCCTGTCTGGCCTGTTCTCAGAGGAGGCACGATGCCCCTACCCATCTGCCCAGTGGGCCCTCTCCGTGGGAAGCCTGGCCTGGCAGCCCCTGGGCTGGTGCCAAAGCACACTCCTCGTGGAGCCAGGAATGAACTGAGAACCCTCCCACTGCCTCCCAGTGGGAAGAGGAGCCCAGATTCTTCCCTCCTGGGGCAGAGCCAACCACACAGGAGTGGTGGAGGGAGGCAGGGGGGCGGGGGCGGGCAGTGGCCGGGATGAGGAGATCCTTGGGGGCAAAGGAAGCAGCCGCCTGTGTGGGAGCCCTGCAGACCCTGAGCCACCCACCACTCTGCCACCTCGGCTTACTGGTCACCTCCTATCTGCCGTGTCTGTAAGGAGGGGACAGGAACACCTACGGGCAGGGCTCTGTGAGGAGTGGCCATGCCCTGTGAACAGGCTGCAGTGTGTCCTGCCCTTGGACAGCAGGGCGAGGCCTATAATCGTTGTGGGATGCGGTGTGTGGCCCCCGGAGGACGCAGCGGCTGCGGGGCGTGTGGACGCCTCCCCCAGCCTGAGCGGCTCCCTGTTTTATTGCCCACATCTCCCTGAGTGGCTCCCTTAGCTATCGGGTGTCCATCATCCAGGGGGGCCGAGACTGGGCCCAGCCTGTCCCCAGGACCCAGTATCATGTGCTCCCAGCAGGAGCCCAGAACCTTGTGGACAGACTGACCAGCCCCAACTTGGGCAAGGTGGCTGGAGAGACGGCCGTAGCGAGCGCTGCCCACCCTGTCCAGGTGCCCACCTCCCTCCCTGTCTCTGTGGCTTTGTGCCCCTAGAGCCCCTTTGCCCCTTCTAGGCCCCTCCCGCACCGCAGCCCATGGATGTTCTCTGCAGGCTGAGCCGGGCCAAGCCGAGGAGCTGGGGGCTGGCGGGAAGCTGGTGCTCTGTCTGCAAACCCCACGAGAGCAGATGTTTGAGCTGTGCTGTGGCCTGACCACTGACAAGCTCAGGAAACCGAGGGCTGCGTTGAGAGCTGCCCGGTGGCAAGGCTCTGTGTTGTCCACTAAACTGTACAAATCTCCCCAAAATACAGGAAAATGCTGGGGTACCTCCGTTGGTAGCAGTTGCCTCAGTGGGGCCCCTCTCCCTACAGGGGTGGGGCCATCCCCTCCTCTGTGCTGGTTCATCACGTCTCCATCTCAGGCCTGGGGCAGTCTTCCCAGATGGAGATGCAGCACCCAGAGATGCCGAGCCTCTTGCCCAGGGACACACAGCAGCTCTGCAGGCTGCGCCCTTCACAGGGCAGCTGGCAGAGGTAGAAGCCGAAATCCAGCTTGTGCTCCCCTCCCAGGCTAAGCACCTTGCGTTTTCACACCCGGGCCCCACACAGCCAGCACACGGAGCGTCCCGAAGCAGAGCTGAAGAATCTGCTCAGAGCCTCCCCGGTTGTTCCCCCAAAGTGTGCTTCCTGGTTACCAGATCGGAGAGGCAGGTGGCGGGAGGCTGGCATGGGGACAGTTGTAGTTCTGAATCTGCACGCTTTGGGCCTGTGCTTCTGAGTGGCATGTGGGGGCCTTGGGACTTCCTGCTGCAGCCCCCGTATGCAGGCTGCAGCCTCAGCGATCCCCAGGGCTCTCCTGTCCACACTGGGGCCGCAGGGCAGCCCAGGCTGGAAGAGACAGTGACCTCCAACACCCTCCCTTCTGGCCCCAGGCTTGGGGACAAGGGCTCAGTGGCGCCCTCTGGCGGGCCCTGGAGTCGCAGGCACATCAGCCTGACCACTCATTCGCCTCCGTGCCCTGACCCCTACTGTGTGCGTTTCCCGAGGGCTGAGGCTCAGCAAGGAAGACAGTAGGTGTGCCCTGCCCTCCCTGAGGGAGGTCACAGTCCAGGGAGAAAGGGGGACAGCAAATGGGCTGCTGCGATAGGGTACTGCGGGATGGGGTGGGACAGGTACAGGAGGAGGGCACCGATCGGCCCAGGGGACACAGCCAGGGGATGTATCCCCAAAATGCCAGCCAGCGTCAAGGCCTGAGGGCTGAGTTCGAGGAAGCAGATGTCTGAGGCGGGGGGTGGGGCAGCAGACAGGGTTTCAGGAGGAGCGAGGAGGGGCACAGAAGGGGTGGAGGAAGCCGGCTTCCCCAGAAACAGGATCGGGAACCATCCCAGCCCAAGGGGTCATGGCGCAGGTCACGCCTCGGTGGGTCTTGAGAGGCAGATGGAAATAGGAACAGAACGTGTGAGAGGAGATAGGTCCAGACCCCAAGGCTGAGAGTCTCACCACACTCGTGCCTACAGGACACCGCACGTTGGTTCCAGGGCAACGAGGACCTGGGTGAAGCACTGGGCTCCTGAGGTCCCCGGGGGCCTGTCTGTGCCGTGTGAGTGGGGAATGCCCCGTTGTCCCCAGCATCCCCAAGCTCGCCTGACCCCAGAAACCTCTTGCATTTTCTCTCTGTGGAATGTCTTGGGGCTGGGAGAGGCTGGCTTCCGGCCAGGAGAAGAGAGGCTGAAAGAGCCCGGGATGCCAGGGGTGGAAGCCAGAGGCCCTGCAGGGGTAGGGGCAGGGAGAGTGAGGCCGCACAGGGCTCGGCCCACGTCTGCTTCCTGGAGCCCTAGAGTGGGGGTACTTCCTTGGGCAGACCCCGGGCCACTTAACTCCTGCTCTTTGTCAGCTGACGTCTCCTCGATGGGCTGTGTGTGAGCATCCCAGGAGCAGCTGTAACCTCCCCCCAGCAGTGATATCCCGGCCCCTTTCCACTTGTCTTCCTCCTCTCACCTTTTTCCTCTACTTTAGCATCTTCCTTTTCCAAGAGAGAGGCATTTGTCGGCCTCGCTCAGCAAGTGCCCATCCAGCGAGGCTGACATGGAGCCTGTCATGCTGCTGGCATTTATTACTGCACACAAATGCTGTAATTGCTCACACAGGGAGGGAGCTGGCAGTTTCCCTGTGCTGGGTGTTTTTTCTGGTTTTGTTTTATTTTTTTTTGCCAAGATGTCAGAAGTCCCTGTTCTATAACTTCAGGAGATAAACTGTAGTGGGAACCTTGGCAACGCTATTTTTAAAGTATGCGTTTGCGTGCAGCGGTCACAGTCATTTCAAAGCATTCCTATCTGCGAGCTCAGTTGTCAGCCCTGGGCCAGCAGAGATGCATCACCTTCCACAGCCTGTCTCGTTGGACTTTCCCGGTTTGATTGGAACTCTCCGACCAGACTGGGGTAGGGAGGGCTGGATTGCACAACCTCCGTCTCCCCCACTCCCACTGCAAGCCCCAGGGGTGCACAGCGCGTCCTGCCAGCCCAGCACGCATGCCCAGGATGAGCGCAGTGTCCTCAGCTGAAGTGTTTTTAATCAAACAATTAACAAGGTTTCCTGTATGTTCCCCGAGGCGTCAAGAACAACAGAAGTGCCCGGCCCGTGCGGCCTCCCAGCTCACACTTGCCTGGCTCTGTGGGGAAAGCCAACCACAGGGGCTCGGTTATCTGCCATGCGGGCCACTTGACACCCGCTGTGTGCTCAGGGGCCCTTTGTGGAGATGGCTGGCTTGGCACGCTCACTCTGAGCTGCAGGCCAGGCCACTGTGTGGCTTTTCTGTCACCAGAGGAAATGGCCCGGGAGCGGCCAACCCTGCCCGGCTTTGGAAGGTTTCTGTGAATATGTTTGAAGTCCTGGGTGGGAGACCTGGCACCAGAGGCAGAAACCATGAGACAGAAGACAGAGCTCTCCACCTGAAAATTAAACAAGCGGATTCCTGACTGTGATGAAAAGGCCTCTAGGGCTCCCATCATAAATGTGAGGTTTGCAATGGGTTTGAGCAAGATGTTTGTCACATCAAGAACAGAAATTCTTTGGGTTTTACGAGTTGTTTCTTTTTCATTGGGAATGAATGTTGAATTTTATCAAGTGCCTCCTGAACTAGTATTGAAATGATTGTGTGTTATTTTCCTTTGCCGTATAAGGTGTGATTTGACAGTCGCAGTTTAAAGCATTCCTGGAATAAACCTATGTTACAGTGTTCTGTGTGGCTAGCTTCAACTTGCTAATGTTTCCTAGGACGTTTGTGTCTATTTATAAGTGAGAGTGGATGACACCTGTCGCTCCGACGCACGTGAGCTTGCCGCTGTAAGAGGTTTTGAACCTGGGTTTGGTTAACTTGATAAAAGAACTGGGAAGCTCGGCATTTTTTCTCTGTGATCTTAAGAATTTGAAAGAACTACCTGGGTCTAGCACCTTTTGTGAATGTAATTCCTTAACATTTTCCATTTTTCTTCTCAGGTTTTGTACTTTTTGAGTCAATATTTGACAGTTTATAGTTTCCTCAAAAGTATCCCAAGTCAAGGCTTTTCCAATTTTCAACATACATTTTTGCATGTTAATTTCATACGTTTTCTAATCTCCTCTCTGTGGTTTTTATACATGAATGTTTTCTCTGCTTTTTGCCCCTGGATTAGACTATCTAAAATGTGTATTTCATTGTAGCTACTTTTCTAAAGAATCAGCTATTGAATTTATTTTCCTGTTTTTAAAAATATCAATACATATTAGTTTTTAATAATTATTAGTGCATTTAAATTAGTTGCCCTTTGGAGAGATTTACTTTGTTGTTCTTTTTTAAAATGTCTTGATTTGGATAATTTTCTTTTTTTGTTTGTTTAGTAATAATTTCTTTTTTGCTGTCCAGCTCTATTCCATTAACTTTTACATGTAGTATCACCTTGACTGCTTTCCTAACAGCCTGTAACTGGATTTTTAAATTCTTGTTTGGCCCCAAAATTATGAGTGATCTTTCATTTCTAGAAATTAGGGCCGGCCGAGTGGCGCGGTGGTTAAGCACTGGCTTGGGACGCCGGCGGCCCCGGTTCGGTCCCACATGTGAGGGCCAGTGACACTGCCCTCAAAAAAAAAAAAATAGAAATTAGGTTTTCTTTAAATGCATCATTTTCTTGCTAATTGCTGGTCTTGAATAACATAGTCGAAGAATATCAGCTTACAGTTTTCGCTCTGTGAATTGGTCAGGTGTTTCTTTGCTGCCGAAATAACAGGGTCCGTGGATTTCCGAAGATCTCGTTGCCTGTCTGTAGAGTAGAAACCCCACAGACGGGAGGGGACCGCGCGGCTGCGATGCGGTAAGGCAGCCTCCAGCTTCTGCAGGCCCCCTCCCAAGTACGCTCTTTATGTATAATTATAAACATACTGTATGCTTACTGTGGAAACCTTGGGAAATCCCTCTCAGAATAGAGAACAGAGAACAAGCGTTCCTCATATCACAGCCTCGGGGGGCGAGAACACCCCTGAACACCCTGGTGGGTTCCCCTCCCGCTCTTGGGCCATGAGATGCTGACACCACGGCCTTTACACACGTTGGTCTCATCTACTCTTTTGTTCAACATTATAACATAAATATTTTCCCACATCTTAAAAATCCTTTCCTCTATATCATCTTAACCATTACAAGCAGAGGCTCTTATAAATAATTTCTTTCATTGCTGTCCTATTTTTCATAATTGTAAATTTGCAGCGAGTATCTTTTTTTTTTAAATATTTTATTGGGGAATTGAGGGAGTGGAACAGCGTTGGGGAATCAGGGAAGGGAAACACAAGTTGCTGTCCTTTTGTTCTTCAGTCTAGTTGTGGAGGACATCGCTTCACTGGCCCATGTTGGTATCATCATTGCACTCTTCCCCGTGAGGCAGTCACCCACCGGTCATTGGACGGCCACTTACGGCAGCTCATGCCGGCTGCCAGCCACTCACGTTGGCTGCCAGCCACTTATGGTAGCTCATGGCAGCCCACTGCAGCCCCACTGCAGCCTACGCTGATGCCGGCGATTCACGGGAGCCCAGCTCCAGGTTGAGCTGTTGTTCTCCATCTTAGCTGTAGAGGGCACAGCGTCACTGGCCCTCATGTGGGATCCGAACTGGGGCCCTGCTGCTCAGAGCTGGCGTCCCAAGCCAACTCTTAATCAACACGCCCCTTGGCTGGCCCTGCAGTGAGTATCTTCTTACATTACTCTTGTCTACATTTCATGCTATTAACTTAGGGTAATTCCTAGAAATAGAATTATTAGGTCAAAGGGTGTCCCTGATTTTGAGGTTATGATAACATGTTGCCCAATTGCTTTTCAAAAAAATGCTACCAGTTTTATCGAGGGCCTGCCTCCCTTCACTGCACCTTCGCCATCTGTGAGTAGTCTTACTTTTAAAAAGGATTCTATCTGGATATTTGCCTTTTTTATCCTTAATAGTGACCTTAATCTTTTTTTCCAGAGGCTTATTAGTCATTTGTATTTCCAGAACTATTTGGCCCAAAGC
The DNA here is from genome assembly GCA_033961575.1 of Aselliscus stoliczkanus. Classification (NCBI taxonomy): domain Eukaryota; kingdom Metazoa; phylum Chordata; class Mammalia; order Chiroptera; family Hipposideridae; genus Aselliscus; species Aselliscus stoliczkanus. The sequence continues at coordinate 174,896,141 of CM066731.1, forward strand.
ATCATGGGTATCTCTGTCCCTCTGCCTTGCACGCACCCACACACTTCCCGGTCTCTGAACACCCCACCTGCAGTGTCAGCCTGGCATCTGACAGGCTCCTCAGGCCAGCCTCAGATAGTCCCTGCCACCTTCACCTGCTCAAACGGCCAGCACACCAGGGAGTGCCCCCACCCCACAGGTATTTAAAGCTGCTGGAAGCCACCAGGTTGTGAATTGTCCCAGGTAGATGGAGGCTAATACTGGTATGGATAAAGTGAACCAAAATCCAAAATTCTTGCCTGTCAGACTTCTGAGGACTTAAAAACACACATTGCCTGGTCAACTTTGGCTTGAGTTTCTAGAATAGGAAATGTATCCTTTTTGAGCCACATACCAATGTGTGAAAAATGAGAAAATGTCCACTTATGGGGTACCTGCTATCTGTCAGACCCTTAACCCCATTTAACTGGAGCTGCCCAGTCACCCTGTCAGGTGGGTACCTGAGTCTTCATCTGAAGATAAGGAGACCAAGGCTCAAATAAGTGAGATGAGGGTCCAGCATCACTCGGAATAAGAGGTGGAGCTAGGATTTGAACCCAGGTCTGTGCCGTGCCAGGGCCCAGGCCCAGACACTCCAAATCAGGGCCAGCCAGAGCCAGTCAGGGAACAACAGCAACCACGAGAGTGTCCAGAGCCGGTGGGCATAAGTGGACACCTTCTGTCAACAAGTGAACAGTTTGAGTCGTGCTGCCAGGGACCTGACTTGGGACCCAGGTCCCCTGCCTGGCCACGCCCACCGTGTGCTCAGGAACATCCCCCAGCCACGTTCGCCTAGAGACTCAGAACAGAAAGCCCTGGCCAAAAAAGGATAACTTCAGTTATGTGAGAACTGAAAATAGAGGGTTAAACAAAAATGTTTTGTCACGATTATTTTGGGCCCTTCAGTGGGTACTGTGTCCTTTTGGACAGAAGAATGTCTGTGCTGTGAGGGGACTTCTTTTATCACATCCTTGCTGACAGAGCTCAGAGCTCACAATATTTATTCAAAGATTCAGCTGTCACTTCTGTATAAATAAACAGGATGAAGTCGCTGCTGACTGCACATTAGAGCTATTTTTAGGCGGGGTGGCTTTGCACACTGGAAGGATAACATTTCAAGGAGAGAGTGCATGGTCCTAGAATAGCGCCAAGGGACGGACTCAGCCTTGCCGTGGCCTCAGCGTGGGGTCTGTGCTGTCCGGTTCCTGGGTCAGGGGCTCCTTCCCATCCTGGCTGGCCAGCCCAGAGATGGCAACACCTCCTTCTGGGGACATCCCAGTCCCACGCCTCAGGCACGGAGGATGGGCGGAACAGCGTTTAGGATCGACTGTCCGTCACGGAGTCTGCAGAACACTAAAAGCTACCTGGGGTTTGGTGGGTCTGAAGTGGGAAGAAGATAGTCATTCAAATCAGTGTTTGTAACATGTAGCTGAGAATTCGATCAACCACAGACTTGAAAGTCTGGGCTTTGGATGTTAACAATACCTGACACATGTGGCACTTGCCGTGTGTCAGGTACTAGACACATCCTAATTCATTTGCTCCCACAGTGAGACCCAGCCTCTCAGGGCTTCCTGTGGCTTTTCCCACTTCTGTTTTCCACATGAAACATGAATCCTTGTTCACTTGGGGAACAACGCATGCCAGCGGGCACGGGTCCTGCACGCCCTCTGCTGCCCCTGCCTGCCTCTCCCTCTGGGCCTCATGCACTTAGCCCACTCGCATGGACTGGGGGAGGCCCCAGGCCCGGTGCCCTTGGGGTGATGACCCAGAGAGCAGCCAGGGAAGACAAAACAGCAACCTAGTGATTTAGAGGCGCAGGCTAGGGGCTGCGGTAGAGGGTGCTGGGGAGCCCCAGCCTTTTCTAGCCTTCAAACGCCTCCCTGAGTGTCACCTCCATATTGATTGATGGCTTCTGCTCCATTGACTCACCTTCTAGATTAAAAATAAGGAAAAGTATCTTTTAAATATCTTCATCCTTGCTGTGTGGGCCCTAAATTCTTTCTGTTGTATTCTTTTGACTGAAGAACTAATATTTCTTGGAGCATAATGAATTCTCCCAGCTTCGTTTTCTCTACAAATGGTCTTTATTTCAAATTCATATTTCGAAGATATTTTGGCCGGGTATAGGATCCTGGCAGCCGTCACCACCACCAATACTTTGAAGACGCCACCCTGCCGTCTTCAGACGTGTGCAGTCTCTGGTGAGAAGGTGGCTGGAACTCATATCATTGTTCCCTGTAGGTGTCTCTTCTCTGGCTCCAGGATTTTTTTTCTTGGATTTTTTTTTTCTTTCTCTTTCTCTTTGGCTTTCAGAGTTTAACTGACACATCCACGTGGCTGTTGTTGTTGCTGTTGGTTTTGTACTGTTTGATGGGGCTCTCTGACCTTGGGTTTGTGAATTGATGTCTCATTAGTTTTGGAAAATTCTCAGCCATTATCTCTTCAAACATCTCTTTTGCCTTATTCCCTCTCCTCCTTCTGGGACTCAGTTTACAAGTTGGAGTCGATATTACTGAGCGTGTTGTTAATTTAGCACAGCTCTCGAGTGCTCTGCCTTTTCTCTTTGTGCTCCAGTTTGGGTCATTTCTACAGACCTATCATCCAGTTCACTAATTCATTCCTCAGAATGGGCTGTGGACTTGCCCCACCGGTGGTTCTCAGGAGCAGGGAGGGACGTCCCTTAGCTCCAGCTCCGCTTCTGAGGCCCGGGAGCGTGCAGGACATCTGGGGAGCGCCCCCACAGGAGCCACCCGGGACCTTCGTCTCCTAGATCCAGGGCCATTGCCTTTGGGCCTGGGCTTCCGGAGGTGCTCCAGGCAGTGGGATGGGGTGGAGAGCCCCTGACTCGGGTCCTACCTTTGTCCCCTGCCTGCCCAGGGACTGACAACATGCTTTTCTGTCTGCAGGAGCTACAGAGAGCTCACAAATTGCACCAGGCACGTGATCGAGAAGCTGGGCTGCTTCTGGCCGAACACAGCGGTGGACAGCTTTTTCGTCACCGTCCACCAGCACTACTTCAGAAGCTGCCCGGTCTCTGGAAGGGCCCTGCGGGACCCACCCGGCAGCATCCTCTGCCCCTTCATCGTGGTGCCCATCCTGGTGACCCTGCTTGTGACGGCACTGGTGGTCTGGAGAAGCAAGCGCACGGAGGGCGTCGTGTAGGCTGTGGCCTGGGAGCTGCCCGCCACACTGAGGCTGCGGGACAGGCCGGGAGGCCTGTGGGCCTGGCTTCCTGGGCCCTGGCGGCAGAGAGATCCCAAGTCCCCTCTTTTTCCCGAGAACAGCTCACAGGATTTCGGAGTGGCGGTGATATGGGCATTCACCCGGGAGCCCCCAGCTGGAGGCGTAGACCACCCTGGGAAGGGGGCCGGCGCCAGCAGGGAGCGGGACAGAAGTGTCATTATTTCTGGGGAGTGTTCCGCGTTCGGTGTCCTGATGTGTTTATAAACCACCCTCAGCTTTCTTCTCGCCTCTGGCCAGACTGGGGGTGAGTGGTTTGTGATTAAAAGGATGTCCTTGAGTTTGGGAAGCATCATTGTTTCCGGGGATGGCTCACTGGGAGTCGAGGACGTGGGGGGGAATACTGGCCCCTGCAGAGTCTACCTTTCTCTGGCGGGCGGTGTCATGGCTGGGGGACGATGGCCAGAAGGCCCCATGAGGGTCCTGGGTGTGCACTGACGGTGCCCCCGCACATTCTGAAGCGCCCCCCCACACACACATACACACAGCATCTAGAACCACTGGCTCAGAGGGCTGCAACTCACGGACATGATGAGGCCAGGTTTGCTCAGTTTTCCCGAGTCCCCAGCCCCACCACCAGGATGCCTCGCCAGTCCTGAGGTCCAGCCCCACCTCCACGCTGTCCCCCCGGGTTTCACCAGCTACTTCCTCTGTGCCTCAGTGCACTCTTCCCTCCCAGCTGCTGCTGCTTCCCCATCCACCATCTTCAGAAGGCCCCACTTGGAGCCGGGCTTCCAGAAGGTTCTGGATCCCCCAAGGGAGCTCCTACACTGTCCCTCCCAGATGTCCTCTGAAGTCCCTGCAGCCCCCAGCCCAGGACCTGCCCCTTCTTACCCTCAGCTTCGGCCTCTACCTCTGCCCACAGGATGCCGGCCAAGGCCATTACCTTTGGGACTGTTGTGCATTAGCACACCACAGCCACCAGGGGTCACCCCGCCTCCACTCCGCTCAGGAAAGGCGCCCAGGTGTGCTAACTGCAGGTTGATTGCCTCGGGGAAGGCTGGGTCCCAGGAGGGATTGCAGCGTCCACAGCACAGAACTGAGGAGAGGCTGGTCCCAGCTTCCTCTCTCCACAACTTGGGCCACGAGAACTGGAAGGACATAGGGCAGCTGTGTGTCCCCAGTCACCTCCCCATCTCCACAAGGAAGCCGATGACCAGGTGGGTCAGGATTCAGGCTCCAGGAAAGGAGCCAGGCGGAGGTAGCTTGTGGCCGAGGCCCGGGAGTCCTGAGTCGGGATGCGTGAGGTTTCAGGAGCGGGAGGTGGCAGGGAGCAGCTGTTGGGGGCTAGAGGACATCTGATACACATTGGCACCTGAGGACAACGGAGCCCAGGGGTGAGGACAGCCCCAGACTGCCGCGTTGGTCATTCCTCTAATTAGCTGCATGTGCGTCTGCGGAAGGCCTGGCTTCGGGAACCCATGGGTCCCACTTCAGTGTTGCTTCACAGTCGTTTTCCGTGAGTCCGTCCCTCTCGCCCAGGATCTCAGCTCTGGTGGCAGGGCCCTGGGCCCCTGGCTCCCGTCCCTCGCTCCCCACACTTGGGTCTGCAGGGCCCTGTCGCCTCGCCCAGGACCAAGCAAGGAATCCTTCCAGAATTGGTTTCAGGCTGCGGCGTCTTCAAGGACAAGGCCCCTTGTCCTCCCACGTGCTTTGCCGGCCTGATGTGGTGCTTGGGGTAGGGATGGGGGTGGGGGTGTGCACACTTGCACAAACAGTCACGTGCAGACGGGAGTCGGCCCTCCAGGTTTCTGTCGCCTTGCTCAATAGTCAGTCATGGTTTCGTTAGTTAAAGGCTTTTCCGTGTCGGTGGGCAGGGCGGTGGGTGGCACTGGGTGGGGATGCGCCTGCCATCTCGCAACTTCTCTGCATGGACACTTACTTCCGCTGTACCGCTGGCCACACAATAACAAGACGGTCCAGTTTTGATGGAGGGGAGTAACCTCTTCCACCTCGGCATGTGTCCCCAGATGACCGCTGTCACATTAAAAGGAAACAGACTAAGCTGAATTAGTCACTCAAAGTCAGAGGGTGGTTTTATGTGGAAAGATGTGTTTTCAGAGCACATTTTCATCTAAAAGGTCTCATATCTGAGAAATTTTGCCAAATTTCAGAATGTCAGGTATTCTGAAAACAACACGACTGTGTGCCTATTTTAAAGCCCTTTAAAAAGTGTGTTTCCTGTGAAGAAACGGTTTTGAGAAAACCTGACAGAGAAGGCCACGCTCAGCCTCAGGAGGTGAAAGCAGGCTCTCACATCCTCCCGGCCAAGACCCCCCGCACCACACCGCCCTCGCTGCTCAGTATGCCAGGTGCAGGGCGGCTCTTAGGTTAGGGGACCCACCTATGAGCTGAGGCACGAAGGAGGGAAGCCTGGCGGGGAAGGTCTTAGGGTTCAGCAAAGCCCTGAGGGGTCCCTGCGCCAAAGCCTGTTGACAGGAGTTTACGGGGAGCAGGCCCTGTGAAGTGTGGCCCTGAGATAAAGCCACGACAGGTGTTGGAGCCAGCAGTGGGGGTCCTGGGGCCCCTCCGCTGCCTGTGGTGGAAGGTGAGCATGGGGCGTCCTCCTGGACCCAACTTCGGGCACCGTCCCGCCAAAGCACAGAGCACAGCACAGGCTGTACTCAGCAGTGGTGGTTATTACGAAAACACTCTACAGGCTGGACAAGCACTGAACACTGTTGTCACTTAAAAATTATCCAAGCTGATAGAAGAGAACAGAGTGATGGAGAGTTTTTAAGTATTTGGGGGTGGTTATGAAATGTGTGTTAAAGTGCACAAAACCTGGGTTTTGATTTTAGAGGTAGAGTTTCTTTTTAAAAAAATGTTATTGCCAGGGCCGGCCGAGTGGCTCAGTGGGTTAAGAGCTCGCTCAAGAGTGCGAGCTGAGCCATGAGCAACAGCAGTTCGATGCCCAGCCCGAGCTGAGCTGCCACTGAGCTGCCAACAGGTGGCAGGATGGCTCAGTTAAATAAATAATAAGTAAATAAAATAAAAAATAAAAATGTTATTGTCATAACACTGCACTTGAAATCTACCCTCTTAACATGTTTTGAAGAGTTCAATGTGGTCTTGTTGACTAGGTACAACGTTGTATGGCAGGTCTCTGGAAACACGCATCTCGCTGCACTGAAAACTCGTGCCCGTTGCTCAGCGCCTCCCCGATCCCCTCCCCCAGCTCCTGGTGTCCACCGCTCTGCACTTTGGTTCTACGAATTTGACTATTCCAGGTATCTCTCATGATGGACGCCCGTAGTGTTTGTCCTGTGGCTCATTTCACTCAGCATCATGTCCTCAGGTTCACACATGTTGTCCCATATTGCGGAATTTCTTTTTAAGGCTGAGTGATATTCCACTGTAGGGGTGGGCCACGTTTTATTACCCATTCTTCTGTTGATGGTCTTTTAGGTTGTTTGCACATCTTGACAATTGTGGATAATTTTTAAATACTTAGAACATTGGAATGTATGTGGGCATTTACACCTGAGTATATGTGCACCTGATCTGGAAGTTTCCTTCAAGGAGAGTAGTCCGGGTCTCCCTCTTCCTCCTCAGGGCACAGTGGCCGGCAGACGAGGCCAGCCCTGCATGGGCCGGAGGCCAAGCTGTGCCCCACCCAGGGCGCTTTCTGTCCAGTCTGGGTTCCTGCACAGGTACTGGCTGGTCACAGGGCCAAGAGCTGAAGGCCAGTGAATAAGGGGCTTAATGAGGATTAATAAGCAGAACTGTGGTCCTGTTAGGATGATTGAGGCTTTGCCATAAATAAACATATAAATAAAAACGAACGACTTTCTAAGATAACTAAGTATTCATTTCCTAGGGCTGCCATTAATACATCACCACAAATTAGGTGTCTTCAAACACCAGAATTTACCCTCACAGGTTCCAGAGGCAGGAGTCCTGAGATCAAGGCTCTGGTGGGCCAGGCGCTCGGAGGCTCTATAGAGGACCCTTCCTGCCCATCCCGGCCTCGGGTGTGTGTGGGCCCCGCTGGAACCCCTTGGCTTGGAGCTGCATCACACCAGCCTTGGCTGGCTTCCTTGCCTTTGAGTCTCTTCTCATAAGGACACCCGTTGTTTTGGATTAGGGGCTCACCCTACTGCAGTGTGACCTCATTTTAAGTAACTACTTACATCTGCAAAGTCCCTGTTTCCAAATAAGGTCTCATTCCGAGGGCCCCAGTGAACATGAATTTGGAGGGACGCTATTCAATGTAGTACACTCAGCAAACTTGAGCTGGTGATGCCCTGGTTCTCCCCTTTGCGCGCTGTGAGAGGGACACGCTGGGAACTGCTGATAACCTGCCACAGAAGCTGTTTCCAAAGCCCAGCCATTCAAGCGACAGAGCGAGGCCAGGCGTCCAGGAGCTCCTGGTATAAACGCCTTGTCCCCAGGGCAGGGGGTGGGCAATCGCTCCCACAGACGACGCCTCTCAGAGTGGCTTCAGGCTCCCCTGTCAAAGCCAGGACTGGGTGTGTGTGGGTGTGCACGTGCATGCCGGGGGCACGCGGAGGCCTCTGGATGCCCTGGCCCAGCCCTGGCCCTCACCCCAGGGGTCAGCGGCTCTGAGCCCTGGCCTCTGGGGCCTCCCTCATCTTACCTCCCCGAGGGAATTGAGTAGGCAGCTGACGTTTAAAGGAAAATGAGTTTCTAAGATGCTTTGAGAGCTGTTCCCGGAATTGCTATCCAGAGTGGCCCGTCCTCTGAAGGGCGCCTGCAGAGAGCAAGAGGGCCACAGGCCTCTGACCAGGTGCCATCACAGACTGAGCGGCTGCCAAGGTCACAGGGAATGACGCCAGATCCCCTGGGCTGCTTCAGAGAGTGGAGGCCGAGGTCAGCGAGGAGCAGTGGAGCTCCAGGGCCCAGCAAGTCTCCAGGGATCCGCGGTGGGTGGGGTGGGGTGGGGAGATGGTGAGAGCTGCGGGCCCCCTCACCGAGGGCCACTGCTCAGGCCCAGGGTGAGCAGGGGAGGCCAGGCACCCGCTGTCAGTCTGTCCCGGGGCTCCTGGGAGTCAAAAGTGGGGCAGTGGTGCATACAGGCCTGTCACAAACGGTCACCTCCCTGTTACCACTGCTCTCTATAGCAGGACTTGCTGTACTGAGCGTGCCCTTCAGAGCAGGAGGCACCTGGGGTATAGGGGTAGGTAGCAGCTAACTTTCTGTGGCCTTCTCTGACAGTCCAGGGACAGACAGCCAGGGAGAGCCTGGAATTCCCCTAGGCTGGCTCGAGATGCTGCAAACAGTTTTACTTTGAAAAATAACATTAAGCAGCTTTATCAGTGGCCCAAGTTGGAAAAAAAATGGCCCCTTCCCCAGAACTTAGTCATGGAAATCCAAGGAAAAATGCGTTGGAAGTCAAAGAACCCAAAAAGAAGACAAGAGAGAAGGAGTTGGGACGTGGAATTGGCCAAGTGCTTGCTGTTCCCAGAGCTGCTCATGTGAATGAGAACTCGGGATAAAGCCGCCCGGAGACGGGGCTTCCTGCAGCCGGGAAGCGGCTCTGCACTGAGCCCCTCTGCACACAGAGGACATCGCTGTGAGGCACCCCCGGGAGCGTGCAGCCCCGCCGAGAGGGCTGGAGGCCAGCAGCAGGTGACGGTCTGAGACTGGGAAGGCACGTGGCATTCCTTCCGGAGAAAAACACCGAGTCCCCAGGAGGTGAAATTTCCTCTTGCTCATCAAAAATGAAAATCAGTACGGTCTTCATGGAGGACAAATTAGAAACGTGTCCCCAAAGCCTGCAGATGTTTATGCCCAGTGAGTTCCCTGCAGGAATGATGCTCATCAGGGTTATTTACACAAGCAAACAAGGGGACGTCCTCATGCCCACATTAGGGGACACTTGATTAAATCCACATGACAGGAAAACATTTCCTAATAAGTAAATGGGAGATTTTTCTCACAGTGTAGAGTTACTTGGAAAAGGCAGATTACAAAATAGGAAAGTGAGGTGATCTCAGTTTTGGGGTATGTGTGAGCACGCGCATGTGAGTCTGTGTGCATGAGTGCGTGTGTGTGTGCATGAGTGCGTGTGTGTGAGCACATGTGAGTGTGTGTGCATGAGTGTGTGTGAGTGCATGAGTGTGGGGGGCACATGAGTGTGTGTGCATGTGTGTGTGCATGAGTGCATGTGTGTGAGTGCATGTGTGTGTGTGCATGAGTGCGTGTGTGTGAGTGCATGTGAGTCTGTGTGCATGTGTGTGTATGCATGAGTGCATGGGGGGGCACATGTGAGTGTGTGTGCTTGTGTGTGTGCATGAGTGTGTGTGTGTGAGGACACATTCCCCAGGCCATGCCAAACTGGGGGAGGAGTATATAATGTGACTCCTAGAAACAGTAACCACACACTACAGTTTAGATCTAGCTGCCATATCACAATGGCTGAGGCCTCACTTCCCGCTAACGGAAGGCTGTGCAATGCCATGGTTAGGAGTCCCAGCCCCAGAAACAAGCTTGCTGGGATCTGACTAGATCCGTTTCCAGCTGCGGGACCATAAGCAGCTTGTTCATCTCTCTGATAATTTTATGTGCTTGGAGGAGATGGTCTAGCATTGTCTGCCTCATCCCAAGGGCTCATCCCAAGGGTGGTGTGGTGTCTGGGCTCCATTGAGCAGGCCACCAGGGGCCCCTTGTGTTGGGTGTGGGGATGGAGGTGGGATGAGGGAGGAACCCCGCAGTAGGCTGGGGGCTTTGAGACGCGACAGGAAAGAGGTCTTCAGGCGCCTCTCCCTTTTATGAACATAACTGCCCTTTGGTTCTTCGTCAGACAAATTTAGGAAAGACCTACGGTACTTTTCAAGGCAATTTTTGGAGGTGAACCTGGATCTGACCGTGGTGTCTCCTTCGTAGGACTGTGCTGACATGGGCCATGAGGTTGCCCATCTGTACTCGACTTCCATACACGTGCCACAGAGACAAAGAACACTACACTGACGGCACCTTGAAAAGCAGTTTGCGGTCTGTCCCCCAAATCACCCTCCTCGCTAACCCACCCCAGCGTCCAGGTGCCCTCCCGCTCAACCCAGTCCCTTTCCCAACATGCACTCCCAGGGGCTGGGCTGTTGGCTCCCTGACTGTGGGAGGCAGGCAAGGGTGCTTGGAGGTTGGCGCCAACGGCATGTGGCCACTGCTTTGCATCCTCAGTGCAGCCCCCCGCAATGGCAGCTGCATCCCAGTGTCTGCCCGGACTGCCCAAGGTCACAGGTAGAGGTCACTCAGACTCTCGCCCTCTCCTTACAAGCAACAGTTCCATGTTTAAAAAAGAAAAACAAGTTGTACCATAGAAGCTATCGCACCAAACTGCCTGGGATGGAAGTGAACCCTAGCGCTGCCCGTTGAAAGTGGTGAGGAAGTTACCCAGGCCCTCCGGGCCTCAGCTTCCTCACCTGACCGTAGATGCTTCAGGGAGTCCAGAAGAAGGCCCTTGGCACCGTGCCTGACACACAAGCCCTCTTTACTTTGGCCATGATGACGCATTTTCACGAAGAATCTGGGACCCTGATGGCAGTGTGCGTGGATGCACAGGAATGTGTGTGCTGAGGTGTCTACTTTTGTCCCTCAGCGTGCACCCCAGCTGCACTGCACAGAGGGTAGGAAGGGGGGGCGAGGTGAAGAGACAAGAACCATGATGATAATAATAGGAAATAGTCAAGTGCTGCCATTGGGGATTCTCTCCCACTCCAGGGGCTTGTCGCATTCAGCATGGAGCAGAGCCGTGTGAGTCCACTCAGGCTGCCATAACAAATGACCACAGAGTGGGCGGCTTACACAAAGAAATACATTTTCTCGCAGCTCTGGAGGCTGGCAGTGCAAGATCAGCGTTGTCGGATTGGTTCCTTCTGAGGCCTCTCTCCTTGATGTGTATGTAGACGGCCGTCTTCTCCCTGTCCTCACGTGGTCGCCCCTTTGTGCGTATCTGCGTCTTAATCTCTTATATAGACACCAGTTACATGGGATTAGGGCTCACCCCAACAACCATAATCACCTCGTTAAAGACCTTGCCTCATTCTAAGGAACTAGGGGTTAGGACCTCAACAGATGAATGGGAAGGGGGCCGGGCACATCTCAGCCCTAACCAGAGCACCTGTCTCCCAACCATCCAACTGCTGCTCAGGTGTCGTTGGCTTTTCCAGCAGCCAATTTAAGTTATAATGGAACTAAAGAGCTGTAATTCACCATGGAAATTAATAGGAACAGCATCGTAGCAAGGCAATTGCCAGAGAAACATCACAGGTTGAATGAAAACCTGCTTTGAGATGCATCGCATGTTCCTGTTGAGAGAAGCCAGGCTAGGGAAGTGGGGCAAGAGCCCCACACGGGTTCCTGAGAGGTTCCGGGGGCCAGCACAGACTTTTCATCTTGTTTCTGGTTTGAAAAACGGACGGATCCCCTCGCCCCTGATGCCAGTGGTCCTCTCACAGTGATTTTCCTCGCTCCCTCCCTCCCTCTCTCCCTTCTTTTCCTTCCTTTCTTTTTCTTTTTTCCAGAAATGGAACAAAGAAATGGAGGGCTGAGGAAAGAGGATGAGAATCAGATATTTTTCTTGAGTTACAGTGAGTCCACCAACGGGAAAGCAGGGGAAAGAGGAAGAATGTTAGGGACGCCTGCAGAATCAGCCCGCCATGCACAGTGGGATAGGGGGGTGAGGGAGGGTGGCCTGGATCTGCTGCTGGGGACACACCAGGTCGGGTCGGCCAGCACCTCAGGGGACCAGCCTGGGAGGAACCAAGGAAGGAGCAAAGGGTATGGGGCCCTGCTGCGGGGTGTTCACAGACTCAGCCCTGCTCACCTAGCCTTTGTCAGCTGGGAGGTTATGTCCATTTTGCAGATAAGAAGATTGAGATACAGGCAACAACACATGCCCAGGTGCCCCAAGGTGGGTGCTAGCGCCCATCCTACCCCCTGAGCCCCAGTTCTCTCACTCACCTGAGCTGCCTCCCTTGGTCCAAGAGAGCAGAGAAGAGTCAGGAACTGGGGTTTGCAGCAGGGGAGGTGGTCACCTCACTATGTGTGGCAGGTCACAGCGGGGTGTTTGCAGCTCCGGTGTCCAAAGTCCAAGAGAACTGCCCTCTGCTGGCCTCCTGCCCCTTCCAGCCCAAGCCCTCCTGGCCACCTCGCCACAGTGACTTCAGGACTGATCCCTTTGGGAAACTGTGGATGGAGCCTGACTTGGGGAGCCCCGGTCAGGCCACTGCAGCCCCATGAGGTACTCCCGGTCTCCTCAGCGGCTAAGGCTCAAAGGCAGCTCTAGTCTTGCCTGGGAGAAGGACCTGGGGAAGTCTCTGGATTCTCCCACTCCACCTCTCCCAGAGCTGACTGGAAGGAAGGTGGTATTTGAAAGGCTCACACGGGTTTCCTAAGCCTCTCTCCTGCCTCTTGGCTTCCTGTGCCCCCAGGAAGGCTGAGAGCCTGGCCCCCCAACCGGGACAAGCTGTGCTTAAACACTGGGAACAGAGGCGACACTCCTGAGGGAGGGAATTGCATGTGTGCTAGAGGAAGACTCAGCCGCCTGTCCAACGCCCAGGGGTCACAGGCAGAGCACCACAGACCCCCGTCCGTCCCACAGCCCCGCATTGTCCCTGCTGTCCTGCTCAGCTCCCAAAACCTAATAGGCCCACAGCCCGTCATTCTAACTCAAGGTGGCTAACAGGAACTGCCCTTCCATTCCCCTCTTTCTTCCCAATCCCGCAACTTGCAAAAAAAAAAAAAAAAAAAAAATTCCCCAACTGATACCAACAGCACAGTGAATTCCTGTTGATGGGTCTGCAAGGGGGACTCCCTTAGTTTATAGTTCCCTTCCCTGTGGTTTCTAAAATATAACTGCTTCTTGGGCCAACCGAGTGGCGCGGTGATTAAGCGCTGGTTTTGGGAAGCCAGTGGCCCTGGTTCGGATCCCACATATGAGGGCCAGTGACACTGCCCTCAAAAAAAAAAAAAAAACATATATATATATATACACACACACACACATACATATATATAATTGCTTCCTGGATTTCAAGTCGAGCCCCCAGACGAGGGTCACTGACAACTGGAAATGATTTTATGGGTCAGGAAACAGGTGGGACCAGCATCCACCCAGGCCACTCTCTGTGCCTAGGGTGCCTCTCCTGCCTCCTCGTAGGCTTGGAGGACACCTCGCTGCCACCAGCTGGGTCCCAACTTGGCTTGCTAGAGGACAGGCGGATCTAGAAAGTAAAGTAGGGTGCAGCTCAGCCAGTCTGCAAGGGAGCTGCAAGGCGGACAAGGGGGGAAAAACCCTGCACCCGGCGCTCAGCCATGCGCTAGGGGCGCACGCAAGTCAGAGGCCACCAGGAGGGACCCATCAGTATCCTGTCACTTTCTCCACTCCCTTTCTTTCATTAAAGGCATATTCACGTGCACAGCGCAGAATGGCCAGAGAACTGCCTAGTGCCTAACACAGTGCCCGGCACGTGGGGGGTGCTGGGAAGCAGTCACTCAGTTAGTGCATAGGCACTCATCCCTCAGCGAACTCGCATTCATCCGCCAGGCCTCCGGGGTTCGGCATTTAATTTGTTAGCATTTCCCTGTATTTCTTACTGTCATGCTAAGTGCCATTTTAAAATAACTGTCTTGTAGAAGTAACAACATTGTAGAAAATACACGTAAACAAAAGAAAATAAACAAGAAGCCTTAATTCTCACCGTTCGGGTAACTTGGAACATATATTTTGGCATACACTCTCCAAACTGGCGGGGAGGGGCGGAAAGGGAGTGGCTGCTAACGGGTCTGGTGTCTTTTTGGGGTGATAATGGAAATGTTCTAGAATTAGGGGTGATAGCTGCATAAAATGGGAATAGACTAAAAGCAATGGAACTGGATACTTTAAAGTGATGAGTTTTAGATTAAATTAATTCTATCTCAATTTTTTAAATTGCCAAAAAAAACAACAACACACAACTAATAGTAAAATAAAAGTAACTTGACACTACAGAAAGCTGGCATACCCCAGCTCAGCCAGATAATCACAATTAACAGCATGGATAGCATGTATCCTTAAGATGATGTGTTGAGAATGAATGGCCCTTCTTCCCCTCCGGGGTCTTCCTCCCAGAAACGACAACCTCCTTCTCATCACGAAGAAAACATCAAACAAATTCAATTTGAGGGACAGACTACAAAATGCATGCCCAGTCCTCCTGAGCTGCCAGATTATCAGAAACAAGCGAAGTCTGAACAGCTGTCCCAGCCCAGAAGAGCCTTAGGAAACATAACTCAATGTCCTGTGGTGTCCTGGGTGGGATCCTGCATTAGCTGAAAACTAAGGACAGACGTTGATTAGGAATGACATATATCCATATTGGCTCAAATCAAATACATCCATATTTGATTGGAACAAAGTGCCACAGTAACATAAAATGGTGACGATAGGGTTAAGGTGGGGTCTGTGAGAGCTCTTCACACTCTCTTTTCAGAAAAACATTTATTTAAAAAAAGATAAAAACAGTGGCTGCCCCTCTCCCACCAGTTTTTGTGTCTGTGTCCCTGTGGATTGTCAAGTGAAAACATCTGACACTACAATTCAAATACGACACAAAAATGACTGTGAGGCAGCTCGAATGAGGGTGGTCTAAATACGAAAGGTTTTAGAGAGATGCTGTCGGAGCTGATCAAGTAACCGACCAAAAACGGCCCCCTCTCCTGGGCTAGCCAATATGCTGGGCAGATGTCATTTTGAGCATCTCGTCCTCATGACTCCTGAGACCTCAGTCAGTATTCGTTGGATTCCCTGTTCTAAGCACAGGCAGCTAACAGTGCCAGGACAATGATGGGCCCTGGTCCCTGGAGAGGCACCTGGAGCTCCGCCTGTGACAGCCCGGCAGCCTTCCTCACCTGAAGCCCCCTGGGCTCTCAGCAGGAGGGAGGAAGGGGACACCAGGGACCCAAATGCGCCCCCCCGCCCCCAGCTAAAGGATGGCTCCAGGCTGTAATATACATGCCTGGCCTGAAGAACAGACATCACTGTGAATGCTATAAAGTGCTATAACGGCCTCCCCTGGCTTTCCCTGGGGTGGGGGCTTCAGGTTACGGGCGTACCCCACACCTGGAGCAGGGAAGGGGCTGGGTGGACGTGTAAAGGAGGCAGGGGTGCAGCAATCCATCGTTTGCAAGGAGCAAGCAGATGCCTCTGTCCCTAGAATGGAATCACCTCTGGGCAGCCTGTTTCTGTGCTTCGGGAAATCCACGGGCAGTGGCGTCGGCTACAAACCCTCAGAGCTGCCCCTGCAGTTCTTCTCGGGGCACCCAGGCCCTGGGCCTGGCCAGCAGGACCCAGCAGCTGCTGGCGTGGGTAGGCGTGGGTTTGGCAGAGCCATTGTGTGTCTGAGGTCTCCTACTCCCCGTCCTCGGGCGAGGGTGCATGGCTTTGGTTGTGTGTGACTGAGACCATCTTGACCTTGAACTGTGGCTTGTTCTGCAGGATCATTTGCGTGTTTTGCCAGGTGGGGCGAGGCAGGGGACACATGTCTGCCCACACAATGGACAGCCATGTAGCCACTAAAAAGAACAGAGCAGATGTGTGAATATCAGAATGGGATGGCCTTACTAGCATTCTGTGAAGTGAAAAGAACACAGCAACATGACCCCATTTGTCCACAGAAATTTTCTACAAGGCCAAAGCAGAAACTTAACAGTGGTGCCTTGCGGGAGAGTCCGGGGACTGGGGTCAGGGAGGGGGCTGTGCGCCCTCTTCAGCTGTTTGTACGGGGCTCCTGGGTTATATTTTCGTGTATTACATAAGATTTTATGTATTACACTATAATTTTTAATATCTAACCTAACCAAACTGGGTCCAAAAGTTAAAATAATAACAAAACAACTCTTTTCACAACAGAGAGCGGTAATAGAACGTCCTAAGCAAACACCCTTTCCCTAGCCAGGTTCCGGCCCTGCTTGCAGTCATTGAGTCCCAGGGTAGCCTGTAGGGACTTGCCTGCATAACTCCATCAGCACCCCCAAGTCACCCCAAATAAACCCATAACTGAACACAGAAAAGCCTGTTCACCACCTGAAGACAGTCCTGTTTTCCCCTTCCAGCTGAACTGTGCTCCCCAGACCCTCTGTATTAGTTATCTGTTGCTGTGTAACAAGGTACCGAATCCGGCAGTTTAAAACAATACATATTTCTTATCTGTTCAGAAGTCCAGGCCGGGCCTCACTGGGTCCTCTGGGACCGCAGGGCCTCATAAGGCTGTAATCCAGGTGTTGGCCGGGCTGCTGTCTCACCTGGAGACAGGGAAGGAAAGCTTCCCAGCTCATTGGAGTTGTTGGTGGGATTCACGGTTCAGCTGAGTGACGAGGGCACTGCGTTTTGGGGGGCTCCCAGCAGGAGGCCCCCTCCGGTCCTGGCTAGGCGAATGTCCACAGCATGGCGCCTTCCTTCAAGCCAGCAAGGAGAACCTGTAGGGTGCCGGTAAGACAGCTCTGCCCATACATACCGTCACGCAGTCACGGCAGTGACGGCCTTTACTTCTCCATATTCTGCGGGTTATAAACAAGTCACAGGTCCCACCCACACGCAAGGGGAGAGGACTGCGTGTTACAAGATGTGAACCTGAGGGCCACCCTAGGGTCTGTCTGCTACAGGGTTTGGATCTGCCCCTGGCAGGGCCCTTGGGGAAGAGTTGTGGGGTGCACACTGCGAGGCTCAGGCAAGCCTCCAGGGTTTGTGCCCTGGCAGGCCCTCGGATTCCTACGGCTGGCCCAGGCCGGCAAACGGCACGGATGTGGTAAGGCCAACAGGCTGCACGCCGGCCATAGCTTTTGCCGTGATGTATGCTGTCAATGGTGCCCTGAGTTGTGCAGTGCACACTCGCACAACTGTTCAGGCAGCCCTGAATCCAACCTGTGGATCACAGGCTCCTTCAGAGCAATGCCTCCCTGAGGGTTCATATCTGGTCTGACGCCAGTTCCACCAACGGACCATATGTCTCCGCAGCTGAGTTTACACTACACCCTGTATCCCAGTCATTGCCCAACTTTTCTAGTCCTCAAACACATCCAGAAAGCTGGAAATATTTTCTCTGGAACTTCTGACTGTTTTTACCTAAGGCAGTTCAAAACTCACAGCTTCTGGAGTTTGTTTATTTTATCAGGTTGCTGGGTGGGTCTCTGGAAACAAAACATCCAAGTCAGTTGGAGTCTCAAATAAGAATTCTGATCTTTCCAGAACAAAGATTATCACAGTTGTCCCAAGGGTGGGGGCAGTCCTCCCCCCAACACACACACACACAATCCATCTCAGTTGCAATGTCACAATTACATATTACACAAAAATCTCAAAGTGTTAAATTCATTCCCAGTCATCTTTGGCACAGCCCAAGGCTATTTTCCAGTTAATAATAAACATAGAAGGTGCAAAACTTCAGAATCTAGTTTCATGGTTAATTCTCATAATTTATAAGGACAGTGCCATCTATTTATTGAGCACTGACCATGTCTCACAGATTTCACCCCATTTGCTTCTCCCAATGGTCCTTTAAAGCGGGTACTATGAAAATCCCCAACTTACTGACACAAAGATGAAGAATTGTGGCTTGGAGAAGCTTAGACCCTTGTCAATGGAAGGCAGAGCCGGAAAGCACGGTCCTCCTGGCACGGAGCCTGGCTCTCACCTATGGGACACTGATACCCATGAGTTGTGAGTGCAAATCTCGCTCCGATTTTGCGGTGCCTGCGTTCACTCTTACACGCATCTCCTACCCCAGTAAAGGTGGCCACAGGAACCTGTTGCTATAGCAGCCGGTGGTCAGTGCAGAGAACACAAAATGGGGACCATGCTTTTAGTTTTCACAGGTTAAGAGAGCCTGATGTGCATTCTTCCACACTCAACTTTTTCTTTGACACCTGTGATGCTAAATGTAAACAGGTTCAGTAAGAAAGAGCACAGAGCCTGGCCCTCCATTTCCCAAGCAAAATTTCCATTTTAACTTGGCTCAGATGGAGCCGCATCCTAGCTTTTTCATGGTCGCCTTTGACCCGGGATGAGAGGTGACTGCTGGCAGACAGCACCCACCCCCTCCCTGTGCCTCTCCCCCAGCAGATTTCCTTCCAGTGACCTTGGCCTTGTGCTCTGCCCTTGGTCCACAGGTCCACCCAGTCCTTGGCCTCCATCCATTTGATTGCTGTCCTATTTTTTGAGGAAGAAAGGGAAGTCTTCTGCAGAGACTCAGAAATGACAAAGAACTTGATGTTCTCTGAGGCACTTGGTCCCTGGAGCCACAGCTCATTTTAGAACCATAGTCATCAGGGAAAGGCAAGTAGAAACTAAGAGGAGACATCTCTGTACATCCATCAGAATGGCTAAGGTGAAAAGGATGGGGAAATCCAGGTATTTGTAAATATGCTTGTAAATATGTTCTAATAGTTTGAAAATGTATGACTATCTGAACAGACTGTTTTTACACAAGTGCCATTATACTATTCGTGCCATCTTGCCACTCATTTTTTATTTTAGTATATATGGTGGTCACTGTGAAAATAAGTAAAGGGAAACCTCCCTAAAATGGAGTCAGGAGGCCAGAAGGGGGAGCTCTCACACAGGATCTACCACTCCACATCCGTTACAGGAAGAAGGTCAATTACAGACCCCAACAGAATTGTCAACAGGAAAGAATCACCAATTACAGGCCCCCACACGAAAAGATGGATGTTGCATCTCCTACAAGAAATTGGCTACCCCAGCAACTCAGCCAAGGAGAAACTGTCATCTCCCTGAACAATGGATTTTCTACAATGGACTTCTGTTCAAAGCAACCCCTCCCAACTTCCTTCTTTTTCTCCATAACATAACGTTCCTTTCTTTTGTTTGTTGTACTTGTAGCTTTTGCTATAGCTTGCTTGTCCTGAATTGCAATTCTTTGCTGCTCCTGAGTAAACCATTTTTGCTGGTCAAATAACTGACTGTTATTTTCAAGGTCAAGAGCACTTTTTAATGCCAGGAGGTAGGTATATGTTTCCTCACTCATGCACAGCTGCCCAGACTCACTCCATGAGCCCCACTTTTTATTTCCCCCGAGGCCCTGTGGATAGAGACTGAAGTGCCTTCCAGGCTGTTGCTGCTGACAACAGCAGAGCAGTGATAGGGAGGTATTTTCACCTGTTCCCCACCTGACAGCCGGTGGCCTCTGAGCCATCCTGCAGAGGACAGCCAGGGCCTTCCTGGGGCTCAGGTCCCACTCTCCCCTGCTCGCTCTAGGTTCTTCGTTGGTTCCTTCACGTGATGCGGGCTCCAACCACATCTTCCATGTACATTTTGGCAGACATAAAGTTTGTAATTTTCTTTATCCTGTTGGAAAAACAAAATTCAACTCAGTAAATTTGAAGATCTAATTGGCTTTATTAAGTGATTTATAAATTGGGCAGCATCTCGTCTAGCAAGCAGAGAGATACTCCGAGGAGTTATACGAAATGGAAGGCTTCCATAGAAAGGAAACTAGGGCAAGGAAGTCATTAGCAAAAGAAATGTCAAAGTTCATCGGAGGAAAGAGTTCAGGGTGATGAAGACCTCCCATTGGCTGAGCTGCAGTGTTTTCCCATTGGCTGAGCTGCAGTGCTTTTCCTTTGGCTGAGCTTATTGCTGGGCCAGAAGAAAATCTTCCTTCTTCCTCCAGGGGTAGTTAATAGATAACACACCCTCCTGCTGGAGATGCCAAGGTCTGGTCTTTTCATGTTTGAGGTAATGGCTGAGGTGACAGGGTGTGGCAGCTGCCTCCACAGGCCTCTCCAACTCCAGTGTTAATTGGTTTCCTTTATTAACTCTCACAATCCAGATCACGCCTATTCACCAGTAAGGTTATTTAAATATTTCACTTGTCTTTCTTTCCCATCCCCTATTGTAAAATGGGTTTCCTGATAACTTTTTTTTTTTTTTTTGAGGGCAGTGTCACTGGCCCTCATAAGTGGGACCCGAACTGGGGCCGCTGGCTTCCCAAGCCAGTGCTTAACCACCGCGCCACTCGGCCGGCCCTCCTGATAACTTCTAATCTGTTGCTGTTGATATGGAAAATATACCTATTAAGTTGCTTTTTTTTTTTTTTTTTGAATCCCTTTGTTCATCTCTCTGATTCCCTTTTCCAGTTTTTAGTTGCCTCTTGGATATTCTAGGGATTGGATCACATTGTTTCATTATGTAATGGTCATGTTGCCTTGTCCTTTCTAATAATCATCTTCTATTTCTGGTGCGTGCCTTGCTGTGTTAACCAGAACTTCCAGAATATTGAGTAATAATGGTGAGTGTAGAAATCTTTGAATCTTTCTTCGCCCTACTGCACGTAGCCTCTCCATCGTAACCTGCACTAATGCTCCCAAGGGCTTCTCCAGGCCTCTCAGATGTGGGTAGTGTCTGCTTTTTCCCGCGGTGTGTGTCTGGGGACTGCCATGAGGCAGCCTGTATTTTCCTAAAGCAAATACACATTCAGAACATTGTCAAATGGATCTGAATGTGGAGGGGCAGATCCACTGCCATGTGGATGTAACCTAAAATATAATGGTCACTATTTATTTCAAAACAACTTTGTCTTCTTAGAATTTAGAAAGGCTTTCTAAGCATGATTTGGATTATCAGTTTTTTAAAATGATCTGTCCAGGGAAGCCTTAAGCTTCTCCACATTTATTTCTCTAGCGAATAATAGCATTAAAATCACTCATTTGACACAGATCTGTGTTCCAAGTTAAGGATCAATCATGTGTTAAAAAGATCTTTGTATTGTATTGCTATGAAGATAATACAAAAAGAAAATAAATGGAAGTTTTAAAAAAAGGAGGAAAATTCATAATCCTATTATATCAGACACAAAAATTATTAATTTTTGTTCATTTTCCTCTAGTCTGCCCACATATTGGTCTTTTTCAGAATTGTAATCATTGACTTTATACAATTTGAATGTTGCTTGTTTCATTTAACTTATTAGTATGTTCGTGGTTTTACATAATCTGCATAATGATCAAGCTTATCTGCTGGGTAATGTTCCTGTAAGTAAATGAGCAGTAATTGAGTTCACCATTCCCTGAATACTGAGCATGAGATTGCTTCCAAGTTCTGTAACATGATGGGTGTTTTTGTGTCAACGGCTTAACCACTATTAGATTACTTCCTCAGGCCAACCCTTGAATGAAATTACTGGGTCAAAAGATTCCAAGGTCTTCTTCAGGACTCTTACTGCTCTCTTCAGCAGTTGTGTGGGGTCGCCTGAGGCCAGCAGAGCAAGCAGTGGTCCAGGTCCTCTCAGCATGGTGGCGCCTCTTCAGAAATAGCACTGCTGTCCGCAGAGTCCCGGCTTGGGACTCTAGGAATGAGGGTTTGGCAAGGAGTCACCAGAACAATGGTTCTTCACCCGTCTCCAGCGGAGTACTGTGGCTGCAGGGGGAGAGGATCTACCTGGAGGTGGCACTGCCTTCACATGCCAGGTGCCTGCTTTGGGTGACCCCATTGTTGTCCCGAGGTTGCAGCCCCGAGTGCAGAGCACAAACTCCACCCGGCACTGTCCCAGATGCTCAGAACATGAGCTGTTTGTTGCGTCTGATCACGCTCCCATCTTGTCCACTCAATGTTCACATTAATGGATGGACATTTTCAACCCTGGCTTTTTAAAAATGGAAAAGTGTTTTGCAGCATTTTGCCCACAGCACTCACCGAAGTGGACAGTATCAGATACCTTGAGCAATCAAAACTATCGGTCATACACAAAAAATAAAACACGGGCAGCAGTGCCTCACCGCCAGAGTGAGTTTAGAATGCACCACAAGGAGCCCTGGGCTGACAGCACCCACGTCACCCGTGAGTGAGGCCTCCTGAACACCCAGCTCCCAGGCTGCCCCTGCAGCCGCCAACAGCATGCCTGGAAAATGCTTCCTGCACATATGGGGCTTTGACTTACTACGGCTGCCTCTCTCCTGTGCGATGTTCACCCGGGGCTTTGCAAACTCCAGGGGCCTGGTCTGAAGGGGAGAGAATCACAGATGTGCAGCTGCAGGAAAAGGCAGTGAGGCCCGGGGAGCTGAGGGAGTCCCGTCTCCAGGCTTAGGGAAACCGGGACGGGCTGCGTGAAGAAGGAAACTGGTTCCAAACACACAGAAGGACTCCCATGGCGTGTTCTTCACTGGCCTTGCCGACCACATCTCCTCTCTGCCTGGCCCCCTCCCATCAGCTCACGCAGAGCCAGAAGCCTCTTTCAGAAAGAACACTTGGTATTGTCACTCCACTGTTTAAAACCTTTCGATGGGGCTTCTGGAAGTAAAATTCTAAGGCCTCGGCCCTCCCTCCCCGGTCGGGATGGCCCACTCCTCCAGGAGCCGTGCCTGTTACCAATCACACAGGGGCACGAATGCACGTGAGAATTGGACGCCGCTCGACACGCCAGAAAGAGAACCAATTCTTTTAAGTAGTTTACAACAGTGAGATGAGAGAAACAGGAAAAGCCATTAGGACAAGCCCAGGAAAGGGCCCACGCGGCGCTCCGCGGCCTCAGGCTCACCCCGAGGGGCCTGGTGGCTCTGGCGCTACTGCCTGCCCCGCCCCCTGACCCCGCGCTGGCCGGCTGCGGGGTCGGCCTGGGCCTCCGCACCCAGGGCGCTGCGCTGGGCACAGCGGGCACAGGCCCCCCGGCGGTCCGCTCCGGGCTTCGGAGCCGCAGGCCCGGGTCCAGCCCGCAGCCCAACGCAGGGAGGCAGGAACGCGGCGCGGGGCCGGGGGCGCTGGGGGGCGCCGGCTCGGGCACCGCCTGGGAGCCCCGCCCCCAGCCGCCACTCGCCAATCAGCCGCGGCCGCGAGGCTGTCCCCGCCCCCGACCAGGACTTCTGCCAATGAGCGAGGCCCAGCCCCGCTGGGCGCACGCCGCTGTTCGCACATCATGCTCCTAATAAAGTTCTTCAGGGCTTTGAATTTTTTTTTTTTTAAAGCGCCCGCGGCCTTCGCGGCAGCGGCCGGCGAGAGCGGCCGAGGCCCCGCCCCGCGACTTCCGGCCCTGCCGCCCGGAGCCGGCGCGGCTGAGTGGGCCGCGTCTCGCCGCCGCCGCCGCCGCCGGCCGGGCATGGTGTTGGGCGCCGGGCCCGCCTCGCCTGTTCCGGGGCGCCCAGGTGAGGCGCCGGGGCACCGGGGGCCGAAGGGCGGCCGCGCCCCTCTCCGCCGGGGCCGGGCGCGCGGGGGCACAGGCCGCCCGCCCCGAGCAGCGACCGTGCGGGGCCCGCACACGGCCTCCCCGCGCCGGTGCCGCGTGGTCCGGGGCCGCGGAGGGCCGAGCGCAGGCCAAGGTCGGCAGCCCGCCGCGGGGAGCGGGGCCCGCGCCCGGCCGGGGGCGGCGAGGACGGGGAGCGAGGCCCCCGCGGGCCCCCTGCAGCTGCCTCGGGTGGGCGGCCGCGGCCGCTTCGGAAGCTGTTGCCGGGGAGCCGGGGCAGGGGCGCCGGAGGACATCTTGGACGGAGCAGCGCAGCCGGGGCCCGGCCTCCGGCCCCGGCCCCGCCGGGCTGTCACCTTGGGCGTGGCCTCCCCCGGGGGCCCGGCTGCCCCGGCCCCTCCCTGCAGCCCCCCAGCTCTGAGCGGGGTCCCCTCCCTGCAGCCCCCCAGCTCTGAGCGGGGTCCCCTCCGTGGGGCCCGGCCCCTCCCTGCAGCCCCCCCAGCTCTGAGCGGGGTCCCCCCGTGGGGCCCGGCTGCCCCGGCCCCTCCCTGCAGCCCCCCAGCTCTGAGCGGGGTCCCCTCGAGGGGCGCGGCAGCCCCGTCCCCTCCCTGCAGCTCCCCAGCTCTGAGCGGGGCTGGATGCATGGGCAGAAGGCTTCTTGGAGGAGATTGAGTCCCGCTAGGAATCTGCTCTTCCTACGGAAGGAGTAGGACTCGGTGGTGAAGGGAAGGACGGCCTTGCAGACCTGGGTGTCACAGAAGCTTCCAGAAATGAGCAGGGCGTTGTTGAGGAACTGGGAGAGGCTGGCCTGCCTTGTGCAGAGGGTTTCTGGCTGGGGAAGGGGAGAAGATGGGGGAGGGTGCAGATAGGAGGCGCCTTCACTGACAGTCACCACCAGGCTACGCGGTGTGGGGCTTGAGGACCTGCTTAGATAGGCCTGCCATTCAGATACTAGGCTGTGCAGGGGTGGAGGCAGGTTTACTGCTGAAGATAAAAGGGCTGCGCCCCACAGGTCGCTCAGTCCACCAGGGTGACTCCTGGGCCAGGCGGGAGGTTCCTAGGCCCGAGCTTTTCTACAGAAGGAGGGCGACCTGTGAACTTTGTGTGTGTCCAGATCTGGGCCTCTGGCTGTAGAACCTGGTTGTCCACTAGTGAGCTGCAGTTCCATCTGTTCCACTTAGTTCGGGACTTTTCCACAGCAGGAAGAATTGTAAATGAGTTACCTGGGCATCCCCACCCCATGAGCTGACTGGTTCCCGTACAGGTGACACGGCCTGATTTTGCCACTACGGGCAGGAGTGCTGAGTAAATATTACTTGATGATGAAACTAGTAAATAGTGCATAAGAATCATCTTGAAACAGTCTGAAAGCAAGCCCCACCCAGAGGAGGGACTTAAATGGGCCAATTACTGACTTGTGGAATTTAGAGACTCAGCAGGCTGTTCAACATAACTGATCTGTTAGTGAAAATACTGCCTTAGAGTGTAATTCGCAATAAAGGGGAAGTTTAGTTTTAAACCAGGTCTTCAAGGGGTGAAACACACCGAAGAAAGAAAAGAGAATTCTGAAGCAAATGCATCTGTTCAGCAAACATCTTGGCAGTTTGAATAATTATTTTTATTCAAATCTCTTCATATAGAGTTAATTTAACAGCTCTGGATACACTCCCACATTAGGCCTTTTATCCCTGAAGTGGCATATGATCATGGTGTTGTCGGAGAGTGGGCCTTTCTCTGCGCAGAGTCCAGGTCCTTGGCAACT
The DNA here is from genome assembly GCA_033961575.1 of Aselliscus stoliczkanus. Taxonomy (NCBI): domain Eukaryota; kingdom Metazoa; phylum Chordata; class Mammalia; order Chiroptera; family Hipposideridae; genus Aselliscus; species Aselliscus stoliczkanus. The sequence continues at coordinate 174,921,296 of CM066731.1, forward strand.
CGAGCAAAGATTTGAACGAGATACCAGAGTAAAGCAGTAAAATAAGTAGTTTATTAGAAAAGATAGTACATTTAGAAATAAAAGTAGACCTGAGTACTAGAGGATGGCTCAAGGGCCCATTACCAGAAGTTACATACCAAAGAGCGTGGAGTGGGCCACGCGCAAAGGCGAGGCTCAAAGGGAAGCAGCAGCAGCGCCGGCTTCCTTCCCAGGACTTGGGGGTTTTTATCCTTTTTCTCCAGGATGGGCTGTTCTTCTTTCTGGGCATAGGACCACTTGATTGGCACCTGTGATTAACAAGAGGTACTGCGTAGGTGTGAGTGACTGGTCTGATCTAGTTGGATATTTTGTGTCCATTTACTCTTCCTGCAGGGGTAGGTAATTACAATACAAGGGGGAGTTTTGGGTGGACAGGGGAAGTGCCTCAGGTGGTTACACTAGTGCCTGTGGGTCATGCAGGAATGCAGAGACCCAGTGCCTTCCTCTTACTGCCTGCCTAGTTTTCCTTGAGAGACGTGATCCCCATAAAATTTCTATGGGAAGCTGAGGGACAGGAAGTCTCTTCTTCTGTACCTGCTTCCTGCTGGGCAGGGGCGTAGAGCTTTCCCTGCCTATTGGGGTTCACAGAACTCTCACCCTAGCTGGTCACAGATGAGAGGAAGGGGTCTCAAGCTCCACCTGAAAGACCGCGTTGGCTTCTTTGTTTGTTGGGGTATCCCCTGCATCCTCAAGGCTCCTGAATGAGGACAAAAATATAGATCTGTTAGTTCTTATGAAACTTGTGGCTATTCAGTCCATCACTCAGGTGGAGTCAGTTGTCTGGACACAGAATGGGTTTGACATTTAGCTTCCTGGCCTGGGGGATATTAGGAAGTCTCAGGCTTTCAACTAGTTAGCGGAAGCAGGGGTAGGAGACTTCTATTGTCTAGGATTCAGAAACTGATTTACAAAGCAATTAAGAAGCAAGGGGGATCTTCAGTCCAAGATTCACAAACTGGTTAGAAAAGCAATCAAAGCCCAAGAGCTCAGAAACTAAAGAACTAGGGAGGGGACTTAACATTTTTATAGAAAAGGAAACGTTCAAGTTTTTCAGTGGTGGAGGTTGGTGCTGCTCAGTTGGCCGGTAACATTGGTACAAATGATGGAGAAATAGGTGACCATCATATACTTGTATTTCTTAGAATGCTGGGAGAGGAAGTTTTGTATTACCTTCTATGGAAAACAAAACACCAGTGTTATTTTCTTTTATGCCTTGCACATCCATGCCCAGCGTGTGTTATCGAGGGCCACGAACTTGTTGAAGAACCTCAGCCAGGACCCTGACTCGAGTGGAGTTGAGTATGGGGCGTACTCTGCCCACAGAAGGATTCAGCGTGGGTTAGTGGGGACTATAAAAGTACAAAGCAGGATCCTCAGACTTCCGGGACACACAGAAAGGGTCTGGGTGTGACCCTTTCTTCCTGTGGGTGAGTTTTGCGAGGACCCTCTGAGCGGCTCCCTCCGTGCAGGTCCTTGGAGTGGGGTGTGGACAGGCATGTGCCCAGGCTCTCGATTTTCCATGGGTCTCTTTATTGTGACTTTGCTAGTGTACTGCCTGCTGAGCTCTCTTTAGACACGCCGTGCTCTTGTTTTTTGCCATATTTCATTGCCAAGGTCAACTAGAGGATAAAAACCAAGTGGACTTGGTGTGGTGCATCAGGTGCCTCCAGCCAAGCCCCATGTAATGGATGCATATCTGGACTGTCATCAGGTGACCCTGACGCTATGGTAGGACTGATGTGTTCAGGCGTGGATTTGTGGCAATGGACTTGGCTGGGGCAGACACTGCTTTGTGATCCAGTTCTGTGTAAGGGCTTCCTGACAGGATCATTCTGGGTGGGCTCAGCAAGAGCACTGTCTGGCAGCTGGCGCCGGAGCCCCCACAGGTGGTCCAGATTCGGGGCTGGCCCCGCCCCTTGGGGAGTTACTTCTGAACAGCCGGAGGCTCCCTGCCCTGGGTGAGGCTGCAGGTGGCCTCCGTTGGCTGTGTGGGCCCCCCTGAGGAGATGGTACAGTGCAGTGGTACAGTAGGAAAGGAAAAACCAGTGTTGGTTGGGTTTCACATTTTGTCCACTCTCTTGAGGTATAATTGAAGTACACCAAACTGCACCTGTTTATAGCCCTGAACTGTCACCACACTCAAGGCGAGGGTTGCCGTCATCCCCAAGAGGGAAACAAGTGTTTCTGCCTCTGGCAGCCGAGTGGCCTCAGACAAGCCAGTTCCTGGGCCCCCATCGTCCCAGGCCCGCATCTGTAAAAAAGTGGGAGTGGGGGATACGTGACCTTCCCAGATGAAATCCTCAGGCTTGTGAATGTTAATGTATAGTTGAATTGTCTTTTGAAGCGTTTAGACCAATGATTCTTGAAGGGCTTGGGGAAGGGGGCGGGTGGATGTGCAGAGGTTGTGTACAATTCAGAAGGTCATTTGATGTCTTGTTTTCGTGGTACAAATAATAGAAAGCAAAATCACACAGTCTTTGGGGGGATACAGAAGATGGAAGGAGAAGGCAGATAAGAGACCTGGATGAAAGTGGTTAAAACATCCCTGGGGGAGCAGTATCCTTATATTTCGGCTTTCAAGATCTCGGCCTCAAACTAAAAGCTCTGTTTTGGCCAAGTTTCCCTCTGGAAGTGAAGTTTAGATCATTTTCTTTTGAAAATGATCAGCATGGTATTGAAAGGAAATGATATTAAAGTAACAAAGGAAATTATGGAACTATTGGGCTGGTGACCAATTTTTGTCCTCAACCAAAAGCTCCAGAGTCCCTTGCCAACTGCGCTAAAGCCAGCAGGAGCTGGGAGGCATGTCAGGGAATGGCCGCTCATGTGAGAAACAAGGCAGATTCTAGAGGGCGATTATATCGATAAAAGTTGGTGACTTCTCTCTAGCCCTCTCTCCCAGGCAGTCAGGGCATCACCTGCCTTTGGTCCTTAGTGTCCATCCCAGTGTGCTTTCAGTGGGGGGACCTGAAACACAGATGGGTTGTCAGCAGACAGTCTAGTTTGGGGCACTAATATATATAATTTGATGTCGATATTGCCTAAAGCTGTAAACAAGAAACAAATAAATGTGAAGATGCTTGTTAAGGTTCTAGCTATACCTCTATTAAAGGAAGAAGGAAAGCATTGCGTGGTCCTGTCCTCACCAGACACTCCTCTCAGCCTGGGAGTGGCCAGGCATGCAGGCCCCACAGGCCCGTGGGCCCTGCAGCGGGGAAGGGCAGACTTACCGCGGATGGCGGTGGGCCCGTGTGGAACCTGTTGACCAAGGCTCTGCGGGGGCTTTGTCACCTCTGCACCCCAGGGCTGGCACCCACTCAGCATTAAATCCACAGCTCTCCCTTTTCAAAGTTTTAATTTATACTTTAAGAAATTAGACTTACGAGGATGGTGTAGAGATTACCCAAATTCATTATGAAGGAATCCAGTCTTCTTAACATACCTTTATGCTAAATTCATGTATAACTAAATTAACAATAAATGGAAACCACCGTCCATTGTTGTTGTCATGTGTCCGGTCACCATCCAGAGACTGTCCTAACTGCTTCCGGTCTGTCTTTCAGGGTAGGTGGCAGTAATGCTGACGCTGGCAAGCAAACTGAAGCGAGACGACGGTCTCAAAGGGCCCCGGCCGCCAGCCTCAGCCTCCGACTCCACGCGCAGGGTGTCCGTGAGAGACAGGCTGCTCGTCAAAGGTAATGTCATCCGCGTGCGCTCTTCAGAGCCTGGGACTCGATGAAGGCTGGCCGGCGGGGCTCTTTGGGGATGTGAGCAGCAGCCTGTTGCTGAATAGACAGACCTGTTTGAAAATATTTTAAAATATAATCGCTTATTGCTTACAGCGAAGGACTTTGTACCTAGCGTGGGCTGTGGGAATGCAGAGGGTGAGAAAATGGTACTGGAGACTGGTGTGTCCTCTGAGGTTGGGGTCGCCGCCTCGGTCGGGGCCGTCAGAGGGCTGGGAGAAGCAACGGACCGAGAGCCAGCAGGCCTGCGGGTCTCAGTGCTGCCCACCGGGAAGGGGGGGAGTGGGCGGTCTTTCAGGACCCTTCTCCATTTTGTTCCAGAGACTGCGGAACTCCTTCTCTTCACAGAGTTAACCGGGGCCCGAGTCTTTGGAGCAGGGTTCATAGCATGTGTGTCTGTGAATATGCGTGTATTTGGTGGCACCTCGCATCCATTCATGGAGCAGACAACTGTCAGGTGAAAGGCGCCGCGGAGAGGAGGAAGAAACCGTTCCTGCCGTGAAGGAGCTGTCATCCCCGGCACGTGACTCAGGACGTGTGTTTACATTTCCTAAGTGTGAGGAGCTAGGAAGCCAGGGTCAGGTGCTCTTAGAGCTGCCTGCTTTTGTGTTCTGCTAGGTAGACACCGCGGGCCGACAGGCATTTGATGTCCCGAAACTGGCGTAGTGGCCGGAGAGCCGGGCGCGTGGATGCGCTCACGGTGCTGTGCCTTCTTGGGCGCGTGGATGTGCTCACGGTGCTGTGCCTTCTTGGAACGGCGCTGCTGAGCCTCGGGAGGCGTGGGGCTCGGGGCAGGCTTCCGGGCGGGCTCTCCCTTCTTCTCCCGCTGCCCCTGAACCTTGACGCGGCTCTGGCTTACCAGCCTGGTGCGTAACAGAGCAAGGACCAGGTTTCACGTCTGGGCACTACCTGCTCTGTCCGGGGCAGTGCAGGCTGTAGCAGAGCTTGTGGGTCAGCATGGGGCATGGCTGCAGCACCCCTCTTGGCTGGGCCCTTGAGGACCTGAGTCTCTTTCCAGGGTGCTGCCTCAGGGTTCCATCTGCAGAGGAAGCGGGGAGCCTGGCAAGCCAGGGAAGGGGTTTGAGGTGTGTTGTTACTGTCCTTGGAGTAATGGAGTCGTGACTGCCAAGGCACTGGGTGACAGTCCCTTCTACGCGAAGCCCCCCTTTTGGGACTTGGAGAAAAGTAGGGTGTCCGAGTTCAGCAAGGTTGCCCCAGCGAGGACTGTCACCCTGGACTGACTGGGCCCCGTGAGAGTTTCCTCCTGAGGATCAGCAGGTGGTAGAAACTGGGTCTCTGGGACTCAGTGCTGTCGGCGGGTTCCCAGGAGCAGGGCATGTGGCCGGCACTTAGTAAAGGAGTATCCTGGGGGTGAGACCTGCGGGGAGGCGCAGGAAGCAGGGGCGAGCGGAGGGGCCGGCAGGCCTCAGGGAGGGCGCGCGCCAGCCGGGGTGCTGCAGAGCGAGCAGGCCCTCAGCGCTGTCCCAGTCAGACGCCTGGCCAGTGTCCTGCCTGCATCCCTGTGGGGCGGGGCCGGAGGGGCGTCTGGCCGCCCTCATTGGCGGGCGGTCTGGGCTGTGAAGGCCGCAGAAACTTGAGGCAACAAAGGGTGCTTGCCCTTGCGTGCCGTGGGGTCCGGCTGGGTGCAGAGGGCCGTGGGGTGAGCTGACGGATGGGGAGATAGGTTGGCAGGTAAAGTTGGCCCTGCGGTGGGGGTCTGTGGAGGCTTCGCAACGGAAGCTCCGGGTTTTGCCTTGGCTCGCGGGCCAGCCCTGAAGACCATCCTCCCTGCATGTGCCTCGCATCCGCCTGCCAGGGGACACCTCTGTCATGCCAGCACCATGGCCACTGCAGCTTGTCACCCCCAGGCAGTTCTCAGGGATGTGCTCCAGGCCGGAACTGGAGAGGTGCTTGTAGCCGCAGTCCCTGGGGGACGTAGAACAATTGAGTGTTTCTGGGCTAGGACCGAGGGCTCTGTCTGCCCTGAATTTTAGGAGCTGGGGACACTGGGGAGAGAGTGTCAGATTCATGCGTTTCCTGTTGGCCCCAACTCAGGTGTAGGCCTGATGGGGCAGCCATCACCAGGTTTTCAGCCGCAGGGCAAATGGCGCCGTGTTCCTGGTGGACCTTTGGGAGCCGTTGAACCTGATGGTGTGCCCACCTCCCAAAGAGCCCTCGGGCAGAATTACTCACTTTCTTGTCTATGAGAAGCTGCCACTTTTCATGTGATCAGAGCGTGTCTGTCTTCCATTCTTTCACTTGTTCACTCAACAAACGTTTCAGTGCCTGCTGAGTGCCAGCCTCCTGTTAGTGACCCCCAAAGTCCTCGGGCTCCAGGCACGCTGGAGGAAGCTTCGGCCTAGATTGTTCTTTATGCAATGTGGAGATTTGGGGTTGTGCTGACTGAGTTCAGGGTCAGGTCTGAGTGAGGGGAATGAGAGGGAACGACCAGCATGCAGCCTTTGTCCGGATCAGCCCTGCGCCCACGTGCTTCCTGGCGTCCTCCTGCTCAGTGGCCGGTCCTGGGGCCGGGGCTGTGATGTCAGCTCTCCCTGCTCCTGGCCTGCGTGGTAGAGTGGAGAGGCCTAGCCCCCCACGGTCAAGGTGCTGGCAAATTCAGTTCCTGGTGCGGGCCCTCTTACTGACCTGCGTGCACCTGGTGTCTCTGCTCACAAGGGCACTAACCCCGTCCTGAGAGCCTCCCCCTCACGACCTCATCTGACCCTAGTTCACTCCCAGATGCCCCTCCTACTACCATCACCTTGGGGGTAGGGCTTCAGCCTATGAGCCTTAGGGGGCACAGTTCAGTTCACAGCACCTTTGGAATGCCTCTGGCCCCCAATACGAAGAGAAAGGCGCCCCACGTCTCAGGACATCACACTGAGAGCACTGCCACCTTGTTGGCAAGTGTGCTTGTTTGTCAGGCATTTCCTGAGCACCCCATGTGTGCCAGGCTCAGGGCCAGGTACTGGCCTGGGCTGGGTGAGCCCACAGCCCCTGCCCCGGAGAGTGGCAGGTGTCGTGTGTGTTGAGAGGCCTGCGGCAGAAGGGGGCAGGCACTCGCTGTGCGGGGCCCCTGTGGTGAGCAATGGGCTTGGTCATCCGATACTTGAGGGCAGCCATGCTTCAAGGGGGCTCTGTGGTTTGGTCTTTAGTTACAAAGGAAGAGTCATTTCTCAGAAGGAAGTCGGTGTGGCTACGGAATTGTGCAAGGTGCCAGGGGCCTCCCAGAGGGCTGGGTGGGGCCAGTGCGTGGTGGAGGTGTGAGCAGCGTGCGACGGCGCAACTTTGGTGGTTTAGAAACACCTGACTGCTCACTACCCTGCTTTGCCAGGCAGCCTCTGCACGCCAGGCCATTCGCTTGTCTTGGTCACATTCCCCTTGTACATGGCTTCTGAGCTGATGACTGGGTGTTTGTGCACCGGCATTTGCCGTGTCATTTGTGACAGCTCCCCGAGAGGCACTGTGGCTTATTTTGCCGTCTGTGCTGGGCTGAGTTAAAATGCCTAGCATCTTTATTGAAATCCTTGTCAGCCTAGGACTGGACTCCTTGCCTGCACTGGCCCTTGGCCCAAACGCCTGCGGCGCCATGACAGTGGTGGGTTGTTGCTGGACGGGGTCTGAGAGCAGCCCTCACTGGCCTTCGTCCGCCTTCCGTGAGTGGGTTATCCTGGACGTGCAACTGGAAGCCTAATGCTCATGTTTGGAGGCTAGTTCTAGATGGCAGTGTGAAGTCATAAATCCATCTGTGTAAATAGCTGTGTAAACATTTTAGTTTGGCCAAATAGCCTTAGCAGTTTTCCTGTACCTGGGGAGAGGGAACAATTCAGAGGCCCCAGCCGCACCTAGAGCTGCTGGGGTAATGGTCTGCGGGGGCTGGGTGGCAGGGTTGCTCAGCAGGTCCTAGATGGTGGTGATGGACGCTCGACTCCAAATTTTACTAAACATCATTGAGTCGTGCACTCGAGTACGTCGATTTTCTAGCAAAAGTATTGAACACACCAGCAGGACCCTCCCGGGTGACCGCTGTGCAGCTGGCTCGGAAATCCCTGGCCTCCAGAGGCAGCGTCTGGCCTGGGAGCCTCTTACCCACCACGCCCCGTCCCGCAGGGGGGGCCCCCTTCTGTGAAGCCCTGCTCAGTGCCTCCCTGCCCTGTTCAGTGTCCACTTTTCACCTCTCCCCTGTCCCTCGGCACACACTCTTCTCTCAAACACTTCTGTGGGCCCTTCAGCTCCTCGGGGCACATTTGTTTGTTTGTTTGTTTGTTTGTTTGTTTGTTTGTTTGTTTGTTTTTCTGAGCACGTGTTTTATTTCACTGGGCTTTTGTAAAGCTGGACAACCAGAGTTCTTGTGACTGCAGATGGGAGTGACCCTCCAGAGAGAGCCGGGTTCAGTGGCTCCCACCAGCCTCTCAAAAGAGGGGCCCTCACAGACCATTCTGGCAAATTCTTCTCAACAAAAAGTTAAATAATAGCATAATAAAATATGGAAATAATATTTGCCTTAAAAACATGGAGTTTAGTTATATGGATAACATTGATTTAAAGTGATTAATGTGAATGACTCATTTACTAAAATGTGCGTTTTTGATCCAATGAATGCCCTTTCTGAGCTGTTGGGGCAGAGCCTGTGGGAGGGCCTGGTGTGGGTGCCAGGGAGCATGCGCTCGTCCTCAGCACGACTTGACCACACCCTGCTCCTAGCAAGCACCCCCTCTAGGGAAGGGCGAGCCTGGGCCAGTCGGTAAGCCCGGACTTCAGGTCGCTGCGGTCATAAGAACCTTCGTCATCGTTTTGTTTTGTTAAGTGAATATAGTTGAATGCACCGCATCACTAGGCTGCCAAGAAGACAGGTCCCAGGCCCGCATTCCATCACAAGACGTGGTCCTTCCCGGGCGCAGCAGGAGGGTGATGGACTGATGCTCCTCTCCAGAGGTTGCCTCTTTTCCTCCCATGAGAAGGCGCTCTGGCGGAGCTGCGGCTGCGCCCCTGGCGCCACGAGGGCTGGTTGCTCCTGGCGCCTCCCTCCTCTGCCCACTGCCCTTCCTGGATGCCATCCAGGTACCCGGACCCTAGAACTGAGAGTTCCGTGGGCCACCGGTCTCTACCCGGAGTCTCAGGCAGCCGACGGCAGGCCTGAGGGCTTCCTAATCCCTAGCCTCTCGGCACAGCCACCTGCCCGTCTTCCCTCCGGCTCGCTCTATACTCCGCTGGGCCACGTGGCCTCTGCCACCCCTCCCGCTTCACCCCAAGGGGGCGGCATCGCTGTGGCATCTGTGTTTTGAGCACCTGTTTGCCTCTTAGTTGTATGATCCTGGCTTCCACCTTTCCACTTGCCTCGGGCTGTTTCGAAGGCCCTCGGCAGGCTCTGATCACCACATCCGATGGATGGCCTTGCTGGGGGCCTCATTCCCCCGGAGCAGTCTGGCCGTCCTCACTGAATCACCACCTTCCCCGCGTCTCCTACTTTTCTGCCTGATTCTTATCCGTAACTTTCCAGGCTCTTTGTGCTCCGCTTCTGCCCAGATTCTTCTCAACAGTCTCTCCCCTGTCGGCCTTGTGGCGCCAGGTGGCATCGCCCTGCGGAGGCTCCTGGGCCACGGCCTTGGCGTGCACCCACCATCAGCTTCCCCCCCGGGGCGTGCTGGCCCGGCAGCCTTTGGTGCCGTCTCGGGCCCCTCCGGCCCCACACCGCTGGCAGCTCCTTCCGTCCCCTTTGCTCTTGGGCACCCTGACTCTCCTGCCTTTGCTGGGCCCTTGCCTCTCAGAGTGCCCACCTCACAGGTCAGCGGGCGCCTCCGCCTGCCCTTCTGAAGGTGTCCTCGTGAGGCAAAGCTTGGAGACTTTGATTCGAAAGTCACCCTCTGCTCCTTGGTGCTGCACGAGCAAGTTCAGACTTCTGAAGCGTGTACTCGGGCCTCCGTGGCTTAGCCCCGGTTTTCGACCTTGTTTTTCCCATGGCCCTGGCTGTGCTGTCTGCCTTCTGGCCTCTGCTGGTCTGTGCCCTGTGCGTCTGCGCCTCGCCCACTCACCTTGGAACACCTTTCCCACCTCTGCAGGACTGGATTCTGCCTGTTCTCAGAAACCTCCTCCTTCCTGTGGTCCCAGAGCACGTTACGTCTGCCCAGTTACTTCTGGGTGGCCTGCCGCCCCAGCCTCAGCTCTGTAGCAGCAGGATGGGGGGGGCTGCAGCCTTGTCCTGGCAGAGGGGTGCTGAGCTTAAATGCTGATGAGTGACTGGTAGAAGAGCCCCCGGAGGAGAGCGATAGGGCCCAAGGACGTAGCTCCAAGGGCAAGGGCACAGGCACGGCCCAGCGGGAAGGAGAGAGGCTGCTCTCACGGGGGAAGTCCCAGCACAAACTGGGTGAGCCCTCTCGGGAAGGCTGACCTGAGCAACTGGAAAACACGCAGGTGTAGATAGATACTAATCAGATTTCGAGGGCAGGAGCTCTGCTACTTGGGGAACACGATTTTAGAAAATAGTCTCTGACTATGTACCTGTCGGTAATTTCTGTGTTGGTTTTATGGCTTTTATTCATGTATTAGTAAACTTCCAAGGGTCCCTTGACTGCACTTGGTGGCATCCTGCAGGTGACTTTATATATGAAAGCCATTTCATGGCTTAAAATCTAAACTTTAGACCAAGGGTAGGTTTTGGTTAGTTCAGCTTTTATTTTATTTTTCCCCAGTGTTGTGGAGGAAATTGCCAATTTAGAGCTGGTGGTTTTATGTGGAGTAACTGACTGACATTAACAACAATCTCTTTGTTTCTACAGAGGTTGCAGAGCTTGAAGCTAACTTACCTTGTAAGTATAGCATCCCCAATCTCACATTAAGTGCTATGAAATAACTGCATGGAGAAGCTTGTGTTGTGTCTTAATAACCTGGCATAGCAAAAAGCCTGTGTTTCATGGATGGGAGGCATAGTTTTAATTTCATGCAGACAGGTAGCAGACCCTTTGAGGCTCTGATAAGAACAAGATGGTTACTATCTTTGGGGACGCAGCCCACCGAGCTTCTCTGCTTCCCGTCCTCGGAGCAGAGGTGCGTTTGGTCAGTTTTGTATCTTCTCTCTCTCTCATAGCCTTCGGCCCCACGTACTCTTCCTGTGAAAAGGCACATAAATCAGTGATGGAGAGCCCGATTTTTGGTCCAGAAAGAGCCCGATTTTTCTGGTCACATCCACCTTTTTGGCCCAGAAGGCGCTCTTGCCGTTTACCTCTGAGCGCGAGGTGGGGCGCCCTTTCCGCCGTGTGTCACCAGGTCTCCTCACCATGCTTGGCCTCCTGCTCAGACACACAGGCCGTGTGCAGGCTGCCTCACCAGGCAGGTACTCTGACGTGTGGCAAAGCTGCTTTTCCTTTTCTCCCACCATTAACTCCTCCTCAACCCCTTTCTAAGGCCATCAGGGTCAGAAAGCTTTGGCCATTTTAGTATTTTTTGGAATCAGAACTTTTTCTCCTCACACTTGGTTAAAAAATCGTTTGTCGACATGGGTGCAGTATTTTGTACACGGGTGCCCTGGTCTGCGTGAAGCCTGCGGGGCCTGAGGTGGGGGCCCATCTGACATGGGAAGAGGTGGCCCGTTCCAACCTCCGCCTAACGCTGGAAAGATACTGTGGGGCACGACTCTTAAGTAGTTGTGAAATGAGCTTCTAAGGGTAAGTACACATTGTTTCTAAAAAAATTATTTTTTGCATAGTATTCGTAGTGTAGTGGGTTGTGATATAAAATGTGTCTTACTGTCAAAACATCTTAAGTCACGGGACTGCTTCAAAGTTTCTTTCTAATCAGAACTAAAAGGAAGTATCTTGGGATGCTAGTAAAAGGTTATCTTTCCACCTACTGAAATATTTACAAATGATTTGGTTTAAAATGTTCCAGGAAAACAAACAAACAACTGTATGTTTTTGTTTTGAGGGCAGTGTCACTGGCCCTCGTATGTGGGGCCCGAACTGCGGCCGTTGGCTTCCCAAGCCAGCGCTTAATTAACCACCGCGCCACTCGGCCGGCCCAACAACTGTATGTTTGAATAGGCTAGACCAGGGGTCGGCAAACTTTTGAGACAGAAGAGCCAATCCTGTCCCTCACAACAATTTAAACATTATTTGAGGGCCGGCCGAGTGGCGCGGTGGTTAAGCACTGGCTTGGGAAGCCAGCGGCCCCAGTTCGGGTCCATATGAGGGCCAGTGACACTGCCCTCAAAAAAAAAAAAAAAAAAAAATTATTCGAGAGCATAAAACAAATGAAATCACCATTATGTGCATATCTTTTTAAAATTTTATGAATGACACTATGATAGTTTTATTTTCGTTTTCAATTTTTCTTCAGAGCCACATGTACGTACCCAAAGAGCAGCATGTGGCTCGCGGGCCACAGTTTGCCATCCCCTGGGCTAAACAAAGCAAGATGGGCAAAATAGCGAAGCTGGGTAACGAGTACATTATACTATTCTCGCTTTTTTTCTTATGATTTGATAATTATGTGTGTTAGGACATTTTCCTAATTAGAAAGTAAAGTGATTTCTGTTTTCTGCTCCCACCATATCCTCCCCCTAGTCCCCAACCTGAACGTATTTACACGTGCAGACGTTTAATCAAAGACCACAAAAAACTTGCACTTAAACGTGGTTCATTTTGTCCTTGACTATGAATCTCACACAAATCACTGGTTTTCCACCCACAGAGTGTAGCTTTATTACTTTTTTTTTTTTTTTTTTTGAAGGCAGTGTCACTGGCTTTCACATGTGGGACCCGAACCGGGGCCACTGGCTTGGGAAGCCAGCGGTCCCGGTTCGGTCCCACATGTGAGGGCCAGTGACACTGCCCTCAGAAAAATAAAATAAAATAAAATAGAAACAATACAAGTTTATAATAATTGGTTTTCAAGCCAGGATTTTAATTCAGTACCTTAGGTGTGCGAAAGGCATGACCCATCTTCCTAGCCCCTGCAGCTAAGGTGTCATCAAAGACTACCTGTCACATGCCTGGGTTCTTTTTCTGCCTACCCTCTCTCCCAGTCACTGGGTGATCTAAATCCCTTTATACAAGTAAGCCAGGCCTTCCACAAGTGTGCATCTCGTGATCTACAAGAGGAAACAAGAAGCCTCCAAAAAATAAATCTTTATTATCGGCTTAATCATCTTTCTAAAATACTTAGTAAGGCAAACGAAACCACTTGCCACAGAGCTGTTTAGTCATTCAGAACTATTTGGAGCTCTGTGCAGCGGGTTTATAGAGGTTTGCAAAAAAAAAATTTTTTTTAATCTGTCTTTCAGATAGATGGAAATATTATGCAAGTCTTAGCCCATGCCCACTGATAGAGGAAATGCTTAATTCTGCAGTTTTAATAAAGCCCCTGCATTGAATTAAAGCAGAAACCTGACTTGTAACCTTTTGTTGTTCTTGTTAGAACTTTGAGTTTTTTTGACCTTTAAAATTTTTGGTTCTTTTAAGTAGTTTTATTATTTTTTAATCTACCTTGATAATTTCTTTTTTCTTGGTGGGCCAGCCTATGTTAGAGGGATTGATTTCTATGTCAGTACCTTTATTAAAACAAAGGTGAGGGCCAGCCAAGTGGCGCAGTGGTTAAGTGCTGGCTTGGGACGCCAGCGCCCCGGTTCAGTCCCACATATGAGGGCCAGTGACACTGCCCTCAAAAAAAAACAAAAAAATAACAAAGGCAAATGCTAGAGATTAAGGACAAATGGATGATCTAACTTCAAGTAGTCAGTGAAACGTGTCCTAAGCCTTTGTCATGTTTTCGTTAACATATGTTTCAAGAAAGGTGGCATTTATCTTTTCAACTTTTAAGATCAGGAAAAACGAAGCCCATTGAAATTATTCCACACACAGTTCAAATGTGATTTTGGTTAAGGTCTTGAACTCTTTGACTCCCAGTTTCTTTATTCCTAAACCAAGGACTATGACAGTGTAATCTCTGAGACCCTTCTTGCTCTTCTAGTCTAAGTTCCCTTTCACTCTGCAATGATTTTCTGAAGGATCGGTTAAAAAAAAGAAACCCCACCAACAGTTCTGCATTGTTGTGTCGATGTCCTGCTTGGCATGGTACAGGGAAAAGAATCATGAACCAGTTTTAGTTTGGGAGCTAAACTTCCTTCTGTTAATAACCTGTGTGATCTTGGGCTGGTCACTGAACCTCTCTGGACCTTCGTGTCGTCTCTCATGACGGGGGACTTTGGACTAGGTGGTCTCTAAGGCCATTCATTTCCAAGTCTAATTTTGAATCCTATTTTTGATGAAAATTCATGCTATTGTAAAACTAGGCAAATATTTTCAGTGGGACTGAAATAAAGTCAGTAGGTGACAATGTCTGTATGTGTCCCCCCCCAGATTCCTTGGGGGTTTGCCATGCTTCTGTGCTGTGTGTGAAGGAGGCAGCTGTGGGATATGGCCACCTTCCCGCATCTGCCACTAGCCCTTCTCCCGTGGGAATTCCTGCCCAGATCCCCGCTCTGGCCGGCACAAGTGGGCACAGAGCGTTGCCACCTGAGTCGGCAGTGCACCCTTTCACCAGCGAAGCAGGCTGAGTTACCAGTTGGGTTGTAAAGATGCCATGGGAAACTCGGTGTGAGCTAACTTAGCAGACACATTTCTTTTCAACTTCCATTTGCTGTGCGAATGACTGCAGTGCTAGGCAACCAGACCAGAGGTTTGGCCCGGGCTCTTGCCCTGGGGTTTCCGGGCTTAGCCAGCCTCATCCGCATCGGTTAATTTCCCGGAGGTGCGGTTTTTTCTTTTTAAAGAAAATAGCGTTATTCTTGAAATTAATGAAAAGATCTCTATTGTTAGTGACCATTGAAAGGCTGGAAGAAACCATCTCAATTTGGAATTAATGAGTAAAAGACTACCAGGAGGGAAGCAGCTGGGAGAGGTCACCGGTTTACACTCTGAGCACAGCCATGCTCAGACCGCCCTCGAAGGGACCCAGCCCCGCTCCGCTGTGTGTGTGTGTGAGGTCGGCCTCCCTGGGAGCCGCCCGCTCTCTCACCTTCCTGACGTGCTGTTTCTTTTGCAGGTACATGTAAAGTGCATTTTCCTGATCCAAACAAGCTTCATTGCTTTCAGCTAACTGTAACCCCAGGTAATATTCTTACGTACTTCGGTGTTAAAGTGATTTTCAAATGGCAAATTTTAAAGGCTGCCCAAACCTATCATCTTTGACCTGGTCTGTCCTCTAACTTTGTGCAAGTGATGACCATTCCATATGCAGACAAGATAGTGCTTTGCAGTCAGATAAAGCCGGTAACATGAATCCGAGGCAGGCAGTGTCCACTCTCGTGACAAGGGACAGACTGAAGGCCACAGCGAAGGGGACAGAGGCTGTTGGTGTGCGGTGAGAGTGTGAGCCCTGAGGTCACAGCTCAGTCAGACCCCCCTCTGTGTGGCGTGGGCTGTGACCTGATAACCTCCAGCCACTCAGCTGCAGGGGCATCCAGCGGGACCTATCTCCGGGGACAGCTGGGAGGCTTGCACGGAGAGTATGAGGGAAGCGCTCCAGCGCAGGGCCTGGCCGGCACATGCCAGCGGGTTGCTGGCTGCCCTCCTTAGGACTGATAAGGTCTCAGTCCCCTGGGCCCCGGGACGGCTGCGAGCGGGAGGACTTGAGGGGCTTCTGCTCACAGTGCAGCTCCCAGCCGGGTTGGGCGGGAAGAAAGGGGGACAAAGGGACTTCACTAGAAGGCAGGGGAGTATGTGCAAGAAGTGGGGGTGCTGTTTTATTTGGGGAATGTGAAGTGGGTGAGGAATAGACTCAGGAGTCACTAGCTAGTTTAAAAGTGCAGGCCGACGGAGTGGCGCGGTGGTTAAGCGCTGGCTTGGGATGCCCGCAGCCCCGTTTGGGATCCCACATATGTGGGCCAGTGACACTGCCCTCTAAAAAAAAAAAAAGAAAAGAAAAAAATAATAATTCAAAAAAAAAAGTGAAAGAATGCAGAATTTCATAGGTGTGAGAAGGAGCTCACAAATAAGCCCTGGGTTGTCTCCCTGTAGGTAGAAGGTGTTCTCCTATGGAAGATGTTTGCAAATAAATGGGAGAAATCCCATTTCAAAAAGTGCTTGAAAAGTTTTACAAATCCACTGAACCCGGGTGGAGGGTCTACCAACAGTTACTACCCACTTAGAAATGGGGTGTTCCACGTGCCTGACACCCAGAGATAGCCGGAGCTCAGGGCTTTGAACCAAAGCGACGAAAGTGGTAACCATTCTTTGGCGTTTTCAGAAAACCCACTGCTCGTTCTGCTGATTTTAGTGAGGGTACTGAGTACATTTTATTTCTTGGTGACTCAAGGTCATGTGATGATCGTCGTTTATTGTTAAGCAGTGCAGTGTATTTTCAGAAATCACTGTGCTGATGAAGACTGGCTCTGTGCTACCAAGCTGTCCTGGACTTGTGTGTTTGTAGCAAAAGCCTCCTCTGCCCCTGCCTTTCCAGGGCTTTCCAGTGGCCCTGCCCATGCCCGGCTCGGGGTCTGTGGGCCTCGTGTGCGTGGTTGACTTGGCCGGGCTGGTTACTATCTTCCCTGAGCGAGCTTGCGTGGAGTCCAGGCTCTGGATGAGTGTTGCTCTCTTGTTTTTAACTGCATTTTTTTATCGAGTACTGGATGCTGGGTATGACCCCATCTTTGATGTTCTTTTTATTGTTTCTGAAATTGGAGCACAGTTGTTTGTTACGGTTTTGGTATTCACTGTTGGATCAGAGCAAAGGAACTTGTGTTTCGGTGCCCGGAACTGCCAACCGAGTGCCTTGGTATTGGTCTTTGTTCCAACGGCATGTAGGGACGTGACAATCACACAGTGCTGTGGACCGAGCGTGCGCTCACACACTGGGCCGGTCCCATCCCGGGTGTCGGTGACTCAGGAGCCGTGGACTGAGCATGTGCTCACACACTGGGCCGGCCCCGTCCCGGGTGTGGGTGACTCAGGAGCCGCGGACCGAGCGTGCGCTCACACTGGGCCGGCCCCATCCCGAGTGTGGGTGACTCGGGACTGCTGCAGCCCCTGCCCTTTGCTATTCAGAGAAACATGGCAGTCGCCTGCCAACCCTGGAACTTGTTTTTTAAAACCTTTCTAGAGTCATGCTCCTCTTAGTATTGAAAAACAAGATAGAGCTACATGTCGTAGTAGAGTTAACCATGTGTGAAGCTGGCTCCTTTGCAGGTTGTATCCTGGGGCTGAGTATGAAAACTCAGGAGTAGGTGAGGTCTGGCTACTGGGCTGTCAGGTGGGAGTGTCGCCTCTGCCTTTGAGGCTTGGAGGTCTTTATCCAGCTTCTGGTAACACAAGTCCTGTTCATACTGGGTAACATTTTCATAGTTTTGTTTGTGTTTGGCATGTCCCTCATGCTGAGGGATAAATGTACCCTTCAGAGAAAACTGGAATGTGGTGATAGAGAGGGAAAAAAAGAAGTGACTTTAGGAGGAAAAAAATCTTCACATCAACTCACCAAACAAGAAAACAACAAGTAAGTGAAATGAAACAAACAAAGCAAAACTCTAGACTGGCTGAAATGTCCCCTGGAACCTTCTGTTAGGCCAGAGGGACCGTCTGACAAACCGAGCCAGCTTAGAGGTGCCCAGGTGGCCTGTGGAGGTCCCCTGAGCCTGCCCACTGTGATGTGGTGATTTTCAGGCAGAGGGACCATGGACTTACATAACTACTATTTTTTTTTAGATTTCTTTTACAAGTGCATTTTACTGAGATATAAAATTACAGTTAATACAATGGACTCATTTGAATTGTACAGCTTAATGAGTTTTCAAAAATGTAGGCACCTGTGTAACCACAACCCAGTAAGATATTTCCAGCACCCCAGAGTGCCCTCTGCTTCTGGGCAGTCAGTTCCTCGCCCCCTTGGGGCCCCTCCCCAGATTCCCTACTGATTTCTAGTTCCATCAATCAGTTTTGTCAGTTCTTAAATTTCATGTAAATGGAATCTTATATACTCTTCTACTTACGTAAGAATCTTCTGTACTCTATGTCTCTGGCTTCTTGCACGTAACGTGTTTTTATTTATTTTATTTTATTTTATTTTATTTTTTTGAGGGCAGTGTCACTGGCCCTCATATGTGGGACCCGAACCAGGGCCGCTGGCTTCCCAAGCCAGCGCTTAACCACCACGCCACTCGGCCTGCCCTAATGGTTCCTTTTTATTTGTTGTGTGAATATGCCATAATTGGTCATTTTCCTGACACACGTTTGAATTCTTTCCAGCTTCACGAAGAAGACCTCTGTTAGCATTCTCATACCATCCTTTGTATACTCGTATTTTTCCTTTCTCTTTAATTCCACTCAAGAGTGAAATTTCTGAGTCATGGGAAAGATGCATGTTTAATTTTTTAAGAAACTTTCTAAAGTGGTTGTACCACACACCAGCTAACAATGTTGAGAACTTCCAATTGTTCTGCATATTACCAGTATGTATTTGGGTGTGAAATAGTATCTCATTGTCGTTTTAATTTGCATTTCCCCAGTGCTGGGATTTTTCTTTTTTTTTTTAACGATTTTATTGGAGAATTTAGTTGGAAGACGTCACTTCACTGGCCCATGTTGGTATCATCATTGCCCTCTTCCTGGATGAGGCAGATCGGTCGCCGGCCACTGGACTGCCACTCATGGTGGCTCTTGGCAGCTCAAGCCAGCTGCCAGCCGCTCACGCAGGCTGCCAGCCACTCACAGTAGCCCACTGCAGCCCTGCAGCCCTGCTGCAGCCTACGCCCTGGCCGGCAACTCACAGCAGCCCAGCTCCAGGTCGAGCTGTTGTTCACCATCTTAGCTGTAGAGGGTGCAGCATCACTGGCCTATGTGGGATCCGAACCGGGACCCTGCTGCTCAGAGCTGGAGTCCCAAGCCAACTCTTAACCAACGCGCCACTTGGCCGGCCCAGTGCTGGGATTTTGATTGAGACTATGTATCAGTTTGGCAAGAAATGACATCTTAATAATATTGAGTCTTCCAGTCCATGAGCATGATAAATGTCTCCATTTATTTAGAACTTCTTTACTTTCTCTTGGCAGTATTTTGTAATTTTTAGTGTACACATAGGTCTTGCAAATACTTTGTTAAATATGTTGATAAGTATTTCATGTTTTTGAAGCTGTGGTATGTGGTATTTTCCATCTTATTTGTTACTAGTGTATAAAAATACAATTGATTTTTAAAAAATGCGTATTGATCATGTGTCCTGTTAACCTTGCCGAATCCACTTATTAAATTCTAGTAGTGTTTTAATATATTCTTAGGATTTCTATGATGATCACATCTGTAAATAAAGACAACTTCACTTCTTTCTCACCAGTTCGTATGCCTTTAATTTCTTTTTCTTACTGCACTGCTGTGGCCGCCGCACAGTGTTGATAGAAGTAGTGAGAGCATGTTTCTGATCCTGCGGGAAAGTGTACATTATTCATTGAATAAGAGGTCAGATTCAGGTTTTGTTTTTTAACAGGACCTTTATCAGGTTGAAGAGTTTCTTTCTTTTCCTGGCTTGCTTAGAGTTTTCATCATGAATGTGTGCTGAATTTAAAAAAAATTTTTTTTTCTTTTGGTACCAGTTGAAATGATGATATGATTTTTCTTCTTTATTTTGTAAATATGGTGAATGACACATTGATTTGTGAATGTCAAACCAACCTTGTATTTCTGCAGTAAACCCCACTTGGTCATGATGTATCCATTTTTTATATTGCTGAGTTCAATTTACTAATATTTTGTTAGAGACTTTTGTGTCAGTATTCATGAAGAGTGTTGGTTTATATTTTTCTTTTCTTGTCATTTCTTTGGTTTGGCATCAGGGCAGTTCTAGCCTGGTAGAATAAATGAGGAAGTGTTTTATTCAGTTTTCTGGAAAAGTTTGTGTAGGATTGGTATTATTTCATCTTAAATGTTTGATAAAATTCACCAGTTAAGCAATCTGGACCTCCTGAAGTTTTTATGGGAAAGTCTTCATTTCTGAATTTAATCTATTTAATAGATACAGGGTTATTCAGCTCTTATGTCAGTCAGCTTTGGTAATTTTTTACTTCCAAGCAATTTGGCCATTTCATCAAAATTGTAGAATTTATTAATATGTAAGTTGCTCAGAATATTCTTTTACTCTTCTACTGTCTGTAGGATCTGTACTGATGTTCTCTTTTTCATTCCTGATATTAGTAATTTGGTCCTCTGTTTTTATCTTGATAATGATAGCTTTGAGGTTTATCTAGTTCACCTTTTCAAAAAACTCACTTTTGTTTTTCTTAATTGTTTATTTCATTGATTTGTGCTTTTATCTTTATTATTTCCTTACTTACACATTTTTTTTTTTTTTTGAGGGCAGTGTCACTGGCCCTCATATGTGGGACCTGAACTGGGGCTGCTGGCTTCCCAAGCCAGCGCTTAACCACTGCGCCACTTCGCCAGCCCTCCTTACTTATACTTTGCTTTCCTTTTTCTTCCTTAAGGTAGAAACTTAGATAATTTTAAAAAAAAAAAACTTAAGCCATGTGATTGAGCTGTAAATTACTTTCTTTAATTTAGCATAATGCATTTCCACCCATGTGGTTACGTCAGTATTTTGTATCTTTGCATTGATGAGTTGTATTCTGTCCCACGGGCATAGACTAGTGTATTTATACCTTCACCAGTTGGCGAACCTTTGTGGTGTTCACTTTGGGGCCATTATGCATAAGGTGCTGTGAACTTTTTTTTTTTTTTTTTTTAAAGATTTTATTGGGGAATTGGCGGAGGGGAACAGCATTGGGGAATCGGGAAAGGGGAACAGACAAGTTGCTGTCTTTTTGTTCTTCAGTTTAGTTGTGGAGAATGTTGCTTCACTGTTAGTATCATCATTGCGCTCTTCCCAGATGAGGCAGATCGGTCGCTGGCCTCTGGATGTCGCTCACCGCTGCTATTGGCAGCTCTGGGGCTCGCACAGCCCAGCTCCAGGTGGAGCTGTTGTTAGCTGTAGAGGGCAGTGTCACTGGCCCTCATGTGGGATCCGAACCGGGGTCGCTGGCATCCCAAAACCAGTGCTTAACCAATGCGCCACTCGGCCAGCCCGGTGCTGTGAACTTTTGAGTGCGGGTCTTTGCCACTATGTGCTCATTTCTTGTGGAAGTGGAATTAGGGGGTCCTGTGAGTCAATTTAACTGTATAAAACACTGCCATACTGTTTTCCAACAGTTCTATTTTGCATTCCTGCTAGCAGTGAATGAGAATTGCAGTTACCCTACATTCTTGCCAGCAACTGCTATGGTTAGTCTTTCCGGTAGGTCATATCTCACTGTGACTTGCACCCACACTCCTCTGGTGACCACTGATGGTGAGCGTCCTTTCCTGTGCGTACTTTCCATCTGTGCGTCTGCTGTGCTCAACTGTCCGTCCATATATTTTGTCCATTTAAAAATTGTGTCGTTTGACTTGTTATTTGGGTTATAGAGTTTATATGCCTGAATGTAAGTCCTTTATTAGATATGTGGGGTCTTTCTAGTGGTCAGTAACATCCTTTTTATTAATGTTACATATATAAAAAATTTTGACTAGGGAATTCTGTAGCTACCATTGTAAATCTTGTATATGTATGTGTATATTCACCTAAATTTGTTTTTTCATGTATTGATAATTAGATTACTAATGTTTTCTTAATTTGTACTTTTAATTTATAAAAATTCCTTCATTGGTACATGATAATAAAAGTGCAGTTTACATTGAATCACAAAATTTTAATAGATCTATCTGCTCTCCCCATTATGTGGTTAGTGGTCATTCTCAGCTTTGTTTCAAAGCATTGGTCTTAGAGGAGGAAAAGTTTCTAAATGTGTAATAAGGTCAGATCCCAATTTTTGAGCAAAGATATATGGCCGATAAACCTTAGTAGTTTATGTTACTATGTCAGGGTTTCAGACACAGACTGTATACTCATCCCTCGTTCTCTCTAGGTTGACTTTTAGCTTTAATATGGAGCTAACCATTATGAGGGGGTAAATGTGAAGAACAGACTTTTTCCTGATGGAGTCTTTTCTTTCAAACAGCCCTAGAAATACAAATAGCAGTTCTTCTCTTTTTCCTAATAGAAATGTGACGTGAGCAGTAAGACTGTCGTTTGCCTTAGCCTCGGCTCACATTTGTAGGAAAATGTCTCCCGCTCCTTCCGAGAACTCTGTTGATAACGCTGCTTTGCTTGCCATCCTACCGAGTAGGTGACTTGTCATCTGATACACACTGTTCTTACGCGGTTCCTGCCTTCTGCCTCACACATAACTCCGCATCAGTTTTTCATGGTACCTCAGGCTTCCTGGAAAGTGTATGAAATGACATGTCAGCTTGTTTTAAAAGCCATTCATGGCCCTGGTTAAAAATATATTCTGGATTAATCAATTATAATTATTTCATGGATTGTGTCTTTGCTGTTATATCTATAAAAAGACATAACTGTATCCAAGGTCATCTGGATTTTCTCCTATGTTATCTTCTAGGAGTTTAATAGGTTCACATTTTACATTTAGATCTATTTTACATTTAGAGTGAATTTTTGTGAAAGGTGTAAGGTGTGTGTCTAGATTCGTGTGTTTTGTTTCGGGGCTTTTTTTGCATGGGTTTTTTTTTTTTTACGTATCCTGTTATTCCTGTACCGTTTGTTGAAGAGATTACCTTTGCTCCGTTTTATTGCCTTTGCCACTTTGTCAAAGATAAGTTGATTGTATTTATGGGATTCTATTTCTGGGATCTCCATTCTGTTTTATTAATCAGTTTGTTTATTCTCTTACGAATACCACTCTGTCTTTATTACTTTAGCTTTATAGTCTTGAAGTTGGGTAGCATCAGTTCCCTGACTTCGTTGTGTGGGAATTTTGACTGAGATTGCATTGAATCTGTAGATTAAGGGGGAAGAACTGACATCTTGACAATATTGAGTCTTCCTATTCATGAACATAAAACATTTCTCTATTTTATTTAGCTCTTCTTTGATTTTTTTTTTTTCTCAAGATTTTATTGGGAATTGGGGGAGGGGAACAGCATTGGGGAACCGACGAAGGGGAACAGACAAGTTCCTGTCCTTTTGTTCTTCAGTCTAGTTGTGGAGGACATTGCTTCACTGGCCCATGTTGGTATCATCATTGCGCTCTTCTCGGGTGAAGCAGATTGGTCTCCGGCCTCTGGACGGCCGCTCACAGCAGCTCTTGGCAGCTCTTGCTGGCTGCCAGCCGCTCACTCTGGCTGCCGGCCATTCACTGTAGCCTATGGCAGCCCACGGCAGCAGGGGCTGCAGCTATGCCATCTGGGGGACTCACAGCAGCCCAGCTCCAGGTGGAGCTGTTGTTCACCATCTTAGCTGTAGAGGGCAGTGTCACTGGCCCTCATATGTGGGATCTGAACTGGGGCTGCTGGCGTCCCCAAGCCAGCTCTTAACCAACACACCATTTGGCCGGCCCTTTTCTTTGATTTTGTTCATCAGAGTTTTATAGTTTCCCCCACACAGATCTTACACATATTTTATTAGATTTATATGTAAGTATTTTATTTTTGGAGGTGCTAATATAAGTTTCATTACGTTTTTAATTTCAGTTTCCATTTGTTCATTGTTAGTATTTTGAAAAGCAAGTGATTTTTGTATACCAGGTATCCTACACACTGTTAGAATCACACTAATTTCAAGCTTTTTTTTATTTGCTTGTTTTTGTCAGTTTTTTCAGATGATTATGTTGTCTGATAACAACATAATCTTGTCTTTTTTTTTTTTTTTTAAGGGCAGTGTCACTGGCCCTCATGTGGGACCCAAACCGGGGCCGCTGGCTTCCCAAGTCAACTCTCAAGCACCGCGCCACTCGGCCGGCCCGACAGTATATCTTTTTTCTCTCTTTTTTTTTCTTTTATCATGATATTAGCAAGAAGTTCCAATATGATGTTGGAAAGGAGTGATGAGAGGGGACATTCTTGTACCTAATCATAGTGGGAAAGCTTTGAGTTTCTCTATTAAGAACTGTAACCTGTAGGTTTTTGTAGGTGTCTTGATCACGTTGAAAAGTTCTCTATTCTTAGTTTAATGAGTGTTTTTATCATGAATGGGTGTTGGATTTTGTCAAATGCTCTTTCTGCATCTAAGTGATTTTTCTTTTTTATGTGATTTTTCTTTTTTAGTTTGTGAATGTGATTTAATGTGATGAATTACATTAATAGATTTTCTAATGTTGAACCAGCCTTGCATACCTGGGATAAATCCCACTTGGTCATGGTGTATAATTTTTTTGTTTTATTTATTCAATTTGATGAAATTTTGCCAAGGACTTTTGCACCCTTGTCCATGAGAGATTTTGGTCTGTGGGTTTCTTTTCTTGTAATGTCTGGTTTGGGTATTGGGTTAATTCTGACTTCATAGAATTAGTTAAGAAGCATTCTCCCTGCCTCTATCCTCTGAAAAAGATGATAAGGAATTGGCATAATTTCTTCCTTCAGTGTTTGGTAGAATTCACCAGTGAACCCATCTGGGCCTGGTGCTTTCTGTTTTGGAAGGTTATTATTGTTTCAATTTCTTTAATAGATATACGTCTGTTCAGATTGTTTATTTCTTCTTTGAGTTTTGGTAGATTGTGTTTTTCAAGGAATTGTTCCATTTCAACTAGGTTATCAAGTTTGTGGTTATAGAGGTGTTCATAGCATTTCTTTATTAACCTTTTAATTTCTATGGGGTATATAGTGATAGCTTCTCCTTTATTTCTGATAACAGTAATTTGTCTTTTTCTCAGTAAGTTTAGCTACAGCCTTATTGATTTTATTAACCTTTTTTTAAAAAAGAAAAATATTATATTCTGATGGTCACCTACATACACATGTACATACTGTGTATAAAAGATCCAAAAATAGCATGCTGTTTAAACGTCAAGCTTTTTTGTGTAAAGATTGCCAGCACTCATTCAGTTTCCTGTACCACCCGCTGGTGCCTTTTATGTGGCATGGGCTGCTTCTGTATCTTTTTCAAAAATCATGTTTAGTGAGAAATAATTTACAGACAGTAAATTCACTGCTGTTCGTAGGTGTCAGCTGTCTGCATGTGACAGCACCTGTGTGAGCACCAGCGCAGCCCAGATATAGTGTCCCGCTGGCTCACAAAGTTCCCCGTCCCCTTCGTGACCGTCTCCTCCCCCGCCCCGCCCCGCCAGCCCCTGATCTGACTTCTGTCCCTGTGTTTGCTTCTTCCCCAGTGCCCTAGGAATGGACCCCAACAGTGTGTGGCACATCGGGCCTGGCTGCTTGCACTTAGCTCAGTGTTGTCGAGGCCCATCCCTGATGTTGCATGTGTTACTCTTTCCGTTGGTCATCGCTGACTGGGGGAGGGGGGGGGCCATGAACCAAGGTATTGGAGGGTGCAGTCCTGCCAGCTCCAATTTTAGCCCCGGGAGACCCATTTTGGACTTATGACCTACAGGAGATAATAGTTTATATTGTTTAAGCCACTGAGTTTGTGGTCATTTACTACAGCAACAGTACGTAACGAATACCAATAGATGTGTTTTTGTGTATTAAACAATCTTTGTCTAAGAAATACAAAGATTTCTTCTCATTTTTTTAAAAGGTAGTTTTTTAGCTTTAGATTCTACAATTAGGCTTGTGATCCATTTTGAGTTAATTTTTGCAAGTGGTGCGAGATAAGGGTCTGGCTTCTCCTCAGTCCCCTCCGGGAGTAAAAGGGGAGCTGTGCTTCCTACTGTTTCCCGGAAGAATTTGTGTAGAATTTGTATTCTTTAGTAAATGGTAGGATTCACCAGTGAGCCTACCTAGGTCTGGAATTTTGTTGTTTTGTTTTTGCGGTAAGATTTTTAAGCATGGATCCAATTTCTTTATATAGATAAAGGGCTATTTTGGTTATTTATTCTTGAGTGAACTTTGGTAATTTGTGTCTTTCAAGGACACCGAGTCATCCGTACTTTCAGATTTATTGGTGAAAGGTTGCTCTTAGTAACTTAGCCTTTTAAGTTCTGTAGTTTGTTGATATCCACTCTTTTAACTCCTGATACTGAAAAGTTAGGTTTTCCTTTTTGCTTGATCAGGTTAGCAAGGGGATTGTCAAGGTTCTTGATCTGCCCCCCCTCCTTTAAAATTGCACCCCTCCCACTCACTTAGCTCTTCACCTTCTGTTATATAATATTTTTGTTTATTGCTCATATTGTTATTGCCTTCATCCTGCTTGTTTTCAGCTTAATTGGCTCTTTTTCTAGTTCTTAAGGTGGAAGCTTAGACAAATAATAGTGTATTTCTATTGCCCCATCCCAGGCTTTATTGTATAGTTCTTTACTGTACATATACTAGAACCACGAATGTTATCTTTGCTTTAAACAGTCTTATTTTCTTTATAAATTTATCAGCGTACTATTTATGACCTTTATTTCTTTTTGTAGGTCTGTGTTTGCATCTGTTATTTTCCTTCTGCCTGAAAAAGATCTTTGGATTTTGCGGGGGGTGTTTTTTGGTATTACAGATTTGCTGATGGTGAATTCTATCAGCTTTGCTGAATGTTGAGTTCTTAAGTTGACAATTTCAGCGTTTTAAGGATATCATTCTATTGCTTTCTGACTTGCATTTTTTTCTTCTATGAAATTGTAGTAGTTCTTTGTTCCACTTTTATGCAGTGTGCATTTTATTCTCTGACTGCTTTTAAGATGGTATGTCTCGCTATCATAGTTTTTAGCAGTTTGATTATGATATGCTTTGATGTAGTTTTCTTTCCGTTTATCTCGCTTTTTGGATCTATGAGTTATAATTTTTTATCAAATTTAGAAATAATTTGGTCAGCATTTCTTTCTTTTTTTTTTTTTTTTTTTTTAATTTTATTGGGGAATTTGGTAAGGGGAGAAGTGTTGGGGAATTGGGGAATGGGAACAGCCACCTTGTTGTCCTTCAGTCTTAGTTGTGAAGGGTGCAGCTAGCTCAACCCTGAGTCCAGTCGCCATCCTGCAGCCCGTTGGCAGCTTGTGGCCGCTCAGTTCAAGGTGCCGTGTTCAGTCTTAGTTGCGCGTCCCATGGGGGAGTTGAACTGGCAATGGCAACCTTGTTGTTAGGAATACATGCTCTCACCAGCTGAGTCATCCTACCACCTGTTGGTGGCTCAGCGACAGCTCGGCTCGGGCACAGCTCCCTAGCCCATGTGGGAATCAAACCAGCGATCCTGTTGCTCAGAGCTCAACCTCTTAACCAGCTGAGCCACTTGGCCAGTCCCTGGCCAACATTTCTTTTAAATATTTTTTCTGTAACCCCTTTCTGGGATTCTGATTACATATATTAGTATCTCATATAGTATCTCTACAGATAAAGTATAGTTCCACTGGGTCCAAGGTTTTGTTCGCTTTTCTTTTGATGCTTCATTGTGGATAACCTCTGTTATTCGGCATCTGATTTACTATGATACTCATCCAGTGAAGTTTTCATTTTAGATATTGTTTTTTACTATTGCTGTTGTTTGCTTCTTTTTTTGTCTTTCCCATTCCTTTCCTCATTAGGCCCATGGTTTTCTCTAAATCTCAGCGCCACTTCCTAACAGCTGACTTGCTGTTTGTCTACAGCTCCGCGGTGGCTCCTCGACCCCATGGCGTAGCCGAGCACCTGCCTGCTTCCCGGCGTGGCCCCAGTCCACACGCCTGCTGGAGCTGGCTTCCTGCAGTCCGGCCACCGCTCTGCTGCCTGTCTGCCTTCCCCCTCTGCGCTGTCTCCCCTCTCCCTGGTCTGTACCTGCCCTGCCCCCTGCTAGCTGTGGGGCTACCGTCAGTACTTAATCCCTGTGCCTCAGTTTCTCCTTTAGAAAGTGATGTCATGCTGTCCCACTGAGCGGTGTTGGACTGGGTGACCGTGTGCATGGCCTCAGGTGACCACACGTGGTGTGGGCACCCCATGTCAGCGGTTATCGTCCTTAATTTCAGATCGTACCTAATGACACCCCCCCCAAGCTCTCCCTGAATGAGTCAGCCCACACCAGCTTTCCCTCCTCAGTGAACCAGCTTCATGTGTGATGGGTGTCACAGTGTCTCCCCAGTTTTATCCTCATATATCAATCAGTGTTGGGTTGGGCAAGCTAGACCTGTGAGCCGGTCCTTGTGCAGCCCTCAAAGGAGAATGGTTTGTACATTTTTAAAGGGCTGTAAGCAGACAAACCAAAACAGTACGTGACAGAGACTTGTGGCCCGAAGCCCGAAATACTCACTGTCTGGCCCCTTCCAAAACAAGTGTGCAAGCCCTGACCACGCTGGCCGGTGCGGTGCTTTTTCTAACCTAAGTTTAAAATTTACGTGGCGTGTAATCTCCAGTATGCTGTAAATACTGGCATTTAAAGATAAGTATCATGTTGCTCTTTTAAATGTTCCTGGTGGGATACACCCACCAGCCTGCAAATGCTGCTTCAGTGGTTGGGAAGTGCCCGGTGCTGCCCCCTACCCTGCACAGAGGCTTGCACTCCACTCCCCGTCTCCCTCCGTAGGAGGCTTTTGTCACCCTGTGTGCTCTTCTGTAACTGCCTGTGTATTTATTTTAGAAGTTACTTAAGTGTAAGATCCACAGGTGTCAAGCACTTTCTTTTGGATGGTTGTTAGTTACGGTGTGCACCAGCTCCGGGCCCCTGGTTTTCCTCCTGAGGCTGCTGCCCCTCCCGTCCCATCTCCCCAGCCCTCTAAAGGGACTTCATGGCGTCTGTCCTTGCACCACCACAGCCAGGTTCCCGGGGACCTAGCCTGTTCATGAAATAAACACTCCTAAACACAGAACAGCTCCCAAATGTCTCTCATGCAGGCTGGCCTCTCCCCACATTCCAGAATGATCTGTCAGCTGCCGTCAGTGCCTCCACTTGCATGGTGACGTGAAATCGCAGAGTCACGTGTCTGATGTTGAGCTTCATGCAGTTGCGCCCTCTGCAGCTTTTTTAGTCTTTCCACCAAAGGGTCAAAGACCCTTTGGTCCCTGCCTTCCCCACCCCATGCTGAACCTGTCAGCAAGTCCCGCGTTGCTCTGCCACTTGGCTCCCCAGGGGCTCAGCCTGTGACCTGTTTATCTGTGCTCTCACCCCTTCTGCTCCCTACTCACTCAGTGGCCCAAGGCCGAGCCTGTTACCTCTTTGGCCTCAGCTCTGATTTCCTGCCCGGCTTTCTGGCCTCTGCAGTGTTCCCTGGACATACCCGCCCCTTGGTGGCCGCACCCAGCTTCTCCCTGGAGTCTTCATTGTCCTGATACCTTCCTTTTTCAAGCCCCTCTCCCCTGGCCCCCCCATTTAAAATTGCACCCTCTCCCACTCCTGCTCCCTTAGCTCTTGTCACCACTCCCCCTTTTGTCTCCTGTCCTCCTCACCCTCCCCTCTCTTTTCTCCCTCTCTCTCACCCTCACCAAGTCTTACTTCCTTTTCATTTCTCAGACAGGCCTCTGCCAGCCATCTCACTTCCGAGTTCAGTTCCCAGTGTGTAGGTGAGCTGTGGAGCTGGCCACTTGGGCAGAAGAAGGCGCTGTGCCTCTTTGCTTCTCACGGGGGTGGGTGACGGGTTCTTTTACTGCCGTCTGGGAATGGAAGTTACTCCGTGAGCTGTTGCTCTCCCTGCCCTGAGACTCCACAGCATATATGGATGCAAGGCAGGCAGACATGAACCAGGATACCGCATTTATAATGCCATGCTTTGCCCTGAACAGAAGTGATGTGCGATGGAGAAAGCACAACCCTACCGCAATGCCTGGATTCTGGGGCTCCCCTGGGACCAGCATCACAGGGTCCTTTTGGCCTCTAGGATTTGTTTAGCCTGAGGCAGAGCGTCACAGTAAGAAGCCAGAGACCGGTGTGACCCCTTGCCCTGAGAGCTGTGTGGGGCAGATGCATTTTGGGTAGCGCACACGTGGACACTGGCCCTCTAGCAGTGGCCTCTCTAGAGCTCTTGGTGCCCACGTAGCCTGAACAGTGTCCGCCTAGGGACACCCGTAACCTGGCAGGAGACTGGGGTGTGGTTCCGCTCCTTGTATGCTGGGGGTGGGGACAGACTGGCCCCTCTGCTGAGGTTCCTGGTGGTGCCTGCACACCCAGTTGTCGGAGAAGCAGGGTGCTTGCAGCCGCGGCAGCCATGGAGAATGGCAGCCTGTCCCAGACCGGACGTGGTGCCGTGGGCCACGGTGCCACTGGGTTACAGACGCTGGAATGAGCCCGCTGGCTCCAGAGCTGGCAGGCCTTTCTGCCGCCCCCACGAAGTGTAAGCCTGAGAGTCCAGACCCAGAAGGGGGCCCCGCAGGAACTCTGACGGGTCCTGCCTGAGAAAGTCAGTCGCCGGGAGGCTCCCGGGCCCCTCTCGCCCGTCTGCGCCCCAGCTGCTTTCTAAGTCGGACTGTGCGGGTTCGGTGATAAACAAGCACGGCTGGGCCAGGTCCAGGGGTGCGCAGCGGAGAAGAGGGAAAAAGAATCTAAGTCGGACTGTGTGGGTTCGGTGATAAACAAGCACGCTGGGCCAGGCCCGGAGGTGCGCAGCGGAGAAGAGGGAAAAGGAATCTAAGTCGGACTGTGCGGGTTCGGTGATGAACAAGCACGCTGGGCCAGGCCCGGAGGTGCGCAGCGGAGAAGAGGGAAAAGGAAACGCTGGCTCAGAAGCACACCATCTTCCTGAAATACACTTGTTCCATGAGCTAGACAAAAATTATAGCAGCCTGCTCTGTTTTCAGCGAGTTCAGAGATGATATAATTCTAGTAATTATTAGCTGAGAACGTGACGAGGCCAAAGGAATACGGTAAGGTCAAAACCACACTAGGCCAAATGACAGTTTCTGTGCGACTGGTGAGGCTGTGATCAGTGAGAGGACAGGCAGCTAGCAAAAAGCTGGAGCAAGGCAGGAGGGGCTAGCCACGCACAGCCGGGGGCGCAGCACGCCAGCCAGAACTGGGGCGTCAGTTCACAGGGCCGTGCGGCTTAAGCAGCCCGGCGTCGGGCTGCCGCGGGGGGTGATCGGTGTCAGGATAGAGAGCAGCGTGCACAGAGCCCTGGGGACACGGGGCGTCAGTTCACAGGGCCGTGCAGCTTAAGCAGCCCGGCGTCGGGCTTCCGCGGGGGGTGATCGGTGTCAGGATAGAGAGCAGCGTGCACAGAGCCCTGGGGACACGGGGGTAGCAGTTCTTTTGTCTGGAGTTAAAATTTCCCCCCAAAAAATATCTTTTCCAAAGACTTGATGTAGCCAGTCACTAATCCAGGTGTACTTATGAGCACTAGAAATAGACATGGAAGTGGGGAAGGATCGAATAATTAAGCAGTTAGAAAAAAGAGACCACCTCACTCTGTAATAAATTCTAGATGAGTGAATGAGCTGAGGAAAACATGAAATCATAAGATTACTAGGAGAAAATACAGAAATAAAATATTTCTAGAATCTTGGTTGGGAAAGACCTTTTTAAGCAAAATACCAAAGACAGAAACTACAGAAAGCCTGGCTTCTTAAAAGTGAAAGCTAATTGAACAAAACAGGCAAACAGCAGGCTATTCCATGTTCATATATATAAAAAGCTGAGGGAAGCGGTAAGATGTGGTATCGCGGAGTTGTTTGCGCTGATAAATATTTGGGGGGAAGTTGAACTTTCATTTTAAAGACAGTGCTAATTTTGTGCATTTGTGAAGTGTTGAGTAACTTAGTTCCTGGGGGACATTTCCAGGTCCCAGCAGGTTCGTGCTGGAGCGCTCTCTGCTGGCAGCAGCCAGGCGTTTACACCTGGGAGAGAGCCGGACTCACCTGCGGGGTGGGTTCCATGGCACTGCCAGGAGGTTGGGACCGCACTGTGGAGTCTGCAGACCTGTGCAGTGGCACGGCAGTGCCGCTCCGACCTGGGGCACCTCCTGCCTGCCCGCCCGCCAGCCCCGCACCGGAGGGTCCGCTCTGTCCTGCAGGCCGCACCAAGGTGCAGGCGGGCAACAAGGCAGCTCCTGTGCCTGCCTGGTTCTCAGCTGTGTCCCCAGGGCCTAGGGCAGTGCCTGGCAGAGGGTCCGTCCTCAGTGAACCTTTGTTCAGTGACAGGAAGCCATGTGCCAGGCACAAGGGGTACAGCCTTCGCCCTAGTCTGCCACCTGTGGAACTGACGGTCTCATGGGGAGACCGGCAGCAAAGAGGTGGCGAAGCAGCTGGAACAGGGGTTCCCTGTCGTGGGGTGTGTTTGAGGGGACACGCTGGGTGCGCAGTGCGAGACACACGAGGTGGAGCCGAGGGGGGAGGGGCTGCTGAAGGTGCCTTCTGCAGGACGAGGGAGAGAAGGAGCCCGTCTCCCGGAAGGAAGCCTGCGCCTTCCCCGGGCGCCTTCTGCATGGGATGCGGCCAGAGGCGGCCAGCGTGGAGCCCTGGGCGCTGACCAGGCCAGGGCGGGTTTGGTGACCTGACCAAGGCATGGCGGTCCTATTGTTAAACTCTGAATTCTTTGAACTTGCCTGTGTCCTAACATAGTGTTTGCTTTTGTTTCCTTTTTTTTTTAATTTAAAGGCTTTTTTGTTTTGTTTTGTGTTTTTTGATAGATGAGGGTTACTACCAGGGTGGAAAGTTTCAGTTTGAAACGGAAGTTCCGGATGCCTACAACATGGTGGTGAGTAGCCGCGTCCGAGCCCTTGTCCCTCCGTGGGGCGGGGCGGCTTTGCCGGGCCTGCACCCCCCACATTCTCCCCAAGTCCCCGGACCTGGGACTGACCGGGAAGTTGCCCAGACTCCTGTGGGTGGTGTCACTCAGCGACGGTGTGTAGAGTTTTAGGAGAGAGTCACTTCGTCGGTAAACAGCTCTGCCACGGTCGTGGTGGCCGTCATTGTGGCCGTGGATTCCATGTCAGTCTTCCTCGTTAAACTCTGGCACTGAAGAAAACAGCATTTTGTTTAAAACTGTAGTTTTCTTTATGATATAACACCAGAATTCCAGAAGTGTGAAAAATGTGTATTTCAGAATTTTAGGAAAAAATGACGTGTAGTTTTCAACTGTGAGTAATGTATACCCATAGCTACATAGTAACCTCGCAGACGCTTCTAGGGAGTAAATGATACCAGGCACTGTCACATTCTGTGACAAGGACTTACCGACCATTAGGAAGGTGAGAGAGTGTAGAAAGTTCTCATAGAGGATGAAAGTGGTGAGTGGCAGAAATAGACAGCAATCAGTGGCAGAAAGCTAGTGGACTGCGACTCAGAGGAGAAAAAGGTTCACTTCTGGAAAGTGGCCGGGCCGCTCAGCACTTATGGAGAAGCAGCTGGCATTGTCCTCCTGTGGGCCGGCCTGTCCCCAAGGGGTGCTCTAGGCGGCGTGGATGCCTCTGGAACTGTGGTGACAGGTACGGAAATGAGAATGGGCGGCCTGTGTGGCGGACTGGCCAGGGCGACTTCGGTGAGGAATTGGGACTGGGGGAGCAAGGAGAGCACTCGGATTCCGGGGGCTTGCCGAGCATTTTCACTTGGGCCGTTGACGGCCCCCACACCCTGCGTGGGGACGGTGGAAGCGGCGAGGTGTGCGGGGAGCGGTGCGCAGCCCCCGTCCGGCCCGTCGGGGCTGGCCGTGCCCGGCTCTTCCTTACTGCATGCGATGAGGGTCTGCGCGTCCCCGGCATCGCCAGGTCTCCCAGCCTCGAGGCCTGTCAAAGAGGAAGGGAGGCTCTCATGGGAACAGGAAGGCCCTCGTTTGCCTGAGGCTGTGGGTGTTGGGGACACCATGTCCCCCGTTACTTTGCCTGCGGTGACTGCTCCCCATGCCCACCCACCCGCACCGCCAGGGTACAGTTCAAGGGCTGTAACACTTTTTTGTTTGAAGCCAAACCTTTGTCAATGGAAATTGATTTATTGGGCTACTACATTAAAACTTTTTTTTTTTTTTTGAAATGCGATTTATGAGGATGGGTGAGAGTTAGCAATCTGAAAAACAGAAGACGAATTTAATTTGTACGTGGGCAGGAAAATGCGTGTTTCAGGGCTTTGTTGTCCGTCCGTCCAGCTGCCTGCTGAGACTTTCCATGTTATCCTAATCACAAACTGAGCCCCCGGGCTTGAAACATGTACTCGGGTGAGAGGCAGCTCGAGAGGTTTGCATTAAATTCAGGGGCTTAGATTTCAGGGGCTGTTTGGATGGTTTCGAGAAACAGCCAGGCAGACAGGACTCACAATTCCAGACTTGTAAGTTTTCTGGACAAACCATCTCTCTGGATTACACATCGGAGGAATGTGAAAATGAAAGAGTAGTGAGTTTATGAGTCTTTTCGGAAAAGAAGTGAGTTTCTGAGGAGGCGGGGGCCTCGGGGGTCGTTTAGCATAAGCTGGAGAACGTGTGTCACCGGCCTTGCGGGTCTGAGAGCCGCTGTTTCCAGCACGAGGCACCATTTCGGAGCAGAGTCTAGCCGCCGGTGTCTGAGGAAGGCAGAGCATGCGAAAACAAGGGAGGGACCGACTTTGTCTTCTCGCTTTGCCCCATGGCATCCTCCAGTCCGGCCGGGCGACCTTCACAGTCATATCCTCACACGTCAGGCAGTGAGGGCCCACTGGGCAGGCGAAGAGCTCAGCTTGTGAGCTTTGCCGGTCCAGGCCTTTCTGTCCCCAGAGCTGAGTGTGGCCCAGGCCAGCTTCCTGCTGCACCTTGTGGCACGTGGTAGCGACAAAATGTTGGTCTAGTGTTCCTTCCCGTGTGCCTTCTTCAAGAAACTGCGAGGCGGGAAGCGGAATGAACAGGCTAGAAACCACTGGGTCTCAAAAACATGTTTCGTGTGTTAATTGGTGACTTGTAATGATTTTACATTTTTATATTGCGGTTTCTGTCTCCTCTGGAAAAATTCTAAATGATGGGCTGGTCTGATTTCATCAGCAGTAAAACCCCTTGTCCAGCCGGGAAGCTCTGAGAGGCCCGCCGCCTGGAGTGGCCCTGGCTGTCCCCTGCTGACACTGCCCGCTCCCCCGGCCTGTCCATGTTCTCTGCCTCATCTGCTAAGGGGGTGCATCTGCCTCGCTCACAGGCCAGAGAGTAGCGCAGGCTCACGGCGAGGAGCGTCGCGACACTGTCCCCGGGAGACCGTGAGGCGTAGTGCTTAATCGATATAACTTTTTTGTAGTTGATCTTTACTTACATAATTCTCCCTAGCATCTCTTCCCACTAGACTGTAGCTCCCTGAAGGACATGTTTGGGGGTGTCCTGATTACACTA
Source organism: Aselliscus stoliczkanus (assembly GCA_033961575.1). Taxonomy (NCBI): domain Eukaryota; kingdom Metazoa; phylum Chordata; class Mammalia; order Chiroptera; family Hipposideridae; genus Aselliscus; species Aselliscus stoliczkanus. The sequence continues at coordinate 174,956,218 of CM066731.1, forward strand.
TATTTCCAGAGCTCCGAGGGCCCGGCCCGCCATACCACACACAGTCCATGTTGTCAGTGGCTGGCACACTCTCTGCCCCTACACACCTGTGCCATAGCAAATTCAACCAGCACGTGGGAATACAGGTTACGGCGTGTGGGCAGAGAGCCTGCGAGGAAGCTTGGAGGGGTCCGTGTTTCTTTGGGGTGAGCAGTCTCGGCCAGTTCTCAGCAGGTCAGCCCAACAGGCCTTCGTGCACCTTCTCGGTGTTCATTTCTTTTGCCATTATCCCATAACTTAACTTGTATGGTTTCTATGCTTCATAAGGACAGGTTTTTATTGGGTTGTCAGAAAAGTCATGATGGTTTTTTTCTGTGTTTTTCGTTTGCAAAAATGCATCATGACTTTTCTGAGAACCCAATAGCTCCTAACATTTACATTATAGTTACTGCAATTGAAGTGTTTATTTAGATTGTGAATCTGGAAAACTTTCAATCAGTGAAGTAAATGATGATTTTAGAAAGAAGTTTTAGAAGGAAGAAAACACCTATTTGGTATTCCCTCCCCCCCACAACCCCCCCACCCCCACCCCCACCCCACACCAACACACCCCTGTACTCCAGCAGCTAAATTCAAAATGTCCTTTGGCTTTTTGGCTTTTTGTCACTGAACTTTACCTGAGAGCCTCAAGCCTGCCTGGTACTCTCAGTCTTAGAAATTGGCTAAATGATTTAGTGACATTTCATGAGCTCCTAAAATGTTCTGGGTTCTGTGTCATATACTGCAGGCTACAGATGGGACGTTGAGTGGCATTTCAAGAATTGCAGTCTCCCAGGAGACAGACTCAGAAACAGTGATGAGATGAGCCAGCATGGTGATGGGCGCTGGGGGTCGCCCAGGGTGATGGGCCGCCGGAGGGGGAGTAGGGCCTTGGTGCTGCCGGGCCCGGCGCTGGGGTCCCACGCTGCTCCCGTGGCGCATCGGGCTTAGTTGGTTGGAGGAAACTGCACTGAAGCAAGAGAAAGGAACCCGGTCTTTCACTCCCTGACACCAGCTTCCTCGTGGAAGTGACCCTATCACATCCCTTCACATTGCTGGTAATGCAGCCAATCAAGTAACACGGCATGGCCAGCCCCACAGGGATAAGGAAGGGCTGCCGGCCATGTTTCCGGGAGGAGGAGGGCCGGAACTGCCGCTCGCCCTCTTCTCAATGCAATTGATTATACGTCATAGGAAATGGAGAACACGTGGCTGTGCAAAAATAGAATAGTGATCCAGAGATGGTCGCCATTAACTGACGATGTGTGATGATACTTGCAGTTGGGGTCACGCCTCACACAGCTTGGTAACGGGGTTTCCACATTATGTGATGAACACACCGTCATGTCAGTCAGATGTAATCACACATTATTAACAAGAGCACCATTGTATGGTGTATCATGGTTTTAAACCAGTCTCTCATCATTGGTCACTGGTTGACCAGCTTTTTGATATAAGCAAGGCTTTCTGTCAAGGGCCACATAGTAAATATTTTAGGCTTTGTGGACCATATGTGCTCTCTGTCACATCCTTTTTCAAAAAAACGTTTTAGAAATGTAAAAACCATCCTTAGACAACAGACCACACAAACGCAGGCCAGGCCTGCAGGGCTGTGGCTGAGCCTGTGATATTCGGGGCTGTGGGCCGCGTCCTGGACCGAAGCTTGTGTGCCTGCCTCCGTCCTGGGGGGCAGTTCTTAGCAGGGGAATTACATGTGTGGAGCCAGGGAGGCTGATCTGAAGGCTTTTCATCCACCCTGGCGAGTTACCCTCCCCGAGGTTGTGCCAATTGGTGACCTCACCGTCAGTGTTTAGAAATTCCCTTTTTCCTGAACCTTCTCCAAAATGGGGTGTTTTCGTTGTTTTTCCTTTCGCCACTTCGGGAGGAAATAAATGGCATCTTAATTGTCATTTGAACTTGTATTTTTAAGTAGGATGTTAAATATTTTTCCTATGAATTAGCTGTTTTGTGTTTTTTATGAGATGTTGTGTGCTTAGCCCTTTTTTTCCATTTGGGTTTTGTGTTTCTGGTTACAACAATTCTTACATAGAAATTACATGAAACTTGTAGTTTTTTAGCTGTGCTATAAATACGTTCCTGTTTTCGTATGTCTTTTGTTGCTCTTGTTCTGTGCGAGCTTGTGTGTGCTCACCACTGCAGCCAAGCCTCCTTCTCCTCCCGGGGTTCATGCTGTGAACAGGTCTGTGCGAGCTTGTGTGTGCTCACCACTGCAGCCAAGCCTCCTTCTCCTCCCGGGGTTCATGCTGTGAACGGGTGGAGAGAGGCCTTCAGGCCTCAGTAGCTTGCCTCCACTCCTCCCAGGGCTCGTGGTTCTGCCCGCTTCTGTTTAGCGCTCTAAAATACACCTCTCCGCATTTTTCAAACCGTCAGTGGTTGTCCCCTGAAGAACCCCTTTTCCCCACTGATTTCAGTGCAGTGTTTGTCATTTGCCGCAGCCTTTACTGTGTGACAGGGTGGACGGCAGTGCCAGCCCCGAGGTAGGCGGTGAAGCTGGGTATTTCCTGTTTGTCTTACCTTGGGGTGGGGTCCCGGGGATCTCCAAGAACATTTCAGTTTGGAAAGTGTGTCAGGACCTAGGGACCACAGTTACGGGGCCATCTGTGCCAGCCTCTAAGCACAGAAGGCGTCAGGGGCCAGGAGGAAAGGGTGCAGGTGGGTCAGACACGAGATGCGAGCGCTGGGTGGGGGGCCTGTGTCGGAGACACCGCAGAAAGGAGGGAGATTGAACCCCAGGGCCCTTCAGATGCGGAGTCAGTGCCTCAGTCTGCCCACCGTCGCGGGGGTAACTATTACATTATCCAGAGATTTATACGGCCTGACCTGCCCTCTTGGGCCTGAAGGCCTCGCCGGAAGTGAGGATGCACTAGCATTCTTTCTGTCAAGTGCATTCCCGTTTATTCTTAGAAAAGCAGATTAGGCATATTAAATTGACTTCACCTCACTCTGAACCTAACTGTGTCATCCTTGGACATATTAAAATCAAAAGGATTGCTTTTATAATAGTGATCTTCCAAGAAGAGCTTTATGCAAACAGGCCTCATCACACATGATGCGGGTAGGCCTTATTCCCACCTACTCCTTTTCATCTTCTCTCCCTCCTCGAAGGTACAGTGGACGCAGACTTCCACCTAGGAAAGTGTAGATGAAGTAGCCTCTTCAGAAACGGGCCAGCACTGCGAGGAGCAGTCACTTTCAGCCATAGTTCAGCAAATTAGCCCAGAGAGGCCTGGGCTCCTGGTTGGCCTTGGGGCCTGGAGGGTGCAGGGCCCCCTGGAGTGCAGTAGGGGCTCCTCCGTGCCCAGCCCAGAGAGGTGAAGTGGTGGCCGAGGCCCATCCCCTGCATCCGGCCTCCAGGCTTGTAGAGTGTTCTGTTAGGGGCGCAGTGGGCTTTACCGGCGAGACTGGCAGGGTGACATGACCGGGTGTCTGAGGGTCCATCTGAATGCCGGGTAGCAGTGGACCCCGGACTAGATGGGCTGTGGTTAGCCTTGGACCGGCGTGATCAGGAGATCTCTCTCTTTCTGCGTTGCAGCCCCCCAAAGTGAAATGCTTGACCAGGATCTGGCACCCCAATATCACAGAGACAGGCGAAATATGTCTGAGGTGAGTGCCTCTTCTTTACTGCCTCCTGCATTTGTGGGCGCTGTGTGTGGGTGCCAGGCTCTCCACCGAGTTAACTCCCCCAGGAGATGAGGAGGGCTGAGGACCCACCCGCCCTGGAGTTTGGGGCTGCGCTCCAGCGCCCTCTGGTGGCTGAGGACGTGTAGTCAGTGCTGCCTGCGCCTGCCCAGGGGGCTCCCTCTGGAGGCCCTTCTCTTTTAATGAGGGCCCCCAACGTGGCAGGTTTAGCTAAGAGGGAAAGATATCCCTGATGAAATCGGAGGGCAAGCCTTTTCCTAACAGTTCTCTGCCCTTAGTAAGCACTCGTCACCTTTGAAAGGCAGGCAGTGTCCAGACTGACTGCCCGTGGCGTAGCTGCCAGGGTATCAGGCTGACGTTTTCTTTCATACAAGTGCAGTCAGCACCCATTCACCCATTTCATTATGTGGTGCCCCCGTTTCATACCAGCCTTATTTTTTATAGACAGTTGAAAGTACATTTTAGAAGAGTCTATCTTTTAAAGGCGTCTTCCCTTGAAGTATCTGCCGGGGAAGTAGGGAAACTTTAAGACTCGTGAGCTTCAGTTTCAGGGTATAATTGGCGTCTGGTCCACCTTCTCCCTGGGCTTTCCAGCTGTGCGCACGTCCCCTGCCTCCATCAGAATTAGAGACCGAGGAGGACTTCCCTTGTGTCGCTTTTGCTGTCTTCTGAGAGATCAAATTATTACAGTACGACGGGAATTTAGCAGACTGGCTTGCTAGAAAAGGCGGAGACCTTCAGGGAAAATCAGTGGTAGGTTTAGCCACCTTATGATATAAGAAACGAAAACAAAATCAGATCAGCTGGGTTACTTCCTTCGTGATGGTCCTTACCTTCCGTATGAAAAAGTCCGCGGGGCAGTGAGCGTTGGTGCAGACAGGTGGCCCACAGGAGAACGCAGCTAGCTGGGCGGCCAGTGTCCTTGGACCTGCTGTGCACTGAGCAGGCACCACCAGGATCTCATTCAGCAGCACCAGGCTGAGTTTTTTCGCCAGAAGGAAACTGGACAATACATTTTCAAAGTATGGAACAATCATTTATATGAGTCTATAATGTGTATTTACAGTTGGTGGAACAGTAGTGAAAATGACTCAGGTCCAGCTAAGAAATAGCCCCTCACAGTACCTCCCAAGCCCATGTGACCTTCCCTAGCCATGCACAATTATGTGTTAATCTGCCTTTATCCTGAAGTTTTTGAACAGCTGTGGAAATGCATGCTAGGAGCGCACATGGGGGCCACCCTGAGGGACAGAGAGGGTACGCACCTCCCTCGGGGTGCTGAGGCATCACGTGACTTGAGCATCGAGCTGCCCCACAAACAGGCAGCTCTTAAGAGTCACTTACTCTCATTGTCATTGCTGTCGTCCTCACTTTCCGAACATTAAGTTGACGGATGCTCTCCAGTGTTCTGTTTTAAGCGTGTTTTTGCCCAGCTGCGATGGAAGGCCTGTGTGTGCCATGGGGAAAAGGATGGGCGCAGACCTGAGCGTGTGCCCCCCTCAGAGGTGGGGAGGCTGAGCGGCGGGGCGGGAAAAGCGTTCGCACAGCCCAGGTCTCCTGGACACGAGTCGCAGGCCGGAGCCCTCGCGGCGGCCTTGGCACACCTGTGCCCCGTGTGGCCAGAGGCTGCTCCCTCCTGACCGCCGGCCTCCGTGTCTGTTTCAGTTTACTGAGAGAACATTCGATTGACGGCACTGGCTGGGCTCCCACACGGACGTTAAAGGTAGGCTGCGATGCCATTGACCACAGCCCTGCCCTGGTAACCAGCCCCCTGTGGGGACCGCATGTCCTGCCTGTCCTGTCCTCGCCAGTGGGCAGACGCACCCTACTCCCTCGTCCCCACCGCAGGGGGCTGCTCAGCCAAGCGCTCACCTGATCAGCGCCTCTGCCCCCGTTCTCCTGGGTGGAGTGCAGCATCAGGTCATTTACTGTCCCCTTAGCCCTTTACCGTCTGTGCTCAGATAATCGACAAACTCTTTTGTTTCTGTCCCCCCGCCTGTGAGAGTTGCCTCACCCCTAAAGCTGAAGGGAGCCGCCAGGAATGGGGAGGTAGGGTGGAGAGAAGGAGGAGGTGTGAGTCACACTGCACAGAGGACGGGTCCTTTCGTGGGGGTGGGGTGGACAGGGGAGCCACTGGTGGCCTGAGTTGGTTTCCGGGCATGCCTCCCGGCTGCTCACAGGACGCCACCAGAGGTGGCTTCCCCTCAGGGCCTCCTTCATTGGTACCCACAGGACAGAGTTTCTTCGTGTCACCTGATCGTTTTATTAGACGCAGTCAGCACTTTGGGTAGTGATCACTTAGTAAACGGCCACTGACTGTGCCATCATTGGTGACTAAAGGGACATTTTCAAACAGTCAAAGCCTTTGCCCTGTCTTGTTGGATCGGTCCTCCGGACCAGCCCATCGTCCCTGGTGACTGTGTCCTCCCCAGCTCAGCCCGTGGGTGAGGCCCTGAGGGTGGCTGGCACGCAGCGTGGGCTGTCTCCCCTCCCCCCTCCTCCGGAGGAACACTTTTACACCTGTCGCCTTGTCAGTCCTGCACGGGTCATGAAGTCCTCACTCAAACCACCGAGACGCCTGAGTCTGTGCCAGACGTGCCAACACCAGACAGGCTGGTCACGGTGATGCTGCCGGACGCTGTCCCCCGGGTGACCGGCGTGAGCCTGAGCGGCCTGGGCCTGCCCTGCACACGTCCCAGAGGCCTGCCTCCCCCCGGCCCTGCCTCCGAAAGAGCTTCTGCAGAGATCTGGCCTCATCCGTTAGAGGCCACCTCGCTCCCGTCCCCTGCTCTTGGGAGAGGACGGGGGCACATGGTAGCATCACTGCCCTTAGAGGACCCTGGGGCCAGAAAGACATGCGTGGGTCAAACTGGCCCAGTGGGCAACTTTGCCAGGCCCCGTTCTGTATGACCCCCTCACGGGACCACTCCCGTGGCCAGAAAGGACTGTTAGGTGTTGGGTGTCACCATATAGGCACTTTGAGGGAAGAACATAGGGGAGGGGCTTGGGCATGTCCCAGGGTCAGAGGACACTGCTGTCATGACTGTGGCTCACGAGGTGTGGTCTCTACTGCCATGGGCAGCCTGGCCCGTGCTGCCCACCACGTCTGGACGTGTCTTGGGACTCGGCTTCTGTACAGGCAGCCCCTCTGCTTGGACGGAGTTCCCCATGGCCTCCCCTCTTCCTGGCAGTGCCCCACGTCCTGGCCTCCCTGGTGAGCCCTCTGGGGACACGTCTGTGGACGTTCCGCCGATACATCCATCTGTTTCCCCTCCATCCTTCCAGACCAAGGGCGGTGTTCACCCCAGCTCTGGCCCCCGGCCTGGCTCACACCAGAAGCATGGACGGACAGATCGAGGGGTGGGTGGATGAGGGAAGGCAGAGAGGGGGGCCATTAAATTGTCAACCAGCAGAGTAGCGAATGCAAATGAGAATAAGCCTGAAAAAGAAACTCAAGCTGATGAAGAGGAAGACTGAGAAGAAATCGGTAGTTGAATCACACACTTATCACAAGTTTTCAATTTTAATGAAAATTTCTGGCCTTTGAATTAAAAAAAAAAGTCTCCCTTGATTTTTGAAGTCACTAGGGTAGAATTATTAAGTCTCAGTGGGACAGGCGATTAGCTTGTCTAAGATCCCCAAGAGGCAACAGAAGCTGAAACAGCAGGGTTCACCTTCAAGAAGGTGACAGGTAAGCCTGTGCACACGCAGCCCGTGGGCCCGGCTCTCGGGAGGCAGCCTCGGTCCCTGGTTTGATGCTCACACCGGGACGGCTCATGTCTGAACTTGCCAGGCTGACGTCATATTGAAAAGAAGTGGTTTGGTTTTCTGTCCTGGGAGAAGCAAAGCATGCTGAAGGCAAATACCGACGTGTGGTACAACACACGTTTCTGTGTATGTACGTGGGTTAGAGGCCGAAAGCTGGAGCCTGAAACCTGTTTTCTTTTCTTCCTCAGGATGTTGTTTGGGGATTAAACTCTTTGTTTACCGTAAGTATATTGGCCCAAATCTCGAGTTTTCCTTGATTCCCCTGGGTGCTGGTTTTAAATTTCACACTAAGGGGAACATGGGGTAAAGCAGCACCAGGTACATACCGGCCCGTTTTCTGTTGCGCTTTGAGTCAGGAATGGTGAGATGGGACCAAGGGGTCTTTGGAGCGACACGTGGGGAGGTCACTGGGGAAGGTGAGGGTGGGAGCCGAGCAGCCTCACCCTGTCCTGCTGGAGCGGCCGCCTCCGCCCTCAGGGGCAGGAGCCACTGGCACTGCAGAGTGTCCATCCCGGGGGTGGCGGGTCCTGCTGGCCCATCCCCGCTCTGTCTGCTCACCAGCCATCTTCACTGCCAGGCGGCCTGGTTCGAGTGAAGGACTCTGGTCACTGACCGTTTGGCTCTTCACGGACCCAGGACCTTACAGTGCTCGTGTCGGTGATGAGCCGCTAACCAAGTTCACTGTCCCCTGAAAACAGCGCGTCACAGACAGAGGCAGGAAGGGGCGTGGTGACACGCTCAGAAGGCCCAGCTGAAAGCTGGTGCGTGGAATTTTTTTTTTTTTTTTTTTTTTTTTTTTTAGCTGAGCCATCCCGCCACCTGTTGGCAGCTCAGCGGCAACTCACCTCGGGCTGGGCAGCGAACCACCCTTGCTCAGAGCTCAGCTCGCACTCTTGAGGAAGCTCTTAACCAACTGAGCCACTCGGCCGGCCCTGGAATTTTTAATATAATATTTGTGCCTTTGAGTGTTTACTTTATGATCATAAAAGTTTTAAAAGAAATATTGGGTTGTCGGAAAAGTCATGACACATTTTTGCAACGAAAAACAGAAAAAACTACGTCGTGACTTTTCTGACAACCCGGTAAACTTCGGGACCTGTCTGTCTTTGGGGAAAACAAAAAGGCCCCCCTATGAAAGCGAGCCCACCCTCAGCCCACAGGGTGGCGGGGCTGTGGGCAGGCAGCGTCCTGTCGCCTGAGGCCGCACTGTTCTTGTCTCAGCAAAATACAAAGCAGCAGAGCGTCCGCAGCGGACACCCAAGTCCCCAAGTCCCACCTCCCTTTGCCTTTCATCTGGTGTCACCTGTGACCTGTACTCCTAGCAGCAGGGCGATATTCCCTGAGGTCAGGGCCCCGCCCCTTAATCCCCGGGGGAAGGCTGTGCCCAGGTTGCGGGCCCATCCGACAGTTCTCGCCCAGCCTCAGTTGTTCGGGGCTTTTTCATTTAAGTGAGTGAAGTGTGACTTGTGGGGCTGCAAGGCCCATGCGTGATTTAAACTTCCTGGTGGTTGTGCCTGGTCTAACCACAAGCATTTGCGTCCTCAGCATGGGTTGCGAGGGCCAAAGAGCACAGGTGACTCACGCTGTCCCTGTCATCAGCCACCACTACGATGGCACTGTTCTGGAACGCTGTTTCCTGCAGCTTCCTCGGTCCTAAACCCGAAATGGTTTTGGCTGATGACTCAGTACAGGGAGATTAATGGAAGGAAATTAGTGCTGGCTCCTGGACTTTACTTTTTTTAAAAACAAATTTGGTCCAGTCTTCATCTTTCTAAGTACTCCAAACCTTCCAAATTCTAAAGAGCAGATCAAAATTGCAGATTACATTGGGAATGATTATCCCATATTCATTTCAGGTCCAATATGGGGTACAGAAGGTGAGGAAGTGTGGGTGTCTGGTGTAGCCTCCCTTGTAAACTGGGTATCTTGTATAATGTGTACTTTTATTTTTACATATTTCTAGGACAATTTTCCAAATGATCATAGAGACTCACAATTTTTCTTTGTTATATTTGTGAAATAGTGTTGGTCACACCCATGCGTATTTCCAGATCAGGAGTACAGCCCCCAAATTTAGCATTTCTCCTCTGGAGAAATATGGTTGTCTTTACAGTGAGCCGTCTGTGGCTTTGGGAAGCGATGACTCATTAAAAGGTCAGATCTTCTGACCCTGATTTTTAAGAGGAGCTGTAGGCAGTCCAGAGGTAAGACGTGGCCTCTGATCTGACAGCCTGATGTTTTGGGGGGAAATGGAGAGTAGCCACGCAGAGTCTTTTAAGATATAAAGGGGCTGGTGCTCCGTCCTGAGGCCAGGGGACATCTGCCTAACGTCACTGCCCTGCGCTCAGTCGGGTTCCAGACGCCTCCCCTCTGGGCTTGAGTGATGCTTGTGAAGGCCAGTTCACAGCAAAGGGGAACCCCAGGTAAGGCCAGAAGAGGCGCTACAGACAGAAAACAAAATACAGGAGGGGAGCTTTTAAGGAAAAGGGAATGGGACTTTAATTTAGAAATGCTCATAGCGAGAGCAGTTGTTTTCTTCTCTAATTATCAAAAATAGCATGAGAAATGAATGTGATGGCTGTTCCTCCATTTTCACCCAACTTGGTGCAAATCCACAGAAGCAGCACTCCCACTGTCTCGGTCCAGTTCACTGCTCTCACATGGAAGAACTGGGGTTCTTAGTAAAGTTTCTCAGCGCTCCGGTCATTTGGTACACAATTTGCCGCATAGACTTCAGTAGCCTGGCTCATAAAATGAACGCCTGTGACAACAGAAAGGTCGATCCCTTCCATTGTTTCACTGAGTTTCTCTCTTGAAGGATCTTCTGAATTTTGATGACCCACTGAATATCGAAGCTGCAGAACATCATTTGAGGGACAAGGTAAGCCAGTGGCAGCAGCATTCTAGGTCGGTGTGTTCGTAAAGAGGTGATTTCCGTCTCTTGATTAGATCAGTACAAAATTTGAAGCAAAGTATAAATAATGTGTTATAAGAAATGGGAGTGGTTTCAGTTAAGTGTTTGACCCAGGGTCACACAGAAATGTTTTTATTAGATGTGATTGATTTCCTAGAATTTAGCACAAGAGATTTAAAACCGACGACTGCTGCGCCACCTGAGCAATATAGGGATAGAGCGGTGAGAAGCAGCGGCGCCCCGCAGGCTCGCAGCCCTTCCGCGCCTGCCCGAGCTCCTCCAGGCGCCTCCACACCCAGGCGGCCGGAGCCCAGCATGCTGGGGTTTAGCCGTCACTCTTACTCTTTAATTCCTTATTAAACCTTTTTCCCTCCAAGTCGGTGCATACACCATATTACTCATTCATTTCAGGAACTGCTTGCTATACTGTAAAGTGGTTCTACCATGCCTTTTCAGCCATTCTCTTATTGGTGGGCACTCAGGTTTTTCCCATGGTTTTTTTCCCCCCAACTGCAATCAATAATGCACTAAACGTCCTTTGTACACGCATCCTTACGAAGCCCATGAACAGGCCTGGGTCTGGGATGGGGCTCTTAGCGGTGGTTAGCCTCGCCGGGGGCCACGCTAGTTCGTGGGTTAGACCTACACGGACCGCTGAGGGAACTGTCCTGGTTTGGTCCGTTTCCTGACGGTGACACCCTGCGAGCTCTCCCCCTGCTCTCACACTGCTGGATGTGCTGACACTGCTCTGAGCAGGTACCAGCCTAATAGGCACCAGGCTGGCTCTAACCAGGATGGCAGATGTTGAGAGCATCGCTTCTGTTTATGTAAGATCAAGTGTGTGCCAGAGTCGGGGGACGTTTTAAACATGCTACGTGGTGCCCACAACCCTGAACCAAGGAGCAGCGGCCCTGCCGTACTTAGCGGGCCCGAGGACGGGCAGGTGCGCTCCACACGGGCGCCGCAGGGAACAGTGAGCAGTGCACTGGGACTGGACAGGCAGTGGGCGCTCCTGGTCTGGCGCAGGAGGCCAGCGCCCTGCTGAGGGTGCCGGGGCCCCTGTGTGAGCCAGCTCTGCCATGGGCCGTGCCCTCAGCCTGCCTCGCAGCTCCCCGCGGCAGCTCAGCTCTCAACCTTTGCCCGCCTCTGGGGGGCCCTGGAAAGCCTTGGACTGTCCACTGTGCCGACAAGCCCCTGCAGGCTCCTGGGCCCCACCTCTTCTGGGGGCCACTCATGCTGTGACTCCACTCGTTAATGGTTGCTGGCACTCAGTGCTGTGGTTGTTGGCGGCCCTCGTGGACTAAACCGTGTCAAGGAACGAATGTGATCATGGCACGGAGTGCTCCTACAGAGCCAAGGAGGGACATGCTTCAGATTGTCTGGCGTTGCCCGAAACAGGGACAGACTGCCAGCTCATAAACAGCCCGTAGGAGGGACCTAAAGCCCTCTGAAGAGGGAGCCTCCACACGAATTCCGAGACATGCCCCAGCCCCACACGAGTCCTGATCACGCTTACGGAACTTGCCGCTTATTTTGTATTCATTCTTCATCCTGAGTTTCACGTGGCTACTTGAGTGCCAGGTGAGGTGCCTGGGAGAGCGCAGTGGACAGACAGTCCCATGTCCTTGTGGAGCACACCGTCTGGGAGGAGGCAGAGCACAGAAGAGCAAACAACGGGCCAGGAGGGCCGGGGCGGGTGCTTTCTGATACGATGTGACTAGGGGTCTGGTGGGTCTCAGGGGACAGCAGGCCAGAGTGACAACAGCCGGTGCGAAGGTCCTGAGGCGGGAATGTGCTGCAGGTGTTCAGGGACGGGCTCAGAGGCCACGGGGTTGGAGCAGGAGGACAGGGCTGCGTGGCACTAGCAACGACACCGAGTGGCCCTCCCGGTGCCAGGCACTGGCCCACGTACTTCCCAGGGTGCGCTTGTCTGACAGTGCATAGGAGGGTCTCCCGTTTTCCTGATTGCTGCTGAGGAAGGTGAGAGACTTGCCAAGAAGGGGGCTGTGTGCCCCCCAGCAGAGGGGAGAGGGAGGCAGCGGAGGCCTGAGCAGGAGGCGCTCTGGAGGCCGGGACCCTAGGCACGATCCTGGGTGAGGTGAAGAGAGCAGAGCGGGTGAAGACGAAGCCGAGGCACCTTTGGTCCTGAGGGCAGGAAGGGCGGGCCTGTGGGCCTTCACTTCACCAGTGAGCTCTGGCTGTGGCCCCGTGGGAGCTGACAGTGGACGGGTTTCCGCTACAGGCACATCAGGCTTCTGTGCAGCCGGCTTAGCGACGGGCCCAGGGCTGTGGAGGCCTCTGCGTGTAGTCCTGGGGGCAGGTGTGGCTGTGGTGACCGTGACCACACACGGGGCCTCACTCTCCCCATCTGCAAAACCAAGGGCCTTGGGGTCCCTTGTGCTCCGAGCTTCTGTGTTTGTTCCCGCCCCAGCCCTCCCGGCACCCTGCGCCTCGCACAGTGGGCACCCGACTCGTGCCAGCTCCACGGGCCTCTGGCACTCCCCGGGCCCCGCAGGTCCCTGGCTCGGGCAGATCCCCCTTGTCCCTGGCCCATCACTCCCTCCTCGCTGACTGCTGCCCCTCTTCTCCCTCCTCCCCCCGCCCCTGCAGGAGGACTTCCGGAACAAAGTCGAAGACTACATCAAGCATTACGCCAGATGATAGGAGGGGAGACGCAGGGTGCTGACCATGTGTCGGGGTGTGCCCAGCCCCCGCCAGCGGGCACCTGCACCCCAGCCCTCGGCCCCCTCAGCCCCCTCAGCCCTCTGGGCCCTGAGTCCTGTGCCGTCTGGAGGAGGAGCCTCTTCACGACCGCCCATTGTAGTCACGGGGTTCCACATAAACAGCGAGAAAATGTGTCTGGGCTCTAAAGAGTTGTCTGCTTCCCTTAACGTGTTTACTTTGTTGAAACTGTGCTGTACAGGCTGTTGAGATTCGTGAGAAGTTGTAATGAACTCAAAATTGAAGCCCGAGTTTGCTTCTTCCCGTCCCCCCAAATCACTTCCCTGCACAAGTGATACAGTGACGCGCTCCCTGCAGCCGCACCTTGGCGAGAAGAAGCCCGCGACAAACGGTGATTGGACGCAGACTCCCAGCTCCTCCCACAGTGGTGGCCCTGCCTAGGTGTCGTGAAGCTTCTGGAATGCAGTCATTCACTGTAGATCTCTTACTGAAACGCATATTTTATTTAATGTAAGTATATTTTGGAACAGATTTGTAATTTGTACAATTTAATGCTTTAATTATTTTTTTCCTATTCTCATTTAGTTTGTATCTTCATTGTATAGAGCAGACAGATACTGGGTCAAGCAACTATTGAAGAGAAATACAAAGAAAATATGAAAGATACATTATTCATTCTGTCCAAATGCAGCAAGAATTGGGCTTTTATGTTTTTGTTTTTGTTTTTTGTTTGAGGGCAGTGTCACTGGCCCTCATATGTGGGACTGAACCGGGGCCGCTGGCGTCCCAAGCCAGGGCTTAACCACCGCGCCACTCTGCCGGCCCAAGAATTGGGCTTTTAAAAATCAGCTCTTGCTGGGCCGGCCGAGTGGCGCGGTGGTTAAGCGCTGGCTTGGGACGCCAGCGGCCCCGGTTCAGTCCCACATATGAGGGCCAGTGACACTGCCCTCAAAAAAAAAAAAAAATTAGCTCTTGCTTTCCGGGACAAGGAAGTTTTAGGACCCTCTGAAGCTCGAGCTGGGTGATGGGAGAATACAAAAGGCAGGGCGCCCTTCCCCGCAGTCTGCCTGGGAAGCTGGCTGCGGCCAGCCCGGCAGGGGCCATGGGAGCTGCCGGGCAGTGACGGCTGCTTACCCGAGATCCAGAGCCCCGCGTCCTGGGGGACGGCAGCAGTCCCTCTGGAAGCAGCCAGAAAGCGCCTGATGCCACTCACCGGGCGGGGGCCTTGACTTGGCTGTGGCTCCTGGGCCATGGAGGGCAGGGAGCTGCGGCAGCACAGAGCCATGCCCAGAGCCATGCCGGGTCGGCGGGTGCCCTGCAGAGCAGGGGCTGAGGAGGGGCGGGCTCACACAGCGTAGAGACAGCTGAGCCGGGAACGAGATGCAAAGGGAATGTCCGCCTGCCCAGCTCTCTGCACTTTCACTGCCCCCTCAGGCCTCTGGATTCCCGGCTGCCCTCTCCCTGGGCTGCTGTGCTTTGCTTAGTCTATCATGGAATCTCCCATTATGAGATCAGCCCCTCCTGGAGATCGGCAGGGGAGGATGTAGGCCTTGCTTCTGGTCTGCGATCAGGAACTCTGCCCATCGGGCCGGAGGGTGGCCCCTGGCTGACAGGCACACCTCTGGGGAGGGGAGGCTGCATAAAGGGCCTGTCGGCCTCTGAGCGGAGCCGGGCCCGTCGGGCACGGCAGTCTTGCCTCCCAAGGCCTGGCAGAGGCCTTGCCGTTACTGTCCTAATGGGAGCTCTAACGGGTGTCACTGTCCTCTCACAGGAACTCCCCAGCTGGGTTCGGCTGCCAGGTCCCCTGACGGGTGGGTCAGGAAGCCAGTAGCACACCCACCCGCACGCCTGATGCCTGCCCTGTGAGCCCGGGTACACAGCTCCCTGCCCGAGGCCATCTCCAGGCCTGAGCCCTGGCACATCTCACAGTGGCTCTGGGGGGCAGATGAAGGCTGCACAGCTGGTGGTCCAGGTAGCAGGGGGTGGGGGTGGGGCGGGGAGGAAATGGCGCCAACACCTACAGTTAAATGAAACGTGCGTCCAGTGTGGGTAAAGGGCCGCCCTCTGGACCGGACTGAAGGGGTGATACTATTCATTCTGACCCAAAGCATGGGCACAGCACAAAGATGCTTGGCTTTATCAGGGTTCAAGTCAGTCTTCAGAATGACCTTCCCACAGGACTGGAGCGCCCCTTTCTGTCCAGTGGGAACCCCGTCTTAAGGAGCACACCAGCTTGGCCTGCAGCCGTGGGCATCTGGTGGTGGCGGCGGGACCCTGATCCCCTGGCCCTGTGGCTCTTGGGCTCTCCTCCCTACTCTCAGGCCAACATAGCATTTGTGGCTCTAGTCCGTGTGCCGCGCCGACTGGTGATAGGCGATGGTTTCCGGCGTGCCAGGGGTGGGAATGCTGCGCCTCTGGCCGGAGAGGCTGGCCCTGGGCACATACAGCTCCCAGACAGCTCTGACCTTAGCCGGGGCCCGCGACTCTAGTCCTTAGAATCTGACATGGCCGCTGCGTGTGTCTCTAGCACACTTAGGAGGAAAGGTCAGGGTAGCTTCTCGGAGGGAAATGGCTCATCGCTCCTCTTCCCTTCCCCACACATGCCACCTGCACGGTACCTCCTTTGCCACCCTGGGGAGCCAGGCCGGCCAACGCTCATGCTGAGCCCCGTCTGCGGCTGCCTCCCGTCTCCCTGCAGCCCTGGCCCTCCCTGTGGGGTGCTGCAGAGTGCAGGCTCCAGGGAGCAGAGCTGTGGAGTGTGGTTAACCTCATGAGACGCCCCGCTCGCTTGCCTGCCCTCATCTCCAAGCACTGAGAGCCTTAGAGGGCTGTGTGTGTGCTTTCCACCAGCTGCAGACCAGGCCGGGGTGTTGCTGCAGCACGATGCTCCTGTAGAAACCAGAGAGAGCTGGCCCTGGCCATTTGCAGTGGCTAAAACACTGCAGTGTCGTCTAAAAGCAGTGGGTACCTTGGTATTTATTTGCCCGCTTAAATGTTTCTATTTCCCTCCGCCCTTAGTTACATTCCTGGGATTTACACACTTTACCTGGAAAGATTTCATGGGTTGCGGGAGGTGACATTGCCCTTCCCCGTGGCATGGCCACTGCCAGGCCAGTCTCAGCAGAGTCCCAGGCCCTCTCAGGCCACCTGACGGCAGAGCCAACATGCCTTTCTTACGGGCGCAGAAACATGGCACAGCTCTCGTGCTGGGCTCGGGCTTAGAAAGCCCTGGAGGGCACACCCCAGGTTACGGAGGCATTAGAGGCCTTCAAGGACAATGCCCACCGATTCCCAGGGCTGTTCTTTTCCCCCCACCCACCCTTTAAAGAACTGTGAAAAAAATCATAAATTCCTGTTACTATCAGACTTGCTGATTGGATGATCAAAATTTTTTTCATATAAAAATTCCAACAAGATGTCAGCCAGCACTTGCAGTCCATAACCAGACGCTGCTTTCCCTGCCAGTGTAGCATGTTCCAGGATTGTTTTACTTTCGTCCACTTAAAAAGGTTTAGTTTTGGAAAGTAAAATTTGCTCCAAGTTCATCCTTCTTCGGAGAGTGCCTAGAAAAATGCTTAAATGTCGTCTTAGTAAATAATGTTGACTTTTCCTATGCCAAGGGAGGACTGGAAAATGGGACAACCCATCACGCACCTCCTCTCCCTCCCACAGCCCCCTCAAATGCGGGCGGCGTGGAGGGGCTAAGGCACAGGACTCCACGCTGCCCGCTGAGGTTCTTGCCCTGGGCCTCCGTGGGTTACTGGAATTGATTAGTTGAAAGAATCGTGGTTTGAGACAAGTTCTTCACAAGGCCAGTGATGGCAGCTTCTGAGGAGCTTGCATTCGTTGTTAAGGTCTAGTCACGTTGGGCTGTGTGACGAACTGAACTGGGATCTCTCAGTATCCAGCTCAGGGCTCATTCATTTCCACTGACAGGCGCCGAGCCCGAGTTCAGCCAGTAGAGGCACTTGTTTTTAGCTCATGTCAGGGCCCATGGGAACAAACGAAGCACGCTCCCCGAGTGCCCGTGTTGCAGAGAGGGGCAGGCCTGTGCCCAGCAGTCTGGGTACTCAGAGAGGCCCTGAAACCAGAAGCAGCAGCTGCGGGCGGCCTGGCACCTCTCTGAGTCTCCCCGTGGAGCCTCTGGCGCTCAGCACACAGCCCAGAGCGTTCCTTATCTGCTCTGCTAACCTGTCAGGCCTCCTGGGCCTCCTCTCTGGCCCGGCGGGACTCGGGGCTCGTATTTTGGGGGGTCAGACCTCTGACCTTCCTCACCATTCAGGCTCTCGTGCAATGTGGTGCTCAATGCCAGGAGATTTTCTCTCGAACCAGTCATCTTACCAAACCTCTCTTTTTAGTTTATTCCGACCCCAGTGGCCCTGTTTACCTGTGTCCATCCTTCCCTTGATCAGGACGAGGTTGAGGAGTCATAAGCTGGGCGCACGCTGGGGACAGAGAGCCTTGTCCCCTATCCCTAAGAGGTTTCAGCCGCAAGTTAGAGTAGAAAACCTGATGGGCAGGAGACAGGTGGAGCCCACGGGGGTCCATGTGCCTGGCCAGACCAGGAACTGGCTGGTGACAAGCTACCCCTAGGCAGGGGAGCAGCAGGTGGAGGACCTGGCCACACTGGGTGAGACCGAAGCAAGCTGATGGGCTGGCCGCCTCAGATCCTCCCCACCCTGCCGTCAGAGGGCTTCCCGAAGCACCATTCACAGGCCACTTCCTCTCGTTGCCTCCAGGATGAGCACCCTCTGCTGGCATACAGAGCCGCTGTGACGGGACCCTGCCCCAAAGCAGTGCCTCCATGCCTGGCACTGGACCTAAGGTCCACTTTCCCAAGACACCCGGCTTTTCTCTTGGGGCTCCTTTCATTACTCAGTTCCCATCATGCTGCCTGTCTCACAGGCAGGACACTTCCCGAGGTGTCCTCGTCTTTCCCAGGCTTCCAGAAGCACCGAGGGTGTGTGCACTTGGCTCCCAGTGGGTTCCTGCCAGATCCTAGCCACCCAGCAATAACTAGGTTTTACAGGAGGATCATTGAATGTTGAGTAAGTGCAGCAGGAACTGAAGAGCACAAGTCACCGCCCCAGCAGCGGGGCGCACTGGCCAGCCATGCAAGAGCTGAAGATACCCGCGACCACGCAGGTGAGCGACCCGCCCTTCCATCAGCTGACAGGCAGTTTGCTCTGCCTTAGTAAATAAATGGGCCTGTGGGAAAAACTGAAGAAAAAGAAGACATAATGCCCAGCAGACTTGGAGGATGAGCAAGGCTAAATGAAACAGCAACAGGATGGAACTGTAACCATAATAATAAGTCCACAGTAGGATTCTGTATTTCGGGAAAATACCCGTACAAAAGCTGGAAGAAGTCATTCCAGCAGACTAGCACCAAAAAAAATTCAAACCCAGTCCTCAGGCAGGACTGACCGCAAATGGAAATGAACCACCAGCACTGAGGGGCCCTCCTTCCCACGGCGGGGCGTCTCTACTCACTAGATCCCCGAGGTATTATGACAACCAAACTTGTCTCAACATTGCCAGATGTCCCCTGGAGGGGGAACACACTCCCGGTTGAGAACCACTGTATTGGATGTTTTTTCTGTGTTTTTTTCATCTATTTTTGAGCTTTGCGAATTCCTGTGCTCAGGCATTTTGCTCGCTAATTCTTCAGCTATGCATGTTCTGTTCAGCCCCTCTTCTGATTTTTAATAGGCTCTGTTTTTTAGAGTGGCTTCAGGTTCATAGCAGAATTGGGCTGAAAGTGGAGTTCCCTTATCCCCTGCCCACTGCGTGCACGTTCCGCTGACTATGGACATCCCACAAATGTAAAGTGATGAATTTCCATTGACACATCACGCCCCCTAAAGCCCAGGTTACATTGGGGTTCACTCTCACACATTATATGTTTTCATTCAAATTCAGTAACTCACAAATGTATAATGACCTGTATCCACCGCTGTATACGAAACGGTTGCATTGCCTGAAACTCGGCCTGTCCCTCCCTCCTTGCTCAGCCCTTTTCAGAGGTGACCGCATTCCCCACTTGGCTGCCCCGTAGTGCTTACCTGGCACCGCCCCCCCACTGCACTCCGAAAGCTCGGCGCCTAGTGGTTACCACGCAGTAGACGCTTCAGATGTCCTCAGCTCCCCTTTACACGTCATGTTTTCATATTTTTCCTCCTCTTTTGACTCAACTTACTTCAATGCTGGTGTGTACTTCACTATTGGGTGCAACTGGCAAGAAATTAGCTGTTCGCACGCAAGGAGGACGGGAAGTCAAGGGTCTAGAAATGTGGAGGCTCGGGAAAGACAACTTCTGGACCCCAACGGAGAGAAGATGGAGCGAGTCTATGAAAAGCCAATTAAAATGCAACTTCTCGGCGAAGCATTCCTGAATGGAAACGCGCCTCGCCGCCCTGCGAGTCCGGGCCAGGCTCTGTGCCTGGACCCCGCGCAGCAGGCGGGGCGGCGGCGTCTCCGGGACCAGGCGCTCCTGGGCTTAGTTCCAATGGGCGACGCGTGGGCACAGCGCCTGGCACGTTCTGGGCTCAGCGGGGCGGCCCGTGGAGGCTGCACCTCTGTCCTCCGGCCCTTTGCACAACGGGCTTGCTCTTGTGGACGGGCCCGCGGATGGCAGGCATTTCCCCCTGTCACAGCCCCGGCCCGCGCGCCCGCCCTGCAGGCACCGCCCCCACGCCCTGCAGGCACCGCCCCCACGCCCTGCAGGCACCGCCCCCCCGGCCCGCGCGCCCGCCCTGCAGGCACCGCCCCCACGCCCTGCAGGCACCGTCCCCCGCCCTGCAGGCACCGCCCCCCGCCCTGCAGGCACCGCCCCCCCGCGCTGCAGGCACCGCCCCCCGCCCGGCAGGCACCGCCCCCACGCCCTGCAGGCACCGCCCCCCCGCAGGCACCGCCCCCGCGCCCTGCAGGCACCGCCCCGCGCCCTGCAGGCGCTGCGCCACGCACTGCTGAGCAGGCCTCTAAGTGACCCCAAGTCCCCTACGCGGAGGAGCGAGGCACGCCGGGCCCCCCCAGCTCTGGTGCGCGTCTCCGAGGCCCCGCCCCCGCCCCCGGGCGCCGCTTCTCCGCCCGGCACCGGCTTAGGAGCCTGGAGGTCGGGGAGCCGCGCCGACGCCCGCACCCCGCAACTCGGAAGACGACGCTTCCCGGGCGACTTCCGCCCGTTCTCCGCGACCATGGCCACGCCCTCCGGGACGCGTCGGCGCCCCGCCCCTCCTGACCTCGCGCAGCCAATCAACATCCCGCCCTCCAGGGCGGGAGACCCCGCCTCCCTGAGTGCGCTCGACCGCTGAAGGTGGGGATTGGCCCGCAGGGCACGGCCCAGCCAATCCGGACGCGATCCGGGCCTCGGGGGCAGGACCCGCTGGGCCAGTGGGGACCGCGACCGGGGCGTGTGGGCGGAGCTGTGCGGACGCGGGACAGGGATGGAGGCCGCGGCGGCCCCGACCAGGGGCGCGCGGAGGCGCGTGTCGAGTCCGCCCGGCAGCCGCGGAGAGAACAGCCCGCCGGAGAGGTGTGCGCTCCGACGGGAAGCGAGGGAAGCCGCGGGCGCCCTCCTCCGGGAAGCCCTCCAGGCACCGCGGGATGAGGGCCGGGCTCCCCTCCCGGGAAGCTGGGGGGTCGCCGGCCTGGGTCACTCGCGGGCGTGAGGGTCCTGCGCGGGGAAGGCGCGCTGCGCTCCGGCCGCGGGGAGGCTTAGGCCTGGGCTGCGGGCCGGGAGGGCCGGCGGCTGCGAGGCGCGGCGGGCAAAGGGCGCCCGGAGAGGCGGCCGGGGGCTGGGGCCCGAGCGGCGCCCCGGAGCCAGCGGCACGGGCTCTGGGGGCGCCCCCTGCACGCGGGGCGCGGGGGCGGGAAGGGGCCCCGGGGATCCCGGGCCGCCAGGAGCGCCGAGAGCGTGCAGCTGGCGGGGGGCGGCTGGAGGGGGGCGCCTGCCGGGGCCTGGAGGGGGCCTGACGGGGGCTGGAGGGGGCCTGCCGGGGGCTGGAGGGGGACCTGCCGGGGGCTGGAGGGCGCCTGCCGGGGGCTGGTGGGGGGCCTGCCGGGGGCTGGAGGGGGACCTGCCGGGGGCTGGAGGGCGCCTGCCGGGGGCTGGTGGGGGGCCTGCCGGGGGCTGGAGGGGGCCTGCCAGGGGCTGGAGGGGGGCCTGGTGGGGGGCCTGCCGGGGCGGCTGTCAGCGGCGGGGCGCGGCAGAGCTGCAGAGCCCAGGAGGACTCTGGGGCGCACGCTAAGGCTGATGCGGGTCTTGCAGGTTTGAAGGGGAATGAAGTGACTTGGTGAGGTTTGAAAGGGATTCCGGCTGCCTTGGAGAGAGTAGGGAGGGCGTGCGGGTCAGGGGAGGGGCAGGGAGCCCGGCTGGGACTCCTGATAATCTAGGAGGCGGGCGGGAGAAGTGGATGTGCTGATGCATTGGTGTAGGGGAGACGGGGATTAAGGGAGATGCCCCCAGGCGCTAGCCTGAGCACCTGGGAAAGGGGAGTGAAGGCTGGGAGCACTTCGGTCCGCACCCTCTTCAGCCTGCGGGAGCCACTTCCCGAGTGGGGTGGGCGAGGGGCGAGGTGCTTTCTTGTCTGTGAGTCGCCTCCCTCTAATTCAGAAATATGTGAAGTGCTCCTTTGTGGGGGAGGGTAATTTTCTCTACCTGAACCTGAAGAGCGTGCGCGCGCCTTTAAAATCTGCGTCCAGGTCTACATCAGACCAGCCCTGTCGTGAGGCATTCCACTTGGTTGCAGAGAGCCAAAGGGAGCTGGGAGAATGTCCCCAAAGAGACCGAGTGGCGATGAGTTTCGCAATGCCTTTTTACCTTCTGGTTATGAAATCCGAGTTCAGCTTTTTTATCCAATAGTGATAGCACTTTAAGGAAGTAGCAGAGAATGAAACACAGTGATCTACAAAGTGTTCATCTGAAATTCAGGCCATAAATGAGCTCGGCCTAGAAGGAGGGTGACAAGCTGCAGCCACTCAGCAGACGCTGATGTCTTGCAGACACTTAGAGGAACTGAGAGCCTAGCTGGGGCGCCTGCAGATTTAAGTCACACTATGACCTGGAGATTCCTAACACAGGAGTGGCCAAGGATATCTGGTCAAACTTCCCAAAGCCCCTGTACCTATCAGGTGACTTCAGACAGCTTGTAAGACAAAATGCTGCATTAAAACACTTCATGGTTAAAAAGACAGACAAACAAAAAGAAGCAGTTTTAACAGCCATGTTGGTAATTGCATTTAAATTTTCATGTAGATCGGTTTAAACATTATTGTTGATTTAAAAATCAGGTAAAATGATTAATAGTATCAACAGGATTACCTATCTACGAGTGCAGTTATAAAAGTTTCTGAAGGTTTTGATATTGGTAAAAAGATAAACAAGGGCCGGCCGAGTGGCTCAGTTGGTTAAGAGCTCGCTCAAGAGTGCGAGCTGAGCTCTGAGCAACAGCTGTTTGAGGCCAGCCCGAGCTGAGTTGCCGTTGAGCTGCCAACAGGTGGCAGGATGGCTCAGCTAAAAAAATAAAAAATAAAAAGAAAATTAAAAAAAAAAAAAAGATAAACAGATGACTCTTATGAGTAGTCTTCCAGAGGATGTGCATGTTCTGTGACATTTAGTTTGTCATCTTATAAATGAAGCCCCTGCTGTGTGCCAGCCATTGTTCTGTGTTGGTGACCCAGCAGCGGTGGGTGAGCCCATGGAGCTCACTGGGAACCAATCTGGGGTGTCAGGTGATGAGGAGAGCTGGGGAGAAGCCTGCTGGGGACAGGGGGTGGGTGACTGCAATTTTAAATAGAGCTGCAGGCAGCCTTACTAGAAGGTCAAGTTGGAGCACAAACGTTAGGGGCATTGGTGGGGGGGTTGGTTATTCTAGGCAAAGAAAATCGAAGAAAGCTGGAGGTGGGGGCAGCACCTCTACCCAGGGAGCCTGCAGGGGTTGGGAAGTGAAAAGAGAGGGTGGTGGGAAAAATGGGCCCCCATCACGCCCAGCCTCACAGCCTTCACAGAAACCTCAGGGAAATAAAACTAGTGAAGTTAAAAAAGCAAGCTGGGAGGGCCGGCCGAATGGCTCAGTTGGTTAAGAGCTCGCTCAAGAGTGTAAGCTGAGCTCTGAGCAACAGCGGTTCAAGGCCAGCCCGAGCTGAGTTGCCGCTGAGCTGCCAACAGGTGGCAGGACGGCTCAGCTAAAAAAAAAAAAAAAAAAAGCAAGCTGGGGAACAGCCCTTGGGAACGTGTGACTCCCTGGGGGGCACGGATCTGACCTTTATAGCTGGCAGGTAGGCAGTCCCGCCCGGTAGACCACCAGTGCCACCTAGGCGTGGATAGAAGTTTATGCAGAGGCACACCGTGACCTTGTTTGCTCCTGCTGATGTAACGGTGCGCTCGTCGGGTGTTTCCATACTCCATCTGCTTTTCCATAGGAGGCTGTCTTCCTTTTCTTTCTTTCAGGAAAGTTTATATGGACTATAATGCAACCACCCCCTTGGAGCCAGAGGTTATCCAGGCCATGACCGTGGCCATGCGGGAAGCCTGGGGAAATCCCAGCAGTCCTTACCCAGCAGGTAATTCTAGACAGAGCGCTCAGATGGGAGGTATGGGGCGCAATTGTACACCACATGGGATCCCTTGGTTTGGGATACACTTTCTGTTAACGGCAAGTCTTTCTCTGTAATTCTTGGTAGTTTTCCAAATTTGAAATCCAAATTTGTACGTTGAGCCTTGTTGATTCCATAATCTTTAATCTTTAACTTATGCACCCGTCTTCCTTGCCCAGGTGAACAAGATGTCTTATTAAATTATTTGTAATAACAGTGCGTAGTAAAACCAACCCTGTCACGTAGCTGTCTCAGCTGATCCTTACAAAATTTGCAAAATAAATCTTTTAAATCATCAGGATTGAATATACTCCTGGCCTTTTTTAAAAATTAGAATTACTTTTTAAGTCTCTAGTTACAAAAATTCTTATTATTTATTCTTGTTTTAATGCAGAGCATTGAATTGGAGATTGGGGAAAATAATTTGCCTCAAATCAGTAGCATTCCATTAGGTTGTACAGATGGTGACCCCTGGTCATACCCTTCTTATTTAATGCTTATCGGGGAAAATTCTGATAAACTGTCTCACTGGGGATGATGGTAAACTAAAGTCCCTGATACTGTGTGCAACCTCACAGGCTGCAGCGGGCTTTCATGGCTGGTTACTTATTTAAAGCTTCACAGTAACTTGATAACTAGAAGCATTTTCTTTTATTTCTTTTCATAATTTTTAGAATGTTTCAATTACAGTTAACATACAATATTTATGTTAGTTTCAGGTGTACAGCATAGTGATTAGACATTTATCGTCCTTATGGGGTGATCACCCTGCTAAGTCTTGTACCCGTCTGACAGCAGTTATAACCATATTGTTGACTGTCGTCCCTGTGCCGTACTTCACGGCCCATGACTATTTTTTACTGCCAATTTGTATTTCTTAATCCCTTCTTCACCTTTTTCACCTTAAAAGCATTTTCAAACTCAGGTGCTAGTCATGCATTAACGTATTTGTTGGTTTATGGGATACATGTGTTCTGGCTAATCTTCTGGGCATTTCCATGTGTCTAATCTTTCCTCTAATAAAATTAAACTAACTGGTGTAGTAGACATGACAATATGGAGAGCAATTAAATGCCAATAAAAAGCATTGGTCCTGGGCCGGCCAAGTGGCGTGGTGGTTAAGCGCTGGCTTGGGACGCCAGCGACCCCAGTTCGGGTCCCACATATGAGGGCCAGGGACACTGCCCTCAAAAAAATGAATAAATCCTATCAATTATAAAAATGCATAGCGATTCACTTTATGGATACTCAGGTAGAAAGTAAAAAAACTGAAGGAAGAAAATCACCTTCATGATAGAATGATTTAATTACTTTCATATGATTATGACTTAATAGCACTAATAATATTTCCTTCAGGGCAATTTATTTTAAGGGCGGTGCTGAGTGTGTGGGGAGACGCTTATCAGTCCTGGCTTATAAGCGGAAAGCTGGGCTTGGCCTCTGCCCTTAGGAGGGGGCTGATCACATAAGGACACTAATGACAACAGCTTGAAGTCTGTTTCTCTCACTGTCCAGGGCCCATGGGGTCCTCAGCCATCATGAGGGACCCCAGCATCTTCGATCTTAGTCTTCTAACCTCCTTGTGTCAAGATGGCTGCTTCAGCTCAAGTCATCATGTCAGCAGTCCAGCCTGTGGGCAGGAGAAAGGGAGACCTGAGCCTTCAGAGACACTTCTGGAAGCTCGTGTAGCACTCTGGTTTATAACGTATAACCCACTGCTGGAGGCTGGCCCCATGGTCACTCATTGACATTCCAATTGCAATGGCAGTTGGGAAATTCGGTCTTAATTCACCCATGTGCCAGCGCGAGTGTCGCTGTGGTGGGAAGGGAGAGTGGCAGGAGGACAGCTGTCAGCCTCAGCACAGATGGGACGCACAATCCAATACCTCTTCCGCGGTTATCTTTGAGTAGGGGGACTGAGGGAGGTTTGGGGTGTTTTCTTTTTCGTTTCCTGGTTTTGAACTTTTCTATAATCGGCATGCATAGTATAATGAAATGAAGGCTTCCTAAAGCTCCAGTTTAGGGCGACAGCTCTTCAGAGCTCTGTTATTCCAGGATAACAAGCACACGCTGTAAAGCCGAGTGCTACTGCTTCTCCGCCTCCATCACTTAGAGAGCTCTTGATTGTTGCAGACGATGGGCGGATGTTAGTAAGCGTGTCCAGGGAGTTAGATTGCCCTGCCCTTGCCTGCCCCCACTTCTGTTATTGGGAATAAACGTGAGGCGGGCAGGGTGAGGGTGCCCACCTTCAGAGTGGTCAAGTGGCATTCACTGTCCTGCAGCTGGTCCCAGAGGAACCAACTCCCGGCTCTGGGTTCTGGGCTTTTCCCGTCATTACCACACGCGCCGCAGTCAGCCACTCCCCAGGGCCTGTGCCATTAGCTTCCTCTGATGTTCCCGAGGCCCACCTGCCTCAGGACGGAGGGGCTGTGACCTAATGAGACTTGCACTCATCTCCAAGGACACAAATCCCACTTAATGGCACATAAAATCAGATTTCCAAGGGTGCTTATGCTGTGCTTGCTGGAGAGAGCAGCAAACAAAACCAAGTTCTTGGTCTGATATTCAGGCTGTATTTCTGTTTCATTGTTTTTCTAAAAAAATAAGACTTAATTATTATCACATGTGTTGGGGGTAGGAGAACGAGTGGAGGAACCACTGCTGTCAATCATGGCATGGATTTTGTTTCTGACTCCTGCCAACGTTTGATTTGGGGAAATGGGGCATCTGCAGAAAAGTTGAAATAATAGTATAATGAGCGCCTGCCCTTCCTTTACCTGGATTCACCAATTATTAACACTCCCCGTTGTTTCTGAATCATTTGAAAGTAAGTTGTAAAGAGCTGAGGCTTCGCCGCTGAATTCCTAGGCTCCTGTCACCTCAGAGCATTGTCTGTCTAACCACAGGACCCACACCCACACTCTCCCACTCTGAAGTAAGCTTGGGGTTACTCCAATAACAGTGCCCAACTACCACTCATATCCTGACCTCCTTGGTTATGCGTTTTTGTTGCAAGTGGTGTTAGATCCTTTTTGGAAATTTAAATAATTAAAAGAGCAGCCAAACAAGTTGTTTCCGGCAGCTTGCCCCGCTGTGCAAGGAGGACATGGCTCTGAGTGTCCCATTGCTGCGTGTCGGGGGCTCCCCAGCCGGGTATCTCCAAACACGCACAAGGAACGCTCTGGTCCAGAGCCCTGCCTCCTTTGACTGCTTTATTGGCGTGTAATTAAAATGCGCTAACTTGGGCCGGGCCAAGTGGCACGGTGGTTAAGCGCTGATTGGGAAGCCAGCGGCCCCGGTTCGGTCCCACATATGAGGTCCAGTAACACTGCCCTAAAAAAAAAAAAAAAAACACATAAAATGCGCTAACCTGCAGCATTAAAGTGCACAATTTGACAGCTTTCGACACCTGCACATATCCCTGAAGCCATCACCACAATCAAGAGGGCCACGTTCCCATCACCCCAGGTCTGCCGGTGCCCTTTGTCACCCTCCCGACCAGTCCCCCGGTATCCAGTGTTGAGGATTGTCGCTGGATTAGTGTGGCTTCCAGTGGACTCCTTCCAGTTTTCTGTCTGGCTTCCTCCAGGTGGCATAGTTCATCCATGTCGTTGGGTGTCCCAGCAGCGGCTTTTCCCTGCTGAGCAGGCCCAGTGTGGTCATGCACTGGTCTGTCCATGGACTTTCGAATGGTTTCCAGTTTGGGGCTCAAATGCTGTTGAGAAGATTCGTGCCCAAAGCATGGACATTGCTTTCTTGTTTGGGGGTAAATCGTACTTTCCATAAATTATCTAGGAGAACAGCTGAGTTCCATGATAAGTGTGCATCAGACTTCCTAGGGAGCTGCTGTCCGCCCCACAGGGGTGGTACATTTCTGTCCCCAGGGCACTTGCCGTGGTCAGGCCTTCAGTTTAGCCCTCCTCATGGGTCTAGATGGTGGCGACATAACCCCATGAGGCCTTTCTTAGAAGGGCCGCCAAGGTTGTGGATAAGTAGAAAAGCTTTTACAAACCAATATGTAAATTATGAAACTCATTTTTGAAAAGAAAACTGTGAAATGCTTAAGAGCTGGAAAAGATGTGAGGAGGGTCATGCACCAAATTAGCCACCGCGATTGCCCTGGGAGGACGGGGGATGAGCGGAGAAGGACCTGCTGCTTTGGAATCAGCGCCCCCCCCCCAGGGCTTTTGCGGGGAGCTGCTCCACGGATCGTAGAGGAGGAGCCGGTGTAGCTGGTGCACAGGAATTGAGCGGCCCTCCGCGAGGAGCCGGGAGCGTGTGCCCAGCAGCGGTCCCGCCTGAGCTGGCCTTCACTGCAGTCTTAACGTGTCACTAACTGAAACGATTAGGTTTCCCCAGACACCACAGTCCATCACCACTCCGTGTTAGGACCTATGCAGCCTTCTTGAGGCGTCTGTGAACTACTTTGTATATTTATTTTTACCACATCATTCCTACTTTTAGGTATGTTTTATAACATATATATACTTTTTGGTGGTGCACGCTCAAGTTTTTTTGTTGTATTACAAATAGGACTAAATAGTCAAAACAGTTTGGAGGCTCCTGGCCTGTGGACTATTTAAGTAAGAATGGTGGTTGAAATTTTCCAAATTCCCTTCCCAGAGCCTTTCTTTCCCTGCCCCATGAGGTTTGGTCCCTGTTTTCCTCCAAGCCAGTGGAACTGGTGACAGCTGGGCTGCAAGGCCCCTGTTTGAAAGCACAGGTGTCCCTGAGACAGTAGCCCCCTAGTCACCTGGGCACCTGCTGTGTGAGGTGGCATTGGACTTTGTTGAGGAGTCACAAGTTCTATTTTTGCTTATTTTGCAGTGTGATCTTAAGCAAAGTATTCCATCCTTTCATTGTCCTGTCTGATGAATGGGAAGCGAGGCAGATGGCCACAGCTTCCCCTCCTCTAGCGCCCGGTAAGAAGAAAAGCATGTCTTAGAGAATTGTAGGGTTCCCAGATATCCGCCCATATTTCTTTCTGGCTCTCACTAAGTTCCTTAAACTCAGTAGTTTTGACTGATGTGCTAACATCTCACTGCTGTCCGTGTCCCAAGTCGTTTCTAGGTTGTAGCCTGTCTCTGTGGTTACACTGATGGTCAGGGTTCAGTGTAGAATTGCCTGCTTAGCTCTCTCTGGCTCCTTCGTGTCTGGTCGTTCTTTTTTTTTTTAATTGGGGAATTGGCGGAGGGGAACAGCGTTGGGGAATCGGGGAAGGGGAACAGACAAGTTGCTGTCTTTTTGTTCTTCAGTTTAGTTGCGGAGGATGTTGCTTCACTGTTGGTATCGTCATTGCGCTCTTCCCGGATGAGGCAGATCGGTCGCTGGCCTCTGGATGTCGCTCACCGCGGCTATTGGCAGCTCACGCTTGGCTGCCAGCCGCTCACGCTGGCTGCGGGCCACTCACTGTAGCCTATGGCAGCCCACTGCAGCAGGGGCTGCAGCCCACACCATCACCGGGGCTCTCACAGCCCAGCTCCAGGTGGAGCTGTTGTTAGCTGTAGAGGGCAGTGTCACTGGCCCTCATGTGGGATCCGAACCGGGGCCGCTGGCATCCCAAAACCAGCGCTTAACCAATGTGCCACTCGGCCAGCCCTGGTCGTTCTTTTAAACATGTTGATTGGGCTTGGGGAAGAGATGTTCATGAATTTCCGTTTTGATCCCTCAAGGCAGGAAGGCCAAGGATATTATCAGTGCAGCTCGGGAAAGCCTTGCGAAGATGATAGGTGGGAAACCTCAAGACATCATCTTCACTTCGGGGGGCACGGAGGTAACGTTTCCAAACAGCCTCACGTTCTCTTAGCTGTAAGTTCAGTAAGAAATAGGAGGTGGGTCCTTTTCTTTTCTCTTATTATTTATTATTATTTATTTTATTATTTTTTTAAAAGAAAATAATGCTTGTTCTTGCTATTTTGCTTGACATAATTAGCCAATATTTATCCTACAAGTGAATTCCAGGTGCCTGATAGGATATTTGTAATGTAATGTGTGAATTAGCTTCTCTGCACTGCTCTTTCTGTGAAGACAGTTTTCCCTTCATTTTGCCCCAGAATCTTCCCTTTGAAGCCGTGCTACCTTGTTCACCTTGTTAACAGTGTGAGGTTTGACCCATTCCAAAGGTGCTTCTTTTTTAACTGATGGAAGATACTCAAAGACCGCGGTCCCTGCTCAGTCAGGAGCACTCAGCGCCCCGTTTCCTTACTGCAGAGGGAGGCCTGACGGCTGCCCGCACTGGTGGGACTGCCCACCCGGAAAACCCAAAAGATCCCGCAGCCAGATTATTCGAGTTCATAAGAAAATTTAGCAAAGTGATTACATAGAAAAAGCAATTGTATTTTTATGTACCAACAACGAACGGTGTTTGCCAGAGCACCAAAAAAATGTCAAATATTTGGGAAATAAATCTAGTAAAAAAGACTTTGTAATACCACCCCCGCCACCACTACCACCACCATCAGGAAAGTAATAGAAATATTACTGAGAGGCGTCAGAGGAGTTCTGAATAAATGGAGCAATATGCCATGTTTACAGACTGGAAGATTCGCCATCATAAATCCATCACTTCCTTCAAACTGCCCTGGAGAGTCAATGCAACCTCAACCAAAATCCTGGCACTTTTTTGATGGAACCTCACAAACTAATTTACATGGAAATACAAAAGGCCAAGGATAGTCAAGACTTCTTGAAGATTAAGAAGACAGGGCAATGCCTTGCTCTTCCAGATAGCAAGCCTTTCCCAAAGCCCTGCTAATCACTGCAGGTGGTCTTAGGGCAGGCCTAGAGGAGACCAGAAACAGCCTGTGCATCCAGGTGCTTGTCATGTGACGTGTCCTGGTCTGCTCAGGACAGCCCCAGGATGTGCCATTGTCCGATGTAATTTTAATAGTACCCTCTTCAGGCCGACCGAGTGGCGCGGTGGTTAAGCACTGGCTTCCCAAGCCAATTCGGGTCCCATATATGAGGGCCAGTGACACTGACCTCAAAAAAAAAAAAAAAAAAAAAATAGTACCCTCTTCTTAAATTTTTCTGGCTCAAACAATAGATTATATGATCATCATGGACGACTGAAACAGCATAACTGCAGGAAGAAAGAGTGGTCTCTTAGGTGCATGCTGCTGTCGCAACTGTGCGAGGCCTGACAATTAAGTTCATGAACTTGTTGCAACGATGTTGCTAACCTTTTTTGATATCAGAGGGACTATTCACTATGAATTTGTACAAACTGGACAAACAGTTAACCAAGTTTACTATTTGGAAGTGCTGAAAAGGCTGCGTGAAAAAGCTAGACAAAAACGACCTTGTGGGAAGTTGATAGCACCCCAGTGTCTGACAAGGCCACATTGCCCTGCTCAGCACTGGATATTAGGGGTGCTGCCTTATGGTTGGTCATGTAATATCTCCTGCCTCTGTGAACCCATGTGCCTTTTCTTCTATAGGAGACAATATATTCACTACACTTGTGACATGTTCCTGTGGTACCCCAATGAGCTAACTACGCAGCCAATGACGGGTAAGATCTCCTAAAAGAGGGGAGACAACCCAAGCCAGGCGGTAGTTCCGTGGGGAACCCCTGAACTGAGATATTGGGGACTCAAGCCCCTTGGAAACTGAGACACAGACCTCTGACAAACTCAGGCCAGAAAACTCAGGCCTGTGAGAAGCTGATGCATTTGCCTAAGGGCCCTACTGTGAATAGTCTCCTGGAAGATTAAGTCTTCAGGCCATGAGAGTTCCGGGTAAGAGGCAGCTCTAAGACATCCGCTGACCATGGATTTGTTAATCAGCCTTGTGTGAATTCCTTTGCCCAGTGCCTTGTTGCAGCAGCAGATACTGAAGCTTTGAGAAACGGATGCAGCCCTCTGTAGGATAAGAGGATGTGAGATCCTTTTGGTTGCTAGGTATTGTTATTTACAAACGAATAGATTTTAGATGCCTTTACCTTAAACGCAGCCACTCCTAGTCTTTTGGTATAGCTCAAGTATACTGTGAGTTTTATGATTGTGTTTAACTGCTAGAATTTAGGATGATTTCTAGATAGTCAAGATAGCTTGAGTAAACATTCTTTAGGTGACTTACAGAAACTGAGTCTGGGTTTCATAGCAATTATCATAATAAAGACAAGGTAATCCTTTAACGGAAGAGTAAGTCACAGTGCACCCTGGAGAGAGCACTTACAGGGGAGTAAAAGACTGTGTAAATCCTGAGAACTACAAACCACCATTAATGATTTGTTGCAGTTTGCATCCTTGTAAATTCTCAATAAAAGCTATGCGCTGACCCAATTCGGGGCTCAGTTGTCTTTGGCTGAGTCCCTTGGTCTCGCTCCTATCTTTCTTCTGTCTCTTGTTTTTCCTTAATCTGCGTCGCCACTCTCGTGTCCCACTCGCCCTTGCCACGCAGGACGTGACACCACCTGAACTTTTCGCCAACAATTCATGGTCTTTGCATCATGACAATGCACCAGCTCACACAGCACTGCCTGTGAGGGGGTTTTTATAGCCAGTAAACAAATAACTGTATTGGAACACCCTCCCTACTCACCTGATCTGGCCCCCAGTGACTTCTTTCTTTATTCGAAGATAAAGGAAATATTGAAAGGAAGACATTTTGATGACATTCAGGACATCAAGGGTGATACGACGACAGCTCTGATGGCCACTCCAGAAAATGAGTTTCAAAATCGCTTTGAAGCAAGAACTAGGTGCTGGCACCGGTCGGTGCATAGCTTCCCAGGGGGAGGACTTCGAAGGTGACTGTTGTGATATTCAGCAATGAGGTATGAAGCAGTTTTTCTAGGATGAGTTCGTGAACTTAATTGTCTGACCTCGTATATTCACAAAGGAAAAGGAAATTGGATTTCTGCTTCCCAACATACAAAATAAAATACAACTTCAGGTATAATAAAGACCTAATTATGAAAAGTAACATTTATAAAGCTTTTAGGTGATAAGTTAATATATCTGTGATGTTTAATAGTGATGGATTTCTTAAATATAATAAAGCATTAACCATAAAAGAAAAGGTTGATAAATTCTACCACCACCTGCACAACAAAACAAACTTCCATCAAAGAACACTAGGAAGAAAACAAAATGATGATCTAGACATTGGGACAAGGTATTTGCAGTGTACACCTGACAAAGGACAGCATCCAGAATTTACTGGCAGACGTCCTAGGAGATGCACGGAAGAAGCTTGACAGAGAAGCCCAGACAGTGTGCACCTGTGGAAAGGTGCTTGGCCTCAGAGCCCCTTTGCCTGCCCATCAGAGTGGGGGAGTGGAGGGTTCCAGGAATGCCCTGTGGAGGCGTGGGTGCTCGGATAGGGCTGGCAGGAGTGCAGATGGGAAAACCACTTGGAAGACGGTGGCTTTAGCTGCAAAGAGGAGGACACGTCCCCTGTCAGCCAGCCGTCCCACTCAGAGGTATGTGCCCTAGTCAGGCGAGGTGCATAGGCACGAGGGGACAGGTAAGGATGGCTCATGACAGCCAGAAGCTGGGACCCAGGCAGCTGTCCCTGCAGATTAGAATGGACCGGTGTTAATACCTGGCGATGCAGTCCTACTATGCACACCATACAGCCACCTGTAACAACGCCGGGAGAAGGAAGTCAGCCCAAAGGGGAAGCTGGGGCTGGCGTGGCAGAGCCAAGCTGGCCAGGCTGAGGGGAGGGGCTGCCACCAGGCCCCTGGGCGCTGTGACCACCAGCCCGGGACCAGAGTCCTAGTGGCCCAAAAGGATCCCCCGCGGCCCTGGCTGCTCGTCTTACCTGGCGCCCAGTGCCTAGAAGTGTCGCAGCCTGGGGACACCGTGCATTTTTAGGTGTGACCCCCCCCACCCCCGTTTCCGACAGGCTGCTGTGCTCCCAGGTGCCGGGAGTGCAGCAGGGACGTATCAGTGTGGAGGCCCCGGCACAGGCACCTGCATCTTGTTCACAGCCTGAGAGTCGGTGACCTGTGGGGTGCGGACCCCAGGACCCCCTTAAACGAGGTTTCAGGGCCACCACGGGGAGCCCAGGAGGCTCCTCTTTTCTGGACAGAATCACTGTGTGGACAGCCCTGTTTTCTGGGACTTCTAAAGAAGCACCCCCTTTTGGGGAAGCACACCTGAGCCAGCATCCCTGACCAGCGCCTCGCCGGCACCTAATTGGAGCGTGCATCAGCTGCGTGGTGCTCCAGCAGTCCCACAGCCTCACCCTCTGTGTCTCAGTCCCCTGAGCGCTGGCTACTGAGTGCCACCCTCCCTGCACATACCTGCAGAGGCTGCGTCTTCAATGGAGAAAGATTAATGCAGTTCAGTTCTATTCATATGAAGGTCAAAAAGGGACAAAATAATCACTGTTTAAGGATGCTGCCCTAGGAAGTGCATGCATGAAATCAGGGTGTAGTTAGCTGGGGGGGAGGGGAGGGTTCCCTGCAGTGTGGGCAGGTAGCAGTTACTCAGGTATTCACTGTTACACTTTTTATTAAACTTATATTTATTAAACTTACATTTTCCATGTATATGTTAACACTTAAAAATAAGAGAAAAGGTTACTTTTTTTAAAAAAATTGCTTCTCCCATCCCCCACTCCTTTGGTTGTCCACTTCCTCTTTCCAGAAGAGGCAATATTATTAGTTTCTTTCATGACCTCCAGAGATAGTCTATGCATTAAAAGCAAGTAAGCATGCAGATTTCTGTATTTTTTCTCCTTCCTTTTGTACCATTACAAGGATTGTTTCACACATATAAGCGAACATGTATGTATCTCGCCCTTTTTGTGCAAACTGTAGGATACTGTGTCTAATGTTTCTGCCTTTTTCCATTTCACACGTGTATTGAGATCGTTTGATACCAGCCGCAGAGTGTTCCCTCGTGTTTTTATCAGCTTGGTGCTCCACTGAACGCTGTCACGTTCTTTATTTAGCAAGTTCCCTTAGCGATAGACATTGAAAGGCTTGCCGAGGTTTTGCTGGTACCAACAGCAAAAAGATTATTTATCGTTTACTTAATAAACAATCTCTGCATCTATCGCTTTGCTTCTGTGCAGCTGTAGGGTCATGTCCAAGAAACAGGCGTGCTGGGTCAAAGAATTTACTCGGCAGGTTTTCCCAGTGGCCTTGGGCCGGCTTCACCCCCACCAGCTCTGGGGGCCTGGGCAAAATACCCTCTTTTGACAGATTTATACAATCTAAAACTGCATAATGTTAATGACGAAGCAGGCACTAACTGGTCAGAACCGAGTCCTGAAGTTTTTGAAAGTGACACCCCCCAAATCTTCTCAGTTAGGCCTTTCAAAGGGTACAACTCAGGAAACTGACCATTTTTCCTTTCGAAATGTGAGCCCCCAGGAAAATCCAAGGGAGAGACATTGCTACTCTAACTTCCCACCCGGGACAAGTTTTGTCAATGGTTTTTCTTCTCTGTCTTTGCAGTCAAATAATTTGGTAATCCGTTCTGTGCTGCGGCACTTCCGCCAAGTCCACACCTCAGAGGGGGCCACGCCCCACTTCGTCACCTGCACCGTGGAGCACGACTCCATCCGCCTGCCCCTGGAGCACCTGGTGGAAGAACAAGTGGCTGGTGAGTGACCATCCTGGCTGGACTCCAGCAGGGACAGCTCCCCTGACCTTGACCAACTGATCCTTGTGGGGAGCAGCCCTGGGGAGCCATCACACTCCTGCCCTCGGGCCTCCAGGCTGTTCTCAGGTGCAGGTGACCCAGCCGCCTTTCCAGGCTACCACGTGGGTATCAGTGGGTGCCCCAAGGTTTCCCCTCAGGACACACGTGATCAAGTGTAGAAGAAGTTACAGGGATTCCCGAGTGATATTTCCGACCCTTGTGTGTGATAAATACACACATATTTAAATAGCATGTCTATATAATGCTAAATGGTGCTTTTCATTGTTTGATTTTAATAACTGAACTTGGCTTCCACTTCCTCTGATGTGAGGAAAATGCATTGAGCAGACATCGGCTTCCAGTGGTAAAAACCAGAGTAATTACACTCCTGCTGCAGGACTGTCTCAGTGTGAGCAGGACAGAGCACAGGGTGGCGCAGGCCTCGCGGGGCAGGGAGACCGAGCACAGGGTGGTGGGGCCTCGCCGCAGGCTCCCGGGCAGACCTGAGTCAGGTTTCGCCTGTGGTGACAGGGCCCTGTCACCATCACTCAGCAAAAACTGGCGCTTCTTCACTTCTGTAAAACGGGGTCTTGAGAGGTGTAGCCACTCAGTTTTGAAAACAGAAGTGCCTTTTTATCCCAGGATGGCTCTCCTCTAAATAAGGAAGTGGTTTCTTCTCGGTATTAGCCTTCTTACTTAATCTGCCTGGAAGCCTGAAGGTGACTCGGGGAAAGTATTTTTATGTTAAGATAACTATCTGCCAGCCCAGTGTCGCGGTGGTTAAGCGCCGGCTTGGGAAGCCAGCGGCCCCGGTTCGGTCCCACATATGAGGGCCAGTGACACTGCCCTCAAAAAAAAAATAAAAAAAATTGGGGACTATCACAGACCTGCTTGGTTGAAGTGAAGTCGTTTTGTTGATTTTCCTGTTTGACTCTGAAAGGTTTCCCGCCTCCTGGTCCTACTTGAATGCACCACTTAAAAAAAAGTCAGGCCTCACTTTCTTATTTAAATTGTAGTTCCTCTTAATCCCTGGTGCCTTTTCTCTGCGTCTGCCTCCAGGGAGCAGGGCACTTTAGCAGCACTGGTATCAGCTCCTGGGGCCCTTAACCGCTTGTTTAAAATGACACGTTTTCACAAAGTGTAAACATCCATGTGGAGGAAATAATTTAAACTTAAAAAGGTATAAAGTACAAAGTAAAGGTCCTTCCCGGCCCGCCCTCCCCCATCCTGCTTCTCGGAGGCAATGCTGCGAATGACCCCCACAGAGTTTTTCTGGTGGTTAGCATTTCATTTAATTCCTTCCAACTTAATACTTCATCACTACAAACATAATCTCCATTTCTTGGTTTATCAATCAGCTCAAGCATCTGTTTGCTGCACTGCTACTGTCCCCCTACCCACCCCATATAAAAGGAAGACTTGGACCATCACACCCCTCCCCCACCACCCTTCCGGGTTGCTTTCGTTATGAATCGGCTTTATGGAGAAGATGCAGTTCACACACTGTACAGCACTCCGATTTAACTGCGGTTCAGTAGTTGTTAGTACACTCAGAGGCTTGAGCAACCATCAGACAATAAGTTGTAGAACATTCATCACTCCAAAATCAACCCCGTACCCATTATCTAACTCTCCACTTCCCTCAGCCCTAGGCAGCCACTGACCTGTGCTCTGTGTCTAGTGGTTTCTCACTCCTGGACTTGCATATAAATGGAATCACAGGACACGTGGTCCTTTGTGCCCGGCTTCTCTCAGCATCGTGTTTTCAGCCACATCATGGCCTGTGCCACGATTTAATTCCTTTGTATGGATGAATAATAAATACTCCAGCCTATATGGTTAATGCGCATATTTTATTCGTGTATTTCTCGTTGGTGAACGTTTGGCGTTCGGGTAATGCCTGTGCAAGCATCTGTCTCTGTGTCTGTGTGGACACGTGTTCCTTTCTCTCGGGTAACAGATGCTGAGCTCTGGCCTCCCTTGCCGGCCCCTCCGGGTACCGGGAGCCTGTGGGCTGCCCCTCCTTCTCTGGGCCTGTGCTGTCACCAGCTTGCTGGGTGTAAGGCAGGGTGCGCGGCCCGCAAGCCCCGTCCTCCATTCTCCTCAGCTGTCGGCCTCCATTCCGCTCTCCGTCTGCACACCCTGACCTTGGAGCGGCACTGGACTTGTCATACTATTAGTGTTCTGAGTGAACTATTCCTCTTGGTCTAACAGGAATTAGCCTTTCTTTTGTCTTTCTGGGGATTTCTCAAAATCCTTTGTCCACATGTAACCCTTATTTAGAAATAGATCTGGGGCCAGCCAAGTGGCTCGTTTGTTAAGTGTTGGCTTGGGACGCCAGCTTTGAACAGCAGGGCCCCAGTTCGGATCCCACATGAGGGCCAGTGACACTACCCTCTACAGCTAAGATAGTGAACAACAGCTCCACCTGGAGCTGGGCTGCCATGAGTTGCCGGCAAAGGTGTAGGCTGCAGCGGGGCTGGCTGGCAGCTGGCATGCACTTTTGTGAGCTGCAGTGAGCCATCATGAGCGGCCGTCCAATGGCCGGTGACCAACTGCCTCATCCAGGAAGAGTGCAATGATAATACCAATATGGGCCAGGAAGCGACATCCTTCATAACTAGACTGAAGAACCAAGGGACAGCAACTTGTCTGTTCCCCTCCCCCAATAAAAATCTTTAAAAAATAATTTAAAAAAAAGAAATAGATCTGTCCTCTTATCTTAGGGGGGCCCCGAGGGGAAAGTGGATGTGTTTGTCTCCCACCGTTTTGAACCAAAAACCTCTCTTGAGTCACCCGCACTCATTTTCCATCTGCAGCAATAAGATGATAAGTGTCAGGGACTAGTGCAGGTCAGCACCGAGTGAGTGAAGGTTAAGTACATGGCTTGCTGAGATGCTCTCGTGAACTGAGTCCCCTCGCGGTCCCTGCAACGCGGAAAGGAGAGCAGGTTCCCCAAAGTAAACCCACCAACTGAAGCTTCTTCTAAGAAGTGTGCCAGTTGCTCATTTCTGGGCCGGGTGATAATGGGGGTTTATAATCCTTCTGAACTTTTACAAGAAATGTTTTAATTGTGGAAAGTGCTTTAGTTAATCTGTATCTAAATGAACTGTCAAGAGGAAGCGTTGATTAACTTCAGTGCTTGTGTTTTGTCCCTCAGCAGTCACCTTTGTCCCGGTGTCCACCGTGAACGGGCAGGCAGAGGCTGACGACATCCTGGCTGCTGTCCGCCCGGCCACGTGCCTCGTGACCGTCATGCTGGCCAATAATGAGACCGGCGTCATCATGGTGTGTCCCTGGTGGGAGGGGGCCAGCCTCTGCTCTTGTGTTTTGTCACTTGTTTGGCCTGTCCTCCTTAACGTCTCCCAGGTTCTTCACTTCGGTTTTCATCAAATCAAAGCAACCCGCTGAGCTCTGCTTTTCCAAACCCTCAGCCCATCCCTGAGCTGAGCCGGCGTGTTGCAGCCCTGAACCAGCAGAGGGCAGCCTCGGGGCTGCCTGCCGTCCTCCTGCACACCGATGCCGCCCAGGCCCTGGGGAAGCGGCGCGTGGACGTGCGGGACCTGGGCGTGGATTTCCTGACGATCGTGGGGCACAAGGTGCGTCCTCAGGGGCCCCCTCCCTCCTGGGGGAGGATCTTCCATGACCTGAGGCTCGCCTAGAGCAGAGCCCACACACAGAGCAGATCACGCACCTGCCATTAGTGCCCATGAGACCAGGCCCTGGGCCGCAGGCCCTGCCCTCAGGAGCCCTCAGAAGGGGAGACCCCGGCAGCTAGGATGTCATTTCACAAACACCACAACGGGAATGATGGGGTACCCCAATCCATATGGGCAGGAGGGGGGCGGCCTGGTAAAGCTGTTGGGAGGGCGTTGAGGTCTCAGCTGAGATATACGACAGGTGGGTTAGCCAGGTCATGCGTGTTCTCTGCAGTGGGCAGAGTGTACGCAGAGCCCTGGTCAGCCTGCCCATGACCTCCGACCCTGAGGATAGAAGATGTGGGTTTCAAGAAATTACTGCCTTCTCTACTTGATTTCAAGTGTGGCTCCTGAGTGTAAAGTTTAGTTTTATCAGCTCTGACCTTCAAGGTGGAATGGGGGAGAGTCAGCGGTGCAGACCCAAGCTTTTGTCGTCTTTCTGTCAGTGACCAGAGCCTGTAATATTTCCGGTGCTCCGTTCTGAAGCACAGTAAACACGCGGCTGGTTCTCAGAGGACTGTGTGCGCCGGCCTGACACTGTGGCTCCTCGTTTCGATATGAAAATACGGGCTCATTCGAGGAAAGCGCTTGGCGGTCTCTAGTTGCAGCCCCTCTCCTTTGCACATTCTACCACGTGATGGGCAGGGCAGCTCTGCTGCCATCCAGCTGGGGACAAGGGTCCGGCACCTGCCCTGCTCCCGGAGGCCTTTGTGACGCCGCCGTGTCTGGAGCGCTGACCAGTGGCACCGCCATGGGGCCCACACATACAGCGTGTTTCTCTGTGGGCCTCCCAGCCATCAGCATGTACACAGAGAAGGTCGGGAGGTCCTGAATACATGACTGCCTTTTCCTTTCAGTTCTATGGTCCCAGGATTGGAGCACTTTATGTCCGTGGGCTCGGTGAACGTACCCCTCTGTACCCAATGCTGTTTGGAGGTGGACAGGAACGGAGTTTCAGACCGGGGTAAGGTACAACGTTAACAAAGTCTGACCCGCTGGCCGTGCTGTTTGTCTGTAGGACAGTGGCTTCTTTCTCCTGGGAGCATTGTAATGGCACAGGCCGCATCGCTTCTGTATCAGAACTGGCTCCACTATTCTATGCTTAGGCCTCGCAGATCTGCAGGCTGTTGGGAGATGATGCAAAGCAGATAAAGGAAATCGCAGTTTCTTTCAACTACTCAAAAGCATCCAGTTCTGCTTGTAACTGACTCAGCCCCTCCGGACATGCTGCTGGAGCCTCCTGGCTGAGACATGCTGTTCTCCCCACTGGCGGTGAGGGGGGCACACAGAGGCACCTGGTCTCTTTCTGACAGCTCCTGTGTCCTGTGATGTACACGGAACAAGTTGGGACCAACACCACACGTTCTGCCAGAAACTCAAAAAAAGACAGCCAGTAGCTGCCGAGACAGATGACAAAGATGTTAGAATTATCAAACACAGTGTTTAAGGCAGATACCATAAAAACGCTTCAATGAACACACTTGAATCAAATAAAATAGAAAGTGTCAGCAAAGAAGAAAAAGAGGTAAAGAAAAACTAAATGGAGGGCCGGCCGAGTGGCGCAGTGGTTGAGCACTGGCTTGGGAAGCCAGCAACCCCCGTTCGGGTCCCACATATGAGGGCCAGTGACACTGCCCTCAAAAAAAAAAAAAAAAAAAAAAATTAAATGGAAACTTTAGAACTAAAAACTACAGTAGCTAAAAAAAAATTCACTGGGTGGGCTCAACAACAGAATTGGGTCACAGAGGAGAGAATCGGCAAACTGAAAGGACAATAAATAGAACTGTCTAAACAGCAGAAAAGAAATAAAGTGGGGGAAAAATGGAACAGAGGCTCCCACCTAGAAAACATAGAACAAAATAAATCTAAAGCAAACAGAAGGAAGGAAATAAGAAAGATAAGAACAGAAATCAATAAAATTGAAAACAAAATTTTTTTTTTAAAAATCACTGAAACAAAGAGCTGGCTTTTTAAAAATATTGATAAAACTGACAAACTTCTAGTAAGACAGACAAAAAGAAGAGAAGACACAAATTAAAAATATCAAGAGTGAAATGGGATATCACTACAGACCCTACAAACATCAAAAGGATAATAAGGGAATGCTAGACACAACTCCACACACATAAAATTTTCATCTTAGGTATAGTGAACCACTTCTTCAAAACATAAATCACCACAACTCACCTAATATGAGATAAATCATTTGTGTAGCCCTGTAACAACCAGGAAATTGATTTCGTAATTTTAAAACTCCTTACCCCCCAAATTTCCAGGCCCAGAGGGTTTCACCAGTGAAGTCTACCAAACATTTAAAGAAGAATCTCCTCCAGAAAATTGAAGAGGAGGGGATACTTTCCAATTCATTTTATGATGCTAGTACAATCCTGATACTAAAACCATACAAAGTACAAAAAACTGCAGACTAAAGATGCCCCGTGAATTTAGATGCAAAAGTGTTTAATAAAATACTAGCAAATAGAATTCAGCAATATATAAAAACAATTTATACACCGTGACAAACGAGTTTGTTCCAGGGATGCAAGGCTGGTTCAATATTCAAAAAGCAATCAATGTAATCCAGCATATTAAAGAATAAAAATAACATGATCGTATCATTTGAGGTAGAAAAAAATTAACAAAATTCAACACTCATTCCTTAAAAACTCTCCCATAATATGATTAGGGGAGAACTTCAACTTGAAAAGGGCATCTATTAAACAAAACCCAACAGCTGGGTCGGCCAAATGGCTTAGCTGGTTTACAGTGAGCTCTGGGCAACATGATCGATTTGTGAGCCAATTCAAGTCCCACATGGGCCAGTGAGCTGCTCCTGAGCTGAGCTGCCCCTGAGTGGCCAACAGGTGGCAGGATGGCTCAGCTGGTGAGAGCACGCGCTCTTAGCAACAAGATTGCTAGTTCGCTGCATGGAATGGTGGGCTATGCTTACCTGCAACTATGATTGAACAGAGCACCTTGAGCTGAGTAGGTGCAAGCTGCTTCCAGGCAGCCGGTTGGTGACTGGACTTGGAGCTGAGCTAGCTGTGCCATCCACAACTAAGATTAAAGGACAACAACTTGGCTATTCCCCTTCTCCAATTCCCCAATAAAATCTTTAAAAAAAAAAAACAACAGCTGAGATCATGCTTCGTGGTGGAAAGCCTGAAGATTTTACCCGTGTGACCAGGAACAAACCACGGTATCCAGTGTCACACCATTAGTCCACAGTGCTGAGAGTTCTTGTCAGTGCAGTAAGGCAGGAAAGGAAATATAAGGTGTACAGATTGGAAAGGAAGAGGCAAAACTGTTCCAATGTATAGATCACATGGTTGTCTATGAACAAAACCCCACAGAATAGATACAAAAACTCCTAGAATTAATAAGAGAGTTCAGCAAGGTCCCAGGATCAAGATAAACATACAGAAATCAATTGCATTTCTATATGCTGATAATGAACATAAAGATAACCAAACTAAAAATACAGTAAAATCTTGGATTGCGAGTAACTTGGTTTGCAAGTGTTCCACAAGACGAGCAAACATATCTAATACATTTTAACATGATAAATAAGCGATGTCTTACAATACGAGTAGTTTGTTTCCAGAATGAATTATGCTCGCAAACCAAGGTATTACTGTACATTATCATTTACAGTCACTCAAAACTATTCAGACATGCTGACAACTGTACAGTGCGGATGAAAGAAACGGGTCTAAATAAATGGAGAGGCATACCATGTTCATGGATTGACAGATTCAATATAGTACAGATGTCAATTCTCCCACAGTTGGCATACAGGCCTAACACAATTTCTGTCTATCTAAATTCCAGCAGGTAGATAAGTGGCACAGAATAGACATGACCAGAAATATGCCCAAATGATATTTTTTATTAGTTTCAGGTGTACAAAACAATGTAATAGACATTTATACCCCTCACAAAGTGATAACCCCCCTCCCTCAATCTACTACTGCAAATGATTTTTGTTGTTGTTGTGGAGGTTTTTTTGTTTTGTTTTTGTTGTTGTTGTTTTTGAGGGCAGTGTCACTGGCCCTCATATGTGGGACCCGAACCGGGGCCGCTGGCTTCACCAAGCCAGCGCTTAACCACCACGCCACTCGGCCGGCCCTGCAAATGATTTTTGACAGGGTTGCAAAACCAACTCAGTAGAAGAAAAGCAAGCTGTCGGCAGATGGTGGTAGAGTCACTGAACATCCCTAGGCAAAAACGTGAACCTCGACCCAAGACTCACGTCTTATCAAATATTAACTAAAAAGAGGTAACAAACTTAGGTGTAAAACAAAAACTGTAAAACTTACAGAAAAAAATCAGGAAAACATCTTTGGACTCTAGGACCAGGCAAAGAGTTCTTAGACTTGACATCAAAAGCATCTATAAAAGAAAAAAATTAATAAACTGCATCGAAATTTAGAAGTTTTGCCCTGCTAAAGACTTCAGAGGATAAGAAGACAAACTGCATAGCTAGGAGACAATATTTTCAGATCACAGGTCCAACAAAGGATTAGTAGCTAGAACACATAAAGGACCCTCACAAGTCAAAAGCAAAAACTCCAGTCAGAAAATGGGCAAAAGGCATGAACAAGCCTTTCACCAAAGAGGACACACAGCAGACAAGCATGTGAAAAGATGTTCCAGATCATTACTTACTAGGAAAATGTGAACTAACACCCACTGAGATGCCATCACTCCTGCCTGTCAGAAGGGCTAAAATAAATACAGTGACTACACCAAATGCTGGTGAGGATGCAGGGAAGCCGGCCCTCACACACGGCTGGTGGGATGTATGTGGTATAGCCGTTCGGAACAGTGTGGCAATTTCTTACCAAACAAACATGCCCCTGGAACAAGGCCCAGCAGTTGTGCTTGTGGGTAGAAGACCTACCCCTGATCGCCCCAAACTGCAGACACCGTGCGTGCCCTGTGATGAGAGCAACTAAACCAGCCGTGCAGCCTGCTCAACAGTGAAACGAGTGAACTGATACATATAGCCGCCTGGAGGGATCTCCAGAGAATTATGGTGAATGAAAAAAACCCAGCCCCAAAGTTATAAACTATATGATTCCATTTCTAGAATATTCTTGAAAGGACAAAGTGACAGATGTGGAACAGAGATGAGTGGTTGCCGAAGGTTAAGGAAGAGGTGGGGGCCAAGGGAAGTGCGTGTGTTCTGTGCCTTGTTGATTTCTGCTGTAGTGTTACTTTGGGGAAACTGAGTAAAGGGTACACAGGGTGTGTCAATATTCTGTCTTACAACCACCTGTGGATATACATTATCTCAAAATAAAAAGCTGACTTAAAAAAAGAAAAGGCAGGACATTAGGTGTAGGAAGCCATAACAAGTGGCTCGGTATGCGGATGGTGTGTGGGACTCTGTTGGAGTTACCCTGGGTTTCAGTGGAGGAGGTATGACTGCTCAGGAGGGGCGGGGGTGGTGGGGACGCCCCGGTAACAGGACGGGCTGGCACAGCAGGCTCCAGGCCTTCCACGTGCCCGGCTCATGCACCCTCTAGGCAGGCCCAGGCCACAGGCCTTTGAGAAGCTCCTGGTCTGACCTGTCGTGCACAGATGAGGGGGAGGCCCGGAGAGGGCGTGTCCTTAGGCTCGCCCGGGTGGTAGGGGAGACGCAGCCTAGGATGACACCCAGGCCTCTGGTTCCTGGCCTGGGG
This sequence comes from Aselliscus stoliczkanus, assembly GCA_033961575.1. Lineage (NCBI taxonomy): Eukaryota > Metazoa > Chordata > Mammalia > Chiroptera > Hipposideridae > Aselliscus > Aselliscus stoliczkanus. The sequence continues at coordinate 175,000,844 of CM066731.1, forward strand.
CTCCTGGTTCCTCCCAGACCACCTGTCAGTGTCAGAGCCCATCTCCCGAGACAGCGACCCAGTAACTAGTCAGAGGAAAAGGGCGAGATTGGGTTTCCTGTACCCCTGAGCTGGTGCTCACTTGTCTTGTTATCCGCTGGAAAACAAGCAGTCGCCAGCTCTAAAGGCTTAAGAAAACTTGATTTAGCCAAAACTTAAAATGAAGGAAATTCTTAAGTTGATATTTGGTTTTATTCTTCTGGATATAGAGTGAAGAGTTCTCTTGTCCCATTTCTTATATCAGTGTATGAGAGCCACTGGTCACACAGGTTCTCTTGTCCCTCTCGTGCATGCCTGTCACACCCCAAAGTCTAGGGTTCGTCCCATTTCATGGTTGAGAGTCTCCAGATGAATCGTCAACTGCAGGGGCCAGTGTCAGCAGTGAGTTCCTCAGCCCCTCACCTGGTTTGGGAGTGGGGACCAAAGAGGTGCGCTCGGGTCAGCAGTCAGAGCACAAGTTTCTCCGGTGGAAAAGGTCTAGACAGAATTGTCTCTGAGGACACCTGATGTGTTGCCCACAGCGGGCTGTGTCCACCGTCACTGGGCAGGAGAGGTACACTGCAGGGAGGCACTGTGGCTCGTAGCTGCCATGCGGGCAACGCCTCGGTCACATGGAGGAGAGGTGTTGGTGTGATTCTGTTTTGATTTGAATACACAACTTTCCAATAGACAGGATTCCTTCCTGGGACATTTGTCAACTGCTTTGCACGGAAATAGGATTGAATCCCTTCTCTTACAGGACAGAGAACACACCGATGATTGCCGGCCTTGGGAAGGTAAGCCTTGGTGACCTTGGACAGATGACCTTGGTCTCCTTCCCTCTTGTTCGCCTACCACACTCACAAAACTTGTGACACTAATTGTGGGGGTTTTCCAAACCGAACAATTCTCTGTCACCAACTGGGTGTCCTACAGCTTAACTCAATTCTTTCTGGTCGGAGGTGGCCATCAGGTCCATGTTAAGGGCTCAGTCCCACAAGACACACTACCCCCACCCCCACCGCCACACACACACACACACACACACACACACACACACACACACACTTCAGATTCTAGTCCCAAGTCCAGGTTGTCACCCATGCTTCTGCTCAACCGGCTACAAATTGGAGGTTCCCGTGATGCCCTCCCCAGAATAATTTGTCAGGGCAGCTCGCAGAACTCAGGGAAACATTGTACCACCTAGATTATTGGTTTATCATAAAAGGATGTAATCAAGGATACAGCTAAACCTCCCAGCACTGCACGTTTTCAGCCTAGAAGCTCTCCCAACCCCGTACTACTGGGATTTTATGAACTTCTATCTGTTATTAACTCCGTTCCAGCCCCTCGCCTCTCTCCTGTCACCCATCAGTGGAGTTTGAGGGGTGGGCCTGAAAATTCCAAGCTTCTAGGCGACCAGCCCCCATTCAGGAGCCACCCAGAGTTGCCTCATTAGAACAAAAGATATTCCTGTTCCCCGGGGAATTCCTAGGGATTTATTCCAAGAGATCTAGGGATTTGGTCAGGAACTGGGGCCAAAGCTAGGATGCTAGGACAACAGGTCCAAGTGCTCTTATCACCTAGGAACTTAGAGGGTTTCAGGGGCTCAGCCAGGACTGGCATAGCTGTCCCGACATCTCACGGTGCTTTCCGCAGCGGCTTTCCCAGGCATCAGCGCTTTATGGAGATCACACTCATGGTCCCAACAGATGACGGTACAAGAAAAACCCTCCAATTTTCTGTTTCACCCGTGGGATGCTCTTGAGGTCTGTGGAGTGAGTTTACATGCTGAGCATTTACAGGGAGAGGCTCTTTTGTCCAAGCCTTCTCACGTAGGAAATACAGTAGTGTCATCACAGCAGAGGTCAGGGTGCAGATTCACTCGGTTCCCGGGGTCACAGGGCCCCACCTCCCTGAGCCCTGGACGCCCAGCCTGCGGGATGGGGGTTGTGATAGCAGCTTCCAAAAGAGCTCCCTCCCGATGATGAGATGGTGGCCCAGCTGGGGCCTCAGCCCCGCAGTGACCCTGTCCCTACTCCTGGCTTGTACCTGTGCCCAGATCCTCTGTCTCCGTCGTCCACTTGGGGACAGACTGCCATCCTCTCTATACTCCCTCCATGGCCAGCCTGGATTTGGTGCAGCCTGATCCTGGCACACGCCCTGGCTTCCCTGGACGACACGTCTTTGCCCACTCAGGCCACGGCAAGGTCAAGGTCCCTCCCGGCCTCCCACCCCTTCCGTGTTCCCTGGAGAGCACCTGCTGTTGTCCCCTCTGTGCCTCGTCATGTCCCTCTACATCCCCCCAGCCTTTGAAACTGCCCTTCCCTGGCCCCCACCTCCCGAACTCCTGTGTTGCTCTGCCCCGGGAGTGGCCTGGCGCTCTCCCCACCTCCCATCCTGACACCAGCCTCACTGCCTGCTCTGGCCCTGAAACTGGCTGAGCATGTCATCGCGTCCTTGTCCACCCCATGGCTGCTGCTGGGACACTTTCCTCTCTGGCTTGCCCCCCTCTGCCTGGCTGTTCCTCCTGCTCCTTGTCACCTGTCCTCAGGCCCCCTAGGACCATGCAGCCTGCTCTCTCCACAGCGGCTCCCTGGTAGCTCTAGCACCAGCCTGTGCTCAGGTCTTTGGACATCTCAGGGCGGGTCCTGACCTTCCTCCTGGGAGACGCAGGTCTCCAGCTGGCTACTTGACATTTCTTCTTGGTCGACAGCACGTCCCGTTTTCCATCGTTGCCCTCTTCCTCAGGTGCCTCCCACCATCCAGGTTCTCATTTCAGACATCTAGGAGGTGCCCTTGACCCTGCACCTGATGCACCAGCCAGGCCTGCTCCGTCTCCATGACATAGAGGCTCTGCCTCTTGCCCATGTCCACAGCCACTGACTCGTGGCCAGGCCCCCATTTCTCCACACGGCATCCAGAATGGCGAAGCAGGCAGATCAGATCGTCTCGCCCTGTTTTCAGAATCCGAGGGCGTTTGGATCCCATGCTGGTTGCACATAGGCTCAGGTCCTGCCTGTCACCAGGGCCTCTGGGCCCTGTCCCCTCCCTCCCTGTTCCAGTGGCCCACTCCCCATTCCCTCTGCCGTGCCGTCTCCATGAGGGCTGGGATTCTTTATGGTCTTAAGGGCTGTGGCATCTCTGGTGCCTGGAGGTGTCAGGAAGTATCCGATAAATTCCTGCGGAAAAGTGCAGATAACGATTTTCACGGCCCCTGTTAAGGGTTACCCGGGAGGTACTATTTATGATACTCTAGAAAATGAGCAGTTTGAGGAATGTCACCTCCCTCCCATCAGGAATTATCGCTCCACTACTCACAGCTTCTGTCTCTCCTTCGCCTGACAATAATGCTTTCTTGAATTGTCACCTTCCTGTGTCCCTAGGCCGCTGAGCTGGTGATGGAGAACTGCGAGGCCTATGAGGCCCACATGCGGGCCATTCGCGACTATCTGGAGGAGAGACTGGTGGTGAGTGGCGGTCGGCCAGTGGGCGCCGGGTGCCTGCTGGGCCGGTGGTTTCCTCTGCCGGTGAGCGGTGGGGCCCCAGGGCCCCGGGAGCAGGCAGGACTTTGGGTTTGACTGTACTGGACAAAAGGAGCTGCGTCGACTGGAACCCGCTGCCCGGGGAGTCTGGAAACAACGAAGGTCATGAGCGGATAGGGAAGAATTCAACGACAGATGTAAGCTGGAGTCAGAAACCCCCAAAGAGGGAGTTTGGACCCAGTGGAGTATCTTTTTCACAGACTTGGGATAAACACACACCAGAGATGGTACATTTAATGAGTGTGTGTAGAAGATCCATATATATTCTGAATTTTTCTCTGAATTAACTTTGCTTTCCATCGTCCCCAATTATATTGGGTTGTTGGAAAAGTCATGATGTATTTTGTCTATGTTTTTCAAAGGTCATTTATTTATATAAAAAACAAAGATCAATCAATGATATATGGCCCTTTTTATTCGATAACCTTTTGCCATTTTTCTTTTTTTTTTTTTTTTTAGAGGGCAGTGTCACTGGCCCTCATAATGTGGGATCCAAACCTGGGTTGCTGGCGTCCCAAGCCAGCTCTTAACCACCAAGCCACATGGCTGGCCCCCTTTTTTTTTAATTTTATTTGGGAATTGGGGAAGGGGAACAGCGTTAGGGAATTGGGGAAGGGGAACAGACAAGTTGCTATCTTCTTGTTCTTCAGTTTAGTTGCGGAGGATGTTGCTTCACTGTTGGTATCGTCATTGCGCTCTTCCCGGATGAGGCAGATCGGTCGCCGGCCTCTGGATGTCACTCACCGCAGCTATTGGCAGCTCACGCTTGGCTGCCAGCCGCTCACGCTGGCTGCCGGCCACTCACTGTAGCCTATGGCAGCCCACTGCAGCAGGGGCTGCAGCCTACACCATTGCCGGGGCTCGCACAGCCAGCTCCAGGTGGCGCTGTTGTTAGCTGTAGAGGGCAGTGTCACTGGCCCTCATGTGGGATCCGAACCGGGGCCGCTGGCATCCCAAAACCAGCGCTTAACCAATGCACCACTCGGCCGGCCCTGCCATCTTTCAGTGAGCTTCATAACTCCTTGTACATAAGAAGGACCAGTCTTTATTTGTGAAAAACTGAACAAGGTTCTGATTTTTTTTTTTTTTTTTTTTTTGAGAGCAGTGTCACTGGTCCTCATATGTGGGACCGAACCGGGGCCGCTGGCTTCCCAAGTCAGCGCTTAACCACCCTCCCACTCGGCCGGCCCTAGGTGCTGATTTATAACCTCATCTGAATTGAACATTATACCACGCAAGGAGTTTTGAAGAGAGAGAAGCAAGTGGAAGTCAGATAGCACAAAGTCAGGCGAGAATGGTGGGTGTGGGCCAGCCGAGTGGCGCGGTGGTTAAGCACTGGCTTGGGAAGCCAGCAGCCCCGGTTCAGGTCCCACATATGAAGGCCAGTGATACTGCCCTCAAAAAAAAAAAAAAGAATGGTGGGTGGTATGGCAACACATCCCATCCAAGCTCCAATAATTTTTGACGGGTGATCAGACTTGTGTGTGGTCTCACGTTGTCGCAATGGAACACAACTCCTTTACGATTAACACGTTCTGGATGTTTCTGGCTGATGGATTCGTTCAAACTGTCCAATTGCTGACAGTACACACTTGAACTGATTGGTTCCTTGGTAGGAGCTCGAAGAACACGACACCTTTAAAATCCCACCACACTGAGGGCATAATCTTCCTCTGATGAATGTCCGCTTTCGATGTCGTTTGAAGCGAATCATCACGTTGGGACCAAGACCATTTGCACCCCACATTATTGTAAACAATCCACTTATCACCAGTTATCAGTCTCTTCAAAAAAGGATCATTTTCCTCACTTTTCATGAGCATATTGCAGATGTTTATACGTGCTTGCTTACGTATGCCAGCTTCTTCAGGTGGTCATGAACGCTTGAAGATGGATGTTCAATGTTTCTGCAATCTCTCATGTTGTATAACGTGGGTTTGACTCAGTCAGTGCCTTTATTTTGTTGTCATCAACCTCAGTGGGCCTCCCTGACTGACGAGCGTCGTTGAGATCAAAATCACCAGCACGGAATTTCGTGAACCATCATTGACACTGATGTTCTTGTAGAGCATTGTCACTGTAAACGTTATGCAACTTTTCACAAGGTTGATGCTCGTTCTTCCCTTTATGGAAGTAAAACAGTAAAATACGGCAAAAAGGCAGTTTGGTCTTCCATCTTCAACTTGTTGTAAAATCTCCAAAATTCAACCAAATCGCTCAATTTTTTTTAGAATGAAGCTAGAATTGTCAGCTGTCAAATGACATAGCAGTATGGCCGGCCGAGTGGCGCATTGGTTAAGCGCTGGTTTTGGGATGCCAGCGGCCCCGGTTCGGATCCCACATGAGGGCCAGTGACACTGCCCTCTACAGCTAACAACAGCTCCACCTGGAGCTGGGCTGTGCGAGCCCCGGTGATGGTGTGGGCTGCAGCCCCTGCTGCAGTGGGCTGCCGCCATAGGCTGCAGTGAGTGGCCCGCAGCCAGCGTGAGCGGCTGGCAGCCAAGCGTGAGCTGCCAATAGCCGCGATGAGCGACATCCAGAGGCCAGCGACCGATCTGCCTCATCCGGGAAGAGCGCAATGACGATACCAACAGTGAAGCAACATCCTCCGCAACTAAAACTGAAGAACAAGAAGACGGCAACTTGTCTGTTCCCCTTCCCCGATTCCCCAACGCTGTTCCCCTCCACCAATTCCCCAATAAAATCTTAAAAAAAAAAAAAAAAAAAAATGACATAGCAGTAACATACATGCGAATGACTCTAGTACTTCCAAAAATGAACTAGTGCCATCTTTATAAACATGCGTCATGACTTTTCCAAGAACCCAATAGGTAGATGAGTATCAATAACTATTTTATGTGTTGAGGCTGAGGTTTTGTTTCCCAGAAAAGTCTAAAGTTCATGGGCAAGGGGCTTTTGAAGCCGTTGCTGAATATTTTGTTGATTTTTCAGGCTGAATTTGGTAAGAAGAAAATCCATTTTAACAGCCAGTTTCCAGGGACTGAGCGACTCTGCAACACATGTAACTTCTCTTTCGGGGGACCCCAGCTCCAAGGTGAGGACTGTCTCTTCCTGGTCTCCCCATGGTGTGGTGGGGCTAGCGGGGGCATGCATGCCGAGGGGACCGCGGCTCGGGGAGCAGAAGTGCGCGCTGTCCCTTGCTGGGCCAGGGCTCTGACAGCTCTGTCCCCCAGCCGCAGTGCGCACCAGAAAGCCTTTAGGGAGGGAGATCAAATTCACTACATTTAGCCTAGTTGGTCCATTTTTGCCAGCGATTTTTACAAAATATTTTATGAGGATAAGGGGAAGTAGAGGCAGTCAAACTTTAAAAACTGGCTCAGAGTGAGGACAAAGTTCAGAGCCGTGCGTTTCCCCTGTTCCCACAACAGCCGCCTCCCACGCGGGAGGCAGTTAGGAAAACACGGCTAAGCCTGAGTCCCTGGCGCCCGCGTCCAGGACGGTGACCTGCCGTGTTTTTACCTCTGCCCGATTCCGGTGGCCCTCGAGCCCGAGTGAGCCTCCCTGCAGATAACACTTGCCGCCGTAGAAGACAGGTGGTCCCTGGTCTGTCGTCCTGGTTACGGAGCAGCCTCAGTCGTTTGCAAGGACTGGGATGGCAGCTCAGGTCCTGCCTCTCTCCCTTTTAATGGGTCGGGCTTTGTGTTCAGTGATGACTGGCGTTAACTTAAATGGGACAGATTCCCCTTTTGGTTAAACCTGCAGTCATCGGCTTATTGTTTTAACCTCTGCCGATGAGAGACCAGGGGTGTCTGGCTTCATGGAGACAGCGGCCTAGTGTCTCTACCTTTGGGACACACAGGTGTACATTTGTATTAAGTGAGGCAGCTAATCGGAGTTCTGGATGTCTTTCTACAAGGTCTACTAGACATAACGTTTTCAAAGCCAGTTCTAGGAGAACAGTGCCTGCTTTTCTGCAGCCCAGGGAGAAAGGAAGCCTTTTCTCGGGGTCCTGCTGCCCTTTCTGTCAGCTGCACTCCGGGCCTGTGCCCTGGGGCTCCATCAGGTGGCATGATGGGGACAGCCTCCACGTGCTGCACGGGAGAGACAGCGGGGGGCGGACAGGTGGGCCCTGCCTGGAGTCGCCGCCTCAGGGGACATGTGCTGTCTCCTCAGGGCGCTTGGTGCTGGCCCGCTGCAGGACACTGACGGCCAGCGTGGGGGCGGCCTGCCACACGGACCGCGGCGACCTGTAAGTGCTCTCCAGGCGCTGGGCTGGGCCTTCCCGGGGCTGTGCATAGAAAGTGACGGGACGTCTCAGGGCCAGGGGCCCGTGCTGTGGCCTGTGACGCACAGACCCTCTGTGGGCCCTCGGGAGGGGAGGCTGGAAGCTGCTGCCTAAAGCAGGATCAGCAGGTGACCAGGAGAAGAGAACTGACCCTTTGAGCGTCAGGAGGGGGGGGAGGGGGCGGGGCCGGAGGGGCGGGGCCGGAGGGGCGGGGCTGGAGGCTCAGGGACAGGCTGCAGTGGGCTCACTTTGTCCTCAAGGAAATGGGGGCTCCTGAAGGGGTATGACACAATCAGGTTTGGGTTTCAGGTAACTCCCTTCCCCTGCCAGGTACAGGAGGGGCTATGGGCTAGCAGCCCAGGCAGATGGTGATGGGGGTGGAGCCAGGCCGACGGGGCTCCTGGTGCCAGGCGCCCCGAGGACAAGAAGGAGGCTCGGTTTCTGGCTGGCTGTGAGCGTGGGGCCTGGGCTTCCAGAGAGAGCAGACGGGGATGTGATCAGCGATGGCTGGCCCGGGCTGGCTGGCGTCGTGCCTGAGCACGTGAGGCTCTCTGGAGAGGGCCCTCAGAGCAGGAACCCCTGTGGCCTGGACCAGGCAGCCTGAGCACCCTGCAGCTGTGGGACTGTGTCGGGCAGGCGGGCCCGGAGCCCAGATGTGACAGCCAGAGTCACAGTGAAGAGCAGTGGGGCCAGGCCAGCCTGGAGCGCAGGGAAAGGGCGCGTGGGTCTGTCCCTCGCTGAGCGCTCAGGTGTGCCATCGCTCCCGAAACGCTCACCGCGATGCACGGGAGAACCTCAGGGGCCCGTGTCTAGGACGAGGACTCTGAGGCAGAGTGGTCAAGCTGGCAGCTGCGCTCTACAGCCTTAACGGCCACAGATATGGGAAAGGGAGGGGTGGCAGCACGGCTCGGAAGGACCGTGTGTCCAGTGTGGCCCCTGCGAGGGTGGGAGGAGGCGGGGACTGAGGCGGGTGCTCACTGCCCTGTGGAAGGTAGGGGTGCTGCTCTGGGGGTGCCTCCTGGATTAGGAGGTGAGGTCACCCGGCGGGGGAGGGTCTGAGGGCTGTAGGACGCGTCACTGTCCAGGCTGGTCCTGCTCTCACCTGTGGCAGGATGGGCTGCAGGGGCCTCCAGCTCTGACACTTGGTGACTGGAGGTGATGAAATGCACCCCCTTTCACCTGACCCTGGACGCGAAGGGCACTTATCTGGGCAGCTTTCAGGCGCTGTAGTCTGACAGCACAGTCTGCCATGCTGTTTTGGCCCCTGGCCTGTGAGCCACTTGTGAAGGTGGACCTTGAACAGTGGCCCTGCTTGGGGATTTGAGGACAGGGGTGAGCCTCATGGGGCCCAACTTCAGAGTCACCTTCAGGCAATAAATCTGGTCCAGGACCCCAGGTACGCAGAGCTCTGTGTTCAGTGCTGGGAAAAATCCGAAACAAGCCTGGGCACGCCCCGCCTCAAATGCTGTGCTGGAGACAGGGCTCTCTGCCGTGTGCTGTGTGTGTGCCATGTATCGTGTGTGTGTGCTGTGTGTGTGTTGTGTGTGTGTATGTGCCGTGTTTGTGTGTCGTGTGTGTGCGCCATGTGTGTGTGCCGTGCGTGTGTGTGCGCCGTGTGGGTGTGTGTGCATGTGTTGTGTGTGCCATGTGTGTGTGGTGTGTGCATGTTGTGTGTGTGTACCGTGTGTGTGTACTGCATGTGTGCCGTTGTGTGTATGTGCTGTGTGTGCACCGTGTGTGTGTGTGCGCCGTGTGTGTATGTGTGTGCCGTTGTGTATGTGTGCCACGTGTGTGTGTGTCGTGTGTGTGTGTGTGCCATGTGGGTGGGTGGGTGCCGTGTGTGTGTGCATGTGTTGTGTGTGTGTGCCGTGTGTGTGTGTATATACCGTGTGTGTGCCGTATGTGCCGTGTGTGTGTGCATGTCGTGTGTGTGCGCCGTGTGTATGTGCTGTGTGTCCTGTGTGTGTGCCGTTGTGTGTATGTGCCGTGTGTGTGTGTACGCCGTGTGTGTGTATGTGTGTACCGCGTGTATGTGCGCCGTGTGTGTGTGTGCCGTGTGTGTGTGTATGTGTGTGCCGTGTGGGTGTGTGTCTGAGGCCTGGAAGCCCCTTATCCCAGGGCTGGCTCGCTGGACACGGTGACTAGAGGTGTGCGTGCCCGAGGCAGAGGGTCTGTGCCGCGAGAGGCCACAGCGCCGTGGAATCCCCATCGCACGAGGACCCGGGGCGGGGAGGACGAGGGGGGCTTTGGAGCTGGGCCTGGCAGACGGGTGGGCGCAGGACTGTGCAGGGAGGGGAGCTGGGGCACTGGCCGGGAGCAGAGGGGACCGTGTCCCTCCTGTGCCTTTCCCGCCGCAGCTGACTCCGCTCTCTGCCCCCGCAGGCCATCCCCGGTGCTGCTGAGCTGCGGCATCCCCGTGGACGTGGCCAGGAACGCGCTCCGGCTCAGCGTGGGCCGTAGCACCACCAGGGCCGAGGTGGACCTTGTGGTCCAGGACCTGAAGCAGGCCGTGGCCCTGCTGGAGGGCCGGGCCTAGCGCCGAGGCCGCCTCCCAGGCAGCCCTCCGAGGGCCGTGCCGGGTGACGCTCTTGATTTGTCCATGTCTTCATTTCGTCCCAGTGTCTGGGCGCAGTACTCTGGGTTCCCCACGCCCCCGCATGCGGGTCAGTGGGGAGGGGTCTGCTTTGCACATGGATCCCATAGGTGCTTATGGGCCCAGGACACACACCTGCACAGACTGTCACTCGCTGCTGCCCAGTGGCCCAGGGTGAAGTGGAAACACTTTAGCTGTGGCCACGCTGCCCTCTAGGAAGTAGGCCCAGCCTGTCATCAGTGTCCCCTTCCTGGATGTGGCATTTTTATGCTGAAGATAAAGTCCTAGTATTTATAATCAGTTGCCTGTTGCTATTGATATCATAGACTAGGAACCCTGATTTTTGGCTTTGATCATGGCCTCCCTCTAAATGTCCGTAGAGCAGTCTGCTCACCCCTGCGCCCTCCCCTCCGGCCCTTCTCAAGCCCTTTCCACACAGGCCCTGCTCAGGGACCCCACTTGCTGGCTCTGCCGACTCCAGGCTGCCGACCACACCGCCTCCCCACCCTACCCTCCAGGCCCTCCCATCCTCTCCGCTTTGATCGTTTACTCAGGGCCTCAGCCCACGCGTCACTGGTCACTGGCCACTGCTTATGTGGCTCTGGGTCATTCCTGGCCGGTTCACCCCTGACTCGGCCTTCACCTTAATTTTATCTGCAGGAGAATTCTTTACCACGACAGATGCTTTGTGCTTTGTGATAAACATCAGATGTCACTTACATAGGAATGACTTTTTAATCAAATTTAACACTGATCGTGTGGTTTTAAGGTGCAAAGAACTGCTAGATGACATTGAGGAAACAATGATGAGAAATTAAATGAACTAGTGAAAGACTTTTGCCCTGTATTGGACGTCTTGTGTCTTTTCTAGTGGGTGCTTCTCTCAGAGGCACCTGTGTGTGTGAGCTAGCCGTGGAGGTGGGTTAGAGGGCTGTGCAGCAACCCTGACTCATCACGCTTTAGCTCAGGAAGTTCAGCTTGAGGTTGAGTCTCTGGAAGCCCCTAGAAAGCAGGTCCCTAGCATGCAGTACCCTGTGGTTCCCGGCACAGGCTACAATCCCGGTTTCTCCAGCAAAGAACTGTGGGTGTCTAGCCCCACTGAAGGGAAGTCTGGAAAATGCACTTGGGACCTTTAGCCGCAGCTCCACAGACTCGGTTGCTGTGGTTGGAAGGTAGGCCGAGGTGCGGGCCTCGAGACCCTCATTCAACTCCGAGGCCCCCCGTCCAGTGTCAGGCGCTGTGCCCATCACGGGGCCTGCAAAGCTCAGGCCAGCCGAGGGCCAGGATGATCCAGCGTAGATTTCCCGGGAGGAGGCGGGCCCTCGGCTCCCTGTGGGACGGCACAGCCAAAACATTCAGACTGCCACGCACCTGGTGGTAAGTTCCCCGGAAAGGGCCCCAGCGTGGATGGGTCTGCCCTTCCAGGTGGCCTCTGCACAGACCAGCAGGGGCCTCAGGGCTGCTGCCCAGACCGGGGGAAGTGGACGCTAAGGAGCCTGCTGCTTTCTTGAAAGGACGCTTGTAACTGTAAACACCCACAGGATGCAGGAAGCCTGTCCCAGGCTGAGACACTCATGCGCATCTCCTCAGCCTGCACCACGGGAGGAAGAGGCATGGTCCAGCTGCGGCGCAGTGTCCACTGGCCGGCACCCACCCCGACCTGGACCCGGTGCGGGCCCTTCCCCGCACCCTCCACCCACCATGGCTCTGGGCGCCGCAGGAGTGGCTCGGGCGGGGCTGCAGGGCCTGCTCCCCTAGGCCCGCCCCCCAACCCCGCCGCCTCCCATCTGCCCTGGGTGCTGCTTATCGGGTAACCGGAGCCCAGAGCTGCGTCCACACCTGAAACAGGAAGCCAGGCCTGTGCCTGAGCCCCGAGAGCCGGCTGCTTGGCCGGGCCTGAGGATGGAGGAGCAGCGGGCGCTCGCGGCCGCCAAGGACGGGGACCTGGCCGCCTTGGAGCGGCTGCTGGAGGCTGGCACCCTGGGCCCCGGCATCGTCGACGCCCTGGGGGCCGGCCTGGTGCACCACGCCACCCGTGCCGGCCACCTGGCCTGTGTCAAGTTCCTGGTGCAGCGGGCCAAGCTGCCCGGCAACCAGCGGGCCCACAATGGGGCCACACCAGCCCACGATGCAGCCGCCACGGGCAGCCTGGCCGAGCTGTGCTGGCTGGTGCGTGAAGGGGGCTGTGGTCTGCAGGTGAGTGAGTGGGGGACAGCACGGACCGCCGGCGTCCGTGTGCGTGGAGGGAGGCGTGAGCCTGAGCCAGGAGGTCCTTGGCCTGGGGCTCTTTTTCTTTCTCTTGGGGACCCACCACGCAAGCCCCACAGCTAGGTGTCTGCCGTATGTCTCTGCACCCCCCACCCCACCCCAAAGCAACACAAAGCCCTTGAAAGCCAAGGCCACCTCGTAGCCACCTGGTCTTCCCCCGTGCACAGAGCAGCCGCTTGGCGCTCCCCCCACGGGGGCGCCTGGCCTTGCAGGTGGGGGTCCTGCCAGTGTCCTCCTCAGGCCTGGTCCAGAAGAGGATCCGTAGCTAAGTTGTCACTTGGGCTCAGGAGCTGGGGCCCCGGTGGGTGACAGCACAGGCCTGGTTGTGGGGGGCAGCAGGCCGAGAGCCTTGGTGATAGATAAGAGCCTGAGGGCTTGTCAGGGGCATTTCTACCGGGGCCCGCCCTCTCCCTGTGCCTGCCTTGCACCCCTTTGTGTGGGCAAAGGAGGACAGTGAGCAAGCTCTGACGGAGCGGGCTGGGTGTCAGAGTGGGTCCCAGGAGATGGACACTCACTAGTCACAGCCTGGGTGTGCCACGGCCTCGGCACCGCTGTCCTCATCAGCTCTTTCCACACCCCAAGGGGCAGCTGGGGGGAGTGGTGCCATCTCCGTGCCTGGGGGAGTGCCCAGGTCTGCCAGCCCCGGTGGATGCTCAGTGGGGGTGGGGCCACGGCCAGGAGCCCGTGTCCCAGGACACGCAGCCGGCCGGGCACGTGGAAGCCTGTCTGACTGAGCCGAGATTGGCAAGGGGTGTGCCTGCGCCTGGGCAAGGGGACCGGGATGTGGCAGGATCACAGAGTTGGACCCAAAGGACCGGGACTCAGAAGCCCTCCCTCTTACCTTGAGCGGGTGGCCTCACTCGGTCCCTCCTTACCCTGTGATGGCGCGAGCGGAGGCGCTGAGGCAGGTGGGGTTCCCCACAGTGTGGGCCTCGAGGCTGGCCCTGCCCACCTGGAGCTGCCCAGCAGGGGTGAGTCCGGGCCTGCCGCCCCCTCACCGCCCCGCCTGTCTCGGCAGGACCAAGACGCTTCGGGCGTGTCCCCGCTGCACCTGGCCGCCCGCTTTGCCCACCCGGTGCTGGTGGAGTGGCTTCTCCGAGAGGGCCATGCGGCCACACTGGAGACACTGGAGGGGGCCTTGCCGCTGCACCACGCCGCCGTCAGTGGGGACCTGACCTGCCTGAAACACCTAACGGCTGCCCACAGCAGGTGAGGGGCTGGGCTCCGGGCAGCTGGCCCCTAGGGCGGCGTTACCCAGGAGGCAGAGGACAATGAGCTGGTGGCCTTCGAGGTGGGCCTTGCAGGGCAGACAGACGGTGATGGTGGATGGGGAGGGCACGCCTGGCTGGCCCCATGGCCCCATGTGTGTTCCCAACAAGGCCTGACAGCCCAGCTTGGAACAGCGCCCCGTATTCCTGGTCTCCCCATCCTGCGCCTTGGCAAAGGCCTTCGGGACTCGCCTCTGGGGATCTTCCCAGAGTGTCCACACTGGCTGCCCGGGCCTGGCTGGCCACAGTGTCTCTTAGACCGGCAGTTTTTAAAGTAGTTTCTGCCATTTGAAAACTGGGAGACTTCACATTAAAACACACACTAAGGTTCGGTGCCCCGGGGCCCACATTCCCACCTGGCACCAACTGCAGAAGCCAGAGGTGAAGTCTGTGTCACCAGGGGGTGGGGTGAGCTGGCCCTGGGTAACCACCTGGCCTTGCAGCGGGTGGAGGCAGATGTGGGGAGTCCGGGGACACTGCCCAGTGCATGCACACCCCCGCGAATGCCAGGCCTGCGCGCCCACAGGCCGCCTAGTGTCTGCTCACAACACCCCGTTTTGCAGAGCAGGCCCCGGCCCTGGAGTTCACTGACCTGCCCACTGCAGGCCAGTGGACTAGTCACCCCTAAGAAGCGCCCCTGCCGATGAGCACCGGTGGCGCGCACAGCCTGATAGGGAGTGGGTGGGCAGTGCTCCCCATTCCACTTCCCCTCCCCCAAGCTGGTGCACCTGGGCGGGCGCAACCTGTGAGACCCTAAAGGTGACAGGCTGGGGCCCCTCAGCCAGCAAGGTGGGGTGGCCGCAAAAGTCAGGCCAGGTGCCGAGCCGCCCTGCCCCGGACCTGGGCCCTTGGCTGCAGCAGTCCCCATCCCCATGGCCCCCAGCCAGTCACTCCCTGAACCCCATTCTCCCCCACAGCAGCGTGAACCGGCGGACGCGCAGCGGTGCCTCCCCGCTCTACCTGGCTTGTCAGGAGGGCCACCTGCACCTGGCCCAGTTCCTGGTGAAGGACTGCGGCGCCGACGTGCACCTGCGCGCTCTGGACGGCATGAGCGCGCTGCACGCTGCCGCAGCCCGGGGCCACTACTCGCTCGTCGTCTGGCTGGTAAGGGGGTGCGCAGGGTGCGGGGGAGAGGTCCCGGAGCCCCGCGGAGCAGGCCTGGCTGTGGTGGGGAGCCCCCCCTGGGTCTGTTTGCCCGCCCGAGTTGGGGACCGGATGTGCCACCCATCGCTCCAAGCGCCCGTGGTCGCCAGGCCCAGGTCGGGCCGGAGCGCAGCCCGGGGTTCACAGCTCTCACCGGCTGTGGCTGTGGACCGGACCGACAGCAGCCTCTGCAGCACCTCCCCCGGGGCCCCCCGGCCGCGCCCCCAGGAGTCCTGCTGCATCTCCTGGGGGCTCTCAGGGTGGGTGGCGCCTGCAGTGCTGACCCTGGTCATTTGGCCACTTGTCCACGCCCTGCTGCCTCAGAGCGGGGTCGGCCCCCACCCCGCTTCCCTTCTGGACCCGTGGAGGGGTCATTCAGACCTCTTCGCTGAAGGAAGCCCGGAGACCCTGGAACACAGAGTGGCCTGGATTGGGGTGGCGGGTGCCTTCTTCCAGAGTGGGCTGCGGAGTCTGCCTCCACCTCAGAAAACCAGACCAAGTGGGGTCTCTGGGAGCTCCGAGGGTCCGTGAGGGACCCGATGGACTCAGAGCTGGGGGGTCTCCCTGAGGCGAGGCAGCACGGGGATGGACCGGAGGGGCCGGGCGAAGCCTGGGCAGAAACGAGTTCCTGGAAGGGGCTCAGCTCGTCCGAGTTGGCGAGAGCCCGGCCTGTGGGTGGGGTGAGGTGGGAACTGCAGACACAGGCCCCGGAGGACCAGAGCCCTTTCCTGAGGGTGTCGGGGAGCTCCTGAAGGTCACGCTGGCCGCTGGTGGAGAAGCGAGAGCCCTTCCAGACTCAGAAGCTCCCACCCCCACCTCCTCTTCCAGCCCCTCCTCCTGCAGGCCCGCCCCACCCCTCAGGAGCCTTCGTGTGGCTGCACTCCCCCCCAGGTGCCGCCCCCCCACCTGGGATGGCAGCCACCCGCCCAGCACTCCACCCTGCTCTCCTGCCGGCCCAACAGCTGACAGACTTGTGTATTTGACTTCTTTTCTTGCTGGTTGTCCATTTCCACCCCGGGGTGTCGCGTGCTGCATTTCCCTTACACCTCAGCAAGATGTCGTGAGCGAATGAGTGCATGAGGGAAGGAAGGAACAAATGATTTCCCCTGGCCTCAGGGTGAAGTCCAGCTGCTCACCTTGGCCTCCCAGGCCGCCAGCATTTGCCTGCAGCCTCCCTTTGCCAGTGCATCCCCCAGGCTGGCCCCTCGCCCCTGAAGCACCCACCAGAGCCACACCTTTGCTCAGACCGTGTCTCCTCCTGGGCTCCTCCTGACAAAGCATCCCCTCTCAGGGACAAAACCCTGTGGCCCCCGCTGTACCAGCTCTCCTGGCCACCAGGCAGAGTTGTCCTCATGGGCCTTGTCCTGTAGTTCTAAGTACCCTGTCCTGTAGTTCCAACCCTGTCCGCTTCAGACCTCAGCCGCCCAGGAATGTGCCTGTCCCGGCACTGGGACTCCTGGCCCCGGGTGAGCCTGGGCTCTGGCCGCCCCTGGCTGCAGGTGCTCAACATAGGAAGTGAGTGGGGTGCGCTGTGCAGGGGAGAGGCCACAGTCAGAGCAGTGCAGGGTGCCCAGGACAGTCCTGGGGCGTGGGCAGGAGGGAAGAGGGTCCAGCAAGCCCCAAAGGGGCTCCTCCCAGGGCAGGAGCAGCTGAGGCCCAGGGTCCCAGGGCCAGAGAGGCTTCCACACGCCGCCCCACCTCCCACGCCCTCCTCCTGGCGACAGCTCCCTGTCCAGCCTCAGCTGGTCCTCTCCCTTCTCCTTCCCCAGGTCACCTTCACTGACATCGGCCTGACAGCTCGTGATAACGAGGGGGCCACAGCCCTCCACTTTGCAGCTCGAGGTGGCCACACACCCATTCTCGACCGGCTGCTGCTGATGGGCGCCCCCATCATGAGAGACTCCTGGGGTGGGACCCCCCTGCATGACGCAGCAGAGAACGGGCAGATGGAGGTGAGGCAGTGCGGTGGGGTTTTTACTGAACTCATTAATTAGTGAAGAAACCAGTAATTCACAGTGATCATACACACACACACACACACACACACACACACGTACATGTAAGGAATGAGGAGGTAAATTTATAAATAGACTGCTGGATACAAACCGATCAACTCTGGCGGAAATTCTCAATTGCACTCCAGCAGACAGACATTTTGCCTTTCTCTGGATCAGATTCATTTGTGGCTCAGCCAGGTGTTGTTACAGAGTTGCTGGCTCAAAGGCAGTGAATGGAAAGCAGCAACCTGTGCTGAACAGGACACAGTGATTACCGTTTTGCCCGTTTCAGTGCCTTTTCATTTTCCCTGATACGCCCGTCAAACTGTATCCTCAGTGTCCTCATGTTCACACGTTTTACATGCATGTTTTTTATGTTATAAGTGATATCTCTTTCCTCCTGTATCTTAGACTTAGAGTGGAATGCTAATTACTTAAAAATTATGTGTACAGGTTAATTATTGCCTCTATGGAGTTCATTTTGGAATGGTGAATGAGGGGTCAGAAAATATTTGCAATAGAAAGAGGGCATTGGGTCTGACAGAATGGAGGACCTGGACTAGTTCCTCAAGCCGCCAGCCTTGCGTCCTGTGAGGCGCCCGGGTCCAAGGTGGCGGTTAAGGCCATGGGCTCTTAGACCCATTGCTTTGCATCCAGGCTGCACACTGCCTAGCGTTTTGACTTGTGGGGCCTCTTGTCCTTCTTCGTGCCTCGTTCCCTCCTGTGTAACACAGGCCTGATAATAAACCTCACGGGGCGGCTGTGACAACGGGCGGAGTCCCTGGCACAGTGAGGGCGCATGGAAAGGCCTCCCTGCCTCACCTCTCCACGTGGTCAGCATGATGGTCCAGCAGCCCCGATTCCCGGGATGGCCTTGGGCTTTTCAAGGCACAGCCTAGAGGCTGCTGTGGCTGAAGAGAGGGGAGCAAGGGGGGTCAGGGACGAGACCTGATGGCACAAGGTGGCCATTTTTTTTTTTTTTTTTTTAGCTGAGCCATCCTGCCATCGGCTGGCAGCTCAACGGCATCTCAGCTCGGGCTGGGCATCGAACTGCTGTTGCTCAGAGCTCAGCTCGCGCTGTTTTTTTTTTTTTTGAGGGCAGTGTCATTCATATGTGGGACCCAAACCGGGACCGCTGGCTTAACCAGCGGTTAACCACCGCGCCACTTAACCGGCCCCTCAGCTCGCACTCTTGAGCGAGCTCTTAACCAATTGAGCCACTCAGCCGGCCCCTAGATGGCCATTTGTTTTGTTTTGTTTTTCTTTGTTTTTTTTGGGGGGTGGCCATTTTTAATGTGTTACTTCTAGACAGTTTTTACAAACCTATAGAACAATTGTTTTTTTTTATTCAGTCAATGAATAGACTTAATTCAACCATGTCCACAAATTCACCCTTTTACCACTCTTCATTCCTCTTGGCATCTCAAGGCTTTCCGTACAGAATCATGGGCGACTTTTTAAACATCCTACTCAGGACTGATCAGGCTTCTTGAATTTGTGCTTAGGTGTTCTTGTCTGTTCTGTCGGGTTCTCAGCTGTCCTCTCCTCAGATACGCATCCGTCTGTCTCTCTCTCGTTTTGGGATTGATAGTGGTATGTTTGGTCCTGACCGTATCTACCCGTTTCCTGCTGTCATCTTTTTGTCTGACTGTGCTGTCATCTGGATTGCTTCTTCTGACCCATTTTCTGTTTACTAATTTTTCAGCTTCAGTTTTTAACTTGGTTACTGTTTTTATGGTCTCGACCTTCTCCACTTAGTCATTTTTCAAATCTGCTGTGTCGCTTTCTATAGGTTATCACTCCATGCCTGAATTTTCCAGCTTGGTTTGTATTTCTTTGGAAGTTGTGAGCATGGTTGCATTACAGTCTGTGCGTTCTGTCTTTCGGGGTCTGTTTCTCGTGTGATGTGTCTCCCGGTCTCATTTCTGGTCTTATTTCCTTGGGCTCCTGGTCTTCTTTGACTGTATGGTACACACTATATTGGAAAAATGATTTATAGAAGTCATCCGAGGCCTTGAATGGTGTCCTCTTTGCCTCTGCCTGTCAGGCCCGTGTGGGACCTGCGAGCCCAGGATCCCAGTCCACACTGCAGGTGCGAGGGTCCCAGGAGCCCCCGTGGGAAGTGGGGAATCAGAGCCTCACCTTTGGAGCACCCATGGCTTTTGCTGGTCTCCCTCATCCCAGGAGGCTGAGACGGAGCCACGCAGGTCACCGCCGTTTCTCCTGCTTTAATGCAGAAGGGACTCAGAGTGGCGGGCTTATCCCCCCAGGTGGCCTTGTCTCCAGGAACCCCTCACTTGTCACCTCTGCGATGCTTAGGAAGGTGACTTTTTTGTCTAGTCTGTTTTTCACGTTGATTTGGGAGTGGATGGTGTGACTCCCTGAGATGCGTCCATCTGCCCAACTGTTTTTGCCACTGGCACGGCCACCTCACGGATTTCCAGCCTTCGGTCTGAGTCGCCTGAAACCACTGCCCTCCACTCACAGTCCCAGCAGTGGGCGGGCCATCATTCTGCATCCCTGTTTCTTCACACGGAAATGACACACAGCTCCGCGAGGGGCTGTGAAAATGGGAACTGGTTCTGTAGTTAAAGCCGAGGACATGGCCGGGGCTAGGCTCCAGGCCGGGAGCCCGCGGCATCAGCTGAGCCCTGGGCGAGCTCCTTACGTCATGGGTTCCCAGACAGGACAGGGCCGCAGGGGTGAGGCTCGGGGACCCAGCCCCTCCCTGCACAGAATGGTGGCGGGGCCTTGGGCAGGGCCCGGACGAGATGGGGCAGGGGAGCCGCGCGCACAGTGCCTGCCCGCCGTCCTCACCTGGTGAGCGCTGTGGGCATGGGCACCGGTCACACGTGCCCTCTCCCTACAGTGCTGCCAGACGCTGGTCTCCCACCACGTGGACCCCTCCCTGCGGGACGAGGATGGCTACACGGCTGCCGACCTGGCAGAGTACCACGGGCACCAGGACTGCGCCCAGTACCTGCGGGAGGCGGCCCGGCGGGTAAGCCTCGTGGTGCCTGCCCCCCCGGCGGGCTGCGGTGACAGGCTGTCTGCCGCCCTGACTGCTGAATTCGCTGGAGCTCACTGCGTACACAGTGTTATTTGCAGGACAAGGGGCCGGGGCTGTGACAGGGGCCGGGGCTGGGGCTGAGACAGGACTGGGGCTGTGACAGGGACTGGGGCTGTGACAGGGGCCATGGCTGGGGCTGTGAGAGGGGCCGGGGCTGTGACAGGGGCCATGGCTGGGGCTGTGACAGGGGCCGGGGCTGTGACAGGGGCCATGGCTGGGGCTGTGAGAGGGGCCGGGGCTGTGACAGGGGCCATGGCTGGGGCTGTGACAGGGGCTGGGGCTGTGACAGGGGCCAGGGCTGTGACAGGGGCCGGGGCTGGGGCTGTGAGAGGGGCTGGGGCTGTGACAGGGGCCATGGCTGGGGCTGTGACAGGGGCTGGGGCTGTGACAGGGGCCGGGGCTGTGACAGGGGCTGGGGCTGTGACAGGGGCTGGGGCTGTGACAGGGGCCGGGGCTGTGACAGGGGCCGGGGCTGGGGCTGTGACAGGGGCCGGGGCTGTGACAGGGGCCATGGCTGGGGCTGTGACAGGGGCCATGGCTGGGGCTGTGACAGGGGCCGGGGCTGTGACAGGGGCCAGGGCTGTGACAGGGGCCGGGGCGGGGGCTGTGACAGGGGCCGGGGCTGTGACAGGGGCTGGGGCTGTGACAGGGGCCGGGGCTGTGACAGGGGCCGGGGCTGTGACAGGGGCTGGGGCTGTGACAGGGGCCGGGGCTGTGACAGGGGCTGGGGCTGTGACAGGGGCTGGGGCTGTGACAGGGGCCAGGGCTGTGACAGGGGTCGGGGCTGTGACAGGGGCCGGGGCTGTGACAGGGGCTGGGGCTGTGACAGGGGCCGGGGCTGTGACAGGGGCTGGGGCTGTGACAGGGGCCGGGGCTGTGACAGGGGCCAGGGCTGTGACAGGGGGCGGGGCTGTGACAGGGGCCGGGGCTGGGGCTGTGAGAGGGGCTGGGGCTGTGACAGGGCCAGGGCTGTGACCGGGGCCCGGGCTGTGACAGGCTGTGACAGGGGCTGGGGCTGTGACAGGGGCCGGGGCTGTGACAGGGGCCGGGGCTGTGACAGGGGCCGGGGCTGTGACAGGGGCCAGGGCGGTGCCTGGGGTCGGGGCTGTGACAGGGGCCGGGGCTGTGACAGGGGCTGGGGCTGTGACAGGGGCCGGGGCTGTGACAGGGGCCGGGGCTGTGACAGGACTGGGGCTGTGACAGAAACCATGACTGGCTTGTGGCTGGATTTTGACCGCGGCCTGCCATCCACCTGGGCTAAACTCTGCCTATGACTTAGGATCCCCATAGCCAGGGCGCCCAGGGTGACATTATGTCAGACTGAGGTTACCCAGGGGTAGGAGTAAGGCCATGGTCCTCGGTGAGGTGACCTGACAAGGCCCGGCCACCCCACCAGCCCAGAAGCAACAGGTTCCAGTCCTGTTCCCTTTGCCGCGAGCCATTTCCCCGTCTGTAAGTCAGGGCTCTTATCTGTCCTGCTGCCCCGGGCCCCAGCACATGAGAGGCCACAAGTGTTTGAATGAATGGAGGAGCAGACGATGGATGGATATGAGGGTGGATGGACAGACAGACGAGTGGCTGGCTGGCTGGATGTGCAGGTGGGTAGTCTGCACTTAGGTCAGCCCGGAGCCGGGCTCCCCCAGTGCCCTCCTGCCTGTCCCCTCAGCATTCTAGGCCCAAGGCAGTTACTGTGACAAATTAGCCCCAACCTGCCAGTTCTTTCTAGTGTTCACCCCTTCAGAAGGTGTCCCTGGGATGGCGGGGCCCATTTTCAGGTGTCATCATTGAGGCCCCGAGAGGAGAGGTGCCCCCACACCAGGTCTCCCAGCGAGGCTGCTGTGCCCCCGTGTCTCTCAGGGGCGTCCGGGGGCCTGGTGAGGCACAGCTGCAGTTGGCCCTGGCCCTGGGCCTGTGGGACAGTCCACCCCGGCCACTGCCAGGAGCCCCTTGTCACCACCCCTGAAGCCCACACCCCCTGCCATGGTTCAGGGGCTGCTCAGGGCTCTGGGACACAAGCCTGTGCCCTGGCTTGTCCTGATGTCATAGTTTCAGAAACTAGAACTACCATTACTGCTGAAGTAAGTTATTTACTATTTATTTACTAAACGTTTGGGTGTTGTTTGGTAAAAGGTTGTCTGGCTAGCTTCGGTTTGAAAAGTTGGTGGAGGGCCAGCCGAGTGGCTCAGTTGGTTAAGAGTTAGCGCTGAGAAACAGGGCGGCTGGTTCAATTCCCACAGGAGCCAGTGATACTGCGCCTGAGCTGAGCTGCCGCTGGGCTGCCAACAGATGGCAGGATGGCTCAGCTGGTGAGAGCATGTGCTCCTAACAACAAGGTTGCCAGTCCGACTCCCGCATGGGATGGTGGGCTACCGCCCACCCGCAACTAAGACTGAACTCGGCATCTTGAGCTGAGCTGCGGCCCGGATGGCTCAGGGCATAGAGCGTGCGCTCTTAACAACAAGGCTGCTGATTTGACTCCTGCATGGGATGGTGGCTACGCCCTCCCACAACTAAGATTGTAATATAGCAATTTGATCTTAGAGGCCAGGAGCTGCCAAGGGGCAGCCAGATGGCAACTGGCGCCCTTCACAACTAAGATTGAAGAGCAACAACTTGGCTGGTCCCCTCCCCCAATTCCCCAGCACTGTCCCCTCCCCAATTCTCAATCTAAAAAAAAAAAGAAAAGTTGCTGAAACTCAGCTGGTTCCTGGTGTAGTGGACACGGTGTCACAGTCCACAGTCCAGGGATGGCCCGGCCGCCTGGGTCTGTACTGGGTCCCTGTGGTCACCGGGGTCCGCCCGGCAGCTGAGATGAGGACGTGGGGTGAGCAGCTACTCGGCTGCCGGTTCTACCCGGCCTCTGGCTGGGGTCCCTGGCCGGACCCCAGCCCATGCAGCTGTGCCCATGACCTTGTGCCAGGCAGGATGTCGGCCCTCCATCCCTGGGCCCCGCATGTGGTTAGCCCCTCCAGCCACTGTGCCCAACTCTCTGAGGTGGACAGGGGTTCCGAGTGCTCTCCTGATACCTCAGGTTTCCTGGGGGTTCTTCTGGTCCTGGCTGACTTCTTGGTGTCACCGCAGGATTCGAGGCAGTGTCCCCTTCATTCAGGATGCCCCAGGCCAGCCTCCCCACCAGCCTGTCCACTTGCTCTGCCTGTGTTGGTGGAGGGTGGGCGCTCGTCCGCCCCCTGCACAGCCCGTCAGGCCTGCATATGGGCTGAGGCTGGTACATTCAGGCCCAGAGCCTTGGCCTCCGAGGCTGTGTCCAGTGATCTTCAGGAGCCCGTTTGGGACTCGGGGCTGCAGCCTCTGCCCTTTTTCCTCCCTCAGTGGCGCCCAGGGCAGCAGGGGATGCCAGCCTCTCACCGCAGGCTGGAGTTGTCCCCCCTCCCGCGGGCCACCTGCCTTGCATTCCCAGGCTCAGCTCCGTGGGAGGGCAGGCTGTCAGCTGGGGGCCAAGGCCCCGGAGGCTGTGTGCCTGATGTAATATTGATGGAAACGCAATATCCAGAGGTTGCCTGCTCTGGCCTCTTCCCCTGCCGGGCTCGGAGGAGGTGGTAAAAGCCATCATTTCCCCACCACACAGCAGCCTGCACCCACACCCAGGAAGTCACGCGCCCAAGAGAGGCAGCCTGGGGGACGAGGCTGGTCAGGTAGTGGTGTCACTTGGCCGGAGGGAGGTACCCCCTTTGTAGGCGGGTCTGCCGGACTCTGGGGGCCTGTCCAGTGCAGGGCCTGCATGCAGCTCAGGGGGTCCAAGCCCTGCCTCGGTCTCCCCACCTCGACTTTGGCCAAGTCCTTCTGTTCCCTGGGGCTTGGGCACCCCCTCTACACAGTGAGGGGGGGGGTCTTTCTGACCTGGGTGGGGCAGAGGCTAGAGGGGCCCCTAGCACCCCGACTCCCTCCTGCTGTGGGCTGGGCAGCTAGCTGGGCTCCTGGCTGAGTGAGATCCTGGCCGGGCGGAAGCAGTTAGGAACAGAAGCCCAGGGTGGTGAGCATGGCCCCCAAACAGGGGGGCTTAGTCGCCAGCATCTTCCGTGGCATCCAGGCCATCTGACTTGCCCTAACCCGGTACTGATCCCACCATGCTGGGTGCTGGGTGCCGGCAAGTGCTGAGCACCTCTGAGCCTTAATTTTCTCATCTGTAAAATGGGATTGAAGAGCCTAGTTGGAGAGTAAAGGAGATGCCCAGTGAGTACCCAGCAGGTGCTCACCATCCTCCAGGTCCAGAAGGACCCTAGGACACCTTCATTTGACAGAGGGGGAAACCGAGGCCCAGAAAGGACAAGGGACTTCCTGTCCCCTGGGAAGCCTCTTCCCTTCGGGAGGGGCAGGCCTGGCCGTGTAGCCAGTAACCGAATCTCAGCTGTGGTGACCGGTGTTCAGCACCCATCTGTGGGTCATGATTTTCTCGGCCCGGGTGGCATTACAGGCCTGTAACCCAGCTCGACACGGCTGCCCTCGATGTATAATGCATGGCAGGCAGGGCCCTGCTCAAATCTCACCAAAAACAGAGGCCATGGGCAGGGCTCCAGCTTGGGGGCAACTGCCCGATCAGGGGGCAGCACACGTCCCACTGTCAGGACCCTACGGGTCGTGACCCAACATCTGCTCCTCCTCATCCTTGCGGATTTTCTTAGTGTCTGGGCCGCAGGGATGTGGGTGCTCCTGGTGCCAGGGAAACCCCACAGCAGACCCCCTGCTAAGCTTCAGAGATCACCGTGACACCGCAGCGACAACAGGGACGAGGTGTGTCCCGCAGTCTGTCCCCATAGCTCCTCATCTTGACAACCGCAGTTTCCCCCGACTCAGCCGAGGCCCAGGGCATCTGTGGTGCGGTGGCGCAGGGCTTGGCCCAGGCTGAGGTCCCCAAGCTGCAGGTGCTGCCCTGGGCCAGCGTCCACTCCTCTGGGCCCCAGACAAACGTCCTGCCTGTTCTGCCCCACCCCACCCCAGCTGAGCCCCTCCTCTGCCCGGAGACGGGAGGTTCTTGCCTCTTCCCCCTGAGAGCAGGTTCCATGCGGAGGGGAGAGGCTAAGGGCTCCCCAGTGGGGCCAGGGAGCCAGGCCCACAGCCCTGGTGGGGACTGGGGGCATTGGGGTGGCCCTGAAGTGAGGGCCCCCGGAACTCTGCCCTCCCGTCTGTCAGACTGTCACTACCAGCTTCTCTAGCTGTGCTGTGGGGCCTGCGGCCAGACTTGACCCTGTCTAAAGCTCCCGAGTCCGGCTATGTCTGCGAACGTGGGCGCTGGAAGAAGACACGAGACTCTTGGGTCCGAGACACATAATGGAGAGCCAGCATCATGTTTTGTTGGGTCCCTTGTGCCCCACGTCCCAGAGTGATGTGACGGGTCCAGATGGCTGCTGCGCGCATAGGAAGTTTGTGTTACAGCCGAGGAGACGGAACCTGGGCGCGCTGTTTTGTAGCGAGCAGCAAGCAGCCTGCCCGCCCTTTTGGGCCCTCCCTGCAGACACAGCCTCGAGGCGCAGCGGGGAAGGGCAGCCGGAGCTGTGCCTCCTTAGTCGGGGGCCTCTGCTCCACAAAGGAGCAGCGCTTCGCGTGGCTTCCAGCGCCGGCAGGAGCAAGGGCTGGGGTCTCAAGTGATTCTGATCCCAGCTCTGCCTCTTCCCAGCTGTGGGCCTGGAGAGAGCCCTTTGCCCTCTGAGCCTCAGTTTCCCCATTGCACCCTGGGGCCATACTGGGGGATTCCTCTAGGTGTTCTTTCCCACTCGTGACCCAGGATCTCAGGTCTCCCCCATCTCCCCAGAGGGCCCACTCCCCTGGGCCCTGCCCTGTGGAAGGTTATGGTGTATGGTAAGAGATCCCACACCCAGCCCAAGCCCGCCTAGCCACCTGACACCTCTGCTCTCAAATATTAATGTGCCGCCTCCCACTCCCAGGGGCAGCAGCAGCTGCGACAGCCCCCAACGGCCCAGGACGGCCACAGCTCCCTGTGCTTGCAGCCTAGCCCTGCCTGCAGGTCCTCCTGGGCTGGGGGGCAGAGAAGCTCCCCAATCCACGGCGCTGGGGCTCCTGGGCTCTCGGCTGGATTCCCACAAGAGCGAGGTGTGAGGTGCGTGTGGTCGGCATTGGGGTTTCAGGTTGTGTTCCTTTCCAGTGGCTTCCACAGGTGGAGGGTCCAGGACAGGAGTGTGACTGGGGCCAGAGGTGGTGGCGCAGACCCAGGCCAGCCTGGCCAGCTAGTGTCCGCCTTCTCGCTGGGAGGCGGGACTGGCCCACCTTACTGATGAGCGAGGGGGCTCTCAGGGTGGCCGAGGGGTTTGCCCGGCAGAGCCGGCAGCATCGGGCCCTGTGCAAGATGAAAACACGGGCCTCTTGTTCCAAAACGACTCAGAATTCCAAGGCGGAGACAGCAGAGCACTGCACGAAGCGGCGGGCCGGGCCCCAGGCCACGTACCCCGCAGGGGGCTGATTTGAACCAGGTCCTCTGTTCTGCTGAGGACTCACCAGTGCCAACCTGGGCCCCATTGGAGAGGCGGGCGAGAGGCTTCGGGCTGCCGGCCAGGGTGGGTGCTAAGAGAGAACAGGCTGAGACCGGAACCGGGGCGGCCTCAAGGCCACTGGCCCAGCTGGGAGCCCAGTTGGCGAGACAGGGTCAGACAGCCTTCAGCTTCCAGCTTTCATCCAGAAGGCAGCACACCTGGCGCTGGGATCCTGGGAGGTCAGCTCTGGTGTCCTGGAGAGTGTCCCTGCCACCAAAAGAGGGACAGGTAGAGGCAGGGAGGTGAGCGCAGCTACTGATGACAGCACCGGTGGTGTCAGGGCCGTCTGCATGCCTCATGTCCCCTCCTCGGCCAGCCCTGCGTGTCTGCTAGGCCAGGAGTCTTGGCTCCTGTGGATCAGATGCAAAAGCGGAGGCTGAGCAGGGCTGATGTGCGGGGACGCCTCCAGGTCAAGGCCCTCTCTGGCTGCCCAACGGTCAGTGCTTGGGGCAGGAGAGGCGGTCAAGGCCACGTCTGTGCCTTACCCCAGACACGGGGCAGGATGTGGGAGTGAAGGGCGGTGCCCCTGCAGCCCTGGCATGGACTCCCCAACCCCAGGGGCCCTGGGAAAGCTGGCCTGGACAACGCATGATGGGTCCGGGGCACAGCGTCACCTCGCTGAGATGTGGTCACAGCCGCATGGCTCCAGGTTCCTAGTGGTTTTCCCTATTCGCAGGAGCTGGGCACCTGCTCTCCTCTGAGAGGGGGCCGTCCCAGGTGGCTCATCTTGGCCCAGAAGTCAGGGTCAGGGAGGGGGTGTGTGCATCCAGGTGTGCACGTCTGCATGTGTGTGTATGCACACCTCTCTTGTAAGGCTAAAGTGGTGAGCACAAGCGGGGCGCCCCCTAACCCAGCCCCCGGAGCTGGGAGGGAGCCGTGAGCCGAGCCTTAAGATGGGGAGGGGGTTACCTTGTGGTGGTGGCATTGGGGGGCACAGTGAGTGCTGGCACTCAGTGGCATGGGGTGTTGGGGAGCCCTGGCCACCCAGTGTGGAGGGGTGCGGAGACACAGCACACCTGGAGGGGGCCTGCCTGCACTCCTGCGCACATGACCCTCCCCAGACCCTGTTCCGGGATGCACCGCCCCTCCGCCTTGCTGGCCCGCTGGACACCCCGCACCCCCTCTGGGCCGCCCGCTGACCAGACCTGTCCACCCTCAGGTGCCGCTCCTGATGACGCCCCCGCCCCCACCGTTCCCTCCCCCTCCTCTGTCAGCTGCCAGGGGCGCCCTGGAGGATGGAAGAGGGGGCTCAGGTCTTGGGAGCCCCAGCTGTGAGTACACATCTGCAGGGAGGACTGGCCTGGGCCACGGGTGACAGGAGTGGGCCCTGCTGGCCTCACCCCGAGGTCCTCGGGGCGGGGCGGGGGGGAGCAGCTGACTTCAGACAGCTGCATACTTGGGCCACTCAGAAAAGGGCTGGGTCACCCCTCCCGTCACGCAGCCCGGCAGCTTCTCCAGGTTTGCTTTCTTCCTTTTGCTGCTTTAAAGTGAGATCAACATTTTCCACGATGGGCACTTACAATCGCTGTCAACCAGCCTCCTGCCCGGCCCTCAGGGACCCTCTGTGAGCTGACCCCCTGGGCCTGGCCCTCCTGCCTGGGCACAGCTCAGTACGAGGGCGGGCAGCCTCATCCCCTCTCTGGGCTTCCGCTTGTCCAGAGGGACAAGGGAGGTCGGGGCCCGGGGCCCAGGCCCCTCCGATGTGCTGCTGCTGCTGTCTGGGGTTCCAACAGGTGCAGCATGGGGGCTGGCGGGGCAGGGGCACAGTCCTCAAACTACAGGCCACCACCCATTAGGGGACCGTGGGCAGCAGCATTTACCAGAATGGAAGGGAGCAGCGTGGTCTGCGGGCCCCTGCGTGGTGGGGGTGAGTGCCCGGGGCTGGGAGAACTTACGTGACACGCAGGGCTAGGTGTCCGGTGTGATACACTCGTTTCTCACTCGGGGTGTGGCCCTGGAGTGTGCGTCTCTGGTGGGGACAGGGGCACTGGGGTGCAAAAGGATGGGCTTTGTGGTCCAATGGGCTGCACCAGGTCCGCGGACCACTGAACACGATGCCCTTCTTAGCTCCTCCCAGATTTTAGGAGGGGGTGGGGAGGGGCTGTGGGATGGGACGAGGGGGTAAATGCAGGCTCTCCAGCCGACCAGGCTCGGACACCCGTCAATGCCTGAGGGATGAGCGAGGTTGCCCGGGCCCTGGGGCACTCGGTGGGGGGCTGCCTGGTCTCTGGCTCCAAGTCCAGCGGTCCTTCGGGAAAGCCGGCTCTGTCCCAGGCGCAGGGCCGTCTCCTCCCCAGCCCCTGACCCTCTGGGAGCCTCTCTGGACCCACCTCCTGCTTCCTCCCCGCAGCAGCATGGCCTGGCCAGCCGAGCCAGCCTCCTCCGAGGGAGCAGAAGACCCACACAGCACCCCCGAGGGGCGTGCCCACGGTGCGTCCCCACTCGCCACGTCCGCGCCTCCCAGGGCATCCCTGCCCACCCTCAGCCCAGCCGGCCTCTCACCATGTCTCCTCTGTGGACCCAGGCCAGGTCACTTCTGGGGCCGCCAGCACCTGGATGGCAGGCGGGCGCCTGGGGTGACAGACTGGCTCTAGAGGATAACCCTGGGTTCTGAGGACATGGGAATTTCAGGTCACAAGCAGCTTGTCACCGCAGCACAGAAGGCATGGGACCCTCCTCTCATTCCAGGGAGTGCCAATCCCCTCCTCCTGACCTCTGAACTTAGGGTGCTTCGTGCCCCTCCTCAGAAGCAGAGGTCCACAGAGAGGGTGGGCCTGGCGCCCACTTCCCTCCGCCTTGGAGGCTCCCAGCCAGCCCAGAACCCACAAGAGGAGGCACACTTCCTTTCTTCTCTTTCTGGGCTTGAGGCCCTTACAAATCCAGCCCACCCTTTCCTCGAATGGGTCCTCAGCTGCTGAGATGTTCTGTGCCAGTGTGGGACATGCTGCAGAGTTGAAGAGGTATAGGGTGCAATGCACATTGAAGGCTCTGACAAGTCCTGCAGTCCAGAATTGGCCACCAGACTTTCTCTATGCAACTGTCCCCATCTGTGTGGCGTACCCTGGGCTACCTCTTCACCACACACAGCAGAGGGGAGAAGTCTCCGATTGCCTCTCAGCTAGCGATCCACCCCCACATACACACACCTGTGTCCCACAGTGGACACTGGGTTGCTGCCTTCACCGCAGACTTAACAGGCTGGGGGACCTGTGTCCGTGGTCTCCCCCGTGCCCCCTGCCAGCCCCCACCACCCCTCTCCCTGGTCCGTGCTGGCCCTGGGTGGCCCTCCCCTCCTTCCCGGGTGGGATCCCTTTGGGGCCTCTGAGTAACCTTCGCACATCTGCACAGGGGGCTGGGACGGCGGTGGGAGATGCCCACGACAACCTGGCTGCGTTACAGTTGGACGGGTTGCCCTCGGGAGACCTCGATGGGCTGGTGCCCACACGGGATGAACGCGGCCGGCCCATCCCCGAGTGGAAGCGGCAGGTGATGGTACGGAAGCTTCAGGCGCGCCTGGGCGCAGGCCCTGCACCGGAGTCGCAGGTGGGGCCCTCGGGGCGGCAGGCGCAGGCAGGTGTAGCGGCGGTGGGGGCGCGGCCAGCGGGGCGGCTGGGACCAGAGGGGAGAGGGCGGCGGGGGGGAGCCCAGTGCTGGCAGGTGGACGTGGAAGGTGGGGACCCTGAGGTGCCCGCACCTCGAGTCCTGAGACCCAGGCACCCGCCGCATGCCCCTGTGTGGCCTCAGCCTCCTCGGCTGCCAGAGGATGAAGTTGAATCAGGCCCGAGAGCTGTGAGCGGCGCCCTCCGCCTGCGTTAGAAGAGGGATTCCCACGTTTGATCCAGCGAGTTGTGTCACTCCTAACCCGCGCCGCCCTGCTCTCGGCAGGAGGGGGACCAGCCATCCCCACTGGTGCCTGTATCCAGCGGGGAAAACTGGTGAATGGGCAGCTGTGGCGTGGGGGGTAGGGAGGGCGATCCCACGTGCGGTAGAGAAGCACAGCAGTGAAAAGGGGAGGGTCTGTTCCATGGGGGCGCCCAGGGCAGCTCTCTGCGGAGGTGACCTTGAGCGGGGGCCGGAAGGAAGTGAGAGACTGCTCTGGAATCTGTGACAAGTGATTCCAAGCCGAGAAAGCAGCAAATGCAAAGGTCCTGAGGTAGAATTGGCTGGCCCAAGGGAGAACTGGGGGGAGGCTGGAGGGGTGTGAATGAGGGATGGTGGGTGAAGGTGAGGTCAGAGAAGGGACAGGTCGTAATACAGGACTGAGTGCCGTAAGGTCTTTGAAAACCTGAGCAGAGAAGGGCTGAGATTGGAGTTGGGTTTTACTAGGCTCCCTCTGGCTGCCATATAGTTAGTTCTATATAGACTATATAGACTGTAGTTCTAGACTTACCCTAGAAGAGTACGGTTTTGTCTGAATGAGGTGTTCTGCAACCCTTGGTCTAGAGTGGCCCTCTCCAATGTGATACTGCCAGCCACATGTGGCTACTTAATTAAAATTAAAGTCAACCCCTTCCTCAGCTGCAGTAGCCACAGGTGTGTCATGGCTACGTGCCATCTCCATCCATGTCACAGAAGCGTTGGACGGTGCTGCTCTAAGGGCGCAGCCTGCACCTGGTCTGGGAGCTGCCGGGCTGAGGGCAGAACAAGGCGGGGGGCTGGGGCGGGGGGGCGGGCCTCTGACCTTGAGGAGGCTGGGGGCGCAGGGGCCGCGGTGCAGATGCAGAGACTCAGACTGGGAACTGGCTGTCACGGCCTGGCCAAACGCCTCCAGTCCCTGTGCCCACTCCCCAGGACAGCAGCTGGCCCGTCCCCCAAACCTGCTCCCTGCCTTGGGCCTGCGGGGACAGGGAGTGAAACGGGCGCCTCCTCGGGCTCTGCGGCATAATCAGGCCGGCACCAAGCCTGGGCCTGCGGGGAGCCCAGCGCAGGGTCCGTCCATGTCTGTCCCCCACAGACAGCCCTGGGGGGCAGGGCTGTATCTGGTGCAGGACGAGCCCGGGGGGTGTTTGGGGGTGAACCATGGGGAACCCAGATTCCAGTGGCTGAGGCTGCCCTGCTCCAGGGCCGCCTTCCCTCCACAGGAGGCTCTGGGGATGGGAGGGGGTGGGACGGCTCAGGAGGGAGACCTTTCGGATTATACATTGAGGAGATGAGAGGAAAGGTAAGGGTGGCGGAGCAGAGGCACCCTGGCCTCTTCTGAGGGGAAGATGGGTCCCCTTGGGCGGGGCGGCTGCCCTGAGCCTCAGTCCTGGAACTGGGCCTGGCCAGCCCCCGTTTACTCTCTAAGTCCAGGCACGGGCCAGCTGGTGTCCAGGGCTGGCCTGGGGCCCCTGCGGGAACTGAGTCGGGCCACCCTCGGGGAGCTTGCGTCCAGCAGGAACACACCCTCTCCCCACCTCCCCGCCGACCTGCCCTCCCTGTGCCCAGGACGACAGCGGGAGCGCAGGCCCCACGGAGCAGGCGGCCTGGCGGTACTCGCAGACCCACCAGGCCATCCTGGGCCCGTTCGGGGAGCTGCTGACGGAGGATGACCTGCTGTACCTGGAGAAGCAGATCGCAGACCTGCAGCTGAGGCGCCGCTGCCAGGTGTACGAGAGCCAGCTGGGCCGCCTGGCAGCCGAGCTGCAGGCCTTGCTGCCCGCACCCCTGGTCAGCATCACCGTCAACAGCCACTTCCTGCCCCGGGCCCCCGGCCTGGAGGGCGAGGAGGACCCCAGCCCGGAGCCCCAGCCCCAGGGCTCCGAGGCGACGGAGGCGGCCGTGCCCGGCGGGCAGCCCTTGCCTTTCTGGTGCAACCATGTGGCCCGGCTGGTGCGCAGCATGTCCCTGCTGCTGAAGGGCGTGAATGGGCTGGTGCAGGCCGAGGAGGGGCCGGCAGCCGGGCCCCCCCAGGAGGCTGGTGTGGAGGCCCCGGCCAGCCCCCTGCAGAGCGAGGCCCAGCGCGAGATCCAGGAGAGCGGGGTGTCTGTGCGGACTCTCCGTGGCAACTTTGAGTCGGCCCCTGGCCTGCCCTGCGCCCCAAGCCCGGGGCCCTGTGAGGCAGGGGCCCAGCCCGGGCAGTGCCCGAGAGGCTGCTGGCTGGCTGCCCCACAGCCCCGCGGTGACCGGATCGGCGCGGAGCCCGGGCTGGGCGACACAGAAGAGGCCAGCGACTCGGGCATCAGCTGTGAGGAGGCACCTTCGGAGGCGGGGGCCGGGCACGGCCCCGACCTGCTCAGTCTGCGCAAGGAGCGGATCGTCATGCTGTTCCTCAGCCACTGGAAGAAGTCAGCCTACACGCCCGCCCTCAAGACGGCCGCCTGCAGGACCTTGGAGGCGCAGCGCGCAGCGCCCAGCGGGCAGGAGGCGGCCCCAGGCCCGAGGCCGCCTTCCCCGCCGCCCTGCGAGGGCCCCCGGCTCGGTCACCTGTGGCAACAGAGGAACATCATCACCCACCTGCTGGGCCACTGGAAGGCCATCATGGCCCACGTGCCCGCCCGGCAGCTGCGGCGACTGAGCCGTAGTCCCCGCGGCCTCCTGTCCCCCGAGCAGTTCCTGCCCCACGTGGACGGGGCGCCCGTGCCCTACGGCAGCCTCACGCTGGACCTCTTCATGCTGGGCTACTTCCAGCTGCTGGAGTGTGAGCTGCCCGCGGAGGAGCGCAAGGTCCGCCACCTGCTCTGCTTTGAGGTCTTCGAGCACCTGGGCACCCACGGCTGGGAGACCGCGCGGGCCTTCCACAAGGCCGTGACCGACGAGGTGGCTGCCGGCCACCGGGCCTGGACCGACGGCTTCGAGGACATCAAAGCCCACTTCTTCGGCTCAGGCCACAGTCCCGCCTGGGACACGGAGGCCGGTCCCACATCAGGCCTGACCCAGCCCGGGCCCCCGCCCCCCACCAGCGCCCCCAGCGGTGACCTTGGGCCCGTGGCACAGCCACCGGAGCGGGGGCCCGGCTCCCCGTGGGGCAGCTTCAATGGCGAGGACATCTGTGGCTACATAGACCGGAGCTTTGCCTTCTGGAAAGAGAAAGAAGCCGAGATGTTCAGTTTTGGAGACTGAGACGAGCTGGCAGCCTGCCTTCCGGGAGCGGGCTGGGGGTGATTCCGGTTTTCTCGTCTTTTCCTTTTCCTCCACCTGGTGGCCAGCCGAGCCCGGAGGCCAGGCCGGTAGACACTCCCCAGGCTAACTGTGGCCTCCAGCTCTGCCCCGGACAGAGTTTCTTCCTCAGCAGAGTCCTTGTCACCACCAAACCCAGGGAGCCCTCTCAGTCTCTCATTCGGCCCTGATGTGGACCACTTGCCGTCTCAACCCAGGTCCCTCTGCCCGGTTGTCCCCTGGGCACCTGGGATGCCAGCCTGTGTTTCCCGTGGGCCCTCCTTCCAGAGCCTAGGTGTCCTGTCCCTGTTTCTCCGGTGCTGGTGGTCCCGGCCTGTCCAGAGCGCCCCCACTGGTCCTGCCTCGGTTTCTTCTGGTGACCTTGGGCCATTCCCCTTCACTTTCCCAGGCCTCTCTTTCCCCATCTGTGAAATGGGAGAGGAGCTGGGAGAGGATGGGATTCAACGGGCAAGAGGCCTTCCTGACAGGACCACCCTCCCGAATTCTCCGGTCAGGGAGATGGTCCACACGGACAGGCACGCCGGTCACAGGCAGCGACCCACTGACAGACACGTGTTCTGCTGTCACACCAGGAGAGTGCCACCCAAGGCGCTCCGGGGATCTGCTCCTGTCAGTTGAGCGGGCCCTCCCAGGCCATACAGCAGAGGCGGCAGCAGGGCCCCACCTGCCGGCTTAGGACATCAGGGACATCTGTGAAAGAAGCCATGGCTGCAAGGGGACTGAGCAGAGGGCGCCGCTCTGCCCTCCGACGTGAGCTGCCAGACGGAGGAGAACTTGCAGCGGGGACGGGGGCGTACGAAGCCAGGTCACAATGAGGTGCGGCCGTGCCCTGTGGTCACCCGGATGTCACCACGTCCTTCTCCACAAGGGACTGAGGAATGCGGATGGACGCTCCCTTAGAGAGCCTTCGGTGCTGCAGAGTATCTGATGAACAGTTTCTGGGGACGCAGTCCCAAATGGCTGGCCATGGCATCTGCCTTGTCCCGGCCGCCATAGCAGCCACGGGATGGGCCTCACCCAGGCTGGGGGGCCAAGAAGGGCTGACTCGGAGTCCAGGGGACTGTGGGGGAGGGTTTCCCACAGCTGTGTGATGGCCCCAACAGGCAGCGCTTGGGGAGGAGGCTTCAGGAATCTCTGACCACCGCCTCCCTGCAGCCAGGCCTCTTGGGACAGGAGTGCCCCCCCACACACACCCGCAAAACTTCCGAGTGGAAGAACACAGAGCCCTCTCAGCCAGCCACCTGGGATCTCACAGGGAGGAACACTTGGGGAGGTATAAAGTTTGGGGTGTCAGCCGGCGGAGGCTGCCACAGCTGGGAGAGGAGGACAAGAGTTTGCTAAATAAAGACTCCCATTCCTGCCGCCTTCACACTTGTGCTTGTCCCCAGGGAGAGCCGCCTGTGCCAAGAGAGGGCCCCAGCACTGGGTGGGCTCCACTGAGACCAGAGCCCCACAGAGGCTCCACTTCCTCACCTGTAAAACGGGGTGCCATGCTGGCCTGCCCACGCCCAGGGTCACGGTGAGGGTGGACTAAGGTTCCACATGGGAGGGATCTCTGTCTTAGGACGACAGTGACACTCGCCCACCTGTAGTCGGTATTGAAGGAGCAGGTTCCAATAAGTAAGGTGCCCACCTGGGCTCCCACAGCATCTCAACACTATCGGGGAGGCCCCAGCTCTTGGCCTCAAAGCAAGACCATTGGAACTAGATGAGGGATTCCCGGGGCTGGCCAGTGGTGCAGGTCTGAGGGTGGGGCTGGTGAGCCTTGGGGTGCGGGCATCAGAAGATGTGGGCACTCGAGGACTCCATCCTTGTGTGTGCCTGAAGGAGAGGGTTGTTCCGAGGGCCTGGCATGGGGGTGATGGCCTGGCATGGGGGTGATGGCCTGGCATGGGGGTGATGGCCTGGGATGGGGGTGGGCGGTAGACACGGAGCCTGGCCTCAGAAGTGGCTGCTGGCTGGGGTACTCAGGAGAGCCCTGGGCAGGTGGCCAGCACACCTGACTCGGGCACCCCTGACCACTCACTGTGACCTGGGCCTCCCAGCCTCGGTGTCCCAGAGAAGGGCTGGACCAAGGCCAGCAGGGGCGCCCCACAAGCCTCCATGGTCCCAGGAGGAGCTGCGAGGAGACGGGTGGTGGTGCGGTGGTAGCTCAAACCTGGGCTTGAGTCCTGAAAGGAGGGAGGAGGCACCTGTGCTGGGCACTCGGGGTGACTCCCCAAATGCCCTGCTGCTTCCTGGGGGTCGTAAAAGCACAGCATCCTGGCAGCAGCCCCAGGGACTCAGCCCCCTGGCCTGGGCTGGGGCTGAGAAAGCTGGTGTTTTTCAAGGCATGCCAGGTGATTCTGATGCTCAGGAGCCTGGGACCCCCCCAGCCCACTAGCAGCCCTCCTGTGGGGAGCAGGGCCCCCCGCCATAGGCAGCCTGGCCCCAGCGAGGCCACACTCTGGGCCATAAGGCCTGTTTGGTTCCTATAAGCATGTCGTCCATTTGGCAAAAACTCACCGAGGACCCAGAGCCCTACTTAGGCTGCAGACCTCGGTGAGGTGACCAGACACATAAGGGGCAACCCCAGGGGCTGCCCCATGAGTTAGAAAAACACTGGAAAAAGACAGCCCCCGCCCTCTCCCTGACCCACACCTGTACCAAAGGCCGGCGTGGAAGGAACTGAGGCCTCCGCCCCAGCCCAGCCCTCAGATGACTGTGGTCCCAGTGAGCCCTTGGTACCAACCAGCCAAGGACAGAGCCACCTCAAGGAAGTGCTCCCAGGAACTGCGAGATAATAAACATCTATGGTTTTAAGACCTTGGATTGTGGGATCATTTGTTATGCTGACAGTAAGCTAATACAGCAGATGAAAAAATTTAAAGGGGTAACAAAGAGGCTCACATTTCAGATATGAAGAGATCAAAATTATAGAGCAATAGTCCATTAAATATGGCGGTTCTGACCCCAAAATACTGCCCCTCGGATCAACAGACCAGAAAGCTGAGACCCTAGTCCCAGAAATCACTGCCCTGAGATAGGGATGCTGTGGGAGAGAAGGGATTGTCCATAACGGTCCTACAGCCATTGGTCAACTATTTAGGGGGGAAAAAAGGATGACCTGACAGTACCCTGTGCCCCAAATAAACCCCAGGCAGAATAAGAGATACTGTAAGCAAGTAATGTGGGAAGACATCTGAAGTGGGGTGGCGGGCCTGGTGCCCTGGGACAGCCGCACAGCCTGAAGGCGCCAGGCAAGCTCGCGGGACAGTTCATTGCCTGCTGGAGACAGTGCGTCACTCGCCCAAGCTAGAGGACCCTTGTCACTCATCCGTGCATCGGGCTGTAAACTTGATGATTTCACTCTCTGAATCTATTCCGGGGAAGTAATCACAGAAGTGACACCAGATTAGTTGTCATCGTCCGAAATGGCACACAACCCAAATGTCTGTCAATAAAGTGACTGGATGTCACTTCCAGCTTCTTAAGGTGTGATGCATCCCTTTTAGGGTGAAGTTTAAAGTCATATTTTCAAAGACCAATCGCGTTATAAATGTTCACGACGCAACATAAGTGATAAAACAGGACGCAGAGACATGCCTGTGGTCATTCTAGCGCTGACAGACAAGAGGCAGGGGACCAGTGTGTTAATTAATGGGGGTTGTCTTTTACTGGTGGCATTTTCTGCTTTATATTTTTCTGTGTTTTCCAAACTTTCCACCATGATCTTGTGTTATTTTTGTCGTTGTAAAAAAGAAACAAGCAGGGTATTTTTAAAAACTGCACCGCTTGGGAGTGATCTGTTGAGCCCCTGGTATCCAGTTTCCCAAGCTGACCTGTCATGCGAGGTGCTGGGCCTCCGATCTCCATGTCCCTGGAAGGCCTCCATTCTGTGCCCCAGCTGGGCGGCTTCTGGTGACAGCAGCCTCTCCTCAGAATCCCCTGTCCTCATTTCCTCCAGCCTGAGGCAGGAATGCGTTAACCCTTTCGTGCTCTGCCTGCAAACCAAGGGGGAGTGGGACAGGCCACGACCAAATCCCCTCCAGTGCCCTCTCCATGATGGTGCGGAATCCAGTGGGAGCTGGGGACATCCATGGGGGCTCCTCTGCCACAGGATGCTGATGCCCAAGGCTGGGGGGAGGTCCTGGGATTGTCCGGGGCAGGGGCAGGGCTAGGGCGAGGCTGGGCTGGGCCACGCTGGGGAGTGAAGCATGGAATCAGGAAGCCTGTGAGTGAGCAGAGTATGGGAACTCCTTGTGAACTTGTAATTAGCTAATCAATCATTGTGGCGATCGTGTAACAGCTGTGTCTGCAACTAGCCTGCACAGAGGACGGGTGTGTTCCCAGCTCACCACTGTCTCCTCAGCAGGTAGGGCCGGCAGCTGTGCTGGTGGGGCAGATGCCATCTGTCCCAGACCCGAGCTGTCATGGTACCCTGCTACCTTGGAGAAATGACCTAACTTTGCCAGGAGTGAGGGATGTCACCTTGGGGGCCACCTGGGCCCCTCGGCACTATAAGACCATGAAGCCACTCCCTAGTGGCAACCTGGGGGCCTCCGTCAGACTTGGGCCTCCCTGACACGCCCAGGTCCCCACACACCTAGAAACAGTTGTATTAGTAAGGCCCACAGGGGTAAAGCAAGGAGGGGTCGACAGAGGCCCCCACCCGGCCACCCCAAGCTGCGGCTTCTCTCTGTGTACCTGCAGGCCCGCGTCTGGGGAGCTGTGCTCTGCCACTGTCATGAGAGATGTCGGAGACGGCCCTCAGCGTCCTTGGTCCAGAGCCCTGCTGAGACCGTCATGAGGGTTTACCGGTGAGAGCCATGAACCAGCGTTGCAGGGGAGGCTGAGTCGCTGCTGCTGTATTTTTAGATGACCCCATTTCTTGGCTGTCTTTGGCTCTTACAACTAATGAAGACACCAGGGCAGCCCCGAGGTCAAGGCCATGACACAATGGGGACAGGGTCTCAGGATCCTGCATCCCTGTCACCAGCCTGGTGGGGCACTCGGGGTTGCCTCCTCCCCTCTCTGAGCACCCCGTTAACCACCAAAAGCTGCCCCATGGCCACCATGGAGCCCATGGTTTGGAAGCCTGTGCTGACCAAGCTGCATCTCTTCATGAATGTCACTTTTTCCCACCTGGCAGAAGGACAAGAGGCCACATGGGCACCTGTCAGTAACCACTGTCGTTTTGAGGGTGCTTGTCTGACCCTCGCAATGACAGGGCCTGAGCCGGGGCCTCCGTGCGCCCTCCTGAGACCCCAGCATAGGCTATCCCACTGTCACCTCTTGCAGATGAAAAAGCAGGGAGGGGGAGCTGCGCCCCCACCCTAGTCAGTCCAGCGCTGCTGGGCGGGGTGGGGCCCGGACTCGCCCCAGCGCTGGCTTTGGCCTGCTGTCTGCCTCAGCCTCCTGTCCCAGCGTGGCCCATGGGGGCCTTCAGCTCTGACAGTCCAGGAGGAGACAGCACCGATCCCCTTCCCCCACCAGCCCATCCCTCACCGCCCTCCCTCCCAATGCAGACAGAGGCTAAAAATACCCTCTGGTTCCCACGTGACCACCCAGCCCAGCCCAGCCCAGCCCAGCAGGCCCTCCATGCCCCCTCAGCGGGCTGGTCAGTCCTGTTCTTCAGCCTGAGTCCTCAGCCACAGATTCCAGGGGGAACTCAGAGGTAGGGTCCAAAGCGCTCTGGGGGGGGCAGGCGAGGG
Source organism: Aselliscus stoliczkanus (assembly GCA_033961575.1). Classification (NCBI taxonomy): domain Eukaryota; kingdom Metazoa; phylum Chordata; class Mammalia; order Chiroptera; family Hipposideridae; genus Aselliscus; species Aselliscus stoliczkanus. The sequence goes on from CM066731.1 coordinate 175,040,286, forward strand.
GGCGGGGAGGATGGGTTACAGTGGGACAGCCGAGCGGGCTTGGAGATCACAGTGCTGGGTGCTTCTGCCAGAGGCCCGGACCCTGGTCAAGCCCCTCAGCGTGGGGTGGAGGCTCAACAGGCCGGAGGGGAGGGGAGGGGTGCGGCTGGATCACACCCTGACTGCAGCCAGGGCCGTGGCGTCCGGTCACCAGCCATGATTAAGGCCTTTCCCTTGCTCTCCTGCCCCCGCAGCCCTCCTCACTCCCGGCCCCGACCCTCCGGAAGCCCCCACCCTGAGCTGGGACTTCAGGGCGGCACAGGAAAGAGGTTGGGCGCTCCTGCCCACTGGCCCCTGTCATGGTAGCAGCTGGCCAAAGGGAATACCACGAGGGGAATGCAGGGCCTGGGGCAGCAGCTGGCTGGCTGAGCGCCTGTCTCCCCCGTGGGAGGGCCTCCCTGGGAGGGGCGGGCAGGGTGGACACTGGCCGGCGCCCACTGACCTCACCTGTCCAGGCAGGAGCCCAGGCAGGTCCTCAGGCCCCTGGGTGGGCTCCCTGGGTCCAGCCCTACAATGTAGGATGGAGATGGGCACCACCACTGGAATCAGCATCATAGCTCAGCAAGGCCCCCCAATCCCTGGGCGTCCATAGCTCATCTCTTCTCTTTCTGGGGCTTTGTCATTTTGATCGTACGTATTTCACCAAGCGTTTTGTGCCCACGGACACCCTGATGGCTCCGGAAAGCGCCCTCTGGTGGACAGACCGTTTCTCTGGGGTGCGGCATTTCGCTGCTGTGGGTCACTCCGGATGGTTGCCTCCACTCAGACCTTTTATTTCTTGGTGGCAGCTTTCTTAGGGTAGAATATCAGAAATACATAAATAAATATGCAAATAGCTAAATAAGCCCAGAAGTGGATTTGCTGAACCAGAGGATATGAACACTGGGACGCAAAATCACACTCTACAATGTTTCCCTTGGTTTGTCTTTACCAACCTACATACGGTGATGGGGAACCTGGGGTTACGGACAGGGCCCCCCCCCCATTCTGGCTCCTCCACCTCCTGCTGTGTGATCTTGGACAAGTGACTTGAGCCTTCTGTGCCTCGGTTTCCCTACCTGCAAAAGGGATGCTAACAGCACGCACAAGGCTGTTGTGAGGGCTAAGTGGTGAATGCGAGAGCCACCCATGGGATGTGGCTGGGCTCGCGGGAGCAGTCTGTGTGAGCGGCTGTGCAGGGCGCGATCACACTGCCAGCCTCTCAATCTGCAGAGGAGGAAACTGGGACGAGAGAGGGACATGGCTTCCCCAAGATGCCCAACGGGGTCATGGCCGGCCAAGGCTCTGTGTGGCCATGGACAGTAAGAGTCAGTGGGGCAAGAAACCCCTCCAACGCCCCCTGCTCTCTCCCCAGCAATGGTGGGTCTGGGAGCAGCGGAAGCCACGCGGGGACTATGGGGTCTGGTCGGTGGGGCCCAGGCCCCATCCTGCCCTGATTGCCTGGCCGTGGGTAGGCCTCCCAGCCTGTAAAGTGAACGACACTAGTGCCTACGGGGCTGGGTCGGGGAGACGCTGGGTAAAGCACCTCGCACATCCCCGATGCCCAGCCACGGCCTGGTGAGGGCGGGCAGGATGAGGGTGGGTGAGCGGCCCCTGCAGGCCCCACTCCCTTCTCTCCCCAGGAGCTTCTTCCCGGGGGACTGGCCGCGTGGGCACGGGCATCATGGTGCGGAACGTGGACGACCTGGACTTCCAGCTGCCCTCGCACGCCCAGAACATGATGGACGGGCTACTGCGGCTGCGCTCCCAGCCCAAGATGGCCGATGTCACGCTGCTGGTGGGCGGCCAGGAGCTGCCCTGCCACCGCGGCCTCCTGGCGCTCAGCAGCCCCTACTTCCACGCCATGTTTGCGGGCGACTTTGCTGAGAGCTGCTCAGCGCGCGTGGAGCTGCGGGACGTGGAGGCCGCGGTGGTGGGGCAGCTGGTAGACTTCGTGTACACCGGCCGGCTGACCATCACCCAGGCCAACGTGGAGGCGCTGACACGCACGGCCGCGTGCCTCCACTTCCCCGCCGTGCAGAAGGCCTGCGGCCGCTACCTGCAGCAGCAGTTGGACGCTACCAACTGCCTGGGTATCTGTGAGTTTGGGGAGCAGCAGGGGCTGCTGGGCGTGGCCGCCAAGGCCTGGGCCTTCCTGCGGGAGAACTTTGAGGCCGTGGCACGGGAAGATGAGTTCCTGCAGCTGTCCCAAGACCGGCTGGCCACCTGTCTGGCCAGCGACCTGCTGCAGGTACAGCCGGAGCAAAGCCGGTTGGAGGCCCTGCTGCGCTGGGTGCGCCATGCCCCGCAGGCCCGGGCTGCCCACCTGCCCGGGCTGCTCAACCTGGTGCAGCTGGATGCAGTGCCCAGGTCCTGCGTGCAGCAGCTGCTGGCCACAGAGCCACTGATCCTGGAGTCAGAGGCATGCCGGGCGGCCCTGTCCCAGGGCCGTGGTGGGGTGAGTGTGTGTGTGTGGAGGGTACACCATTTACCCCCAAGTGCAGGTTGTTCCCCTGTATGTGCCCTGCCCAAATGTGAGGGGAATGGGAACCCAGAAAGGATCATTCTCAACCCCTGTCCTGAAGGACACCACTGCTCAGCAGAGACAAACCTGGAACTACATCTGAGGCAGCCCGAGAAAGGCCAGCACTGGCTGGGGCATCCTTGGAGGGGCGGGCAGCCAAGGGGGGCTCTCTGGAGGAGGGAGCATCTGAGCTGGGCCTCAGGAGGGATAGGAGCTCCGCAGGAGGGAAAACGTTCAAGGAAGAAGGCCCAGCTTGCTCACGGGCGAGAAGCACGGACAGGCATGACCGCAGCCGCGACCTGCCCCTTAGGAAGCCGCTCAAGCATTTATGGAGTGCAATTTCCTGTTTGGGCTGGCAGCGGGCCTGGCGGGCAAGGCAGGTCCAGTGATAGGCCAGGGTGTGGCCGAGACAAGGAGCCAACAAGTCCACGCGTGCTGGGCAGCCTGTGGAGGGCTTTGCTCCAGAGGATGTCTCAGGAGCCAAGTCTGGGGACAAAGGTGACTCAGGCCAGCGATGGCCGCGTAGTGGCAGCTAACCCCTGCACCGCCAGGCACTAAGGGCTGCTGGGGGTCTCGCCCCGATGGGCGGTCATCTTGTAATTGCTGGTGGTGGGAGGTTCAGGCATTACGTAGGCCAGAGGGGCAGCGGGGCCCTGGGTCCTGAGAGCTCTGGACAGTGGCTACACCCCAACCAAGGTGGAACCATTCCAGCATTTCCCACCGGCCACAGCCGTCCTAGTTCAGGGTGCTACATGCCGGCCCAGGGGAGCAGGGGGCACTTTGTGGGGGCTTGAGGGCAGCATCTGGGGGTCGGTTCCAAAGATGGGTACAGGAATGCCTCCAGAAGGCCTGTGGTGACTGCTGGGAGGAGAGCGGCCCTCACGCTTGGGGCACACAGGGGCCTGCGGCCCCACCGCTCCCAGTTCTGAGTTTTGCCGCTGTCACCACATGGGCACACCAGGCACACACACAGGTGCACATACGCTGAAGCTCGCCTTACCCCACACACATGCACCCACGCAGAGGCACACCTGGGGACCCACAGCTGCCCCTAACTGTCCAGGGCGCTACCTGCCTAAGAAAAGGCCGCCAAGGCCGGCCAGCACCCGGGTCCAGGGTCCAGAGAGACAGTGGCCGCCCTGTCCCTCTGACCGCAGCCCTCCTGGCCCACAGGCATTGCCCGCCCTGCCGCAGGAGCTGGAGGAGGTGCTGGTGGTGGTGGGCGGGCGGGCGCTGGAGGAGGAGGAGGCCACCGACCGGCCCGCCCCCCTCCCCGGGAACTTCACCTTCTACAACATCAAAGCCAGTGAGTACACCCGGCGCCCAGAGCTCAGGTCCACGGGAACCACTCGTGTCCACCTTGCAGGTGGAGCGAGTGAGGTACACAGACAGCAGGGCCCATCCTGGGTGTGCCTGGGTCCCCCGGGGCTGCAGGGGGTCTGGGGGCCACAGCGGGAGCGGAGAGGCTTGTAGTGGGGGCATCACGAGCCCCTCTCCCTCTAGCCACGGGACTCAGTGTCATCCTTTAGGCCCTCAGACCCCAAGTAAAGGGTTCTGTTGCCCAGGCTGCACCGTGTGGGGTGGGAGGCCTGGCTGGCGGCTGCCCCTGCCCCGTGTCCTGATGGAACCGTGGCCCCCGGCTGGCGTGCAAGCGGCCTGGCGGTGAGAGCCCCGGTTCTGAATCAGCCCAAATGAGATGCTAATTCCGGACTTAAAGCAGGTCACTCCCCGCTCCAAGCCTCAGTTTCCACCTCTGTGGAGTGGGCTCCTCACACAGTTGAAATGAGGAGCCAACGGGCACGGGGCAAGTCCTGCCGTTTGGTGTGGCTCTCCTGCCTGGGGCCCCTCACAGGGAAGCGAAGAAGAGTGAGCAGGCAGTAGGGATTCTGGGGGGCCCTGTGGGCCCCTGGAAGCTCTTAGGACAGCACTGAGGCAGGCTGGCTGGTGTCCTGGGGCCACTGGGCAGGTGGCCAGCCATGCCATGGCATCAGTGGGTTTCAGGCTCGGGGCCAGCTGTCCCAGGTCAGAGGCTGACGAGAGGGGATTTGGGGGCTGACGTCAGGAGATGAGCTCGCCTGGCTCCGCCTGGGAGCAGCTGTCCCTTGGACCCTGCTGGGAGGGTGGCAGGGGGGGATGCTGGCAGACAAAGGCCTGGTGACTTCTGGACAATCCCTACCCTGGGGACAGACATGAGTCAGGGGGACACGTAGTTCCTGCCTGGCAAAGACTGGAGTCCCACGTGTCCAGAAAGCTGCTGTCAACAGTAAACAGTCTTCCCAAGGGGATACGCGACTCACAGCCTTCCGGAAACACCCACAGTGTATCCACTCATAGGACTTCAACGTTCCCATATTCATTGATTTTGATTTTTTTCAACGCATTGTCTCATCTCTTGCCTCAGTTTACCTCATGTAGCTCCATGAAGGCAGGTCTGACTTTGGGGTATTTCTGTCCTAAAAGCCACCTCTGGCTGAGCAGTTGATGTGTGACAGACACTCGTCATCTCACGTGCTCCCCTCACCTCCCTGGGAGGTGGGAATTATCCCTATCCAGTAGAGGAGGAGACAGGCTGGGGCTTGTCCCAGGCCACACAGCTGGGGTGTGAGAGCTGGGCTGTGGACCGCTCTGCCTGCTACAGGCCCGTGTCAGGCCCCTGTGTGCCCCGGGCTCACGTGAACACGGAGGCACTCAGGGTGAACGAATCCATGAGGAATGAGTGAATGAATGATGTTTCTGTTATAACCCACTAGTGACTAGAGACCAGGCTCCTTAACCCATCACCCCTCTGACTGAGGTGGGACCAAAAAGTCCATTCAGGGTCAGTGAGGTCAACTGCAGGGTCAAGATGAGACCAGCCTCCCAAGCTCACCCTAGGGCAACCCTGTGTCCAGCCTGAGTGCCGGGCGCCACGGGGCAGCATGGAGAGGTGGAGGCCACCAGGAGGCGGGCTTAGCAGCATAGGGGGCACCCAGGGCCGCTTTAGACCCCGCCCCACTAGGGGTGTCCCCCCACCACTGCAGTAGCTGAGACCCCGCTGTCCTTTCTGCTGTTAAGGGGATGCCTCTGCACCCACAGAGTGGACAAGGTGCTGGGGCGGGAGCCCGCAGTGAGCTCTGAGTGCTGAGCCCTCGCCTCTCTTCCTACAGAGAGATGGATGGCGCTCCCCGACTTCCCAGACCACCACAAGTGGGGCTTCTCCCTGGCTGCGCTGAACAACAGCATCTACGTCACAGGTGGGCAGGCCGGGGCCCCCTGCAGAGGAGCTGGCCTGAACGTTACAACCTTCACTTTGTGGGATTCCTGAGAGGTTAATCGAGACTCTTCTAGAACTTGCCGTGACATTAAAACAAGGAAATTTAAAATCCCCGGGTCCACACGTGGGTTCAGGGAGTGGTTCTGTGTATATTGTCTGAAGTGGACCCCAGGTAGCCTTACTGCAGCCAGAGCCTCCCCAGACGGAACTGTGTGATGGTGGGGAGCGGTCACTCTGCTTTTGTGTATCTCAGAAGTTGGGGGTCTCTGTAAGATGTGGTTGGAAAAGAGCTTCCAGTGATGGGGCTCTGAAACCACTGACTCTGTGCCCTTGTTGTTGGGGCTTGGGGGGACCTGTCCAAGTCACACAGCTGGGCTGTGCTACCACGGCCCCACTCAGCCCAGGGTTTGGCAGCACGAAGGCCTCGTGTGGGGAGAAAGGACAGGACCCTTGGCGCCCTGCACTGACCCGGAGACCCCAGACTGGCGGGCACCTGAGTGACAGAACCTTGGCCCCAGCAGGAGGCTCACGGGGCACCAAGACGGACACCTGGTCAACCACCCAGGCCTGGTGCTTCCCACTAAAGGAGGCAGCCTGGAAACACGTGGCCCCCATGCTGAAGGCCCGCACGAACCACGCCAGCGCGGCGCTCAACGGGGAGATCTACGCCATCGGCGGTAAGGGCCCCGTCCGCCCTCCCAGGGCCACCTCCTGCGTGTCCGAGCCCCCGCCCCACCTCTCTGCAGCCTGGGAGCCTCTCAACCCTGCAACAGTGGCCTCAGGGACGATAGGGGTGCTGTTTCCCACTGCTGCCCTCAGGAGCTCCCTGTGAGTTTGGCGTGCACAGGACCCATGCCTAGGCCCTGGCCAGGCTGGGCATCAGCCACCCCTGGGCTATGCCAACCCTCCCTAGGCGCCCTGGAGGGAGGCTCCGCGCTGGGTAGCCAGCTCCCAGGGATGCTGATGCACCCAGAAAGCAGGGCAACATGTCCCTCCCCAGAAAGGGAACCGTGAGGAGCTGGGGCCTTGAGCTGCCAGTGGAGATGACACTCTTGCCCCAGAACCTTGGGCTCGGGTCTCAGCTCGGAGGCTTCTTCTCGGTGAAGTCCCTGGGATAAGGGGACCCATAGCGGGTCCCTTTGATATCACCTTTGTCCCTACCATGGCCCCAGCCTGAACCCAGAGCAAGGAGTCGCCCCAGGGATGTTATGGTTGGATGGCTGTTGAAAAACGAAATGCATGTGGAACATGGCACGAGCAAGGCCTCTGTAGGTGACAACTGAGGCCACTTCTAAATCGCCCCCTGTCCTGGCTGGCCTTTTCTCTCAGTGGCCGCTGTGTCTGGCCCAAGAGCAGAGAGCATGCCTAGGTCCTGAGCCCAGGGGAACTCGGGGTCCCCTGCATGCCCTCTCACCTGGCAGGTCCCCATCATCACACATCCAGGCTGTACCCGGGGCTGGGGTGGGAGCTGCCTACGGCTGTCCCAGGACTGACTTCTTCCACCCCACGGAAGGACTCCCACCATGTGAGAGGCTTAGGGGGGCGGCCTCCTGCAGGCTCCCACCAGCACCCCTCCAATGTACCCTTCGCCCTGAAGAGTTGGGAATGGCTAGGCTTTATTACGAGGCAACATCATCACTCTGGAGTCGAGAATTCCTGCATCCAGGTGCCCACCGCCCACACCACTTCTCGGCAGTGTGGCCTCAGCTTCCCTCTGAAATGGGGTAATGCACCTGCCTGGCCAGGCCATGCCCTCCACCACCTTCCCCTCCGGGGGCACCCAGGGGGGCCCTGCCAGCTCTCCAGAGCCCAGACCCTGCGTGGCCAGGACCTTCCCCTTACCCCAGCCCCTGCCGTCCTGACCCCTGCCCCCCACCCCCCAGGCACCACTCTGGACGTGGTGGAGGTGGAGAGCTATGACCCCTACACGGACACCTGGACATCCGTCAGCCCGGCCCTCAAGTACGTCAGCAACTTCTCGGCGGCCGGCTGCCGGGGCCGACTCTACCTGGTGGGCTCCAGCGCCTGCAAGTACAATGCGCTGGCCCTGCAGTGCTACAACCCGATCACAGGTGGGGACAGCAGCATGCGGTGTGGGCCTGGGCAGGTGGGTGGGAGGGGCGGGCGGGGAAAGTGGCCATAGGTTTCCTCTGCAAGGTTACAGTCCCGTCTCAGTGAGTGGGAGGGTGGGGCCCATGAGGTGGGAATCGAAGGGGTCACCTACACAGAGCCACGGCCCAAATGAGGGGGCCTGGGGTGGGGGGTGACAGGGTGGCGTATCCCTGAGCCCAGAAGCTGTCTGGCTCCCGTGTCTGCCTGGAACCGGCCTCATGGGCCAGGGGCGGCGGCCCATACCCCACGGCCCAGTACGCACCAGCCCAGGCTCTGGGCTCGGTGCCAGGGTTTGGGCCCTGGCTGTGCTCATTAGGCTTAGCGGCCCTCCCTGCTTCATCTCCCAGCCTCTGTCTCGTCCCCTGGACAGTGGAGATGATAACCGGACCCATTTTGCAGGATGGGTGTGAGGATCCCATGGGAAACCAGCTAGACCCAGGGTCAGGTGGGACCCGACCAAGGGGCCCGGGCAGGAAGGAGGCAGAGGCCCAGTCAGGGCGGGCGGTGGGGCGGCGGCCAGGCCACGGCCTCTGAGGAAGGGGCTCCACGGAAGTCTGACCCCTGGGCCCCGCACGCCCGGCCCCCCGAGGGGAGCCAGGCTTAGTGAGGCAGGGCGGTGGCTCGGGCTGTGGAGCCCCTGCGCCCCGCTGCAAGGGGCTCCCTCCGGGTCTGAGGGGGTGTTGACTGGGAGCCCCTGACCTTTGTGTCCCCGCAGAAGCCTGGAGCGTGATCGCCTCGCCTTTCCTCCCCAAGTACCTGTCCTCCCCCCGCTGTGCCGCCCTGCAGGGGGCGCTGTACCTGGTGGGCGACAACACCAAGAAGGTCTACGTGTACGACCCTGGGGCCAACCTGTGGCAGAAGGTGGGCCTCGGCCTCGCCTCCCCGTGCGACCCCCGAGCCCCGTGACACCACAGGGAGCAGCCCTGGGGGCGCCAGGACCGGGGGGTGGCCACAGGAGGAAGACGGTGCAGGGGCCGATGCGGGCGCAGAGTGTGGGCCAGGCCCGGGAGGCTGGGAGCTGAAGACAGGGCCTGCCGGTCGCCGCGGTGGGCGGCCTGCGCGGCTGCTCAGCGGCGGGCGCTCCAGGGACAGCTGCGGACTAAGAGCAAGCTCTTCCTTCCTGGTTTCGGCCAGCCTCAGAGGGAGTGAGTCTCCCATCCCCGGGGGTAGTCAAGCAGGGGAGCAGATTGCCCTGCTGTGGGTGAGGTGGGAGCAGCCGGCTTCTTGGGGCCCGTTTCCCAGGTCTGCTATGCTCTCCTCCTCTGCCGCTGGCCCAGGGGAGTGAGCGGGAGGCGGGCATCTCAAGGCATGCCCAGGGACACCGGAGCCTGGCCTTTCTCCTGCTTCTTCTGGAGAGGGAAGAGGGACAGTGCCCAGAGCCCACAGTGGTGGCTTGAGCACTAGCACGACGCCCTGGGCCCACCCCACCTCCTTGAGATTCTCAGTCCCTGGAGGCCCTAGGAGGTGACACTGCTTCCTACAGCCACCCAGGAAGGCTGCTGTGCTGGCCAGGCCACAGTAGGGTCTCGGCGATCCTGCTGCCCACAGCTGTCCCCTGGCGTCAGCGCTCAGCTGACCGGAGGCCCTCGTCAGAGCAACGAAACAGGTGCAGGGTGCACCCTGCCAGGCGAGGCTTTCTTCCTCGGCCCTCTCCGCTGGCCTCCGCTGGGCCTCCCCGGCCCATGCCACTGCTCTGGGCAGGGCTGCCAGTCAGACGGGGCTCCACTTGCCCTCTCCAGGCCCAGGGGCTGGTCTTCACGTGGAGGCCACAGGCAGACCCCTGCCCTCCTGCCAGGGCGCCTTGGGCGCTTCCAGAACGGCCCACAGCTCTCTCTGGCCGCTGGCAAGCGGCTGGCCTTGACCCCACACTGCTCTTCAGTGCACTCGTGAGACCTTGGGCCAAGGCTGAGGGTGACAGGACCGAGCGAAAGTCTCATGGGGCAGGTGGCCCCAACGTGCATCTGTCAGGGCTCAGGCCACCACATCTGTCCCTAGAGAGCAGCTGAGCATCAGAGGCCCAGCCCAGCCCTCACCCTGGGAGGCAGCTCCAGGCTCAGGCTTCCATGTCACCCCACCCCCTCTGACACCCCATCTTTCAGAAATGAGCAAATTTGGGCTTAGGAGAGCATGAGGGGGCTGGAAATACGGTCCTGAGGTGCGGGTTGGAAAGGGGAGCAGGGGCCTCCTCGTTAAAATGAGAGTCATAGGGGGAGGGGGGTTTTGGGGTGCGGTCCCAGGTGGCAGGTGTGCTGGTGCCCTGGATGGGACATCGGGCAGGGTGCTGGCTGTCCTCTCTGCATGTCCCCTGGCCACCACCCTCCAGCTGCCCACCAGACACTGACCGCTGACCGTTCACAGGTTCAGTCCCTGCACAGCCTGCACGAGAACGGTTCGCTGGTTCCTCTGGGTGACGCGCTATATGTGACGGGCGGCCGCTGGCAGGGCATGGATGGCGACTACCACGTGGAGATGGAGGCTTACGACCCTGGGTGCAACACCTGGACGCGCCACGGCGCCCTGCCCCTCCTCTGGCTGTACCACGGGGCCTCTGCCATCTTCCTGGACGTCTCCAAGTGGACACAGCCCTTCAGCCCTGTCCAGGAGCACTGAGCCGCTCCCGTCACCTGGAGGCAGCGGCTGGGCGGCCCCCATAGGAGGGCCCTCCCTGTTTGTTTTTGCCTGTGGCCAGGCTCAGGCCACCAGGGAGGCCAGAGGGGCACAAACTGAGCCGACCAGCGGCAGGGGCTGGGACTCTGGACTGCTGCTTAGGGGGGAAGCAGCTCTCCAGCCCACTGGGGTGTCTGACCTGAGGAAGGGCCGGGGTGCGGGGCCTGGGAAGCACTGTGCCACCTTCACGCTCTCCCCGTGTTGGCTGTGGGCGGGCCCTGGAGAGAAAGTTGCACAAATGAGGGGTGACATGGAGGGAGTGGCCCAGGCAGCCGAAGCTGTTGGGGAGGGTGGGCAGCCTGCTTCTGCCTGGCCCACAGCTGTGTGACCACGGCCAGCAGCCACCTGCCCCTGTCGGGGCCCTGGCACACGGGACGGCTCAGGTGGGCTGTTGGCTCTCCCTGCCCCCAGCCTCTGCGTGTTAGCACCTTGCTTCCAAAGCTGCTTGGAGGACAGAGGAGGCCTTGCCCAGCTCTTCCTGTCACACCCAGGGGTGGGGGTGGGGGCAGCACCCACCTCGGCGCTGGAAGGAGGAGGTGGGCAGGGGGCCACGACAGCGGCCGCGGGGCAGGGGTCAGCAAAGGCTTACCAGGGGGTGGGCAGGAGGGGTGCTCTCTGGCTAGGATATCCTGTTTCTTGGGGATGGTTTGCTTCCAAAGAAAGGCTTTTTATCAGAATGGAAGTGCCCAGCAGTGGGGGGCCCATGGTGGGAGGGCAGGGGGGTCCTCCTGCAAAGACTTCCTTGGTGGCTGGCTGGCTGCCTGCCGGCCTTGAGTAAGGCAGCGCCCCGTAGGCTCCTCCTGCCAGCACGGGGCCTACCTCAGGGTAGCTCGGGCCAGACCTGAGACCCCTGGATCACAGAGTTTGACTGGGGTCCTGGATAACGCTGGCTCAGGGTCCCTGCGCCTTCTCACCCGTCCTGGATGGGGCACTGTGTTTGTCACCAAGGGGACACTGACGGACTCTCACTGGATGCTAAGTGGCCCTCCCGCTTTGGCACTGACTTTGTCAATGGCACAGGGCTGCAAGTCGGGTCCCGGACTGACTGGCTGAAGGCCTGGGTAGGTCCCGTCTGTCTCCTCTGGACCTGGGTCCCTCTCCGGGGCCAGCTCCTCCTTGAACCCCACCGGGGACTGGAGGCACACCTGGCACCCTGCTCCTGAGGAAGGACCCCCAACTTCCGTAGACTAGGCCCACTTTGCTCCCAGACCTGACTTCTCACACCCATTTCTTGAGAGAGAATTGCGTTTGGCCCCCAGGCCCCAGACACAGCGGGGCCCCGTGGGTGTCCGCTTCCAAAGGAACACAAGTCCTGGGCCCAAGGACACCTAGGCGGCTGGTGGAGTGAGTGAAAACAAGGATGAAGGTTTTGGAATCTTTGAATCTTTCTGTATAAAAATCTGAACGGTTTCCAGACAGTTACTAAAGGTGCTCAGCCAAGCGCTGTTTCAAAATAAAAAGCTCAACAGGACAGAATGGACTTGCTTTTTATCACAAATGGGTGGTGGAAAGGGGGTGTCCTGGAGTAAAGCCTGTTTCTGCCCCTGCACCCCCCCGTGGTAATGGGGGGCAGTTTCCAGGGTATGGGAGCAACCCCACTCCAGGGCCTGGTCCTCAGCTTGGGGTGCCAAACTGCCCCTCTTCTGATCACAGGGCACCTGGATTGGGCAATTATATTTTTCAGGGTCCCTGGAGGAAACAGATAACCCCTCAAACAGAATAATGAAAGAGAGTTTAATGAAGGGCCATTTCCAAGGTGTGGGCAGGCTGAAGGAGATGGATAGGCTCCCAGGGCGAGCAACACCGGGGTGTCGTGCCCACTCCTCTGACCCCGGAGCAAGGGAGCGAGCAGATGCAAAGTCCAGAAAGAGCTGGAGGAAGGGGCTGCAGAGGAATGCAGCCATTGCCACTGCCAACCGTGCCCAGCAGCGAGGATGTGGAGGAACAGGGACCCATCTCACTCTCTTTCCTGGACCACCCCCTGCCTCAATTCCATTAGTGCCTCCCCTCGGTGGAGCCCAAATAGAGCCAGCCCCAGGGGACAGACAGCAGGAGGAGAAGGGTGGACAGGGCACCAGGAGGGGCCAGCAGAAGCTCTCTGGCATCTCATCCAACACTCACGAGATGCCTGTGAGGAAGGCACGAATGTGCTGACTCACACAGGAATGCCCGTGCACTCAGCCAAGACACCCTCTCCCCTGATCCAAGTCCCCAGGGAAACCTCTCCCCTGATCCAAGTTCCCAGGGAAACAAGGACTCTTTAGAAGGTTGGGAGCTGCTATGGGCTTCCAGAAAGGGAAATGCACACCCCGGAAGGTGTGCCAACCCCCCCCCCCCCAGCTCTCAGGCCCATGGTGGAGTAAACCCATTTCCGCAGCCCCAGGGCGCTCATGTCTGCCGGGGGTGGGGGTGGGGGTGCATGTTGTCTTCCCCACAGAGAGTGTTGGATGCCTGAGACACCCCCTATCAGACCCTAGCCTTCAGTGACCACACAGTGCCCTCCATCGCCAGGCCCAGCACCGCCAACTTGGGCTCAGCTCCCTTTGGTTCCCAGGTGAACCAGGGTCCGGGGATGCTCCAGCCGCTTCCATTGGACTTGGGTTTTCCAGGCCCTCCCTGACAAGAGTCTTTTATTACTGCGCATCTTCCCTGGACTAAGGACAATGATTGCTGGAATCAGGCAGTTGACTCCCATGAAAATGTTTGTAATTAAATGGTCCAATGACAATTCACTGTAGTTAATTTAGACCAGCACTCCAGCTGGTTGGTCAACCAGTTGGCCCAGTGGAAAGTATGAGCACAGCAGGGTCTCAAATAACATAATTTCGTTATAATGTTGATAAGACACCATAAGAACTTAACTCTGTATTAACTAGCCCAGGGATCTGCAAACTGCGGCTTGCGGCTCTGTGGGGATGTTCCTTCTCAAAAGTTTGCCGACCCCCGGAAGAGCTAATCCCGTCCCTCACAACAATTTAAAAATTATTCGAGAGCCATAAATATATTTTTACAAATCAGGAAAATTTAAAGTAATATTATAAATGAAACTATGATAATTTTATTTTCATTTTCAATTTTACTTCAGATCCACATGGACATACCCAAATAGCTGCATGTGGTTCATGAGCCGCAGTTTGCGGACCCCTGGTGGCTCTTCCGTCTCAAAAGTTTGCTGACCCCTGAACTAGTCTATGGTGAAATTGGTTTGTTCTATGTCATTTTGCTTAAAGTCGCAGAACCTATTGATGATGTTAAGGGAGGACTTACTGTATTGACCTGGAATCTGTCAGTGACAAGGCGGGGAGAGGTGTTCACCGCCACATATGAGGTAAGGATGCCCTCTCCTCTGGGGCCGGGCTCCTTCATTGTTGGTCCCCAGTGCCCAGCCTGGAGTGTGGCTGTCTCCTCCTGAGCCCCCAGCACCAGGCGCACGGGGCAGCCAGGCAGGACGCTGCTTCTGAAGAGTGACATGCACGTGATGAGACCTTCACAGAGGAAGTAATCAATTCCCTGTGTGGAATAAACACTGCTGGCGCCCACGTGACTTCCCCAAAGCTAGTGGATGGTCCCATGGGTTCTTCAGGGCCAGTAGCTGGGGTTATTTCAGTCACAGTCACATTTAAGAATGTGATTCTTACCAAAATGGCAAACAGAGCCACGGATATGTACCCTTTTGCATTAAACTGAGGTGAACTAACGTGTAATTTTTGAAATGAACTGGAAATGGAAGCAATTAGCAGAAAACAACACAAGAGACCCTCTGGGTGGAAGTGAGAGAGACAAGGCTGTGCAGGGCCCTGTCCAGGGGGCGCTGAGGACAGCACTTGACCCTGCGTCTGGCCCCCAGCAGGAACTGACTTGAACTGAGTCTGTGGGTTCCTCAGAGTTACTGGCCTCAAGCTGTGGCGGCTGGATCTGGATGAGGTTCATTTGGTGGCACTGCGACCTTGGGCCAGTCCCAAGAGCTGAGCCTCAGTGTCCTCCTCCGTGCAGTGGGGGCATCACCTGATTTGAGAATTAGATGATGTCCGGTAAAGAGCAAAGCTTGCTTGTCTGTATACCGAGAGGCCACACAACACGCTGACTTCAGGCTCCCACTGTTTTCGGGGCAAAGGGAGCTTTCATTCCCATGACTTCATCTGCAAAGGCCCTCCTCTGGAGAAAGAGAGGAGAGTGGGAGCAGCTTGACTGCATCAGGCCTCTGGGAAGCCAGGGCTGAGGCCGTGACATGAGGGCCCAAGAATGAGGATTAGATTTCAGCCAGGCGTGAAGGCACGTGGGGGAGGCCACCCCATGCTCCGCCTGAGCCCCCTCTGCGGCCCTTCACTCAGTACCTCCTCCCTGGGATCCGTTAACAACCCCCCATGCTGCCCCCACTGTTGGCCCCCTGGGCTGCCGCAGGGGGAGGCGCATCCAATTCCATCAGGTGGTTGGCCTGTGTGAGTCTTTGCTGGGCCCCACCCTCCTTTGATGGATGTGGTTTTTGAAATGTGACCCCAGAAACACTCAGGGCTCCCCACCTGAGGGCCCCCACCCTCTGCGCTCTCCTGCCCTGGGCCAGACGGTGTCATCACCTCGGGATGGCGTTCCAGGAGCTTCACCAGCACCAGAACCGATTTGATTTGGGCCCTCTGCAGGGCCTATGACATCACTAGGATTGTCCACTGTTTGGAAAAATAACTGTTTTCACATGGCAACGGCTCCTGACCTCAACGCCGGCCTCATGCAGGCTGGGACCCCCCACTGTGAGGTGGAGATGATGTCACACGAACATCTTAAGGGTGACATGGGCCCCAAATTGGGTCTCTCTGTCCCCACACATTCCTGGTGCTGCTGAAGGTGGCAGAGCCTGAGCCTCATCTCCTGGGGAGCAGGGGGGCCCCCGCTGGCGTCTGGTCTGAGAGCAGCGTGCCTCGTGCCCCTGTGGGTAGAATCCTGGCCTCCGTGCTGGGCCTGAGCATCATCAGCTCTCTCCTCCTGACCGGCTCATGCCTCCCTTACGAGCAGTGGGACCCAGACAAAGGCTCAGGGCCACCAGCTGTTCTCCTGCCCACTTTACAGACCAGCAAACTGCGTTTCAGAGGGGTGAGTGCTGAAAGAGCGTAGGTGTGCCTCCTCCAAAGCCACACGTGACCTTTGCTCTAGATGGACATTCCAGAACCAAATTGCTGAGCAACCCACTGCTGGGTCTGTCCTGGGCTCCGACCACGTGACCTGGAGTTCAGTCTTTGCGTAGGTCTAAGGGCACCACCCTGTGGCTTGGGGCTGGTGGCCTTGCCCAGGGGCCCACACTGCCCAGGCAGCCTGGGAGGCAAGCAGGCCTCGCTCGTGGCCCCACACAGCACCCACCGTGAACTCGGCTCATCCTAGAGCAGGCCCCAAGAGCTCGTGTGCGTTCATCCCTGCTCTCCTCAGGGAAACTGAGACTCCAAGGTGCTCACCGACAGGCCAGCCACCAAGGAGAGCCCCTTGCCTCCTCCGGAGTCAGGCTGCCCCCATGGCATTCCCTCCCTGCCCCCCCAGGGGAAGAAAGCTCTGTAGATAAGCCCCTGGGCCCAAGAGTGGCCAGGCACACTTGTTTCCCTGGACTTCCCTCATAGCCAGACCCCAAAGGAAACACCACACCTGGGGTACCTGTTTGTCCTCGGGAAAAAGCAGGGCCATATTGTCTTCAATAACCTTTGAGCTCATCATGTAGCCCAAATCTCTCACCATCTACAATAGGAAGGACCTGCCCCTAAATGGGCAAAACGTGTGGCTGTGCAGACGTGTCACGTGGCGGCTGTGTGTCCCTGGGCGAGCCAGCCACTCCACTGGGCCAATCGATGGGGGTCTGTGAGAAGCGGTCAGGTGCTGGGTGTGGACATTCACAGAGCAGCGTCCCCTGGAGACAGGAGCCCTGCTCTACCAGCCAATCGCAGGTCTCAGCAAAGAGAACACCCCTCACTCAGTGTCCTGTGGTCACAGTCTCCCCAGGTGGAGGAAAGTGAAATGAAAGTGAATACTTAACACGCAGCACGTGCCCCAGCACATACAAACATGTCACTACAAAGGTTCCACACCAGGCGTTCTACCAGACTTTGCTCATGGGACCAGAAATGAGAAGCTACCTGAGAAGTCCTTCCTTCTTTGAGGGGCTTTCCAGCGACCCCCTCCACAGATTTGGAATGAATGTCCTTATTTGTAACAAAGCTGCTGAATATTTGCAGATGAGATGGATTCATAGACTGTGTTAAGTACAAATTCCATCAACCGTGTTTCCTTTTTGGTCCTGATTTGCCTTTGAAAGTCACCCTCGTAGAGTCACAATGGGACACACTGACTCCTGGGGACACATTCTCAGGATGGGTAGGGTCATTTTCTTTTTTAATCCCCCCCCCCCCCCGCAAGAAAAAGCCCTCTTCCATCCCCCATAGGTCCTACAGGAAAAAAGAGGCAGGGGGCTGGCTGAGTGGTGCTGTGGTTAAGCGCTGCCTTGGGAAGCCAGCGGCCCCGGTTCGGTCCCACATGTGAGGGCCAGTGACACTGCCCTCAAAAAAAAAAAAAAAAAAAAAGGCAGAATCACAAGGAACAAGGAACACCTAATATCAGGCTTTTTCTAAACGGTGGAGCATTTCCTGTCTCCCTGTCTCAGGCAGGAAGCTAGTCCTGGAACGGTGGCTGAGGGTAGGAGAGCAGGTGACGCAGGGCTGATGACAGGGTTACCCAGCCCTGCCCAGAGCTGGGGGGCCGCACCACCTGCTCTCAGTGGGGGGCGCCACACTCTGTGAAACAGGTCAGGGTGAGGCCTCCTCTCTACCTAGCAGAGGTGAGAATTGTCCCTTGGTGTGGGTGGCAAGCCTGGGAAGGGGCATTCCTCAGCTGTGCCTTCCCCCAGGCTTGAACAAAATGCACTGTGTGCCCACTAGGTGGGGGGGACCCCGGGAAAGGGAAGGGGCAGAGAGCCTGGAGTGATGCGCTAATGTGGTTACCTTGGAGGGGGTGACAGACAGGCAGTGGGCACCTCATAGAAGAAAGAGCCCAGGGAGGGGTGGGGGTGGCCCTTCTCCCCTTCTCCAGGGGGTCCTGGAGTTTCACCCTGCAGGGTCTGGCCCAGCGGTCCCAGTGGGGCGCCCTGCGCTGACCAGCGGCCAGCCCCCCCACCTGGCTAGGTCTCGCAGCCAGGTCTTGTCCACCTCCGTCGGAGCAGGGCACCTGCCTCAGGCTGCGGCTTTGCTTCGCGCACCGCCCACCCGGGGCCCCGCAGCTGCTCGGAGCTGGGGCAGAACGGTGCGTCCCTGAGCCCGGGGCGCCCCAGCCGTGGAGAGAAGGCAGCCCCTCCAGGGGAGGGACGCCCAGGAGGGGCCTTGGGGGTCTCCCCGCTCCGACGCGCCGACAGGAGGGAGGCGCCGGGCGCAGAGCCCAGGGCCGGGAAGGGGCAGCCGGCTCCCCGCGACGCGCGCGGGGCGGGACCCCGGGGCCTGCGGGCGGCGCGCGGCCGGGAGGAGGCGCGGGGCGGGGCGCGCGGCCCGCCAGGCGGGGGATTCAAGCGGCTTATAAGGCGCGCCGCGGAGGTCGAGTCCCAGACGCCGCCCGCATGGCCGCCGCCCGCCTGCTGCTCCTCGGCGCGGGCCTCCTGGCCGCCGCCGCCGGCCTCCATCCCCGGGGCCCCGGCGCGCCCGCGGGGGGCCGCGCCCGCGAGGAGCCGCTGCCCGGGAACGGCCCCGGGGAGAGCCGCGCCGCGCCGGCCACGCGCCCGCCGGTAAGACGCCCGCCGCGCCCGGGCCCCGCGTGCCCGCCCGGAGCCGGGGGTCTGCCCCGCGCCCCCTGCACGGCGAGCGCGGCAAAGGCCCGCTGGCCTTCCCTGGGCTCCCGGGGAGCTTTCTTGGGCGTGAAGGGGACATTCTGCTAGGCCAGGGAAGGGCTGTGTTTGGGGGACAAGAAGGCTGGAACATAAACGTCGATGACTCAATGCTCATGAAATTGTGAAGAACGTACTTGCAAACGTGTGAGCCCATGACGGACCCCCTCCCCCAATCCATTGGGTGCAAGTCCCTGTGAAAGACAAAAACTGCCTCTCCGCGGTCTGGGGGAAGGAGGTCGGGGTGCAGAACCCCCCCCCCCATGACGTGTGGCTCCTGGCCGTGAGCGGGTGGTCTCTAGCTCCGCCCAGCTCCAGTTCCAGCCGGTGCAGAGGGTGGTCAGGGTGCAGAAGCCGGGCACTTGAGGGGCTTCGGGAGGAGCCCTCAGTGTGGTCTGGGTCCCACGCGTGATCAAGATGCTCCTGGGCAATGCGAAGGGCAGAGCGTCAGGGGGCCTCGCGCCTGCCCCGCTCTGCTCTCAGCATCACACTTGGCACCACCAAGGCCTAGGGAGCCACCACTGGTTGAGGTGGCAGCCAGTCCTTCGGGCGCCCGGGAGGGGCCTCCCTGGAGTCCTGTCTCTGCCACCCTAGCCACTTCCCTTGGATTGAAGGCAACCCCCGCCCAGACAGGCAGCCACACCCGCAAGGGGCAGGGCCACCAGAGGTCAGGATATGGTTGCCAGGAAGCAAAGGGGGAACTGGGGTGCTTCCACGCAGGGTTCCGGCTTTGGACTTTTTGTGGGGCCAAGGTGGCACCAGAGGCTCTGCCGCTCTTTTCTGAGAGCCTCTCAAGGCTGGAACCTGGGTCAGCAGGGCAGCTGCCAAACACCTACTCACACTACCAAGGCCTATCTCATAGATCCCCACACCAACGTGGCTCCACCTGATTCTGCTTCCCCCAGATCAAACTGATGGCCGAGTCTAACCACAGGCCACTGGTCCAGCTGGGAGGGTCAGCTGGGCAAGCCATCCAGCCTTCGTGGAAACCTCCTGTCGTGTTTCCACTGAGGGCGGCGTCAGGCTTTAAAGTGGGATCACGGGTCCTGGGGAGCAGCCAGCAAGGTGACACCTCGCAGGGGGCCCCGCCCAGTGAGACGTGGGAAAGCTGGGGACAGAGCGCCCCAGGCACTCAGGCTCCTGCAACGCAGAAGCTCCCATGGGACAGGGACTCCTGAAGGAAGACCAAGGTCCCTGCAGAGTGGGTGGGGGATCACAGGGTTTGTAGCTAATGGAAAGGCCTGGCCAGCTCGAAAACCCTGAGACCTTCCATCCGCCACCAGAGTCGGCACCCATGACCCCATTAAGCCCTCTTGGGCCAGTTTCCTTCCCAGCTGGCAGCATGGCCTGGAACCAGACCATCTGAGGCCCACTGCCCAAAGGGCCAAAGGCCTCTTCTTGGAAGATACGTCCTGGAACTTTCCTTAGTGTCAGAACGGTCAGAATGTAACATGCAGGGGAATGGATAGATATTTCTGGAACCATCACTGTCCTTGCTTGGGCTAAGTGTTCCCGAAGTCCTGAGAAAGATGAGTGTCACACCCCACGCCCAGACCTTGAGCCATGGTATCCGTGCTGGGTCACCCAGGCCTCCTACCCGCCCTGGACTGTGAGGGCTGAAACCGGGCTCCCTGGAACTCCGGACCATGGGGCCAGGGGGGTTGCTGCTGGTAGCTGGAGACCCCAGTAATCACAGTCACCACTCCCTGGGCACCTGTGGGTGTCGGTGGCCCAGTCCTCCCAGTAACTCTCCCGGGAAGGTGTGTGCATTGCAGCCCCTGGGAGGGAGCGAGACCAGGTGGCCCAGCAGTGCCGGGGCTGTCACCCGGTACAGAGCTCCGCACCCCATCGTTTTCTGCCATGTCCTGGTCCTCTTCCCCCACAAAGTCCAGGCTGCGGTGTGACCTGTTCCCTAGGGGTCATCCCCAGGGGCTGTGTGGGCTTCGAGGCACCACTGTTGACAAGGACAGAATCCCGAGGTGCTGAAGGCCAGTCCTGCCTGGTGACCTGAGAAGTGCCCCGTCTGCTCAGTGGGCGCCCTGGTGGGTGAGGGGGGACCAGCCTGATGGCGGCTGTGTTCTAGGAGCCGACCACTGGACGGGCACGCAGCGTCGACCCCTGGGACACCTGGATGTTCTTCGTCAGGCAGAGCGACAAGGGCGTCAATGGCAAGAGGGCGGGCAGAGGCAAAGCCAAGAAGTTGAAGGTGAGCAGGGGAGCCCTAGCAGCATGTGCGCGTGCGTGTGCGTGTGCGTGCGTGTGCGTGTGCGTCCATCTTTGGGTCCTCTCCCAACCCCCAGCCTCACAGTCAGCCCCTGTTCCCCTCGCCAGCCCCCACTGGCACACCCTGAACTTCTGACCCAGCCGGGGGTCAGAGAACACAGGGAGTGCCATGCCAGGGGCCCAGGTGATCCTGAGTTTGGGGCCTCTTCCGACCCTTTACCATGCACCCCTGGAATGCCAGACAGCCCCGTGGGCTACCCCTGTCTCTTTCCTCTGCATCTTGGTACAGGAGGCCTGTACTGGCCGGGGAGGGCAGCTTTCATGCTCACTGCCTCCTCAGCGTGGCCTGAGGCCCCGAGGCTGATTTCTGCCGGGAGGTTGCAGGTCAGAGTGGAAGCCGTTTCACCTGCCCTTAATGGCAAGAGCTTGCAGAGCAGGTGCCCATGGTTCGCAGCCTGCTGATTCCAATTTGCTTACTGCCAAGATTCCCTTTCAGCTCGGCCTGCCAGGGCCCCCGGGCCCTCCTGGCCCCCAGGGCCCCCCAGGCCCCAATATCCCGCCTGATGTACTGCTGAAGGAGTTCCAGCTGCTGCTGAAAGGTAGGGTTGCACACCATGTGGGCACATACCCCCCTCTCGGGTGCGAGTGGTCCCGGGGAGGTCCTGGAAGAGTTGCGACGGGCTGGGCCCCCGCATATCAGCAGCACCCGAGGAGGCCCCTGTGCTGTGCCAGGTTTGGGCCGACGGTCAGGGGCCGGGGTCAGGGGCCAGGGTGGGCGTGTGGTAAGGAGGACGCACCGCAGAGCAGGGTGGGCTGGACCACTCAGTGCTTGGTAGGTGCTTGGCGGCCAGCACCCACAGCCCGCCTGGAAGTCAGGGGAGGCCAGCGAAGGCCAGGGGACCTGAACCCCCACCCCCAAGGGGGGCTATCAGGGAGGGGTCAGGGCTCCTTAAGTTTGCAGAGTGCGCTTCTGATCCCCACAGGGACACCAGGAGATCTGAGGCTCACCCCCTTCACCATAGGCCCCGTCTCCCCCTTGTCACCTCTGCCTTTCCCTCTGATGGATCTCAGCTGTTGGCACAGCTTCATGGGAGGGCACCAAGAGGGGCAGGAGGCATAGTGCACTGGGTCAGCACAGCGTGGCATCCCCAGGTCACCGCCTGGCCCAGACTGGGCAGCAGGGCTGGAGGGCACAGAGGGAGACAGCAGAGCTGAGCTGGTGTGCTGGGGCTGCCCGTGCGCTGCGACCCGCTGCTCATGGGTGACTCATGTTATTCACTAGATAAATGTTATTATGAAGAGTTAGTGAGAGAGCATTTCCCCTATCAATTCAACGTAGTGTTCATTGAAATAATTCGGCTTCAGCGACTGAAGAACCTCTATATTTCCAGTATAGCTGCAATAATTATTTTACACCCAGCTTCCTTCCAAAAATGAGCAGGGCTGGCTGAGACCGTTGCATTCGCCAACAAAAACGTAAACAGGAAACAGGGCAGCACGGAGGGGGAAATGTGAGCAGTACAGGGAGGTGAGGCAGGAAACGCGGGCACTGGGTGTGAGTGCGCCCCGAGCGTCCTGGTAGCCAAAGCGTAAAGGGACACAGGAGCAGCCATCGCCTCGGGAAGCACCGTTTCTGCGCGCCCCCCAGGCGGAGGGGGGCCGTGCCGCGTTTCGGAGGCTGGGTCCGGGCGCGGGCCGGGGGGCAGGGCGGGCCTAGCGCACGGCTCCTTGTGTTGCGCCAGGCGCGGAGCCCGAGCCCTGCACGCGCGGCCCCGCCACGGGCCCGGCCCCGCCGCCGCCGGAGGCCCGCGAGGAGGCGGCGGGGAGCGCGGGCGTGCTGGCGCTGCTGGCCGGCCCCCGGGCCCCCGGGCCGCGGGCCCCGCGTGTCGAGGCCGCCTTCCACTGCCGCCTGCGCCGGGACGCGCCGGTGGAGCGACGCGCGCTGCACGAGCTCGGCGTCTACTACCTGGTGAGTCCGGGCCGGGCCGGGGCGGGCGGGGGCCGGCGGCGCCCGGGGTGACCGTGCGCCCCCCGCAGCCCGACGCCGAGGGAGCCTTCCGCCGCGGCCCGGGCCTGAACCTGACCAGCGGCCAGTACTCGGCGCCCGTGGCCGGCTTCTACGCGCTCGCCGCCACCCTGCACGTGGGTGAGGCCCGGGCCGGGGGGGGCGGGAGGGGCGCGGGCCGCCAGACGCTGACCCCCGCCCGCCCCCCCGCCCGCAGCGCTGGCCGAGCAGCCGAGGCGGGGGCCCCCGCGCCCCCGGGACCGCCTGCGCCTGCTCATCTGCATCCAGTCCCGGTGCCAGCGCAACGTGTGAGTGGGGGGCGGCCACGCGCGTAGCGGGCCCAGGCCCGGCCCTCCCCCAGCGCCCCGCCCACCTTTCCTCCGGCCCCACCGCCCCAGGCCTGCGCCGGGCCCGGCGGCCGCCCCGTCCTGGCGGCGAGGGCTGCGGCACACACATGCCGGCTCCCCGCACCCCTCCCGGGCGGGCGCGGGCCCGATCCTCCCAGCCGCCCCCGCCCGTACCTCCCGCCCCTTTCCCGTGAGCTTTCTCCTCGTCGCGGTGCACCGGGTCCAGGGGGTGGGGGGCGAGCCTGCCCCCTGTGTGTCCCAGGGACACGCAGGCGCCCCCAATGGCCGTAGAAGGCACGAGTGAAAGACATTCAAAACTCCTCTGGGTTTGAAAGACCCTCCACGGATTGGCCTGAAACAGCGTTTTGGTGGCTCTGCTGCCCACCCCCACCCCCAGCCAGTGCCCTGTTCCCCAGCAAAGCTGCCCCCTGGCCTGGGCCCAGGCTGGCGTCTCCTGACACCTGCAGCACACCTTTGGCCCTGTGCAGGCGGTCCTCGCTCCTGTTGGGGGCCCAGTTCAGATACCACCCCCACCTGACCGAGACAGCTGTCCCCAAGGCGCTTTGCTGGGCCCCGAGTCTGCCGTGAGCACATTGTGGCTGAAGCTGGTGGGATCCGGGCCCGCGGGCTCCGGCTGACCCTCTCTCTGCTTCGGCCACAGCTCCCTGGAGGCTGTCACAGGCCTGGAGAACAGCAGCGAGCTCTTCACCATCTCGGTACACGGCGTCCTGTATCTGCAGGTGCGGGGCACCACCCGAGCATGGCCATGGGTGACCCCAGGGGCTCTGGGAGAGGGTCGGGCCAGCGCCCCAGCACTCAGGCTAGTTGGGCAGAGCCAGGCCACAGGCCATGTCCAGGACCTTCCCCAAAGCTGCTGTGCCCGCAGGGCCACCGGTCCTCAGCAGCTGCGCCCGTCTGTGTCCACCTCCCAGACTTCCCGAGGGCCGGTGCTCCTGGCCCCAACAGGGACCCAGTGGTGTGAGGGCACAGGGGCCGCTCCATGACCCAGGCTGACCTCATGACACGTGGGCCCACATCCTTGTGGGAAGCAGGCCATGCACAAAACCCTAAGTGACAGTCTCTGGTGCTGTGGGAACTTGGGCGAGTGGTAGAGGAATTGATGGAAGGGTGGGACTCACTGAAGAAAAAACTGCGGTGGATGTGAGGACAGCGCTCACCCTTCAATGGCACTATGCCGGGCCCCATTCTAGGCGCTTCACACAAACGACCCATTTAATTCTCACAGCACTTTGAGGCAGGTACTAATATTCCCGTTTATTAATGGGAACTAAGGCACAGAAAGGTTGAGTAACTTGCCCAAGCTCCCACAGCAGTCAGGATTGGAGGCCAGGCAGTTTGGCTCGGCAGCTGTGGCTGCTCAAAGGCATTTAGCGGTCTGGTCCCGGGCACCACAGAGCCTGCTGGGAAAAACGCCCAGGGTTCCCCCGGGTCTGCAGTTCTGGAGTTCCCGCAGGAGGGGAACCTGCTGCTGCCTGGACCACACTTTGAGCAGCCAGGCCGGAGTACTCATGGGTCAGGGCCACCCTGATACCCCGCTTTAGAACTCAACAGGGTCCTTGAGCAGTGGAGAAACCCTGACTCTACCCCTCGGGCCCTGAGCGGAGGCTCACTCCCACACGGGAACTATCGGAGCCTGTCAGCATGGGGGAGGGAGGGAGGTTGGGGAAAGCACTAGAATAGGGGTCAGGCGCTGGGTTTGAGGGCAAGGCCTGCCGAGCCCGTCCTTGCCCGACCTTGGCATGGCCGAGTGTCCAGGCTGACTGCCCTTCCCCACAGACGGGGCAGTACACCTCAGTCTTCCTGGACAACGCCAGCGGCTCCCCACTCACGGTGCGCAGCGGCTCCCACTTCAGCGCCATCCTCCTTGGGGTGTGACTTCAGTGCTGCCCTCCTTGGCTCGGCGTGAGGGGCCACCGCCCGGCAGAGGTCTGTGGGCAGCGTGGGAGTAGCAGAGGCCCCGTGCTGGAGGAAGTCCGAGACGCCACTCCAGGGAGCCGGGGGAAGGGACATGCAAACCTGCGTGGGGGCCCAGAGCCAGGACCGCGTTCAGGACCCATGGTTACGGGGGGACGGCCCTGGCGGGCTGTGATCCTGGGACCGCTTCTAGTCGGGGTCAGTGCACGGAGGCACCTGCTCTGACCCAGGCTGCAGACCTGGACCCCTTCCTGGCCCACTGGGCAGCTTGCCTACAGCCTCTGCTGTTTTCTGGCCCACCCCCGCCGTTTCTTTCTTAGTGTTCTCATGCGTTGCCTGGGGGCCAGCATGGAGGGCAAAGGCTGGTCGGCCTGCCCGGGCGCCCTGCTCAGAGGGGCAGCCTGCGCAGGGCTGAGGGGCCTCCAAGGGGATGTGAGCGGCGTGGGCGCGGCCTTCCCACCAGCCCCATCTCTACCTGGGCTCCCTACTCCCTGCCTGACACTCCCTCCCCAAACTATGCCTGGCCCACTCGGCACAGCAGCCTGACACCAGAGGGACGCTAGGAAGGGCTTACGGGGCGGGAGGCTTGGGGGAGAGTGACACTGGGCCCAGCTTCCAGGGTTGGCATCATCCCCGTGTCCACCTTGCAGACAGGAGCTGCCTTCTCTCCTCTGCCAGTCTGTTCAGACAGGGTCCTTCCTCCGCCGCCTTTGAGGCTGACTCCCTGCTTGGAGCCCCCGCCAGATGACACAGCTAGAGCTAGAACATCTCTGCAGGTTCGAGGGCCAGGCCCTGCCTGCCCACCCGGCCAGATGAAGCAGGGCCTTCTGGTGCCCACCCATGGCCTCGCTGGGTCATCTTCCCCACTGGTGGGAATATGGCCCTGGGCTCTGACAGGTGGAGGAGCCGGTGCTGAGGAAGAGCCGGTCGTGGGAAGGCTGGGGACCCAGGCCACAGTAGCAGTGATGGGACCTGGGGGTGGGGGGACAGTCCCACGAGGACACAGGTGTTGTCAGCCTGCAGCGCATTTCTTTCACAGCGCAGGACGGTCCCAGATGGGTGTTCCTCCAGCTTTGTGCCCCCCAACTGCCTGCTGAGAAAGTTACCCCAACCCCATCCCTACCCACTGGGCTAACATGAGACCTGGTACCATAGGAGGACCTGAGGGCCAAGCTGGGTACATGCAGATCTGGGAAAGAAGGGGACAATGGCTGCTGTCACCTTAACCTTCTAGCTGGCCTCAGAATGAGCAGGTGACCAAGGCCAGGCCTGCTCCCCAGGAGCCCGAAGTGTCCTTTCCTCCCAGCCAGGCCCGAGCGCCACACACACAAACCCACCGCTCTGCCCCGTGGCAGGTCTGACGCAATTCTGAGTAGGACTTGCACCCGCCCTGCCAGGAAGAGCCAGCTGGCCGGCCCTGCCGCCCCACGCTCTCTGATAAGGGGCGGTGCGGGCACACCCTTTGCTGGATTTCACTTTGTATCCAGTGGACACAGATATTTTAGAAAAGTTATCTTTTACCCTCGAAAAAGCCACAGATCTCTTTCATTTTCTCAACATAAGTGTGATATGCAGCAATTTGTTGAAGTATTTATTATATAATGTTGCCAGGTGAAATATATTTATATAAGTATAACTGACTTTATGGAGTGATTCAAGTACTTAAGAATTGTGTTATGTGATTATACAAAGTTACAAAAAGCAGCACAGGCCTGAAAATATGGGATCATCATTTAGGCCAGGCCCAAGGATGGCGAGGGGCCTCTGGGGGAGAGGGGGGTGCCCTTGCCAGGGAAGTCACAGTGCCCAGCCTCGCCCGGCTCTGGGACAGTGGCACTCTGGGAATTTGGGACATGTGAGTCACAGATTGACACCTAGTTTGCTATAGGAAGATGTTTACTGAATAAATTGTTCTGTTTCCCGATTCTGTGGTTCTTTCGTTCAATGATGCCACACTACGATGGCAAAGTCCTGATGGCAGAGTCCTCAGCAGAAATGGAACTTGGCTCTTGACACTGGGGAAGGATGTGCTCCAGCCATCCCCAAAGTCCTGGCAGCAGGGACACCAATTCCACTAAGTGAACTGACGGTGATAAGGCCGTGTGCTGGGCGGGGGCCAGTGAGCACTAGAAGACAGCTTCAAAGGCAAGTCTGGGAAATCTTACATCATCCTGAGGCAAGCATTTACACCAAAATACCTGCGAGCTGCTTTACTAGCAGCTAATTACAGCAATTCTGACTCGTTACAGAAATACGGGCTCGAGAATTATTCTAAAGTTCTTCCACGTGGACTGAGCACATGCCTTCCTCCATCTTTAACACGGGGTCCCCTTTGGGGTGTCAGTGGGGAGAACAACCTCAGCCCAGCAGAGCCAACAGAACATTGCTAAGCGGGGACAGCAGCCTGGCTGCCCACATGGGGAAAGTGCGCGTTCCACACCCAGGGAAGCAGCAAGCCGCACTCCACAGCGTCCTTTGTCCGGGCTGCATCTGCTACCAGTGGAACCAGAAACAAACTGAACCCCTGCTGTCTCCGAGGGCCTGTAGGGGCACCTGCTCCACAGGACATGACCTTGTGGTCAGTCTACTCCCCGGGCAAGCCCAGATCGAGCTACGAAACGTTCTATAAGTTTTTTTTTTTTTTTAAGAGGGCAGTGTCATTGGCCCTCATATGTGGGATCCGAACCCGGGCCACTGGCTTCCCAAGCCAGCGCTTAACCACCGCGCCACTCGGCCGGCCCTCTGTAAGCTTCTTTTTGTCTGGAAAGTGGAGAGAAGCCAGAAGTCTACCACAGCCCTGTGGTCGGGACCTCGATTTCCTCACTAAAAAGGGCCATCATGACGGTGACAGCACAAGTAAGGTGCCCCAAAACAACGAGGCGTGATCAAAAACTACAGTGAATGTTTAAATTTAAAAATATGTATTACAGTAAAGATACATGGCCATTAACCCCCTCGCTTCGAACACACTTATCCCACCGTTCTTGCCACTTTCTGAAGCAGTTCCGGAAGTCCTTTTTTGTGAGTGTCTTTAGTTGCACTGTCATGGCTGCCTCGGTGGCCTGAACCATTCTGACTTTGGGGAAGAGCCATAAGTCGCACAGTGCCAGATGCAGTGAATAAGGTGGATGAGGACACACCGTAATGTTTCTATTGGGCAGAAATTGCTGTACCGGAAGCGATGTGTGACACGGAGCGTTGTCATGGTGGAGGATGAAGACACTCACGAAAGAGGACTTCCAGAACTGCTTCAGAAAGTGGCAAGAATGATGGGGTAAGTGTGTTCCAAGTGACGGGGTTAATAGCAATGTGTCTTTTACTGTAATCATTTTTTAAAATTTAAACATTCACATTTTTTATCACGTCCAGTACAAAACAGTGCCCTACAAGTAGTTTGTGGGTCATTATCACGAGCTGGGCTGCCAAGATGTCCACAGTGGTCTAAACACGAAGACCCAGAGCATATTCAAAACCAAACACAACCTCCGAAGGGTCAAGAGTTGCTCAAAATGTAGTAACTCGAAAAGACTAGAAAAAACGGAACCTTTATTTACAAGCATTGGAGTCCCCAGGAGCACACGGAACGCCAATGCACACACGGTAAACGCTCGGAGCCAACGCCCGGCCCGGCCGCGCGGCCCTCAGAGCCCGATCCGCACCACCATGACCGTGACGTTGTCCGCCGAGCCCCGCTGCACTGCCTTGCTGGCCAGCCGGTTGCAGGCGGCTTCATAGCGGGCATCGATGGCGGACTTCCCTTCCCGGCTCTGGATCTTCTCATCCTACCGACAGGAAGGACACTGGTGAACCGGGGACCTGCCCTGTCACCCTCCTGAGACAGCATCCCACGAGGAAGAACTGCTCCCGTGTCGGGCAGGGCGGGCAGGGGAGCGAGGCAGAGCTGGCGCTGGAAACGCACGCGAGGGCTGCTCCCCAGCAATGGGGACGCTGGGGAGGGCGGGGTGTCTGGCGACTTCTCTAAAAGCTAAGTTGCAGCTGGAGCAACTGGCACTCCCGTGGGAGATTTCTCACCTCAAGGCAGGACAAGATGAAGTTCACAGCTTCCTCTGGGGTGAAGACCTTGAAGAGGCCGTCACAGGCCAGCAAAATGAACCTAAAACATGGGGAAGAAACGTAAATGGGTTTGAACAGCCAACTTTATAGGAGGTAAAATAAATGCTTGTCCAATTACTCAAAGGCTAAGAATTTTAAAAACCTATTTAACTTCTATGAGACAAAGGTTAAAACTACTTAAGAACACCTGTATGTGGGTGTTATACACCAAAACTGGCAGCCCTGGGCCGGCCGAGTGGCGCGGTGGTTAAGTGCTGGCTTGGGAGGCCAGCGGCCCCGGTTCGGGTCCCACATATGAGGGCCAGTGACACTGCCCTCAAAAAAAAACCAACAAAAAACTGGCAGCCTTTCTGCTCACTGATATGAGAGTATGTTAATACAAATGTTACGCGATGCTTTCTGAGAGAAACTCGAATGGGAAATCACCGAATGAAAACATCAGGCATTACAGTAACTGGCCCACATCTCCATCACCACGTGCCCTGCGCCAGCTCCCAAAGACATGAAGCTGGAGGTGCACAGCTATAGGGGGCTCCCTTGACCACCCGCTCCCGCATGGTGGCCACGTGGGCGGAGGACGTCCACCCCGCACCTCCATGGTCTGAACAGCCCGGACCCCTGCACAGCCCTGGCGAGCCTTCTGAACAGAGGTGCTCAGAGAAGACCCCGGTTCTGCCAACACCGCGGCATTCTTCCTTCCCTCAGCTTCGTCACCTTGCCTTTCTCACTGTGACATCCAGGTCTCCACTTGCCTCTCTTGATGGGACATTCAGTCACCAAGTGCTCACTGAGCACGTAGTCTGCTTGGGACCAGCAGGGACAAGTCCGAGCCGGCTCCTGCCCTCTCCAGTGAGGTGACACCTGGGGAACTGATCCCTCAACCCCGTGACCACAGCCCAGGGTGGAGGAGCTGGTGCAGTACCAACAATGGGGCCCAGGCAAGACTCACCTGTACATCATTCGGAAAACCAGGGGCGGGGCTGGGGGGGACGCGTCCCAAGGCCCCCAGATTGGCAAGGAGGCAGCAGGCTGAGGACAGGCCTGGAGAATGGGGAGGGCAGGGCTCCCCACCTGCAGCATTGGGACGGCCCTCAGCCCCACTGCAGCCTGGCCAGAGCACACACTGGACCAGAACCAGCCCTTCACACGTGCGCCCCGGGCCAGCCTGTGGAGCCCACGGGAGCAGGGCCTTACTCTCCCTCTCAGCACCTCCAGGGTCACAACGTGCCTGAGACCTGACTCCTTACACAAGCTAAAAGAATCGGGAGAGGGACACGACCACGTGTGTGCACGCCCGAGCCTCTGGCGGGCACTCTTACCTGTCATTGGGGGTCAGCTGGCAGCGTCTGATGTCTGGCACAGACGTGACCCCGCAGCGCTTGTACTGCCCATCCCCAATGGAGCGGGACACCTCCAGCACACCCAAGACACGCCCGTCCCTGAAATGAGGGGAAAACAGTCAGACTGCCTGCCAGATCATGGGGCCACAGTACTCAGGATCTGATCTTAAAAGCAGGACAATGGGCCGGAGCTGAGAGGTGCAGCCTGCAGAACTCCGGTTACTAGCCAGCACGGGTGGAGCCTCCCTACTCTAGGTCATGGCCACAAACACCCCTCTGCCCTTGGCCTCTGAGCCCGGTGACACTGGCCGGACAGCGCCCCCGGCTGGCGGCCGCTTAGGAGGCAGCACAGGCCTATCCTGCTGATTTGTCCACCGTCCACTTGGACTTGACTGGAACTGCACTGGGTGGGGGCCTGGTTTGTTCTTCTGTTGTTTCTTTAGCTCAAAGCTCCTCTGGTGACTTGGTAACTTGCACATGCAGCCAAGGTTAAGAACAGGGGGAACAGAGGGCTACTTTGCATTTGAATCTAATTCGATTGGGAAGACACCAGAAAGTGGCTACTCCCAGATCCTAAGTGCCTCTTCTCTCCATGGGGTATGGGTAAGATTTCACTTAAATACAGATCGGTAGTATTCTGAAGAGCATTACACTATTTTTAGGTGGGATCCAGAGATAGGGAGGTGACCTGGAAATGGAACGCTGTGCGCCAGTCCTATCAGCAGGGGAAACACCTTGGCCTGTCACCTCCAAGAACTATTCAGATGGGCTTACTTACCAAGCAACCTCAGACCCTCATTTGTACAACTGAAGAAGCCACACTGGACAAGGTGTGACACCAAAGCTGTGCCTGGAGGTTTAGTGTCACTTGGGGCTCCCAAAGGACAGAACAAGCAGCTCTGGAGATGCTGTGCCATGGGTGCCCACCTGTGGCAGGAAGTTCCTCATCTGGGAATCAGAATTCACCTGGCCCCTCCCTGGTCCTCAACTGTGCCCACAAAGTCACCCTCCCAGTGGGAACAGCTGAGGAATCAGCAACGAAGACTTGTGCTGGCATCTGTGGAAAGCTGTGCTCTCAAGTGCAGCTGTTAGAATGAACAAGCAAGAGTGGCTGAGGCGCACAGAGGAGCACAGCTGAAAACCAGAGGGGGTGGGTGGGGGCTCTCAGCCCACGAGCGCCATGTAGGAAGCAGCTCAAAGCACAAGTTCCATGAGAAGCCAACAAAGTGCTGCTTCAGTGACCAAGTGCCCAGATGCCCAGTGTGGACCCCTTTCTGCCAAGTCATGAACAAATGCACCTTGTGTTAAGGTGACTGAATGCGGTGCCAGGTCCCAGAAGGCCCAGTTTCAACCAGCAGCTCCGGGCACAGAACAACTCAGGACAGGAAGCGTGGAACAACTCCACGTGTGCACCACGGCCCAGAAGCTGCCATTTTCACTCTTGTTTACTGAGCAACGTCCCACACTGTGGAAATACTGCACTCAACAAGTAGAGTGACAGGAGACAGTAACATCGGACAGAATCACAGACCCAGGCAAAGCCACTGAGATGTCAGAAAATGACAGAGCAAGCCTGCCTGGCCCTCTGCGTGCCCCCAGTGCAACAGCCTGCACAGGACACACGTGTGCACACGCCAGCCAGCTCAGCAAAGCCCCATCAATGCCTGCTCGAAGACGGCACCTCGGCGGAACACCAAGCCCTCCACTGCCTTCGCGCGCAGTTCAAGTTCAAGGGGACCGCTACTGACCAACCAGGCCGGAAGCGGCCACAGCAGGTGTGCGGGCTCCAGGTTTACGGCCTACATCCTCCCTCCTTAACGGGGCTCCACCATGCACTCCGTACACGGCCACGCAACAGGAAGCCGTGGGTTTTGCAGCAGGCTGTCCCCCAACCAACTGCTGAGAAGTCATTCTCCTCCGCCACCCTCAAGTCCCCCCAAGACCACTGTGCTGAGGAGGGAGGGGCTGTAAGCCCCAACCCAGCGAGCCTGGGTATGACCTGCCCTTCACAAGCAAGACGGGCTCCCACTGCTTTCCCATCACCGTTATTTTTGCTGGTACTTTCTGCTGCAGTTCTTCCTTTACAGTCAGAGCAAGAGACGCGGAGATGGTCGAGCTGGCTGCTCTGACTTCAGCTCCTCTAGCAAGTGAGAGAACACAGGGACACGCTCTGTTGTGACCTGTTTACCAAGCTAAGGCTGGGAGGTGTTGGCCGGCAGATGCCCAAGTCCAGGGTCTCCAGATGGTGGGTGCTACAGTGAAGACTCCCGGTGCGATCCACAATGGTTCCCTTTTGATACCCAAGCCTGGATCTGCCCCCAGAAAACTCAACGCTGCACGTGTAAACTGACTTCGCCTGCTCAGCTGCCTTCCTTGGAAAATAAAAATACAGCTATCTTCATCTGCTCAGGGGAACTCACAGGAGACAGTGAGCCACTGCTGCAGACAGTATGCTGCCTTCGGCGCAGGAGAGCAAAGAGAGTAAGAATGTGCACATGGACTTGCTTATTTTTGTGAGAAGCACTGGAAAGAATCAGGAAATAAGGGCAAGGGGGCAGAGATGGAAACATGGTACTCTAAATGTGCCTTTTTATTTAATTCAGCCATTAAACAGTGTAAATGGGGGTTTTCATTTTTCAAACTGTGGTAAAAGTATACATAACCTAACGTTGACCATTTTAACTATTTCACATGTCCAGTCCAGCAGCACCAGGCACGGTCACTGTGACCAGGACCACCATCCCCTGGGCACTTCTCCCCTCCCCAGACTGACACTCTGCGCCCACTCAATACCCACTCGCTCCCCCCTCCTGACAGCCCCCACTCCACGTCACTGTGGTGACACCGGCCACACTACGGCCCTGGTGTGAGTAGAATCACAGTGCGTGTCCTTTCGTGGCTGTCTTATCTCAGAGATGGTGTCACAGTTCATGTACGTTGTGGCGCGGGACAGAACTCCCTCCTTTGTGAGGCTGGACAGAACTCTGTGTGGACGGACCATCTGTCAGCGAGCACCCGGGCTGCTCCCCCTTTGGCCGTCGTCAGTAACAACGCTGCCACCAACATGGGTGTGCACAAATCTCTTCAGTCCTGGTCTGAAATTCTCTGTCCCCAGAAGTGGGGCTGCTGGAGCACGTGGCAACTATATTTGATTTCTGAGGAGCTGCGACACCATTTTCCACGGCAGCCGAGTCATTTTACATTCCCACCAACAGTGCAAAAGGGTTCCAATTTCACCAGGTAAATAACTTATAATCAAGGGGAAAAAAGCCCTAAAAATCTAAACCAAATGGATACCAGTGATCCTAACAACGTGGTAACATAAGCAGCGAAAGCAATTGTTCCCCGTTTGCACGCAGCACCATGTACATCCTCTGTGACAACCAATCTAAGGACAACAGAACCACAGGGAACTCAAACTTCATCAAATGATACAACTCCGCCAATAAATATGTTATTAGGAATCAAGATTGTCAGCAGAAAAGAGCTATGTCCACTGAGTCCAGGAAGTGAAGAGAAAGTCCTGAACTGTTAAATCTGAATGCCAGGGTGCAAGCCAAACTCCCTTTCCCAGCTCTGGCCTTCAACAAACTTAGACTTAGTGACGCCCCAGTTGAAACGAGCGTCCCCAGCACGTGGAGCTGGGTTTCACAGATGACTGCAGCTGTGTCTGAAGGAAACAGTCATCGAAGGAGCTCCCTTCCACAGGCTATGACGGGGTAACTTGAGCAGTCCAAGCACTGTGACCCCAGGACTAGGATTGGCACACTGACTCAAAGCAAGGACGGGGGCGAGGGGAAGAAGCAGGCCTGAGAACGAACACAATTCCCACTGCTGCAGGCAGCTACCTGATGCTGCCAACTGGTGATGAAGTAACTAATCGTGACTGTGCTTCCTAGGAAGAGGCCAGGCTCACCCTCCTCTGAGCAAGGCCAGCCTTTCTCTGAGGACGCCTGCTCACACCTGCACCAGGAGTCCCAGAGGCAGAAAGTCACCTTTGCCATCCCTGTGAAACACTCAGGCAAGAATCACAGTGCTGTTAACACCATCAAGCTGCTGGGAAACAGAAAGCTTACAGGTGCTGAGGTTCCTCGCCAGGACACCTGCTGACAAACAGGGGCTCTGTCCTCTCACTCGGGGACTCCGCGTTACCACCGCAACCCAGGACAGCGACTTAGCATCGCCTAACATGACCTGACCGTCTACTGATGTGAGGGACTATCAAGCACAGAACATCCCTTATTAAACATTTTTGCTAAAACCGTTTCTCTGAATCTATCTAAAGAAACCTTTAGACCTAACTGCCAGGTTATAGGAAGTACATGGGAACAAATTAAATGACACCATGACAACGCAGGCACTCTGACACTGGGAGCCAGTATGGCCACTGGCCTGACCACTGCACCATCCAAGGTGAGGGAAGTGCAGACCATTACCCACTCAACGACATGAGTCCAAGGTAAACACGGACACCAGCGGGACCCTGGCTTCAAACACACACTCTGGGGACAACAGGAGAAACATGAATACGGACAGGATGTCACATAACCTAACAGAACACAAGAAATTACTGTCTTAGGTGTTACATCTGCAACTCTCCGATAGTTCAGCCTGCCCCCGCCCTCTCTCTCTCACACACACACACAAAGCAAAAACAATGCCATGTTAACTACTGAATCCAGGCGGTAGGTACTGAAATGTCTGTCCTCATTTTATTTATCTTATTTTTTAGCGATTTTATTGGGGAATCGGGGAAGGGAACAGACAAGTTGCTGTCCTTTTGTTCTTCACTCTAGTTGTGGAGGACGTCGCTTCACTGGCCCATGTTGGTATTATCATTGCGCTCTTCCCAGGTGAGGCAGTCGCTCGCCATCCATTGGACGGCCACTCACGAAAGCGCACGCCAGCTGCCGGCCAGCCCCACTGCAGCTTACACCATCCACGGCGATTCACGGCAGCCCAGCTCCAGGTAGAGCTGTTGTTCACTATCTTAGCTGTAGAGGGCGCAGCGTCACTTGTCCTCATGTGGGATCTGAACCCGGGCCCTAGTGCTCAGAGTTGGCATCCCAAGCCAACTCAACCAACGCACCACTCAACCAGCCCTTGCTCTCATTTTAAAAAATGTTTTCTGGGCCGGCTGAGTGGCACATTGGTTAAGCGCTGGTTTTGGGATGCCAGCGGCCCCGGTTCGGATCCCACATGAGGGCCAGTGACACTGCCCTCTACAGCTAACAACAGCTCCACCTGGAGCTGGGCTGTGCGAACCCCGGTGATGGTGTGGGCTGCAGCCCCTGCTGCAGTGGGCTGCCATAGGCTGCAGTGAGTGGCCCACAGCCAGCGGGAGCGGCTGGCAGCCAGCGTGAGCTGCCAATAGCCTCGATGAGCGACATCCAGGGGTCAGCGACCGATCTGCCTCATCCGGGAAGAGCAATGACGATACCAACCGTGAAGCAACATCCTCCGCAACTAAAACTGAAGAACAAGAAGACGGCAACTTGTCTGTTCCCCTTCCCCGATTCCCCAACGCTGTTCCCCTCCACCAATTCCCCAATAAAATCTTTAAAAAAAAAAAAAAATAAAAATAAATAAAAAATGTTTTCTGCATGTTAGAAAATCCTACTAATAAAGTGAGGGGGAGGAAGAGAAGCAGCACGCCGCTCTTGGCAGGAGACGGGTCACTGCCTGGCTGTGCTACTCAGAAGCCAAGTCCCAGCCTCTGAGCTCCCCACCCCTCTACTTTGCAATGAGGGGGTTCGCCCTGGGCCAAAGTGTCAAAAGGCCTAAGACACCTAAACACGGCTCTAAGCGGGTACCAGGCAAACAGGAAGAAACTGCAACACAGCTAGTCATTCAGCCACGGGATGGTCAAGGTCAAAGTCTTCCAGGAGTTCGGGCAAAGTCGGAAGGGCATGCAGAAAAGGTGATGCGGACACCAGCACTGGGGTCCCATGCTGGGGCAGTGACTTCCACAGCAGCCATGGTGGGAAAATCGGGCCCATGGCACCAGCCAAAGTGTGACACCAGGCCTACGAGCCCCGCCATGCTCACACAGACGGCTGCAAGCATGACCCAACCCAGCGGTCTGAGAACCCGGGAGGGCTCTGCCTCCGCTCCAGGCTCCAGGCTTCCCCGCACCACTGGCTGGACTGGGTCTGGGGCAGTCACCTCCCCAGCCGCACCCACATCCAAGGACACGTGACTATAGCCTTACTTCCCTCTCATCTACAACAGACTGTACCATGAACGAGGACACCCTTCTGGTCAAACCCACAATGCCATGTCCCTGGGGGGGACCCTACAGTGTGGAAGAGTGACCCTCCTTTCCTACCGTGGAGACAGGGCAGGCGATGACTCAGGACAGGTGCACCGTCCTCAAAGATTTAAGGAGAGGCAAATGGAAGTGCTGCAGACAGAGCCAGGCCCGCACACCCCTTGCCAGGAGGGGGC
This sequence comes from Aselliscus stoliczkanus, assembly GCA_033961575.1. NCBI lineage: Eukaryota > Metazoa > Chordata > Mammalia > Chiroptera > Hipposideridae > Aselliscus > Aselliscus stoliczkanus. The sequence continues at coordinate 175,077,071 of CM066731.1, forward strand.
TCTCCAGAGAGCCCAGGGATGGTCAGCCCAACAAGCATTTACTGTCTGAACCACTTTAGATATTCTCTCCGGAGAACTCGCCAAAAACTGGCTTACTCAGTTGGGACAAATGACAGTATTTATGAAAGTTCCCAGGTACACAGAAATGGTCAAATGATGAACTGGAATTTGAGGCTGGTTTCCTTCTTTTGCAGATTTAGGGAGGCATGTTTCTTGCACACATTTTTTGCTCCCACTGGGACATATGTGAAATCCTATAACCTCCATTTACCTCTTTTACCGGGCCAGACCTCAGACAGACAGCTCGCCTCCCGGGGGTCCCAGCAGTTCCTGGTTACCTGACATTCCCTCCAGCCTTCTGTATTCGCATTCGTTCTTCATACTGGGTTGGATTATGCTCCTTGCTGAGGCTTAAAGCTGCGTGTTTTTGACTCTCCTCATTGTAACGACACAGGATTGCCTGGGGAGACGGACATTACAACGTGGTGAATTTGGGGAGCTGGCGCCCCAGATTAGCAGTCCAAGGGCAAGGGTAACAATGAATTTCAGATTCAGACTTCTGTGGACAAACGCGCAAAGTTGCGGCAAAGCGTGACAGCAGTCAGGGAGAGGCCCTGGTGTGGGTCTCAGCTCTAGTACAATCTCTGTGGATGACCACAGCCAGGGGCGCAGCCTCCCATGGCCACGTCTGCTTATGGTGACATGAAAGGGAGGCACATAACGAGTATCAAAGCCCCTTGGGGCCAAGTTCCCACTCAACGAGCCTACAAGAGGCGGCAGAGTTTGGCATGCTGACTGAGTGCGTCTGTCACCGTGTGTTCCCACTGTGTTTACCGAGTGGTAACATCCGGATAAACCTGCCATTTACAGAGGGTGAGTATCATGCCTGACATCACACAGCGCCAGGATTAAACTCTGAGCATGAGACTGCAAAGCCTTTTTTGTTTTGCCCAATTTTACTCAGGCTATTTTTCAAGTCATCTGGTCTAAACACATACGTACTAGAGACAGCCTACTGGAGAACCACCAGAATATAAACTCCGCTAGGCAGGGACTGTTGCCTGTGATGGTCACCACTGTGTCCCTGGTGTTTATTTCTTCTGTAAATACATAAATCACCCTAAAGGCCATGGGGGCTGAGACGACAGCTGTTTCCAGGCCTAAAGATGCTGCCTCAGAGCGGGAGGGGTCATTTCATCATTCTGACAGCTGAAGGAGCATGTGACTGGCCGGAAAGTGGTCATGAACTGTCACAGGAGGGGGAAGCCAGCCTTGCGAGGGCCCCCCTCCAGGTCACTTCCCACCACAGTGACTGGGACCAGGCTGTCACCAAGGGGAAATTATTGGGTTTTCTCCTTTGGCCATATGGCCTGGGCTCAGCGGATGAACGGCCCACACCTGAGCACTGTTCTCTTCTAGCTACAGTTTCTGAGTTCATCTGAAATCACAACGATTTTGAGAGGCAGGGATTCGGAAATACTTTTCATTCATACTGCCTGAGGTCAGACAACTGAAGTTAAATTAAAGTGTACTTCGGTGACCTGCACCCCCAGGCAGGACACACATAAAAGAAGGCATGGCAAACAAAGACAAAGGAACAGGTTTGGGGCTGAACGCAGAAGAGGTCTGTTCCAGGGCGCAGTCTTCCCAGAGAGCCAAGTGCTCCAGCTTAGCTGCTGTTCCCCTGCCCGGAGCTGAGCCACTGCAGACCCGGCAGTACCCCCCAACGGTTCCAACCTGCCACCGTCATTTAATTCCACTCAGCAGGCGCTTGCCACGGCCTTCCCCGCATGACATGCTGTTATCTAAGTGGGTGGCTCGGGGCCACATACCCGACTATCTCCGAGGTTGGCAATATAAAGAATGTTGTCTACAGCCAGAACACACGTGGCAGTGGACCCATCTTTCCAGGCAGGCTTCCTGGGGGGAGAGACAGCAGAGATACAGTCACCACCGGCACTTGGAGGCTAATTTCCAGAGCTGGATGGGCAAGTATACTTTAGAATGAACCGCTTCCTTGATACTTGCTTTGGTTCCGCTTCAGACTCAGGTAGCGGTGTAAGAGCTTACTTGGTGCTTTTCAGACAGCAAGCATGACTATTAACCAATGAGAGGCCTGAAGCGCGTTTAGAAAACCACACACACTGCACTCACACATCTTCACGTGGCTGTACTCACTGGCTTGAAGCTTGTTTAAGGAACTCTTCATCCGTGTGCTTGAAAGTGTCCAACAGGCATCTCTTCACGGTTTTCTCCACACTGATGACATCTCCTGTTACAGAGGAATGGGGTCAAACGCCCGGAGGGGAGGGTCCCCCCGCCCACTCACCTTTGTGCACTAGGACATGGGCCACCTACGCCTCGCCTATGAGACTGTGCCACTTGCACTGGGTATAGTGGTCTCCTAAGTGTAAAGGCCAGACACACACTTGGGGGCCCAGACCCTTCCCGAGAGCTGCCCATCACTCAAATCGAGAAGTTCTAGGGGGCACACCTGTACGGCAGTGACACCTGCTTGCCTCAGAGCCCCCTCCTGAGTCCCGCTTTTCATTGTCACCAGTGCTTCTCTGCTAAAGCCCAAATGACCTTCCTCACTGACTCACACAAACAGCAAACACCGAATGAACACAAGCCCATTCAGTTTTCAGCCTCACCTTTAGGAAATTTTCTGATTAAGTTCTGATGTAAATTCTGCGCAGCAAATTTTGAGGCTCGGATTCCTCCATGTCCATCAAAAACAGCAAAATAGGAAACCCGGGTACTAGAAGAATTAATTGAGTCAATGAGATTCTCACAGCAAACACTGCTCCTGTCCATTAAAGTTTTTAAATCTTATCTCAAACCGTCAAAATTAAAAAGACACAGGACAGGGCTGGCCGAGTGGGTCAGTTGGCTGAAAGCTCACTCAAGAGTGTGAGCTCTGGGGGCCGGCCAAGTGGCGCATGTGGTTGAGTGTTGGTTTGGGAAGGCAGCGGCCCCAGTTCGGGTCCCACATGTGAGGGCCAGTGACACTGCCCTCAAGAGTGTGAACTCTGAGCAACAGGGTCCCTGGTTCAATGCCTGGCCCGAGCTGAGCTGCCACTGAGCTGCCAACAGGTGGCAGGATGACCCAGCTTAAAAAAAAAAAAAAGGGCCGGCCGAGTGGCGCATTGGTTAAGCGCTGGTTTTGGGATGCCAGCGGCCCCGGTTTGGATCCCACATGAGGGCCAGTGACACTGCCCTCTACAGCTAACAACAGCTCCACCTGGAGCTGGGCTGTGCGAGCCCCGGTGATGGTGTGGGCTGCAGCCCCTGCTGCAGTGGGCTGCCATAGGCTACAGTGAGTGGCCCACAGCCGCGTGAGCGGCTGGCAGCCAAGCGTGAGCTGCGAATAGCCGCGATGAGCGACATCCAGAGGCCAGCGACCGATCTGCCTCATCCGGGAAGAGCGCAATGACGATACCAACAGTGAAGTAACATCCTCCGCAACTGGACTGAAGAACAAAAGGACAGCAACTTGTCTGTTCCCCTTCCCCGATTCCCCAACGCTGTTCCCCTCCGCCAATTTCCCAATAAAATCTTTAAAAAAAAAAAAAAAAAAAAAAAGACACAGGACAGAGGACATCCCACTGGTGAGACACCAATCACACTGTCACGAACGGAACAAAAGGCGGTAATGCTGAGGCAAACGTTTAAGTAAGTTACAGGGTATTTTCAAATGAACAGCTAATCACTCACACTTGTTTCAAAAATCAAGATCTGTTAACTCTAATTTTTCACTGAAGATGAAACTAAAATTCAGAACTTTTTCCTATTTAAACAGATTTAGTTTTTTTTTTAGGGCAGTGTCACTGGCCCTCATATGTGGGAACCGAACCAGGGCGGCTGGCTTCCCAAGCCAGCGCTTAACCACCGCGCCACTCGGCCAGCCCTAAACCGATTTAGTTTTAAACACTAACAGACAAGGCAGTCAAAATATCTGTAAGAACAGGGAGTAGTTCCAGGATGGCTGCTCCAACTTGGCTGGATACCTAATTCTTAAAGTCTGTCTTACCAGCTTATTCCTATTCCCTTTCAAGCTTTGCCAAAAGCTCACATATATGGCATCAATGGCATTAAAAAATAAGCTGTTTGAAGAAGACAAAATACCCAGGAGACATTTATTCTGCAAAGCTGTTCTTTCTCCTAACATTTTTTGAATTCCTTTTCAATGTGGGATACCATGAACCCTAAGAAAACAGACGTCACCTGATGTGTAAGTCAGACTGTTAGCTGACAGCATGCTATCTGCTAGGTGATTCAGTGTCCCCAATTAAATCCATCCCCAAAGATCTGTCCCCTGGCGCCTTCCAGGAGCCCTTTCAGGCTTTAGGAACTCCAAAGCACCCTCCTGATCTCGGCGACCAGTAGCTTCCAAATGCGACCAGATGCCCTGCAGGGGCCATCGCCTCCCCATTAGTCCTCATCTACTGGACAGAAGCCACCTGCAAACATAATGTATGTAAATGACCGCCTCAGCGCCCTACCTTCCAGCTGCCTTTCCTCTACGCCTAAGGCCTAGCCAGAGGGCATGTCTACTCCCTGATGCCATTTCTGTGCCCTCGCTCCCTGTGGCTCTCCCAATCGCCCTCCACTGCTGCCCGCAGTGGTCCGCACCTCTAGCTTCCGGGCCGCAGGATCAGAATGGCCCCTGCCAGCTCTTCAGACTCTAATGAGGAGTGCACTGTGGGCAGGACTCTTCAGCCTCAGCACTGACATTTGGGGCTGGACAATTCTTTGCATTCGTTGGGGGATGTCTGGCAGCCCCCCCACATACCAGTAGCACCCCTTCCATTGTGACAACCAGAAATGTCAGGGGAAGGGGCAGATTCACCCTCAGCTGAGAACTATTCATGCTGAACCAAGCAGCTCAAGTGATACGGGTCAGTCCTCCTAATATGTACAAACTAGACACAGCCCCAAACTCCAGACTCTGGTTCCGAGACTTTTCTGCCAGCGGGCTGCTGGAGCGTGGACACTCACATGAGCGATGACAGGGGACTACACTCCTCGGTGATGTCGTTCAAGATCACGTGGGCGTCCTGCATCTCCTCCCGCTCGCCCTTCCGCTCAGCCACATAGCCTTTCAAACCGAAGATCACTGAAGAGCCTAAGGAAAAGAGAACAGAGCCAATACAAAACTGTGCCCTTCCCTCCGGAAGCCCTAGTCCCAGAGCAAAGGAGCGTGGCCGTCCTAACAGAGCAAACACAGCTCCACCAGGCCTGTGACTCGGATCAGAGCGCTGTGGAGAGGCGCCGTCTCGGCAAGCTGAAAGGCGGGCAGCGGTTTGTACAGGAAGGACAGCTCGTTTAGAGGGCAGCAAACAAGAGCACCAGGACAGGGTGTGCTGTCACCCCCAGAAGTAGGGTTGGAATGGGGACAGAATTCCATGCAAATCTTATCTTGTCAGTAATGTCATGAGACAGGAAAATTCCTACTTCAGAGAAATGAGAGCAAGGAGTTTATGCATCAGAAAATATGCATTTCCATACTTGAGGCTGGTGAAGAATTTGAACAACTGAAGAAGAAAAGGAGAAAGGAGTCCTGTGGGCACAGAAATCTACTTATTCTTAAGGGCCAGCTCCCACTCCCTTCCTGACCCCGAGGGCCATGTCAGTAACAAAGGCCACATTCTCAAGTGGGCACAGAGCAGTGTAGGCTGGGGTGACGCGCTCCGCTGCAGCCGGCAGAGCGGAGAAGGGGGGCCTTCCTGCACTGCCCTGGTGCCCTTCCGTTTCGAGACAGTTTGTGGTAAAGGACGAAGGGGTCAGGTACAGTGACAGAAAACCCACAGCTATTGGGTTGTCGGAAAGTCATGACATATTTTTTCTATGTTTTTCGTTGAAAAAATGCGTCATGGCTTTTCCGACAACCCAATGTTTCTCCTTGCTGCTGTCCACGTCTTCCCCACTATGACAAGTTACAAAACTGACTCCCCTGGGAAGCTGCCTACTGAGCTCCCCACAGAATCCTAAGTGCTGATCTCCAGGCTGTGACAAGGCAGGGACTGAGAGACAGTGGGTGGTCAGTGGGCGGCCTCAGTAAGACAGCCTGTGCTGCTGAACCCTAGGAACAAAGGTAGGCTTCCCGTGTGAGCGAAGGGAGGGTCAGGGCCAGAGGCATCACACAGAGTAGACAGGAGGCACAGCTAAACCTGGGAAGCCTGTCTGCAGAAAGGAGCCCGACCGCTTTTCAAACAGACACAAGAGAGAAGTCGTGTGAGAAAGCTGAGCTTGGGTTTGCTCTGGGTGGTTTTAAAATACCAAGTCTAGTACATTTGTTTTCAAACTGTCTAAAACCTTTACAAACTTTCTTTTCCACAAGCTCTTCACTGCCATTCTTCTCTTCTTCGGAGGCTTTTCTCTTTGCTCCTTTCCCTTCATTCTTTACCATTGGGGATATGGAGGTATCAAGAGAACCTGGAAATAAAGTGAAAGGCAGACAGAAACTCAACTGTAGACTGCTACACAAAGACCCCCTGGCAGACTGGGCTGCCCCAGCCCTTGCAGACAGAACAACATCCCGGCAGAGGCAGGCACAGCAGTAGTGGCAGTGACGCCGATGGCCAAGGTAGGGTGCCTGGGCACCCCAGGGGAGGCCACAAGTCAGGACCCAGGCCCTGTTCAGACCAAGTGTGAGAGCTTTGCAAGAGAGGCTTCTCGGGTCAAAAGATACACCTGTGCTCAGGGCTGCCACACACACATGCTGCTTTACATCTTTAAATAGGAAAGTTTCTAAAGCCCACCAGGTAACACATCCCGACAAGTTCTAAAGACCAAAGTGCCACAAAAGACTTAAAATGCAGTCAGTGTCAGGCTTTAAGAACTGTGTGTACCCCGAGAGGCACAACAGGGCTGCTGCGGCCATTCCCAATTAAAAGGGGCGAATGTGCTCACAGCACCTGCAATGTGGACTGAGTTTAGAAAGATCTAGTGTCAAGGGACAGTCCTGCCACTCACAAGGAAGGGGTGTGCCCTAAGGCAAGTTCCTTAACCTGAGGGCAGCCCCACTTTGTTCACCTCCACCTCAGGGAAAGTACACTCACCTCAGGGGGTTTTTTCAAAATCAATGAGCACAAGGTACATAAAGCATTTATCACAGCGCCATCAAGTATCCAACAAATGGCAGTTGCTGTCCTAAGTATTCTCTGCATTTAGGTATAAGATCATGCGGCCATTTATTCCACTACTCTTTGCCTGACATTTCTGAGTATTAAGGAAAAAGGAGGAAAATGTCCCTGCATTTTATAATAGGTCTTTTTGCAAGTAATTGACTCTTATTTCACACAATAGTCTAACAAAACACACCCATCCTGCCCCACATAGTAAGACAAATTAACTGAGAAAATGTCGTGGGTGTTTCCAATAGATTTTCCCAATGGTCTCTACATTAGCCTCCTATCACTTACTGTTTATTTTCTATTTTCCCAATGCATATGCACAAGAACCTTCCTTTCTTTTCAGTTGTAAATCACAGAAATTTTTGAAGCTTTGTTACTGACTTCTAATTGAATCATACTAGTCGGAGAATGTGCTCACTGTATGTCCTAGAGTGTAGTCAATTCTTGTAAATGGTTCCTGCCTGCTTGAGAAGAACATGTCTTCTCAAGAAATCCAAAATAGTGGATGCAAGACTGGGTTCTATGTCCAAAAACTTCTAACTGGTTAACTGAGGTGCTGAAATCTAAGTTGTTACCAGTTCATTGTCTTTTGTCCTGTGGAGAACTAAGACATAGCTATGCTGAATCATTCTTACTTTTATTAAATCTGTTAAGAGCCCCATGCACATAGTAACTTTCTTTCTTTTTTTTTTTTTTTGGTAGGGCAGTGTCACTGGCTTCCATATGTGGGACCTGAACCGGGGCCGCTGGCTTCCCAAGCCAGCGCTTAACCACCGTACCACTCGGTCGGTCCTAGTAACTTTCATTATAACTAAACGTACTATCTTTTTTTTTTTGAGGGCAGTGTCACTGGCCCTCATATGTGTGACCAAACCGGGGCCGCTGGCTTAACCACTGCGCCACTCGGCCGGCCCTAAACATACTATCTTTATTGGGAAGATGTTAGGCTAAATTATGAGCATGAGAATGCTGTAATTTTTTGGTATGGGTATGTAAGATGATTGTAATACCTTTTTTTTTTTTTTTGAGGGCAGTGTCACCGGCCCTCATACGTGGAACCCGAACCGGGGCCGCCGGCCTCCCAAGCCAGTGCTCAACCACCACGCCACTTGGCTGGCCCTGTAATACTTTTTTTAAATACAGGAACTATAGTAATTCAATCCATACTTTCTGGACTAATTCCAATGATTTTATGGTAATAAATTAATAATACAAAAAGCCAGTAGAAAAGCGGCAAGTGCTCTATTTGACAACTGCCCATGACAAAGGCAGCCTGCATCCCCACGGCCCCCTCAGCAGCGCCTTGCCCTCCCCAGGGGAATTCCACGAGCAGGCACCAGTGCCCTCGTCTAAACAGTCTGCTCTATTCTTCCCTCCTACTTAACTGGGACATCAAAAGTTAAACATTTACAGAACTGATAGAGCCAATGTTAATAGGCTTGACAAAAAATAAAATTACATCAATAAACAGGATCTTGAGAATGTATGAATTGACTGGAAAATAATTAACTAAGGTCTGGAAAGTTCCTGCCGAGTCTGTACTAGTCACTAAACCAGTGTAATTCAGAATTCATTTTCTTAAATTAAAATTATTTTTAATATAAGTAGCATAAAACAGAAGACCTATTTATCTGTGTTTATGGGTTCAGGCCACTGAAAATATTTTTACTGTGTTTCATATATTCAGACACCTGCCGGATACATTTGGGTCTGTCAGGAACATAACAAGGAAACCAGAATGACAGATCCTGATATTTAAAAAGAAAAAAAAAAAAAAGTTAATAACCAAGTTCAAATAAAATGACTGAACTCTTAATTTTTAGTCAGTTGTAAGGGGCTAAACCCCTTACAGAACCCCTTAAAGAAGTTAAGAAAAAAAAAGTCACCAAAAACTGGCGTAGTATTTAGGTATCTAATCTTTCTGCTTCCACCTGATAGTGCCTATTTAGTTCTAATAAACCTTCTGTTATACTGATTTAATATCGCCCTAAACCCTGCTAAAAGCTTTAAGTCAATTTTACATAAGAGTAAAATACGTATTATTCCCATTAGCACAGTGTATTTTTTTCCCTTCCACTTACCTGAATCGCCACTGCTGGCTGGAGGGAGATCGTCAAAAAGCAAAGGTCCCCCTGATCCTGAAACACAGCAGAACACTTGGTGAATCCACGAAACCTGGATGAGGCCTGAGTTTCAGAATCCATCCCACCAGGACACCTATGCAGGTCATTGAAATCAACTCAAAACTCTTGTGTCAATCCAATGGCAACTCAGACTGCAGTAAATAGGTCTGGAACCTATTTTATAGTCCCATCGTTGAAAGGAAAACAAAACCCTGCCTTAAAGAGTTAAATCTTATCAGCTAGTAAAATAAACACTCAAACAAACCAGAGAAAACTGCTCGCATTTGTACGCAGTTTCTCAGGGCTAGCGACTAGCGGATTTTTCTGCCTTACCTGATGCCATGGATTCAAAACTTAAGACAGTCCAACACCTAAAACATCTGTGTGTTGAAAATGGGGGAAAGGGAAAAAGGTTGAGACAACCACAACCCCAGGATGACAGGTTGACACACACCTGGGAGAGCCTGGAGACTGTACCTGAGTCAGCGCTGCTGGCTGGCGGGGGGCCACCGAAGAGCACGGGTCCTTCCCGGACTTCTTTCCCTAGGACACGACACCTGCTTAGAGTTCAGTCATGGGCCCCAGGGGCTTTCAAAGGGGGAGGCTTTTGAGATTGTTGCTATTAAATTCCCATGTTCTCCTCCCTGTTGGACAACATTTATTTTGAAACATGTCTCCTTGACAGTTATTTAATATGGACCTTTGTTCCCAACAGCTACAGTCAACATAAAAGCAATGAAATATGACCCAACAGGCATTTTAAGGGACACTGGGTAATTTGAGAAAAACCAGTGTTTTTCTTGATAATTTCAGTATTGAAAGCAACAAACATTCAAAAGTCTTTCTTTAAAAAGTGAATTCTGAGAAGAAAAAAACTGGTTCTAGAGCAAGAAAACAAAATCCCATTTCAGTAACAGTCTGAATTAACCCCCAATTAGAGCGGGAAACGAACAAGCACAGAGAGGTGAGAGGCTGCAGGACGCCAATCTGTCCTACCAGGCACCCCAGCACTGTCACGGGTTCACTAAGTGTCTATGGGAAACTATGGAGAGCAATTTCAGACACTCCAAGGTCATCAACTCAGAAGAAAGCCAGAGAAATGTTTTTATCCAACAACCTGAAGGTTTACACAACAAACTACTTGTCTTAAATGTTTTTCACTCGATTATCCCTTTCCACATAAAATTTAACCACAACCCAAGCTTTCCCCCAAATTTCTATTTAAGCTTTCAAACACCCTGGTCGGCACACAGGAAGGCTGGGGGTTGAGGGGGAGGGGACACACAACACGACGACAAAGGGCCGAAGATGCTGAAGGCGTGCGCGGTCAGGCCCTGTAAGCCCGCCACACTGACTAAACAGACCTCGTTTCCCTGGCTTGTTCCTCAGAGTTCAAGTACAGAAAGGCGCTCACTTAAAAACCAATTCATCCATAGCAGCTTTTGGCCTCTATGTAGGAATGAACTGGGTGTCAACTATACTCTTTTAAAAACAAAAAATTTAATTAAAACATATAAACTCCAAGGAAGGAAACTTCTTTGGGAGTCAGAAGTACCTTAATACCTGATAAATTCCTGATTTAACACAAAGTAACTCTTCTGCTTTATATGGCTAATACAAATAGAAAATGTCTATCCACTAAATCATATTATCCCTCAGGATTACCCTAAACAAATTAAGTAGTTGCAAGTCCTTTCATTTTTCTCACAAGCAACATAAGGACTCTATGGCAAGTATTCAAGAAGTGACATTAGGGGGACATTAACAGGCATTCAGGAGAGCCATTTCCTCACTGTGTTAATCCTCCTCCAAGAACCCCCAATATTCTAGCAGGCCACTTCCAAGGGGAACCCAAACTTGGTGTGACCAACAAAAAGCTCATTCATAACACTCAAAACTGCATGGGATTTCTGGGGGGGGCAGAGAGCCAGGCAGCATGGGACAGGGGACATTCCAGGGAGGAGGCCACCCAGGAGAAACAGCGACCCTTCCACTGCGCCTCGTCAGATTTTAATTTTTGAATTGAACTCCCCTCTAAATCAGGTCTTTTCACTGCCAGTGTCCCATGGGAGGCGGGGCTCCTCTTGGACCCAGCGGCACGCCTACCTCACAAGGGTGCCCCAGCTTTGGCGCTAGGCTGGCCGCTCTCCTTTGGCTATAACTCAGTTTAAGATACTGCCCCAAACTCAGCATCACCCCGAGAACGGCCTCCCTCCTCCGGATGAACAGAATGTCCCCCCTCTTCTGTCTCACTCTTGAATACTGTGAGTGGTATTTCAATTAAACACATGCGATCACCCACATTTTTGTTGTCCACCATGGAGAACTGCTGATAAAAATGACCCCTGACACTGACCGCCTGCCAGGCACACCTGCAGTCCCTCTTTTAATGCATGTAATCCTCACCGTGGGGAGGTAGATGACTATTACTGCTCCTCGCTGAGGAGGAGACAGGCACTTAAGTTAAACAGCCTCCCGAGAGAGCCAGTGAGGAGTCGGACTCAAACCCTGGCTTCCTGGTCTCTAGCCGGCGGTCTGGGCAAGGAAGACCCTGCCGACGCACCCCCCCGCCCCAATCCTACCCACAGGCAACACTGAAGGACAGCACAAAGACCATCTCTTTAAGCGCACAGCAACCCCACAAAGATAACCCTGAGGCTCTGGAACCCCTCTGGAGTACCTTCTGCATCAATAAAAGGATCAAACTTAGTGCTACCTTGCCTCTGGGTCTTTTTTTAAAAATCCACAGGTCACAGATGCTACACAGGGAGCTTCTGATTATCCAGAACCTTACATGCTATTTTAAACAGTAATTCAAAGTACTGGGGCTGCAATCATTGCACAATGTATGAACCTGACCCACAACTTTGGAAGAGGCCCGCCAAATTTGAAATATAAGAACCCTAATAATGAAACAAGACTGAAGACAATTTTTCATTACAGTTAATCTCACCCAGGATGTTTTTTAGTAATCTACATTCTGAAGATAAGTCTACTGAAAGTTATGTTATATACTATGCTGAGAAAAATACTCTTGGGTTGATCACATTCAGTTTAGTTAAAGGTTGATATGTACAATATGAAGGTAAATATTTTGCCTCAACTGTTTTTTATACCCAAATTTTCTTTTCAACTACAAACGCCATACCTTGTGTCCCAAACACCACCGAGGTATTCGAAAAAGGCCATGCCTCCCACCACACTTCCAACCACAGCAAGAGGCCTGTGCGCCTCCCACTTTCCTTGATGCTCTGTACTTGTATGTCCAGCACAGGACACTGTGGATGTCACTCAGGAGTCAGAGCCAACTCAATGGCACGTAACACACAACACACACACTCTGTGTTAGTGCAGCTCAGGTTTTAAAAGGTGGAAGCTTGCTGTGCACGAGCCTCTCCGGGTCTCGCCGTTCAGGCCGGCCATCAGGGCAGGTCCGCAGCCAGTCCAATGATTCTTTCCAACAGTAGCACACTGTTCCACAAGGAAGCAGAGCCAATCACTTGTCTAGTTTGCTTAATGATGGGCTTGCAGGCTGATTCCAATTTTTTACATGACAATGCCACAATAAACCACCTTACACACCCATTCTTACTTAATCTCCTAGACTGCTAATCAAAGGTGCGAGTAGTTTAAATCCAACAGGAACCAATAGCTGTTCCAAAAAATGCTGTGTAACTTCCACTCCCAACACCCGTCACGAGTGTCCATTTCTCTACATCCTCACCACGATGCCAATTCTGAGATCTGACAGGTGAAAGTGTGGGATGCCAGTGGCTGTTCCTGTCGATGGGTCACTTGCATTTCTTCTTCCATAACCTGTCAGGATACACCCATGGACCATTTTTCTAACAGGTTATCTGTCTTTTTCTTATTAATCTGTATGAGCCTTTCACTTATTAGAAATAGTAACCTTTAGCGCTATGTATTGCAAATATTTTCTTCAATCTGTCTTTTGCCTTTGTGGTATTTTGTCCTGCAGAAATTTTTAATTTTTACGTAGTTAAATCCATCTTAATTTTTCTTTTTTTTTTTGAGGGCAGTGTCACTGGTCCTCATATGTGGGACCCAAACCGGGACCACTGGCGTCCCAAGCCAGCTCTTAACCACCGCACCACTCGGCCGACCTCATTTTAATTTTTTATGACTTGAGATTTTTCTTGCTTAACTCTGAAGTTTTACAATTAGTCTAAGTTTCTCCTAACATCTTAACCTTTATTTTATATTTAGATCTCCAATGCTTCTTAGAAATATTTTAAAGATGGCCTGCCAAGCAAATATTTATTTAGTCCTTGACAGCTGACCCTCAGTTTTAAAGTGTACTGATGTGGCAACCAAGTAAGTGAAAGAACTATGCTATGAAACAGAAACCGAGTGACTGGCGAAGCAGCCTTAAGCAAGGACACCTTTAACTTGTTTGGATGACCAAATATGAGCTGTCAATCTTTAAGACACCACGTCAGCACGTTTTTGAGTATGATACAGCTGAAAAGTCCCATTTCTGTCTGATGTGAACAAACGCTGCTTCCCCTTTTCGGGGAACTACACACATGTACACACGGGTTTGAACAGTGCAGTCCACTTACATGTGGATAGTTGTTTTTCTTTGAGGGCAGTGTCACTGGCCCTCCTATGTGGGATCCAAACCAGGGCCACTGGCTTCCCAAGCCAGCGCTTAACCACCGCGCCACTCGGCTGGCCCTGGATAGTTTTCAATTGATCCGAGCAGGTCCAACTCGCAGATCAAACTCGGGTTATTCAAGGTCACCTCTGCAGTTGGGAACCCATGCATGCAGGGCACCGCTATAACTACACATGTAGTTACAGTGGATTTTCCACCACGTGTGAAGTCAGCATCCCAACCTGTGCACTGTTCAAGGGTTAACTGTGTGTGTGTGTGCATGTGGGCGTGTGCGCACGAGCGCACGTGTGTAAACTTGACTCAGCAATCAAATCTGTAAGTGATGGGGTGAAAAACCCTAATTTAGCACAGAACCTGGAACATTCACGGGCACACCTCTTTATTGTACTCCCCTTTATTGCGCTTCACAGATGTTGAGTTTCTTTTTTAAACAATTGAAGGCAAGATCCTCCACCAGCAAAAAGATTATAACTTACTTTATCGGATTCCTGCTGTATTACAGTAGTCTGGACCCACACCCGCAATATCTCCAACGTGTGTTTGTAATGCGCTCTTTCTATATTTTTCTTCAGACCATAAAAAATTAAAAGGCTTGGAGGTAGGCATATTAGACATGATGTTTAAAACAAAATTCAAAGAACTAAACAAAATACACTTGGTGATCTGAGCAGGGAGATCTATCTTCCCTTTGGACACTTAAGTGTTTCCCACAAAATCCCTTAAAGAGTGCATTCCCACTTAAATAGCTGTGAAAGTTAACAGCTAGGTACTACCTACCATCTACTGGGCACTGACCATGCGCCCCCCTGCCTTCAACTCTGCAGTGCTCTCTCGAATCGGCGCTAATAGGAGGGACACCCCCACTTCACAGATGGAGGAACAGCCACAGAAGGCAGTTAGTAAGAACAGAGTTCGAATTTGAAACCACTCTGATTACACATCACGCACACTCTTCTTGGGGACTGAGAAAATGACCAGGTCTTTTATCGCTCCTGCATTAGTCAGAAATTTGGGACACCTGCACATCAGGTGTGAGGCCCAGATGGTGGTTTGGCCTCATCTTTCCATCCACTTTATTTTCCCTTTCATTTACTCCATTTTTAATTTTATCAGGCAATACCATCAATTTTATGAAAAACTATGGCATTTACATTTTTCAAAAATCAGCATTTTCACAAGACTGTAAAATCAGATTCTGTTCTTGTTCAAGTGATTTTTTAACCTGTTAAATCTCATCTTGTTGATTTTAACTGCTTGTCAAGAGAACTTCCGATCAGAATTCTGTCACTGACTCTAGTAGTTATCCCTCTCAGCTTCCAATGTATGTCATCTACAAACATACATGCCTTCTTTGTTTTAAAAATTATTTTAAAAGCTACACTCAGCCAAGCAAGGCCTGAGACAGTGCCACTGGCCTTCCTGCAGGCAGGGAGCACTCCATTAATCCACTCTCCAGGGAGCGGGGGTTAAACACCATGGCGCCGCCCTGCCACCCTGTATCTGGGAACAGGCTGCCAACTGTCCACTTGTAAGACCTAAGAGTCATCAGGTTTTCAGGGGATGTATATAGTCAATAATACTGTAATAACTATGTATGGTGTCGGGTGGGCACCAGACTTACGGGGGGTGGGGGTGAGGTGGAGGTCACTTCATTAGCTATGTAAGTGTCTAATCACTGTATTGTACATCTGAAACTATTACAATGTTGTATGTCAACTGTCACTGAAAATTTAAAACCCTGTTTGTGAAAAAGAGTTGTCAGTTTTTTTAAATCATCTTAAAGATGCGTTCCTCTGAGCAGACTGATGCTTATTTCAGGTAAGAAGTTAGGGAGTTTTTCTTTTCTAAACGACAGGCTTCCAGGCACATCTGTGAATCCAGACTCTTCCCGCAAACATATCCAGGTAAAAACTAGGCTCCATCCACACACACCGCACGCACAGGAGCAGAGCTTCACGCGCAACGAGAACAGCCTAGAACACGAGGGCCGGCCGCGGAGCGGCGCGCGGGCAGGGGCCCACTCGCGGGGTCACGGCCCCGGCCCCCCGGCCCGTCGCGCGGGCCCAGGCGGAGCCCAAGCGCAGCCTCCGAGGCCCGAGGCCGCCGCCGGCCCCCCGCGCGGCAGTCCCACAGGCCGCGGCCCCCGGGGCCTCGTTCCGGGCGAAGCTGCTCGCTCCCCCCGCGCCGGGCAGGCCCCGGGGCCCCGGGCTCCCGCCGCAGGTCAGGCCCTGGCCCACCGGGGACCGCCCTGACGCACCGCGGACGGCCCTGACCCACGGGGGACGGCCCTGACGCACCGCGGACGGCCCTGACCCACCGGGGACGGCCCTGACCCACCGGGGACGGCCCTGACCCACCGCGGACGGCCCTGACCCACGGGGGACGGCCCTGACCCACCGGGGACGGCCCTGACCCACCGGGGACGGCCCTGACGCACCGCGGACGGCCCTGACCCACCGCGGACGGCCCTGACCCACGGGGGACGGCCCTGACCCACGGGGGACGGCCCTGACCCACGGGGGAAGGCCCTGACCCACGGGGGACGGCCCTGACCCACCGGGGACGGCCCTGACCCACCGCGGACGGCCCTGACCCACGGGGGACGGCCCTGACGCACCGCGGACGGCCCTGGCCCACCGGGGACGGCCCTGACCCACCGCGGACGGCCCTGACCCACGGGGGACGGCCCTGACCCACGGGGGACGGCCCTGACCCACCGGGGACGGCCCTGACCCACCGGGGACGGCCCTGACGCACCGCGGACGGCCCTGACCCACGGGGGACGGCCCTGACCCACCGCGGACGGCCCTGACCCACCGCGGACGGCCCTGACCCACCGGGGACGGCCCTGACCCACCGGGGACGGCCCTGACCCACCGGGGACGGCCCTGACCCACCGGGGACGGCCCTGACCCACCGGGGACGGCCCTGACCCACGGGGGACGGCCCTGACCCACCGGGGACGGCCCTGACCCACCGGGGACGGCCCTGACCCACCGGGGACGGCCCTGACCCACCGGGGACGGCCCTGACCCACCGGGGACGGCCCTGACCCACGGGGGACGGCCCTGACCCACGGGGGACGGCCCTGACCCACCGGGGACGGCCCTGACCCACCGGGGACGGCCCTGACCCACCGGGGACGGCCCTGACCCACCGGGGACGGCCCTGACCCACGGGGGACGGCCCTGACCCACCGGGGACGGCCCTGGCCCCCGCAGCGGCCCGAAGCCCGGCCTGGAAGCGGGGAGCCCGGAGGCGCCGGGGACGCGGGGCCCGGGCCCGGGGCACACGCAGGGCGCCCCCCGCCCCGGCCCCGCGAGGCCCCGCGAGGCGGACGCGCTCCGCCCCGAGCTCCGCGCCGCACACAAAGGGCCCCGGCCGCGGCCCCTGCTTCCTGCGCAGCGCAAATGGCGCCGGCGCCCCGGGCCCCGCTGGGGTCCCGCCCGGGACAGGCCGCGCCCGCCGCCCGCCCGGGGGCCGCCCGCTCACCTGCAGCCGGACGCGGCGAGCGCTCGGGCTCCGGCAGGTCCCCGAACAGGTCCATGGCAGCGGCGGCGTGGGGAGACGCGCGGCCCGCGACCAGCGGCGGGCCCCACACCCGGCGGCGGCGGGCTCCACACCCGGCGGCGGCGTCAGCGGCGGGATGGCGGCCCCCCGGCGCCGTCAATCAACCGAAGGGGCCCAGGACGCCACCAATCGGCGCGCGGCGTGGCCAGGCCGCCCAGAGTTCTGCGCGCGCGGGGGCGGGGCGCTGAGGGGGCGGGGCGGCGCGCACGCGCACGCGCGCAGGCCGCCCCTCCCTGGGCCTGGGGACTTGAGGCCCCGGGTGCCATGATTCTTGCGGGCACCTGGCGTGAGCCTTCCCGTAACTGATTTCAACAAGGCGGGTCCAGAGAGAAAGGGCCGCTGTGGTGCCCTGCTGTCTGGGAAGGCTTCGTGGAGCGTTTCACATGCGGTCCGTGCCTTTGTCCTCACAGCACCATCGCAGGCTTCCATTTTATTTATTTTTTATCATTAAAAGATTTTTATTGGGGAATCGGGGGAGGGGACCAAACAAGTTGCTGGCCTTTTGTTCTTCAGTCTAGTTGTGGAGGACATTGCTTCACTGGCCCATGTTGGTGTCGTCATTGTGCTCTTCCCGGGTGAGACAGATGGGTTGCCGGCCTCTGGACGGCTGCTCACCACGGCTCTTGGCAGCTCACGCTGGCTGCTGGCCACTCACTGTAGCCTATGGCAGCCCACGGCAGCAGGGGTTGCAGCTATGCCGTCCCGGGGACTCACAGCAGCCCAACTCCAGGTGGAGCTGTTGTTCACCATCTTAGCTGTAGAGGGCAGTGTCACTGGCCCTCATATGTGGGATCCGAACTGGGACTGCTAGTGTCCCAAGCCAGCTCTTAACCAATGCGCCACTCGGCCTGCCCCTGGCCCATTTTAGGGATTGCAAAACCAAGCCTTGATCAATGGGCCCTGAGCCTTAGGACTGAAACCCCATAAGATGCAGGATATAGAGGAGGCACCCCTCCACGGGTCTGCACCCATCTGGGCACATGGGGGAGTGGGAAAGAGAGGCTTCCCCCTTGATGTTCCAGAAAAGCAGCCGGGGACACTGGGGAGATGGCCTGGGACGCACAGCCGGACCTTGTTCTATTGAATATACACAGTTTCGTGGAACATCGATATCAGGCTATGACAGGCAAAGACAAAAATGAGGCCACTCTATGTCGGAACACAGACAATATATGAACATAGTCCAAGTCATAAAAACAGCCAAACATCCCTCTGTCGTGGCTAAGAGTGACGGCTGCTTCTTTATCAAGTATAAGGTTAACCTTGGTCTACCTTTCCTGCCTTCTAGATAAGATTTATTAAGACACCTAGTCGAGGAATTACCTCCTCTTTCCAACAGTACCCAATCCAGAGTAAAGCCACGCTTCCTTAAATGTTTCCCCTAATCACCTAACACGAACCCAGTCTTACCAGTCCCAGCTTTCCCTTACTGGGGCTTGCCATGATGGTGGTCTCCCTTGCTGTGACCAGTCATAAACCCAACTCACTCAACGGCAGATGGGTTGCTGGTGATCTCAGGCCTTAGGACATTGAAGGGCCCAGCAAGCCTTCGTGCCTCTCTCCTCATTCTCCACCATGTGAAACCTTTACTGCTTTCTGCTCACCTTCAAAGCACGAACTGCTTCATCACTTACAGCAGAAATCTGCTAACAATACTCAGTCTCCATTTCCTCATTTCTCATCCCCTCAGCCCACCGCAACCTAGCTTCACCTCATGCCTTCTCCACGCCAGCTCTTGCTAAGCTTACCAGTGACTCCCCACTCTGTTGCTAAATGGAACTGACCTTTTTAGTCATCATCGTACATGAATCCCTGCAGCACTGACATTGTTGTCCCTCTTTCCCTTTGGTTTGTGGGACACATCACTCCCCTGGGTTTACTCCGGTCTCTCGCTGCTCAGCTCTGTCTCCTTTGCAGACCCTGCTTCTTCTGCCTGGCTATTAATTAACGGAATTCTTTGGGACTTGATCCTGGGACCCCTCTTCATTCCACACTCCCTCCCTTGGCAATCTCCTCCACACCTGGCTTGAATTACCACTCACCTGAATGTGATTTGTTCATTTATATTTCCCACCAGCTCCACCAAGTAAGTACCATGTGATATCTGTCTAGATATCTCAAAAGTACTTGCAACTCAATGTGTCCCAGCTGAGATCATTTTCTCTGCTCCCCACACTACCCCTTCCATCTGCCCGCCTTCCAGGGTGAACACTTCCCTTACAGCAGAAACACTCGTAACTCCCTCCTCGTGTTTCTACCGTAGAACCCCTCTATGGAAGACAGCCTCCAGGGTGGTCCCCAGGACCCCCATCTCCTAGTATTCAGCTCTTGTGAGCTCCCCTTCCTTTGAGTGTGGCCAGGGCCTGAGACTTGCTCTGGCTAAGAGAGTCCAGAAAAATGTCAGAATGTATGTGACTATGAATGTGACTCCTTCACACAGGTTTGTGACAGCCATCCTGCTAGGATACTCTCTCTCCCTTGCTGGCTTTGAAGAAGCAAGTTGTCATGTTGTGAGCTGCCATATGGGAGGTCCATGGAATGGAACGGAGGATGGCTTCCAGCTGACCGTCAACAAGAAACTGAAGCCTTCAATCCAAGAGCCCAGACAGAAGTGAATGCTTCCAGCAGCCATGGGAGCAGAGCACGGAGCGGATCTTCCTTGTGGCGCCTCTGATGAGACCCCAGCCCTGGACAGCACACCTTGACCACAGTCTTGCAGAGGACTTGGCTGTGCCTGGACTCCTGACCCCATGAACACCGTGTGATAATAGATGGATGTGGCTTTAAGCCACTACATTTGTGGTAATTTTTTACACAGCAATGGACAGCAATACACCCTCCATAAGCACGGTCCTATCAGTTTCTTGTCCTGAATGCTTTTTTTTTTTTTTTTTTTAAGCTGAGCCATCCTGCCACCTGTTGGCAGCTCAGCTCTGGCTGGGCTTCGAAATGCTGTTGCTCAGAGCTCAGCTCACACTCTTGAGAGAGCTCTTAACCAACTGAGCCACTCGGTAGGCCCTCTGAATGCCTTTTGAATCCACCCCTATGCCCCACCCCCACCAAGTCTGTGTCACCGAATCACAGCCTCCTTTCAGGCTTCTCCCTCAGGCCTTCTCCCAACCCCTTGTACTTGTCTTTTTCTTGTCCCAGGACATTTTCTCATGTGGGTCCCTTGGCTTGGAATGCTCTTGGCCCCCTCTTCCTGGGGAAATCCCATTCTCTCCTTGGATTTCAGCAGAGTCATCAGTTCCTCAGGAAACCTGTCACAAGTGCCCTAAGCCAGACCCTTTTCATACCTGTCCTTTATAGCTTTCTCATAGTTCCCGTTTTACATGTATTTATGCCATCCTCTTACATGAATGACTGTATCACCCATCAGAATATGAAGTGCTCCAGGCCGAAACTGCTTTTGCACATTGTTGTACCCCAACACCTGGCATATAATAGTCACTCACATATATAGGTTGAATGAATGAATGAATGAATATGTCAATTTCTGAAGCTCACAGTACATGACCCAAGCCTTCCTGCCGCAGGAATGTCAGGGAGGTTGGAACTGAGGGTTCTTCTGAGTGCTTGCTCAGGAATGCCCAAACGGAGTTCACTATTGTGTTCTTAGAAAAAATAATAGATCTCTGATTTTGAGATCTTAAACGGTCTAGAGACAAGGAAAGCACGTGATGTCCCCGGACATTGACTGCCCATGTGACACCTGGCATCTTCCAAAGTTTTCTGCAACAATGTCTTCCATCCCATGAGTGCGCCCTTGCCACTCTTCCCATCAGGAGGTAGCGTTGCGTCTCCGCTCTTTGAACCAGAGTGGAGGGTGTGCCATTCTATGATTTCAGAGGCTATTTCACCAGAGGCCATGCTGTTGCTGCCTGGCTGTCTGGAGACGCTTGCACAGGGGAAGTCCGTCCCCAAGTAGGGAGCCCACTTCCTGTGAGGCTCATGCTGGAGAGGCCACATGCAAGCACTGAGCTAATGCCAGCCAAGCCCCCAGCCACCACTGCTGCCAGCCTTGTCAAGGGTGTCACCTTGGATACCCATTCCACTGGAACCCGCAGATGGCCTCAGCTCCAGCAACCAGCGAATGTCTGACCTCGAGAGAAACCCCAAGTGAAGGCTGCCCAGCTAGCACTTTATGAATTCCTGACCTGAAAAAAAACCACAAGCAAAATTTCTTAAAAAGGTTTTTAAGTTTAGGGTTCATTTGTTATACAACCACAGTAACAGGAAGAGAATTTGGTATGGAGTGTAGTGCTGACACATCAAAAGCCCCGAACGGGACTGTCTTTGGGATGGGGCAGTGGGCACCTGGAAGGACCCGGAGAAGGCTGCTGTGGGAGCCCCGATGGGCTTTGATGAGGGCTTAAAGAAAAGTTAGAAAAATATTCTCGGTAGATGGAGACAACAATATCGCTGGAATGTCCTGGTGGAATGTTTACAAGACTATTGCCTGCTAGAATGTGGGGAATAAAAATGTACCCAGCGAACTGATGATCTGAGATTTCCAGGAACAGTGAAAGGGCCAGCCACAGCCACAGGAAGGATGTCACACGAGGTGCCAGGCCCAACCCTTCTGAGATTCCTGGCCTACAAATTGGGAGTGAAATGAGGCAGTTGTTTTAAACTGCTAAGTTTTGGGACGCCTCAAATGCAGTGGTAACATTAACTGAACAACCTGTGCACTGTGAGAGGGCTAAAAAATGACGAAAATGAAAAATAACTGTCCTGTTTTCCATGGCAATGGGGAGAGAGGTTTCATAGCAATTCCAGGTTGGAGAAGTTTGAATAAATGGCAGAAAAGCCTCTCGAACTGTGCAAAATTAATCGACTGTGCTGTTTTCATTGTATCCTTTCAAAAAGGGGCTGTGAATGAAAAAGGGGCTATGTAATAAACTTGACAAGCTCAGGGGGCCACGTGGCACAACTGCCAAGCTCAGTGACCGGAAATAGCCATGCAGGATGGTCTGATAACAGATTCCTAACTGGGCAGGCTATGGCGGGTTGTCATGTCCCAAGCCAAAGCTTCCTTAACAAAGGTCAGCCTTTACCTGAAACAAGCCTTGTCCATGTTCTCAGGCATCATGGATACCATGTCAGAGTCATTTTCTTTTCCTATCCTGGAAGGCACACCCTCTCCCACCAGAGCAGGAAACCACAGAACCCCTCACTGTTTTCTTGTTTCCCCTGCATACCATCTCTCTGTGCTGTGTTAATTATTACCTAATCTGCGTCCACAAATGAAAAAGAAGCATGTTTCTCCATTTTGCCTTTTATTCAATCGTAGACGTCCCCTGACGCCACTTTGCTTTCTCCTGTCCCCCAATCTACCACCAGTGGATTTCATGCACCTTCTTTATGTCTCTTCCTTTGATTCTAATGTATGAAATAAGCTGCAAAACTGCTGTTCTCTGGAGCACTTTATCAATCCACTGAGATTTTGCTTCTGGGCATGTCCTCAAAATTTGGCTCAGATACACTTTCGGAAGACTTTTCTGAGGGCTGGATGTTCTTTCAGCTCTTTACAGACAGGGCAGAGAACTGGGAACACTGCGTGCAAGTTTGGGGCCAGATGCTAGTCAGGGGCTTTGCAAAGGCTAATTTGCTTTCAATTCTCAACAGCCAGTGAGGAAAGCAATACTGCCTTTGATAAGTAGGTCTGCAGAGGGTTCCCTGGGGTCTCCAGGTGAAATCCTATTAACACATGAATGAGTGAGAAGTCCACCACAGTTGGGGAAAGGTGCACGTGGAATGTAGAGAAATGGTCAAGGGCTCTGAGGGCACTTGGACTGGACACCCACAGATCCTCCTACCTAGAACTTTGGAGGTTGGGTGTAAATTTAAGATACCGGAAGTGAGAGGTTCACTTTGGGTGGAGGGCAGAGCACAATGGTGTGATATGGGGCTGCCACACCCCCATAAGGGACAGAGAGGAGTTGGGTAGAGGGGTGAGACAGTGAAGGTGGATCATTTCCCAAGGGGTCTTAAATGCTGATTCAATTTATTGGCTTCTCTTTATCTAAATGTGGCACACTCCAGGGCATGGTCCTAGACGCTCTTTGATGTAGTCTCTTTCAAAGTAATCTTCATTAGTCCTTGAGCCTTAATACATCTATATTCTTATTTTTTTTTAAAGATTTTATTGGGGAATTGGTGGAGGGGGACAGCATTGGGGAATCGGGGAAGGGAATCAGACAAGTTGCTGTCTTTTTTGTTCTTCAGTCTAGTTGCGGAGGACGTTGCTTCACTCGCCCATGTTGGTATCATCATTGCGCTCTTCCTGGATGAGGCAGATCAGTCACTGGCCTCTGGATGTCGCTCACCGCGGCTATTGGCAGCTCACCTTGGCTGCCAGAGGCTCACGCTGGCTGCTGGCCACTCACTGTAGCCTATGGCAGCCCACTGCAGCAGGGGCTGCAGCCCACACCATCACCGGGGCTCGCAGCCCAGCTCCAGGTGGAGCTGTTGTTAGCTGTAGAGGGCAGTGTCACTGGCCCTCATATGTGGGATCCGAACCGGGGCTGCTGGCATCCAAAACCAGCTCTTAACCAATGCGCCACTCGGCCGGCCCAATACATCTATATTCTGATGACACACTTCTGCGTGTCTCTTGCCTGGCTCTTCTCACATACTTCCAACTGCCTACTCAACATCCCCACTTGGAAGTCTAATAGTCATTTCAAACTCAACATATGCAAACTGCACTTCCGGCCCTCTCCCCAAAATCTGTCCTCCCAGCCTTTCTCAAATCACAACCCACTCAGTGGCTCCTGCTAAAATCTAGATGTGTTGGTGAAAAACATCCAGCCTAAGAGAAAACTTATAGGAGTTTATTTGAGCCAAACTGACAACAATTGAGGGAAGCAAAGTCTCAACGGATTGAGAAAATGCTCCAGAAAATGGCTGTTTTGTAACTTATTTTATACATTGGAATCAAAGGAGGAAGGTTACATGAAATCCATTGGTTGTAGATTAAGGGGGTGGGAGAAAGCAAAACCAGGAAATCTCTGGGATTAGATAAAAAGTAAAATGGAGAGGCGCACTCTTCTTTTACATTGGTGGGTACAGGACAGTTAATATCATTTTACAGCACATAGAGATAGTATTTGGGGAACAAGATAACAATGAGGGACTTTATAGTTGCCTGCTCTGGGTGTGGGGGGTTGTGCCCCCTGGGGGTGGGGACAGTGGTGGGGGGGAGAGGTTACTCTGATATTGTAAGGGTATGTTATTTTAAATATAAAAAGACAGGCTTAAGGTAAAGATTGACCTTTGTGAAGGAAGCTACAGGCCAAGAATGTGATTTCCCACCAGGGTCCACCTTTTTAGGAATTTTCCTGTACTCCCATCCCAGGCACTGAAGTGAGCAATGCAAATTTTATTTAGGAATATATTTTTTTTTTTTTTTTTTTTGAGGGCAGTGTCACTGGCCCTCATAAGTGGGACCTGAACCGGGGCCGCTGGCTTTCCAAGCCAGCGCTTAACCGCCGCGCCACTCGACCGGCCCAGGAATATATTTGATTTTCACAAATGGTATTTGATAAAACATTTTCTAAAAACTTTTAACCAGGAAAATAAATCGATCAGGAAACTTTTCTTTTTTTTAAAGATTTTATTGAGGAATTGGGGGAGAGGAACAGCATTGGGGAATTGGGGGAGGAAATAAACAAGTTGCTGTCCTTTTGTTCTTCAGTCTAGTTGTGGAGGACATTGCTTCACTGGCCCATGTTGGTGTTATCATTGTGCTCTTCCCAGGTGAGGCAGTCACCTGCTGGCCACTGGACGGCTGCTCACAGCAGCTCATGGTGGCCCTTGGCAGCTCACGCCGGCTGCCTGCCGCTCACATGGCTGCCAGCCACTCAGCAGCCCACTGCAGCCTACGCCATAGCCTGCGACTCACGGCAGCCCAGCTCCAGGTCGAGATGTTGTTCACCATCCCAGCTGTAGAGGGCGCAGCATCACTGGCCCTCATGTGGGATCCAAACAGAGGCCCTGCTGCTCAGAGCTGCCATCCCAAGCCAGCTCTTAACCAACACACCACTCGGCCGACCCTACTAAACTTTTTAATTGACGTAAAACCTCACTTAGAAAACAGTACACGCATCATAAGGGTACAGCTTGCTGCATTTTTACAAGGTAAGCACACCATAACCTAGGACTCAGGTCTAAACCAGAACATTCCATGCAGCTCAGAAGCCACTTCCAGTCCTGCTGCCTCTTGGTTAGCACCACGCCACGGATTCGTTTGGGCTGGTTTTGAACTTCATGTAAATGGCGTCACACAGTATGTGCTCTTCTGACCCTGTCTTCTGCCCTCAACTTTATGTGGGTAAGATTCAACCATATTGGTGACAGTAGGGGTCTGTTTAGTGCTGTCCTTTGGACGTACCCTGACTTACCCACGCATTCTCATTTGATGAGCAGCCTGGGGCTGTTACAGATGGTGCCACTACGAACATTCCCGCACACGTCTTCTGGTGACACTGGGATATGCTCAGGGATGGACCTTCCGGGTCATAGGGTACCTTTATGTTCAGCTTAGTTGATTCTCTTCTTGGCTGGTTGTTTTGGTTTTTTTTTTGGTGTGTGTGTGTGTGTGGGGGGTAAAATATACATAACAGAAGACTGACCATTTTAACAATTTTTAAGTTTACAATTCAGTGGCATGGAGCACATTCACAGCGTTGTGCCACCCTCACCACTATCTGTTTCCAGAACTTGTTCATCATCCGAAACAGAAGCCCTCCCTGCTCAGTAGCATCTTCCTCTCCCCCCTCCCTGGCCCCTGGGAATCTCTAGTCTACGTTGCCTCCATGAATCTGACTGGTCTGGGTGTCTCGTACAAGGGGAATGAAACACTATTTGTTCTTTTGGGTTTGGTTTATCTCACCTGGCAAAATGTCTTCCATGTCCACCTATGTTGTAGCGTGTGTCAGTACTTCCTTCCTTTTTATGGCTATTATTCCATTGTGTGGCTGGACCGCTTTTGTTTAAACATTCACCTGTCAATGGACACTTGGTTTGTTTCCACCTTTTTTGGCTATTGTGACTAACACTGCTGTGGACGTTGGTGGACATTTATCTGTTTGAGCCCCCGTTTTCCATTCTTTCAGGAGAGGAATTGATGGGTCATATGGTAACTCTGTGTAGCTTTCTGAAAAGCTGACTGGTCTGCACAGTGAATGTACCATTTCACATTTCCATCCACAATTGGTTTCTGTATTTCTGATGCAAAATTTTATGTACACTTACTTGTTAAATATTATAATTCATATTAACTTAATTAGCTATAGTATTACATGGGTTATAAACATTATCTTAATATATTTTAAATGTTTATTAACCTTTTTTAGACAAATATGGTATCTAAAAAGCCAAGTGGTACAATATTCAATAAAATAAAATAAATATATGCAGAAATGGATTAAGATTATAGGGGACAATCAGAAGATGGGTAGAAAAACAGGATTCCAGCTACTGAAAATGACAGTCCCTTAGCTTGACATTATCAGAACAGAATGACCATCAAATTCAGAGTTAAAGATTCTTCTTCAGAAAATGAAGAAAAACATTAGTAATTTTTGGAACTAGTGGTATGAGTGTGAGCAAAAGAAAGAAAATGCCATTTGAAATACATTTTAATAATTCTCTATTGCAGCTGCTATTTTGTGATAAAAATGATTTTCATAGAACACAGACCTGACAAGGGACAATGTGTAGATTATTTTAGAGGTTCTATTTCACATGACAACCAAAGATTTTTCTAAGGCTTTAAAAAAAATGTATATATATATATTCATATTCTAATGGCAAGTCATTGTGACTGGCTTATTTATGCCAAAGAATTGTCTTTATTTTTTCATGCATACTTTTCCACAGTAATATAACAAAACCAAATGTTTTTTTTTTGTTTTTTTTGGTTTTTTTAAAGATTTTATTGGGGAATTGGCGGAGGGGAACAGCGTTGGGGAATCGGGGAAGGGGAACAGACAAGTTGCTGTCTTTTTGTTCTTCAGTCTAGTTGCGGAGGATGTTGCTTCACTGTTGGTATCGTCATTGTGCTCTTCCCGGATGAGGCAGATGGGTAGCTGGCCTCTGGATGTCGCTCACCGCGGCTATTGGCAGCTCACGCTTGGCTGCCAGCCGCTCACGCTGGCTGCGGGCCACTCACTGTAGCCTATGGCAGCCCACCGCAGCAGGGGCTGCAGCCCACACCATCACCGGGGCTCGCACAGCCCAGCTCCAGGTGGAGCTGTTGTTAGCTGTAGAGGGCAGTGTCACTGGCCCTCATGTGGGATCCGAACCAGGGCCGCTGGCATCCCCAAACCAGCGCTTAACCAATGCGCCACTCGGCCGGCCCCAAAACCAAATTTTTGCAACTCAAAAAAAATGTTTCAAAGATGAGAAAAATGTAGGCAGAGTTTGTGATGATAAAATTTGATGTTTCATTGTGTTGTTTTTCTAAAATGGAAGTACTTTTATAAATATTTCTTTTAGGGCCAGCCGAGTGGCACGGTGGTTAAGCGCTGGCTTGAGAAGCCAGCAGCCCTGGTTCGGGTCCCACATATGAGGGCCAGTGACACTGCCCACAAAAAAATAAAAAAAAAATAAATAAAATAAAAAATATTTCTTTGTACAAGACGATAAAAATCAGAGAAACAAAAATAACAGATCATTTGGAGTGATTTCAAATGTTATACTTTGAGCAAAAAATAAATTTCATCTTAGAGATTCATAAGGAATTATGGGAAGTCCATGTGTCTTGTCTAGTAAAATTCAAAACAAGTGTATAATGCCATAGCAAATCACCCAAGAGCTGAACTACTATCAATAATAAAGGAAGCAGGGCCTTCTGAGTGGCTCAGTTGGTTAAGAGCGCAAGACGGTTCGATTCCCACATGGGCCAGTGAGCTGTGACAGAGCTGAGCTGCCAACAGTTGGCTGGATGGCTCAGCTGGTGAGAGCACGTGCTCCTAATAACAAGGTTGCCAGTTCCACTCCCTCATGGGATAGTGGGCTATGCCCACCTGCAACTAAGATTGAATATGGCACCTTGAGCTGAGTGGCCACAAGCTGCCTATGGGCAGCCAGATGGTGACTGGACTTTGAACTGAGCTAGCTGCGCCCTCCACAACTAAGATCGAAGGACAATAACTTGGCTGTTCCCTTTCCCCAATTCCCCAACTCTGTTCCCCTTCCCCAATTCCCCAATAAAATATTTTTTAAAAATTTAAAAAGAATAAAGGAAGTAGTGGGTGGCCGGTTTGCTCAGTTGGTTAGAGTGCAGTGTTCATAACACCAAGGTTGCCAGTTCGATCCCCACATGGGCCACTGAGTTGTGCCCTCCATAACTAGATTGAAACTACTTGACTTGGAGCTGATGGGGCCTGGAAAAACACAGTGTTCTGCAATAAAAAAAACTATAAAAGAAAAAAAAAGTTAGTAAATTAAAATAAATAAATAAAAGAAGCAGGTACTTTTCCTAACTTTTTGATTATCCACCAAATGTAGCCCATTGGGAAAAGGGTGTCAGACTATGAGGTCTGCTAGCATTAAGAACGATGTCATGGGCTGGCCGAGTGGCATGGTGGTTAAGAGCTGGCTTGGGATGCCAGCAGTCCCAGTTTGAATCCCACATATGAGGGCCAGTGACACTGCCCTCTACAGCTAACAACAGCTCCACCTGGAGCTGGGCTGCTGTGAATCCCTGGGACAGCATAGCTGCAGCCGCTGCTGCAGTGGGCTGCCATAGACTACAGTGAGTGGCCAGCAGCCAGCATGAGCTGCCAATAGCCACAGTGAGCGTCCATCCAGAGGCCTGCAACCGAGCACAATGACGATACCAACATGGGCCAGTGAAGCAACGTCCTCTGCAATGAGACTGAAGAACAAAAAGACAGAAACTTGTCTGTCCCCTTCCCCGGTTCCCCAACGCTGTTCCCCTCCCCCAATTCCCCAATAAAATCTTTAACAAAAAAAAAGATGGGCCGGCCAAGTGGCGCGGTGTTTAAGCGCTGGCTTGGGAAGCCAGCGGCCCCGGTTCGGGTCCCACATATGAGGGCCAGTGACACTGCCCTCAAAAACAAAACAAAACAAAACAAACAAACAAACAAAAGAATGATGTCATGATACAAAATAAGTTGTACTGACTTTTTTGAAATTAAAGAAGAAAACTTTCTGGTCTACTTTATAAAATTAGACGTTAGAAAAAGGTACTGACATAAAACATGCCTGTGGGGACAGAATATTGGAGCAAATATGGCTGGTTAGACAAGACTGTATAAGCCATTCTGTTCCCCCAAAAATCATTATGCCAAATTTGCACTGTCCTCCGCTCATAATCTTAACATACAAAAATGGTATTTCTGTGAAATCAAATCTGATAACCTCTTTTAGCATTGCACAATGGACATACAGACATATATTTTTGTGAATTCAAAAAAATTAATGAGCAGATGGCATATTCTTATATCTGTTCTAAAACCTACATGAAAGCACATACAGATACCCCATGGGGATCAAGATAAAAAGTAATCAAGATACTTCACGAAGACATTCATAAATATTGAAAAACGTATCAGATGACAAATACATATACTGACATCGAAAGCATCTTGCTGTAAAAAGATTATATAATTCTAGGCAACCTGTCTGTATGGGATGATATTCTAAACAAAGTGGTAAAGTTAAGGTTAAGTAATAAAAGACATGACTACATAAAGCTGCATGCTTAACAGAAAACCTGTCCCTTTGCTTAGAACACATAAAAGGAACTTTGAGGGCAGGCCAAGTGGTGCATTGGTTAAGAGCTGGCTTGGGATGCCAGCGGCCCCGGTTCGGATCCCACATATGAGGGCCAGTGACACTGCCCTCTGCAGCTAACAACAGCTCCACCTGGAGCTGGGCTGTGAGCCCCGGCAATGGTGTAGGCTGCAGCCCCTGCTGCAGTGGGCTGCCATAGGCTACAGTGAGTGGCCGGCAGCCGGTGTGAGTGGCTTGCAGCCAGTGAAAACTGCCAATAGCCGCGGTGAGCAATCATCCAGAGGCCGGTGACCGATCTGCCTCATCGGGGACGAAAGCAATGCCGATACCAACATGGGCCAGTGAAGCAACGTCCTCCGCAACTAGACTGAAGAACAATAGGACAGCAACTTGTCTGTTTCCCTTCCCCGATTCCCCAATGCTGTTCTCCTCCCCAAATTCACCAATAAAATCTTAAAAAAAAAAAAGGAACTTTGAAAATATGTCTGATGAATATAAAATTTTAGCAAAAGATATGACTATACTGCCTGAATTTTAAAATAAAAGTATGGAAATGGAAATGAATCACTGGATGAGTGTCACTTAGTGTGAGAAAAGTACGTGTCAAATGGAAATTAAGGAGATTCCAGGTGCCCTCATTTCACATTTGAAATGAGGATATCAAAAATGAAAGTGTCCTTAGATTTTGCTTTTTTGTAACCAGAGAAAAGTTATTTTCCATGGACACATCTGATCAACACAAAGCAGCCACTCGTGTGACTCTCAAATATTTTGATTGAAGTCCTACCGAAATTTCCTCAGAAAGAGCTTTAAGCAGCGTGCAACATCAGTAATTTGTAAAATCAAAACTAAGGAGACCACTTCATGGATGGAGTAGAGGCTTGATCACTGCACTGTACACCTGAAACTGATGTTGTATAGTATTGTATGCCAACTGTAACTGAATATGTGGATGGTCATGGGATGTGGAGTATACTGTGGAGGGGAGTCAGGGGAGTCGGGGGGGGGGAGTGGGGTGGTGAACTGGGGGAGGGGGGTTGTCACTTTGGGGGGTAAAGAGTATAACTATTGCATTGTGTTGTACACCTGAAACTAATAAAATTAATTAATTTAAAAAAAAACTGGGTATGGCTCTTCTAAAACTGATGCACAAATCTGCTGGTGCCATCTTACCTGGTCTGGACATGGCGTTGAGAAACCTTAATGCCACCAGTCACAGAGGCATGCTGCAAGACATTTCATTAAGCTGCAGTTAATGAAAAATGATTTAAGGTCATCCCTTGGTCAAGAGGCAATTCTCACCATTGAAAGGGAGATAAGTGGTAGACTTGGGAAATGTTATTGATGAGCTTTTTGCCATTAAAACCCAGAAAGTAAAATGATCAGCTGTTGTTTTTTTTAAAATTGGGGAATTGGGGGAGGGAACAATGTTGGGGAATTGGGGAAGGGGAACAGCCAAGTTGTTGTCCTTCAATCTTAGTTGTGGAGGGCTCAGCTAGCTCAGCTCCACTGGTGGCCATCCTGCTGCCCCTCGGCAGCTCAGCTCAAGGTGCCTTGTTCAATATTAGTTGCAAGTGGGCGTAGCCACCATCTCAGGTGAGAGTAGAACCAGAAACCTTGTTGTTAAGAGAGAACGCTGTAAACTTTGAGCCATCCAGCCACCAGTGGGCAGCTCAGCTCCAAGTGCTGTGTTCAATCTTAGTTGTGAGTGGGCATAGCCCACTATCCCATGTGGGAGTGGAACTGGCAACCTTGTTGTTAGGAGCACGTGCTCTCACCAGCTGAGCCATCCTGCCACCTGTTGGCAGCTCAGCCGCAGCTCAGTTCTGTTGCAGCTCACCGGCCCATGTGGAAATCAAACTGGCGACCCTGTTGCTCAGAGCTTGTGCTCTTAACCAACTTGTAAAGCATATTGCAAAGTACCCAGGATGTTCGCTGAGTATTGATCTTAGCAAAACCTTGGAAACCCTTTCTACATCCTCATGGAGGGGCACCCCATAGGTG
This sequence comes from Aselliscus stoliczkanus, assembly GCA_033961575.1. NCBI lineage: Eukaryota > Metazoa > Chordata > Mammalia > Chiroptera > Hipposideridae > Aselliscus > Aselliscus stoliczkanus. The sequence goes on from CM066731.1 coordinate 175,109,314, forward strand.
CAAAGTGTACGAGGAGGGTCTGCGTGTGCTGATAGGAAGGTGTGTCAGGTATGCCCCATGAGGGAGGCCTTTTCCCTCCTTGCCACCGTGTCCCCAGTGCCTAGGACCCTACTTGGCACACAGTAGGTTCACAGTCTACACTGCTGAGTAAACGATCCTATGGTTGGATTAAAACGCAACAGAATGGTGCATACAAAATGGTCCTCCTTGCATAAAAAGAAAAAGACATTTATTCCAGATATATATGCTTGCAAATGCATAGAAAGCATAAAAATAGGACATCGAAGAAATTATTAATTTTGGATGAAGGAATAAGAAGAGAGAAAGACGAAGGAGTAAGAAGAGGGAAGAGTTGGACTTCCCACTGTAGGCTTCTGTAGCTCCGTGCTCTTCCTGGGAGTGGGTATTGCTTTTATAACAAAAATCTAGTTTAAGAAAAGGTTACTTAATCTAGTACGCAAGCCTGTTTCCTCATCTGTAAAATGAAGAATAGCAGTACCTACCTTAAGGGCTACTGTGACATTTAAGGGACAAATAAGGCTCTGTGCACAGAGCGCTTTACATACAGCCCATGGCACCTGGTAAGTGTCAGTGAATGTATGCATCTGCTGTTATTATTGAAAGAAATTCAGAAGAAAATAAGGAATATTCCTGCGAAGACTACAGGGACCTTGCACATTCCCCACAGGGTCCTACCTCCAGGCCTCTGCGTCTGCTGTCTCCCTACCTATTCTGTCCTTCCCAGAACAGCCAGCCGCTTGCTCGGTCCCTCGCATCACTCCGTGATCTGCACCTCTCCCACACCATCCCGCCCTCCCACACCATCCCGCCCTGGCCTGATTTTTCTCTCGGCACCTAAACACCTTGTCGCATATGTTTATCGTTTGTTTCCTTCGTGATAGTATATGCTCAAGGGGGGAGCTTTATCTTCAGCAACTAGAATAATGCCTGACAAAGAGTAGTCATCCCATAAATACTGTGGAATGAATGAATAAACATTGTGTGCAATATACAATCCAGGGAAGGAAAGACACCTTGGAAACTGCATGAAACTAGGAGTGACCAGGAAAGGCTCCCGCAGAAGGTGACACCTGAGCCGACCTTGAAGGCACACAGAGCAGAGCCGCGGGTCAGCAGCACAGCCAGACCAACACCTGGCAAGGGGCTGGGACACGGGAGGGGCCGAGGTGAAGCGATGAAGTTCAGGGTTGACTCATGGGAATCGTGGGCCTGAGACACTTTGCAAATCTGCAGTGTTGGGCTTTTGAAGGGTTGAAGTTCAGGAGGTGAGACTAGACGCCCTAGAACAGGGGTCGGCAAACTGCGGCTTGCGAGCCACATGCGGCTCGTTAGGTACGTTCCGTCTCAAAAGTTTGCAGACCCCTGAAAGAGGCAATCCTGTCCTTCACGACAATTTAAAAATTATTCGAGAGCCATAAATATATTTTTACATAATCACCATTATGTGAATAATATCCCTTAAAAATTTTATAGGGCCGGCCGAATGGCGTGGCGGTTAAGCGCTGGCTTGGGAAGCCAGTGGGCCCAGCTCGGGTCCCATATATGAGGGCCAGTGACACTGCCCTCAAAAAAAAAATAAATTTTTTTTATAAATGCAACTATGATACTTTAATTTTCATTTTCAATTTTATTTCAGAGCCACAGTTCGCGAGCCGCAGTTTGCTGATTCCTGGCGTCTCTTCCATCTCTAAAGTTTGCCGAACCCTGCCCTAGAAGACGAGTTTTCTTAATGACTCCTGTCATTCTCCAGGTGAGAGAAGAACCTGAACCAGGAATGAACAGCAGGGACGGAGGGAAAGAAACCAGGTACAAGACACAATCTCCTCCATTCAATCTAGGGAAGAAATAGCTCCTGGCTGCTGCTGGCCAGGCGGGCTGAAGGAAGAGGAGGTCTGCCCTTCCACGTCAGGGCCCTCCCCGGGTGCTTGAGGGTGGCCCTGGAGCTCTCAGGGAACCAGAGCATGACAGAGGTTTGAACTTGCTGAGTTTGAAGAACCTGTGGTCTGTCCGAGAGGTGAAACTAGGGGCAATTGGGGAAACTAGAGCTCGAGAGGACTGGGCTGGAAGCCGTTTTTGGAGTCACTGGTACACTAGGGGAAGCCGTGGAGATTGGACTGTAGTCTAGAGATATGGGGGCCAAGCCAAGATATGTGGGGGCACAGCAATATTTAAGGGGTGGGCGGAGAGGGGCCAGTTTAGAGTCTGAGAAGGAATGGTTGAAGAGAAAGCAAGAACACAAGACAGAGGACAGTGTTCTAAGAAGCAGGAGGTAGTAACCGATCGTGTAAATGCTGCAACAATCAGGGAAGGTGAAACCTGGAGTCTGCTGGGCCATTAGGACTTCACTGGAGACAGCCAGAAGTTTTCCAGAATAGCAGACGTGGCCATCGTGAAGTTCTGGGATGAGCAAGCAGGTCAGAAAGTGAAGAAAATGAGAACGAAGACCGTTTTCAAGGAACTTGACTGCGAAGGAAACACTTGGACAGTAAGGAGGAGAGCTCAGTGAGGTCTAAACAAGTTTCTTGGCACAGAGCGGACAAGGCAGGGGTAGGAGCTTAAAGTCTGGAGCTAGTTCAACGGTGAGGGGTGACAAGATCATGGTGTGGTTATTGACTTAGGTGTCTAAGGGTACATCCAGCATTTTCCCAGGTGGGGCAGGATCTGGAGGGGAGAGGAAGACAATACCCCAAGCCCCAGCCACTGACAGTGGCTGACAGCATGGCAACAACTGGGGGCAAGACAGGGATACCTAAGTACCCATGTTGAAGGGAGGGCTTTTTTTTTTTTTTTTTTTTTTATACGAGGCTCGAGGAGCCAAAAGTCTGGGTCTCTCAGAAGTAGCGAATTTAAATCCTTACCCGTTGTCCTTCCAGATCCATTTAAACCCAAAGACTGACGTTATGAATCTGATAGACTCTGGTCTCCCAGGCTACACTCTACCAAGCCATGCCTTTGTCTACCCCTGGGCCTTGCAGTGGCCTGGGGCTCCTAGCTCATCTTAAGAGAATGCAAGTTCCAGACGGCAGGGGTCTGGTTCAGTCTCGTCTCTGCGTCCCCAGCACTTTCCAGGTGCTCATCGCATCTGCAGAATAAATGCTGAGCAAAGCCTTGGCTTGGTCTCTAGCATGGTCAAGAGACCAACTCAAGCCAAGCATTCTTGGCCTGGCTTGAGTTGTCTCCTCGAGAAGCCTGCTTCCCCGGCCTGAACAGCCCCCTCCTTCCTCGACAGCTTTAGCTTTGGATGCTTTGGAACCGAACCGCCCGGGAGCGGTTAATACTCCCGACTTGCAGGCCGCCTGGGACCCGCGGTCGGTGGCAGGGGCCTCCCGCTGTGGATCAGTCCGAGGCCCTGGGCTGGAAGCAGCGCCGACGACTGCCCGCCGGCCAGGAGCCCCCTAGCTTCGCCTCCTCTCGCGTACAGTGGGCGGCTCGAGCTGTGGAGGGCCCAGCTGCGGGGGCGCCGACGCTACATGGCCTCCTTTCCTGTTCCGCGGAGTGCTGGAGACCGCAAGCCAGCCCGGGCGGGTCGCGGGGCCGCCCTTGAACTCCGTAGGCACAGGCCGGGAGAGGCTTGGAGCTCGGGCTGCGGACGGTGTGGCCTCCGGGGGTCGCAGTTCCAGCCCCGCCTGCGGTGGCCTCGGGGAAAGGGAAGTCGAAGGGTGGGAACTCTATCTCCCAGGAAGCCCCGAGGCTCGCCTCGGGCCGGGTGGAGACGGAGCAGGGACGTGCCCAGCGTCTCGGAGAGCTGCCTCCGAATCTCTCTGAGCCTCTCCAGCGCCTCGGAGCGCACGGTGCTGCCCGAGCCCAGCCCGCGGGCCCCTGGAGCTCCGCACCCTTTGCCCCCAATCCCTCCGACTCCCGCAATGCAGGCTTCGGGCGGTCCAGGCTCAGCGGGCTGCGCAGAGCGGGACTGGCAGGCAACCCGTGGTCAGGTCCTAGCAGAGGTCCGAGCCTAGAGCAGGCCCACCGGAGGGAGGGGCCCTGGAGGTGGCGGGGTCAGGCAGAGCCTTGGAAGTGCGGAGACGAATTGGGTCTGCTGCCCAGTTGAAGTAAACGATGAGATGAGGGCGCCTGGATTCGGCTGGCGGGAAAGATGACAGTGAAGGGAGGATTTAGAAAGAGTTTAATGGACTTGGTGGAGTAGAGGAGGGATGACAGAAAAGCGAAGAAACCGAGGGTAACTTCTAGATTCTTCGCCTAATTAATGGGGTGCCGTGAAATGGCCATGACCAGGGCGGTGACAGTGCGTTTGGAGGCACACAAGCAGGTTTCAGTACTAGATTGTCACACCTAGCTCCAGGCTTGGGCACTGCCAGCCCGAAGTGAGAACAAGCTGCTTTGGGGTCCTGGAGCAGATGAGGAGGCTGGGCTACCTGTGGCAGTCACTGCTGTCAGCGCACCATATGCTAGCTGCAGGCCCTGACCCAGCCCAAGAGGGCAGTCTCCCTATACTCCAGCTACCCATCTTGTCACCCTCCTTCCAAGGTTTCTGACCTCCTGGGCCCAGTTTGACCTCTAGTCCAAGCTGCCTGTAACCAGAGCACTTTCACTTCAAGCCATGAACTGGGTGGGTCTCCATGAGCCTGAAGTCACTGGCACTGGTGGAAGCTCCTTCAGTCAAGAAAAATGACAATCTGGGTCGGCCGAGTGGCGCGGTGGTTGGGAGCTGGCTTGGGACGCCAGCGGCGCCGGTTCGGGTCCCACATGTGAGGGCCAGTGACACTGCCCTCAAAAAAAGAAAAAGAAAAAGAAAAAGAAAAAAATGACAACCTAACACAAGTAGACTGACATCATGCTTGTGGATCCTAACACCGGTCTTTGAAAGAAATTTCCACGTGGCTAGCAACCAGGCATGTTTATTCCTGGGAACTCATGAACCAGAGAGTGGTCCAGGCAGACTGTCTCCCTATTGCTTGGTCACCGCTCTGGGAACAAACCGTGTGCCAATGGTATTCAGCTCCAGTCTGCACACGATCCCAGGGAGAGCAGGCCAGGCCTGAGGACCTGCAGGGGAAACCCACCTAGAACTGCTTAGCAATAGGGAGCAGGGCGCACTGTCCACTGTGAGACGTGTCCCATCTCCACTGCCATCACTCTACACATTTTGCTGACAAAGGGTAAGAGGTTTCAAAAACATCCCCCTGCTTTAGACACAGGAAGAATGTGCTTAGTTTAATATTTACACATTTGACACATTAATGACACCACACCATTCAGGAATACTTCAGAAGGGAAACTAACTCTCCCAAATCCTTTATTTAATAGAATTGGAAAATTCGACGGCAAGCTAATACACAAACTTAAGTGTGCTAAATGCAAGACGTATAAACTGCCTCACTTCCCTCCGGCAGTTATGGGCAATGCTGTACCTGCCTCCGTGTCCTGGCTGAAGGGGCAAGTTCAAGTTCCTGCTTAGGCCAGGGCTGCCAGGGCCCGAGGTCTCCCTCTACCCAGAAACTAGAGCCTAGCATGGAGGGGAGGTTCAGCACCACCCCAGCCCTCTCTGGCCCCTGACCCAGACCGGGCCTGAGAAGGCTGGGATAGGACCACCCAGGAGAACCCTGGGAGCTCAGCAGGATTCTTCCTCCTGCCTGTAGCCCCCTCCCTCCACCCACCTGGTGCTGTGGGGTCCATAAAAGTTACTCCCTTAAGAAACAGGGCTAGGGGTCTGAGTGGGTGGGCGCTCCAGGACTGCCCTACAAGCCGCCACTGGAGGGGGAGGGCAGGCAGATCTGGGAGACATCCAGGACCCCGCCCCACCACACCTGGACCCCAGGGAGGAGGGTCCAGCGCGCGGGCTGGTGCGGGTCACCAAGGCCTCCAGATGTCCTGCGCTGTGCGGGCCGCGGGCAGACGGCTCAGAGCCGCCGGCACGAAGTCTGGCCCCTCGGCAGGCGCGGCGCGGCTCAGCTCGGCCTCAGGAGCTTCCTCCAGGTCGGAGCACAGGTCTTCCCCGTGGCCCAAGCCCATGGCCCCTCCTGGGCGCCAGCTGCCCCGTCCAGGGGCCGCAGGGGGCCCGGCCAGGCTGTCCCCCAGCAGGTCCCGGAAGCTGCTGCCCTCGCGGAGCGGCATGGACTCCAGCAAGTGATTCAGGAGCTCGGCAGCGACGGTGGCGTCGATGGCCTGGCAGGTGGACACGAACGTGTGCACCTCGTGCATGCACTGGATGTAGCCGGCGGCGAAGCGCTCGCTCGCCTCCGCCTGCAGCTGCTCGCGCCCTGCGCCGGGGACAGGAGGGGGCGAGCGCCGCCCGGTGAGCCGCACGGCCGGGGCCGGCCGGCGGGGAGGGGCCGCGCGGGGTGTGCCCTCCCGGCAGGCGCGTCCCGCCCGCTCGCCCGCGCCGCTCACCGCGAGCTCGGCCCCGCAGCGCGCCCTGCACGCGCCGCACCGTCAGCTCCAGCACCTCGGCGTTCTCCAGCTTGGCCCGCACCTGCGGCGGGGGCGCCGCCAGCAGCTCCCGCAGCGCCCGCAGGCTCCCGTTGATGCGCGCGCGCCGCTGCTTCTCCACCAGGGGCTTCCGGGCCTGCGGGAAGCGGGCGGCTGAGCGCCAGCGCCGGGCGGCCCCCCGCCCGCCCGCCCGCCCGCCGCCGCCCCGGCCCGCACCTTGCGGTCCCCGCGCGCCGCCCAGCCGCCCGCGTCCTCGCGGCCCGCACGGTCCCGGCCCGACGCGGGGGGCGGAGCCATGCCCGGCACCGCCCGGAGCGCCGCGCCGCGGTCCCGCCGGCCAGCGCCCTCACTCCGTCGCGCCTTCCGCGCGTGGCGGCCCCGCCCCTTTTATACGGCCTTATTTGCATGTCAATGCACCGATTGGCCGCGCGGGCCTGACGCTCCGAGCGGGGGGGCGCGCCGCAGCCAATAGGAGCGGCGGGCTTTGTCCGGCCCCGCCGCCGGGGTCCGCCGGCAGCTGGCGGGGCGGGGCCGACGGGCGGGGCTCCCGGCGTGGCCTCCGCGCGACCCCCGCGGGGCAGGCGCCCGAGGGGGCGGAGACGCTGGGGCGTGGCGGGCCGGGGGGCGCCGGTTTCCCTGGGCAGGCCCCCTCCGCGCCCCCGCGCCCGTGCGCTCCTGCGCGCCGGGTCCGCGGGGCCGGGGCGGGGCGCCTCGCGTGGGTGACAGTGTCTGAGTGCGGGCGCCCCGCCCGGCCTCCCCGGGCGTCGTCTCCGGCGCCCCCCGGGCCCCTCCGCCCCCCGGGTCCCCGCGCTCCCCCCGCCAGGCTCGCGCAGGCCGCCGTCTGGACCCCGTAACTTGATGCCCGTGACAGTTGGCAGCTGCGGCCGCCTCGGCAGAGAAACGCGGCGGCCGCGCCAAGAGCGACAGGTGCCGGCCGCGCCTTTGTCCCCGCGCGCTTTGTCCCGCCCGCCGCCCCCCCGCAGGCCGCCCATCTGCCGGCCGCGCACCCCGGCGGGCGGGGCCGCACCGCGGGAGCGCCCTGGGCCCCCAGGCCCGCCCGCCCCACCGGCTGCCGCATCCTGCCTCCAGGCAGGGCCGCGGCGCCCAGAGGCCTTCTGACCTTGGCCTCCGCTCCTCACGCCCCCACGGCCATTTCTCCGCTGTTTAGGTCTCAGCGCCCCTATTCACCTACCTGGTGGGAGCGCATCTGCCCCACGGTGACACGGCACCTTACCCAGCCCCACTACTCCCCCAGGACTAGCATTGTCAGGGGTCTGCTGTGCGCCCCCAGGCGATGAGCGTCCCTGCTCATGGCCGCTCTCTACCTGTCTATGGAGGATCCTCTAGCTACCTGGTCTCACAGAAGCAGGGGGTGGGTGGGGAAGGGCACAGGGTGTCCCAAGCTTGGCTGGAAAGAGCAAGGGAAGGGGACACCCAGGGACTGCAGTGGGGTGGGCTTGGTAGGACCTGGCCGCCCTCCAGCTGGCTCTTTCACTTTGGGCTCCTCACCGGAGGGACCTCCACAGGCAGGGCAAGTTTAGTGAGAGGTTTGAAGGTCCCCAAAGTCACCTCACTGACCCCGGCTGCTGATTGTCACCTGCCCCTGAGCTGCCCCTTGGTTGCTTCTCTGCGAGTAGCCCCTGAGGTGCCCCCAGCAGGGCACTGGACACACTCTTTTACTTCAATCACCCCTGTGGTCCTCAGACTTCCCCACAAGCGGAAAACTCCGCTCTCTTCCTCCTGCCCTCCCTGTGTGCTCAAAGACGCACGATTCTTCCTCCTGGTGGGGTTGACAGAGTGGGGACCATTGAATGGTGGACCCCAAGCTGGTCTGTAACTGTATTCTGCCTTGCTGTTTTTTTTTTTTTTTTTTAAGATTTTATTGGGGAATTGAGGCAGGGGAACAACTTGGGGAATCGGGAAAGGGGAACAGACAAGTTGCTGTCTTTTTGTTCTTCAGTCTAGTTGCAGAGGACGTTGCTTCACTGGCCCATGTTGGTAACGTCATTACGCTCTTCCCGGATGAGGCAGATCGGTCGCTGGCCTCTGCATGTCACTCACCGCGGCTATTGGCAGCTTGCGCTGGCTGCCAGCCACTCACTGTAGCCTATGGCAGCCCACTGCACCAGGGGCTGCAGCCTACACCGTCGGCTCACACAGCCCAGCTCCAGGTGGAGCTGTTGTTAGCTGTAGAGGGCAGTGTCACTGGCCCTCATATGTGGGATCCGAACCGGGGCCGCTGGCATCCCAAAACCAGCGCTTAACCAATGTGCCACTCGGCCGGCCCTGCTTTGCTATTTAGACATCACCTCAGGGAAGGAGACACCTCACCCCCCCACGTACACACATAAGTAGTAACTACAGTTAAGTTTTATACTTTGAGAAATTGAGATATGGAAAAATCCTCAGTGATCCCTCATACTCTGATTCATACCCCTCTCATTCCCCATGATGTTGTGTGGACAGGTATTACAGAATGCTCTCCATGAAAAGCAGTTCACACTGGACCAGGGTGATCAGGGCCCCCCCAGGGCGGGTGGGGGTTTGGGGAAAAGATTATTAGGACACCTGATTGGGGTGTTCTGAATGAAGGAGGACATGATAAAGGCAAATGGCGCAACAAAAAACTGAAAGGCAGCTTGGAACTCAGGAGCAACAAGCTGCCTGAGAAGAGAAATGTAATCTTAGCACATTATTTGGCTCAGCAGCCAATTCTTTCAAAATCACAACACTGTTCATAGGTTTCAACATTTAGCATCATCTATAGAGAAAGCAAAGAAGGCTTAATTACAGTCACAGGACATGGTACAAGGTCGACTGTGAAAGGTATAGGGAGAGCCAGGAACCTAAAAAACCTGTCTTACATGGGGGTGGGAGGGCCTGTGTGAGGAGGATTGAGGAGTGCTGTCAAAAGTTGAATGAAAGAGAAATGAAATGCTGGGATCTGCCCCAGTGTGAGCAAGCACCTTGGGAGAAAACCATCAGGATAGATTGGGCTATGTGAGTCTTGATTGGACTGGGAGTTGCCCAAGGTCCCATCTTTGAGGTCAGCCTCAGTTTCTCTAATGGACCCATTGGCTGACTGGGGGGGTTGGCCCGCCCCCCCCCCCCCCCCGCTGCCTCCCAGACGCCTGGCTACTCCATCTTGGGGCCAGCAAGCCCTCACTCCCTCCTCCCATACCTCACATGGCCTCCCTGAGCAACCCACTTCCTGCCATTTGTTCCTTGGACCCATCCCACCTTCACAGGTTGCCTGAGCACAGATTTCCTGAGCATTTGGGCCCTTTGGTCCCCATATCCAGGAACAGAGGCAGGACGGTGGTGGCCACAGGGGGACCAGATAGCAGCAGGGGTGGCAGGCCATAAATCCCTAGGGAACAAAGACAGTGGGCAGCCTGTGGGTGTCTAGCCCCTGTGGCAGTCAGCCCAGAAGGCTCTGAGAGGCTCCTGTAAAGAAGGGGTGGGATGTGCCTTTGGGCTTATGTGGTAAATAAAAGTGCGATTAAGAGTCCCCACAGGCACTCAGAAATCCAGTGCAACAGCCACATGTGGCCACTTAGTGCAACAGCCACATGGGGCCAGCTTGCAGAGGTCTCTGTACCCACTGGGAGGACTGTGCCTTTTGTCCCCTTCCCCCCCACATCATCACTTGGTTTTAGGTAGCCAGGCTGGGAGGGAGAGTCAAGCCCTCACTCCTGCTTAGGGAGATTCTGGAAGGCGGAACACTGGGTCCAGGATTGTTCATCTCCCTGCTCCGATCCCCGTGGTCCTCCAAGGTTTTGACCAGGCCCCACATGGCTTCATCACTGTGGAAGGAAGGACTGGATGGGTGAGATGAGCCGAGACCTGCTATGCTGCCTGTATCATCTCGGATAGACACATGAGGCCTTCGTGGCCAGCTGGCATGTAAGCAGCCAGCTCAGGTGGAACAGACAACCCTGGGCGGGGCCTAAGGGACTGGAGTAGGTGCTTGGGTCACCACAGTGAGAAGGGGAGCTCCAGGGGCAGAGCCAAGCACCCCCACCCCACCCGTCGGTAAGTGAAAAGATGTGGAAGAGAGCTGGATTACAGGATTAGATTTATATCCCAGGAAGTTCACTGGGCAGGGGCTGCGGCAGCTCCACGCCCAGTTTGTAGGTACAAAGTGTGTGAGAGAGACACACTCAGCCAGTAAGGGACTAGCGAGAAGCACGCTGTGCACGGGAAGCGACGAGAGGGGACCTGGAGATAGAAAGCCCCTAATGCAGAATTTCTAGAGCTCTTTCGTTTTTTAAAAAAATCTTTGATCTCTATTCTGGTTTTCTTCCCTGTTACATTAAAAATACATACATGGGGTCGCCGGGTGGCTCAGTTGGTTAGAGTGCACGCTCTTAACAACAAGGTTGCCGGTTCGATTCCTGCATGGGATGGTGGGCTGCGGTTCCCCCCCCCCCCCGCCCCCGCAACTAGATTGAAAATGGCAACTGGACTTGGAGCTGAGCTGCGCCCTCCACAACTGGATTGAGAATAACGACTTGACTTGGAGCTGATGGGTCCTGGAAAACCACACTGTTCCCCAATAAAATTTCTAAAAAAAAACAAAAACAAAACACACACAAATAAAAATATACTTGCTTTATTTACCAATTTTCTAAAAGGGAAAAAAGTCATAAAAAGACACAAGCAGTCAAACAAACATATTGCACTGGGTGAAAAAGCTTGGTTTGCACACAAACCACTTGTCCGGCAAGTTATTACACAGATTTGGAGAGCTTATTTATACATCTTTTTAAGGAATATATTAAAAAGAAGGCTCAGTTTAAAATCGAGAAAGAGTTTTATAATACCCGTGTAAGCACACATTCTAAAGAAAACATATGACTCGATGCATGGCACCATGTAAACAATTTCACAAAATGCTCCTACCGTCAACTTCTCAGCACGTTGAAGGTACACGGTTACAATCAATGAGGATAAAGGACATAATGAAATAATGCTGACGGTAAACATTCATAACAGTAGAGAACGTTTTGGCAGTCGATGTTCAGGTAGCAGAACCGTAACCTTGATTATCGGTTAATCCCTTAATGACGAGAGTTCAGAGGCAGGAAGCAGTTTGCAGCATCTAATTTCCACACACACGGCATCTGAAGGTGATGTTACTTTGTAAATTCAAAAAGATTTAAACAGTGTTTTGAGTTTATAAAAAATAGGATTATTATTCAGGCATAAGATGGTGTCACTATGAAAACCGGCTGGATTACAGGAGGCTTCACCTATTCTAGTAGCCACTTCTCCAGCAGAAGACAAGGGGAAACCAGCTCCTTTTGGTTTCTACAGACTCGGTCCAATTTTAAGTCAATTGTTTCATCAGGGGGATCTTCTCATTCACTCCAGGCACCAAGAAAATTCCAAGGAATCTTTGGAATATATGATGCAGCACGAGATTTGGCAAAAAGTTGGGCAGACTGGCTTCATTTCCTCAATGGCCTGAAAGTGACACCAGGGGACACTGCCTCAGAGACAGGAAGCTGCACCAAGTGCGATCCGGCTCCACGTCTTGGCCCAGGGACAGGGGCAGGGGTGAGCTCACAGCACCCAGGGAAACATCAGACCGGTCACTGCCGGGTCACTGTGGGCTCCCGGATGTCGGATGTCGCTGTCAGTGGCTGCTCTCTGCCAAGGCCACAGCTCATGTCTTGCGGGGCAGATGAGGAACAAACACAAACAGGTGCAAAACGCAGTGATCCTAGCCTGGTTTGCAGAGGGAAGTCACCATGAGGAGATGACCAACAACATACAAATGGGTCGTGGTCTGAAAAGGGTCCCCGAATGATGTGGCGATGTACAGGAGGCCTGGCTGTGTGTGGGTCTGAAACCACGAGGTGTCGCTGGTGCAGAGCGGGCGTTTCAACTTTGTTCACCCCAAACGAAAGCTAGGTCGCATGGACACCGTTGGCACCACAGGGCCTGAGGCAGAAGCTGCTGGTTTGCCAAACTACACGTCACACCGTTTAACACGAAGACATTTTGAAAGAAAAGTGGGAGAGGCTGTGATGTCCACTTCGTAAAAAACATCTAGTTTGACTAGATGATGAGTCAGATAAAAAGCAGCCCCCGAGAGAGGACAGACCTCTGTCTGTACAAACCCCGGGAAGCCCCGAGGCCCCGCCCAGCTCGAGCATTAGGCGAGTTCCCCCGACACTGAAAAGGGGGCAGTCAGTCTTTCTCAAGTTGAATAGGAACAAAAATCTTTTCCCTGTCCCCCGAAGTCCATATTTATATTTTCAATATAAAAATGTATTTCTTCCCAAACCCTTCTCACCATCCAGTTTTAAGCCACCCTTTCATAAAACTATTTTTTCTAAAACAAAAAAAACCAATGTTGTTTTTTTCATTAGAAACAAACGTGAAGCTCTGTCGTTCCCCCCGCTTCCAGCACCATCTAATGTAGATCACAGGCTGGAGGGGGAGGCCGGTGGGCGTTACGTCTGCGCTTCGTTTTTGTGACTCAGGGGGAGTCCATTTTCTTCTTCTTTGGTGCCTGTCACTTCACTGAGTCCCAGGGCAGGGATGTGTTCCTCATATGACACACAGATGTTGCCTTTTTCCATGTTTTCACAGTAAATGCATTCCTTAAGAGGAAAAACAAGTGAAATCAGTAACAAAAATGAGATCTTTGCTAAGAAGACGTAGTCCGCCTGAGTCAGTGCAGGTGACCACGTGTCAGCCGCCAGGTGCGTGGCTGTGGGGCCCCCTGCCTGCTCTCAAGGGGCCCCCATGCCCAGCTCCCCCAAGGCCAGGGGGAATCTGGGCCCTTCTCAGAGGTGGCTTTGCATAGGGAGCGGGCGGCAAGGCCAGCAGGCTCAGGCTCTGTTTCCAGCACCTCCTCTTTCTGCTGTGCGACCTGGAATTAAGTCACCTGCCAGGGCCGGCTGAGTGCTCAGTGGGTTAAGAGCCCGCTCAAGAGTGCGAGCTGAGCTCTGAGCAACAGCAGTTCGACGCCCAGCCCGAGCTGAGCAGCCGCTGAGCTGCCAACAGGTGGCAGGATGGCTCAGCTAAAAAAATAAAAAATAAAAATAAAAAAAATAAAAAAATAAGTTACCTGCCTTCTCTAGTCTGTTTTCTCATCTGTTAAATGGGACATCAATGGTGTACCTAGCTATCTGTTTGTTCCCCGACTATGTGTTAAGCCCCGTCATGTTCCAGACATGTTCTAAGTACTGGGATTCAGCAGTGAACAAAGACAAAAACCCGAGTCCCAGTGCAGGTGACAGTCTAGGATGGGAGCACGAGAAGTGTCCCACAGGGTATAAGAAGGTGGAAGGTGCTAAGCATGTGGAGGGTGTCTGTGATTTTACACTGGACATTCAGAAAAGGCCACAGAGAGGGCGACTGTGGTGGTTTAAAACATGTCCACCAATTCTCTGACACCCCCCCTCCAAAGGTGGGGCCTCATTCCCCTCCCTCCCTCAGACGTGGGCTGGGCGTAGTGACTGCCTCTCACAGAGGTGATGGAAGGGACACGTGTGACTTCTTGGCTTGTGGCCCCCGGGGAAACTCCAGCCACCCTGTGGAGAGCCCCAGTGGCGAGGAGCCCCCGCCAGCACCAGCACCGGCCCGACAGACGTGGGCGGTGCCGACCCAGAACCGGGTCCTCCCGCCCCAACCCAGCCTGCGGGTGACAGAGGCCCATCTCTTGCCTTCAACCTCAGGGCTATTCCCAACCAGAAGGAACAGTGGGAGATGAGAAATGTTTATTGTTTTAAGCTTCTGTGTTTGGGTTATTTGCTCTGTCACAACAGATACCACAGTGGTGTGTGAAAAACAGCCGCGAAGGAAGCCAGAGTGGGCCATGTGTCTCTCTGAGGAGAGAGGGTGCCAGGCAGAGGAAGGGCAGGTGCCTGCCCGGCGGGTCAGGGAACAGGTGATAGGCCTGGGCCGCTGGGGAGGACAGCGAGGGAGGACGGAGGACACGGGTGGGTCAGGTCTGTACGGCTTTATGGCGCTTTATTCTGATGAGCTGGGGCACTGTAGCAAGGGACCTGAGCTGAGGGGTGACAGATCTGACAGTAGGGGACAAGGGGCTCAGAGAGAACAGCTGGGAGGCTGCTGTGACAGTCCAGGTGAGAAAGGACTGTGGTCTGGACCAGGCTGGTGGTGCTGGCTGGTTGCAATCTAGCCTGAAGGTCCCGCCAATATGAATCACTAGAGCGGAGGATGGGGTGGGGGTCCAGGAGGGTGCCAAGGTCTGTGGCCTGAACCAATGGCATACGGAGTCGCCCTTGGGCAGGGTGGGGGACAGCGTGTGGGGCAGGCTCTCTCTGAGGGTAGTCGGGGGGCAGTCTTGGACAGGTCAAGTTCAACGGAGGGCCGGACTGGAGGTGGCCGCTAGGGCATCTCGGCACAAAGACGCTTTTTCTAATCAGGAGGCCAGAGAAGGCAGTTCTGGGAGGAGTGTGGACAGAGAAAAGCTGCAAACTCTGGGCCTGGGGTGCTTCAACCCTGGAGCAGGGAGAAGGGCATCAGCAGGCTGGAGGTGGCCAGCAGGTGGCCAGCAGGCGGAGCCCTGAACCTGAGCAACGGGGCCGGTGCCAAGGGAGTGAACCATCCTAGATGCCACTAGGGCGGGCTGCATAGGACGAGGACAGAAGCTGCAGTGGATTCTGGGATACTCTCGGAGGGAACAGAGACAGGAGAGGTGCCGGAGTGGACAGGCCTGCTGAGAGCTAGGAGCAGAAATTTCATATTCCCGCCGTGATTTAATGGTCTACGTGACTGTTGAGGGTTTATGACAGAGAGGTTTGTTTTTTTTTTTTTTAGAAAACAGAATTGGAAGAAAGAAAAAAAAATTCAAATTTCAGCACACGACTGAGATTCGACATGTCGAAGACCTCTTTGGGAACACTGTTGAAAAGCCACTGGAAGACAGTTCTTTGAAATTGACTTAACAGTGTCGCCTTATCTTTTTTTGTCGATAACCTTTCGATTTTGGAAGTTTTAAATTCAGACTAGTTGCAGAGTGCCGAGCGTTCCCATCCCAGGCCCCTCCCCTGCGATATCAGAAAAGCAGTCCCGTGAGCTTACCGCCACGTCCACAGCCGCAGGCAGGCCTCCTGAGCGCACCCACGGGTGCACCTCCTGCAGCTCCTGTCTCTGGCCCTCCGTGAACCTGGGCTGGAAGGCCTGCAGCTGCTTCAGCTTCTCTCTGTCCTCCTTCAGAACCTCCTCCAAATTCCTTCACAGTGAAGTACAAATAGGTAAGCTTTACAAGGTCTCAAGGGTTTTTGTTTAAAGAACACACTTGTTTTCTACCAACTCTGTCAGTATTAATAATGAAATTTCAGAAATGAGTTTGTTTAATGCAAACTCCCTCTTCACTTCAAATGGAGTATCCTATTTAAGGTAACAATCTCCCTAGTAAACCTGTGGTTTTTCTATTAAGATGATAACCCAAGTCACGATTTGAATTTTACTTTAAATGAGACACGGGAGCTGGGTACCTGCAGAGGCTTGGTTCTGTGCAGGGTGGTTAACCTGGGAGGTTCCTGCCGGGAGGCGGTGGGTAGAACACTCGCCTCCCGCCAATGCTGGGCCGGCTTGAAGCTGCCCTCCCTGGAGACCGCCGGCCTCCTGACCAGAGCCCGGCTGTCCTGAGCCTCAGAGTCAGCCAGGCCTCCCCCCACATTCTTTCCTTTCCCGCAGCTTCACAGGGGCAGGGACCACGATGGCTCCTTAGAGCAGCCTGACATGGAGGAGTGACAGCGGGGGCACAGACCCGGGAGCACTACAGAGCAGCCGATGGTCTCAGTCGCTCACCTCCCTTGGTTCTTGGTTCCTGTACCGCTGAGACACACACATCCCATCCACCCCACAGGGTTACTGGGCCACAGAGCAAGAGACGATGTGGCATAAATGCTTCATAAACATCAAAATGACACTCTGGAGGGTGGCGGGAGCCCATCTCCCTCACACCCCACTCTGGGGAAAACGCCCACACCGCAGAGCTCTGTGGGAGCAGCAGAACCATCCAGAAGGACCCTGTTTCTCTCTGTGCTGCACTCACTCAACTCAGCCTGAGAGGAGGATTCCGGAGGGAAGTCCTCCTGACAGGGGCCCCTGTCTGGGGAACCCTAACCCAGCCCTGACGTGTCCCTGGACAGAGGCGAGCATTACCGGGAAGGCATCTGGTACGTCATCATGACACTGTCGTCCGTGTCGGCCATCAGTAGCCAGACGGGGTCCTGCAGGACGTACTTGATGAAGTGCTCGCTTTCCTGCATGGCCGCCCTCGCATTTCCCCTGTGATTGTTCTCTGAAGAGTCAATGCTTCCGAAATACTTGCTGGTGTGACTTGTGTCACTACTGCCTGTAAGAACACAAAAGGGATGGGTCAAAACCTTTATCACCGAGTCCACCCTCGCCTCATGTGCTCATGGAAGTGATGGCAGCTTTGGGGGCCGTGAGGCCTACTGGGTGGCTTGTCCTCTGTTGGTAGGTTTTCCCCGAGTCTTCCCAATTCTGGAATTTCCGGGGGAATTAAAACCGGGCTGTCAGCTAGCACTGTGGTGGTGGCTGTCCTGCACCCCCAGCAGCCCAGCGGGGCCCCATCTTAGCAACCATGAGCCTCTGCCCTATGCTCACCCCCTCTTGACCGAGCCAGGCCACAGAAAAGCTGGCTTTGGCTTCCTAAGAGGCGGCGGCTGGCGAAGTGGAGCATGCTTCACTGAGCCTCCTGCAGGGAGAGAGGCCAGCCGGTGCAGGGGACACGGAGGCTCACTCCAGGGGAGCTGGGCTCTTCGGGTTTGTGGGGAGTGTGCATGTCCTGTCACAGCGGGTCCTGTCACACTTGAGCAGTCCGGTGGGTAAAGCACGCGGTCCACATACGAGGCTCACTGACAGGAACCAACTCAGGAAGGTGAACCATGGCTGGCCCTCCTGGGAGCCCGGGAAGGCTGACGGTCCAACAAGGGCCAGGGGGGCATGCGCCCTGCCGTGATGCCCACACGGCCACCAGGTGAGAGCCCACCACCCGGGGCGGAGCTGGGGCAGGACCAGCACCGGCCTGTCTGAACCGCTGTGGGCTCTGTGCGCCAGCTGGATACCTGTTGGGCCTGGAGTGCACCTGGTGCTGCGCCCTGAGCACGTGTGGCCTGTGGCTCGGGTGTAGCTGGGTCCCTGGAGTGCGGGAGAAGTGGAGGACGCCCAGGTACCTCATGGGCGAATCTTCCGGACACACCAGAAAGCCCCTGCCTAAAACACGCCCCCTCCCCCAGCACTCAGGTGCTCCCAGTGCCACCAACATACCTGTCCCACTTCTGGACACATCGCAGCCCAGCGAGCCGGAGCCCAGGGATCCGGAGCTGGCGGAGGCCCTGCTCGCAGACCGGGCTGACCCTGCGGCCGAGCAGAGGTCCTCACGCAGTAAGAGGTCGAGCAGGTCGCTGGACATGGAGAGGGCATCGCTGTTCTGGGCGTCTGGGGGCTCCGCACGCTTTGGGGACAGGAAGAAGGCCCAGTCAGCACACAGCTCCCCCGGGGGCGGGAGGAGTGCAGGGCGGCTGTCTGCGCAGGGTCGCGCAGGGACACAGCGAAGCACCGTCTCCTCACACGGATGACCCTCCCGTCAAGCGCCAAATGGACAGCTGCGTGGCTGCTGGCTCTACCGAGTCCATGGACTCCGTCTAATTACATTTAATTTGGGGTGAGTTGCACCCAAGACAGCAGTTCTTGGATCCCTGGGGGAAGCCTTATGTGTGACCTCCATAGCACCCCGAAGGTTGCTGCTTACAGGCGTGGGCTCTGGTTTCCCTGCTCCTGTGCCCCCAGAGTGGGGCTGGCCCTGGGAATGAGGGCGGGGCTTGGCCTGGGCGCGCCCCGGCCCTCTGGCCTTTGGCACCCAGACTGTAGGTCCCGCACCCCAGAAGGAGTCGGGAGGGGGAGCTGATCTGTGCCCAGGAGGTTCCATTTCCTCTCGGGAGCCAAGGCAGGGGAGCCCCAAGCAGCTGCCCCATGGATCCCCTGCCGATGGCACTGCCTCAGCTCGGGCTGCTGCACAGCTGAGCCCGTGCAGAACACGGGGCGCCTGCCTGGGGAACAAATGCACTAACCGAGTAAGCACGCCCGCCGCTCCGAGGCAGAGGCTGAGGACCGGCTGGCGCGGGCTTCGGAGCTTTCCCCTTGCCCTTGGCCGTGAGCTCCGCTGCCACCCACCCTCCAAGGAGCCCGAGTTCTGGCATTTAACCTGATCGTGCTTTATCCTTGAAGTTTTCATTTTAAATTTTGAGGCCCTTGACAACAAGTCATGAAGTCCTCTGCACTTACTGTCACCCAGTCAATCTATCTTCTTCATTGAGATCCCAAGACAATAAAAAACCCACTAGTCTACTCTGACAGGGTCATTTAACTGGGACACGTTGACTTCGAGCACATGGATTTACATCAAAATGGAAATGCTTGGGGGAACCTCAGTGTACACAACACAGAGAAAGAGCAGGGAATCCTTACGGTGGGCGGTGCCTTCGGCTGCCAGTCCCAGGACGTGCCGGGTTTGCAGTCCAGCACAGCACCGGCGGTCCCCGCTGTCGCTGAGGCCGTGGGGCCGCCCTCAGGCGCTTCCTCCAGCTGTAGCAGGTTGAGCTGCAGCGGTGAGCTGCCACGGGACTGGAAGAGCGGTGGGGAGGCCCGGCCTGTGGGCCCGGTGGCTGACAGAGGGGTGGCCGGGGTGGTCACACGTGACACCGGTGGCCCGCGCTCTGCCCGAGGACAAGCGCATGGCTGTTTGGGGGGTGAGATCCGACCAGAGAAGTCAGGCTGTGAGGCAGGGATTTGGGACGGAAAGTTTGGATGGCCGGGGAAGAAGGCCTGGGGCAGGTTTGGGGGCGCTGGGGGGAAGGCATAGCTTGGCAACACCAGTGCCATGACTGAGGCCATGGGGGCAGCGAAGGGCGGAGGCTGGACTGCAAACTCGTGCTGGGTGTCCATGGGCATGGCGGGCACCGCGAAGCTGCCGTGGGGCGCCACCGACGCTGCTGCCATGGTCCCGGGCGCTGGCACGATGGCTGGCGCTGGAAACATCGGCAGGGAGTAAGCTGGCATGGAGGTGGGGAAGGGCATCGCGGGGCAGCTGGACTGGGAGGTGTCCGATGGTGACCAGGCTGTGGCGTTCAGGCCCACCAGAGGGAGCCGGTGGGGCATGGGCCCCCCAGACCCCGTGCTCTCAGAGGAGTCTCGAGGCTTGACTCGTTTGGACTTCAGTTTTCTGTTCTTCCCGGACTTTTTCCATGAGTCTATTCCCGAGGTATTTCTTAGCCCAGGAGCAGCTTCAATAATGGAAAAACAACGAAAGTTAAAATGGAGAAACGTATGAGTCCTGTTATGTCCACTGTCGAGACTCGTGGAATCTGCAAAACTTGGAGGCACCTCCTCGTTCAACAGCCCCATGTTCCCAAATGCCAGCCTGGGGTCCGCCGAGTCTCCCACGCGGTTTCCCTGACCCTGGGTGCAGTGAGAATCCGGGCAAAACGGCACGTTCCGTAAAGCTCAATTCGATCAATTCAAAGGGCTACCCTGAACTGCAAGGTAACATCCTTGTTTGCTTCTGGCATCAAAATGTCCTTTCTTTTTTTTTTTTATTATTTTTTTTGAGGGCAGTGTCACTGGCCCTCCTATGTGGGACCCGAACCGGGGCTGCTGGCTTCCCAAGCCAGCGTCTTTTTTGATAATGGTGGTGATAAGTGGTATTAAAAAGGTTTTCTGTATCCAAAAATAAAATAAAAAACCTGGCAATTCTATGCCATTCCCCAATATTGGTCTGTGAAATATGTCATCTAAGCTTCGTTTCCAATTTTACCTGCTTGACCTACTGTTCCTTAAAAAGAGATGTTTCCTGTTCCCCCTTCAAATGAAGCCTGTGGTTCCACCCCCAGCAGAAGTCAAAGTGGGGAAGGGGGCACGTGCCCTCAGAACCAGATTCTTTCTCTCCAATGACAAGTGCTGCTGAGATGAGGCCTGCTTTAGGAGACTCAACTGGTAACGGAGGGGACTCTGGGCACGTCCCCAGGCCTCCCCCAGACACAGGCCAGCGCCCAGAGTGCTGTGGGCTGGGGGAAGGGCCACGCCACGCCGGGGGCGGGGCGGGCAATGGGATGCTCCTCAGCCTTTCCTCTCAGGGAGGCTCTTGCGGAAGGTGTGCCAGCTGAGCCAAGGCGGGTTCCCTGCCCGTGTGGCACGCAGAGGCCTGTGGGCCAGCCTCAGGCCCACTTCTAAGTAGGTGGAGGTCCTGAGTGTCAGACTGGGGTGGGGGGGACCCTTCCTACAGGAACTCTGCCCCCTGGTGCGACTAGGGGCGAAAGCACGGGGCTCCCCCGATTCCACATCCGGATCTGGGCAGGGCTGCACCAACTGCTGGGTCAAGGCGGCAAGAAGGAGCTGGAACTCTGCACCCAGCCAGGCCCACCTGTGGGTCTGCCCAGGAGGGGAAGGACATCTTTTTGTAATTTCCACAGAGGTTCCCTACAGCCTGGCAGTAACCCTAGTCTGGGGAAGAAGGAGAAAAGGAAAAGAGGGAAAGACGGTCCTTACAGAGGGCATCAGCCTCTCTTGCAGGCGTTCGCTTCGCTGTCGGCCCCGAGACCCAGGGGAGGCGGGTCCTGTGCTGTGGCTCCCGGGCTCGCTGGCTCTGCCCCAGGTCAGGCGCTGAGAGTCCCGGGCACCTCTGACCAGCCCAGCCTCACCTGTGAGGCCTGGAGGGTGGCTGGGGGTGGAGCCAGGCTCCCGGAGCAGAAAAGGGGTGAAGGAGCTCGGTGGTTCTCCCTCATCCCTTGCCTTTGGACCACCTGGGGGCTCTCAGCCTGACGTCTAGATTGCAGCCTAGCCCTGAGCCAGCCCAACCAGGAGGGCACGTCTTCTGGGGAAAAGGAGAGGGCGGCGCTCCTACAGTGTCAGCCCAAGGGCCTTCCTTCCCCAGTTGCCTGACACCAAATGCCCCATCAGTACCATGCTCATTCTCCTTGGGGTGAATTAGCTGGGACCCGCCTGGTTCTCTGAGGGTCCCATCTGGGTGGGCAGGTGGGGTGAGGACCCCGCTCCTCACTGTCACCCAGACAGGAAATGTCTGACATGGAGGCATTGCAACTGCCCTGCCCTGTGTTTCACAGGGGGCTGGCCTGGGACTGTCACTGCTATTCACAGCACTGTTCCCTTGGGAACACGAGATGACATCCTTGAATGAGTCCCATCGAAACAGACCGCATCACTAGTAAGGTCCCAACAGCTATCTTACCAACGCATGCGTGCCACACTGGGGACATTTCCCACTTTGACTCAGTACCACTAAGATAAAGTTTTATTTAAAATCCATCGTTCATTCAGGTATCAACACTTACCTCTTTCACTCGACTGCCCCTTGGATCTTTCTTGTAAGTAATAATGGCAGCGAGACTGGAAGATACTGAGCCTCCTTGTCTCCTTGAACTTGAGCAGGAAGCTATGCTCCTCCTTCTGCGTGTGGGCGGCCAGCACCTCCTTGGTGAGGCCCAGCCTCCTGAAGGGCTCCTTGTCCTGGCCAAGGCCGCAGTCCAGGGACTCGGGCCCGCTCGCAGGGTCTTCCACCATCTCTGTAACGGAAGACGCAGACCTCTCATCCGCAAGGGCCCTTGTGATCTCCAAGAGCTGCCATGCCCCACCCGCATCTGTGCAGAAAACAGCATTCATCGGTTGGGTTCCGCGCTGCAGGAATCCCCCAGGATGAGGTCCCCAGCGTGGGGATGTGGTCCCTGATGCGTTTGTTGAGCTTTCTGAGAAAGTTCACAATGAAAGCCCAACAGCAACAACAGAGCCACGCCACCCAGCAGGCTGAAGTTTGGGGTACCTCGGGGTTTCAGCCTTTGCTGTGGAAGACGCTCCTGGGCAGTCTTTAGCTTAAGCTCTTTAGCTTCTAGAGCACAGCACAGTAAGGCTGGTGCCCGCCACCTCCTCCACCCCGCTCCTGGTTCAGAGCCACGGGGCGTCACAGCCAGGATCGCCGGGGGCTGTGAGTGGAAGGGCAGGGGCAGGTGGACCGCTGACCATCCTGGGAGGAGGTCTGGACACTGACTGTGATGTGCACGTTTGCCCTCATCACCTCCCTCTTCCAAGCAAAGAACAAATTCAGGGCTCGTTTTAGTCGTGCGTGTTCCGGAGAACACGCAGAGAGGCAGTCCTGGGCTGTGCTGCTGGGCCGACCTGTACCGGCTCCCTCCTGCATTCAACGGGGTGGGCGGCTCCAGGCAGGGGAGCGCGAGGCTGGGCAGGGCAGCGGGCTGGGGTGGGGGCATCTTCTGGGCGCCCTGCTCAGCTCGGCGAGACCCAGGTTCAGCACCACTGCAGCCCAGTCCGTTTTTTTTACACCGGAGCAGAAAACTGAGAGCAGGAGGCGCCAGAGCGCAGCGGGGCTCAGGGCAGGCGTGGCCGCGCCCCGCAATCCCCGCTCCCGGATTTCCCGCGCCCCTATTGGGCTGTGGCTGGATCTTCTGCACGTGCATCAACTTAAAGCACGCTTGAGGATGGCAGTCAACCCGTCTAATGCCTAGCGTTAGAATCCGGTTGCCCGCGACATGCTGCAGGGGCCGACGGGCCTACCTAGCTCTGGTTGCGGCTTCTTGTCGCCCACGTGCACGATGGTGCTGCTGTAGCTGCACTGGCTGGTGAGGGACACCACGCTCTCCGCCTTGCCCGGCAGCGTCAACGAGGTCAAGTGCGCGCTGACGTCCGCGTGTCTGTTCACTGTGGAGGGCACCGCCACCTCTTCAGGAGAGAAAATGGAAGAAGACATGAAAATGCAATAAACGTGAACCGTCTGGATGAGAAACACCACCGTTGAGATGGATCCAATCCCCAGGGGACCACAACCGCACAGTCTGCAGCCATCGTGGCATGTGACAAGCTATCCTCAGGTGTTTAACCACAGGGGAGAGGAGGAGGAGAGGGAACATCCCCGCCCTTACGTCCCGGGTCCTCTGGGGGGCGCGGGCAGCAGCGCAGGGCCTTGGAGTCAGGAGCCTCCGCCCTGTGGCAGCCAGGAGAGAGCTGGCAGGCCGCGGGCCCTCCCTCCCTGCGGCCAGGGCACAGACTCCACCACAGAGCGACTGTCCAGTCGAGTGTGCTTCTGTCAACAATGCGATCCCGATTTCCCAGCGTTTGAGTGGCCTGAGAGTTAATCTGACTGAGCTACCATTCAGACACAATGGGACCGGCCCTGCCCAAGGGTGACAGCCTGAGGGGTGCCCAGGCCTCTAGCAGCCCCAGGGGCCTTGCTCTCAGATTCCAGGAGCCCCTCTAGCTCTAGCTTGTAAGAAGGTTGCTGACTCTTAAGCTACTTTGGTCATTTTAAAAATAGCCTACACCCACATACTGTGTCCCCAAAGCTGCTCAGAAGTCACATGGGAGGGAAGAAGGGGGTTCCAGGCATTCCGATAACACCCAGGGACCTGCGTAAGCCATTACACAGGTAACAGCCCAGACAAACACAGTACCTGTGGGAGGTGGCCCCGGGCTGCCTGTGGCCTTTCGCTTGTCGCTGGCCTTCTGCGTGGGGACGTTGGCGGGGAACTCACACTTCCTCTTCAGGGTGGTGGCCTCACTGCAGCTCTCCAGGTACCTGTGAGGATGGTTGCAAACAGCTTTAGGTAACCGAGCCCTGAGAGTGGGTGACCACCAAGGGGGGAGGCCAGAGGTGCTCGCACCTGATAACGCCATCCAGGCAGCTGATCTGCTGGTAGGAGCCGGCCGGCTGGCTCTTGCAGGCCAGCTCTTCTGGGAAGGTGGCCTTGGGTGGGCTGGCGCCTGAACTGTTGTCCTCCGTGGCCCGGGCAGCTGTCATCTGAGCAGGAGAACTGCACTGCAGTTCTGGGAGAATGACACAATTGTTCTTTCAGTTAATACTGGTGTTCCCCAACGGTACACTTGATATTTGTATTTCTACCTAAAGATAAGGCTGAGTTCTTAGGACTCGCTTCACAAGCACAGAAACTCAGGATCAGCCTGATGTTCAGGCAGCCCTGCTGAGGCCGGCTGCTGTGCCACCACAGAGGGAACCTGAAGGAGCCTGGCATCCGGGCCTGGAGCTCAGTGGCACTGGGTCCAGGTTGTCCCCAGGGTCAGGGACTCAGCAGTGGGAGGGGCCAGTTCTTATGGACGCCTGAAACTTTGGGGGCCCATAAGATCCCAGGTGCTTTATGGCCAGTCAGTGCGCCCTGTCTCCTGGAGGGCCCATCTTTTCCATCATGACCCAGCCCCAGCAGTGGTCACAATCACAGTGGCCTCCAGGGCAGCTTGCCGTGGACACCTCTGTCCTTGTCCTCACCACATGCACCACGTGCCGTTCCCCTGGGGGCCCTCGAGGCAGAGCTGGTCCTGCTTGTTAGTGTGTTCCAGCACATGGGGCGCATCACAAAGGTTAAGTGCACACCCATGAAGCCTGGCCATGAGGAGAGGTGGGGCAAGTCCGAGGTGAGCATTCTCCATGGGAGGCTTCCTGGAGGAGGCGAGGCCTGAGATTGAAGGATGAGTGAGAGCCCTCCTGGGGAGAGGACTCGGGTGCATGCGTGTGTGCACGCGTGAGCAGCCATGAGGGATGAAGCTGTGAGACGGGGAGGTGGGATCGGGCTGCAGAGGGGATGGGCTGACAGCCCCCGCCCTGTGACGGGGGCGCCCCAAGTGAGAGGGTCATCCAGAGGCAGCGTCCGAATTTTCCATTGCAGATGGGGCAGGGTTTGGGTGTCTGCAGGACAGCTAGGAAGCACCTTGGTGTGGGCATGTATGTGCTCATGTGAGTGTGAGCATGCGGCCCTATGGCCACTCTGTGGAACGCGGAGAACGGGCCTGCAGGGTGCCAGGTGCCCGCACAGAAAGGTGGGTCTGCGTGTGGAATGAGTGAAGGCCCGTGCTGCCTGCTGAAAAGGGCAAGGGGGTTTGCACACTTAAAACGCCACTTCCCTGACACCCAGAGTTGAAGAAAGCACGGTCCCACCTTGCCAGACTACAGTTTTACCGAGGAAACAGTGAATAGTTTTACCTGTAGCAGATTTTTTCTTCTGTTCTCCAGATTCGTCAGAATAATGACTTTTGTTTTTGACCTTGTTACCATTTTTTGAAATTTCCTTGAAGAAAAACAAAAGGAACACATTATTCACCATCGAAGACTTCAGCCCTCGTAGTGAGGATGGAGAAAAGCAGGAATAGCTCAACTGCGGTAAAGGAAGTTCTGAATGAGAATGTGAGCCGTGGCGCTGGGGAAATGGACTTGATGACCGGGGATAGTGGAAAAGTGGAAAGACGTGTGACACTCCCTCCTTTCTGCCCACATTGTTTCTTCCCTTTGGCTTGATTTGCCCGCTTCAACTAATTTTCATCCGAACCTCTCCCCACAGTTTCTGGCTGCTTCAACTCTGGAGAGAGTACAGCAAGTCCCAGTGAAGAGTTTAAGGAGCAGCCAGAGGCAGCTGAGATTGTAAAGGTGTCGGAAACCAGCAGGGTTGTTTTAAAAATGCTTTATGACTCCCGTGTGCACACAGACAGGCTCTCAGGGACAAAGGGGAACCTACGGGTCTCCTCCGGCGGGCTTCCTCGTGGCCGTTGCTGTCGCTGGAGGAGGTCTGGCTCATGAGATGCTCGTGGGACCCGTTGCTGCCGAGGCTCCCATAGCCACTGGAGCCACTGTGGGGGACGGGCTGTGGAGAGAGCGGACAGGCTTAGGTGTGGGGCTGGGCATGTGGGCCCCCCCAACGCCGGTGTCAGAGAGGCCGTGGCCAGCCCGGGACGCCGGGCAGGACGAGGATGGGGCTCCCAGTCCCACCCGGACCCTAGTTCCTGGGCAGACCCCACTAAGAGGTCTTTCAACGGCCTCTTCTGCTCACGGTGCGGGCCGTCTTGGGTCTATCAAGGGGTTTTAGAAACCACACCTGATGCATTACAGCTTCACCAGCTTTCTGAGAAGCAGCAAGCTGCCAGGCCATGGGTTCCCTGTGCTTATGCTGAGTGTTAGGTCCCCAAGGACAGGGGGCAGGGGTTTTCAAGTCCCCCTTGGTGCCCCAGCACCCTGGATGGGGTGACCCTTGTGCACCTGTGGGAGGCCACATGTGGGGCTGGCGCCCAGGACTTGAGGCCTGAGTTGGGGCACAGGGATCAGGGCACTTGAGTCGCTAGCCGAGGGGCAGATACCCCTCAAGTGTAAGGCTGGGGCCACCGCAAACCGGGCAAGCCGTAGGTGTGCCCGACCGTCTGGGGCCTGGCATAGACTTTGCCCAAAGCAGCCCACGCGGGTGGAACAGTGAACAGGCACCACGATGCGGGGCGGAGACGGGCGGGAGGGGTGGGGACGCCAGGACGCAAGGCAGCCCTCGGGCTGCTTGGGGGGGGCGGTCTGCCGGGGGCACCCACCTGCAGCAGCAGCCGGTGGATCTGCTCTGTGAGCTCCTGGACGCCGGGCTGCATGGCCTTCTCCTCTGCACACGGCTGGGCGGAGAACACGTCCTCGTTCAAAGGGCCCCTGTGTGGTTTCCATTTGTCAGTCAGTCGGGCTGCTGCCCACCTCTACAGGGCCCCACTTCCTCCCTGCAGCCCCCAGGCTGCCCCTGACTGCTCACTTTTCAGTCTCAACCAGGTTCCTCCCAGCTGGGGGCAGGGACAGGTGACCCCAGGTGTGGCAAGGTGACTTGGGCCTGGTCTCCCGGCGCCCCGTGCCATCTGTGCCTCGCAGGGCCTGGGAGCACTTACACCCTGACTCTGTGTCGCCCGATGATGAACGAGATCTTCCTGCTCCAGGGGTTGATGAAGCTGGACCAGCTGGTGTCCAGCGTGATGTACTCCCCGTTGCGGGCACGGAAACGCAGAGGGGAGTAGTCGAAAGGCTGCCCGCCGGACTGCACGACTAGGAGAGTGAGGACAGAGGTCAGGGCGCGGAAAAGCAGCCAAGGCTCCAGGAAGAGCAAGGGCAGGCTGAGACGCCCTCGAGGGGGGCGTTATTTGAGCCACCAACACCTGTTCTAAGCCACCACTGCTTTCAGTCTTTGCTTTGCTTTAAATCGCAATGGGGATTGCTTCTGGCAATGCGATGACACATTCATGACTCCCATCTCTGCCAGCTTCAACTGGTCTTCTCCAAGTATCACCTGTCTCTGTGTGGCCAGGCGTTGGGCACTCGTGCTGTCCACTACCCCAACCTGGTCACTACCTTCCCCACCACAGCTGAGCCTGTCCCCCTCCGCCCACCTGCCCAGGAAGTCAACAGGAATAAGGAGATGCCACTCGGGCCACAAAGGAACTCACTGCCAGAGTCAGGACTCAGGCGGGAGGTGGGGCACCTGGCTTTGGGGGGCGCTGACCTCAGGGGAAGCCCGGGAGCACACTAGCTTGACCATAACAAGGGGACCTACTCTTTTTGTGGATGGCCAGCATTAGGGGCCTGTCGCTGGGGTGTAGCTGCAGCAGCACGGGGCTCTCGATCAGGTCCTGAGGTAGGTAGCCCAGGAGGGGGACCGCCCTGCAATGCAAACACACCTGGCATTAGCGCCCAGCTCAGCCCTGCACCTGCGCTCTGGACACCGTCCAGAGAACAGCCCCCAAATGGAGCGGCAAGCCACCTGCAAAACCTTCCATTCATGGGGAAAGAGACACTCCACATTCCCAGGATCAAAATGTGGGAGTCGGGGGGCCGGCCGAGTGGCTCAGTTGGTTAAAAGCTCGCTGAAGAGTGCGAGCTCTGAGCAACAGGGTCACCAGTTCGATTCCCGGCATGAGCTGAGCTGCCGTTAAGCTGCCAACAGGTGGCAGTATGGCTCAACTAAAAATAAAATAAAATCTGGGAGTCAGGCTAACAGAAACAGCCTTCCAGTTAATTACTTGGTAAGAGGTGACAGCATCCCCACTGGTCTGTGACACAAAAACAGGGCCCTACCCAGTACAGGCTGGGGGCTTTAGCTTTGTGTCTTATTCCCTGAAAGAAGAAATCATGAACATGTTTTTGTTTGTCTTCTTTTAAAACCTTTTTCTTTTTTTATGTCCTTCTTAAGTTTGGCCAGAGGTGGGCTGGCATGGATTTTTTTAAAACAAGTTTCACCTGGACCTGGAAATCCTGTCTGCATGCACCTTTTCGCGCGGAAGAGGTTCCCTTCTCCTGTCACTCTGGCCACTGTGACTAGTCACATTTGTTGTGACTCCCCTGGGTGTCGTTATTATTGGCCAGGGACCTGCACTCTGTGCCCACTGGTCTTCTCTGAGCTGTTAGTTTTCAGAGAAAATGTTTTGTGTCAAACTTCTGCAGCGCCCCTGTCCTCTCTGTGGTACCCTGTCCTCTCTGTGGTGTCCTGTCCCCTGTGGTGTGCTGTCCTCTCTGTGGCGTCCTGTTCCCTGTGGTGTCCTGTCCCCTGTGGTGTCCTGTCCCCTGTGGTGCCCTGTCCCCTCTGCAGTGTCCAGTGTCCTCTCCAGACTGCCCCCTCCCCGAGCTGCATCTCAGCCTTCTCCTCAGACTCTGAGGTCGCGTGGAAACACATGCTCCTTGGAGTCTGTGAGTCAGGCTTCCCTGTTCCCCGAGGTGTGGAACTTTCTCGTGTGCCCAGCGTCACTCTTTGATTTCCTCCTCCTTGTTGGAGGCACACGCTCTCGGGCCTTGTTTGCCTTTGGCAGGATGTACAGAATGTTCCTGGCGCCCTCCCAGCTCAAGGTCAGGAGGAGGACGGGGAGGAGTGGGGGGGGGAGAAAGGAGGGCGGAAGGGAAGCTTCGCTGCGGAGGGCTGCGCAGCCTGTGGGCCCCTAAGGCCTTGTGTACCTGCTTGCCGCCTGCCCCCCAACCCCCGCACACACGAGTGGGCTGCCCACAGGAGTTCTGAGGCTTTGGGAGGAACAGAAGTGACCATGGGCTTGCCTCACAAATGTCCCCAGGCCCCCCCTCTGAGGTCCTGGCTGGGCAGGGCTAGCAGGGCTCAGGAGCCTGCCCCTTGAAGCTGTTTCTCAGTCCTTCTGAGCAGCCTGGGGCTGGAGGCTGGTAATCCCTGGACGCCTGAGAGCACAACTTCCCCAGGAGACATGGTGGCCTACACCCCAGGGTGGGCACCTGGAGCCCAGGCCAGGTGTGGGCAATGGGACGTGGGGAGGACCCGACTCTCAACAGTGCCTGGAGGCAACCGGGCTGGTTCCGGAGAGCGCAGCATCCTGGCTGGCAGTGCTCGGTCCCCTCCCCCGTGCCCTCTGAGCAGACTTCTGACCACTGCCCGCAGCCTGGAGCATGTCCAGTCTTCATCTATCAGCACAGGAGAGGCTCAGGGAGGCACCCCAGGGCCCGCGCCCAATGCCTGCTAAGCCGGAGTCCGCTCAGAACACCATGCTCCCCCAGCTGCAGGACCCTGGGTGGGACACCCAGAAACGGGTGCTGGGCAGTGGGATGGAGGTGACGCCTCCCTGTGGCACGCGGCTGGGAGGTGCACTACTTGCTAGGATCCTGCCAATGGCGTCTCAGCTTCAATCCCACACTGCCCCAGGCTCACCATCCCCAGTCATAGCATTCTTTACTCATGTGTCCGATTTTTGAAATGAGTTTAAACAGGCTAATAAAGACAGCCTCAGCTCCCCAGAAGGCCCATTCACACAGTGTGTGTGTCTCAGAGGTGTCTAGTGCAATGCTGTAATTATCTCCTTGCCTAAATATAATTACACATTTTGGTGATTATCACACAGAACATGCAGGCTTAGCTTCAGCTCAACTGCTTTAATAAGCACGAACATGCACTGAGCTTGACTTAGTTACAAAGCAACCATGAGACAATGACAACAGAGGGTGCAGATTGGTCCCAAAACAAGTGATGCATGAGGCGCGTGTGGCAGCAGGGGGACAGTGCTGCGTGGCTTACCTTTCGTCCACGTCCTGGAACAAACAATTTGGTGTGTGTGTGGTCGTAAAAATTCTCTTTTCAGGAGGAATTCGAGGGGCTGAAAGAAGAGAATTTTGCACATTTCTGATTCTGAGAAATGCATACTTAACATGGTTACATTACAATTACTAGAGACATCACATGTCTTCAGTGAGGGGAGCCCAGAAAAGTTAAAAAGTCGGCTCTGAACAACTGCCCGTCACAAAGGGAGCAGAGGGGTCCCAGCACCCGAGGACCACTGGCCAGCATCTCAGCTTCTCTGTGGACCAGTTTGAATCTAGAAAGCCAGGCATCCACGTTTACAGAACCACGTGTGATGTCAGCAAGCTCCTGCAAGAAGGCATCTCCATGGCTTGTAGCATCCAACAAGATAAGCTGAACTCTTTTCCAAACATGAGTTAGTCATTTGGATTCAAACTTGTCAGCAGGTGCAAAGGTAATTTGCATAGAGGAAGTCCTATAGCCAGAATTTTCCTCAACTTCCAAATTCATGGACCAAACATTCAAAATTCCAAAATGTTTCCTTCTTGAAGGCGACTCTGTTCATTCGGAGGAACAACTTACTGAAATCTAAGTAACCCTCTAAATCTTTATGGACTATTTGGAAGAGAACATCCTACATGCAGGAACCCATTGACTATCTGAAAGAAAGCCACATACCTAAAACATTTCTACCATTTTAAAAAGTGCCTTTTTGGAAAAAGACAGCACTAACCACTGAGAGAAGATGGTAAATACAATTCAATATGGACTAGAGTGGATCTCAGTGACTCAGCAGTTACAATGGCGCCTGCTGTCAGAGAATTGTGAAATCGTGTGACTGGCTGAGCTGCCATGGTGAGGACCCACTGGCCAGTGCTGTGGCCAGTACGAGCACCGTGTCACAAGGAGGAGTTGCTTGAAGGATACGATTAGGGTGGCAAAGTGACTTGGGATCTTTGGGATTCAAGGGAAGAACCAGATTTTGGGTTTTATTGGGGGGAGAAGGTGGCCTGAGGAGCTAGCAAGACCAGGAGGGGACACCTTGTGAGAAAAACCTGGGTGATGACTGGATATCTACAGGCAGAGGTGGAGGGAGGGGCGCTGGGAAACAGCAGGAGCAAAGATGGGGGCCAGGGGCCAACTTGGCTGCAGAAACCAGTGCGTGTGGGAGACCCAAGAGGAGGCAGGATGGGCAAAAGTGGGGAGGGGGTGTGCCCAGCACTTGATTTATTTGGGGGTGTGGATGGTTTGGGGTTCTGAGCACCTAAGAGGGGCCCACTGGGGCTGAGGCCTGGGGATGCATAAGCCTGGGAGGGACCTGGGTCCTGGACGGTCAGAGCTGTTCTCACTACGTGGACGGCAGGCAGTGACCAGGGGAAGGGAAGGACGCCCCGGTCACAGTGATGGCCCAGATGTGGGTGAGAGACGCCAGCACACAGCCCTACTAACTGCATGAGGTGGCACTGTGGCAGGGGCTCCATGGAGGGCCAGAAGACAGAGGTGGCTGTGCCTGCCATCTCCAGGGAGGTGGAGACTCTGCCCAAGGCTGGGGACAGGCCTGGCTGGCATCCGCCGTACAGACGTTGTGTCTGAACCAGGGGAGCAGAGGGACCCGTGGAGCCTGGGCCTGGCCGTTACCTTCGTAGCCCGAGTGCACTCGCTCTGCCAGCAGCACGCAGCACAGCTGGCTCTCGGCGCCCTGCTGGCCCGGCACCTTCACCAGGTAAGGCGTCATGCGGAACGGGTGGTAGCCGACCTCGTTTTCGCGGTTCTTCCTGACACTGCAGAGGAGGGCATGGCCACAGGTTGGGACTCTCTCAGAAAGGGTCATCCTCCTCAGGGGTTCCCTCTCCCCCACAGCCTGTGGTCACATCTCAGCAGCCCTCCCATTTGTTGTACAGATGCCCACTGACAGCGGTCTCTGCCACTGTCCCACCTGAGGATCTGGGCCCATGGCCTTGCCCCTTCTGTGCCTTCCCTCAGATTTCTGGTGACAGTAGAGGATAAGTCACAGAGTCACCAGCCCTGAGCAGTGAGAGGGCTTCTGAGCCCTCTCTAGAGCAGTGTGCATTTTAACGGGGGAGAGGGATGCTGC
Organism: Aselliscus stoliczkanus; assembly: GCA_033961575.1. Classification (NCBI taxonomy): domain Eukaryota; kingdom Metazoa; phylum Chordata; class Mammalia; order Chiroptera; family Hipposideridae; genus Aselliscus; species Aselliscus stoliczkanus. Next base: position 175,141,681 of record CM066731.1, read on the forward strand.
TCCAACGGTGGGGACCTAGCCCCAGCTTCTGAGGGCACCGCTGTCTGGCCTGGGGCCACTCCTGACACTGCAGCTGGACGCTCAACCTGTCATTCTGTTTCAGGCCAAAAACCTGTTGGGAAAGCTACGGGGCTCTCCCCAGAAAAATGCACACACTACCCAAAGGCTGCACGTGTTTTGGGGTCCTCACAGACCCTCCCCAGGTAAGGACCCTCTGGCCAGTTTCCCAGGTGACGGACGCCAAGGCCCGGTTCCTCAGGCTGGCCTTCTCCATGAGGACTGTTAAATGACCCCCTGACCACGCTGTCATAACGCCTTGTGCACATTTAAAAGGCAGCTGTGGCAGTGTTTGCACGCACTTTCCAGGAATATGCACGCTGCGTGGCAGGGGCCTCTGGCAGACCCCTCGCCCCAAACAACAGGGCGCAGGCAGGCTCACAGCCCTTCCCGCCTAGAGCGGAGCAGGGACTGGTGGGGAGCACGCTGTGCCTCCCCACTTCACACGAGGTGCCTCCGACGCAATGTTTGTGCTGTTTCCAATTTAGGAAAACCAGTAACTGGGCTTACCTGACACGGCAGAAGAAAGACTTCTCCTCCATGCATTCTTGAGTGAAAGAATCTAAAAGAGAAGGCCCAAAGGCACCCGTCCAGTTACACGGCTAAATAGAGACAGCAGCCCGTCTCCCCCCAGAGAAGCAGTGCAGGCAGGGTCCAGGTGTGGCGCCAGTGACCCGGCAGGAAGCAGAGTGCCCAGAGCTCGCATCCCAGCTGACCGCAGCGGAATGCAGATGGCGGATGCAGCAGGGGCCTGTGCGAGCTGCAGGGAAGGCCCTCCCTTCTCAGGTCCCTTATGCCAGGACTCTGTGCCATGTTTCTGCTGAGTCTTGTCTGGTCATCCAGTGCCCTCCTGCCCCTACTACATGCAAGGCTTGCGCTGGTCACGGGGAGAACACCCAAGCCTTCTAGACTCGGTCTGCAGGGCATGTGGAGGAGGGGGACACGGCCACGCCACAGGTAACTGCAAGAGCCTTGCGGTCAGACCGACGAGTGTGCGGCTTTGGGGAAAGTCCGGACAGAGACGGCCTCAGCTCGGCAGTACCCCTGGAATTAGGTGGGGAGCCTGGGGACATTTCAGCGCAGGCATGGGCAGAGGCCAGAGGCAGACATGCCCGGCTGTTGGGATTTGGGAGAGCGGGCTGCGGTGAGAAACCCGACACAAGGCAGGACAGACAGTGGACACTCCCACATGGCTGCAGCCCGGGACGCAGATGTGAGCCTCAACTGCAGCACCTGGAAAGCCCACAGTTTGAGCCCAGGAGGGAACCACAGGCCACATTCACAGAGCTGCTCTGGCCAAGGTGAGGCGTGCTCCCACGTCACGCCACCACCTGTGGAGCCCGGGGACAGGCGGCAGAGACGGCCCCCTCAATGCCTAGCGTAGCTATAGGGTCTCCCCAGGGGGGAATGGGCAGAAATTGTGCTGCGTCTAGATAAGAGGTATCTAATTAAGAAGGAATTTCAGAAAGGCCCAATGTATGGTCCGCGGTGCGGACTCATGGCAAGACCCCAGCTTCTCCGAACAACTTCCCTTCCAAAACTCCTAGCCTTTCTTAAAAGCTTCTGAAATGGTTTTCCCTCTCTGAAATCTATGAAGAGACTATTTTCTCTCTAAATTTACCTGAAAAAATAACTTTTTCCCTTTCTCCTTGGACAGAGAGGGGGGCCATGACTGCTCCGGTGGGTTGGCGGTGCTGGTCTCAGGCAGAGGCAAGGGGGCCCGGCTCCCCCCCCCCCCGAAGGTGGCAGTCGCCCCCTTCCCTGTTCCCAAGCTGCCGCAGCAGGGCCCTCACCTGCTCCGCTGCAGACGCTCCATGGAGGAAGCTTGTAAGGCGTGGTGGAGCTGTGGAACACGCTCACGTCGTGCGGCGCCAAGAACTCCACGAACTTGGCATCATAAAAGGCATCCCTTTTACAGTGAAAGATGGAGGCAACTTGGCTGGAGATGTACAGGATCTTCCCAGTGACCAGGGACACGGCCGCAGCGAACATATCCTGGAGTGGAAGAGCACAGCTCAGCGGAGAGCAGGCAGAGGGCCCTGGATCGAAGGGCACAGGCTCGGACAGGCGGGGCAGGGGCCCCGTCCTCAGGTGGACAGCCCTGACCACCTCTGCTCTACTTTCCCTCACATATACTGGGGCCCAAACAGGATATTACTTGAAGGAACACACAGGGTTCCACTGCCAGGGGAGGCCAGGTGTGTGGGTTCCCCGGGGGTGTCGTCCATTCAGTCTTCCTGGGCACAGAGCCCCTCGTGTCTGGGTTGAGCTGATTTGGGAGGTGGAAGTGGCCCTGCACCCCTCTCCCTCTCTCACCTGGGCTGGCATGTCCCTCTCCTGGGGTGCTGGGGGAGCTGCCTGGGATGCTGCTGGCCTGGGGGGTCACCCTCTGAGCTCAGGGCTGCAGTGGGGGCCCTAGAGGAAGCAGGTGGGAAGGCACGGATCGCCGCCCCCCAGGCCAACCCCGCCTGCCCGGCTATCTGCTCTCGCTGGGAGCTCCAACGGCCTCCTTTATGGGTCACTCAAAAATGCATGAGCTTTGGAGTCTCACGAAGCTGAGTACAAAGCCCAGGGCACCCCCCCACGAAGCCCTCGACGGGGAACCAACAGTGCGTGGTAGTGTATCCTCGCCACACTGGCACTGCGCTCGGTCACGGTGAGGTCACCGTAACACACGCAAGTGAGGGACGGGGTGGGGTGGCCCGGAGGATGGTGTCACAGAAAACGGCTGCTCTCTGCAACATGATTCTGCTCTTTTTATTTTGAACAATTATAGTCCATTTCAAGATCTGAGCATATTTGAATCACATTTCTTGAGAAATAAACAGAGTGGGTGCCTGGCGCTGGCGGCTCCGCCGCACAGCTGTGCGTCAAGGCCGGGTCGGGAGCGCCGCCAGCTCAGCGGGGACTCTGCTCCTGAACCACTGGCTCTGGGCTCTTTGTTAAGGTATGAACTCACTTCCTGAAACTCGGAACTTGGCTGCTGAGCCAAGGCCAGCTGTCAGCCGGTCTCCCGGATGAAGGCCTCGTGCTTGCGGGGAAAGGCTCCGCCCGTGATGACACTCACCGCGTTCTTCATGATGAACTCGGAGGTGACGCTCTCGATCTCATCCACGGTGTAGGAGGGCACGTCGGCCCCGCAGGCGTGGTTCTCGCTGGACATGAGCAGTTGGTAATACTCCTCATTGGCTGTGGAGAGACCAAGGGAAGAGGTCCTGAGCATCACTTTTCTCATGAAGAAGGGGGCTATGGGGACTACCCTCCTGGGATACGGGAGAGCGGCTCTCAGAGAAAGGTGAAGGCAAAGCAAACAGAAATCTGGAGGAAATCAGGAGGCCTTGGATTACAGACCTCTTTAAATGATGAATACACATTCTCTTAAGTAGCATGGCACAGAGCTCTATCTGACGCTCACTTTCCCGACGACATCTGTAATCGTGACACAACATAGGCGTTTCCACGAGGACAGCTGTGGCCGCCCCTGACCAGCCTCCCTTGGTGGCCTCGGCCAGACACACTATCCAGACAAAATCGACTGCTTAAGGGGACGAGGCATGAGAAACAACAGGCAGAAGAAACTGTTCAGGACTGAACCTGAAGACGAAGGCCACTCATCCTGGAAAGTGCAGCATGGCTTTGGGATGTCACAGCCATGGCCACGGCCAGCCCCTGCCCCGAGGGCTGAAGAGGGCACCCAAAGGTCACCAAACCGGCACACAGCAGACCCCACACTGCCAAGCCTGGCACACACTCTCCCAGCCTGATCACACAGGGCAACGAAGGATGACCTTCCCAGGAAAGTGGTCCCAATGTTAGAAAAGGTGGAGGGTATCTGGATTAAGGCTTTCACTATAATAATCGCATCCACGTTATTAGTGACAAAACTCAACCTGACTGCATGCCGTGCCTTGAGATAGCAGCTAACGATATAGAGTTAAGCCACCATCTCACTTTTACCTCAGCCTTTAAGATTTTTCTACTTTTATGCACGTTTCTAATGTGTATAGTCCATCGGGACTTCAGCCTTGTGTGTAACACATAACTGAGGGTAAGGGGTGGGGGGCTCACACACCCGCCCTGAGAGATGCTGACGTTCCTTCTGTCCAAGTTCAGGGACCGATGGCTCCCACAGCTGTGAAAAAGGGCCCCTGAAGTGCCCGGTGCCGCATGCCCAGGGCGGCACACAGGGATACCTGCCTCCAGGTTTCTGCTGTTTCTCGGACGCACCGGAGGGGATCTGAGGAGCTCTCAGAGGTCTTACCCCCACCCCAGCAGCAGACCGAAAGGTTGGGGTGCAAGGCCCATCGGACAGCCTTCTACAGCTACACCACCCCAGGAGGGTGCCAGCCGGAGCCCCCGAGCCCCCGACAGGCTGGGCGCCTGGGAAGCACACCCCGAGCATGGCCTTTCCTGGAGACAGAAGCGCCTGCGGGGGTCTGCCAGGTGCGAGGTCCGGTCACAGGAGCAACTGAGGGAAGACTACACTCTGCTGGATGCTATTTAGGGAGCTTGGAGTTGATTAAAATGTAAAGCATCTGAGCTCAATGATGTGAATATTTTGGAATTTGCATGTTTGTGAAGATTTCTGCAACGGACCCCTGGACAAAAAGCCTTCCTTTAGTCCACCGTCCAGTGGCAAAAGCTGTCGCAATCTGCCACCTAATGATGAAATCCAAACGTGCCTACAGATGGGGGTGGGTCGGGGTTCCTTGCCGCGCGCGGGCCTGTGCTGGAAGGAGGCACCCTGCCCTGCCTGCCTTCCTGGCCCAAAGTCCACCGCCACGGAGTTCACACAGTTCAACAAGACACGAACTGCCCGAGGTCTTAAACCAAGAAGCTCTAAGCTACTGGCCTTCGAGCATGAGGTTTGGCGATCCTGTCCCTCCCTCGTATCCCTTCACATTATCTTTTAAAGGAGGGGCAGGCCCTCAGCGAAGGGCTGTGGGATGTTTCGCTTCAGGGCCATTCTGAGCTACTCACACGCCAGGTCACCGACTCTGGCCAGAGCCTGAAGATGCTGGACTCCTGAACATGACCCGACCCCAGCCCAGCCCAGCACAAAAGCTGTACGTTGTAAATAGGTTTCTTTCATCAGCGGGTTTTCTACCTGCCTTATGTTTCCCTCTACAAGTCAAGTGCAGCAGCAAACTTCCAGTGAACTGAGGTTTCTAATCATGGCGGCTTCACCGGACTCCTAAATTTCCTTCGGCTGTGTCAGGGTTGAGTTTCAGAAAGCCAGCACAGGCCAAGCTGTAATGTGGGGGGTGGGGGCAGGCTGGAACTTATCTACGCGCAGGAACCAGTGTGCGAGCGGACGTACCTTTCACTTGCTTCACGCTCCTCAGGGCATACTTCAAGGTGGCCAGTGTGCTGGCTTTGCCCTTGGCCTTCCTGTCTGCAGGGAGGTGGACCTTCAGCTCCTTGAGCGTTCTGATCAGTTCTTTGTGTGTGTCTGCTTTGGCAGACTGCTCACTACTGCGGGGTGAAGGCAAGAGACCAGATGTTAGCTTCCTGAGCCCTTTTCCGTTGTTTTTTTTCTTCGCCCTTTTCTGAAGGGACATGCCTCTAGTCTGGTCTCTCAACCGGGGCACTAGGACACCTCGGTCCGTGTAGCTCTTTGTGGCGCACTGCAGGATGCCTGGCAGACACCCTGGCCTTACCCACTAGAGGTCAGCAGTACCCTTGCCACTTGTGACAACCAAAACTGTGCCCAGACATTGCCATCTGCCTCCTGGGGGAGATGAATGGCCCATGGCTCAGAGCCACCGCTCTCACCCAAGTTAATGGCTTAGAAGTCCCTCCAGCTGAGTTCTTTCCCCCACAGTGGAAGCTGGACTGTGCCCTGCAAGGCCTGCTGTCACCCCGCAGTCTGGCTGAGCAGGCTGCATCGCTGTGCTGTCTTAGAAAAGGATGGAGCGGTGGGGATTAGAAGGGCAGTGGCAGCTTTCTGGGGCGCGAGCACAGGGAGACCCCTAGGGACATTTACAGAAGGACCTTCACACCTAAGGAGTCGGAGACAGGAGGCAGGGCAGGCGGGCACTTGCTGAGGGGGACAGGCCTGTCAGAGCAGAGGGTGCAGAAAGCAGGATGGGCATCAGGTCTCTGATGTGATGGCCAAGTGCCCATGTGCCTAGGACTGAGAGCTGGGTGTTGCTCCAGTGGTGACGTGAAAGTGTGAATAAGAAATTAAGGGCACATTTGTTACAAATCCCTAAGAAGGGTGAATGTCCCAGACCGACATGTCTCAGAGGCAGACGGGGTCTGCTTAGACAGACGGGAGGAACCTCAGGTTTGGGGCCTGAAGACCAGGGCTCGGAGCACCTGTGGGGACAGCTGGTGTCTGGGAGGCTGCGGCCGGGCTCACAACAGATTGACAGGTTCTCAGAGAAGCCTGAGAAACGTCACCTCACCCACAAAACCCAGCCTCTAGAAACAAATCTTTCAGTTCAAACTGTCCTTACCTGCAGCCGCTTGTAGATGGGTTGTGGTCAGCTTTCGCCATCATTAGGCTAAAGGTATCCGAACTATAAGAACAAGAAATCAAGACAGAACTTACTAGACTCAAGGGGGAATGCTGCACAAATTATAGAAACGTCTAATCACTATGCTGCACACCAGAAACTAATAGAAAATAATAGCGGATGTCAACTGTAACCAAAAAAAAAAAAAAATCAGAATACTATGTTCCATTCATGTCCCCCTATTAACTGGTGATAATGGACCACACCACAGTACAAAGGATGAGGTCGAAGTGACACTGGGACAGAGAACTCTCAGATACCAGGAAAACTAAGTATTGGGGGATGGGGGCCCAGGACTCCAGGAGCAAGTTAATTTCAACAAACCACCCAGCTGCAAGCTGGGTCGCCTGACACGTCTGCCTCCTGAGACCTCGTTGTGCCCACTATTGATCTACTGGCAATCGGATCCTCAAAATGGACAGTGGCATCTTTATGGGAAGGACAGGCCCTAGTAAATTTTAGTTATTCTACAATAAGTTAATAGGACCTTCAAAGATCTTGAGAAAGTTGATCATCATGGCTTAAAGATGGCAGAAGCAATCAGGTTAGAATGGAAATGAGACACCGAGAAAGCACACAAGGCCCCGTTCAGCCGGGCGAGGCGTGGACCCACCTCTGCTGGGTGTCTGGGGGCGCGAGCAGCATCCCCAGCTCCTTGCCACTGTCGTCACAGTCGCTGCCCTGGGAGTCCCGCCCCGTGAAGCAGTTTTCGTTGGTTTCATTTCCGCTGGAGCCACTGCTCATCTCGACATCCTCCTGGAGTGGCGCCCCACTGGGCATCGGCTCACTGGACTCCTTGGTGGGGCTCCTAGGGCTCGGGGCAAATCCAGCAAATCCGTTCATGGCGGCTCCTCAAAGAAGCTGGCAAATGAGAGAAAGTCGTCAGCCACGAAGGGTGCAGGTGGTTACCGTGGCCTCATGAGGGCGCCCCGCCAGCCTGCGCCTTTCTCCTCATTCTGCTAAGTGAGCCTGGTGCAGTCAGGGTCACTCATGGGCATCCTTTTTCATTCTTATTCACTGAGCTCTCCCCGCATGGCGTTGCTGATGGCCTAGTCAGAAGGCAGCAAGAGGGTTGAGAAACACCGCCCAACACGGGGAAGCTTTGGGGAATAGACACATTTCCACTGAATGGCTGGCAGGGTTTGGGACCCTGCATTTTATAAATCTCCCCTGGTAATGTGGGGGAGCAGCTGGGTTCAGAAATCTTGGCCAGCACAAGTTACAGGGGACCCTGAAGCCACGCTGTGGGCAGGGAGAGACCCAACACCAGGCTGTGGGCAAGGGAGACCCTGAAACGGCTATAGGTAAGGGGAGACTTTGGGGAGAGATGAGGCTGTGGGGAACAGGGGTTACCCTGTGAAGAGGGCAGAGCGGGTGGGGACCACAGGGGTTCCAGGCACTGTGGGCAGTTCCAGCAGTCCACTAAGGTGGGTGTGGGTGGGGTGCAGAGGCGAGTGGGGTGCGGGGGCGAGGGACCCATAGAGAATCCAACCACATTACTCTTTGGAGAACAGCAGGTCCAGTTAGACCTTGTCTCATTCATGAACCTATAAACAGACAAGACATGTGGCTTTTGAAAAGGTTGCAATAAAGACAAGAGGGACACAAGCTCCGTGGCGGGAAAAGGAACAACTTTAGGACCGCACCTCCTCTGTACCACAAGTGACAATCGAGATGCAACAACAAGTAGTGGAGTGGGGCCAGATCCACAGAGAGAAGAAAATGCCGCGGGGACAGAGAATCAGGGACACAATGTTCAGAGTCAATAATGATGAAGGGGGCTTCAGGGCGGGGAGGCTGGCGTCGAAGCCTCAGTTATTACCTGCGGATAGCAGCAGCTCTTTCTGAAAAAGACACCACAGCTATGAAACAAACCATAATGAAAGACCCACGTGTAGAAAACCAAACCAGCTGAAGGCAGATTTACATCTGTCTGCCCATCAAAGGACTGCTTTCTCGAGCACCAGACAAAATGATGTGAAGAGTGTCCAGGCCTAGCTACATCCGATTAAAAATGAAGTTTCCAAGGAAAAAGAAAATTCTACTTGCATCCAAACAGGAAAAACAAACAGGGTACCAGACAGGATGGAAGGCCATGCTAGTCTTGGATAGCTCTGCTGGATATTAAGTTTTCAGAAGATACAGCTGACCCATGGCTCCGAGAGGAGGTGGTCATGGCAAAGCGAGGGGACCTCGGGCAAGGGATACGTGGTCATCATGCTGAGAGACAGCTGCCACTTAGCAATATCTGGGACCACAGAGAGCCTGAAACGCCAGCGTGTTCCAAGGAAAGGCAGAAACAAAACAGGCATGTCTACTTGGTCTTTTTAAACATTTCATAGAAGTTCTAGCTAATTCAACAAAAGAAAGAAAGTGCTACTTTTCAGAAGAGAGAGACCAAAGATGAAGAATAGGCTACTTCCACAACAAGAAGGACCAATGATCTATAACTCCCCCATCAGCAGGGAGGCTGTGCACATCCTGGCCAGGGCACCTCGTTGACTATGGCTGCCCTGGCCAGACACCAGCCTCAACTTCCAACTTGGCCTCTGCCTCACCCGGCTCTGGTTGCAGGGTCCACAGGGCCGTGAGCAAGATCCCCTCTCCCCGGCTCAGGACAAGGCTTCCCAGTGGCCCCCTGTCCCCTCCCACTGTGGCCTGCCCCTTGTTCCAGACACTGCTCCTCAAGCCCTTGGCACTGCTGCTCCCTGTGCCCACAGCACCTCCTGTGCAAACAGCACCGTCTTGCCCCTGCCGGCTCCCCGCCGGCTTACTCTCCTCCATGGCAGTGACACCACCAGGTTCCACAGACATGTCAGAGTTTGGAGTTGTTCCCGGCTGTAACCCCAGGCCTGGCACCCGTTGCTGAAGGCATAAAAACTGGGACATCTGTACTAGGAAGAGCTGTGCGCCCATTAACAACAGGGGGGCCAGACACTGATGTGGGAAGACGCTACGACATAAACGAGCAAATGACTTCCGCAGGGCTCACACTGGAATATGCGGCACTTTTCTAGACAGTTTCCCACTGACTAACTCGCTCTTATTGTGCGAGGCACGGAGGGCGGGCATCCTGACAGAGAACAGGACAGACACACTTCCTGCCTCAGGGAGCTTACATTCCAGTGGGAAACTCCATCGCAGAGGGAATGGCATACTAGGAGATCTGTGCTGAGTGCTACGGGGAAAGGAGCTGAGAGCGGGGCTGGGGAGGCGTGCGGGAGGGCGGTGTGACAGGAGCGTGGCCAGGGAAGGTCTGCGACTCCCGACAGGCGATAGTTGCCCTCACACCCGCGCCCCTGTCCATGGTCCTGATCCAGACCCCTTGGCTCCCTCTCCCAGCCAGGCAGCCACCTGCCCCTCGCCAGCTGCTGCTGGGCACACACGCACGTGGTCCTCCTGGCTTCACCCCCAAGGCCACCAGGAGTCTCTGGCTCTGCTAGCCATGTGTGGCCTTGGATGAAGTGTCACACCATGGGGTGAGCCCTTGCTTCCCCAACTGCTGCCAAAAGGCCGGTGAGGCAACTGGACCCGAGGGAGACCATTATCCCTGGGATGAACTTTGCCCACAGGGGACAGGAAAGGGCCAGAGAGTAAGTCCCCTTTCCACCCCTCCCTTGAATGGACTGTTCTGAAGCTTTTCTTCCTGTCCTTCCTTCTCTTCTTCCTCCTCCTTCTTCTTCTTCTGTTTTTTTCTTCTTTTTATTTTTTTTTGATAGTCTCTCTGATGAGGTCTTAAGGGGCTGAGCAACCTGCTGGATGTCTGAAGCAGGGCAGCGTCATTAAGGTGTCATCTTGTGTGTGTGTCTCGGCCTTCTCATCCTCACTTCCCTTTCCCTAACTCTGGCTGCCGGGGATTGCCCCCCGCCCGCCCCCCCCCCCCAGTAAAGTGCAAGCCTCTGCCCGGCTCTGCCTTTAAAAGAACCCAACCCAAATTGGGCAGAGTGAGAGATGGATGCTGGCGGAAGAATACAGGGGACAGCAAGTGCAAAGGTCCTGAGACAGGGAGTTTGAAGAAGACAGGCAAGTCTGGAGCAGAGAAGGCAGGCAGGGTAGGAAGGTGATATGAGGTCAGAGCCAGATCTTCACCTCACAGGGGCAGACCCAGGACTCTGGCTTTATTCTCAGTGAGTTGGGGAACTGCTGGAGAGTTCCATGCAAGATCTGACTCACACTTTAATGGGTTGCAGAATGGGGCAAGGTGGAAGCAACACCTCTTAGGGGACTCTTGCTATGGTTCAGTGGCATTGCCAAGGGGCTGCCCATGGTGCTGAGGGCATTCTCTCATTCCTGCCCCCTCACCTCCTTGGACACCATCCATGTCACCCTACGGCCCTCCCCAGACAAGCCTCTGGTCCTTCCTGCTGAGTGAATGATGAGGGCTGAGTGCTTAAGTGAGCAGCCTCTCGATGGCGGGGGCTTCAGTGGATTCCTAGGCAAGTCCCCGAGTCCCCCGCGCCTGTTTCCTCATCCTTCGGATGAGGCAACAACAGCGCCTGCCTGCCACTGGCCGCTGAGAGGATGAGGGGACGCAGCCTGCGCAAGGCGTCAAATGCAGTCATGTCTGACACAGGTTACCTTTTATCAGTGCCAATCACTACAGGGACACAGGCACAGCAACGGGAGTCATTTTGTATTTTTGAAAGAGATATTTCATTGCTAAGAGAGCTGTTGCTGGCTTGTATTTAAAGGGCTAAGAGCTCAGCTGGCAGCCACCCCCCCTCCCCCCAGGCATAAAGACATCTTTAGGAAGGCGGCATCACAATTGGCTTCCATGCTTCCCAGGGGCTTTGTTTAGGCCCTCACAAAGCTCCTGGATTTCTCCACCGGGGCCCTGGGAGCCTGTCTGAGTGGGTTTCACAGGGTTACCTTAGGTGGAAAAGAATGTTTTTGCAAAGAGGGTCGGGCAAGTATGGCAGAAGTGTGAAACAAAAAAACCAGACCAAATCACCCAAAACTTCATTATTCCAGAAAATGCGTTGCTCAGCTCTGACAGCTCTAATGGACCGACCTCATATTGCCTGATTGGCAAACCAATGTGCCCATCAAAGCAGACTTTGCCTCCTGCTTTCCACAAATGTTTACAGAACACCTGCTCCTGCCAGCCTGCCATCCCCTGGGGCACTCCCGGGGAACCTGGGTTTCGATCCCTGGGTCGGGGTGCTCATAGTCTAGGGCAGCAGGGCCCTAGGAAGGCAAGGACAGCAGGCTAAGGGGGCTGCCAGGGAAGCCGGGGTGTGCTCGGGGCATGAGCTAGCATGCCTGGCCCGGGAGGCCCGTTGCCGCCCCTTCGCAGTGCCCGCACACTGCCCGCGTCCCTGGAGAATGGTCAGACGGAAGGAAAGGAGCTAAGTTTGGGTCCCTGCCTCTGGCCATCTGACCACACCTTTGATAGCAAGGGCTGCCTCCGCCAGATAGAAGCTTAGACAGTGTGGTCCGTGATGAGGTCATAGTCTCTGGGACCAGCTTCACAATGAAATGGGAGGCGGAGGAAGGGAGGCGGGCAGCCAGGGGCCAGGAGCTGAAACTCACTGAAGCTGCCCACGGCGGCCCATGCCACTATCCTCTCTACTTTCACCTATATTCAGAGTTTCCATCAGATATAGTTAAAAAACAGGGGGGGTGGTCGGCCAAAGGCATAGCCTGAGCCCCAGTGCCACCCTCCGCTGCCACTGCCAGGCTGGTAAAGGCTTCTTTGATTCAGTACCTTGGAGCCTGCCAGGGAAGTACATTTCTCTCTGGAAATCAGAAATCAGAGCATAGTTCAATCACTTAAAGCAATCAATTTTCGGAGACTGAAGTGTAAGTTACATGTGGAAAAGTCCCAAATCGTAAGGTCAAGGCTGGATGCCTGTCTACAAACTGGGCACCCACATCCCCAGCACCGGGCTCTGGAGATGGGAAGCTGTCAGCCCCCAGAGGCCCCTGGGGCCCCTCCCAGCCGCCGCTCCCAGAGTCACCACTGGTCTGACTTCTCACCGCCTGGTTAATTCCTCCTGTCTGTGCACTTTACATAACAGGATCTCACCGCCTGTACTCCGCGTCCGCAAGCCGGCGGTATTTTACCACCCCAGATATTATAACACATTTGCTTCTTCCTGGTAGGAGCCAAGTCCCCGAGGCCAGCTTGCTGTAATCTGGAGAAAATGTTTGTCCTGCTAAATAAACACCATGTTCTCCATGGCAACGGGTAACTGAGGAAAATGTGACTGCAGCTGTCCAACTATGGAGGGGAAGGAGGCTGTGGAGAGGCATGTCTCGGCCTCACAAAGACCCCTTCCCATACTCTCATCTCTGCCTCTTAACACCTCAAATATGCAGCCACACAGATTCCAAACAACAGTGATGCAAAAACGCCAGCTCTCTGGCTTCAGAGCTCAGGCCACGAAGCTACCCTGGGTGCCTGTGAACACGGAGCTGTGCTTACTCCCCTCGCCACCCCAGGCAGAGCTCTAGGAACCCTCACGGCCTCCAAGGGCTGGAGCCAGCTCCGCCTTCAGACCTGCCCCCCACCCATGACGGGTGACTGCTCACCTGCTCACTTACTGCTGATTGGTTCTAGACTTGAAATACAGTAACAAACTTGTCACAGGTATGCAGACAACAAGCATAAGGAGTTGACAGAGGCCTCTGTCAAGACCTTCGGGTCCCCTGTGACTCTGCAGGTGGGCCAGCTTCCCACAAGGAGGCGGGCAGAGCGTGTGCAGAGCTTTCGGGCTTTGTGTTTCTAGTGTTGCTGAAGACAGTAGTTTTCAGGGTCACTCTTTCTTTTGAATAACTGCTCAAAGGTCCTGCCAGCCACTCAGTGACGTGACAGAGCCTGGGGTTTGTTGAAGCCCAGTGGAGTTACATCATCATTTAAAAACGGAGGCGTGCCCACGAGGATTCTTTTGCAAGTTAAGTGTGTGCATGAGAAATAGCACAAATGAAAGGAACCTTTCCTATTTCTTTCTAAGCAGACAGATGTGCCTCACAGGGTAACCTTATGTAGCCTGAAAGGAAGAGCATGCCCAGGAATTGAAACAGACCTGGATGATGGTTTAATCTGAGCCCCTCTGTACAGGCGAGGAAACCGAGGCCCAGAGGGGGAGCTGAGTCACCCAGCAGCAGCAGCTGGCTGGTGGCAGGGCCCCCCTTCCCCACTCAGCACCCCAGCCTCCACAGAAAGCCAGGGTTGTGTTGGCTCTGTACCAGTAAATCACACTCAGATAACAGTGACAGATAACTGTGCACACCCACGGTACCATCCCTGTGTTGGCATATCACGCAGCCTCCACTTAAAAATAAGGAGTCCGGGCCGGCCGAGTGGCGCGGTGGTTAAGCGCTGGCTTGGGAAGCCAGCGGCCCCAGTTTGGGTCCCACATATGAGGGCCAGTGACACTGCCCTCAAAAAAAAAAAAAAAAGAAAAAAAAAAGTGATCAGCGTTGTATTTAAAAGCTCAATTACCAATTAAAGCCTTCAAGTAAAATCCTGTTCCCTCCGCCAAATCCAGTCCAGGACCAGAAACGCTGGGTGGGTGTAAAGGCAGGCATCCCCATTGTGCAGTCAGGGAGAAGCCGGTGGCCCTGCTGTGTCTGATGGGGGAGGTGAGAGGGGTACTCATGGGGGCTCTGCCATGGTGCCGGGGTTCTTAACATTTGGGGGACCTGAGGCCCCTCCCCCCAGATTCTAGCCCATTCAGGACTCAGCACCCAATTTCAGGCCTTCTTAGAACCTCAGAGGCTCATATTGACCCAAGTCAAGACCCTCAGGATGATGGAAAGACCCGGCAGACACCCTGAGCGCGGGCGTGGTCCTGCCATGATGCATGCCCAGCAGGCATCTGGGCCTCAGTTTCCTCATCTGTCAAGTCAAGGGGTTACCCTGGATGATTCCCAGGGTACTTTCTGGCTGTGTTGTGCTGTATAAGTATGAATCAGCTTCCCAAACTGGTTTCTTTTGTGTGGGTGATAGAAACCATGGCAACCAAGTTGTCATCTCTTACCCTGACCTTCCTGGAGGGTTTGGCAGGCTGCTACCCGCCCCCTGGTCCATGTCCCAGGCTTGGCAGCCAAGGGACACCTCAGAAGGATGGTGTGATTACTGTATCACCAAGTGGGGCCGCCTTCCTACCCAACCTGGGGAGAGAGAATGCATTCAGGGAGGTCCAGGGTGGGCACGCGGGTGACCGTGGGGGGGCCTCCCTGCCCAGGCGGCTCTCAGGCCGCCTGTCTCCGCTCATGCACTCTGGGGGCCCACGTAGGAACACAGGGGTCCACCAGTGCCCCCCCGCGCTTGGGGAGGTGGCTCTCCGGCCTCGGAGCAGGGAGCCGGCTCCGCAAGGGGCCTTCCACGTTCCAGGGCAGCTGCGCTGACCTTCCCCTCCGCTCTCCCCTTTGGGGGAGGGCGGGCTCATTCTTAAAAACCGCCTGGAGGACAGTGGCGGAGTCAGCGAGGAGCGCTGTGGCCATGACCAGGCTGCCTAACCTCTCTGAGCCTCAGTCTCCTGGTCTGCCAAACGGGGACAGCAGAGCCGGCTGCACGCCGAGGAGGAGCCGGACGGCCCAGGGAGCGCCGGGCCGCGCCTCGCTGGGCTGCAGGGGCCGCCGCCGCCGCCCGGAGCCCGCCGCCGGGACCCAGAGCCGCCCGCCCGCCCGCAGCCCCGGCGGCCGGGCCGGTTACGTAACCAGCAAGCCGGGCGGCCGTGCACGCCGCGCCCGAGGCCGCGTTCCCGCCGCGCACTCACCGTGGAGCCGCGGCCTCCCTCGCCTGTCCGCTGGTGCGTCCGCCCGTCTGTGCACCGACCCCCGCGCCGGTTCCCGCAGCCGCCGACAGCAGCGCGCAGACCGCAGCCTCGCTCGTCTCCGCTGCAGCCGCTGACTCGCTGCTGTCACATAGTGGAAAACGTGACCGCGCGCGCCTGGCCCGCCCCCGGAGCCCCCATTGGCCGCCCTGCCTCTTTATTTGCATACCGGGGGGCCCGGCCTGCGAGCGCCGCGCGTCCATTGGCTGCATTGCCCGTCGCTCTCTTTACATAAGACGCACATGGAACTCCATGTTCACCGCTTCGGTTCCTCAATGAAGACGCCGCGCGCTCGTGCCCCCCTCCTCGTCCTCCCGAGTGGTTCCTTCCACTTCCGGCCTCGGCGCCTTCCATTCAAGACAGCTCGCGTCCTCAGGCCCAGGGAGCGCGGAGTGGCACGTACCACCGCGGGGCGGGGGAGCTGGGCGCGGGTCCGCGATCTGCTCCTGTGCACGTCGGTCTGGCCCGCCCGGCGGACTAACCTCCGCGGAAGCCCTGGGAGACTGCAGCCCTCCGCGACAGGCCAGAGGCGCGCCCCCGGCGGCCACGGCCGCGGGAAACCCCCTGCGGACGCCTTTCATTCATGCATTCGCTTTCATTCATTTACCTATTCATTCACCGTTAGGCCCTGAGGCTGCCTAGGGGACCGACACCTCACGGTGCAACCCCACCCAGGCCACCAAGGCTGACACTTGGGCCAGATCTGCCGGGATGGTCAGCTTCCAAGGGGCCTTGCTTATTTTTGAGAACATGTGTCCCAATTGTTGGTTCAGGAAGCAAGATAAGTTTTACTATGGGAGATACACATGAAATAAACCATGTTATCCCTTCCCCAAACCACGTCTTTAGGGAGAAAGGACTGTTCTGTGAAAAGGGAACTTAATACTGAATTGGGCATTGTGGACCATACACGAACAGGCCGGGAGTTATCCCCAGAGGCTTCATGTTGGAGGCAGCACTCAAAAAGTGGGAAAGAAGGTTCACGCCACAGAGACACATGAGTTGGGGCTGGGGGTCCTGGAACAGAGCGCTGGGCCCTGGAGGACCTTGGCTAAGCCCATTTGTTCTTTCAGGAGGCATTGATTGTTTGGTGCACGCTAGGCCCCCAGCCTTCTGTCTCAAGTGTCAGGAGAGGAACCAGGTAGAGGACCAAGACTTGCTGTGGGACCTAAAACAACAGGAAGGCTCCAAGGTAGCTGGGCTCCAGCAGGCTCTGAAATGCAGGGTCTGATAGACGAGGCAAGGCTGGCAGGGCTCAGGGGGCACCAGCCATCCGAGAACCTGGGGCCTTGTAGCATCTCCCTCCAGGGGTCCCATTCTTCCTCTTGGGCTCTCCTGGGGTCCAGGGACGGGAGGAAAGGAAGGTTTATGATCTGGAGACTGCAGGAGAACGAAGCTGCCAGTTTTCAAAGCCGAGCACACATTCAGGAATTCCTACACCCAACCACTTCTTCCCCCCTGCTCAACAAGGTGTGTGTGCGACTGTCTCAGACACAGATGCAAACCGGGGCAAATACCAAGTTCATCGGGACAAGCATTCCCACATAATCCATGGGGGGCCTGCTGTGTGGCTCTCACTCCACTGTGAGTGTCCCCTCCTCCCGTGTCTCTGACATTGACACCTGGACATACTCTCCACCTCCTTCACGCACGCACGCACGCACGCACACACACACACACCCAAATCCAGGCCCAGATGCTCTGACACACCCTGAAGCTTTTGTTTCCTCACATACATTGACGTCAATGGTGAAATCCATTGTTCTGGAAACAAGGGTAAACAGACAGCTTCTCCTCTTGCTTGACTTTTCTTGGGCTTGCTCCATATTCAGCCTACAGCCTAATGTCACATTTCCTCCCTGAATTTAGCCCTAGTTTGATATTGAAAACAGTGAAATCGATTATTTTAGAAATTAAATGTTATAGGTTTCCAGAGCTCTTCGAAATCTAACCTATTTCAGTGTCTCATGGCTAGTTTCTTCATTCTTGCTTTTGGACACTTTCATTCAACAAGTATTTGTTGACACCTGGATATTGGGGAGGGTTGTTGGGTTGCAAGCATGCATTTCATTGGGTCCTTTGCTTGTCAGGAGTTTGCAAGGTAGAAGGGGTGATGAGGCAGGTTTGGAGGCAATTTCACCTAGGATGGGGTGTAAGTCCCTGAGAACAGGACAGACTTGGGCAGAAGTCTCCATCCCAGATCTTACAGGAAAACACTGAGGAGTGCAACCCCCCAGGACCAGGCCAAGTCCATGTGTGCCATTCTCACTGAACCAAGATGTTGAGTGAGTGTGTGTGAGTGTGTGGGTGTGCGTGCACATGCACTGGGACGTTCAGGTTGGGGGAGGGAATGAATCCTTTCCTGGTCAGCCTACGCTGACCTGGAAATGTGTCAGAATTAGCCGTCAACTCTGGCACAGAGCTCTTGGCCAGGCAAATTGCTGTTGGCGCCGGAGGAGGCAGGCTGGCAAGAAGGAAGCCTGGGGGGAGGGTGGTGAGCCAGGTCGCCAGCTGCCTGAGGAATGCTGTCCTGGAAGGCGCTGACCTCTGGTCTCAGCCTTCACCCTGCCTCTCTGCCAAAGGCTGCTCTGCCAGTCTGCGTCCAGTCCACCACCCGATTTCCTCCAATGGGGGCGGGGCTGAGTCAGCCCTGCCCGAAAGGACTCTCCGCACCTGGGCCACGCCACTTGCAGGCACTCTCGTTCACTCATGCGCTCAGTTAGCCAGCTGTTTCCTGGGCAACTACTGTGTGACAGGCATGGTGCAGCTACTGCGTCCTCCTGATCACAGGGTTTGTGGGCCGACAAGGGGAGGCAGGAGCAAAGAAGAGAGGCCTAGTGAGTTATATCTGTAAATATAATGGGGAGGGGCAGCTTGTCCTCTGTAAGGAGATGGAGGGGACACTGTCAATCTTTCTGGGTCCACCAGTCCCAGAGCCCCCTGCCTGGGTCCAGGGACATTGCAGATGAGAATGCCTGACCTTCACCCTCACTCTGCAGCCTCCTCACGCCTGGCACTGGTGCATGGCTGCTTAATGCACCTGCCCTAGGCTGGCACAGTGGCAGCTCCTGGCAGGGACACCCTGAGGCAGCTGCCAGATGTGGCACACAGGCATGCGCAGCTGTGTCCTGGGTCTGCAGACACCGGTCACTGCAGACAAGGCCCACCTGCCCCTCGTGGTCGGGAAGGCCTTGAACCAGGTGGTGACCAGAGCTTTGGTCTTCTGTCTGGATGTGAGGTGGTCTGTGGACCAGCATAGAGAATGTATCTGTATTGTGTGCAAGCCACCTACTGAGAAGGGCTTTTTGTTTTGTAAACTAAATATGGATCCAGGGAAGGCTGTCCACTGTTTTGGGGAGTCATGTGTGTTGTATGCTCATATGTCTTCCCCCAGGAAGTCACAGGTCAAACCACCAACAATGAACATGCAGCCTCCATCTTTCTTCCCCTCCGCCTGGAGGACCTGAGTGTGTCTCTGAGCAGCACTGCTGGGCCTGGAATGTTGGCACCTATATGCATGCTGTCCCTTTGCAAACGACATCCTTGACGTCACAGTCCGATGGCACAGAATAGGGCATCCAGGACAGTGTCGGATACAGGTGGTCAGAGGACCTCCTGCCCTACTCTCAGTCCAAGGGAGAAAGCACTCAGTATTTCATGAGGAAGTATGATGTTCGCTTTAGGTATTTTATGTTTTATAGATGTCTTATGTCATATAGATATTTCTTTCTATCGTAGTTTACTTAGCTTGCTGAGAGCTTTTTAAAAATCATACACTTGGGCCGGCCGAGTGGCGTGGTGGTTAAGCGCTGGCTTGGGAAGCCAGTGGCCCCGGTTCGGTCCCACATGTGAGGGCCAGTGACACTGCCCTCAAAAAAAAAAAAATCATACACTGGTTCAATGGACTTTTAATCCATGGCAGTTATTATTTTAAAATATCTCCCTCAAATAAATCTATTTTTGCATATGTGAAAATAATTTAAATCAAGAGGTTTTGTCTCTACTATACAACAACACTCTGTATAGACTTGCTTACTTCATTATTGTATCTTAAAACAAAAAATGTAAATAAATAAAAAATTAGTGCCCAAGTTCCTGCCTTTCGTATGTTGTCCTCTTTATCGCTACAGGAATCCAATGATTAAATGTGGACTCCACTGACTTCTCTCATTATCAGTTTCTTAAATAAAAGGCATGGTTTTAACTGAAGCCAAAAGACTGCTTGCTATCGTGTCACTTGAGAAAGGATTAAACTTCAATCTTTCTAGTCATGAGGCCATTAAACAAAAAGCCAAGGACTTAAACAAGATGAGAACTGTACCCCTTGGTGAGGGAGATGGGGTGGCAGTGGGTAGATTGAGTGGCCGTCGGATCTTTGCCTCAGGACCTTGAAGGCTGATGCATTGATCTACTTTTCTGATCTCTGGTGGCTTAAGCCCCTTCCCAGGGTTTCTGGGCCACTGGTCCCCCTGGTGAGGCCAAAGAAAGGAAGCTTGCCAGCAAGGCCCCCCTATGTCTGAGTTGAGGCCTATGTCTGAGGTGAACCCCACGTCCAAGGTGATGCCCTCATGTCCAAGATTATGTTTGAGATGACCCCCATGTCTGAGGTGACACCCATGTCTGAGATGACCCCCAGGGCTCAGGTGTGATGCCCCTATGTCCAAGGTGACACCCCATGTCCAAGGTGACACCCATGTCTGAGGTGATAATCCATGTGTGAGGTGATCCCCATGTCTGAGGTGAGTCTGTCTCTCTCATCAGTTGGTGTGTCGTCCAGCTCATCTTCGGGGCTGTGGACCTGGGCCAGGCAGGGTCCAGGGTCTCTTGCCCTGTCACATTCCACTTGGTGTGTGTCCTCCAAGGCTGTCATCTCAGCTTGGTTCTGCCAGCATTGCTGCTGCTGCTGAGGGGTAGCTCAGCTGGCACCCCGCCAACCCTAGGTGTCCTGAGGCAGTGTCAGGAATTGGGGACCAACACGATCCCTCCCTGTTAGGGTGCCTTATCATTCAGGAGGCTGAGGTTCATGGATGGGCATGGACCTCGGGTGCCCCTCGCTTGCGGATGAGCTATGACTTAGCACGCGCTTATTAGGAACCATGCCCACTCTCTATCTAACCCTCACAGCTCTGCAAGGCATGTGTGCCGACCCCCTCGTCCCCTGTAAAGGACACCGTTGATGTCGCTGTGCAGTAAGGAATCGTGTGGGGCTGTGTCTATGCCATGGAGGAGAGACCACCTTTGTCTGCAGAATGATCTAGTGGCTGCCCTCACTGCCCCGTCCCTGCGGAGCCTGGGAATGAGGCGACCAGAGTCCAAATTCCAATGTACCTCTTGTCCCCAGAACATTCTCCCCACCCAAAATCTCCCTCTGGGACATGCATGGCTGGCCAGGTGCTCCCTGCTCCTTTCAACTCCCCTTCAAATTCACAAAGGCTCACAGATGGGGACAGCCGGGGTGCCGCACGGTCCCTCTCGTGGGCCGCCACCCACCACTCTGCCTGCAGCCACGCGGCCGGCTGTCTGAGCCTCTCCTGGGATGGCAGGGTGTCCCCAGGCCCCGCATTCTGCCTGAGTCTTTGCCTCTACAGTTTCCCTCCAGTAGACCCTGCCCTGTGCCTCACCATGTGTTACCTACCATGTTTGTCCTTCTTCACTGGCTTCTCCTTGGAGCCCAATGTGGAAAAAAATGCCACTTGGCCCCAGACTAAAGCTTTTTGGAAACCTCAAAGGGGTTAGACTGGACCTCTGCCAGGGTGGGAGGCATCCCCTCTGGGGCTGGTGACAGGTGATTGCAAAGGCAGGAGCCCAGGTCGCTGTGGACTGGGGTAGCTTTGGGGCCCAGGGTGGTCTCATTGTGCAAGACGCCTGCAGAGAGAAGGCTACTGTGTGCCCATCCCCCTGCTCCCCCTCCACAGAGTGTGTCCTAAGCGGGGGAGACAGGAGGCCCCACCCCACGGCACTAGGAAGGTGCTGCAGCCCCAGGTGGCAGGAAGGAACCCACGTGTAGGTGGGAGATGAGGGTGCTCAGAGGGGAGATGGGTCCCCCGGTATTGCTGCCACCAGCACCCCACGCTCTCTGAAAGCCTGGATGGTTTGTCTGTACACTGAGGCAACATCAGCACTGCAGAGCAGAGCAAATGACAGGTGGTGGGGGCCAAGACCAGGACCTCTGCCACCGGGTCAATAGTCTGGACCAGTTGGCATTCCCACTTGAGTCTTGCAATGGGTGCTCAAGGGAACTCGGCATATGTATGAACCAGGACACCCCACTGAGGCTAGGGGCACCCTGAGAAATTTCGTGGGAACCTAGAGAGCCCCCTGACAATGTGCTCTGGGCTGAGAAGATGCTGTGTGATTTAATGTGGGTGGCGCCTCCAAGGCAGCGGTGTCCTCAGCTTGGCTCCTCCAGGCTGGAAGCACTGCTGGGGATGGGACAGACAGGGGAGGGGAGCAAAGAGAGGGCAGAACCTGCCCCCCAAAACTGCGTGCTTGTCTCTTGGGAACAAAAGGCACTGAGAAAGAAAATGCTGGTCAGCCAAGCCCTAAGCCGTGAAGGCTGGTAGACCAAGAAGAAC
Source organism: Aselliscus stoliczkanus (assembly GCA_033961575.1). Taxonomy (NCBI): domain Eukaryota; kingdom Metazoa; phylum Chordata; class Mammalia; order Chiroptera; family Hipposideridae; genus Aselliscus; species Aselliscus stoliczkanus. The sequence continues at coordinate 175,163,617 of CM066731.1, forward strand.
GACGAAGGGGCGGGTGGCAATAGTGGGTCAGGGACTGTTGTGCGGGAAGCGTCTACATGGGGGGGAGGGGGTTTGGTGAAGCAAGACTGCGTGGGACTGGGAGGAGGGGACGAGCGCAGGGCTGGGCCCAGGGCTCCCGGGAGATTACAGCCCGTTACTCTCACCTCTGCGGTCCATCTGAAAGCTGGCGAGTGCCACATTCCGACAATACAGAAACAGGCTCCGGAAGGGGACTCTGGGGGACAGGGTCCGCCCTGGGGCCAACAGAGTGGAGCCCTGCCCCTCTGCTCCATCCTGGGATCACAGACTATGTGTTCTGGTGCATGTACGCCGGCAGGGAGACCAGGTGGCTGTCACCAACAGCCAGAGGAAAGCTCTGTCATAAATGCTGTCGGGTTCTGCCCATGTCCCCTGCGTGGGCACTGCAGAGCTGGCCTTGTACTTAACCCGTGGGGGCAGGAGGAAGCCAGCTGGCCAGGTCCCTGCCCTTTGCCCTCTGGGGGCATAACTGTAAGGCCTGCGTTTTCACTCAGCCCGTCCGGAGATGGCACGTGGGGCTGAGCACGTGAATCTGCTGAAAATCTGGGTGGTCTCCCCTGGTTCGTCGGGAAGCAGTAGCCGGTGTGAAAAGGCCTCGGCTCTTGTGTCTTCCCTTTTCCTGTACTCTCGCTGCCCTGGGAACCTCCGGAGAACACAATAATTCTCAAGCCTGTCCTCAGGCTGTGTTTCTAGGGAACCTAAGCTGAGACCCGGATGCTGAAAATGGCTCTAGAAAGTGGACCCTCAGGGTTCATTTTGGAGCTGAACTGCTCACCTGTGTCAAAGTCGTAGGGGGCCCCCGTTGCTGGTGGTAAATGGGACTGGCATAACTGGGGCTCATCCATGGCCTGCTTTCAGATGGCCCTTGAGCTAAGAATGGTTTTCACATTTTTTTTTAATAAGATTTTATTGGGGAATTGGGGGAGGGGAATAGTGTTGGGGAACCGGGGAAAGGGAACAGACAAGTTGCTGTCCTTTTGTTCTTCAGTCTAGTTGTGGAGGACGTTGCTTCACTGGCCCATGTTGGTGATATCATTGCGCTCTTCCTGGGTGAGGCAGATGGGTCTCTGGCCTCTGGACGGCCACTCATGGGGGCTCTTGGCAGCTCACGCCAGCTGCAGGCCGCTCACGTTGGCTGCCAGCCACTCATGGTAGCTCACAGCAGCCCACGGCAGCCCCACTGCAGCCTACGACGTCGCAGTCGACTCATGGCAGCCCAGCTCCAGGTGGAGCTGTTGTTCACCATCTTAGCTGTAGAGGGCAGTGTCACTGGCCCTCATATATGAGATCTGAACCGGGGCTGCTGGCGTCCCAAGCCAGCTCTTAACCAATGTGCCACCTGCCCGGCCCGGCTTTCACATTTTTTAAAAGGGAAAAGGGAGGGGGATAAAAAAGCCAAAGAATCTGCTACAGAGATCACACAGGCCCACAAAGCCTGAATTTTTTTACCATCTGGCCTTTTATGGAAAGGGCTTGCTGACACCCATCGTGCGTGGCACTGCCATTGCTTTTCACCCGTGCTCAGTAGTGATGGGTGCTGGTAGAGAGCAAGGCATGGGAGATGAAGTGGATAGGGGTGCTACATCAATGGCGACAATGGTTATGACACTGATGGTGGAGAAGGGTGCCTTCTTATGTTGGTGCTGGGGACCTTGAAAAAAGAGAATGATAGGCTTAGGACGGTTAGTTCACCGCTAACCTCAGACACTCCGCAAGCCTGAGGGCGTCCGGGGCGGCTCATCAGGTTCACAGCTATAGGCACTGGGCTACTGTCGGAAATCAGGCCTACACTCTGACGATAAGGCTCGCAGAGCTACAAAGGGGACCCAAATCAAGGCCTTGACAGGCGGAGCAAGTGCACACCTGGCAGCATAGACCAGCAGGACCTGAGGCACACATATGGCGGTGGGTCTTCAGAACGCTGCAGGGGCGACAGCAAGGCTAGAATGGCGGCTAGAGGAGAAGTCACCATCATAGGGCACTTGTCTGATTTAGAACTCAGTGTTTTGGCAAGGACACCAGGAACTGGCTCTGACCATTTCTTGGGATGACTCTAGAAGTATGCTAGTAAAAGTGTGACAACTGGCTCCCTGAAGGTGGAAACAAAATGTGCTGCTTTTGCCAATTCCTGTGGTGTAAATATACCCACTGTGAACAATTCCAAGCCACCAGCGTGACTCTGATGAAATCGGCAATGCCAAGTGTGTGAAGAGAAGAGGCCCACCCCTCCTCACTCTGGGCTCAGCCCCCACAGCCCGGGCAAGTGTCTCTAGACAGTAGAGTCTGCATCTGCTCAGTTACAAGGAGAAATGGGTTTCCCAAAGTTTAGCACCTGGGAAATGATTTTTCTAAACTCTTTAGATTTTAAAAGAGGCCGTTGTTACTAAATAATCTTAATAACGTTCATTGTAAAGATATGTCTCAAGGTTATTGAGACCGCTGGCTTTTTGTATGAGAAGGCTGCTATTAGTCGGTTCTGGCTGGTTTTGTAATAGTGGCTCTCGCGGTTCGTGGCAGGGATGGGCCAGTCAGGGCACTCCCACTCTTTGTGGCCATAAAAGCTACTGTCAGTACAGAGGAGGCTTCCCATGTTTCTGTCCCCTGAGGGCCCTGGTTAGGGCAGTGTCGCTGTCCCAAGGATTGGGGTAGGTCACTAGGGCCCCAGTGAAGGAGAGATGGCTGCCCGTTTTCTCCTGGGGGATGACCGGTGCCTTCTGCTTCCTTCCTCCTGGCTCTGCCTCTCACCCGCTCAGTCTGGGCTGATCTCAGTGTTCCGGCTCCAAACCAATTCCAGCCCTCGGGGTCAAAGGCCAGAGGAGGTCGGCGGAAGTCTCAGTGTCCCTGACAGATTGTCCCACAAGGACTTTATTTTTTTATTTTTTTAAAATTTATTTTTATTTTTTTATCTTAGCTGAGCCATCCTGATGGGAAGCATGGCAGCAATGGATGGACAAGCTATGCCTGAGTCCTGCCTTTGATGTCCAATACTGCCCCGAGAGACCCAGGCCTGCAATTTATTAAAAGAAAATAGACTTACTTATAGATGATGCGTATAAATTTATAGTTTATGTTTTTAGGGGAGTGTGTTTGTGTGAATGTGTACCTAGAGAAACAATGAAAAGGAATGTCAAAACTTTTACAGTGATTTTTCTCTGGATTGTGGAACATGGGTGATATTGTCTTCTTTATATTTTTCAGGTCCTGCAGATATTCTATAATAAGTATAAATTCTATACAATCTTCATTTGTATATAATGATAAACATTTTTTAAAGTATAAAACATAGTTTCAAATGTTATAATCTACTCAATTTAAAGTAAAAGATTAATTTTGAATATGATGTTCAGTATCAGTTTAAAATGGCTTGCTGTGTGACCCGTTCTTAACAGGGATGGAGACTCAGGGAAGTATAAGTCAAAAGCCCTGAAATGTTCATATTATAAAGTTCTTATTTTTTATTGATTTGACTTCTATTCATTTTCCAGGCTTTGTCTTCAATAATTAGATGAATATGAGTTTCATGCTACTTTGCACAACCACGGCTGGAGATTTATCAAGCGTATGTTTATCGTACAAACCTTTCCAGAAATTATAAATAAATAGTCTAAGAGCAAAAGTCAGGTGATAAAACAATAAGCAGGGGCAGCCGGTTAGCTCAGGTGGTTAGAGCACAGGCTCATAACACCAAGGTTGCCGGTTCAATCCCCACATGGGTCACTGAGTTGCGCCCTCCACAACTAGATTGAAACAACTACTTGACTTGGAGCTGATTGGTCCTGGATAAACACAATGTTCCCCAATAAAAAATTAAAAAACAAAACAAAACAGAAACAAGAAGCAAACCTCACGTGGCAGACACGGACCAGGCGGACGGTGCGGCAATGAGGAGCTGAAAGGGCAGCGACACAGCAGTGGTTTGGGGGCGAGCGGCCATGGTGAACACAAACGTCACACAGAGGTAAGAGACAACCCGGCCGTGGATATACCTGTGAAACTAAGAGAAAGGGGGCCTAGCAGCAGTGCTGGAACATCAAGCAGAATTTGTGCTTTTGGGGTATTATCATAGAAAACGTACACACCTGCGGAAGACGCTTGGTGGGCGAGCGGGTGAGAAATATGTACCTCCACCAGGGCACATGGAGTTAAAGTTTCCCTCACCTGTCTTCTGTTTTGTTTGCGCAATAATCCAGGTTACCAGGTTGCTAATCCTGGGGCCCTCACACTCTCAGGAAATCTTGGAAAGGCGTTTGCTTACAGGCCACATATGTCTCCTGAGAGGGATCAGGCAGCTGAGGTGGATCAGGTGTGAGGCCCTCCCTGGAACAGCCGGGGCAGTGCTGGTGGGTGTGCCCTGGGCGCTCACCCCCGCCTCCTGCTCACAGCGCTGGACCCTGCTGCCCAGTGAGGCTTTAGCGGATCTCTGGGCCACTTTGCAGCCCCTTCCCGCTTCGGCACCCCGCAGGAGCTCGGGATTGACCGCGGGGTGCCCGGCTCATTCTCCTCCATGGGCGAAGATTAGCTGTGGCCCCGTGTGTCATCAGGGGTAAGATGCTAGCCCCAGAGTAACGCCATCAGTCAGCACTGGGTGCGAGCTGAGGAGTGAGTGGGCTGGCAGGTGCCCGACGGCGAAGCCTGCATTTGCCCGCTCTCCCTCCCTGCCCCGCCGGGGCCATGCAGCCTGTGCCTCCCGGGCTGCTCCCCGCTCCCATCCCTGCCTGCTCTCTGTGCTGGCCACGCAGGACTCCAGGACAGCTCGCAGGCTCTCAACTCTTCACCCAGCTGCCCCTTTAGGCAACTCTGGGTGGCATCACTCCGGGACAATGGAGGCTTTTTCATTCTTAAGGACTAAGTTCCTGTCACCTCGGGCTCTAGATATTGGAGTGTTCTCCAAATCCTTCTGGAACGCATTCAAAATAAGACTTATTTCCCCCCTTTGCCAAGGATAAGTAGCACCTCATTCTACTGAAGGTTTTTTTTTTTTTTTTTTTTTGAGGGCAGTGTCACTGGCCCTCATATGTGGGACCCGAACTGGGGCCGCTGGCTTCCCAAGCCAGCGCTTAACCTCCGCGCCACTTGGCCGGCCCTGAAGGGTTGTTTTTTTTTCCCTCTTTTATCCCCATTTCTTCTCCCTCCCTCTCAATATTCAGGTCATCAAGATTTCAGGCCACATTTACGTAACTGCAGAGCTGAACTGTCCTCTGAGAGCAACTCACTGCAGTTTGCAAGTGGGGCTCCCAGAACTGGGAGCTGCCCCACCCTGGTCTTTGGAGGGTGCGTAGGCCAAGGCCATGTGACACCTGGTGGCTCTGGGCCTCTGGCTGTGTGGCGCATGTGTGTGGCGTATGTGTTTGTGCGTGTGTTGTGTGTTGTGTGTGTGTGTTGTGTGCCCATCACCAGGGACTAGCATCTTTCACCACCATCAAAAGACTGACCCATTTTCAGTAACCACCTTCTTGCAGCCGATGAAGCCTTTGTTCGCTTTGTATAGGGACCTGAACCCCGTCTCCATTGAGCTGGCTGTGTTTACAAGAAGCGGGGAAGAAGGGGGCTGGCGGGAAGCAAGCTCGGCCCTGGCTCGCCAGGAAAGCTCACCTTTCCTTCCAGAAAATTTCCAAGATGCTGGTTTCCTTTTTCTCAGGTATAATTTAAACCTTATTTCAGACACTGTCAATGGTGGACAGAGGTACTACCCTGGCCGCGTGAACCCGGGTTGGTAACTGGGATTCAGAGCCGCTGTAAAAGTCTCCGTTGGGGTGGTGGTGGGCGCCGTGCAGGCCCCTGGCTCAGCTCGCACATGCCTGAGCCCCACGTTGGCAAGACAGCCTCCAGGGTGAGCAGGCCAAGTGCTCTCAACATGTGTCGCGAGCCTACAGAGTCCCAGCAAGTTGAACTGTATTCAGTTTGTCTGTAAAATTTCATTGCATTTACAGTAAAAACAGTTGCTTCAACTAGTGCCATATCCCAGGCTCCTCCTGCACACGGACCTCCCAGAGTCCCAGGGGTGGGCCTGGCCTCATTTGGCAGCTCAGTTCAACGGTGCAGCGCGCTTCCTTCTAGATGCTGACTGGCACTGTGCCGAGTGTTACCTGTCCTAAATTTAGAGCAATTGTTGGGCACAATATAAAATCCATCTAGTGAATTGAACATGAATGGACAAGACTATTGGCTACATTGTCACCCAAATACTGTCTTTCTGAAGAAATGCATCGTGCCTGGACCTCGGTCTCAGTAAGAACCCAGAGTTGGGTGTGTTCTCCCTCTGTCCGGGCAACGTTCTCCATCTAAGGGGACAGACAGGTTCCAGGCGGTGAGAGCCAGTAACTTGCAGGTGGTCTGGTGCAGTTTTGAGAGCACAGACCCTGGAGTGACCCCAACCTCAGGACTGTCACCGAGTAGCCCCGAGATACCGGATAAGTGCTCGAGCCTCAGGGTTAACAGCAGCACCTACCCCAGGGGTTGTTTTTCAAAAATTAAAAGAATGTTTAAGGGCCGGCCGAGTGGCGCGGTGGTTAAGTGCTGGCCCCGGTTTGGGTCCCACATATGAGGGCGACACTGCCCTCAAAAAAAAAAAAAAAAGAATGTTTAAATTGGGGTGAAATACACATAGCACGAAACTGACCACCTCGGCCATTTTCAGGTGCGCGGTGCAGCACGTTACGTACATTCACGTGGAGGCACCAGCCTCCAGGACTCCTCGTCTCGCGAAACCGAACATTTGTACCCAATGAACAACCTCCCCGCCCCCCCGTCTCTGTCTCTACGATTCTGTTGGTCTAGGTCCCTCACAGAAGTGGCCTCAGGCGGTTTGCCCTTCTGTGACTGGCTCGTGTCACTCAGCACCATGTCCTCAGGCTCCGTCCCTGTGGGAGCCGGTGTGAGAATGGCCCTCGTCTCTCAGGGTGACCAGCACTCCACTGTGTGGACGGACCACACCCATTCAGCCCTCTGTGAACTGTCAGGGGGCTCCCACCCCTTGGCTGTTGTGAATGCCGCTGTTGTGAGCGTTGTGCTCAAATGTCTCCTGAAAGACTCTGTTTTCGTACTTCGGGGTACATACCCAGAAGTGGGATCGCTGGCACATCTGGTCATTTTATTTCCAATTTTTTGAGGAACCGCCATGCTGTTTCCCACAACGGCTGCACCATTTTACATGTTCACCAGCAATGCACAAGGGTTCCAGTTTCTCCACATCTTCCCGACACTTATTTGCTAAGCTTTTTGGTTTTTTGGTTTTTTTTGTGGGGGGATAGCAGCCGTCCTAATGCTGTGGTTTTGATTTGCGTTTCCCTCATGATTAATGAATGGAGAGTCTTTTCATGTGCTCTTTGGTCATTTGCATATTCTTTGGAGAAACGTCTGCAAGTCCTCTACCTATTTTTAAATCGAATTGGTTTCTTGATTTGCTGAGTTGTCTTGGAGGTTGTTTTAAGGATTTAATGAGAAAGTACATGAAACGTGCTTAGCACAGAGTCTTGAACGCAGCCAGTATTCGACTCATGTCAGTCGTTATGTTTAATGAGGCATGAAAGTCAGGCTTCGAACACTGCTTCACGGAGGACGGAGGGAAGAAATTCCCACCAGGCTCTGGTTCCTCACTCCACTTCCCAGCAGCCTCCCAGGCCTCACACCTTCCCTCCGTCTCACACTTTTCGCATCACAGCCAGAAGCTCAGACCGACTGCTGTGCCTGCCTCAGGGGTCCTGGCTAGGCCCCCTCCCGTCACACGGCTGCCACTCCGCGTTTGGGGGCATGGGGTTCCCATGTCATGTCTGCCCTTCCCGAGCCAAGCCAAATGGGAACTTTAGGAAACGTGATTGAACTTTTTCTTTTTTTTTCGAGAGCAGTGTCACTGGCCCTCATATATGGGATCTGAACTGGGGCCGCTGGCGTCCCAAGCCAGCGCTTAACCACTGCGCCACTCGGCCGGCCCGTGATTGAACTTTTTTTGTGTGTGATTGAACTTTTTACATACTGCTTTAAGTAAGTGGTAGAGTTGGCTATGTGAATTATAAAACACAAGCTACTGTCCTGCACAGTATATACAGCATACACTTTTTTTTCGATAAGATAAAAAATAAAAACAAACCAAAGGCTGCCCAGGGGTTGCATCTCCGGAGAGAACTTCAACTCCCACTTCGGCCGGCCCTGGCAGCCCACCTACCTAGCCCCTTTCCACCCAGGCCACGCCCGGGGGATCTTTTTGATGGTCACACCCCATGTGTGGTGTGCGAGGCCTCACTCCTCCCCTCCCCTGTCCCACAAAACCTGCACCCCCCGACCTGCACTCCTCTTCCCAACCACCACTCCCTTCCTCTCCCTTTGCCCATCAGGTTGTCTGTGATCCTCCAAACAAGCCTGTTTATTGCCTTCTGAACAGGATGTGGTATTCCCTTCCGCCTGACGCATTCGCCTTCAAATCAAATCAACATTGTGCAAACAAAAGAACACAAGCCACAGACACAGGGAAATGACATTTATGTCGACTCTCAATGTTCACTGTAAGGCAGACAAAAAGCTACTACTGAGAAAAGACCAAACATTGCTGACCACTGCTTGATCAGCTGCCATCCTTGGACATCCTCTGTCCCCACAATCGGGGACCACAGATGGGAGGTGGCCATGCTGGCCTGGTCAGTGTCAGGGGTTCCCCTGTGGCCCCCAGTGCCGCTGTCTTGCCGGCCTGCTTTTCTCCCTTGCTTTCTCATCCTTACGGGAGATCAAGCTGCTTTTGGTTTTGTGTGGTGTCATTACAAAACCCTAGCTCAAAGGGCTTCAAGTGGTTTTCTGACGTGTGCTGTTTTGCTGGCTTTCCCTTTGGGGTGGTCTTCAGTGGGGCTCCCTGGATGTGGTATCTGAGGTGGAGGTTTGTGTGGGATGGAGGGGAGTGTCCTTGGGAGCAGCCCCCACACAGGGTGTAGGAGGCAGGGGGGTGCAGCTGAGGACCTGAAGGAGCCCTGTCCCGCCTCTCTCCCTCCCCCCTGCTCCAGGGGCTCTGGGCTGTGCATGGGCCTGCAGGGACCTCCTGAGTCCAGGTGAGGGCGTGGGCCCTTATGTCCACCCATGGGGCCAAGGTCATTGAAGCTGGCAGACCCATGGAGGAATGGGGGGAAGATGGCGGGAGTGCCCTCTGCTGCACTTCCATTCCCACCTCACTGCTGGGGAAGTTTCATGGTTGTACCAGCTCAGTTCTCCCTTTTACACTCATCCTGGGGATTTTGGGTTGGCCAGCCAGTGGGTGACGCAGATCCCCAAATCTCAGGTTAGATGCTGCTTCCACAGACCACCCCTGAGAGCAACTCTCTCAGGCGGGGGCCCCTGGGAAACCGGGTCTGTGTCCCCATCTCACTCAGTCCTCCCACGCGGGCTGCAGGGAGCAAGGACCGGGCGGCCCCTCTGTAAGTCACCCGAGAGAGGAACTTAGCAGGGAGCTGACAAGGACCAATACTCGTGTGGACTGGCCTTGGTCCCCAGGGGCATCTGGGTGGCGCCCACAGCAGCACTCAGTGGACTTCCTCCTTCACAGTCCTTCAGCCAAGATTCATCATGTGCCCCGAGGGGACAGCGGAATTGGACCCTGCCTTCTGGGGCTTGTTCCAGTAGGGGCAAGACACTGTACACGCAGTTACACAATTCTCATTTAAGCGTGCTTGCAGGAAGCCTGACAGGGAGGCAGGGGGCACGTGACAGATCCCTGCGGAGGGACCCACGAGTCAGTGGCGTAGAATACAGGTTGCAGGGGTGGCAGGTGGCGATAGTTTTGGGGGGAGGACTCATTTTTCAAAAAATTTTCTTTTATTTTCAATTACAGTTGACATACAATATTATATTATCTTCAAATGTACAGCATAGTGATTTATAGACATAGTGACTGAGGACATTTATAACCCTTACAAAGTGATCCCCCATAAGTCTAGTACCTACCCGACTCCATGCATAGTTATCATGTTACTGACTCTATTCCTTATGCTGTACTTTCCAAAATCCCTGGGACTCTTTTCTAACTGCCAATTGTACGTCTAACCCGTTCACCTTCTTCCCCCAGCTTCCCAATCTAACAGCCCACTTGGCAGAACTCAGGCTTTATGTAATTCAGGTGGAGGCCTGGCTGGTGCCCTGGAAGCTGGTACGGGGTACCGCGCTGGCACAGGGAGGTGGGCGGGCTGCACTGGGGGCCTCAGGGCTTGGTATCTGCCCAGGCAGGCATTTGCCTGTCTGCCTGCCGACACCTGCTCTGGCAGAAAGCCCCAGGCCCACACGTGTGTCTTGTCCTCACTTACTTGTGGAAAGGGCACGTAGTGACTGCCTCTGGAAGCAAGCTAGCCCAACTAGACAGTGGATGATTCTTGCCCTGCGCTTGAGAAGCAGCCCCCTGTGTAAACAGGATGAAAGCTATGGACGCCCACTCCAGGAAAGTGCCTTTCAACCACCCTTCTGTATGTGTTTTTGGGGGCTTAAGGGCCTGCCATCCCATCTGGGAGACCCTGGTTTAAGGGGACGCTGCTGGAATTGGACATTGCCCTGAGTCTTACACTGGGAGTTGCTCTGAGGGCTTGCCATGAGCGATGGCTCTTGGAAGAGATGTTGAGCTTATTGAATTCAGATCTTTGACTTTCCTGGTGAGATAGCTGAGGGCTGAGAAGGCCAGACTGACCAAAATCACACAGCGAGCTACAGGTGAAGGCCACACTCGGTCACAGCTCCCCTGCTGCCAATCCGAGGGGCCTGTCTCAGTGCCAGGTAAATGGCAGTCTCCTCCATGATCCTGTTAGAGGCGCTTGTATATAAATGGGGCACAGCAGGCACCCAGGAAACGGTCTCCCAGCGGGGCATCAATGCTGCGGTTTTCCCAAAGGGGCTCTCGTCTGCCACCTTAATTTTCGTTTTTGACTTAGAAGTTATTATTTATTGAGAGATAAATATAAGATACAATGACACATAAAGACGCAGAAGAAATGTCCCATAACCCCAAAGCCCAGATAATCTTTGAAATGTTGAAACTGCTGAACTGGTTCACACACACACACGTAAACATTTAACATCACTGAGATCATATTGCCTATGTGCCATTAGAGTCTGATTTTTTACCATTTAAAATTTTGATATAAACAAACTATATTGTTAAGAGCCCTCTGGAAAGGGCAGTTTTAACAAAAGCATAATCCACTCAACATGCGGCAAATAGCTATTGAGTGCCCATGTGTGACAATGTGGAAGGTGCAAGGGGTTCAGGGTGAGCAAATCAACCAGGCCTCTGTACTCATGGAACTCATTTTCTGGGGATGACTGGGGTGGGGGAAGAGACCGAAACAAAAAGGCAGATATGAGGAGAAAATTACTTTGCGGGATATAAAGCCACCAGGCTGGAGAGTTCAGATGCGGTCCGCTTCTGCAATCTCTGAGGGGGCCACATAGGCACTGAGACCCGAAGAGTGTCAAGGTTCCGACCTAAGATCTGGGGATGAGTCTTCTTGTTCAGCGAAAGGGACCAGCAAGTGCAAAGGTCCTGAGGCAGAAACAACCTTAGCAAGTTTAGGAACAGATAGAAGGCTTTGTCTTCTTTAGGCTTCCATGGAGAGGAGTGGACAAGGCCCCCTATGGGGCTCCTCAGGTTTCACAGAATGGTGTCAGTCACCTCCCAGCTTAGGCGGTGGCACCTGACTGGCCTCACAGACTGTGGCCTGTCCTTTTGAGCCTGTCAGGGAGTCAAGTCTTGGGTCCAGGGCTGGTGACGCTGTTTCCAGGCTCTGGGCCCTTGTCCTCCTGCCTGGCCCCCCCAGCCCCCAGCCCTCCCTTCAGGTTGACCCACATCCTGGGCTCTTCAGAGATGTGGAGCTCTGAGTTGGGCCAGTCAGCCTCCCCAGGCCTTTGTCTCTGGGGGTGTTTGCCTCTGAGGTGAGGGCAGGTAGGGCCCCGGAAGCCACCTTTGTGGTGCTCTCTTTCCTGGGGTGGGTCATGGTCACTGTTATCTCCTTCATTCATTCAGAAATTACTTATTTCAAAAGCATCTCCTGCCAGCCTTTTATGTTTCAAACACTTTCTTTGCTGTGATTTTCTATAGTTATTTAATCAATTATCTTTTTTTTATTTTTTTTTATTTTTTTTTTTATGAATGACTCTTTTTTTATGTTCTCTGCCTTTTTCTCTAATCTTTTCATGACGTTAAGAAGCTCAGTGGTAATTCAGGCTACAGCCCCCTGCCGCGGCCCCTCCCAGCCCCGCCTCACCTGCCCCCAGACTGGAGCCTGCAGGCTGGCCTCCGAGCAGCCCCCTTACCCTCCTGGGGCTCTGGTTCTGGGCCTCTTTCTTGAGCGGGAATCTTTAGTTGCATCTTCTCAGCCCTGCTTTCCAAAGCCTGTGGGGAGGGGGTGGCCTCACCCAGGGGCAGAGTTAAGGCTGTGACCTCCAGGGTGAGTGTCTACTCCAAGGCCACCTCCCTCCAGACAGGCCCTCGGGGAGCCCTGCTCTCTTGTCCCAGAGCCTCTTAGACCCTCTCTCATGGCCCTGCGGTCCAGAGAGCCACTAGACGGATGCCCTCAGACCTCCACAGGGTCTCCTGGGTGACAGCCCCCTGAGATCCAGAGGCTGTGGAATCAGGCTCCCCCCTCGAGTAGCACTGGCTGGGGTCCTCAGTGGGACCTCAGGAGGGAGAGGTGGCTCCATGGCCACGCCCACCCTGCCCACTCCTCACAGACCAGCCCTGGGCCCAGAGGGGGCATCTGCCCAGGGTGAACTTCCTGGGGAGGCAGGTACTTGGGGTCAGAAACCAGGGTCAGTGACACCCGAGTTCTCTCTCTAAGCCCCCCGGGGCCACCCTCAGCCAGTGTTCAGAGCTCAGACAGGGTGTCCTCACAGAGCTTTTGGGCTCCCAGTTGGTGAGCAGATCAGCGAAGACTTCTGGGTGCAGCTCCCGGCCTCAGACACACTGTACGCGGTGCCTCCACTGAGGGGCCCTACCTGGCCATCAGGTGAGAATGAGGCCCCACCCCCTCTCCCAAACTCGGGAGGGCAGGAAGCTGGCGCAGCCTTGTCTAAGGGCTGAGTGGCTTCAGGGCCAGCCTTCCCCAACTAAGGCCCGGCCAAGAAGTAAGCAGTCTCACTGTGCCACCCCTTTCAAGCCTTCCGGGGGCCTGAGGTGCAGTTAGGCGGCGGGCAGGTAAGGGGGGAAGGAAGCTTTGTGGTTCTCTGGTCTCCGTGCGGATGTGAAGTATTAGTTTCAGTGTGGGCGGAACGCTCAGAATGAGGAGGCACTTGGGAGACTGTGCCTCTTCTTTATGGGGTTTGAAGAGCTGTTTGAGAACTAATGTTTGTTCTTGGAGGCAGGACGTGTATGTGACCAAGGTAAGCGTGTGGACAAGCAGGAGAGTAACGGGAAGCTGGGAGCCTCAGAAGGGGCCTGATGCACAATGTCCACCACACCCTGGACTGTCCCTAGGGACCAAAGGGCCGAATGCCACAGTGAGTGTCCCGCTGAGGCCTTGGGGTGTGAGTCTGGGCTGGAGCGCCCGGACTGGGAAATGAAATGCTGAGAGGAAGGGGGTGGGGGAGGACACAAAGGCTCCTGGGGTAGAGGGTGGGGTTTCCCTGAGGCCAGGAAGGTTTGGCAAGGCAGGGCTCAGAGCATGGGGGAGCTGTGCCAAGGGGCTGGACCTGGAATCTGGGCAGCACGGTTAATAACTGACACCCAGGGGCAAGCTCTCTGAGGGGCACTTCCCATGGGCCGTGGGACACTTCTGTACAGTGAGTGCTGTCAAATTCCTTCTCTTAGGCTTCTGCCACCATCCAGTGACGTCTCATGCTGCCAGCCCATCTGCATGGTGGTGTGGAAGGAAGCGAGGCTGTCACTGCTGCAGGGAGGTCAGCCCTGGCTGCTCGCTGGGCTTCTGTCTAGGTGGCCACAGCTCACACAGCCCAGGTGCAGTTAGCAGCAGGACAGTGATGTTCCCAGGAACAGTGGACCTCAGTGGGTGGTGTGGAAGTTGCTCACTGGGAGGTACGTACGTACTTCCCCTGAAATCTGCAAAACCTAGACTGTACTCAGCACATAGCAGTGATTCCATAAGCACCTGAATGACACTTTATGGGCTATCATCACCAAATACATACAAATGTTCAATAAGTACATGACGAGATGCTCCAAACACTAACCACTAGAGAAATGCAAATTAAAATAATAACAAGGGCTGGCCGAATGGCGCGGTGGTTAAGCATTGGCTTCGGAAGCCAGCGGCCCCTGTTTGGTCCCACATATGAGGGCCAGTGACACTGCCCTCAAAAAAAAAAAAAATCATATTAAGATGCTATGACACATCCACTAGGCTGACGAAAGTTAAAAGACTGACATATCAGGTGTCACAGGGATATAAAGTAATTGACAATCCCATCCATTGCTGGTGGGGATGAAAAATGGTGCAGCCACTTTGACAACAGTCTGGTAGTATCTTGCAAAACTAAACATATTCTTACCACACAATCCAGCAACTCCATTCCTAGGTATTCATTCAAAAGAGATGAAAACTTAAGTTCCTACACAGGCTGGTTATGTGAATGGTCTTATTGGCATTATTCATAAATAACAAAAAACGGAAAGCTACCCAAATGTCCATCAACTGGTGAACGAATAAACAAATTGGACTATGGAATACTACTCAGCTACAAAAATGTGTAGCAACATGGACGAATCTCAAAAACATAAGAGAAAGAATTCAACACAGGACTTCATACTGCATGATTCCATTTATACAAAACGTTAGAAAAGGCAGAATTATAATAACATACACCAGATCTGTAGTTGCCTGGGCAGGGATGGGAGGAAGAGATGGGCAGCAAATGAACAGGAGTAAGTGTTTTAGGGCACAGGAATGTTCTGTGTTGATTGTAATGGTGGTAACATCACTGTATACAATTACCAAAATGCATCAGCCTGCACACTTAAAATGGGTGAATTTTACTGTATGTCCATAATAATCAAATATAGATTTTATGTTAAAAAAAGTTCCACACCTAGATACATCCTGGGCCAGTCTTGAAGGCAGCCAGATACACAATAGACAAAACAAAGATTAAAACTACAGCAGGCTTCTCTTCAGAAACTCTGTAATCCTGAAGCCAATCGAGTAAAATCTTTAAAGCCCTGAGAGAAAGAAAGCGACCGGAATTTTACAGTTGTTGAAACTACCTTTCACATGTGAAGGTGCAATCCAGACTTGCAGACAAACACAAGGTGAAAGCATTCATTGCCAGCTGACTTGCGCTAAAAGAATTAGTAAAGGAAGACAGGAGCATGACAGCAGACGGCAACGAGGATCCGCACAAGCAACGAAGAGCACTGAAAGCGGTAAAAGGAATGCAAATAAAAGTAATGCAGGCATCCACGAGAAGGCGTCCACACAGAGCACACGGCTTGCAGGTGGCCGGCGGGCAGCGTCTCTGCAGTGGCCTGTGCCGGGGGAGGCAGGGAAGCGCAGACACGGGTTCGGGTCTCCCCCCTGGGCGGTGGGGAGGCTGGCACTTACCCTGCTGCACAGCAACAGAACCGGAGTCTGAGAAGAGGCGTTACTGGGCCTGACCAGGAAGCCGTATTAAGTAACAGGACTGGGCACTTTCCTTTTTTTTTTTTTGAGGGCAGTGTCACTGGCCCTCCTAGGTGGGACCCGAACCGGGGCCGCTGGCGTCCCAAGCCAGCGCCTAACCTCCGCTCCCCTCGGCCGGCCCAGGATTGGGCACCTTCTATTCCGTGCTTTTGGAGTTAACTTAGTTCAGTCCCCTGGGAATCTATGAAACGGGCAACACAAATCTTGGAAGGTGCGTCGCGGTTAACCAGTCCTCGGCGGTCACCTCTAACACGCGGCGAGCACCTACCTGCTTCCCGAGGCCGTTGGGAGGGTCCAGGGAGAGGACGCCGTTCTCCCACGCCGAGCGAGGCAGGGGGCGGGGCAGGGGCGGGGCAGACCCCTCCGCGTGCGCGTAGGGGGCGGGGCAGACCCCTCAGGGTGCGTGCGCAGCAGGCGGCAGGGGGCGGGGCAGACCTCTCACCGTGCGCGCAGGGGCAGGGCAGACCCCTCAGGGTGCGTGCGCAGCAGGCGGCAGGGGGCGGGGCAGACCTCTCACCGTGCGCGCAGGGGCAGGGCAGACCCCTCAGGGTGCGCGTAGGGGCGGGGCAGACCCCTCAGGGTGCGCGCGCAGCAGGCGGGCAGGGGGCGGGGCAGAACCCTCAGCGTGCGCGCGGGGGGCGGGGCAGGGGCGGGGCAGACCCTCAGCGTGCGCGCGCAGCATGCGGGCAGGGGGCGGTGCGCCGCGGCGCGTCCGTTGCTAAGGCCTCGCCGCCCTGGTGACCGAGGCCTCTGGGCCCCGCGCACGCGCCCTGGCCGACTGCGGTGCACTGTGGGATGGAAACCCGAGCGGCGCGTCTCGGCGAGAGCGGGCGGCGGCGGGGCGGGAGCGACCGGAGAGCGGGGCTGAGGCTCGGCAGGCCGGCAGGGGCGCGGGCGCCGCCGTCATGAACGCGGCAGTGGTGAAGCGGACGCAGGAGGCTCTGGGGAAGGTGATTCGGAGGCCGCCGCTGACGGAGAAGCTGCTGAACAAGCCGCCGTTCCGCTACCTGCACGACATCATCACGGAGGTGGGTGGCGCTCCCGGGGCGGGGCTGCGGCGTGGGGAGCGGGTCGGGGCCGGGGGCGCGGGGCGGGCCGGGGGCGCGGGGCGGGGGTCAGGGCCCAGGTGCGGGCGGGACGGGACCGGAGACGCGGGGCGGGGTTCAGGGCCCAGGTGGGGGAGGGGCGGGGCCGGGGGCGCGGGGAGGGGCGGGGCCGGGGCCCAGATGGGGGCAGGGCCGGGGTCAGGGCCCAGGTGCGGGCGGGTGGGGGTCGGGGCCCAGATGGGGGCGGGGCGGGGCTGGGGGCGCGGGGCGGGGCCGGGGCCCAGGTGGGGGCGCGGGTCGGGGCCCGGGTGGGGGCGGGGCGGGGCCGGGGCCCAGGTGGGGGCGGGGCGGGGGTCGGGGGCCCAGGTGCGGGCGGGGCGGGGCCGGGGGCGCGGGGCGGGGCCGGGGCCCAGGTGAGGGCAGGGCGGGGCGGGGGTCGGGGCCCAGGTGCGGGCGGGGGTCAGGGCCGGGGGGCGAGCCGGTAGCGGGGCCCATAGCGGGGTCCGGGCCCGGGCGTGGGCCGAGGCTGGGGCCAGAATGAGGGCAAGCCTCAAGGCCGTGCCGCGCGTCACTGGCACAGCCTCCACCCGGGAGCTGGCCTGGCCTTCGGCGGTGACCACAGGCCCGATTCGGCGGCGCCTCTGCAAGGATGTCCGTCTCCCCCACCTCTGCGCGCGCCTCTCGCCCCTCCCCTGGTGTCCTGCTCTAGGGAGCCTCCCGCCCGCTCAGGGAGCGCGATTGCTGTCCGGCCCACCCGCGTGGCTGTCAGAGCACATGCTCCCTTCTGCCTGCCGGAGCTGCTGTGCCGCGGGTTTTCCTTCAGCGCCTCGCACGCCCCTCCCCTCCAGGTTTTCCTGCACGGGGCTCTGCACAGTGGGCACCACATGGTGGTTGTTGAATGAATATCTGTGGTTGTAGGGGATCTGGGGAGGGAAACTATAACAGCAAGCGAGCATCTGCCGATAAACGGCACAGCCTGCCTCCACCTGAGCTTGGAGGTTACGTTTCCCCAGTGGAAGCTGATTGCCTCGATGACAGACACCCCAACTGCTTTGTTGGCATGTCCCGGGTGAGCTGCACTGGGAACGGTACCCGGAATGGGCACAACAAACCGTCTCTGTGGAATGGAACCTGCCAAGGTTCCCGGTAGCCCAGGGAGGCGGCGCCCGTTCCTGTGGTGCACCTCAGGCCGGTATTGAACTTGGGAACTCGGGCGTGCTCTTTGGGAGTTAGGAATCCGGCTGAACTTGAGAGTTCCAGGCCCTCCTGATCTCTCCCCACGTTGGTCCTCAAACTTCACGGCTACCCCTTTCCAACGGGTTGGCCGCCTTACTCTTCCACAGACTTTGCTGTACTCATTTCTGCTGTCTAATATAGTTTTTCATGTGTGCCTCTGTGTTAAACACCCTCCTTGTGCTTAAAACACTGTAGAATCCCACCCACATCCCAAGGGCTGCCTTGCCTGTCGTCCTCCTCCTGCGGCTAGTCCGGCACTTCCGCCTGCTCTGGACAGTGTCCGGGGAAGGGACCCAGCTGTGTGGGGAGCCCGGTGGGGCTGGGCTGTGTGCTGCATCATCTCTGCCCTGTGCGGTAGGCACGTAGTGTCTTCTAACCCAGGAGGGAACAGGTAGGCACCAGGATGTGGGCCTGGCTGGGCACAGCGGCCGCCACAGCCTCACACTTCCATCTTTTGTGTTGGTTCTGTGTGCCCACTGAAAGGAGAGTCAGGAAGGGAGTGGGGGGACATGCCTCATCCTGGGAGTCTTGGTGTGGCCCTGGGCAGAAGTACTGGAAAGCATTTTCAGATAATAACTGGAGAGCCTCGTATGAAAATTCTTTACTGCCCCTGAGTGTTATGTTCAAGCCACCATCTTAGTATTTTAGCAACAGGTAAACTAACTGCCTCTTTCATTAATCAAAACATTGATCTTGTGACATCAGTATCTCTTGTCACTTAAAATTATTGCTGATTGGGCCGGCCAAGTGGTGCGGTGGTTAAGAGCTGGCTTGGGATGCCAGTGGCCCGGGTTCAGATCCCATATATGAAGGCCAGTGACACTGCCCTCAAAAAAAACAAAAACAAAAACAAAACAAAAAACATTATTGCTGACAATTTTAACTGCCAGTGAAATGGGAAAACCTTCAAAGAAACAAATGAAACATTTCCAGGAATATAAAGTGGAGAGGCTACTCTTAATGTTCCACCTGTCTTCTCAGGAAAAATAGTAGCACAGCTCTTCAGTAGTTTGATGAGGAATGAAAGCTAGCTTAGTCAGTAGCTTGCTGCAGTTTCATCTCAGAGGAGCCTGATATTAGCATGTGACTGTCTTCGTTTTTAAACACATCTTGCAGTAATAAATACACTTTATATCCATCCAGGACATATACATATAGCTCTACTCATTCTTACTACATACAGTGCAGCCTGATTTTTTTTTTCTGTTTCATTTGAAGAAAAAAAAAAGTGTTGTTGCTACCCATTGTGTTGACTTTACGGTGACCTGTCACATTTTGAAAAGCTCTGGTCTGGGAGAACCCAGGCCCTGGCTGTGTGTGGGGGTGGGGAGGAACAGAGAAAATCACCACCCAGAAGCTAGTTTTAGGGGCCATCGGGAGGTACAGGTTGACCGAGGGGAGGGCAGGTGGGGAGAGAACAGAAGCGGTGTGACAACAAGCGCCCTGCCCTAGGAGGTGAGGAACAGAGGAGGCAACAGACCTTGCTGTCCAGTTTCAGAAACCCCGGCTGAGGTGGTCCTTTTCTTTCTGGAATCCATTTTCTCCACTGGGCCTGAGTGGCCCTTGTAAGATGCTGTCACTGCTTTTGGACCTCTCAGGGCCTCCTGTGGTCCTTAGGCTAAGCCCGTATTCCTGAATGGCTTCGAAGGCCATCTGGGAGAGGCCCCTGCCTGACTCTTGCCAGATTCCTCCTGCCCCAAATGCCTTATGACCCCTGAACAGGACTCTCTTGGCCCCTTCAGGGGCTGTTTAGCCTGGCGGGCTCTTCCTCAGTACCCCTTCCCCCACTCTTCTCCTGAAGCCTCTGCTCT
The DNA here is from genome assembly GCA_033961575.1 of Aselliscus stoliczkanus. Taxonomy (NCBI): domain Eukaryota; kingdom Metazoa; phylum Chordata; class Mammalia; order Chiroptera; family Hipposideridae; genus Aselliscus; species Aselliscus stoliczkanus. The sequence continues at coordinate 175,183,339 of CM066731.1, forward strand.
CAGTTTACAAAGGATTTCTTCTGGGACCTGTTCCCTGACACCCCTCGCCCTCCTGAGTTTGGATTCGGAATGGATCCCGTGTCCCCTTAGCGCTCTGCAAGTCTTTGTAGTGTCTGCCTGTCCCCAGAGCTGGCTGGGTCCCACGTGGTGCAGGGCGTCGCACCTAAGAGCCATGCGTGTGTCTGCTGAGCCCTGGGTGTGGGGTTCAGTGGATGGGGCTGTGGGAGCTGACCACGGCCTTGCTTTACATTTTGAAGGTGATCAGGACGACTGGCTTCATGAAGGGCCTCTACACGGATGCCGAGATGAAGTCGGATAACGTGAAGGTAGGTTGAGGGAGGTCCCACCCCCTTACCTTAATAGACGGGTTTTTTATAAGCTGGGTACTGTGCTGTGTGGCATTTATATGCTGATTATGGTGTGAATACAAGGTCGGTTAATTTCTGAGTTGCTTTCATTTCATTTTCAGCAACTGCGTATCATGCTCATTTTATCCATTGAGAAGTGGAATTAAGTGTTTCCTAGGTTAATGCCAGTGCATCAACTAATGTTAAAAGCTTTACTGAGCTGTTTTTGTTTTGTTCTGAAGAGTCGGTGTTTCTAAATTTAACATCTAAACATGGCTTTTTATGTAAACGGGCTGTGCGTGCCTATTGAACACACTGAAGGTAACGCAGTTTATCGACATAGTTCATTGTTTTGTTGTAAATGGAAATCTTTCAGGATAAAGATGCCAAAATTAGCTTCCTTCAGAAGGCCATAGACGTGGTGGTGATGGTTTCAGGAGAGCCCTTGTCTGCAAAACCAGCCCGCATCGTGGCAGGGCACGAGCCCGAAAGGACAAATGAGCTGCTGCAGAAAATTGGAAAATGCTGTCTCAACAAGGTAGTGCTGCAGCACCGGGCCCTGAACCTGCCGGTGCTGGAGAGCGGTGTGGGGGGGGGTGGTCTCTCAAATGCGCACGAGGTGGTTCAGGAAGGAGCTTGGAACATGATCCCACCTATTCGGGAGCCTTGGAGTTACGGGCAGTGTAACTTGTGAGTGTACACGACGCAGATGCGCAGGTTCTACACGTTTCCTAAACAGGCACTCTGGGGGCAGGTGCCTGGGCCAGGCCCCCATGCCGCCTCCTCTCAGACTTTCACGCCGGGACCCAGGTGGATGGAGGCTGCTGCTCTCTTCTGGGGCTTGGGGGGCGTCCCTGCCCTCTGCCTGCCTTTCCCGCCCCTGGTGTGTGTCCTTCCCCCACTCCCTCCCTCCCCTCGCCACTCCTCCCTCTCTCCTGATGGTTGTTTGCAGAACTACCCTGCCTTCCAGGGTGTCCTCTGTCGGTTGTAAGGGACTGGATTTGTTACTTCCTGAGATCCCCACCGTGGGCATCTCTGGGTAGATGCAGCCCGAGCCCTGTTTGCTGGGTCAGTGGAGAAGGTCATCCCTGGGGCCTGCCTGCCTTGTGGGAGCTGAGTAGCCCCCAGAGCAGTGGATTTAGACCTTTATCAAGGGCGTAGCTAATACAGCCCTTCATGTACCTGTTGAGCTGTGGGCCAGCAGCGACTCTGACATTCCCAAAATGGGAAAGGAGGATTTCAGCCTGTGCAGCACAGTGGGGGTGGGGTGGGGCGTGTGGCTTCTAGGAGGCCTCAGGAGAGCCTTGCCCTGGCTGCGGCCAGCCGGCCAGCTTGTAGGTTTGGAGAGTGGAAGCTGATTTTGCCGGCATGCTGCTCGCTGTCCTCACGTCCGACCCACACCCTCCATGCTGCTCCTCTTTCTGCAAAGCAAATCTGACTCCTGCCTTCTGTGCGAAGCCACTGCAGCTTCCTGGCGCCTTGGGTGGGGCATCGCCAGCCCTGTGGCCTGCTGCCACTCCCCGCCCGCCTGCTCTTCTCTCGTGTACGCACCTGCACGTACCCGGGCCCAGCGCAGGTGCTCCCTCACTTCCTCCGTCCGTTTTCTCGGTGCCAGAGCTGCCTCCCTCCTCGCAGCTCGTCTGGCAGCAGCGAAGCCTGGCCTCTCCTCCTCCCAGGCTGACCTAGGCACCCCACTGCATCATCGTGATCCTTGGCTCTCCCAGTACGCGTGTGCCCTCAGCCCGGGCTCCCTTCCTGGTGTGTAGCAGTCCCCCAGTGCCTCCCTGGGGACCGAGCGAGTGGGACCCCTGACAGGAGGTGTGCAGAGGCTGTGGCCGGCGGTCAGCGAGGCTGCAGAGGGATTTTTGCGTTTGCTTGAGTTGGGTCATTCCTTAGGCCCCTGTGATCCTGTGGGGAGTGAGTGTAGGTGTTCCTGGAGTGGCGAGATCAGCTTTGCTGCCCTGAGCAACACGTGTGCGCACTTGACAGCTGGGGCTGCACTGAAGCAGATTCCTTTAGCCTGAGGAGCTCTGCTATGGACACAGGGGGCGGAAGGTGAGGGTGTCCAGCAGATGCTGTGCTGCGTGGTGACAGCCTGTCCTCTTTGTACGTCATCCCCCCGATCTCACTGGCAGACGGTCTGTTTGTGAGCTGCCTTTCAAGTGTTATCCTTCATGTTTGTTACTGTGCTGACCCCGTTTTCACCGTGCATTTCATTTCCTCCCATGGGGACAACCAGCTGTCCAGTGAGGATGTGGTGAAGAGAGTGTTAGCTGGAGAGAAGGGGGACGGGAAGGGCAGGGCCTCGCTGGCGTCCAGACCTCCGGAGGCGGACAGCAGGGCTGTGAGAGAGGAGCAGCCCCGGGCGCCCGAGGATAAAGAGGTGAGGTGCGAGTCGCTCGTTCTGGGAAGTGAAGCAGGGAGTCTTTGTGTCGTTCAGGCAAAGACGTTTCTAAGTGAGACTGTTATTTGACTTTCTTTCTTCAGGATAGAAGAAATTCTGAAAAAAACGAGACAAGTACGAGTAGAGATCGAAAACAGAGGGAAGAATTGAAAGAAGAAAGCAAACAGAGAGAAAGGGAAAGGGACAAGGAGAGGACCAAGCAGAATGACCACGACCGACATAAAGGCCCCGAGAGAGACAAGTGCCAGGAAGGAGAGAGAGACAGGACCACAGCCAGAGCCAGGCGGGGCCGGGACCGAGGCCACAGGGACCGGGACAGAGACCTGGACCGCGAGCGAGACAGGGACCGGCGGAGGGTGAAACCCGGGGAGCAGCCCCGGGACCCCGACAGGGAGCCGCACAGGGAGCACGAGAGACCGGAGAGAAAGGTAAGGGCCAGTTTGAAAACCTGTGCCTTTCACTTGAAGTTTTTGGTGTTTTCCAAAATGATTTTTGTCTGTATTAGAGTCTGGTTAGGCAACCGTTTTTTTGTTTGTTTGTTTGTTTTTAAAGATTTTATTGGGGAATTGGGGGAAGGGGAACAGACAAGCTACAGTCCCTTTTTGTTCTTCAGTCTAGTTGTGGAGGACGTTGGTTCACTGGCCCACGTTGGTATCGTCATTGCACTTTTCCTGGGTGAGGCAGTCGCTTTCCGGCCTCTGGATGGCTGTTCATGGCAGCTCTTGACAGCTTTTTCTGGCCGCCGACTGCTCAGGCTGGCTGCCGGCCACTCACTGTAGCCCATGGCAGCCCACTGCAGCAGGGGCTGCAGCTACGCCATCCTGGGAACTCACGGCAGCCCAACTCCAGGTGGAGCTGTTGTTCACCATCTTAGCTGTAGAGGACAGTGTCACTGGCCCTCATATGTGGGATCTGAACCGGGGCCCCGCTGCTCAGAGCTGGCATCCCAAGCCAGCTCCCAACCAACATGCCACTTGGCCAGCCTGGCAACCAGTTTTTTAATCGCCAATATGAAGTTGTGACAATGTGGGGTCCCAGTAGAAATCCAGAGACAGCAGTTTTTCCCAGGCATGTTAAGGTTTCCTCCGCGCTGTGTGTGTGCGCGTTCAGGCATTTTCCTGAAGCTTTCGAGTGGCCCATACTGCAGCGCCATGAGCAGCATCACAGGCAGGTCAGCCGTAACCTGTGGAGTGTGGACAGGGCTGCGCTTATTAAGGATGAGTGCTCCTTCCCGAGTGTTAGGCCTTTGCGGGTAAGTGCAGGAAGACCTCAGTTTACTGTAACGCTTGTTGAATTCAAGTTTCAGGGAAATTAAAGATTGGCCAGAAAATTCATTTGGCTTCAAGCAGTGTTCTCTAAGTGTGCAAGCTACTCCGGGCTCACCGTGGGTAGCACGGGCGCTCTGTCAGGGCTGGAGTGCCAGGCGCATTGTGTGACTGTAAAGCGTGTCCTGGGAAGGGCGCGAGGACCTTCTGGCCTCCAGCTGCTAGAAAGGAGGAAGCCAAGGTCTGTGCAGGTGATGCGGGCTGGTGAGGGCCAGGGCCTGAGCCGTGCTTGCAGCTCTTGCCTCCTGCGATGGCATGGGGTTTGTGGCGCGGCATCTCCGGGTTAGCCGAGGGCCCTGCGGGAGCCCTACGCACTGGGCCTTGCCAAGCAGGTCAGTGCACACTTGGGCTAGTTAGTAACTGAGGTGTTCTGCTGGGGGCTTGGGGTCGCCCATGAACCTCCTGAGTAGTGAACCCTATGGCAGATGACATGAAAACTGGGGTTCCCTTAAGGACTTAGGAAACACAGAGACATTTCCCCTTTCTTCCCCCTTTGAGAGGTTTAAGGAAAAGGGTTTTTGCCGACCTGGTTTTTCTGAGGCACTGGCACATTGTGGTGTAACTACAGCCCTCTCAGCTCCCAGGGCCTTTAGATAAGGGTTCCCACCCTTTAGGTTCACAGGAATTGCCAAAACCGTGGCGAGTGTTTCAAATAGACAATTCCAAAGAGATTTTCAGTGGGTAGATGGGATCTGGGAGCCAAGTGGGAATGATGGTTGCGTTTCAGAGTGTGTGGGATCAGGGTGAAGGGACTGTATTCCTGCTCAGAGCTGGTCCCTTCTCCCCAGGGAGATTTGGGGCTGGTGTGGACCCAGGCTGTTTCATGGGGCAGGCGTGGGCAGTGCCAGGCTCGGCAGCTGTGGGCAGGCGGGTGACCACTCACCCGTCAGACCTATCCACTCACCTCCACTTGGTTTCTGTCTGGAAATGACAGTAGCCTTCTCAGCCTTCCTCTGGGCTTTATGAAGAGAAGGTGACATAGTAGGTGTGAAAGCGCTGTGAGAAGTCAGGAGTGGGCCACGTGTGGGGGTGAAGGCCCCTGGCCCAGGTCAGCGTCGCTGTCTGTGGGTGCAGTGCCCTGTCATCTCTGAGGGGACAGCCGGGGGTACGGGGGTGGGGGACCCTGCGCAGGGTGTCCCTTCATGATTCGGTGATGAGCATGCTGCCCTGAAGCAGTGAGCAGCCATCCTGGGCTTTTCCGGAGGAAAGTCTCAGCAGTTGTAATCTCCTCTCCACCTCATGCTTTGAATTGACTCCAGGTGTGAGGAGGTATGTAGTTGTCAGTCATTTGTTTTGAGGGTGCTTTCCTGACGCAGCCTGAAGCCTTTGTGTAAACAGGGCCACCCTGTTTGTAGGTGACACACCCCGGGCAGTGGGAGGGGGCAGCTTCGCTCTGGTGTGGGGGTTCTGTTCCCCCCTCCCCGGTTTCCAGAGTCCCTGTGATTCACCTGGACGTTCCCAAGAAGTCGGGCCTGGCGTTGGGATCCCTTTGTGGGGGGACAGTTCCTCTGAGCCCTGGCCTCCACTGGCCCCCTGGGGAGTGATCCGGAAGGTCTGTGGGAATCCAGGCAGCCTAACGGCCACAGAGTCGGACCCGGAGGGTGACATGACCCTCTGTTGGTCAGCAAAAAACATCTTGCATCTTGATGTGTTTTTATATGTGACAGATCTAAATAATTCTAGAATTATTATATATTAAAAAAAATTTTTTTTTAATAGTCGTCAAGCTCAGGGGAGGTGCCTAAAAAGTTGTCAGATGGATCTTTTAAAGACGCCAAAGCTGAAACAGAGGTAAAAAATAACTTTAAAAAATACCTTTAAGAGAAGCAAACCCGAGCCGTGTTGAAAGCAGGTGCTGTGCTGGGGCCTCTCCTGGCCCCCGAGTGGGAGGACCCTGCATAGGCTCACTCGCCACAGGTCCCTGTTCATGTGGTAGAAGTAGTGATTCCAGTGGCTTAGCGCCTGGTCACGTGGGCGGGCTGTGCTGGCCCCTGATTTCCTGTGGGGAGGACCCTGGGGTTCCTTGACAGCTTCATTTGGCTGGTATGCGTGATGTACAGAGGCATAGGGTAGTCACTTGGAGCTGGTCAGGGAGGAGAGAGGCAGCAGGCCGTCAGGGAAAGGGAGGCCCAGCTGGAGGGACCCCGCCAAGCTCCGCCTGGTCTGGGGGATCCTGCAGTGCGTTTCCCGTGGCCGGGGACAGCCAAGGCTGAGCCAGCCCCAGCATCTTGGCGCCGGCCATCCGAGGGAGGTTACACTCACCCCAACTCTCATAATCCGACGTGCATGTCCGAAAGCGCACCCAGGCAGCTGCAGAGAAGAGGGACGAGGTGTGGGGTGGAGGCTGGGAGGCCATCACAGCAAGTTGAGCAAGGTGTGAGGGTGGGCTCTGCCTTCTCTGATTTGGGCTCATGCATTTGAGTCATTAAGTCATTCAGTCATTAAGCAACAGACTTTGAGTCCTCTAAACACGCCTGAAAGAACAGTGTTTCCAAAGTGTGGTTGGCGGACCGCTGGTCTTTTCGGGGCTGTATAAAGAGATGGAATTCTCAGTTCCTCTAATTCGCTCTCGGGTTTTGAGAGCTTAGCTTGCCTCGTTGGCATCAGCTGCCTCCCTGAAGCATGTGGGTGGTGATGGTCTCTTGCCTCTTCTCCCTTGAGCAGAGCTGAAATAATAAACCTGATTGTCGTATCTGTGTGATGCATCAATTCAGTTTTTTCATTCTCTTTTCTTTAAGGCCGAGGTTTCCACCAGGACATCCAAGTCAGTGATGACAAAGACATCCAAACGGCGATCCAAAACTTCAGTGGAAGGTACGGTGAAATTTACACAAGTGGCTGAAAATACGGAGATGCATGCCTTTGCCTTAATCACAATACCTGGTAGGAAAATGGTCCTGTGGCTGAATCTGCCATCGGGGAGAAAGAACAAAGACTGTGTGAAAGTGATGTGTGTATCTGTGGCACTTACACACATACACACGTGTGTGAGCTTGTGACACCGGGGACAGAGTAGCACCTCTTTGCTGGAGAGCAGATCTGAAAGATGCGATCACTTTTTAAGTTTTCGGAAATGTGTATCAGTCATTCGTGTTTCATTGACTCTTGTCTTTTGAACATTAGGCTGAATCTAATCCTAACACAGGAGCATCCTGCTCTTAATACAGGTTTTTGTGCATTTAAAAAATAGCAGAGGGCCGGCCGAGTGGCACATTCGTTAAGAGCTGGCTTGGGACGCCAGCGGTCCCGGTTCGGATCCCACATATGAGGGCCAGTGACACAGCCCTCTACAGCTAAGAACAGCTACAGCTGTAGCTGGGCTCTGCGAGCCCTGGCAATGGTGTGGGCTGCAGCCCCTGCTGCAGGGGGCTGCCATGGGCTACAGTGAGGTCTGGTAGCCAGTGTGAGTGGCCGGCAGCCAGCGTGAGCTGCCAATAGCTGCGGTGAGCGACCATCCAGAGGCCGGCGACCGATCTGCCTCATCCGGGAAGGGCGCAATGACGATACCAACATGGGCCAGTGAAGCAACGTCCTCTGCAACTAGACTGAAGAACAAAAGGACAGCAACTTGTCTGTTCTCCTCCCCCAATTCCCCAGTGCTGTTCCCCTCCCCCAATTCCCCAGTAAAAAAATCTAAAAAAAAAAAACTAGCAGAGGTTGTCACTGGGAATTAGGTTAAAAGCTAAAAGCTGAAGCTGCTGTGAACAGGCCTGGCCTGGGGTTGCTACGAGAGACCTGTGAGAAGGGAGAGTGTTGGCCTAGTCGGACAGAAGGGCTGTTAGAGGGTTTCATTAAGTATAAAGTTACTTGAATGAGCAGCCGTTTCTGAAAGACCATCCTTTTCATGAATTGTAAAAGTTAAAGAAATATGGCAAGAGAGTAATGTAACTTTTCACTTGGAAATTAAACTCGGATGGTGCATTTCACTCTTTCACAATAACTCATAATGCCTTAATGAACAGCTTTGTGCCAGAGACTTTTTCTCTCTTTCGGGTGAGCTCTGTGGGATGATTTCCCAAGGTGGGAGCAGAGGGCATGGCCGTTCTAAGGCTTGGCCTCAGTGAGCCTCTGACTGGATCCTCTGCCCACACTGTCTCCAAGGCTCGAAAGGCTGGCTGATGTCGACAGATGAAAAATGGACAGGACTGTCTCCCTTTAGTTGCTCGCGTTTTTTATGTCTGTTAGTAATTTTTGTTCACTTCCTGTCTGTTCTTTGCCTGATCCCTTGTTGCTCTGCTGGGAGCCTGTTGTTTTAATTTGCATGACTTCCTAGTACCTTGAGGACGTCTGCCAATTTTTTAGAAAGTGTTTGTTTTTTACATATTTTTATTTTATTTGATTTTTTTTAGCTGAGCCATCCTGCCACCTGTTGTCAGCTCAGCGGCAGTTCAGTTTGGGCTGGGAATCGAACCTGCGACCCTGTTGCTCAGAGATTGCACTCTTGTTTTTGTTTTGTTTTTAGCTGAGCCATCCTGCCACCTGTTGGCAGCTTAGTGGCAGCTCAGCTCGGGCTGGGCATCGAACTGCTGTTGCTCAGAGCTCAGGTCGCACTCTTGAGTGAGCTCTTAACCTACTGAGCCACTCAGCCGGCCCCCTGTTTTTTACATTTTTTTCCCATAATCCCTACTGATTATGTTTGGTTTCTGATTTGTCTGAGTGTTTAATTTTTATGCACTGGAAGCTGCTAGTGTCTTTTTTTTTTTTTTTTTTGTAATTTATCCAGAGATTGTCGAGATGAAGATTTGTGTTTTGTCACACATTTTTATATTTAATCTTTTAAGTTATCCCTTACTTTAATTCACGGTGTAAGGTGAGACAGAAGGCCCGCAAGTTGAAGGAAGCTTTGGAGAGAGGTGCCCTGAAAGCCCAAGGAGGGCAGCTCAGTAAGAGGGGTAGGGCTGTCCGATGGACCCCTTCTGAGGGGGAGTCCTGTGCAGGCTGTCAGTGACGTTGCCATAAACCTCTAAATCCCAACGGAAGCAGCCAGACACAAAGACCTTTGCAGTATTTTACTCATAGTGTCTGGACTAAATAGTGAAACCAGGTCAGGAAACTATGGCTTCAAAAATAGGTAAGAAAGGGGCCGGCCGAGTGGCTCTGTTGGTTAAGAGTTGGCTTAGAGCACGTGCTCTGAGCAACAGGGCTGCCAGTTCGATTCCCGCATGGGCCAGTGAACGCTGCACCCAAGCTGAGCTGTCGCTGAGCTGCCAACAGGCTCAGCTGGTGTAACAACAAGATTGCCTGTTCCATGGTGGGCTATGCCCACCCACAACTACAGATTGAACTTGGCACCTTGAGCTGAGCTGCCACCCAGATGACTCAGTAGATAGGGCGTGCGCTCTTAAGAACAAGGCTGCTGGTTCACCTCCCACATGGGATGGTGGCTATGCCCACCCGCAAACTAAGACTGAACTCAGCACCTTGAGCTGAGCTGCCACCCGGATGGCTCAGTGGATAGAGCATGCACTCTTAACAACAAGTCTGCTGGTTCCACTACTCCTGCATGGGATGGTGGCTACGCCCACCCGCAACTAAGATTGAACCCAACTTAGAGGCCATGAGCTGTCAACCGAAAGCCGGATGGCGCCGGCGCCCTCCACAACGAAGATTGAAGAACAACAACTTGGCTGCTCCCCTCCCCCAATTCCCAAATAAAATCTTTAAAAAAAAATAGGTAAACAAAAGGTATTCTTTAGTTTAAATTCTTCACCACTTTGGTATGAAATGTTGTTACGCATCTTTTTATTATTCTAACATCTTTAATATTTACCAGATTTGTTTCAGTGTCCTGAAGATCAGAGATGACTTGATCTTCTTTGCTTTAATGTGCTAAGCCATTCGATAAAGAATATAGCACAGCTTTATGTTATGCTTTCCATGCCTTTTTTTGTACAGCATACTAGCATCTAAATCAGATGGTTTCTCCATTGTGCTGTTGGTGCCTTAGCCAGCGATGTGGGCGGTTAGGGAAGTGTCTTTCCATTCTCGTCTCGCTCTGCTCTGTTCTGAGAAGAAAACGCTCCACGGTAAAGACTTTTTTTTTTTTTTTTTCATAGTTCTTTTAGATCTTTATTTCCATATGGAAAATGCATAAATCACCTTGCTGGCTGTGGGCACGCCGGGCGGCTGCTCCATGACCTGCCCTGTTTTTATGTTAGAGGCTGGCAGTGTTCCCTGTGCTCACACCCTCGCCTGCTGCTGTGTTGCAGTGAGCTGTATGAATTTGGAATTTCAGATGGGACGGCTCCTGATTAAATGCCAATAATTGTAGTCTTTTGTGATGATCAACTAAATTCTTAAGAAATATTGGAATTCTTGAGTGATGTTTAAGGGAGAAAATGGTGTAAATCTTGACTCTGAGGCTGAGCTTGCCTTGTACCTGCATGATGTTTAAATTCTGTTCCTGTAGCTGGGATGATGCCGGAACCTTTCTGTACACAGTTCCCCTCTGGGAACCCCCTCCTGAGAGGGCAGTGTCTGCAGTTCTGTGGGTTCAGCAGGGATGGTGTGAAAGGTGACCTGTGCTTTATCCCAAGTAGGTCACCTGTGTGTCATTTAGCTGGGTCTTCTGCACTAAGGGACGACTGAATAAGAGGTGACGGGGCTGGGACAGAATTGACGTATGATGGACACTCCTCTCACAACAGCCCGATGTTGTAGTCCCACCACATCTCGTGATGGATGTCGGATTCGCAGGAGCCTTTCTCAGCTGAGAGCAGGGGCTGAGGAGGGAAGATGTCAGGCCGTCCTGTGACCAAGGGCGGGGAGTGGGTCTCGGGAAAGCGGATGACTCCTGTTTCGGGCAGCAGGGCAGCTAGTGGGAAGAATTCCAGCTCTCCCGCTTATCGGCCGCATGGCCTTGAGCGAGCCATGTGGGTCATTCTCTGAGGCACAGTTTTCTTATTGGCACGTGGGTTGAGAGGACATGAGATGATGTCCACCAAGGGGCTGGCCTGTCACAGGCATGCCATCCATACGTGATCATTACAGATCACTTTAGTTTACTGAGATCCCCAGTCAGGGTGAGACAGTGCTCTCTGAGGTGGTATGATGGATTTAAATAAACTGGAACATTTAGAATATAGCATCACAAGACTTCCGGTAAAATGGCACAATACACAGATGCTGTGCTAACTGCCTCCCAGGATCACACCAAAATTACAAACAAATTATAGAGCATTCAACCCCGGAGGTCCCCGGAACACTGGAGGAACAGAACCACTAAACGAAGAACTTAAAGAGGAGGCCGCGTCGGGTCTGGCGGGACGGGCGGAGACGAGAGGGCGAGCCCCGGGAGGGAAGCCCCAGCCGTGGGAAGCTTGTCCGGTTGGGGGAGAGACCCTCCGGCCACACTCCAAGCTCACCAGCCCAGAGCTCCTTTGCCGGGAAGAGGAGTTCTAAGACAGCCGGCAGTAAATTAGTGAGGAGTCTCTGTGCTCAGCTCGGTGAGGCTGAGAGCGGCCGGAGAATCCGTGGGGCCGGCGCCCGGGCTTGCTCGCCGGTGAGCACTTACCTGGTTCCCGGTGGAGGGAGTGGCTGTGTGAGCCGGGAGCCTGCGGGGACGGACTGAGCTGAGCACCTTCGGTGCAAAGGCTGGAGGTGTTTGGACTGTTGTTCCCATGGTGTGAGGCCTGCACGCGAGTGGTGTGGGGAGGGCGCCATTTTGTCGGGCTTGGGCCCGCCCACGGAGGATCAGGTCCGAGACCTCATTGGTCTGGTGGAATTGGCGCAGAAGTGCGTGTGTGCGTGCGCGCCTGCGGCCTTGGAGCCCACTCTCCACCCGGCTTATACTGCGTTGCCAGGGAAACGCTGGGCGGGTGCCCTCGGGCCCCAACAGGCTGCTCACTGAGACGCGGGAGTGCACGAGCCGCCTCGGGTCCGCTCTCCGCACTGCGCTTGCAGAGTTGCCAGGCTGGTGATTGGTTGTCGGGCTGCTCGGCCTGATCTGCGAGCGGCTGATTGGGACAGGCTGAGACTGGGAGTTTTCCTGGGAGTGTTGGCCGTGAGCTGTGTGCCTGCGTGATCCAGCCAGGGCTCTCCTGGTGATCTATCTAATACATCAAAGCAATCCCAGAGCGACAGCCAGAATGGGGAAACAAAGAAACATGTCACAAGTAAAAGATCAGAAGAAACCTCTAGAAATGGAACCCAATGAAACAGAGAGATCCAACCTTTCAGAGACACAGTTTAGAACACTGATGATAAGAATGTTTAAGGAACTTGGCGAGGACATAAAGAAGGATAGAGAAATCATAAAAAACAACCTGTTAGAACTAAAGAATACAATAACTGAAATGAAGAACACACTCGAAGGAATCACCAGTAGAGTAGATGAAGCAGAGGAGCGGATCAGCGATTTGGAAGACAAAATAGCAGAAATCACCCAGTTGGCACAGCAAAAAGACCAAAGAATAAAAAACAATGAAAATAGTTTAAGAGCCCTATGGGACAAGGTGAAATGCAACCACCTTCGACTCATAGGAATACCAGAAGGAGAAGAGAAGAAGCAAGGGGTCGAGAATGTATTTGAAAAAATAATGACTGAAAACTTCCCCACCCTGGTGAAGGAAATCAACATACATGCCCAGGAAGTGCAGAGGGTTCCAAACAAGCTGAACCCAAACAGGCCCACACCAAGACACATCACAGTTAAAATGGCAAAGGTTAAAGACAGAGACAGAATCCTAGAGGCTGCAAGAGAAAGACAGCAGGTTACATACAAAGGAACTCCTGTTAGACTAACAGCTGACTTGTCTACAGAAACTCTGCAGGCCAGAAGGGAGTGGCAGGAGATACTCAAAGTGACACAAAATAAAGGCCTACAACCAAGATTGCTCTACGCAGTGCGGCTATCACTTAAAATTGAAGGAGAAATAAAGAGCTTCTCAGAAAAGAATAAGCTTAAGGAATTCATTACCACCAAGCCAGCATTGCAAGACATGTTAAAAGGGCTTTTTTAAACAAAAGAAAGGGGTAAACAAGCTAACCCAGGAAGACCAGGAATACAAATAACAAAATGGCAATACATATGCACTTATCAATAACCATTTTAAATGTGAATGGGCTAAATGCTGCAATCAAAAGACAGAGAGTGGCTGAGTGGATAAGAAAATAGGACACATGTATTTGCTATTTACAGATGGAATAAGATATTTCATGCAAATGGAAATGAGAAAAAAAAAAGCTGGAGTACCATTACTTATTTTGGACAAAATAGACTTTAAAATGACTACAATAAAAGACAAAGAAGGGCACTATAACCCTAATAAACATCTATGCACCCCACATAGGAACTCCTAATTACATATAACAGATTTTAACAGACATAAAGACAGAGATCAACAGTAACCCTATCATAGTAGGGGACTTCAACATCATTGTCACCAATGGACAGACCCTTTAGACAGAAAATCAACACAGAAAGAGTTGATATAAAGGAAAAACTGATGGTTGCTGGCTGGGAGGGAGTGGGGATGAGGGAGAGGGGGAAGGTTTTGGACAGTGTAGAGGGACTACAATGTTGCCGCAGGGAGATGGGGGCAGTTCTGGGAATGTAATTGATAATGTTGTGAAGAGACTATTATGTTAAGTGAAATAAGTCAGTCGGAGAAGGACAGGTACCATGTGATCTCGTGTGTGTGGAGTCTGAAGAGCTGAGTGCACGATCAAAGTAAACAGACTTGTAGATGTAGAGGAAAAACTGAGGGTGGCTAGTTGGGAGTGGGGTGGGGATGAGGGGAAGGGGAAGGGATTAGACAGCATAAATAGGCGACTACTATATTGCCCCAGGGATATGAAACACAGTTCGGGGAATATAAAAATTTTGTAAAAATTTTGTGGCGTGTCAGATAGTCACATGTCTTGTTGGGGAGACCACTTCATGGATGGAGTAGAGGCTTGATCACTGCACTGTACACCTGAAACTGATGTTGTATAGTGTTGTATGCCAACTGTAACTGAATATGTGGATGGTCACGGGATGTGGAGTATACTGTGGAGGGGCGTCAGGGGAGCTGTGATGGATATGTATGATGTGGGGGGGAGTGGGGTGCGAACTTTGGGGGGTAAAGAGTATAACTACTGCATTGTGTTGTACACCTGAAGCTAATAAAAAAAAAGAATATAGCATCACTTTGTCGATATCACCTACAGTGTGAAAGTGAAAACTGTTTCAGGGGCACAGAACCTGAACAGTTGAGTTTTGCAAAGATTAGGACAGAGCTTGGCGCCACCTGGTGGTGAAAGCGCAGTCCAGCTCGCGCTCTATCCCTTGGGGGTCCTGGGGGTCCTGGCCCTTTCTCTCCCCGACTCCCCCCCTTTCTCCCTTGGAATCCCGCCACTAGACGTGCCCTGGGTCCCCGTGATCACCCTCACTCCAGTCACAAATGTCCTTTTGCCCTGGCAGTCAATTAACTTTTGGAATGCAGGGTGGTCAGCAGGTGGTACAGCTCCTTACTCTCTGGTTGAGTGTGGGTGTCGGGCCCAGGACATTGGGCCTGGCCAAGGAGCCCCCCTAACAGGTGCCTTTCATTCCTAGCACCTGGGAGAAAACCACGCCCCTGTTGTGGCGACTGCTGGCGCTGCCTTGTGTATGAAGGAGAATTTGTGGGTTTTGTTGTTACCATTCGCTTTTTCAGGTGGATTAAAGAATTCAATACAGAATTTATCCACTTCTTTTCTAAGACATGACCTGTTTCTTCCCTTACTTGATGTAATGCAGGCTGCCTGAGAGCCCTTGCTCTGTTTATGGGTTGACAGTCTGGGTTTACCTTGCATGTGAAGCCATTCATATCTTTATTTTGCCTGGATTCCCTCGTTTCATTTAAACATTTTTTATTATGAAAAATACGGAAAAGTATAAAGAATAGAATGATTAATAAAATGATTAAACCATAGGCCTCTCACCTATACCCAGTGGTTCTAACATTTTGTCATATTTGCTTCATCTACACTTACATATTTTTATGAGCTATTTCAAGGTATATGAAAAACATCCTAGTGCTTTACCTCTGAATACTTCCCTCTAAATATTTCAGCATGCAGCTCAAAAAATAAAAGACAAGCTCCTACATAGCCATGAAATTACTATTGTGCCTAGTAGAATTCTTGTTCCCTCGTAGCGTCTGAAACCTAGACTGTGTTCTAATTGCCTCAAAAACATTGTTATTTTTTAAACCAGGATCCGGTTAAGATTAATACACTGTATTATTATTATAATTTTTGGCTCTTTAACTTCTTTGAATTTGGAATGACCTTCCCTCTCTCCCCTCTTGCCCTTTCTGTATTCCAGCATATTGACTTCTTGGCGAGATTAGGTGTTTGTCTTGTAGAATGTTCTACCTTCTGGATTTGTCTGATTGCTTCCTCGTGGTGTCATTTAACTTACAACACCCCTCCACCTCTCACCCTCCTCATCTTTCTGTTAGATTTAAAGGCCCAGTTAGATCTGGGTGCAGTGCTTTGCACAGAACGCAGGCGGGATGGCGGCTGCTTGTGGCTGTGTAGTGGGCTTACGTCTGGTTGGTTAGTTTCAGGGACAGGGACTGACACACTGGCCCTCTCTGCTTTATGCACACGGTCCCACTGGACCCTACGGTGGCTCCACAAGGTGGGGCGACTGCGGCTGCGGAATGGTGGGTGCCCTCTCCAGATGCAGGCCCTCGCTGGTTACCGCTGGACCTGACAGCAGATTGTGCTAACGCACTGACGTTTTTGCCAGTTCATAGTAATTTTAATTCTTTAGCAGTGTATTATTTTTAAGCCATTATTTGGCAAATTGGTTAACCTGCGCTCTATGACTAAGAATTGATTGTAGTATTATTAGTAAATACATAGCGTGTTTTTATGTTCTTTCTATTTGTGTGAATTGGGGCTTAGTAAAATTTACTTAAGAATACCAGCGGAACTTTGAAAAGATAAAATTGTGCAAAGTGTCTCTGGTCTCCTTGAACCGCAGAAAAAGATAATATATTTGTAATTTACTTATTGTGCTAGTGGGCCTTGTAGCATATGGAAAAGGTTTGACACGTGAAATAAAATAGAACTTCAAATTATTGGAGTCTTTTCTTCTAAAATTGATAATCTATAGCTACCAAGCTGATATTTTATTTTATTTTTAGATTTGTGTGTTTTGGAACTTAATATTTCACACAGATTCTTTGTCTGCCCTCTATGAGATATCATAATAAGCTCCTTGACCCAAACTGTGTAAGTCTGCATCAGTTTTACAGATTGAAA
Organism: Aselliscus stoliczkanus; assembly: GCA_033961575.1. Taxonomy (NCBI): domain Eukaryota; kingdom Metazoa; phylum Chordata; class Mammalia; order Chiroptera; family Hipposideridae; genus Aselliscus; species Aselliscus stoliczkanus. Next base: position 175,199,652 of record CM066731.1, read on the forward strand.
AAAAATTTCCTTAGAAAATTGCCATATACTCGTATTTTATGTAAATTCTATTACATAAAATAAAGCAGTCCTTTAACGACAGGTTGATTCTGATAAAAACTATTTCTTTGAATACTTTTAAGAAATTATAAGATGTGTTTCAGGAGAGGGAACATTGTTCTAATTTTATTTTTGTCTCCCAGTTTCTTTTTAGACCATGGAGGGTCCTTTAGTGACGTATCTTTTCCAGCCCAGGGTCCTGCCACAATTTAAAACCTGTGCTTCCAGCACCTCCCTGCCCGCCTTTTGTTTTTAATAGGAAAAATATTTCTCAGGCATTTGGTACTTATTTCTGTTTTTATAACCATCGGCATATCAGTCAGTCATCAGCAGACAGGTATTGGGGACCTTTTGGTATATCTGCGTTGGCGGTCGGGCCCCAGGCCTGTGCCTGTATGGAGTGGACTGGGGCCTGCCCACTTCCCGCTGTCCTGACCCCAGGGCCTCGCCTGGACTGCTGTTCTGGGTGCACGTTCTTAAAAGCCGCCTTTGGTTCATCCGTTGTAAGCCTGCACTTGCCCACGTGGGAAAGCGTAGATGAGTGGATGCTGTGTGGACCGGCCTCCTGGGTACAGCCTTAACAGCTCATTTTGAACTGTTTTGTGTCAGGAACAAAAGAAGCTAACGCGAGCTCAGCTAGTGTTTCAGATGACCAGTCACCTAGTCTGTGGCATGCCAGCGCTGAGCCAGGACCAGCAGTGACACAGAAAGGTAAGGGCGACCCCTTCCCGTCCCGCTGCCCGTCAGGGAGATGGGCGCCTCAGGCTTAGGGCCTGCCGTCTGCGGCCGCCTCCCTTCTCGGGTCTGTGGCCCACGCGGAGTCCAGGCCCTTATCCTCGTCTGTCAGGACTGGACGTGCCCAGTGACTCCCTTTTGCTCTTTACATAAACGAGAGTGGAATGGTCTAGTCACTGATAGCACCAGACTCTCTCCCGTGTCCCGCTGTTCTTTCTGACGAGATAAAGTGGCAGGGCCCGGGCAGAGGCAGGAATGATCCGGAACAAGCTTCAGAATCCCTGCTGGGGAGTCCTGCAGGCTGAGCGCACACCACCTGGATGTCATGTTCAAAGAAGATGCTTAAACAACTCGAAACGCCGTTGCTACCGTAATTTTTCTGTCTGTGATGTTCTTTTAGTGTCACAAGTTGTACCTGGTTAGTCTTTGCTTTTGGCATAGTTTTCCTCAGCATTTTAATGAACGTCATCGTCAAACACACATTTAGCATTTTCTGATTCATACCTGGAGGGTGCGGTGCCTCCCAGCAGAGGGCATCGTCTCCAGGAAGCCCCGGAGCAGGCCGGGCCTGGGTGTGTTGGGATGGGTAGCAGGGGTGTGGCAGTTGAGGACTGATGTTTGTTTGTTTGCTCAAATAGGAAACGTTTGTTGAAGGCCTACTGTGTGTCAGGCTCTGGGCAGTGAGTGCATTAGTGAGCACAAGTCAGACTGGAGAGTGGCACCATGCAGCGGGGGCTGGAGGGTGTCTGGAGCTGAAAGGGAGAGCCTGGGGGGGCACTCTGGCTGCTGGGGCGGAGGGAGTGCAGAGCCGCGTGGGGCATCGTGGGGAGTTCAGCAGCAGGAAGCCCTGATCTTTGTAGGAGCGCTTAATCATATTTAAATGGTGTTAGTTTGGGAGGCTTAGCCAGCAGTCAGGTGGAGAGAGTGGCCTGAGCTGTGGCGTGACGGGGATGGGAGGGACAGGCAGATTCTAGAGGTGCTCGCACATTTAAGGGCACACGCAGCCCAGCTTAGGAGGGGTCGGGGCCAGAGATGACACATCAGGGCAGCTGGCATTTAGCAGCCGGCCTGGTGGAGGCTCTGCTGTGGGACAGAACAGCCCGAGGGGAGAGAGGGAAGGAGGGCCTGCCCTGCCTGGCGTCGGGCCCTGGAGTGGGGAAGAAGTTGAGTGGGTGCAGGGTCCTGGGGCGGAGAGCCACAGGGCTCGGGGACTGATCCTGACGGTGAGGGCTGTGTGCGCTCGTGGCCTCATGACTCAGTTCCCCTGCTGTCAGGAACCCTTCTGAGCTCCTGGTGAAGCCACAGTCTGGAATCGGGTCACACAGCTGCTGTTCTGTGCCATCTGTCCCAGGCCACAGTCTGTCCCCAACACCCATGGTCCGGGGCTCTGTGCTCTGTCCTGGGTGCGCCTCCCAGGAGACACCGCCCTGAGGGGCGGGTCTGCTGTCACCTGCTCTTACCAGGGTTGCCCCCAGGTCCCCCGCCTGCCTTGTCCCCGCCTGAGGACTCTGAAACTGCCAGGTGCGTCTTCTCATCCCTGGCCCTCTGGCCAGCGTGGCTGTTTCACACCACCCTTCCTGCCCCGGGCCCTCGGAACCCCGCCCAGCTGGTGCCCGGCCTGCCCTCTGCTGTGTCGTGCTGTGGGGTGTGAGGGCCTGTGTTCCGTGTGCATAGGGTCCTGTGGGGCCTCCCGGTTGCCCCGTAAATTTGGCCCCCCCTTCCCCAGAGCTGCCCCCTTTAGGGTACTGTTTAGGGGCGCTCTGCTCTAGTGTTCCCCAGTCAGTGGGACGTTCTAAGTCCTCCTGAACTGAGGTGTCTGCGGGATCTGAGAGCCTCTCTCACCTTGCGTTTGCCCGCGGTGGGTCCTCAGGGGACACAGGGCCCGACTCGCCAGTGTGAGTGGTTTCTTCTGCTCATGAGACCTAAGAGGGTGACGCAGAAAGATGGTCCACCTGCGGGTGTGAACCCACACCACCCCGACAGTGCTTCTGCTTGGGGACCTGTGACCCCATAAGCCACATTCGTCCCCAAAATCAGCACTTGAAGAAAAAGGATCCTGGGTGAAAAGTGCAAAGGTCGGCCCATGTGGAGCTTGAGAAGGTGTCTTCTAATTTAGGAGCTGATAGGAAACCCTTAATGACGAGTTGTGTGAGGGGCTGGTGTGTGAGGCGGCTGGTGTGTGAGGCGTGAGGGGCTGGTGTGTGAGGCGCCTGGTGTGTGAGGTGGCTGGTGTGTGAGGCGTGAGGGGCTGGTGTGAGGCGTGAGGGGCTGGTGTGTGAGGTGGCTGGTGTGTGAGGTGGCTGGTGTGTGAGGCGTGAGGGGCTGGTGTGTGAGGTGTGAGGGGCTGGTGTGTGAGGCGGCTGGTGTGTGAGGCGTGAGGGGCTGGTGTGTGAGGCGTGAGGGGCTGGTGTGTGAGACGGCTGGTGTGAGGTGGCTGGTGTGTGAGGCGTGAGGGGCTGGTGTGTGAGGTGTGAGGGGCTGGTGTGTGAGGCGTGAGGGGCTGGTGTATGAGGCGCCTGGTGTGTGAGGCGGCTGGTGTGTGAGCGTGAGGCAGCTGGTGTGAGGCGTGAGGGGCTGGTGTGTGAGACGGCTGGTGTGAGGTGGCTGGTGTGTGAGGCGTGAGGGGCTGATGTGTGAGGCGTGAGGGGCTGGTGTGTGAGGCGTGAGGGGCTGGTGTGTGAGGTGGCTGGTGTGTGAGGCGGCTGGTGTGTGAGCGTGAGGCGGCTGGTGTGAGGCGTGAGGGGCTGGTGTGTGAGGCATGAGGCGGCTGGTGTGTGAGGCGTGAGGGGCTGGTGTGTGAGGTGGCTGGTGTGAGGCGGCTGGTGTGTGAGGCGTGAGGGGCTGGTGTGTGAAGCGTGAGGGGCTGGTGTGAGGCGTGAAGGGCTGGTGTGTGAGGCGGTTGGTGTGTGAGGGGCTGGTGTGTGAGGTGTGAGGGGCTGGTGTGTGGTCCCCGCAGAGCCGTAACCGTGGTCTGGGGGCTCCTCTGCTGCGTTCCCACCTGCCCTGTTCTCGCACCTTCGGAGTCAGTCTCCTCACTTCCCGGGTTTATCACCGTTTGTCCAGTCTGTCTGTTTCATTTGTCTCTGTGATACACTCTTCATATCCCTGTTTCCTGCTTTTATGTAATAACATTTTATTACTCATAGTTCTGTTTGTTCTTTGCTTTTCTATCTTTGAAAACAAAACAGTGGGAAGAGGAAACTAGGAAAGAAGCTATGAAGAAATGACCATTTTTGTCCCTTACAGACATCCCAAATTGTGTATTATGTATTTTTCTCTAATCTTGTTTTGCTTATTTTGTATACTGAGGTTTACTGACCAACAGTGTCAGTAATTTCTAATGTGTGTGTTTTTTCTTTTTTTTTAGGTGACTCCCCTAGTGATGCAGGTAAGGAGTGGCCTTAATAAGTGTGTTTCTTATAAATTGTGTGTATGTGTATAGATGTAAACACACGCCTTCAGATTTATGTTTTACAAGCTTGTTAGTGAAAGTAATTTAAGGAAACATTTAACTACACTAATTTAGGACTTAATTTATATGTTTTATGTAACAAAAGAATACATTTCAGGATGTTTTTTCCCAGCGTATACAGCATATTTTTAATATTCAGACTCTGATTTATTTTCATTATTTTCCAAAGTATAAAGCCCTTTTACTTTAAATAGTGGAGTAAATTTAATTATCTTAATACTAAGGACTGGTTATTTACTGATTAAATCTTTTTATCAAAGTGAAGAAAATTTTGTTCGGAGTATAAATATAACATGGGACATACCCAAAGTAGAAAGTTTTTTAAATGCAGAAAAATATGAAGAAGAAAATGGAAAACACTGGTAATTCCACTACTCGTACGTTAAATGAGTTTCCTTCTGGAACCCCATGCATGTATATGTAATTATTAGGTATATTATTATACTCTTAATTACCTATTAAAATGATGACATTGTCTTACACAAAAGGGCCTCGCTTATGACAGTTCCGTCATTTACTAAATTACCTATTTGTCACTGTTATAAATTACGATGGGTGACTATGCTGACGTGTATTTACACGTGTCTGTTTCTTTCTTTTGGTTGTATTTCCTTTACGTGAAATTGGTGACTTGAATGAGCTACCTTTTGAATTCTATTTCTTTTTATTTATTATTATTATTATTTTTTTAAATTGAGGAACAGTGTGTTTTTCCAGGACTCATCAGCTCCAAATCGAGTAGTTGTTTCAATCTAGTTGTGGAGGGCGCAGCTCAGTGGCCATGTGGGGATCGAACCGGCTCAAATAAGCTGAGCTAACCGGCTACCCCTGAATTCTATTTCTTTTTTTTTTCTTTTTTTTTAAGATTTTATTGGGGAATTGGCGGAGGGGAACAGCGTTGGGGAATCGGGGAAGGGGAACAGACAAGTTGCTGTCTTTTTGTTCTTCAATTTAGTTGTGGAGGATGTTGCTTCACTGTTGGTATCGTCATTGCGCTCTTCCCGGATGAGGCAGATCAGTCGCTGGCCTCTGGATGTCGCTCACCGCGGCTATTGGCAGCTCACTCTTGGCTGCCAGCCGCTCACGCTGGCTACGGGCCACTCACTGTAGCCTATGGCAGCCCACTGCAGCAGGGGCTGCAGCCCACACCATCATCGGGGCTTGCACAACCCAGCTCCAGGTGGAGCTGTTGTTAGCTGTAGAGGGCAGTGTCACTGGCCCTCATGTGGGATCCGAACCGGGGCCGCTGGCATCCCAAAACCAGCGCTTAACCAATGCGCCACTCGGCCGGCCCTGAATTCTATTTCGGAAGTAGTTGAGCCAGTTTGTTTAAGGGCTTCTCCGGGGCTTAAGGGCGCCCATCTCCCCTGCCTTCAGCAGATGAAGGTATCAGATGTCTTCGTCTTCATCAAAATGGTAGATGAAAAGAGCTTGAATTTGTAGTTACTACTGTCGCCTCAAATATGTATTAATTGTTTGTTTCTTCTTTTGCAAATTGCTGACATTGGTCAGAAGGAGAAGTGGGACCTGCCGGCCCCGATGAGTCCGAGGTGACTGGGGGCTCTGCGGCCCGCAGCGAGCGCCCCTCCAGCCTCCGGTGCGTGTGCCCAGCCCCCCAGCCTGCTCTCTGTGCCTTCCGAGGCTGTTTAATGCTTAAGCCTAATTGTGAGGAAATACTTGTACAACGGAAGAAAAACCTTGTGTTTAGTTTTCCTGCCCCTGGGTATGTTATGTTTTGATTACTGGTAGTTAGTGCTTTTTATACCTTAGAATAAATGAAAATATGATTTAAAAATGGGTACTTTAAAATTTTCCAGGTTAATGGAATGTTCTTCATATTCTACAGACCTTGTGCTAATTATTAGCGTGTTGATGGCGGCGTGGAAATTAGTGTTGCCCTTGACCCAGGTTTGCTCTTGTCCTCTTTGAAATGCACGTGTTTTATATCCTGTTTTGTTTTTTCACTCTCTGGGATCAGAAGAATCTCTCGGCCTGGGAGTGCAAGACCCGCACCGCCCCGGGTAAAGCGACAGGACAGCGTGGAGGTGTTAACAGTGGACAGGTGAGGCTGCTGGGGGGAGGCGGGAGGGGTCTCATCATTGAGGCACACTCGTGTTCTCTGGGGGCAGGGGCTTCTCCAGGTATGTGGGCTGAGTGGGAATCGTGTGTGTGTGTCTGTGTGTGTGTGTGTGGGGGGGAGTGGTGGGGGGTGCGTAGAGAGCGGCAGATGGTGCTGGGGGAACTTACTGTTGAGGAAAAGGAAGACCAGTTGGGCCCTCTCCTCATGCCATGCACCTGCCTCGCAGTTCAGGTCAGTGAAAGAGAAAACATAGGTGTTCATGCCTGTACAATTACGTCTTGGGCCGGCCGAGTGGCGCGGTGGTTAAGTGCTGGCTTGGGAAGCCAGCGGCCCCGGTTCAGGTCCCACATGTAAGGGCCAGTGACACTGCCCTCAAAAAAAAAAAAAGTCTTAAAATACATGGGAAAATGTGGGGTGTCTTCCTCTGATCTCCAGATAGTAGATTTTTTAAGCATAAAAACAATGAGGGGAAAAAGAGGAGAGAAAGATTTAGAGGCTTAGCTGCACAAAAATAAAAAATAAGAGGTTGTCAGGAAGTCCTAATCAGTGTCAAGACAGGCCACACACAGGGCTTTTACAAGTTTACAGTCTTGCCTGCCAGGTCCCGAGAGCACAGCGGTCGTAGGCTGGATCAGAGTGGGAAGCAGGTAGACGGAGGCAGGGACTGAGGCAGGAGGTGCAGACGTGTTCCCATCAGAAGCAGAGGCACGGGGTGTGGGGAACAGGACAGAGAAGGCGTGCTGGGACCGAAGTTAGTTCTGTTCTTAAGGTGAGACAGCGAGCGCGTTTTCCTGGAGACAGGATGACCCAGTGGCGAGGGGACTTGGGTGACCTGGGAGATGCAGGGTCGAGGGGAGTTGTTGGACGGTCCCTGAGTGGGAGAGGGGATGTGGAGGGACTGGCTTAGAGAAGACTGTGGAGCCTTGGCGTGTGCGATTCTGGGAGGTGTGTTCTCCACAGTTCCTTCTCCTCTGGAGCGCGGAGCATGTTGGGGGAGGAGCAGGAGCTCAGGGATCGGGGCGCAGCGTGAAGCTGATGGGCGACAGCAGAGGTTCTCATCTGGGGCCACCCCCCTCTCTTCCAGGGGGATCTTGGGACATCAGGGCCACGTCTGGACACATTTTGTCACCTCATGGCTGGGGAGGAGGTGGAGGGCTGGGGGTTGGGGCCAAGGACGCTGCTAAACATCCTGCAGTGGACAGGCAGCCCCCCCACAGAGACTGAGCCCCCCCACTGGCTCTGAGGACCCACATGTGGCATGCGGAAACTGGCCCAGAGAAGCAGGGCTGGATGGCTGGGCTGCACTCAGGCACGTGGTGTGAAGCGATGAGAGTGAGTGTGCTGTGGGCCAGCTGAGTGGTGCTTATGGTCAGAGTGGGGTGCTAGAATTGAGATTGGGGGCTTCCTGTCAGTGGTGGTGACCAGGTGTGACCCTGGGAGTGTGGCTGAGTGATGGATGCAGGGTCATGACAGGAGAGGTCAGGGACTTCAGAGCCCAGGGCTTGGAAAGATCATTTCCCAGGACAAGAAATCATGGAGTTCAGACTGGAGCAGTGTTGGCGGGAGTGGCAGGGAGCCAGGAGTGCAGGAGTGAGGCTTGGGGTTGGCTGATGGCGGCAACAGAGGTGGGGTTGAGGGTGGGAGAGTCTGATGACATGAGATTCAGAGTGGGCAGATTTTAGAGAGAATAATCTGGAAGCTACAATAAGCGAAAGGAAAATGCTGACCCTTCCCCTGGGCCTGGTGAAAGGAGTCCAGTGGGAAGATGGACAGTTCTGCTGAGGCTGCAGGGCAGCTCGTCTTCCCGGAGAGGGTGAAGATCGGGAGGGTCTGCTGATGAGGGAGAGGGAGGAGCCGTGGGAGAGTTTCAGGAGCTGGGGCCGTGATGCTGGGTGTTCAGAGAGCTGAAGGGGTTTGGGAACAGGTGTTGTTTCGAGAGCTGGCAGCCAGGTGCCTGGATCCTGACCTGTATCGCACCGAAACAAGGGAGAGGCCCGGGCTGTGCTGGAGTGATAGTGGGCCAGGGGAGTTAAGGGTATTTGCTCAAGCGTGACCGTGTTAAGGGGGGCGCTGTGAGGGAGCCGCAGAGTGTCTGGGTCTGGGCGCTTGTAGCAGGTGCCTCAGCGGAGAGATGCTGCAGCGCCTGCAGTGGGGCGATGGCAGGTGGGGCAGCTCCAGGGGGTGGTTGCTGGAGGCATGAGGGAGCCCTTAGATGGAGGCGGTCACTGGGAGGACCAGGTCTGGGGCCGGTGGCCCCGAATGATGGCAGGACCTGGTGGCGAGGCGGTGTGAGTGGGGGTGCTGCGCAGCAGCTAGGAGCCACATGAGGGGCCCTGAGGAAGCTGCTGTGCTCCTGCGTGGTCATGGGGCGGCCCTGGCCAGCAGGACGTGACTGCCACCCTACCCTGGGGTTTGTGATTTGAGAAAGTAGACCTCTTAGGTGAGGGTCTGCAGGTGGAGGCCTGGTATTCCAGGGAACCCAGCTAGGGACGAAAGGAGGCCTTCTGTTTGTTAGAGGGTGCAGGGTCTGGGTGGGGTGGGGGCAGTGCTCACTGGGACCCAGGCCTGGGGCCTTCACTCAGCTGCCACCTGCATTGCGTGATGGCGTAGAGAGGGTCAGGGGTAACGTGTCACGATACCCCACACATGGGGCCAGATGCGTGGGGCTGGTGGAAACTCATGACCAACATAATTGTTCTGATTGGGTCTAATTTCTTTTTGTTTAGGTCAGGGAGTGGAAACGCTGTCTCAAATGTGATTGTGGAGTCACAGAATTCTGACAGTGAGGAGGACGAGCAGTTTGTGGTGGAGGCTGCCCCCCAGCTCTCTGAGATGTCAGAGCTTGATGTGGTTAGTCAGCCAGACGGGGTGTTTCTGTGATTGCACTTCAACCCCAGCGCTTGCATTTGCGGGGACATTTGCTTCTAATCTCCCGTTAGTTTTCCACCCTCTCCCATTTTGTCTTTCCTCTGATGAGATCCACAAAAGCATGATGTTGAGAACTCCACACACCTGAACCTCCTCTTCTCTCCTTCCTTTCCCGCTCAGGTACAAGCAGTAGAACTGGAGGAAGATGGGAAGCATGGTGAGTTGTGTGTGGTGTGTGTGCGCACGGGTGTAGTGGGTGTGCACAGGTGTGTGTGAGAGAAGGACCTGTGCCCACGGGCTCTGCATGTGCGTCGTGGTCAGCAGCCTCACAGCAGGATGGGACGCCGTGGGCATGGGGCTTTCCTCGGCTGGTGGGCTTCATTCTAGGAGATGATGGGTGCTGCTCCCTGTCCTTAGAAGTCCAGGGAGGGCAGCCCTGCAGCCTGAGATCAGCTGGGACTCCCATGTCACCCGTATGGTTAGATTTGGAATTGCATGACATCTGAGCTCATCCCTGAATCGACAGTTCTGTGGTATTATCTGTTCTCGTTCCAAACAGAGTGTCTTCTTTATTTCAAACATCTATGAAAGCAGAGAGAATGCTCCCCATCACATAGCCCCTGCAGCAGTCACCGCATTACACGGCCGCCGCAGCCATCACCCCGTCACACGGAACCCACAGTTATCACTCATCTTGTTTTGCCTAAGCTGTCACCCACCGCACCCCTCCCCCAACCCCCAGGCTGCTCTCAGTCCTAGAGAATACCATTTCGCCAGTGAGCTCTAAAGGCTAAGGACTCTTGTGAAGAAAACAGCCATGACTCCATTGCTGTAATGATATTAAAAAGTTCCTACTGGCATCAAATCCCCAGTTTTTCCAGTTCTGTATATTGTTTCTAGTCTGAGTGGAATCCTGATAAGGAGCCTGCATTGCAACTAATTGGTCTGAGCCTGAGGTCTCTCTTACCTGCTGGGTCCCCCTTTCCCCTGTGGAAGAAGCCCCATTGTCCCTTAGAGCTGCTCATATCTGAGTGTCACGATCACACCCCTGTATTTTTCCCCATATTCTGTTCCAGTAAATGGGCTCTAGAGACTTGATCAGATCAGGTGTTTTGGGCAGGAATCCTTATTAGGTGGTGTTGGTTCTTCCTGATGTCTGCTTGTGATGGGAACCCAGCTCTGTGGTTTCGTTCAGGGTCGCAGAACAGTGACACTCATCCCAACCCCTTCCTCATGCTTCAGTGGGAGAACCCAAGGAGTGAAGCTTTTCCTGTCCTGCAGGTGACTGCCACGGGTGCAGCTCCTGCCATGGGCGGGCAGAAAGCCCCGTGCTTTCTCTCTACTGGTCATTTTCCCCTCCTGCCCCCATCAGAGGAGCCTGGCCGCGCATTGCTTCTGCATTGGTCATTGTTTCTAGGGCTTTCCTTCTTACTTTTTAATAGGAAAATATATCCTGAGTTCACACTGGTATTTCCAACCAGCTTTACGATCACAGTGTTTTCCTCAGTGTCCTGGTTTCATATGTGCATCTCACGCTGGAGGTCCCAGCCCCCAGCACCGGAGGTTGTGTTGGCCTCACCCTGCAGTGAGCAAAGTTTATTAGTTTCACTTTTTTTTTTTTCTAAGATTTTATTGGTGAATGGGGGAGGGGGAACCGACAAGTTCTTCAGTCTAGTTGCGGAGGACGTCGCTTCACTGGCCCATGTTGGTATCATCATTGTGCTCTTCCCGGGTGAGGCAGTTGCTCGCCGGCCATTGGACGAGCAACTCACCCCAGCTGCCAGCCAGACCCACTGCAGCCTACGCCTCCGCCGGCAAAACTCACGGCAGCCCAGCTCCAGGTTGAGCTGTTGTTCACTATCTTAGCTGTAGAGAGTGCAGCGTCACTGGCCCTCATGTGGGATCCGAACCTGGGCCCTGCTGCTCAGAGCTGGCGTCCCAAGCGAACTCTTAACCAACAAGCCACTTGGCCGGCCTTATTAGTTTCACTTTTGTTTCAGTTCTTCGGTATTGAAATTTAGGTGTAATTTGGTTTTATTTATGTAAAATACTGACATTTTCAAGGCCAGTGGACTAAACAAGGTAAGCTCAGAGAAGCGGGGTTTCCATCCTGTCTCCTCCCCGGTAGGCAACAGTGAAAAATATGGCTTACACTCCCATCCTAAAGATAGAAATAGATGCACGGGTGTGGATTTGTCAGCATGGCACTTGCTGTCTAACTGATGACATGCTGGTCCTTGTGCCACACCCCACAGCCATGCAGAGAGGTCTTCATCCCTGCCCGTGGCTGTGTTGTGCCCCACCGTGTAGACGGGCCCTGGGTTATTCAGCCCATCTCATATTGATGCACATTTGGGTAACCAGTATTTTAAAGAAAATGGTTTTTTCATATGATGTTTATCCCATGGCTAATTCTTTTAAAGATTTTTATTGGGGAATTGGGGGAGGGGAACAGACAAATTGCTGTCCTTTTGTTCTTCAGTCTAGTTGTGGAGAACGCTGCTTCACTGGCCCATGTTGGCATCATCATTGCGCTCTTCCCGGGTGAGGCAGATCAGCTGCTAGTCTCTGGATGGCCGCTCACAGCGGCTATTGGCAGCTCACGCTGGCTGCCGGCCACTCACTGTAGCCGATGGCAGCCCACTGCAGCAGGGGCTGCAGCCTACACCGCTGCCGGGACTCACAGCCCAGCTCCAGGTCAAGCCGCTGTTCACCATCCCAGCTGTAGAGTGTCACTGGCCCTCATATGTCGGATCCGAACTGGGCCGTTGGCGTCCCAAGCCAGCCAGCTCTTAACCAACACGCCACTTGGCTGCCCTTTTTTTTTTTTTTTAAGAAGTTGAAGACTCTTGCCCCATAAACAAAGTATTAGAACTTAGAAGTAGTTCAGAATTGTCGTATCTGTTTGTAATAATAGGTGGTTGTCTTTTGAATGTTACTCTATATTTCTTAATCTTTAGAGTAGAAAAGAAAATCTATTTTATTTCTAAAGGTTTTTTTTTTTTACCCTTCAAGGAGCTGATTTCTTTGAAACACTTTGAAATTGTGTAGTTAATTTCCACACCAGCTGTTATCAGTCTGCTGGTGTAGGCTGTCTTTTATCAGATCAAGATTATTTGAAGCTGTTTTCAGTATAGAAGGAGGAAGAATGAGAACTTTCTTCCCATCCTCCCACCCGCTTAGGATAAAACAGCTCCTTGGGGCAGAGAATAACTTTAACATAAAACCACTGCTTTTCAACAGGAGGACTTGTCAAAAAAATTTTGGAGACCAAGAAAGATTATGAGAAGTTGCAGCTATCACCCAAACCTGGAGAGAAGGTAAGGAATGATTTCTGAAAATGGTAACATTTTAGCAGTCTGTTACACACATTTACTTTGAAAAATTAGAAGCACCTTTCAAATGCTGTGATTATTAGTAATGTCTGTTTATATGCTTAAAAACCACCTCCCAAGTCAGGATAGCTGAGTGGTATAAAAACCACCTCCCACCCACCTCAGTTGGGAGGATAGAAGATTCGGGGCTCTTTCCATGTGATGCGACTCCCCTGGACCCCGTTCAGCCCTGTCCTGAGGGCTATAGCAGCCTCCCTCGGAGGCTCAGGAGTCAAGGCCGACAGCCCATCTGCTCGGACCCCGGTTCTCCCTCCTGCCTCGTCCGCCCCTCTCCAGGCAGAGTTGGGAGCAGGGGAGGTGGCCATTGGAAAGGAAGGGATGGGCCGTTCAGCCTGCGTTTTCACTGCGCGCTCTTCGTCGTGCCTGGGCTTCCAGCAGTCTTTCGTACAGGCATGTGACGTGTCTTGTTGGGACCCCAGCCTCCTGCCAGCCACCGCTCTTGTGACCCTGGGGTGAACACCTCCAGGCCAGGTAGTGCGCCTCCAGTGTCACAGCTGGTTCCTGTTGTAGTTACCTTAAAAAATAGGAATAAATATTGTTTGTTTTTCTTACAGAAAGAAGTTTCTTGGCTAGTTAGTTTTATCAGCAGCCAACAATTCCAATAAGTTTTACACACTTGCATATACACTCCTCCCGCCCACCTCCAGATGATTTAATGGTTACGTGTTTTAGATAATTCTGCTTAAAATGTGGCCTGAAATAGTCACTGAGATTGCCTTGAGAGTAACATTAGGGGGGGCCCTTTAAACAGTGATGGCAGGTGAGCAATGCAGCCCAGACGTTGCCTGACCGACCGCTGTGCTGTCTGCTGTCCTGAAGGGGGCGCCTTTGTGCCGCCTGGGTCCGCCTGCGCCTGTTGCTGTGGAATGGCCACTTGTCCCAGGCCTTTTCCTGTGCCTGAGGGGGCCTGCTGTCCCTGGCTCTGTCGGCCACCAGTGCAGGGACTGCGCCCCAGGCTGTTACTGCTGGTGACCTTTGAAGCCCCATTTGGTTTAAGTCTTATAGCTATGACGTCTATGCAAAGCACACTAGTCCGGTGTTTCGAGGTTTCCTCTGACGAGTAAATGTCAGAGTGGTGGATCTTTTGACTTTAGAAGATAAAAGGAAAAGAATTCTTGTTTGGTGAACATTTGATGCTTTAAAAAAGCACAGTGAGGAAGTGTTTTCAGAGGAAGTGTTTGCAGTCGGTGACGGGTCTTACAGCCCTCCAGGGAGAGCCAGCAGCAAGGCATCTGCTCTGCTTTCTTTAGGAGGTTGATACACATCAGGTTCACATTCAGCTTGTTGGTCTTCTAGAAGATCTTGGATATTTTAAAAATAAAAGAACTTAAAATGTGCAGGAAACTTTGAGGCCCTTTCTGTCTCGCCCCCTCCCCGCTGTCCCAGGCAACCATTGGAGTGCGTATGGCTGCCCCTTCCGTGCAGAACTGACATTGTCTGGGAGATGCGCTGTCACCCTGCTGTAGGTGTGTGACCCGGGTGACTTCTTCAGACAGCGTGTTGTTTCCGAGCCCCTCCTGTTTCCGTACTTGTGGAGTCAGTTTGCTCATTTTAAGTGATGATGGTACCCCTTGTTGGTTCCCTTACTGGTTGATGGGTGTTTCGGTCTGTCAGCCTCTCGCTGGGTGATCAGTGCTCTGTGGGCTCCTTCGCCAGTCTCTTGGCGTCCAAGAGCCAGTGCCCTTGTTGTGCATCATCCGCATGTTTTCTGTGAAGGGCCAGGCAGTAAGCACTTCCAACTCAGAGCCACTGTCTGTCTAGTGGCTACAGCTTCTCAGCTCTGCGGGTGAGCCAGCCTGCAGGTTGCTGGAGCATGACACGGTGAGTGAGTGTGGCTGTGTGCCTGCGAAACTCGGCCCACAGCAAGGGACCCGCTGGGGGCCATCGTTTGCAGCCCTGGTTTGGAGCCTGTGCCCAGACGAATTGCTGTGCCAGACTGTCCCCAAAGCGGCCATCCCAATTTGCTCCCAAAGGGGTGGAAGTCTGTTTGCGCACTTGTGTGCCAGCCGAGCTCTTGAAAGTGGTCTGTGCCCACACTCTCCATCTCCCTCAGCCCCAGGCCCACATCCACTCATGTGCTTTCTGTCTCTATTCTTCAGTTGGCCTTTCCTAGAATTGTGTGTGAACGGACTCGTATAGTATGTGGGTTTTGGGGTCTGGCTTTTTGTATTCATCAGAATTATTTTGAGATGTGTCCACACGTCAGCATGTGTCACCTGTTCATTCCTTTTTATTGCTGAATAGTCATCCATCGTGTGGGCAGGACACACGTGTTTGTTCATTTGTCATTTAATGAACATTTGGTTGTTTCCGGTGTGGGACTGCTGCAGGTAAAGCTGCAGTGACCGGTCACGTACAGGTCTCCGTGTGGACAACTTCCATCCCTTCGGGTACGTACCGGGCAGAAGGACTGCTGGGTCACCTGGTAAACGTGTGTTTAGTGTTGTAAGAAATTGCTACGCTGTTTTCCCACGTGATGGCACCATTTTCCATCCTGCCTGCAGTGATGAGAGGGCCAGCACCCCCACCAGCTCATCACCACTTGGTATGGTCAGCCTGGTAAATGTCTTGTGGTTTTAATTTGCATTTCCTCAATGGCTGGTGGTTATCCTATCCCCACTGCGTGCTCCTCCTCTTCTCACTCTTACTGCTGGTGGGGTCTTGATTTGCTGGCTGTTGTTCTCTCAGATTATCCTTTCTGTTTGTTTTACCAGGTCAGCTTCTTTATTTTTTATTTTTATTTATTTAGCTGAGCCATCCTGCCACCTGTTGGCAGCTCAGTGGCAGCTCAGCTCGGGCTGGGCATCGAACTGCTGTTGCTCAGAGCTCAGCTCACACTCTTGAGCTAGCTCTTAACCAACTGAGCCACTCGGCCGGCCCCCATCTCAGCTTCTTTAGTGGGTGTATTCCATTTTCCTATTTCTTTTTTAGCATCTTTTGGTAATTCATATTTGAATCAGTTAGGATTAGGCTTACATGTGAGTGAGGAAAGATCTGAAACAGGGCCGGCCGAGTGGCGCGTTGGCTAAGAGCTGGCTTGGGGCACCAGCAGCCCCGGTTTGGATCCCACATATGAGGGCCAGTGACACTGCCCTCTACAGCTAAGATGGTGAACAACAGCTCTACATGGAGCTGGGCTCTGCGAGCCCGGAGACGGTGTAGACTGCAGCTGCCGCTGCAGTGGGCTACAGTGAGTGGCCGGCAGCCAGAGTGAGCAGCTGGCAGCTGGTGTGAGCTGCCAATAGCCACTATGAGTGGCCATCCAGAGGCTGGCGACCGATCTGCCTCACCCGGGAAGAGCGCAATGACAATACCAACACGGGCCAGTGAAGCAATGTCCTCTGCAACTAGACTGAAGAACAAAAGGACAGCAATTTGTCTGTTCCCCTTCCCCAGTTCCCCAACGCTGTGCTCCTCCCCCAAGTCCCCAATAAAATCTTTAAAAAAAAACAACACGAAAGATATGAAACAATAGTGGCTTACTTGAGGTAGGAGTGCTTTAGATGAGTCAGAATCTGGAGGTGGCGGTGCCCCGGAAGCCTTCTGTCTCATTCTTCCACTCTCATGACCCCAGGGAGCCTCAGGGGCCAGGCGGACTGCCCGGTCCCAGCCGTCAGGCTTGCATTCCGGCCGGAAGGAAGGGGAAAGGGAAGTAGGATATTTATTGAAAGTTGTGCACACGACTTCCACTTACATTATATCGGCCAGTTCTTTGTCGCTGGGGGGACCGTGAAGGGAAATCTTCATTCCAGTCATCAGTTTGCTTGGCTAACCATCAGGGGTTCCATTAACACAGACTAAAACTTGCCAGATTGTCTCACTGCCTGGCACGCTCAAAAAAATGACAATATTTGCAAGGCACATGGGTCCGTGGAGGAGGCCGCCTGCCTGGCCAGGGGCCGAGGGGTCTGGAACTAGCATATCTACCACACTAGGCTGTCCTCGGAGGCAGGACGCTTGGCTGTAAGAAGGGAGAGCAGAAACGGCTCGACCAGCATTCTCTTCCATGGCCTTTCCCAGGAAATTGTTCGTTTCATTCACATTTATAGAGTCACACCAAAAAGATGTTTGAAGTATACTTTCATGATTTTAAAAATGTATCTATAGTTATAGTTTTCCTTTCCTTCCAGAAACGTCGCCTTTTTTTCCCTTGATGAGACTTGTAAAAAAACTATTGAAATAGACACCCTCTAGCAAAGAATCAGCTTTTGGTTTTGTATTTAATTTCTTTAATTTGTTTTAATTTCATTGATTTCTACTCTTCATTTTTCCTTTTAATTTCTTTGGGTGTTTACTTTTTCTAGCCTCTTATATAAAATACTTAGCTCATTTATTTTTAGTCTTTATCATTTTAAAAATAAATATATTTAAGACTATACATTTCTCTCTAAGCATGCTTTATACTTGAATTTTAAATTCCTTGAATAATGAGTTAATATACTTAAAATTTCTTGAATTTTAATGTGAGTACTTCGTTATTTTTTTAAAACTTGGGCTATTGAGAAGTCTGTTCTTTAGCTTTCAAACATAAGGGTTTTTAAAAAGCCTTTTTTATTGACAATATCTAATATAATTGCATGTTCAAAGAATATGGTCAGTACAATACCAGTTTTTGGAACTGCACCTGTGTCTGTGGCCCCGTCTGTGGTCAGTGGGTGTAAATACTTCTGAAGATCTGCACAGCCCTCTCGTCTCCACACTTCGGGGCTGGATCTCAGAGCAGGTTCCCGGGGACGCAGCTGTGAGGAGCTGTGCTCAGCCTGTGGGCCGGGTCTACCTATCGTCATGATTGATTTATCCGTGTGACTCATGGTATTATTAGTGCCCGTCTTCTCTCTATCTGCTTAGAAATTCAAACGGGAGATGTTTTCTGTGCTTTTCACATAAGTTGTAGTGTACCCGTAGTCTCGGTATTTTTTATTTTTTTGGAGGGAGCACTTTTTTCCAATGCTAAGGAAATACATATTTGTAATCTGGGCATCTCTCCAGCCTGTCTTTGAAGTTGCGTTGGAAGAAAAGCCATTTCTTATTGTACTAATGGACTTGAATAATACATTATAGAATAAATATGTGAATCCGGCTGCTTTGAGCATTTTTTTCATTATCCTGACTTATTTGTTCTCTTTTCAAGAGGAAATATTAAACTTTGTTAATAGTAAGATATTACTTCATGCCAGCATTTTTTCCTTCAGATTTATGAAGGTTTTGAAAAACAACTAGAAAAGCAGTTTTATTAATGTTTCTTATGCTTCAAAATAACTTGCTTTTTAAACTTTATAAATGAAGATGCTTTAGAGTAATAGCCAGCAATTTCAGAGATGGTTCACGCACTTTAAAGTACTATTTAGAGATTTCTGAGTCCTGATTTTTCTATCTCCTTTTATATTATCGTCTTTCAGCTTTTTTTCATGTTATATCTGTTCTAATTGAATGTGTAAATTTCAAATGCTT
Organism: Aselliscus stoliczkanus; assembly: GCA_033961575.1. Classification (NCBI taxonomy): domain Eukaryota; kingdom Metazoa; phylum Chordata; class Mammalia; order Chiroptera; family Hipposideridae; genus Aselliscus; species Aselliscus stoliczkanus. Next base: position 175,217,692 of record CM066731.1, read on the forward strand.
TTTCTTTTCATTTAAATTCTTCATTTTGCAATAGGCTTTCAGAGTATTTCCCTTTGTAGATTTATTTCTCTTTCAGCTTATTTCAAATTGTTGTGATTTTACTCTCTTCAGCTTCTTGGTCACGTACACGGTGCCTCTTCTGGGGGCGTCAGGGTCACACTTCTCTTCTGATGAGAGCTTGGGCTTCGTGGGGAGGCAGCTACAAGAATGTGTATCACAGCCTGTGGGCCGCATCTGCCTGTGGTCACTATTGATTTATACGGTTACATACGAGTCATGTCTTCCCTCTCATTCAAAAGTTCACATAGGAGGTGTTTTCTCTGCTTTCATAAGTTGCAGTGTGCCGTTGGTCTCAGTACTCTGTTGGATTTGACCTGTGTGTATGTATTTTACTGTCCTTCTCCATGAAGGTTGTGACGGTCCAATTGTAGCACCCAGTGTCGATAGAGATTGTAGATGACATGCGTTTGGGGGATATGAGAACCTGTCGCGTGTGGAAATGCCTCTTGATAGCTAAAACGACTTTATCACAAACATGGTATGTTTTAATTATAATAATTAGTGTGTAGCAAATAGTTATCTAAATGGTGAAAGTCAGGGATTTCAGTCTTCCTCTCTTTTACTTTGTTGATTTAAATTATTTCTTATTTTGGTAGCCAGGTGGTGCAATTTCAACACAGATGCCTTAACCCCGTTAGAAAAAAAGCTGTTCACAATTGCCCCTTAGCTGAAACTCTGCGCCTGATGGAAGTATTTTCGGTTTTATGTTTGTGGTCCTGGTGTTGCTGCATGTTCTTTTGCTGGGAATGTTGTTTCCATTAAATATGTTTACTCAGCGAATGATAATGTGATGAATAAACATCTTATTTTTACTAAAAATTTCAACTTAAAATTCATATCATATTGTATTTATCACTTTTCTAGATTTTCGTCACTTGTTGCTCTGATAAGTCATTTCAACCTTAATCCAATCAATACTCCATTCTGTGCTTTGCATAAAAAATACCTTTACTTTGGTTGACATCGACAGCCTGTCTGTAGACATAAATTCAGTTACTAAGTAGGGTAGACACTGGTGTTTAAATGTTTACTGTGAGACATTAACGAATGTATGAGCGGTCAATGTTGTAGTAGCCACAGGATGAAAATCAGTTGATAGGAATTAGAATTCAGATTGAATTTAGTCAAATTGAGTCTAAAAAAAGGGGTGAAGCTCAGTGGAACAAAGCACAGGTTGTCTGGAGAGCAAAGAACAGAAGGGACTTTGTCACAAGTCACAGATGCTGCAGCCGCCTAGCTGCCATGGGCCCATCGGCAGGAAGCGGTGGTACGCTGCCCCGACTGAAGAATCATTCAGTTGTTGGAAGAGGTCTAAAGACATTAGAAAGTTCCCAGTGAGACAGCATGAACTTGTTTTAAAAAGAAAACAGAACATTAGAATCAGGGCCCCAGCGACCTGGCAGGGCTCAGCCTGCCCTGCTGGCCCTGGGCGGTCCGGCGTGCTGGTTCTCGACATGGAGCAGGGTCGCTGAGCTGGGTGCTCAGGTGTGTCTGCTGTCCCAGGTGGGCGGTGGTTCTGCGGGTCTCAGCAGTGAGCATCTGGCAGCTTCTTGGCAGTTTCTCACCCTCTCTGCTGCGTCTCCCACGCGCAATCTCTCATCTCCCCAGGACTCTCGGTGGCCGGCCCAGGAAACTGGGGTTCCGGGAGTCTCACACCCCACGCCTGGGTCCCAGCCCTTAGCTGGCTCCTGGGCTGGAGGAGGAGGGTGTCCCAGACTTCCCTGGAGCCCCGTGCATTACAAGGACGCAGGGGCATGTTGCTTGTGGAGCGGGCTCTCGCCCGAGTTTTCTTGGCTTTACGCAGAGCAGCATGTTTCCAGAACCATCTTAATCCTGAAATTCCTTATTTCTTTGGCTTCACTTTAAACAAAGAAATTTATTTTGTGGTAATTTTTTTTTTTAAATTCCTAGTTTATTTTGTCCTTTCTAAAACATGCCCACTTGAGCCCACTGCTGTGAGAGACACTTTTGTTTCTCTAGCTCCCATTTCATTCCTGTTCCTTTTGTCTACCTCTGACTCAAAAAGCTACTTCCAGGAAGTGCTGTTGCTGGAGGATCGGATGGGACGTGGCCAGAAAATTAGGTTTTCTTGGTTTTAATTTAATCCGGGTAAAATGGGCTCAGAAGGCATACAAGGGACAGACCGGTGACGGAGCTTTGTCACCTTTCTCCAGGGTACGGGTTATAGGGCTATTTTAGAGTAAAGCTAAAGTGCTTGGCATTAAAAAACATTGATTCCCTCCTTACAGCAGTGATGCACGTATAATTTTTGTGTTGGACCATTAGGAAGGTTTTCTGATCGGAATCTCCCAACTGTTCCTCTGGCCAAAGACCCCCTCTCGCTCCCAACCAGGTGGGACCTTTAATGACTAATGAAGCTCCTTGACAGCCTGATCACAGAGGCCAAGACAGATGGCCACTTAGTGAAGGGTTTACTTAAGCTTTACATTTTAGGGAATGTTTTTGAATCCCTTATAGGACAAAGAGAGGTTTAAATAGAAATGTCTTTACACATTAATTTCTTAATAAATTATTTGTAAGTAAAATACACTGTTCTAACACTCTTACATGTATACTCCATGTTACAAATAAGATATAGTCTAGAGGTTTTATTTGGTAGGTTTTGAAACTCAGGAGTCATTCCCGTATGTTAATATTTTGGGTACTGATTAGGTTTCCAGGTAGCTTACAAAACTTGATTGCACAAGTCGAGTTCACTGGTAGAGAAAAATGATAGCCACTAATGTCATAGTGACAGCCAAGCCAAGCAAATAAAATAAATACTTTTTTTTTTTTTTAAAGATTTTATTGGGGAATTGGGGGAGGGGAACAGCACTGGGGAATCGGGGAAGGGGAATAGACAAGTTGCTGTCTTTTGTTCTTCAGTCCAGTTGCGGAGGACATTGCTTCACTGGCCCATGTTGGTATCGTCATTGTGCTCTTCCCGGATGAGGCAGATCGGTCGCCGTCCTCCGGATGGCCTCTCATGGCGGCTCTTGGCAGCTCACACTGGCTGCCGCCCACTCACGCTGGCTGCTGGCCGCTCACTGTAGCCTATGGGAGCCCACTGCAGCAGGGGCTGCAGCTATGCCGTGTCAGGAACTCACAGCAGCCCAGCTCCAGGTGGAGCTGTTGTTCACCATCTTAGCTGTAGAGGGCAGTGTCACTGGGCCTCATAGGTGGGATCCGAACTGGGGCCGCTGGCATCCCAAGCCAGCTTTTTATTTATTTATTTATTTATTTATTTATTTTCCTTGAGGGCACTGTCACCGGCCCTCACATGTGGGACCCGAACCTGGGTCCTGCTGCTCAGAGCCGGCGTCCCAAGCCAGCTCTTAACCAACCCTCCATTTGGCTAGCCCAAGTAAATACTTTTGAGCAATTTTTAAAAAGGGACTTTTAAAGAGAAGCAGGTTTAGAAGCAGGTCAAATATTGGAAGTTGTGAGGGGCACTTTGGAGAACTTTCAAATACTCCAGAAGTTACAGATCGGTATGTTCAGTGCAAAAGTGGAGTGTGTTTGATTGTTGTCCTCACATGGTCAGTCCCTCTGCCCCCTTGGGTGCCGTCTTGGTTGAGCCCTCAGCCCCCAAGTGGGTGAAGTCAGCTCAGGGTCCAGGGTGGGCTGGCCTCCGATTGTCTGCCCTGGAGGTGATAGCAGGGATCCTAAGGTCCCAGAGTTTGGCGAGCTTCTGGGTTGGGTGCCACAGCTGTCAGTCATCTTATACTCACAGAAGAGCTGCATGTACCATACGAGGGAGTTTTCCCCTAAACTGTTTGAGAACAAATTGCTGACATCGCTGCCGCATACTTGACTGATTTCTACAAACAAGGACCTCCTACAACACTACAGGCAGGGCCCCTAACCTAGGAAATGGACGCCGTACACTGTTGCCCTCTGACCCTCCAGCGAGCCTTCTGTGAACTCTCTCAGTCCGAAACAGTTTGTGGATCTTTGCTTAGCTCACAGCCTTGACCACTTGGAGGATTACAAGCCAGTTTCTTTGTGGCAGGTCCCTCAGTTTGGGTTTCTCTGATGTTCCTCAGGGTTAGATCCAGGTACTGCCTCTGGGACAGGAACGGCCCGGGAGCAGCCAGCTCCTGTCGCGAGGTGCGTGTTTTCATTTGTCCCATTGCTGCTGGTGCTCACCTGATTAGAACGTGTCTGCCAGCTTCTCCACTGTCAGGTTACTCCTTTTCACTATGTAAGTACTAACATTTTGTGCGGAAGTACTTTGCAACAGTGTAAGTGCCCCGTTTTTCACTAACCTTCAGTTTAATCATTTATCCATCACTGTGGGCTCATGGTTTCCAACTCGATTCAGCAGGTTATACTCTCCCACTGTCACTGTTTTGGTTTGGCCAGTGGGGTCTCCTTCAGATCGCTTCGGTGGCCTCTCAGCCGCCCGTCATTCCTGCGTTTCTGGCTCAGCAGGTGTTTGCTCCCGGGCTCCGTGTACGTTCGCTGCCCCAGCCCCACACGCAGCCTCTTCCCCTGCTCCCTTTCCATGGAGATGGTGTTTCGAGCCCAGATCCTCTGGCAGCGCGCGCTCCTACTTGTGGAGTGTTTCGGCTCTCAGGCCCTCGCGGCGGTCAGAGCTGGGGTAAGCTGAGTGTGTGTGTCCCCCGTGTGTGTGTGCCCCGTGTGTGTGTGCCCCGTGTGTGTGTACCCCGTGTGTGTGTACCCCGTGTGTGTGTGCCCCGTGTGTGTGTGCCCCGTGTGTGTGTGCCCCGTGTGTGTGTGCCCCAGAGGGCTCCCTCTAGCTTCCCCGCTCTGTGTCCGCGAGTCCCTCCTCCAGCAGTGTGAGCCCTGGCTCCGTGTCCCTGGTGACCAGTCTCCGCCCTGGCCACCGTGATGCCTCCCTGTCTACACAGCCTCCTGTGCCACCTGCCCCTTCCTCTCTGGCACCCCCCCACACACACCCTGCACCCTGGTGCTGATGCTTTCCTGCTTTGCCCACCGAGGGCTTCAGGGCTGAAAGGGGCAGGGAAACGCCGCTCACTGGCCGCCCTCGGAAGGGGCTCCTGTGAGGTGCAGACCAGTGTGTCTCCTGTCCCTCTCCTGTGGCCAGATCGCGCTGGACATAAGTAAGTTGTCCCTAACTGCTGACGGAACAAGTTAGCAGAGAAGGAGGGAAATGGATGGGATCAGAGCAGCGTTACCGGAGTAGCGGACGTTTTCAGTGTTTCAGCGAGGAAAGGGCCGGGGTAAGGAGGGGCCGGAGCCTGGGTGAAACCCACACAGCCACTGGGGTCGCCCTGTTGGTGCTAAGCCCTGGCTGCCCGGGCTGGTTGCTGGCCTCCGAGCGTGGGGCGCGGGCACAGCTGTCTGCCTGTGGTTTGGACAGTATACTGCTTTCCAAGTCAAGTGTGATAGGAATGAGGTTTGCATAGCTTTCTGACCTCAATCCCTGTGCTGTTAACTATTAGAGTGTGTCTCTTAGAGGCACGTGGTACTTTCCTGAAAGCAAGAGGCTCAACCTGCTATGAGTCTGCTCTGAAAAGTGCTTTTATGTTCATGGCCAAAAGGGAACTCAATATTGGCAATATTGTTGAGATAAAAGAGTTTTTAAAAAATGAAACAAAACGAAGTGCCACCCTATGAGTACACCATAGGGCAGGGAACACGAGGTTCTTTTTGAAGGAAACTGAGTCAGATTTGCTTTCATACCTCTCTGCAGCCAGGTGCCAGAGAAAGTGGCACAGAAGCTGCTGCGTTTGGAGAGAAACGATTGACCCCAAGATCCTTATTATTTAGGCAGCCTTCTGTGGGTGTAGAAACAATGAAAGGCATCCCCAGGCTGATGTCATCGCTGTTGTATTCTTGAGAAACAATTGCCCGAAATATAGTCTGTCTAGGTAACAGAGAGATCAAAAGGCAAACATGAAAAAGAAGCCCCAAGCCCAACCCCTGGACAGGCTGCGTGCCAGGCCATGCTGACCAGGGCAGCGGCCCCTAGTCCCAGTGGCGTTGGCGCACTTGAAAAGTGGCAGGTCCGAACTGAACCATGCTCTAACACTTAGAAGGAAAAGAACAACATAAACTATCTCGTCAGTGATCTTTAGAGTGACTGCATGTTGAAACAGTATTTTGGATAAATTGAGTTAAATAAACTTTACTGAAATTAGTTTCACCTATTTCTTTTTACTTTTTTAATGAACTTGGTAGAAAATGTTAACACATTGTGGACCGGTGACGCAGATTTGTGTCTGTATATTATAGCTGTGCAAGATGGATGGCGCAAACCTGCGTTTTTAACACACGCCCGTTTTCACGCACTATACACTTAACTATGCAATACATGGAGCCTTTCTCCGAATGGTACTGCTGACGAATGTTTATAGAAATGTGACCTCACTCCGAGTTAATGATCTGTGATAAATATAGAGAACAAACAGCTCTGTATTTTCCCCTGTTGTTCTGCTCTGCATTTAGTCAGCATTCAGATTTCAATCACTTTACACCCATGACGGAAAGACGTAGTTCTTATGGGGAAAAATATATTGCAGAAGATGAAATTTCAGCGGAATTGTTGGCGGACACATTATCTGATGTTCCTGACAACGTTGATAGTGACAGTGAAAATGACAGTGACTCTTCTATTATTGGAAATTTGCAGAAGGTGAAATTTCAGCGGAATTGTTGGCGGGCACATTATCTGATGTTCCTGACAACGTTGATAGTGACAGTGAAAATGACAGTGACTCTTCTATTATTGGAAATAGGCAAAACAAAATTGTGTATCGTGTACTGAGTTACAGTGACAGTGAACAAAGCACAAACGAAAGTGACAATGACGATGACACATTAGATTCGGCGGTTTCCACATGGGTAAAAACAGATAAAACACCAAATTTAGAGCCATTTACCGGAAGCCCAGGGGTGAAACATTCCCTCTGACCCAACGAAAGTATCACAAGTAACAGGACTCTTTCTTGGATACAGATTCTTTGATATGTTGTGTGAGGAAATGAATATATATTATATACAAAATCAGGAAAAGTATGTTACTGGTTCTAAGGGGTTGGAATGGTCAGATGTCACTGTAGCAGAAATGAAAAAAAATTTTTTTCAATACTTATTCTAATGGGACAAGTCAGGAAAGATAAACTAAAGGATTATTGATCAATGGATCCATGTTTAGATACTCCTATTTTCAGGAAACTTACGAGCCATAATAGATTTGAACAAATTTGGTGGTGGTTACATTTCCACCACAGTGAACTTCTGCAACAGTCAACTAACAGGCTTTTCAAAATTCAACCCTTATTGAATTTTTTCCTTGAAAGATTTCAGACTATTTATAAACCAAATCAGCAACTTTCCTTAGATGAAGCAGTGATTCCTTGGAGAGGTAGGCTTCGAATACGAACATATAACCCTGGAAAACTTATAAAGTATGGCTTACTTGTTCGTATGGTCACTGAAAGCACCTCAGGCCATATCTTGAATTTAGAAATTTATTCTGGTGAAGGAAAAAAATTACAGGAAACTGTTTTCACACTTTTGGAACCTTATCTTGATCAAAATTAGCATGTCTACCAAGACAACTATCACAATCATGTGACAATTGCCGAAACTCTCCTCTCAAGACAAGTTAGAGTATGTGGAACAATCAGTGAACAGGGGTCTTCCTCCAGAAGTGAAAAACGAATCACAGTCTCTGAAATGTAGCGAAACCACCGTCAGGAGAGAGGGTGAAATTCTTCCTCAGTCCTGGAGGGATACTCGTGTTGTCAGCGTGATTTCCACAGGTCACGATTCAGCAATGGTTGATGTTCCACGGAGAAACAAAGAAGTAAAGAAAAAACCTACTTGTATTTTTCAGTAGAATATGTTCATGAAGGGTGTTGATAGGGCAGATCAGTACTTGTCTTATTATTCTCTCCTGAGAAAAACAGTGAAGTGGCCAAAGAAAGTTGCATTTCGGCTTATAAATTGTGCACTTTTCAATTCTTTTAAAATCTATCAAAAACCAAGCCCTATATCAAAAATAAGATACAAAGAATTTCTGCTACAAGTGGCAAAAGACTGGGTTCCAGATAAGGCGGAGACAGACTCAGGCACAGACAGAGACGCAGCACGCCCAGGAACATCAACCGAAACCCCTCCTGTGCCTCCTGAGGGCCTTGGGAGGCTTCTGGGTGATGTGTGCAAACATGTGCTAGAGAAAATTGTTGGAAGTGAACGGTGTGAGAACATCCCGCTAGGAGGCGCCAGGTGTGCTGCCCACCAAGAAGTGAAAATCGTCCATCTGCAAGTTCTGCTTAGTGCTGCTCCACCAGGGGGAAGGTTTCCAGAGCTTCACACCCTCAGGCACGGCCAGGGCCTTTGGGATTTCCTGAAAATGTCACTTCGCCAAAATAGTTAGTGAATTTGTTATAAATTTTTAAAGAAACACAGTATAAAAGTTGATTTCAATGGTTTAAGCCCTGGGAACATGCATTTAAACCATTAAAATGCCCTGTCCTCAATGTGTTAAATCGTCTATGTGATTCTCGTTTCTATTGGGCACCATTGGTCTGGACGAAATGAACTAAAATTAAGCATTAAAACCAGTTAAGCAGGGCTGGCCGAGTGGCGCTTTGGTTAAGTGCTGGTTTTGGGATGCCAGCGGCCCCGGTTCGGATCCCACATGAGCGCCAGTGATACCGCCCTCTACAGCTAACAACAACTCCACCTGGAGCTGGGCTGTGCGAGCCCCGGCGACGGTGTAGGCTGCAGCCCCTGCTGCAGTGGGCTGCCATAGGCTACAGTGAGTGGCCGGCAGCCAGCGTGAGCTGCCAATAGCCATGGTGAGCGACCATCCAGAGGCCAGCGACCGATCTGCCTCATCCGGGAAGAGCGCAATGACGATACCAACAGTGAAGCAACATCCTCCGCAACTAGACTGAAGAACGAAAAGACAGCAACTTGTCTGTTCCCCTTCCCCGATTCCCCAACGCTGTTCCCCTCTGCCAATTCCCCAATAAAATCTTAAAAAAAAACAAAAAACAGTTAAGCAAATAGAATTGAACATAACTATCATTACAGAATTTAATAGAAAAGCCCTAAACCGGTTTTCAAAAAAATTAGTTTTATAGAAAAATAACATTGCAGTTGTAGGTGGTAGGGTAGAGAGTCAAGGGTAGTAAAACCACATTAAAATCATCATTTATTCAAAAGTTTTTTCTTCACTTTCCTTAAGGTGTCTTTTGATGACAGTCTTTAATTTTAATCTACTCAAACTTCTCAGTCTTATTTCTTACGATTATTGGTTTTTGTGTCTTAGTTAAGAAATTCTTCTCTAGGGCCGGCCGAGTGGCGCGGTGGTTAAGCACTGGCTTGGGAAGCCAGCGGCCCCGGTTCGGTCCCACATGTGAGGGCCAGTGACACTGCCCTCAAAAACAAAACAAAAACAAGAAATTCTTCTCTAAGGCCAGAAAGATATTTATTCTTTTTAAGAAATTAAGGCTTTGTTTTGACATTCGGATCCTTACTCCACCTGGAGTTGAGTTTCCCGTCTGGCTGAGATAGAGGTACAGTTTTTCCCCCGTGTGGGTACCCGGCTTTTCCTCCTTTCCATAGCCATCTGCCCGGTATGGGGTCTTTCCAGTTTCTGTACACCAGGGGTCAGCAAACTTTTTCTACAAAGGGCCAGGTAGTCGGTGTTTTCGGCAGAGAGAGCCCAGTACTCTGTCCCCAGTACTCGGTGCCGCCCTTGCAGGCCACACGCTGAGGTATGAATGTAGCTGGGCTCCAACAAAACCTTATTTATGGATGCTGAGATGTGAATTTTATAGAACTTCCATGCATGTCACAAAATGTTACTCTTTAAATATTGTTTTCAACTATTTAAAAATGTAAAAACTGTTCTTAGCTCCTGGGCTGTACAAAAAAAAAAAAATGGGTGTTAGACCAGCCTGCAGGCTGGAGCCCCTACCCCCGGCCCGCCCCCAGCCCTGTGGCTTTAAAATCAGGCCCCTCTGGTGGTCTCGCCACTGGTTGGTCCTGCCCACCTCCATGCGCGTCCTGTAACCAGCTCTCTGGGTTGTGGTGGGAGCGCCCTGCACGCGACTCCATTTATTGGCCTTCTTAAGGCCTCAGTAAACGGCTCGGTGTTGTCTGGGGAGGATGGGGCATCTCTTGTTAGATTTCTGTCTGCGTACTCGGGAGTTTATCCTGCTGTTGTCAATACTGCCTATTTTAAATTTGCTTTCTAATTGTTTGTTGCTGGTAGGGAGGAATGCCCTTGACTCACAACCAGCTTCCTTGATAAACTTTTCAAAATGTGTGTGGATTCTTTGGTGTTTCTGCACTGTAAGAGCGGCCGGATGCTGACACAGATAATGGTGAGATACAGGTCGGGGCACCAGGAGGTGGAGGGGCTCCTCCGGGGCCATGGGTGGGGCTGGTGAGCGGTGGCCCCGCTGGACGCGCCGGGCGCCCTTCCCCCTGCCACCTGCGGTTCTCGTCACCGCCAAGTCATGGCAGCATGGCACCTTGCCCAGTCCTCATGCTTTTCTTTTTCTTGTCTGATTGCTCTGGCAACCAATGGGAATGCGTTTCCTTCCTGACTTCTAATGGGAATGCTTCTGGAATTTACTCTTTTCTCATATTCGTTGTAGCAAACAGATGGAGAAAGTATAATTTTTCCCCCCATTATGGGGTTTTATCATGAATTTGTGTTGAATTTTATTAAATGCATTTTCTGCAGTGATTAAAATGATTCTGTTATATTTAATTCATTAAATGACATTTATGGCTTTTCTAATATTAAACGATTCTTATATTCCTGGGATAAAGTCAGCATTGTAATGGTATATTATGTTTTCGATTCACTGTTAGAGTCTAGTTGCTAACTAGTGTTTTTCCATTTATATTCACGTATGAACTGCAACCATGACTTTCTTCCTAAGGTCCTTGTCTTGCTTAGCACCAAGGTGAGGGATGAATCGAGGAGTGTTCTCTTCGTCTTCTCTAGAATAGGCTGTTGATGATGGAATGATATTGTTTCTGGACAGCTTGTTGGGGACTCACCTGTAAAGCTGTCTGAACGTGGTGTTTCTTTTGTGGGAAAAATTTAAACTACTGCTTTTCTTTTTCTGCGAATTATGGAAGTATTCAGCCTTTCTGTTTCTTTTTGAGTAAATTCTGGTTATCAATTTCTTTTCAAATTTCCAAGTTTGTAAGAAGGTTTTGATAGACTTCTTTTAAACATCTGCTCTATTTGTAGTTTAATTTTATTCTCTTTTTATTAATAATACTCCTTATTTGTGCTTTTTTTTTTTAATCATTTTTTTCAGTAATTTGTCAGTCATCTTAAACCACCAACTTTTGGCTTTGTTGATCTTCCCTTTTGAATCTTTGTTTTCTTTTACTGATTTCTCCAATTTTCTAAATTTCCTTCCTTCTACTCTTTGTGTTTATTTGTTAAGAACAAAACTTCATGGTCAGGAACTACTGATCTGATTTTTTTCTAAAGTATGTCTTTTAACAGATAGTTAATAGTGAAAGAGAACACATTCCAGGACTGGGTCCTCTGCTCCCTGTTCGGTAAGCTCCTCCGTCTGTTTCCTTCACTGGCCAGTGTTTCTTCACTTGTGCTGCCACATCTAGTCAAAAGTCATTTGTTTCGGTTGAAAAAAATCCAGGTCAGTTGTAGCATCGTTGAACATCGCGTACTAATTTTACATTTAACCTAAAAATTATTCTTGAACGAAATAAAATCACTAGTAAGTGTGTTGTCTCTTAAGAATAAATGACATATAAAAATTTAACATCCATTATGACTAGGAACCCCTAGTGAACTGGGAGTAAAAAGGGCCTTCCTTACCTCGGGGACAAGAGCACGTGCGTCAGGGCTAAGGGTGGGTAGTGTCAGCCAGTTTAGATGCCCTGGGGGCTCTGCCAGCGCAGAGAGAAAGGAGGTTTAATTCTAGAAGGAAGACAGGATCATCGCTCTTTGAAGCTGATAGCAACCCATCAAGTAAATCAGTCCCCCCAAAGTTAACACTGTTAGGGAAAAAAATGATAACAAGTAACAAGATAAATATACACAAGGCGGTATTTCCTGTATGTCAGCAATAAGCTGTGAGAAAAACAAAGTCCCCTCCAGACCTGGAGACAGTACTGTCACTTATAGGGCATGTGTGCACCTGACAAGGCATTTCTAGTAATTGGATTGAGAAGCCAAAAAATTTTACCAAGAAATGGAAATGGTCTGGAAAAAATCAAGACATTGTGTTCCTGGATGGGAAACTCGATATTACAAAGATGTCGTTTACCTCAAATTTATTTATAAATTTAATGCGATTCCAGTAAAATTCAATGGATGTTTTGGAACTTGGCACAGAGTGTTCTGAGGTTCATCTGGAAGATCAATGTATGAGACGAGGCTTTCATAAAAGTGCTCGAAAGGCCCAGTTCTAGGCCAGTAACGTCGCACTCTTACTTCTTGACTTTGCGTAGAGAAGGGAACGTGTTAGCCGGGAAGCTGGGTTCTGCGCCTCCCTGTTGCCTGCTTGCTCTGTTAACGTTGGTATGACCAGTTCTCCGTGGGATCGGATGATTTGTAAATTATTTCCATTTTTCGGGTCAGTGAGAAAAGCCAATCTGAATATTGCCTTCTGTGTTCTGTACACTAACCTTCCGCCCACGGCCCCCCGGGCCTCAGCCAGGCCTCTCTCCTCTGACCTTACACCGCGAGAGCTCCTTGGGCCTGGCCAAGGCCGTCACGTTCATCAAGCGCTGTCGTGCTGCGCCCGCTCCAGGGCTCCTTACATGCATTTCTTCTCCTGTGGGGGCTTCCTGCTCAGTTCTTCGCAGGTGTGGACAATTAGCTAACATTTATGGTGCGTTTCTTATGATGTGTCACTTCATTTCATCCTCAAAGTAATCTGTGAGATGGGTTATCCCCACCTTCTAGGTTAGGAAACTGAGGCACAGAAGTCATCCTCTCCAAGGTTATGTAGACAGTAAGTCACAGAGGCAGGACGGCGCCCCAGATCCGTCTGGCCTTGGTGTGAGCTGTTAACGTCACACGATACAGCTTCTCACGTGGGCATTCTGGGGCTTCCTGCTCATGCTGATTCCTTATCTGTAGTTGCTGCAGTGAGCAGACCTTCTCACCCAGAAGGTTGTTTACATGTTGTCAGGCATGTCCCCAACATGCAGCGTCAGTTATCTGTCTGCTGGTTCAGTATTAGCACCCATAGCTGTTGGATTGTGGAAATGCCGCAGGAGAATGTCCTTTTATACACGGAGAAATATTGTGTCATGAAAAACAGTTGTAAGTTGGTATGCCCATGTTGGAAAACTGTTTGACATTGTCATACGATTGAAGACACACATGCCCTGTGACCAGTAGTGCCCCTTCCGGCTGCATTTCCTGCAGAGCCTGTGCCCGTGTGTAGGGGGCCATAGATGAGATTATTCAGAGTTGCATCATTTGTAATAGCCCCAGACCAAGGACGTCCATCAGCCGTTGTGAGGATGAATAAATAAAATGAAATGCCATTCAGCAAAGCAAGTGAATGAAATACACATGCTTGTGACTCATGGCTGATTGTCACATTTACTGTTGAGGAGAGGCTGACACACACGGGTGGGTACTGTGATGCCATTTGTCCTGTACAAATACAGCAGGAGAGCAGGGGGCCAACCAGCAGGGCAGGCGGTACCCCCGGACTGGCTCACCACCGGCAGCACGGTGCTGACCCTGGGCTTCGGGGACCCCAGAGGGCTTGCTTTCTTGACCCAGGCTGCAGGTGTCACTCTATCATTTTGTTAAACCGTTCATTGTTTCATGTGCTTTTCTGTGTGTGTGTAAAGGTTACCGTATTTGGTTGCAGACTCTTTTACTGTGCGCTCACGATAGCCGGTGTGATGAATGTATGGTTTCCATGGGAGTTTGGTGCTGGAATGCTTCTGGGTGAACGGGACACTCAGATAGTTACTCTGTTGGGCTCTGCTTTTCTGTTGTAACTTGGATGCAGACATTCCTAGGTTTATGAAAACAAGGCACTTTTGACAGATCGTACGGGCCAGTGCCTGAGGTCACGGGAGAGGGTTACTTAAAGCACATACTCACACTCTGATTTATTACCCCCCAATTAATCAGAACTTCGCTTATTGGGTTTGCTTCATGTAGGGTAAGCTCTCCTCAGGAGTGCTCAGGATACTCAGATCCAGAGACAGAGTGGAGGGCAGGGGGCAGGTGCCACCAGCCCCCCCATTGCACCCCAAATCCAGCTTCTATAGGTGGCTGGCAGCGTCTAAGGGTCTGGCTTGAAGGTATCAGTTTAGGAATAGTAGTTTCTTCTCCTGAAGCACTGAAATTGAAACTTAGAGAAGCAAATCTCCCAGATCAATAGGTTTTATTTGTCTGATTTATAATAAATACTTGTAGATTTAAAAATCACTCTAAACGCAAATGCCCACATTTCTGGGGACAAGTGTGCATATGGTAAATGCAAATAACATTAAGTCCCAAAGTAACTAACTGAAAACTCTTGGAAAGTCACTTTTTCTAAAGTGCATATACCAGGGTGCCAAAACAATGTATACATAGGACTTGTATTCATCTTTTGTTATCGGTATATATTGAGTATTACAATCTAAATACAGTTTTTTCATTTCTTAAAATGTGTATACATTTTTTTGGCACCGTCTGTATGCTGAAACGCTTTGCCTGAGGCCTCCGGCCAGAAACCAGCTGAGTAAATCGCCTGCAGCCTGCAGGAGGAGGGCACGGAGGGCAGAAACGTGTCCTGTGAAACACACATGGCTGCCCCCCCATCACCTGTAGAAACTGATCCCATGACAGAGGGCCACAGCCATGTGCTCCAGCCGGCCAGCATGGCTCCGGGTGGGTCTCTGAGCTCAGAATCGCGTCTTTCAGTAAAGAGTTTTGAGGTCTGACTTCATGGTGTGGCTTATTTATACTTACATAGTGGAGACGGGCAGGGGCTGTGTCAGTAAGGAGGATAAACGGTGTTTTGATGACAGGACTTGTCTTCCTGGAGCTGGACGTGACGGCCTAATTAGTCAGCGCTGACAATATATCACCGCACTCATAGTTTTCAGCATGCACCAGAGTCCTCAAACCGTGCCTGACTGACAGCCTTTCGTGGCCCTGGTCGCCATGGTGACTGGAAGTGAGAGCTGCCTCGCCATTGGCCGCTTCCCCACGCGGGGCCTCGCGGCTTCGTTCTTGTGGATAAACTTAGGACAATGGTCACCTTATGGAGGGTTTCCTGTGTGCAAGGCAGTGAGCTCCCGTTTCATATTACCCCATTCAGTCTTACCTGCAGGGTGAACGTTTTTACGTCCATTTTATTGTGAGGAAACCGAGGTATGGAGCTCGGTCAGGCTCCCCAGGCTGTAAAGTTAGGGCGGTGAAGCGGGGCTGGCACCGGCCTCGCGACACCGAGCGCTCCTTCCCGGCCACGGGCCACCTTTCCCACCAGCCCCCTGTGTTCTGGGTGGTTTCAGGTGGTGTTTTCTGTAATTATGTAGTTTCATTATTTTTTGCTCTTCCGTTTTAAAAAATGAAGCATATTTCATATGACTGATTCCTGAGTGGTGAGTATGGTAGTAGATTCTCAGATTTTACTGTACATGTTAAGTCCATAAAACGGGTTTGTAATGGTTATGTTCTCCTGGAAAGTTGCTGATGTAGCTGGATAAGCTGTGTATAAATCAGTCTGTCATCAGAGGGTGTGCTTTTCTAAGCACATAATCACTGCCTGACCTGTTCACCCCCACCCTGCCACGGCCATTTAAATGAAAGTTTGAAAAATGCCAGAATTTTGATGTTTTACAGCAACGAGTTTGCAGCAATAAGTCTCTCCTGACTATCAGAACCCGAGCCCAGATGTATCTTATTTTAAATTCTTGACCTCTTAAAAATAAAGTTATAAACTTGACGATTAGCTTTCCATGTTCTGCTTGGCTCTGGTGCAGGTCCATGAAGGAGCGGAGAAGGCGACCTGGGACGGGGGGGCGGGGCCTGCCCACGTGGCCCCTGTGTCCGCTCCGCCTGTCACTCACGGGTCTGCGTGTAGCTCAGTTCCCACCCTAAGGTCTGGGCCCTCAACAGCTTTACAGCAGAGTCCACATGTGCTAAGGACATAAGAATTCTCAGTAATCATTACGGATGGGTTTAAATCGAATTTTCAATTTCTCAGCTAAGTCAATGAGAGATTTACTCATCTGTGTATAATAAAGTCCACACATGTTTTCTTCGGAAGTAATTTATTATTGTATCAGATTAATTTTCGCCATTTAGCATTTTAACGGCATTTATATCGCCATTACCTTTTTTCTTTCCTTAAACTTATTTTGAGGTAACTGTAGATTCATGTGAGGTTGTGAGAAATAACGGAGCTATCCCGGGTTCCCTTTCCAGAGTTTCCCCACTGATGTCATCGTGCACAACTGTAGTGTAATGTCACATCCAGGATGCTGACCTTGATGGGGTCGAGATACCGAGCCCTCCCCTCCCCGCGAGCACCCTCCTTGTCCTAACCACACCCACCCCCTGCCTGCCACCCACCTCCTTAGCCCCTGGCAACCACGAGCTGTTCTCCAGATTTTCTAATTTTGTCTTTTCAAGAATGTTTGATACATGGCATCTTTTGAGATGGGCTTCTTTTATTCATTATAATTCTCTGAGATCCACCCAGGCGGCTGTGGGAATCAACAGTCCATCCCTTTTTATGGCTGAGTAGCTTGTCCATGGTATGGATGTCGCAGTTTCACTCCTCACCTGTTGAGGGTCATGGGCTGTTTCCGGGTTTGGGGTACTGTGAATAAGGCCTCTGTACACATCCATAGACAGGTTTTTGTGTGAACAGGAGTCTTCATTTCTCGAGGAGCACAACTGCTGAGCCTTGTACTAGCTGCTTGTTGATTAGTTTTTACAGAATCTGCCACACTTTTCCAGAGCAGCTGCACCACTTTACATCTCCCCGCTGTTTGCAAGGGTCCAGCTTCCTTGCATCCTCACCAGCATTCAGTGTTGTCACTGTGTTTGTTTTAGTCATTCTGATAGGCAAGGAGTGATGGCTGTAGTTAGCACTTTCCTAGCAGGTAATGACCTTGAACACCTTTTCACGGGCTTGGCTGCTGTCTGTGTGTCTTCTGGTGAGATGCTTGTTCATGTCTTTTGCCCATTTTCTAATTGAATTGTTTGCTTTTTTGCTGTTGAGTTTGGAGAATTTATATATTCTAGATACTAGTTCTTTGGTTTGAAAATATATTCTCTCATTCTCTAACTCACCTTTCATCCTCTCAACAGGGTTTCTTGCACAATGAAACTTTTTCCCTTTCATAGAATCCATTTTATCACTTTTTCCTTTAATGGATTGTGCTTTTGGTGTCAAGTCGGAGAACTCTTTACCTGGCCCAACATCCCAAAGATTTTCTCCTAGCTTTTTTCTGAAAGGTTCATAGTTTTACATTGTACATTCAAGTCCACAATCCATTTTGAGCTAACTTTTGTGTAAGGTATGGGTGAGGGCTTAGGTCAAGGTCCATCCAGTTTCCTGCCTCTGAATGTCCAGTTGCGCAGGTGCCATACGTTGAAAGACTCCATTCCTCCACTGAGTCACTTTTGCTCCTTTGTCAAGCATCAGCTGGGCATACTGGCGGGGATCTATTTCTGGATTCTCTGTTCTGATCCATTGGGCTCTGTGTCTGTCCTGCCAGCACATGTGGTCTTGGTTACTGGAGCTGCATCTTAAGTTCTGAACTTGGGTAGACTGCCTGCTTCCTCTTTATTCTCTTTCTAAAGGTTTTAGCTCTCACAGATCCTCTGCTTCTCCATATAAATTCTAAGATAACCTTATCTATATCGACAAAAAATTTGAGATTTTGATAGGAATTGTGTTAAACCTGCATGTCAGTTTGCAGAGAATTGGCATTTTTACCACATTGAATCTTGTAATTAATGAACATGGTATGTCTCTCCATTTATTTAGATGTTTGATTTCTTTCATCTGCATTGTGTAGTTTTCAGTATACAAGTTCTATACATGTTTTGGTAGATTTACACCTAGTATTTCCCTTTTTTTGAGCAAATGGAAATACAATTGATTTTTATATTTTTGTCTTGTATCCTGCAACCTTGCCGAACTTGTCACTAGTTCTATGAGTTTTACCTTTTATTTTCATTGAACATTTCTAACGTGCCAGGTGTTGTGTTCAGGCTTTCCACGTTTGCCAGAAGTCAGCAAATGGTGGGACTAGGGTCTCGGCAGGTAAATTGTTCGTTTCATTTGTTCACTTGACAAATATTTAAGGAGCGCCTGTATGGACCACAGTGGGTCCAGACACAGGTCCCTGCCCTCCTGGAGCCTGCGGTCTGAAACCGGCATTACAGGTTACACAGTGGTTTCATAATGCAGCAACGCAAGGTCAAAAGGTAAACATAAGTCGTTAATTATACCTTAATGCATTTGCCTCATACTTCAAGTAGGTAACGCTGGCAGGCCACAGCCAGGCTGAGTGGGAGTGCCGGGGACAGCTTCCTGAGCAAACATTGGTCATTTTCCCAGGAAAGGTGTCCCAAGCCAAACTGCTTATTCTTTCTTATCAACTCGCATCAATCGTTGAAATTCAGAGATGTCTGTGATAAAAGCTCATATACAGAAAATCCCGAAGTTGCTTCTCAACAAACTCCAGGCCAAAACTGAATGAAGTTCCCCGGTTGCCTCTGGGCCCTCAGCCCCTTCAGCCCCTGCTGTGTGAGCCCACCCCACTCCACCCCACCCCGCCCCAGCGATGCCCACCGAGGGCCCCGGGCCTCCTCATCCTGACCTCTGCTGGTCCTGCATGGTGCCGTTGGCCACGCCCTCATCCTTTCTCTTCGCCCTCATCCTTTCTCTTCGGCCTCACCAGTTTTCTCGCTGGCAGGTTTCTGAATCGTTTGAGGTGGAAAGGTGGTGCATTCAAGTTGTGGGATGCAGGCTCAGGTCCCCTGTCAGCAGTGCCTTTGGGAAAATCATTAGTGTCCCTAAGCTTGTGTAACCACAGCTATTATAAGTTTCTGGTCACTTGGGAAATAAGCCTTAACATACAGAAATTTGCCCCTCCGACAGCCTTCCAGGTAAAGACCCGTGTACCCTCTGAGAGGGGAAGGAATGGACCCTCACCAGCATTGCTTATTGCCCACACAGTGCCAGGCACGGCACAGCTGCTGCTGGCCCGAGCCTCACATTTGCAGAAGCAAAGCAGTATCACGTGGGCCGATGGTCGTGAGCCAGCACCGCCCCCACCCCCCTGCCATCCTGCCCTAAGACAGGACGCCCCTCTCGCTCCCCGTATTTTCCCACTGCCTATAGGAGAAATCGCCTGCCTTTGAGTCTGCATGGAAGAAGGAGAAGGACATCGTCTCCAAGGAGATAGAGAAGCTCCGCGCGTCCATCCAGACGCTGTGCAGGAGTGCGCTCCCCCTGGGCAAGATCATGGACTACCTGCAGGAGGACGTGGATGCCATGCAGCACGAGCTGCAGCGGTGGCACAGCGAGAACAGGCAGCACGCCGAGGCCCTGCGGGAGGAGCAGAGGTCAGCAGGGAGCCGCCACGAGGGCAGGGCCAAGCCTGCGCCGCCCCTGGGGGCACGAGGGGCGGGGCCAAGCCTGCACCACCACTGAGGGCACAAGAGGTGGCGCGGGGCCAAGCCTGCACCTCCATTGGGGGGTACAAGGGGCGGGGCCAAGCCTGCACCACCACTGGGGGCACGAGGGGCGGGGCCAAGCCTGCACCACCACTGGGGGCGAGGGGCGGGGCCAAGCCTGCACCACCACTGGGGGCACGAGGGGCGGGGCGGGGCCAAGCCTGCACCACCACTGGGGGCGCGAGGGGCGGGGCCAAGCCTGCACCACCACTGGGGGCGAGGGGCGGGGCCAAGCCTGCACCACCACTGGGGGCGAGGGGCGGGGCCAAGCCTGCACCACCACTGAGGGCACGAGGGGCGGGGCCAAGCCTGCACCACCACTGGGAGCACGAGGGGTGGGGCCAAGCCTGCACCATCACTGGGGGCACGAGGGGCGGGGCCAAGCCTGCACCGCCACTGGGGGCCACGAGGGGCGGGGCCAAGCCTGCACCTCCATTGGGGGGTACAAGGGGCGGGGCCAAGCCTGCAGGCCATTCAGTGGAGGTGGGGCCACAAGTCTGCCCCGCGCTCAGCCCTCCTCCCCTGAGGGAAACCTGCTGCTTCATTCCAGTCCTAATGTGCATTTCTTTGTAGCAATTGGAGAGTTAGAGTTCATGTTCACACACAAAACAGATTCAGACGTTAAAAATACAGGGAACTTTGCAGTTTAGCTACCATGTTTTTCATGTGTTTTATAAAAGCTTTATATATAAAAGCTTTGTAACTGTTTATAGTTTGAAAGTATTGTATTTTACTGTGTTACTCTAAAAGAAATGCCGATGAACCCATTTTGAAATTGCTCCTATGAAAGAAATATAATAGTCACTGAAAAAGAGATTTATTTTAGGGAAATGTTTGACATTCTATATTTATAATCTTTGAATCTGGGATGCATATAATTTTATATTAACTCTTAAGTGTTTTTTTTTAGAAAACGCTTGATATGACTCAATGATATCCCAAGCCCATATAATAAAAAGCTATATTGAGCCGGCCGAGTGGCGCTGTGGTTAAGCGCTGGCTTCGGAAGCCAGCGACCCCGGTTCGGTCCCACATATGAGGGCCAGTGACACTGCCCTCAAAAAAAAAAAAAAAAAGTTATAGTATAACGAAGTCCTGCTCTTTGCTATTAGTCTGCTTATTCTTAAAAAGTCCCTTAAATTGTAAACTATAAGCATGAAAGAAGCTAGACAATCACTGAGAACTTTTTGATGACTATTCTAGAATGATCCAGGGTCCCCCCATCCAACAGAAAGTGTTCCTCTGAAATCTTTCGTAAGTCGAAATGGTGTAAAGCAAAGACACAATTATTATTAGTTTATATGGAAAGATTTTTGAGTTGCCCAAGTAATCATCCCAAGTAACACATAAAACCTCAAATAACCCTGTCATGTGGTAAAAGCAGGAGTAATACGATAAATGAACACCACACTTTGCACACCCACCAATCAGACCACTCAAGTAATGGACTGTCTGTCTTATCCTTTATTGGGGTTCCGACAAAGAGAGACCCCTTTGCTACTCGCAGAACCTGTAGCAACTTCAGCAGCTTTCAAGATTCTTTCTCTGTATGTAAATGGTACGAATGGTGGCAGGTTCACTGCACACAGGTCTTTATGTCGTTCACCACGGTCAAAACACTAAATTTCATCCAGTTTCACCCTTGTGAGCTCCCTTCCGCTTTTCTGATGCCTTCGGACACACCTGCTCACGGATGTACCAAGCAATCGGGTAAAGCGCAGGTGCTCGCAGATGCTGTGAGAGCCCTGGGCCAGGCGCCGAGATGCCCCGCGTCTGCCTCCCGGTGGGGCTGGCGGGGACTCACTCTGGCTGCTGCCCAACAAGTGCTGACCACCATTTTCCCGTTTTGCATTTCTCATAAGAGCAGGAATCCTTTGGATTTTTTTCCGGCTAGCGAAAACCGGTACTAGTAGAGGTCTTTTGTGAAAGTGAAGTGGCATGACGTGAACTTTCTAAAAGCAGGGATGCCTATAAATGATTAGCGCTTATATTTTGATTTAAGGTGTTGAAAAGGATCATCCCAGACATTTCTTCTCTAATAACAAACCCGATTTGCTTTACAGTAGGATGGTTGGAAACTGTTACTTTTTGGGGTTTTTTTGTGTTTATGTGCTTGTAAAACCCAAAGGGAAAGGTTAATTCTGACCAGGCTTTCCCAAGTATTTCTTGTGTCACCCTGGTATTGAACCCTTAGGGAAAGGCCTTCTGTCATGTCTTGAACAAGTGAGCTGGGGGGCTTCCTCTGGGAAGCCCTTGAAGCTGGGTGAGCCTCCCCTGGAGGTTGGGGTTCCAGCGAGGAAGGTGGGGCCGTCGGGCTGTCCAGGCGTTGATGGGCCTCCCTGCTGCTCACCTCCCTGCGGTCTTCCGGGCTCTCTGTGACATCTGGAACTTAAGGACTTGAGGAAATACCAGCTTCCTCTGTAAATTTCATGTTTAACTTCACTTTTGGTTGTAGTGGGGGGTTGTGATATTAGACTTAGGTTTCCTCCAGGTGTGAGGTTTTTCACTTTATGTCACTATCCTTTTTCTTTGGATGGAATCAGTTTACTTTTGTCATCTTTCAGTGTATAATTAAGCAGCAAATCTAAAATGAGCCAAGATACTTAAGAGCCACTGGTTCTGTTTCTGGCAGCATCACAGACGGCGCCGTGGAGCCCCTAAGGGCACAGCTCGCAGAGCTGGAGCAGCTGATCAAAGACCAACAGGACAAGATCTGTGCTGTGAAGGCCAACATCCTGAGAAACGAGGAGAAAATTCAGAAGATGGTGACTAGCATCAATTTGAGTTCGAGAAGGTGAAAGCTCCGAAGTTTCATAGACTCAGTTGGAAAGTCATCCTCAGCTGGAAAATAAAAAGGAAGCTAGAACATCATTCCTTTTGAACTGTCAGCTTGCTAAGAAAATGAATGGTTTCCAATGTTATCCAACTACTTTTCGGAGCTTTAAAACTGTAGGCGTATTCAGTGTATGGAAAAGACCATGCGTTCCTACCTTCCTCCAGCTAGAATCCTTGCTAGTTATAAATAGCTCTTTGAAACGCGTGTGTGAGAAGTTTCATTGCGAGCCTGCCCTGTGTGTTTCTGCAGTGGCCTATTGCGTTTGGTTCTGTACCGGAATTCTTAGGTGGAAAGAGGCCTTGGCACACCAAGGCAAGCAGTGGCCATTGACTTCAGGATTTAGGCCTAGAGACAGGACTTCCTAAGTCAGGCATTGAATGATGGATGGTAACACTTTCAATAGGCACTTTAGGAATAGAATGAATTATATCTGTAGTTCATTTCCACTTGCAAAGGGTTTATTTCAGCCTATGCCTTTATAAAGAGGCATGTGAACTTTTTTTTTTAGCCTCTTTATAATTGCATATGCTGCTTCATGTAATTTTCTCATTGGTCCCTATTTTGCTTGTGTTTCTAGCCCTTAAAGTTCATACATTTAAAAAGGAGATTCCAGTGTAGCTTTCCTGACCTTGCCTGGACATGAGGCTGTCCCAGGCTGTCCTCTCTTCTTCAGCATTTGTCCCTGCTGTTCCCCACAGGGTGCTGGTGTGGCTCGGCAGGAGCCCCTGTTCTCTTTAAGAAGAGGGCCTGCTCCCCAAGGCACTGGTGCCATGTCCTTCCCTTCGCACAGGTGTGTGCATCTGTGCACATGAGAGACAGGTAGCTTAGGGAAAACTGCGAAAGAAACACCTAGAAAGATGCACTGATTTATAAACATTTTTTGATGGGACCATTTTTTTAGGGAAATTATTTTTTAAAGCAAAAGTTTTGTTTTTTTTTAAATGGTTTATATTTGTTTTTTCACGTACATATAATTTTGTAAATACTAAGTCTTCAAGTTTGAGTGCAAAGAATGTCACTATTTGGAGACGTGTTTACTGGTCTTAGGCCTGGGTCCTGACATTTTGTATTTATTATGTAAGCCAAGAGTGCCCGAGGAGGTTTCGCTTTTTTAAGGATCAGACAAATGGCTTTTTTAAGGATCAGACAGTTTAGTTTTCCTTAGTGTGATTTCCAAAATGAATCTTTTACTAAGGTAGTTACATGATTTTCTAAGATGAATGAGGTTAAGATCAGATTATTAAGGCCTACCGCTTAGAAAAATGGTCTTCTCCTTCCCAGGAGATAGCACACCACAAATTCTGTTTGATCAGCTTATACGAGATTCTTATTGTTGGGGGGAGGCATATTAGTTACTAGCCCTTCGTATACTTACCATCTTTTTTTCCACTGAATTCAAATGACTTAGCCACAGCACTCAATGGACTCTGTTTTGCTTCAAGTTAAGAAGTCTGCCTTTTATGAATTTGTATATATGACTAGAATTTCTATGTTGCAAAAAATTACATGCATGGTATGTGAAAATTTTGTATGAAGTAGTCTATCAAATTGTATCATAAAACTTATTTTTTCTTTTTATACATAAATCATTAAAGATAATCACATATTTTTTTCTATAAGTGTATTGGTTGTGCAATTCAGTTGACAACTGGAAAAAAATTTATAAGCATTTGGATTTTTTTTATTTTCAAATGTGTGTATTTTGTTTTTCTTTGAAGAAAGTTCAGGGAAATTTATTTCTTCATATTGCAATGCTTATCTCTTCTGTATAAATTGAAAGTTTATAAGTCAGATAAGCATTTATCAGAAATTTCAAGATCATGAAGTTTTAGAAAGTCTGCATGTGATTATTACTGTATCTTGTCATAGACAAATTAAATCCTGATGTTATTTATTATTTTGATAAAATACACAAATGGGATTATTAAATGTTTTTTTCTACTTTGGTTTATAAGTTTTTAGGAAGTACTAGAGTTATACTTCAGAAATTTTAATTTAAAGGTTGAGCTGACACTATATTCAAAGGAAGTACACAAATCTTTGGAAAAAAATGATTCAAGGCTAATATTCAAGCTTTGGTATTCATACTTATTTTTCATTTCAATAAGCAGTTTAGAACAACAGTAATGAAGGGAGGTGATGCCACTCAGCCACCCTGCGTGCAGGGCATGGTGTGGTCTGGACTCGCGGCAGCGTCATTGAGGCGCCCCTGAAACGTGCCTGCGCTTCTTGTCGAAGCCCCGCATGACCGAGCTTTGTCTTCTGCTGACGTGCACAGTGCCACGGCCCACGCGTGAAAGAACAGGCGGCCCAGGTGCCCACGGGCTTTGGAACGCGCGCTCGATGGCGGCTCAGGCTGAGGCCGCCGGCCTGCTTGGGCCTCCACCCGACGGGCCGGGAAACGAGCGCAGACCGTGCGCCCCTGCAGACCGTGCGCCCGCAGGCGCCCCGCACCGCGGAAGGCCCAGCCCTGGACTCCCGCCTCGCGCAGGTGCAGCGAGCACTTCCCCGGGCGTCGCCAGGGCCCCCTCTGAGCGCCTCTGCACCGTGTGATGCAGGGAAGCAAGATGGGAGGTAGCCGGCGCAGGGGCCTCGGGTCCCCGGTGGGCGGGTGGCGCTGCCCGGGGCGCCCTTGATGAATGACAGGCGTGTGGGTGAGTGGCTCCCAGCTGTGCAGCAGGGCGGAGCCTAGCCCTGGAGAGCCGCCCTTGGCTTGCTTTGTGTGTTTTCACAAAGGGAGATTGGGAGGGACTTTTTTTAATTCAGAAGAGAAAAATTTAAATGGCTTTTTAAACTGTAAAAGTTTTCAAGCTCATAATTAGAGCTGAGTTGCAAATTGATCATTAGCTTCTTGAACCAAGGAAGTTGGTCTTTCTGGTGAGAAAATGGCGTTCAGAAGAAAATGTCCATAAATTACAGGGAGGCCCAGGGCTTTGCACATGAGTGTGACCCAAATGCACACGCTTCCGCAGCCCTGGCCCAGGCTGCCAGCCAGCCAGGCCAGCTCAGGACCTTTGGGCCTGTGCCCGCAGGTTGGCCCTGGGTTTCCAGCTAGATTCGCACCGTTTTGTTGTTTGCTGCGCTCTCAGAGTCCCCAGTCGACGGTCAGAGCAGCTTTCGCATGTTGCCATCAGTGATGAAACATGTACCAAAACACTCAAGTTGGCCATTTAAAGTCCTCATGAAAGCCACCTTTGCTGGCTGATACCAGCTAGTGTGTGGGGCTCATTTCTTGGAAGCCGTGTGGGCGCTGGTTGTCACCCACCGCCACCCCATCATCCCCCAGAGGGGCTGTGGCGCCCTCTCGCAGGGCGGGCACCTCCCAATTGGCTGCAGGTGTTTTTTCTCGAGGTTCCCCTGCCCCACCTCTGACAGGTCCCGATTCGGACAATAAATGGCCTGGCCCCTCTCCCTGTCTGAAACTGCCATGAGCGGTGCCGGGTGGCTAAAGGGACAAGGAGGCCGCTCTGAGAAGATGTTCCCGCTGGGGGCCAGCGTGGGCGCCACCGTCACCGCAGTCCCGTCACGCCACAGCCAGGTCGGGGTGTGCAGGTGCCGCTGGCCCTCACGCTGACCCCGTCTCTGCTTCCCCGTGGGCAGACGGACGGGGGCCATGCCCGGTGGGGAAGGGCCTGGGCAAAACGGCGCCTGTCTGTGCACAGGGCTCGCCCTGCAGGGAATTCCAGGCCCCTTCCCGTGGACATCACCGCGGATGGGATGAAGCTGCAGCAAGTGGGTTTCCGTATCTTCAGGGCGTGAGTCGGACAGGGCCCGACAAACTGAAGAGCTGCCTCCGGACGGAAGGCTGGAAGCTGCCGGGCCTGACCCGGAGAGAGCAGGGAGAAGCCCCAGCGCAACGCCGGCAGGACTCGGTGGAGCACACGGGACCACGCGGGGCTTGTGTGATGAGCCGACGCGGCAGCCCGACGACGTGCTGAGGACACGAGGCCTCACAGGTGTGTGTGGGCGGGTGGTGGCTGGGTGACACTCCCACCAGAGCCCGCATGATACCCCGGAGTGTGTGTGTGTGTTTTAAGGAAATGACCCTCACTGTAATGTGTCAGTATCCTTAATCATCCCAAATTTTTATGTGGCATAACTAATTTTTAAAATATGGCTTCTGTCTTCATCACTTTTTATTTAAAGTGCTGTCTTTTGAATAGGTAATATATTCACATGGATTGATGATCAGAGTGACAGGAGAGGCCCGCTCGAGCGGCCTCCCTCCCGCCCTAGCCTGGCTGCCTGGTGGCCCTCTGGGCAGCCGCTGTTCCTGGATCCCCCTTTGTCCCTCTTTAGGGGAAGACAGCAGATGTGAGTCCACGTTTTTACACCCCACAACACACAGCATCTCTGTGTACAGTGTGCTGTGTGCTCTGCCCTGCACTTCGCTCTTTAAACCTTACCCGCTGCCGGCAGACCTCACATGTCCATCCTGGAGGTGGCCTTTTGCGGAACCGAGCGAACGTCCCCGACGATGAGCCGGCTGCCCGGCCCGGCTCCCAGTGGCTGGACTGGAGTGGCCTCCCGGCCCCTCCCTCTGAGAAAGGCCGCCCTTGTGGAGTTTGCACGCTGGCGGGCAAGAAAGAGGACTTGGGTTTTAACGTGCACTTTTGTTTTCGGTGAGTGGCAGCACCTCTGTGCTTATGGCCATTTTTCTTTTCTGGGACCTGACTGTTTAGATCATTCCTTTTATTCTGTTGGACGTGAGCTTTTCCTTCTGGATTTATTTCTGGAAGCTCTTTGTGTTTGAGTTGCAAATATTATTTTCCAGTTTGCCTTCTGACTTTGCATATGGCTTCCCCCACCCCAAAGGGACGCTAAACAAATAATAATGGCTCTCATCTTCCTTCTGTAACCATCCAGTGGGCGGTGTCTCCCACGCACAGTGGTAAGATAATTTGGTCACGTTAGAAGCATTCTTCTCTCCTGGCTTACAGAGAGGGTTCAGCGGGAATGAATGTTGAATCGGTCAGTTACGGAGATCACATCTTTTCTCCTTGCCTGGCAGGTGACACGGTCGATGACCTATTATTAAAGGTTCTTACAGTCATAGATTAAATCCGACTCATCGGGGTCCACTGTTCTTTCCACTCACTGATTAGTTCTGTTACGGGCGCATCACTCCGCTGCGTGGTGTTACCAGCTGCGTGTCGCCTGGCGGAGGGGGTGGGGCACCCTCTGTTGTTTGGTTACACCCAGCCTTCAGCGTGGCCTCCTGCCCTCCCGGGGCTGCAGCTCTGGGCCCAGCACCTCCCTGCAGTGCCCTGAGGCTGACAGTGCTTGTGGCTGTCCCCACACTCCACCCCAGGGTGTCTTTTGTTCCCTGGGGACTTAGGGGAGAAGGTCCAGAAGGAGCTCTGTGCCTCTCCCAGGCCCCACCACAGGGACGCTTCTGTTGAAATGTGCCACGGACGCGCAGTTACGTCCAGAAACGTTTTTCCTTCTGTGTTTAGGTAGCTCGCTACTAGCATATTCCTGTTAAAGGAACACGCAGCCTGGGCTGAGGTCTTATAGTGAAGCCGTGCACAGGCCTCGGGCCTGAGGAGAGACAGGGCTGGGACGTGAAGGCACAGGTTCGCGTCGGCCTGCTGGCCACTAAGTGGGGACTCGGGCCGCCGGGTGGGAGCTCCGGCCTCCTGGGGGGTGGCACACAGAGACACCCGCCAGGGGTTTGTGGTTTCAGAGCCAGGCATGGGGCCCCACAGAGCTGATGGGCCCGACAACTCTGGGAAGTCTTGGTTTTGTTTTCTTTAAGTCCATAAAACCCTCTGACTTGGGCAGGGAGAAGCCAGCACCGTCCTTACAAACTCCGGGCTTCCCCAGGAAGCCGCCCACCCTGCCCGATGGACAGTTGGGGCCAGGCGGGCACGGGTCTCCCTGGGCCTGGGTGTCATCCTGGCCCCAAGCCACAGTGGCTGGAGGAATGGGATGCAGGCAAGGATGGGTGCTGGCCCCCTAGAACAGGAGGCTGAGAAAGTGAAGGAAACGCCCACACAGGACTGGACTCCAGCGAGGACGGCATGGTCCCTGTGTCCAACTCTGGGGGACCCTCAGCTGCCCTTGCCTGGGAGATGGAGGAGGGGTGCCCAGGGGGATGGGAGAGGCCTGCGCTGGAGACCCCACAGAGCTGAGGTGGGCTGGGCCCGGACCACACCTCCGCAGGGGGAGCGCAGGGAGGGGCAGACCTCGGGGGCACAGGCTGACCTTCTCCCCCAAATTAATCTGTTAATTGAACAGTGTAAAAAATATCCAAATGAGAGTATTGAAGAAATTTAAGCTAAGATTCTATAAAGCTATAGTAATTAAAGCAAAGTGGGACTGGTGTAGAAAAAATGTAAATTAATCAGTGAAACAGCCCCCAACCAGATACATAAATGTGGGAATTTAGTTTCTGAGAGGTATATTTCAAAGCAGAAATGTTTTAGATTGTTGTCCAAAGAAATGTTACTGGAACATATGGTTACCCCTGTGGCAAAAATACCACATGGAAAAGTAACTTCCCAAAATTAAAGAGTTCAAAAAATGTGAGAATACTAGAAGAGAATAACTGGAGGGAGCACATTTTGTATTTATAATGTTTATATTATGATACGCTCTTTATACGTTTCTGTGATTTATAATAGTTGTGCGGCGTGAGAGGCACTGCAGGCTATAGGAATAGAGCACGCAGACGAGAGCATAGGAGGTCCTAACTCCATTTTAGGGTGAAGAAGATCTTCCCAAAAAAGACATGATTTTCGGAAGCCCTAGGTGAAAACACGTCACACTTGGTCTATAAAAAAAGTCAAATTTTCTAGATAGCCAACCAAAAGTTAAAAACGACACACGTGGAAGGACCGGCCGAGTGGCGCCGTGGTTGAGCGCTGGCTTGGGAAGCCAGCGGCCCAGGTTCGGTCCCACATCTGAGGGCCAGTGACACTGCCCTCCAGAAATAAAAACGACACACGTGGAGAATTATTTGCAACATCTCTAACAAAGGGTTATACATAAAAGACAAAGGCTTTTGAATTACGAAAACTCCTTATAGCCCTGCTGAATGATGGGAGGAAATATCAACTCCTAAAAGATGCCAGTGACTGAGTACATGAAACCAATTCTAACCTCGTTACTAAGCGAGAACATGATGGCTTTTGGGGATTCAGAGGAGAAAGGCCTGGGGCTGAATCCTGGCAGGTCAGGGGGCCCTGCCCTCAGTCCCTGGAGGGCTCATCCTTAGTTTCTGCCTTTGGACAAAGTGGCTTAAATGTTTAGCGTCACTTTCCCACATGTGGGATTGGGTTAATCACCGTACTTACTTTGTAGTTCCTGTCAGAGGATAAATGTGCCACTGGTTATGAAGTACACAGATCAATAATTGACAGAGTGTGCTCTGTATAAGTATCGGCTATTCATGATCTGTGTCTGTAAGTTAACATCACACTGGCACACGTTAAATGGATAAAAAGATAAGGTGTGCCTGGGGTGTGGTGGTGAAAACTGTCCAGTATTTTTAGACGGTGTTTCGGAAGTACGTCTCCAAGTTAAAAACAGGAATATTTTGCTGACAGAAGAGAAAGTCAGAGCAGGGATATGACCAGTGTCTTTAAATAAAAGAAAGGTCTGGGGGGGTGGAGGAGGCGGGGTTGAACTGTTCCCGGTGGCCCTGGGACTGAGCCATGGGGGAGAAATAGAGGAAGGTGAGACTTTGGCTCCGTATGAGGAAGAATCCATTCAGACAGAATGGGCCGAAGGTAGTGTGCATGGCTTGGGTAGGGAGTGAGCTCCCCATCACAGGAGGTGTGCAAGCAGAGGCTGGGTGACTGCTTTTCAGGGATGCTATTGAGGGTTCTACCGGACGCTCCCCCTGCTACTTCCAGACTTGCCTGCCCCGCAACAAGGAAGGGGCCGTCCCACGGCTTCAGGTCCCCCCCAGCTCCCCCAGTGCTCTGTCTGCTGTCTCCGCCGACATGCCAACCCCTCACGTAGCACAGGCACGGCCGGGCACAGCGCCAGGGCCCATGGCACTTTAGGGGCTCGTGAACATGGAATTTCTTTTATAAGCAGAAGAAAAAAAAAGAACTTTTAGGTCAAAGTCAATGTTTTAATATATTTGCCTTTATATTAATGCAGTTGTAAAATGTCATTTTTAGTATTTTCTATGGAGGAAAGGCCCGTGAAGGCGCAGATGCCGTGGGCCATCGTGCAGCCTGAGTTGGTCACTGGGACACACACCGGTCTGACACCTCTGTGGCGGGACCCACCTCGAAGGTGACCTCCCTCTACTCTCCACCGGACTTGAGGGTTGCGGGGAGCGGAGCCTGCATTCTTCCGTGGGTTTTCCATATCCAGGGATTAGGGCTCTGAAGGAAAGCATCTTTGGGGCAGTTTCAATAAAAACACCAGAAGGCATTTAAAAATAGCACTTTCAAATAAAAACTCCTAGACCAGGGATTTTAAGTGTTAAGCTCATTTGGATAGTTGCAAAATCAAAACCTGCAGTGGCACTGGGATTTGGCGCCTGCAGCCTGTGGTGCCGTGAAGGCGGTGGTGGGAGCCAGCCCTGCTGGGTGCAGGGTCCCCCGGCTGGGCTGGGGACAGGCCTGAGGCCCCCGGAAGCCCCTCCTGTCGCCTGTAAAAGGGCCACACCCATGTCTGTGTCCTCCTACTGCTACACCTGCCGAAACAGCCATTCGTGGCATTAAAATTCTCGGGCTCCTCACCATTTATAAAGAGCGAAGTGGTCCCCGGGGTGAGTTGGACTGTTAAGGGGTCTCCTCACCATCCCCCCAGGATGAGGCTGGCAGAGCGCAGCCTGTGGGGCCCCTCGAGTCCACCCTTGGCCACCCCTCCTGACCTCCAAGTCACCCAGGGCCTGAGCCCCGGGTCTCCAGAGGCAGGGCCAGCTGGCACTGCTGGGACCAGCCATGGTTACATTTGCAGGAATGTTTTGAGCAATTATGTTGATTTCTTCAAAAATTCTTAATTTTTTTGAGCACATTTTACTCTTATCTGCGCCTTTGAGGTTATATGTATCTCGTGTCGTAGGGTGGAAACACCGTTTGTGCCTCGGCCCATCACTTCCTGACTCAGGCTCTGGTCAGCAGTCTCCAGCTAAGGTGGGGGAGTCCCCACGGAGGCTGGCACCTATGACAGGGAAAGGGACATAGTGCACATTAACCTTACAAGCGTGTTGTGTCGGCAGCCATCCCACTGAACAGCACAAAACACGGAGGGCATTGCTTCCGGTATCTAAAGCCGGCCGCTCCTCTCAGGAAAGAAGCCACTTGTACCATTGCCAAGCCGGGGACTTCGTCTCACTCTTCTCTGACTTGTTAAATAAATGGGAATATTCCCTGTCATTGACGTCAGAACCACACTTGTTTTTCAGCTGTAACCATAGGTTGGCTACGGATACAAGAGTTCAGCCAAAAATCAGCAAAAGCGTTCTATGAGAATCAACCATCTACACGGAATTAAAGAGCATTTGTACATTTTGTTATTTGGAAATTATACCACTAATATTTAAACGTACGTTATGTATTATATCACTGTTAATGTTTATAGTTCTCCTCCCCCAGACCAGGGGAGGAGCCGGTCTCTGGCTTTGGTCCTCTCCGCTCCGTCCTGACGGGGCTGGGGCAGAGGCCGGGGTCCGGGCCCTGGGAGAGGGCGCCGTCCTGACGGGGCAGAGGCCGGGGTCCGGGCCCTGGGAGAGGGCGCCGTCCTGACGGGGCAGAGGGCCGGGGTCCGGGCCCTGGGAGAGGGCGCCGTCCTGACGGGGCAGAGGCCGGGGTCCGGGCCCTGGGAGAGGGCGCCGTCCTGACGGGGCAGAGGCCGGGGTCCGGGCCCTGGGAGAGGGAGCCGTCCTGACGGGGCAGAGGGCCGGGGTCCGGCCCTGGGAGAGGGAGCCGTCCTGACGGGGCAGAGGCCGGGGTCCGGGCCCTGGGAGAGGGAGCCGTCCTGACGGGGCAGAGGCCGGGGTCCGGGCCCTGGGAGAGGGAGCCGTCCTGACGGGGCAGAGGGCCGGGGTCCGGCCCTGGGAGAGGGAGCCGTCCTGACGGGGCAGAGGCCGGGGGCCGGGCCCTGGGAGAGGGAGCCGTCCTGACGGGGCAGAGGCCGGGGTCCGGGCCCTGGGAGAGGGCGCCGTCCTGACGGGGCAGAGGCCGGGGGCCGGGCCCTGGGAGAGGGAGCCGTCCTGACGGGGCAGAGGCCGGGGGCCGGGCCCTGGGAGAGGGAGCCGTCCTGACGGGGCAGAGGCCGGGGGCCGGGCCCTGGGAGAGGGAGCCTTCTTCCCCTCCCGACAGCCCCTGAAACTCCTGCGGTAACTGGGGCGGTGTCCTCCCTTCCAAGACCATTTGCTTCCTTGGTGGGTTCTTAGAGCCACACTTCTAGCCATCCGCAGGCCCTTGTAAAGGGGGTTTGCAGGTTTGGGAGGGCTGTGGCTGGGAGAGCCGGACGGGATGCTGATTACTTTCCAAGTCACTACACCTGCCCTGCTTCCCAACAAAACAGCCTCCCGAGGTTACAGCTCCTTCAGGCTCTGTTTTCTCTAACAGACACATTTAGGGGTTTCAGATATGGCCCCTGCCCCTGGTTTAGCGGGCTCCAGGGTACCGAGGGTCTCCCAGGGGTCCGGCAGGGATGGCTAGGGGCTCCAGAACCAGAGGACTGGGGGGTTGTGAAGGGGGGAGGGAGTGGGGGCATTACAGACGGAGCAGAACTTGCTTCATCAACCCCAGGCGCAGGGCCAGGCTGCCCATCCAGGGTCCTGCCGCGTGGCACCCTCACCTGGGGACGCAAGGCGGGGGATGCCGTCCCTGACCACCCAATGCCCTTTGGTTGATCCTGCTTGAAGGGCAGCATCAGGCCAGCAGCTACACCGAGTGGACCACAATGTGGGTGCCAGGGCTGGTGGCCAGCTGGGCTGCCGCCTGTACTCAGCGACCATTACCGTGTGCTTAATATGTATGCGGTTCAGAAACACCGAGAAGGAAACAAACCAGACTCCTAATCCCACCTTCCGAAGTTAACCGCGATTGCTGTGCTCGTTGCTGGTGTCTCTTCTTAAATGTTCAAATACTAAATTTTTTTTTCATAATCTCGCCTATTTTTTCTGTATATACAACACCTACGCACAAGCACACATACATACACAGTCCTCTAGCCACTGTTTAACCATGCGTGACATGCTAGTTCACAGAATGGGTACCGACCGTGCTTTGGCCCAAACGTTTTCTCCTTCCAGGGGATTTGTTCTTTGGCCCATTGCCAAGCACACGCCGTTTCCCCCGCCCCCACCCTGCCGCAGTTATCTCTTCGTTCTTGATCTCTGGTTTGAGAACCTCCCAGTGAGAGAACCTGATCTGCCTAAGCCCCATCTTGTATGGCCCAGCGCGTAGTCAATTTCATAAAAGTTCCATGTAATTGTTTTTCACAATTTATCACTTTATTAGGCTCAACAGCAACATTTTGACATGTCATTATCCTCTTTTTCATTGTGGTAAAATACACATAACATAGAAGTTACCATCTGAATCATCTTCAGGTGCACAGCTCGGTGGCATTAGGCTCACTCACACCGCTGTGCAGCCAGCCCCGCCGTCCACCTCCAGAGCTGTTCCATCTTCTCAAACTGACACTCTGTCCCCGTGAAACACTCACTCCCGTGCCCCTCCCCAGGCTCTGGGACCCACCCTTCTACTTCCTGACCGAAGGTGACAACTCTAGGCACCCACATCATCTAAGTGAAATCATACAATATTTGTCTTTTTTGTGACTGGCCTATGTCACTCAGCACCATGTCTCAAGACTCACCCACGAGGTGTCAGCCTTTCTTTGCTTTTCCAGGCTGAATGATGGCCCGCTGTGTGGACAGACCATGTGTGTATCCAGCCACCTGTCAGTGGGCACAGGTGGCTGTCACCTGGCCGTGGTGAATGATGCTGCAGTGGACACGGTGCACAAGGACCTGTTTGCATACTTGCTTCCATTCTTCGGGATATACACCGGAATCGGAATTGCCGGGTCACATGGTACTTCTCCATGTGATTTTTTCTGAGGAACTACCATACTGTTTTGCACAGCAGCTGGACTTTTTCTATTCCCTCCAGCAGGGCACAGAGTTCCAATTTCCCCACATGCTGCCACACTTGGTTTTTCTGTGTTGCATGTAACTTTGAAAAGAAGCTACTCTTCAATGATTGGGTACCATATGCTCATTGTCTCAGGCTTGTTGATTGTTGTGTCCAAACCCATGTCCTCCGAGGTGTTTGTCTACTCGATTCATCACTTAGAGATGTGTTGTAAAGTCTCTCACCCACTGTGAAGATGAATAGACTTCTCCTTGATATATTTTTCATCCTTTGCCTTTAATCCTTTCTAAATTCTTATATTTTAACTGTGTCTCTTGAAAATATCATCATTCCTGGATTATGTGTATTCCTGGAAAATTTATTCCACTTGGATTCATTATATCTTACTAAGGGCCTCTTTTCCCCACTGTTTTTTCTCTGCCTCATTTTTTTCTTTTCTTGGAAAAAGTTTTTTCCAATTTTTCTTATTCATTTTTTTTTTTTATTTAGAGCTCCCTACTTTGGAACTTATGCATTCTGCATTCTGTGGTTGTGATCTTTTTTTTTTTTTTTTGAGGGCAGTGTCACTGGCGCTCATATGTGGGACCGAACTGGGGCAGCTAGCTTCCCAAGCCAGCGCTTAACCACCGTGCCACTCGGCCGGCCCTATGTGGTTGTTATCTTAATGGTTGCCTTAGTGACTTGAATATCGATAGTTTACAGTCTAAGATTAGTCAGTATTGTTAGCTTTATTGCAATAACACAAGGACTACCCACCCAACTTATATACTTTCTTATCTGGTGTTTTAGTTTTATCCAGTTTCTTAGCTCATGAATTAAATGTTTTATTGTTGTCTAGGCAGCCAAGACTTGTCAAGATGTACTCATATATTCAGCAATATCTGCTTATCATTCCTTCTTGCAGCCAGACCTTCCATCTGGGCTCCGCGCCTTCTTGCTAAGATTGACCCTGCAGAGTCCGCTTTCGGGAATCCATGCTGCAGCTGGAGCGATGGCGTGGCAACCACTATCTCGTGCACACTCACACAAGGCCACCTGGACGGTGGTCAGTGGGAGCGAGCGGCCTCACCCAGCCTGCCTTCTGTTAGCGGGAGGGGCTGCTTGCCCATCGTGCCCTGGTCCCAGGCCACTGCAGCACCACCTCTGGCTGTCGGCAGCCTTCTGGGGACCCTTGTCCGTAAAAAGGTGAGCTCAAAGCTGGAACTTAAACTAAACAGACTTCCTATAGGAAACACGCACATACAATCAACTGCTGCTAAAGTCGCTTTTATGGACATTTCCCCGAGAAATATTTCTCTCTGGAAAAATAAATTCACAGGATGTAATTAAAACCACTATATGTGTATGTTGGCCTGGGCGCTTAAGTGCTTCACCAAATGGGCCACCAAATAAAGAAATGAAGGCTGGCTTTGTTCACGTCTGTAACAATGGCCTTTATTAACCGTAACCCAGGGCATTCTTCGGTTCCTTTGTGGGTTCAGAGGTAGGCTTCCCTCAGCCCTTGCCCAGGTCATGCGCCCTTGGGCCTGACCCCAGTGTGACTGCTGCTTCGGAGAGTAGCAGCGAGGGTGGCATGGTGGCACCTGGATAGAAGCAACTGTCTCAACTCCCATCACGGTCAAATGGCCTGTGATTTCTGTTTTATGACCTTTGAGAAAATAAAATAAATTCATCTTGTCTTCAAACATCAGAAAAATCTCTAAGTTACTGAAGCAATGTGCTTCTGAGTGACGCGGCTAAGAGGAAGCTATGTGGCTGTGGTCTTCTTTGACCTTCTTCCTTTCTTCCTGTCGGTTTTCCTGGCCCCAGCGGGGGGTAAGCACCGGCCCTTGTGGGTGGGCACAGGGCCCCCACAGGCAAGTCAGTACTCCCTAGGATCGATATGTGATGTGGGCTGAGACGTGTTTGTCTTGCAGTGACTGAGCTAGGAGTGTCGGTGCCTGTGGTGACGCCACCCAAAAGAAAGGGTCACCGTAGGGACTGCACGCAGAGGAAAGCCAGTCCGGAGGTGGGTGAGACCTCGGGCCCGGGCTTTGAGCTCCTGGCCCGAGCTGTGCCTGCAGACCATCTGATGATGGTCACCCCTGTTCTTCAGCTACCTTAGTGAGTGTGATGGCTCAATTTTACGTCAGCCTGGCTGGGTCGTGGTGCCCGGTTATTTGGTCAGACACCAGTCTAGGTGTTGCTGTGAAGGTATTTTGTAAGTGCGATTAACATCTACCATCAGGTGACTGTGAGGAGGTCACCCTTAATTGTCGGGGTGGGCCTCGCCCAATCAGTCAAAGGGCGAAAAGAGGTTACCCTGAGAGAAAGGGTTTCTGCCTCAAGACTGCAGCACAGGAAGCCTGCCCGTTTCCAGCCTGCTAGCCCGCCCTACAGATTTTGGACCCAAGACCACCAGATCAACTCGTCGAGTTTCCAGGCCTGGATTCCAAACTTGCCAGCCTCACAATCACATGAACCAATTCTTTAAAATAAATCTCTTTAATTAAGGCACGTACACTGCTTTTCCAGACATGATGCTGTTGCACATGCACCACACTACAGTGTGTCGTAGACATGACTTTTATGTGCACCGGGAAACAAAAAATTCACGAGCCTGGCTGCTCTGTGACAGTCGCTTCACGGCAGTGGCCTGGGACCGAGCCCGCACTCTGGCCAAGGTCTGCCTGTGAATACCTTCATTTTATTTTATTTTATTTTTATTATTTTTTAAAGATTTTATTGGGGAATTGGCGGAGGGGAACAGCGTTGGGAAATCGGGGAAGGGGAACAGACAAGTTGCTGTCTTTTTGTTCTTCAGTTTAGTTGCGGAGGATGTTGCTTCACTATTGGTATCGTCATTGCGCTCTTCCCGGATGAGGCAGATCGGTCGCCGGCCTCTGGATGTCGCTCACCGCGGCTATTGGCAGCTCACGCTTGGCTGCCAGCCGCTCACGCTGGCTGCGGGCCACTCACTGTAGCCTATGGCAGCCCACTGCAGCAGGGGCTGCAGCCCACACCATCACCGGGGCTCGCACAGCCCAGCTCCAGGTGGCGCTGTTGTTAGCTGTAGAGGGCAGTGTCACTGGCCCTCATGTGGGATCCGAACCGGGGCCGCTGGCATCCCAAAACCAGCGCTTAACCAATGCGCCACTCGGCCGGCCCCTGAATACCTTCATTTTAAAACACTGTATTGTTAAAAAACGCTAACCATCATCTGAGCCTTCTGCAAGTCATAATCTTCTTGCTGGTGGAGAGTCTTGCCTTGAAATGCAGTAAAATGAAGACTGGCTGTGCAGCCTGGGAGTCCAGGCTGAAGCAGGGGCCCTGTCCCAGAGGGACCTGGCCCTGGCAAACCGGCTGCCAGGGCTCTATCCCCAGAACGTGACTCTGGGGACTCATGGTGAAGGAGGGTGGCTGACCTCACGGTCACCTGGGTCAGCCTGGAGTCTCTGACTCAGTGAGACCATCACAAGGCAGGCGCAGAAGCCCAGGGAGGCCAAGCAACTCCGTCTGAGGGAGGGGCGGGCAACTGCACAGGGACAGGCAGAGGGGAGAGACAGGAAGACGGACACGGACAGGGAGCGACAGGGAGAGATCAACACAGAGAAAGGCAGGCAGAGAGAGACGGCATCACTCAAAAGGAGCCGCAGCAATATATGTCCCGTCCCCCACCCCACACCCTTTCTCTCCTGGACACTGACCTTCCTCCGCAGAGAGGTGGGCGGGGTCTGTGTTGTCCCCTGGACCAGGGCAGACCTCTGCAGCTTCTTTGACCCGTGGAATGCCATGGAAATGATGATGCATGACTTTCAAAGTGTCACATCTATGCTTCTACCTGGCTCTTCCAGTTGGTTCCCTCTATCTTCTCACCCCGTCCACCTTCATTCTCCCCTGGGAACCCAGCTACCACGTTGTGCCGATCCCAGACCACCTGGGGAGCCACGTGGGGGGGTTCTAACCCACAGACCCAGCCAGGAGGGAGCCCGCATCTGCCTGTGAGCCAGTGTCCCTTCAGCCGACCCTAGCTCCAGCCTCTAGTCTCCCAGCTGGGGCCTCGGCTATGAAGCAGGGACAAGCCCGCTCTGCCATGCCCCTTGCAAACTCCTGGACACGGATGCCGTGCAACACACACGGCATGGCTGCTGTTTGAAGCCGCCAAGTGTTTTGTTACCTGGTCGTAGGTGATGGGGGGACAGACACAAAAGGAGACTGTGTGTCAGAGAGAGGCAGAGATAAAGACAGACACACAGCAGGCCAAAGGGACACATGGGAAGAGTCAGAGGGCTTTGGGGCGCTGCTCAGCCTCGGAAGTTCTCGGGGCGCCCCTTCCCCTCTCCCAGCTTCCGGTGGCCCGGGCTTCCTTAGCTATGGTCCTTTCACTCCAGCCTCTGCCTCTTGCTGTGTGTGAGTCTTAAATCTCCCTCTGCTTTTCTCTTATAAAGACACCTGTCATTGAATTCAAGGCCACCATAAATCCAGGATGACTGAGATTCTTAATTACATCTGCAAAACCCCTTTTCCCAATTGAGGTCCCAGAGGTGAGGCAGTGGACTTATCTTTTGGGGGACCACCATTCACCGCCTTTGCTGGACCATAGGCTCAGCCCTGCATCGGGACCAGGCACAGCATGTGGCTGGGGTGACCCTTGTCAATAACAAGCGCTGGCCAGCTCAGGTGAGAGAATCAAAATACCTGTGTGACCAGAGGCAGCTTTCGAGGAGTGGAGGCGTCCGCCAGGACAGATAAGAGCTCTGGGCCAGCAGCGAGGCGCAGTGAGAGGGGACATGCAGCCGGGAGACCGGACGGGAGGCTGGCAGGGAGCCCTGGCGGCGGGGCCGAGGGCTGGCAGAGGCATCTGCGGTGCTGGTGCTGGCAGAGTGGCTGCGGTGTGCGGACCCAGGCCCCGGCTGTGCACCCTGGGCTCTAGCAGCGAGCCTGGGCGGCTGAGGAGGGAGGAGGCTGCAGGGGAAGCCCCGGAAGCCCGGCTAAGGAACAGAGGCGCTCAGGAGCTGTCAATCCGAGTGACAGCAACTCAGATGAATGGCATGAAGGAGAGAGGGAGGGTGAGCGAGGCAGGGCAGCGGGCTGTCCCGAGGGGTGGGGTAGGGTCCCAGCTCACTCTGGCTTTAAAACTGGGAGTCTTCACTCAGGACCCAGCCTGGGGCACACTGGGGTGTGGGTCACCCCGGGGCAGGGGTCCTTCTCTAAGAACCTACCACTTGTGCTGTGAAGCAGTACCCCCGGGGACAGAGATTCAGGCATCTCCCATCCTTGACTCTGAATGTCCCGCCCCAACGCCCAGTGACTGCCACACAGTAGGTGCTCACACAGGAGTTGTCTGGTCTCATGGAGCTCTGTGGTCTCCTGACACCCAGGGAGCCCTCAGACACCTGTGGGGACACACACGGA
This sequence comes from Aselliscus stoliczkanus, assembly GCA_033961575.1. Lineage (NCBI taxonomy): Eukaryota > Metazoa > Chordata > Mammalia > Chiroptera > Hipposideridae > Aselliscus > Aselliscus stoliczkanus. Next base: position 175,257,716 of record CM066731.1, read on the forward strand.
GAGGGCACTGCTAGCCAGGGCTTCCAGTGGGCTCAGGGGTGCACACTGTCCTCCATTGCTTCTGGCGGACGGGAGCATTGTGTGGGAGGCTTTGTGGGCCACACTGACCGCCCACTGCCTGGGCTGAGGGCATGGACACCACTTCTGGGTTTGATCCCTTCTTCTCTCCCAGCCAGGGCAGTGAATGGAGGCGGGTTCCCACCCAGGGCCTGGCCCCTGGCCCCTGCGGGGCAAAGGAAGTCTCTAAAAAATGAGAGTGGCCCAAGGCCTCCTGGGAGGAGCCGTCCCACACGCAGGCCCACAGGGGCCCTGGACCAGGAGAGCTGCCTGTTGCCCACCAGGCAGGTGGCCATTTGCTGCCCCATTTCTGGAGCTGGGCCATGGGGGTGGAGCTGCCAGCAGCACCAGCACCCCCAAACCTTTACCACATGCAGCACTGCAGCTTGGGTTCCAGGAGGGGCCCCTGGCTCCTTGCAGCGCAGAGGGAATCGGGGTGGGATGAGGGGCTGGTTAACATGATGAGTCCTGGCGCTTTCTCAGACCTGCTGAGCCAGAAAACTGCTGTTGCACATTTTTGCTGCAAAAATTATGTTTGGGCCGGCCGAGTGGCGCGGTGGTTAAGCGCTGGCTTGGGAAGCCAACGGCCCCGGTTCGGGTCCCACATATGAGGGCCAGTGACACTGCCCTCAAAAAAAAAAAAAAAAAATTATGTTTACTGGTAGCACCACTATAGCTAAATCACACATCTGATGATTTCCTTAGAATAAATGCTTAGAAGAGGAATTTCTAATTATAGATTACGAATATTTTATGCCAAGCTTTCCTCCAGAAAGATTAGGCTAAGCTCCAAGGAGGGATCATTTGGGGACACTGAGTGTTTTATTTTGGGGACATAGATGAGTGGGCTGCTATGGGGCAGGCGTGAGCTGTCAGATGGCAACAGGAGTTGAGGGCTGATTTCGGGGTGGGAAAACTCGAGGGTGCCATTGGGACTTGGAGGGCGGCACAGACAGCCTGCTCTTTGCCTGAGGTGGCACTGGACCTGTGTCCATCCAGGGCTGGTGCTGGGAGCACAGTGTGCCCACAGCTGTGACGGCACCGGCAAATTCCTGTTGGTTGTGGACCCTGCGACCTGAATGAGTTCTGTCTGCAGCACTTACTGAGCACCCATGAGGGTGGGTGTTTTGGCTTAAAGGACCTGGACGAAGGGGGGCCCTGGACAGAAGGGGAGGTCTGAGGAGAGCGGCTGCATGACTGGACCATGCCGGGTCTGAGTCCATCTCAGCCACTGTGGGTTTGGGGCATGGCACTGAACCTCCCTGGCCTCAGGTTCCTGAATAACAGAATGAGGGGTAGTGCCACTTCTAGCACCTGCTGGTGTTGGGAGCACTGCCCCTTGCCTGGTGGGCATTTAGGAGGGGCTGGGGATGCCATGGGCTGACTGGTGCCTCAGGTTCTTCTCCAAGAGAGACAGGATCCCCAGGGCACCTCAGAGCCAGGTGCAGGCACCTTGACCTCTGCTTAGGCCACTTAATCCTCGATGCAAAGGTGCTGGCAACAGGTGCTGGAGGGAATGGGGCTCCCAAACTGGCTGCCTGTTAGAATCACCTGGGAGCCTCAAAAATCTCCACGTCCTAGCCATGCCCCAGACCTACTATATCAGATGTCTCGGGTGGAGGGTGGGGTGGGACCAAGCTTCCTTTTTGTTGTATTGTGGTAATATACACACAATAAATGTTACCATCTTAACCCTTTTAAAGTGTAAGTCCGTATGGTTCAGTGCATTCACACGGTAGTGCAGCCAATCTGCAGACCTTTCTCATCTTCCCAAACTGAAACTCTGTCCATGAAACGACTTCCCATGCCCCCTCCTCAGCCCCTGGTGCCCACCCTTTTCCTCTCTGTCTCTATGAATTGACTACATCAGGCGCCTCCTGTGAGGAACCTCATAGGAGCGGAATCACACGGCATTTGTGTTTCTGTGACTGGCTTATTCCACCGGGCATAACGTCCTCCAATTCATCTGTGTTGTGTGTGTCGCACGTCAGGATGTCTTTCCTTTGTAAGGCTGAGTACTACCCCATTGTACAGACAGACCACACTGTGTCCATTCACCCGCGGATGGGCGCTTGGGTTGTTGCCTGGATTCCGTGTGCTTCAAGCTTCCAGGTGTTTCTGTGCGGCTTTGGTGGCCTGGCTCCCTGCAGGGCCACGGGCGTCGCCCTGGCCGAGGGCCGAGGGCGCTCTCTCCGCTGCTATCAAGTCCAGGCAGCTGCGCGAAAACCCCTTCCCCCAACCAACGCCCGCAGGCCCGCGGCCGGGGCGGTGCCACCCGGGGCGTCCGCCCTCCTGCTGCAGAGACCTGCGCTTACCCGGCTGGGGGGCAAGGACGCGGCCCAGCGAGTCCGTGCTTCAGGACCCAAACGCAGTGCGCAGTCTGACAGCAGTTCAAGTCCACAGACGCTCCGTGTCAGGCGCCGCGCTGCGCCTGACAGACACGGCCCTGCCGTCGTGGAAGGAATTCTCGGAGAGCATCCATCAAGGGCCCAGCACCCCGCGCCCGGCCCTGCGCAGCCCCTCCAACGGAAGGTGCTGCGGGCACGGAGCTGGAAGCCTGCGCACCTCCGCACGCACGCTCTCTCGGGACTGCTCCGAGCCCACGGCGGAGCGCGGGGCCGCGTGGGGCCGCGTGGGGCCGCGTGGGGCCGGGCCTCGCTGCCCGGGGCCGGGTGCGCGCCCCAGCTGCAGGGCTGAGGTCGAACTCGGAGCCGCCCCGCCCGCCGCCGGGCCCCGCCCACACGCTCCCGGCAGGTGGCCACGCCCACCCAGGGGCGGGGCCCGCGACCCACCCGAGCGCCCAAAGCCACGCACACAGGGCTCCGCCCCCAGGCTGGCGTGCTTTCCCAGACGCCTCTGCTGCGTGTGCGGAGCCCAGACCGCCCTGTGGGGAGCCGCAGCGCCGGGCCACCCGTCAGGCCTCACGCCCGGAAGGCTGGCGGGAGTCGGAGGGCGCGCGGCCCTGCGCGGGGACCCGGAAGCCTGCGCGGCAGGCCCGCCGGAAGCCGCGCCCGCGAGGCGCCCCACCTGCCCGCGGCGCCGGAAGCGGTCGGGGCCGCGCTGCTTCCGGACGGCGCGGCGCCTCTGGCTGTGGGCGAGGCCGGCTGCGGGGCCGCGGATGGCGGAGGGCAGCGGCCCCGCCGGGCGGGCCGGCCCGGGGCCCGCAGGTAACGTGCGCGCCGCCGCCCGGCCGCGGGCTGCGGGGAGGGGACGGGCTCGGGGCCGCGTCCCCCGTGGGGGCTGCGTGGTGGCGGCCCGCCCGTGCCCCGGGCGCTTCCCCGGGCTCGCCACGCGCGCCGGCGCCTTCGGAGGGCTGCCCCGAAGCGCGTGCCCGCCTGCCCGGCCTGCAGCCCCCGCCCCGCCGCTCACCCAGCACACGCGGCCTGGGGGCCTGGGACCGGCCGGGCCCCGCGGGCCGGGCTGCGGTCGGTGCTGACCTTGACCCCAGGGACAGCGGGGCCTCGCGTCTGGCGTGGCGCCTCGGGATGGAAGCAGAGGGTCATTTGGGAAAAGCGGGCCGACAGCCGCCTCGCGTGCAGCGCAGAGCCGGGGAAGCAGGGTGGCCTGCCCTACATGGCCGCGGCCCTGCTGCGGAGTGGGTCACGGGGCGGCAGGCATGTCCAGGTAAAGCGTGAGTGCCGTGCGGGGAGACGCTGATCAGCAAGCTGCAAACTTGAAGTCACCTGGGAGGATCTGCAGCAGGGGAAGGGGCTTGAGCTCGGCCGCGTAGTGGGTTGAAATGAGGCCAGCAAAGGGAGGCCCAGGCTCCCACTTACCTGTCGGGCCTTGCCATACACCTGGATCGTACCCACTCCTGCGTTGAACCTGTTTAGTCTTGGGGTGAAACTCGGGGATAACTACTGTGGAGAGTAACAACTGAAGGAGGATTGGGGTGGTGGCCTCAGCAGAGTCCTTGATGCCTGCCTGTTGACCTTCAGGTCTGGTGGTGGGATCAGCTGGGGTGACTCGTGTGTGTGTGTGTGTACGCGTGTGTACCCTTGCTGCCCACCCACCCGCCTGCGACCTTTGTGTCTTAATCTCTGCCAATGGACAAGCAAATCCTGGAGGTCCAGGAGACTGGTCGTCACTCCCACTGTGCTGTGGTTGAGGCTTGTGGACAGAAGGTCCTCAGAAGAGATTTCATTTAAACATTAAAAACCCACCAGCATTGGGAGGAGTCACCCTGTGGAGGACTGCTGTCTGCTGTGCTGGGTCACACGCTGGGACAGTGGTACGCGGGACTTGAACGCAGGCGGTCTGAGTTCCTATTTCCTTGTGACCTTGACTGTGTAATTATGCTTACGAAAAACTTATTTTATTTAGGATCTTCTGTGTTCTCAAGTACGTTTGGTTCACCAACTCCCACCCCACCAATATTTTTAACAGTTTTATTCTTGTCAGGTTTGGGGTCAAGAATGTGCTACTTTCCTTAAGGGAAACTTGCTTTAATTTTCTGTGCTCTGGAAGTCTCTGGAGCATGGGAATGATTTATTCTTGAGAGGAAGGGGTCGCTGCCTTGATGCCCCCTTTTGGTTGGTGGTGGCAAGGTTTCCCAGAGCTGACGGGAGCCCTTCTCTTCAGCGCAGGTCCTAATCTGAAGGAGTGGCTGAGGGAGCAGTTTTGTGACCACCCGCTGGAGCACTGTGAGGACACGAGGCTCCATGACGCAGCCTACGTGGGGGACCTCCAGACCCTCAGGAGCCTGTTGCAGGAGGAGAGCTACCGGAGGTGAGCATCATCGCTGCCAGGGGCTGGCCCAGTACCTGGGCCCCTGTGGGCCTGCATGACGCTGAGGCTCACGGTCTGGTTTGCAGGCGAAGGACCCGATGCCTTCCAATGTTAGAGGACAAGGGGAAAAGGAGACAGGAGGCATGGTCAGACTTGTGGGAGATCGCCAGAGAGTGAGGGCAGGGAGACCCGAGTGCAAGTCCAACTCTCATTTGACTGTTATATTTTCCGGCAACTTCTGGCCCTCTCTGGGTGTCAGCTTCCTCAGTGTTACCCCTGCGGCAGCACTGTGACCCTCTGCAGTAGCGGTGGCCCTGCCCCTTAGAGGTCTCTTGTGGCTCCTTATCCTAAGCTGCACACACACATTCGCTTTCCTTGTTTATTTTTATCTGGTTATACCCCTGTGGGTCTGGACTTCTTGATATACCATAGTTGTACATCATTCCTGCTGCACTCGGCCCTCTGGCTTCTCAGGTCCTCAGTCGTCTGCCCCCAGGGTCTGGGGACAGCTGTCGCATCCCCCAGGCACAAGCTGGGGGCTCAGTCTCTTGTTCCCTTTGTGGATGGTTCCACCCTGCCCGTTGCCTTGCCAAATCCTGCCAGTTCCTCCAAACCGGCCCAAGCCCTTCCTGGGTAGCAGCAGAGCCTTGCTGTTAACTGTCCCCACCTGGGACGCCTGGGAGAGCAGAGAGCCTTCCTTGTCTCTGAATGCTCTCTGATTGCTTGTGTGTCTAAGATTGGAGTCCCAACTAGATTCAAACTCAGCTGCAGCCAGAAACCCCTCCATGCTTTTTCCATGTTTCTGCTTCCCTGAAAGGGCTAGGAGGGCAGGGGGTTGGTAGAAGACGTGCTACACCACTTTCTGTGGGAGACTCCCCAGAAAAGGATTTCCGACAGTGTAGAAATAGGTTCTTTTTTCCCCCTCCTCATGTCTTAGCATTAATCCATCAGAGCAGGTATCAATAATAAAAAAAAAGCTCTAGATATCCCAAAAGGATTGTCATACGAAGACATCCGATGGAATACGCACTAGTATTTAATGTGAATGACTCAAGCCCAGAGAAAACCTGAAAGTTGCAGATGTAACAGTAGAATAAAAACAGCAGAATAAATTAGAATTCAGCTGTCTTAGACCAAGTATTTTCACATTGCTTTTCCAAGTACTTTTTCTTTCATTTTATACTCGGTTCAGGGCCTGTCCTGGTTCTTGACTATATTTGTTTTGTTGCTACATATTTCTTTGGTGATGAGTCCTCAGAGCATTCCCTGGCCTCCTTGGCCAGTGAAGCTAGTTCATAGCTGAAGGAGGAACCCCTGACCCACTAATATTTCTGGGTCACTGCTCCCGTGGTCTGGATTCCCAAGCTTTGTGCAAAGCTGCTTTGGGATCCTGAGGTAAACCGTGCCTCGGTGGGTGGCTTGATGGCCATGGCATTTCTTGATGGGCAGTTGTGGTCTGATTGTCACTTCTGATGAGAGCTGAGTCTGGACAGTTTACCTGTGCTGCTGGCCAGGAGCGTAGGCCTTATGTGGCCTTAGTGATCCCTGCAGGCTGTCATTGGTGCTGTGTCAAATAGAGGGACCACAGTGGTCACCTCATCCCAGTGAGGTTACCGAGGCTCAGCCTTCATAGGTGGTAGCTGGTGAGGAGGGGGCTGGGCCCTGAGCCCGCCCCGGTGAGCGCAATGTCCTGCCCTCCGTCTGTGCTGCCTCCCTAGGCAGGCCCGCCCTCCTGTGGAGCAAAGAGCTCTGAACTCCGAGTCAGGAACCCCGAGACCTCAGTCTAAGTGCCCATCAGTCTACCTGTGCGTGGAGTTTCTTCCTCTGTAAGGGGCGCTCTTCATTTCTGTGCTGCTGCGTGACAGTGTTTCATACTCCAGAGCCCCCGTGGCAGCCTTCCTGAAGGAAGGGTGACTGTCTCGGGAGCCTGCCCTCCCAGCTTGGGGTCCCGCGGTGGGGGGCAGAGCCGCACTCATCGGGGAGCCGTCCCCAGCCCGGCTGCCCTGTGCTCTCTCCTAGCCGCATCAACGAGAAGTCGGTGTGGTGCTGCGGCTGGCTCCCCTGCACGCCCCTGCGGATCGCAGCCACTGCAGGCCACGGCAACTGTGTGGACTTCCTCATCCGCAAGGGCGCCGAGGTGGACCTGGTGGACGTGAAGGGACAGACGGCCCTGTACGTCGCCGTGGTCAACGGGCATCTGGAGAGTGCCCAGATCCTCCTGGAAGCCGGAGCCGACCCCAACGGAAGTCGGCACCACCGGAGCACCCCCGTGTACCATGCCTCTCGCGTGGGCAGGGCCGACATACTGAAGGCGCTCATCAGGTCAGTACTGCCCGGCCGGCCCCGAGGCCTGCGGCCACTGTGGGGAATGGCTGCGTGTGGTCGGTCCTGCAGCCGCGGCCTCACCCCTGGCTTTGTGTGTGCTGTTCTCTCTCCCTCGCAAATTGGACTTGTTAGGGGTGGTGTCTCTTTGGTTAGTCTTTTCAAAAAGCTGTTTCTTAGTTTGATCAGTTCTCTTAGTTTTCTTACTAATTAATTCCTATTTTTATCTTTATTTTTTCTATTTTCCTTTATTTTTTTCCTAACTTTTTGATGTAAATGCTTTTTCACTTTTTCTTGATTAATAATGTAAACATTCAAGGTTATTAAATCACCTTTGCCTATAGCTGTGGCCATATCCACTGAGCTTTTTCTTCCTTTTTAAGTAGGTATAATTGAAGTTGATTTCCTCTTTGTTCTTATGGTTATGGAGGACAATGTTTCAATGAAAACATTTATGCACTTCCAATTTATTGTATTGTGCTCAGATAATAAGGGCAGTCTAATTTCCATTTGGGGGATTCTTTGAGGTTTATTTTTAAAATTTTTTAACATGAGATGACATTGCCGTGGATGTGTGTAACGGAGCCTGCCACCCAGGGTGTTTCCTTTGGCATAGCACAGTATGGCAGCCTCAGCTATGCCATTCAGAACCCCTCCTGCTTTTTTTTACATTTTTAACCGTTGGATTTGCCCCCAATTCAGGCAAGTCTCTAATCACTGTTGTGATTTGTCAGTTTCCCCTTGTGTTTCTAGTAGTTTTTGTTTCCTATATTTTGATGCTAATTGAGCTCATAAAAGTTCTTATTGATTATGCTCATTATCAAAACAAAGTGCTTTTGGGCCAGCCGAGTGGCGCGGTGGTCAAGTGCCGTCTTGGGACGCGCCAGCGGCCCGGTTCGGGTCCCACATATGAGGGCCAGTGACACTGCCCTTAAAAAAAAACCCGAAAAAAACCCAAAGTGCTTTTTTGAATGAAAGGTCTGTTGGTGTCATTGGAGGCTTGTCGACACAGCGCTCTGTAACTTGGTGGGGTAAGGAACCCGTTGTGTGCTTGCCTTTGGTATCTGACTGTCTGGCCCCTCTGGTTTTTGGATTTTTTTTTTTGAGGGCAGTGTTACTGGCCCTCGTATGTGGGGCCCGAACCGTGGCCGCTGGCTTCCCATGCCAGTGCTTAACCACCGCGCCACTCGGCCGCTCCTTGGCCCCTTTGGTTTTTAATGCGATCACCATTACTACTTCTCTTTCTGGTTTTTAACTATCCCTTTATTTGATCTCTGTTCCATGCACTGTGTTTTCTTTGCTTTCCCTATTATTAGATGGCTTATGGTCTTATTTTAGTTGTACCTTTTTTTGCATTTGAACCAGGTTGCATTCTCTTTTTTCCATGTCTCCAGCGACTTCTTTCTAACGCACATGCTTTCCCTCCCTCACTCTGGAGGCAGCTCCTTTTGTGGTGGGTGCAGGGCAGTGTCGCTCGCCAGTGCTCAGTGTTGAGGACGGTTCGGGACAGGGTCTGTTGGGAGGGGAGCCATGGGCGGGGGCCCGGGGTGGAGGAGCTGGGACCTAGCATTCGCCATGCCTGGCACAGAACATGGTGTTTAAATTCAGTGCTGAGAACCTACTTAGTTCGTCAAAAGTTTTTCTGTGCTAACTGGCTATGCAACTGGCTTTTGGAAAGATAAAGAGGGTGGGGTCGCTGCTACATGAAAGTGATGAAGCTGAGATGCTTTTCCCTTTTCCAGGCTTTCCAGCCTGATAATCTATCTCATCCACCTCTGCCCCATAGTTTTGCATCTTGGAGAATGTAAGTCATTCATTTGGAAATGGTTTTGAGTGGGATCAATCAGTGAAATTTCATCTCAGTTCCAGAAACCCCTCTGGGCATTTCAGTCAGTTCATGGTGCACAACTGCTTTGAATTAACCGCGGGGTTGACTTTCAGAAGTACAGGCACAGATGCCCTTCTTGAAAAAGGTCATTAGGACCTCTTGTTCCCTCACTGGAGCACGAGACTTGACTTTTACAGTGAGGTACCAAGAACGTGGACTGTTGCTCCTTCCAAAGTATCCTATGACTGACGAGGAAAATGGGAGGACTGTGGCTCCTTAATGAACAGATAATGCAATCTGAATACAGTCTACATGCACTGGTGCCCCCCCCCCCCCCCCGTCATTTCCCCTTGCAGACAGGCTCGCTTCTGTCACTGCTGTATTTGCTGTCCCTCTGCAAGTAAACCTGTTTGGTTACTTGTAAATTCCCTTGATGTATATTGCTGATGTTTTTTTAAAAAAGGTAAGGATTGGTATTTCTCTATGTGCAAAAGTTCTATTGATTTATTGTTGTCCCAGTGGTTCCTTGCCAGTGATATTAAAAGCAGTAGGGGAATTTTGGAAAATATTCAGGATTAAAATTAACTGGATCCTATCCAGTATATTTATGAGTGGATGCAGGGCTGTCTTTCCCACAGATCAGCTAACACCAGATTGTCATATTGCCCAAAATTACAAACATTTTGGAAAATAAACCTCTCTAAGAATGAGGAGGGAAAAATACCGCTGGTTGAAACCTGGTTCTCCTTTTCTTAATTGGCTGAGTGTGTGAAATGGAACACAGTTTCCGCTTGGTTTGGACGTGTTCTGGGATGTTTCTCTTGTCACTCGGAGGCTACCTGGGAGCAGGGGTGATGTTTGCTGCCCGGCCTCAGTGGGGAAGCTGACCGTCACGTGAGCATGTGGGTCTGCGTGCTGTCCCCGCCCTTCCCAGGCCTGTGCTGCCCACCGGCAGCAGTGGTGGTTCCAGGGGGGCCTTCCCTTGGACACTCGGAGTAGTGCTGAAAAGACAGATGATAAAGCACGATGGCTGGCCGTGAGCGTGGGCCAGCCATTGTTATGAAAGCTGGAAATTGGTGCTGTTCCCTCTGACCTGGACCCCATCGGCGGCACTGCCTACAATTCACCAGTCCCTAATTCAAATGAAATACGCGATGACAAAACCGGTAAGGTATGCAGGACAGTCCAGGGCCCTGGCGGCTGGTGCCCAGTGCCCCCCAGGTCATGCGTGCTGGGCAGGCGTCTCAGAAGCCAGGCTGCGCTCTTCTCGTTACGTCCTGTCGGGTCGCATGTGTCTTCAGTGGCTGCCATTACCGCTCGTGTTCTCTGCCAGGTAGATCTCCAGTGTGGAGTTACGCCTTTTCCATCTGTAATTAGTAAGGATTTTATGGAGAGGAACTTTGCATCCGCGTACCCTGTTCCTTATGAGATTTTTAATTTATTTGTTTACGTCAGACTCTGGGTTTCCTGTACTATCTGATGAGTTATTATTTAATTATATCATTGTTACTTAGTTTGACGCTCAGAATGTCCAGCTTTGGCTGTGGGGCGCCCATGAGCCAGCTCTGTCTCTGACACGTCCCCAACATCCTTCACACAGCCCCTTACTCTCTCCCGCACCACCGCCCTCCGGGCTCATCCTGAACCTCCCTGTCCAGCCCTGGAATGAAGGCTTTCCCCAAGGAGTCCCGGATCTTGCGGTGGAGAATGCGTTTAGAAGACCAGACACTGGGAATGCTCACTGCGGGGGTGTCTGTGCAGCCCCTCCTGGACAGGGCTCAGGCGGCGTCCACACACCGCTGTCTGTGCTCCTGTGTCTGTGGCCATCGAGGGTTACGCACTCACCCCGTGCCTCTGACCCGGGCAGCCCACAGGCTGCACTTCTTTTCCGCCCACACTGCCTCTCTGGCCAGCGCTGAGAGGCCCGCCTTCCCATCTGCGCATGCTCCTGACTTGGCTGGGCCCCGCCTTCTTATCTGCGCATGCTCCTGACTTGGCTGAGAGGCCCGCCTTCCCTTCTGCGCATGCTCCTGACGTGGCTGGGGCCCCGCCTGCGCCAGCCCCCCATTGCTGTTGCTCCTCCCACACATGCTGCCCCCCCCCCCCCCATGGGGCCCTAACGCCCCAAGCCAGGCAGCTTCCTTAGCAGGCACCCTCTTCTCTGCCGTGACGCTGACCCCAAGGCCCGGCTCCCGCCCGGCTGTGGTCAGCGGCCCTGCTGAGAGTGAAATGACCCAGGTTGGCAGTGTGCGTCTGGCCAGGGACAACTCTAAATGTCTGACAGAAAGACATGGACGTCCCTGAGTCCAGTGACAAGGGCCAGCCCCTCGTGGGGGCCCTGAAGGCTTTGCCTGTCGAGTCGTTGAGAGATTGGCTCTGGCCAGAGGGAGGCTTCCAGGCCAGGTGGTGCCTGTACGCGTCCCGTGTGAGGCGCGTTTCCTCACCTGCGGGCTGGCACCGGGGTCAGCTCCGGGACGGCGGGGTCCCCCCCGGGCCTGCTGCCCAGCTGTGTGTCCAGCCCTTGTCCTTCCAGGGGATCCGATCCTGGGAGTGGCCTCTCAGGTATCCCCGATGGCTCCAACTGGGCGCCCAACCGGGCTAAAGGGCCGCGTTTTGTTTTCGGTTTTTAGGGATTGCTTTTTTTTTTCTTTTAAAGATTTTATTGGGGAATCGGGGGAGGGCAACAGACAAGTTGCTGTCCTTTTGTTCTTCAGCCTAGTTGTGGAGGACGTGGCTTCACTGGCCCACATTGGTATCGTCATTGCGCTCTTCCTGATGAGGCACATCCGGCCTCTGGATGGTCGCTCACTGCGGCTATTGGCAGCTCACGCTGGCTGCCGGCCACTCACTGCAGCCCATGGCAGCCCACTGCAGCAGGGGCTGCAGCCCACACCATCGCCGGGGCTCGCACAGCCCAGCTCCAGGTGGAGCTGTTGTTAGCTGTAGAGGGCAGTGTCACTGACCCTCATATGTGGGTCCCGAACCGAGACCACTGGCGTCCCAAGCCAGCGCTTAACCACCGCGCCACTCGGCCGGCCCTTATTGGGTATTTTTAAACATGCGTGTGTTGAGTTTTATCATGTGCCTTTTTTTGCGTCCACAGATAACCATGACTTCCCCTTAGCACTGTGAATGTGATGGGTTATGGTACTAGAGTTTCTAATGTCGGAACTGCCTTTGTGTTCTTGGTATAACCCTTATGAGCTCATGGCATATTGCTTTCTTAATGTTTTCGGATTCTGTTTGCTGACATTTTACTGAAGTTGATACTCAGAAGTGAAACTCAGTATGGTCTTTTTCAGGTTTTGGGGTTACTCTTTTACTAATTTCATAAGGTGAATTGGGAAGTTTTCCGTCTTTTAATAGTTGAAGTAGCTGTGGATTGTTGGGTGTTTAAAGGTTTGAGGCCCGGCTGAGTGGCACAGTGGTTAAGTGCTGGCTTGGGAAGCCAGCGGCCCCGGTTCGGGTCCCGCATATGAGGGCCAGTGACACTGCCCTCAAAAAAAAAAAAAATAAATAAATAAAATAAAGGTTTGAAAAAATTCCCTTAGGAATTTTATGAGTGGATTACAGGTTGACCGCCTGGAAGTAATGAGACCATGGTGATCTGTGGCTCCCTGGCGCTCAGGGCGCCGTGGGCATCTGGAACTGCCACCAGGCCACCGCCAGGGCTGACTGTCCCCTTGTCTCCCTGTAGGTACGGCGCTGACGTCGACGTCAGCCACCACATGACACCCGGCAGCCGGCCGCCCTTCTCCCGGCGTCTCACCTCCCTGGTGGTGTGCCCCTTGTACATCAGCGCAGCCTACCACAACCTTCAGTGCTTCGGGCTGCTGCTCCGGGCTGGGGCGGACCCGGACTTCAACTGCAATGGCCCGGTCAACACGCAGGGCTTCTCCAGGGGCGCCCCTGGCTGCGTCCTGGATGCCGTCCTGCGGCACGGCTGTGAGGCGGCCTTCGTGAGCCTGCTCGTGGAGTTTGGAGCCAATGTGAACCTGGTCAAGTGGGAGTCCCTGGGCCCGGAGTCCAGAGGCAGAAGGAAGGTGGACCCCGAGGCACTGCAGGTCTTCCGAGAGGCCCGAAGTGAGTGGTCTGAATTCAGCTCGGGCTTGCCGTCTGCTTGGGCCAACTGAATGAACCAAGCTGTAGCAATTAAAAAAACACAAAATCCTGCGACCAGGCATCCGGTCGCAGTCTTTCGTTAGGCTAGGCATTTTCCGGATCGCTCTTCCAGATCGGTTTTCTCTTAAAATTCCTAGACAGCAAGAGTTGGCACCAGGAAACCCGTAAAAGCTCATGTCCTCACAGCTCCTAGGATTGCATTCTGTTTACCCCCTTGCTCTGCTATTTGACCCCGAATTCATTTGCTTGTATTTGGTATTTTTTTTTTTTGTTTGTTTGTTTTTAAAGATTTTATTGGGGAATTGGCGGAGGGGAACAGCGTTGGGGAATCGGGGAAGGGGAACAGACAAGTTGCTGTCTTCTTGTTCTTTAGTTTAGTTGCGGAGGATGTTGCTTCACTGTTGGTATCATCATTGCTCTCTTCCCAGATGAGGCAGATCAGTAGCTGGCCTCTGGATGTCGCTCACTGCGGCTATTGGCAGCTCACGCTTGGCTGCCAGCCGCTCACGCTGGCTGTGGGCCACTCACTGTAGCCTATGGCAGCCCACTGCAGCAGGGGCTGCAGCCCACACCATCACCGGGGCTCGCACAGCCCAGCTCCAGGTGGAGCTGTTGTTAGCTGTAGAGGGCAGTGTCACTGGCCCTCATGTGGGATCCGAACCGGGGCCGCTGGCATCCCAAAACCAGCGCTTAACCAATGCGCCACTCGGCCGGCCCGCTTGTATTTGGTTTTAAATGTTTGCCTCACAACAAGCTGTGAGCCCACCCTCCAGAGTTCCCCACCCTCCTTTCTTTAGTTTGGGGCTATGCGATTCTGTTACCTTGGATTGTGTGTTAAGTCTACCTTTTGCTAGATCAAGTCCATTGTTTGCTTATTTATGAAAAGAGATTTTGCTAATGAATGAATCACTTGGTAGCCCGAGTTTGCAGTTGACCGGGCTTGGTCTTGTCAGGGGCCCCTCCCACTCAGACCTTGAGCTCGTGCACCCTCTGCAGGCGGCTGTGCGCACGCCCGCCCCCTTGCCCGCGTGGCTATGGAGGACATCTGAATTGACAGCCTCTTCCTGAACCCTTACTGCTCACGGAACTTCAGTGTCTTGTGTTTTTCTTGTTGGATTTCCCAGGACCAGCCATTAAAACATGGCTCCTCTTGAGCCTTCCCCACAAGAGCTGGTTAATGGTTAGTGGGAGCCAGACTGAGAGAATGAAGCTGCCTGTGTTCATGCTTGTGTTATAAGGCAGACATGTGCCTAGGCTTTTTGACCTGGAGCAGAATTGTCACCTGCCCTTCTCATCTCATGAATTGCTCGGCCCGGCTCTCCCAGGCCCCCGGGGGCTTCTGGGATTGACCGAGAGCAGAGGCTGACAGAGCGCAGGGGGCAGTCATTCACACCTGCCGGGGCTTTCAGTGGTCACCTCCTCGTGCTCTGTCCAGGGAACTAAACAGTTGCAGGGGTGCTGTCATGCTGAGCAGGCACCGCAGGTCCTGAGGGTCTCGCTCCTTCCGCAGATGGACGGAGTGGGTGACAAGGCCTTTCTCGCCCGCTCCCCTCCCTCCAAAATCGGGACGATGGCAGTGAGCAGGTGTGCAGGTGTGCCTATCAGTCACAGCCGCCTTTGGTCCCGAGTTAGGGAAGGAACTAACCTCCTTTCCTCCGTCTCCCTCTTCCCACGTGCTCCAGGTGTTCCGAGGGCCTTGCTGAATCTGTGCCGTGTGGCTGTGAGAAGAGCTCTTGGCAAATACCGGCTCCATCTGATTCCGTTGCTGCCGCTGCCTGACCCCATCAAAAAGTTCCTGCTGTACGAGTAGAAAGAAGCCAAGTGCAGGCTGACTGCAGTGAGGAAGGGGTGATCCGTGCGAAGATGACGCGGTTCATCCTATGAACCACACCTGTGCTGACCGGATCCCGTCTGGATGCTGGTAAAGCAAGACAGAGGGCCTTGTCCTCTTGGATTGTGATCCCATCTCAGGTACTTGGGGCATTGGACAGTCCTGGGGTCATTACCAGCCGAGAGGCTCACTCGAAACTTAACTCTGTCCTTCCTCACTCTCTCCATTTTGGATTTTCACAGTTGCTTATTAATGAAATGGGCTGAGGTCGGAGGCCTGCTGATACTCCCAGGAGGAAAGTTGAGCGCTTTCCAGAACCGTGCTTCTGTTCATAGTTTTACTTCTCAGTTTAATTATTTGAGTCAAGCCTTCTAATACTTTAATGTAAAGGGAGTTTTGGTAAAAAAGTGGAGTACAGAAATGCTGTTCGTGAACCTGCTAGTTATTTCCCCTGCTCCCGGGGTCGACATGTGGCATTTGTCATACACACGCGCCTTCCTTGCCAGTTCAGTGTAATCTCCCTGTGGTGGGAGTGTCATATGAATTGTCGTTATTCAAGGATGGTTTCCTGGCCACATGGATCGGCTGTGTCGTCCCGAAGTCAGTCCCTGCGTTTGTTCATAGTCCGATGGGGTCCTGCTGAGTCGCACAGCACTGCGTAGTTCTAAGCCCCATGCCCAGGTCCCCCGAGTTCCCTGCCACTTCTCTCTGGGGAGCTCCCAGACAGTGACTTTGGGAGGCCACGCCGGACTCACCAGTGCCCGACTGCCGACATTTGGACCCAGGACTGCTCCCAGCGCTCACTGCCAGTTCTGCCAGGGGGTGGAGCTCTCACGCGTCCTCTGGATGGGCCCAGCCTTCAGTTGCCCGGGGACCAGGGGACAGAACGTCTGGCAGCTGCTTGACGACCTTCATGTTTTGGGCCTTGTGTCTGGTGTTTGCTCCTCGAAGCCAAGAAAGTGCTTAGCAGTGAGCTCAGAGGCCTGCCCTGGCCTGCGGGGGTGGTGCGGGGGAGGGGGTGAGCAGACACTCATCTGACGGCCTGGGCTGTGGCCTGGACTCACTGTCCCCCAGCGGTGCCGCCAGCTGTGGCCAGTGCTGCCTCAGCGTCAGGGCACTCCCAAGAGCTGCTGTTTCCAGGGAAACCATTCTGGTGACTTGAGGCCTTAGGACCGTGTGTGGAGCCGTGGTGATTCGACCTTCAGTGTTCAGAGCCGGGCAGAGTTCAAATCTGGGTTTAGGTTTTCTGCAAGAAGAGAAATCGAACTGGTAACAATCAAACTGACGGTATGGGTTGATGTAATTATTAACGTCCTGATGTGTTTCAGTTGACCAGACAGGCAGCTCTGGTCGGTGGCTTCTGTGGCCTGAGGATGGAACTGTAAACCCCACGTGTCATGGTGGGCTCTGCCCTGGAAAGCCAAGGGGACCTGTGTCTCCTGAATGGGTCTGGGGCGGGCAGGGTCATCGGATGACTCAGGGGAGCTGCAGTCGTTGGAGTCCTCCAGTTACGGGCTGTGGCCGTGGGGTAAGTGGGCGGCCTGAGGCCTGGCACAAGGCCCTGGAACCTGCTTGGCTGGGTTCATGCAGAGCCTGGGCTCCGGTCGTGTTGCAGTCAGGAGCTTCTGCAAGGGAGGAGCTGTGGGTGGTGGGTGACCGGGGAGGGCCATTATGGTCAGGGTCTCCGCCCAGGGGCGGGCTGGGACCAGGACCACAGCTGGGCCGTGGCTGCGGCAGGAGCTGGGCAGCTCGGGCCTTGCCTGGATGTCAGGTGGGCTGTGTGGAAGTTGGAGCTGCCCATAGGTGGACTGGCCGCTGGAGGGGACTTCATGTTGCTGCAAGTGGGTGAGCGGTGGCTTGTCACCTTCTTGGTAGGGCTGAGAGAGGTGTCAAGAGTGGGTGGTTGGCGCACCTTACTTCTAAGCTTTCCCAGCTCTGCGTCCCCTCGTGCTGTCCTTGTGGCCCCACGGAGCCATGCAGACACGCAGCGCGCCGAGTCGGCCCTGCCTTTGGACCTTCTGCAAAGCTGCACCTGGAGTGCAGCCGGCGCAGGAGTCCCACACGGGGGTGCGGCCTTCAGGCTGCACAGAGGTCAGGGCCCAGCACAGGGGGCATCAGGCTTGTGATCCCAGTGAAGCAACTTTCCGGGGCATCGAGCCACCTTTCCTGGGTCTCTGGAAGGAGTTGCTGGGGCGGGTGTGCCCGCCCCGGCCTGTGGTGTGCTCTGCGGGCGGGGGCCTTAGCTCCCCCTACGACGCAGAGGGCAGGTGGGCTCCCTCGGTCAGCCAGTGTTTAGGGAGGTTTTCACAATCCCAGCGACGTGAGGGTCAGCCTAGTTTGAGGTGTCACAGCTGCCAGGCGTGAATCTGAAGGCAGGGTGGACAGGTAGCTGCTTAGGGCCTTCCTGCTGGTTCGAGTGACACTTTACTAAGCTCCCTCCTCCTTTGGTTGGCAAGGATCCGATAGAGTAGGAAAGAGCACGTCTCTCCTGAAATCAGAGCACTTTATAAAATCGTGTCGCTAAGCCCCCGGGCGCAAGGAGACGTGGAACTTGCTGCGGCTGTGCCCGGCTGTCCCGGAGCCTTCCCCGGGGAGGGGTAGGGCGGACCCGTGGGAGGGAGCCCGCGTGCCCCCAGCCTGGCCCCAGTGTGTCCTGACTGTCGCCACTCCCGGGCGCCTGTGGCTGCCGTGGACAGTGGGCTGGGGCCTGCAGGGGGGACGTGCTGTTCCCTCCGAGAACTCAGCTTTGGCATCCTGGGTGGGGGTTTGAGTATATTAATATATTTCCCAAACCCGACCATGTCACATGTGTGTGCCTTTTCATATTATTTATGTCATTTATGACTGTATTTATTTATTGACTGATTTATGCCCTGTCCTGTCCCGGAAAAGGGTTTAGGGCAGAGCTGCTTTTAGCCTGCTGTTCTGCTTTGAACTGTGGCCTGTTTTAGTCAGCGTGCACTTGCTAAACAGGTAATTTTAAAAAGAAAAGGCAGTTAACCGTTTTCTGATATTGATGGTGTTTCTGTTATCAGGCCTAACTGCCATCATTTTAAGTGTTTTCCCCCCATCTTCCTTGGAGTGATTCTTCAAATAAAAGGTTCACGCAGAAGTAGGAAGAGGACCGTGCAGCAAACACGGGACAGAGCGAAGGAAAGCGTGCCTTAGAGAGATGCGCCCTGGCCTGTGCCCTGCCGCCTGCCGTGTGGCCTCGGGCAGGTCCTGTTCACAGGCGGCCGGGCTGGCGGCTGTGCTTTTCCCAGGGGGCTGTGAGCACACACAGAATGCACGTGAAAGCACTTTGTACTTGCGCAGGCCCTGGGACACGTAATGGCTGTGCTGTTACTGCTGTCTCGCTCTCTCAGTGGCTAGGGACTCAAGTGACCCAGGATGGTGCTGGAAGAGCCTGTGACCTTGGGGCTTGGGCTTGACCTTGTGCCCCATGGAGCAGCCAGGGCCATGGAGCCTGCAGCCTAAGCCTTGGGGGCCTGCAGCCTAAGCCTTGGGGGCCTGCAGCCTAAGCCTTGGGGGCCTGCAGCCTAAGCCTTGGGGGCCTACAGCCTAAGCCTTGGGGGCCTGCAGCCTAAGCCTTGGGGGCCTACAGCCTAAGCCTTGGGGGCCTACAGCCTAAGCCTTGGGGGCCTACAGCCTAAGCCTTGGGGGCCTACAGCCTAAGCCTTGGGGGCCTGCAGCCTAAGCCTTGGGGGCCTGCAGCCTAAGCCTTGGGGCCTGCAGCCTAAGCCTTGGGGGCCTACAGCCTAAGCCTTGGGGCCTACAGCCTAAGCCTTGGGGCCTCCAGCCTAAGCCTGGGGGGCCTCCAGCCTAAGCCTTGGGGGCCTACAGCCTAAGCCTTGGGGGCCTGCAGCCTAAGCCTTGGGGGCCTGCAGCCTAAGCCTTGGGGCCTGCAGCCTAAGCCTTGGGGCCTACAGCCTAAGCCTTGGGGACCTGCAGCCTAAGCCTTGGGGGCCTGCAGCCTAAGCCTTGGGGGCCTGCAGCCTAAGCCTTGGGGGCCTGCAGCCTAAGCCTTGGGGGCCTGCAGCCTAAGCCTTGGGGGCCTGCAGCCTAAGCCTTGGGGGCCTACAGCCTAAGCCTTGGGGGCCTGCAGCCTAAGCCTGGGGGGCCTCCTGCCTAAGCCTTGTGGGCCTGGAGCCTATGCCTGGGGGTCCTGCAGCCTAAGCCTTGGGGGCCTGCAGCCTAAGCCTTGGGGGCCTACAGCCTAAGCCTTGGGGGCCTGCAGCCTAAGCCTTGGGGGCCTGCAGCCTAAGCCTTGGGGGCCTGCAGCCTAAGCCTTGGGGGCCTACAGCCTAAGCCTTGGGCACAGCGGGCTCTGTGCAGGTCAGAGGATAAGGATGCGTGTTAAATAACTTACAAAGTCAAATTTATTCAACTTAAAGGGTTGTTTTTCATTCTGAGATTACGTCCTTCCTAATTTGGGTGATAAAATGCCTGTTAATGTAATGAAGATGATAATAGAGGGCAATATTTTTATTTAAAAAAAATCTTGGTTGCAAAACAAAATCTTGGCTCCCTTTTGTCCAGCTGCAGAATTTCTTTTTACGTTTGCCCGCCTCTGAAATCCTGAAGTCGGGGGCCCAGTCTAGCTGTAGTGTTGTTTCCAGTGTGATGAGAAATTCCTCTTGGATTCCTGAAATAGCCTGTACGTTGTTGAAGGGCATCGCAGGGTCCCTGCCACCTGGTGGTCCAGAAACAAGCTCTGAGGTTACTGCGTGCGGTGTCAGCAAGCGCGGAACCTCCGTGGCCTCTGCTGGATTCCTGAGAGACTCCCCCAGGAAGTGTGTGTGGCCTTTCAGTGAGGGCCGCTCCATCTCAGGCCCTGGCTGCCGTGGCCCCTGATTGTCGGCGATGGCACTCGTGCTGGGTTCTCTGGCGTGGGCCGCAGGCTTCTTGCCGCCTGCCGGGCGCTCCGTGACCGGCCCTGGGTCTCCCTCCTGGAAATGCCTCCTTTGGCTTCGTGACCTTCCCTCTTTCCCTGGCTCACTCATTCAGGCCTCACCCCCACCCCTGCCTGACTCGCTTGGTGTGGAATAAAGTAACTTGCACACATAAATGGTCAGCGCCTTCATGTCCCAGGGCAATTCCACGGGAGGGACAGGCCAGTTCTGAAGTGCCGTGATGTGTGGAATATCGGCCATAGATTCTGGCAGTTAGCAGGGTGCAGGAGTGAGCTGGGGACAAGGGGCGACTCCTGTTGCCTTCCGATCTCAGCGCTCAGTGTCTGGACCGCATGGGGCTTTCCCTTTGTAAAGTCGCTTTGATCTCAGATCTCCCGGGTAACCCATGAATGTGTGCAGATTCAGTTTGAGCGTGGCACGCACTCAGGCAGCCATGTGTGTAAAGCCACGGTTGGCCGTGCGGTGGAGCCCGCGAGGTGTGGCACGCACTGGGCCTGGACCCTCAGCTGCTGCGCTTTGGTAACGAACGTGGCTGGGACCGACTGTTGTGGCACTTTCAAAAGCACGATGGACATCTTCCATATGTTACTGTCACTTTAGCAGACGCTTTATTCCCGTAACCCCTCCCACATGCCTTAATTTTGTGGGCCGTTGATCTCAATGGGTGGGAGAGTTGGTCGTGTGGAATCTGTGTGTGTGCATTTCAGGCAGAAGCTCCTGGCTGTCTGGAACGTTCTGAGGAGCTGGGGACAAGGGCGGTGTAAACCAGGAGTTTGGCGCTGCCCTGAGGGCGCTCTGCCCTCGGGAGGCATCAGTGCAGTACGGGCCTCAGCTGCCCAACACGCCTGTGTGCCATCATGGGGTGTTTGGCTTGAAGCGAGTGTGTCCCTCAGAGTGTTTGCAAGCGACGTGGCATTGTCCCCACAGTGCTGGGTGGGGTGGGGACTGTGGGCAGACCCTGGTTTCTGGGCCCTTGTTATCTGTGCTTATTTCCAGATGAAGCTTGGGGGTGAACCCAGGAGTGAATGGGCTAAATAAAGACATTTATTCCTCTCTCAGTGACTCCTTAGCCTGTCTCTGTGTCTGCTGTTCAGATATTTCCTTCGTTTCTCACACCCTGACCCCCCGCCTCCTGCTCCTGAAAAGGGGGCCTCGCTTTCTGCCCCAGAGCAGCTGCACGCTGTGGCCCAGAGGTCTGGGTCTCCTTCAGTACCGCTCTCTCCAGCCAGATGGCGGAACCCGCCGTGCCGTTATTTCCTGGTCTCCTGTGCAGCTAGGTGTGGCTGCTTACCGTAGCTCTTTCCTGAAATCCCGTGAAAATGGCAGGAAATTTTTATTTTAAAACATAAATCTGGGCCGGCCGAGTGGCACGGTGGTTAAGCGCTGGCTTGGGAAGCCAGCAGCCCCAGTTCGGGTCCCACATGTGAGGGCCAATGACACCAAAAAAACAACAAAACCCATAAATCCAAGTTGGTCCGAAGGCTGTGGGTTATTGTTAAGCTGAATAAAAACATAAATCCACCAGGATGCCTATAAGTAGCAACAAAATATTTGAACCATTCAAGAAAACAGATGAACGGTAACTGACTTAGAAACACCCCAAAAAATGACATTGTGAGGAAGAACTGGGAACATGAGTGCTTCCCCCAGTTCAGGTGCGTCCCCACGAGGCTGTTGAAAGGGGGATAGGAGGACCGGCTGGAAGCCTGTTGATGAGGTTCGCTTGCCCCAGGCCAGTGGAGACACACGCAAAGGAGCTGTGTGTGCCACGCTCACCTCCCCGCCTTCAGCGTGTGGTGGGGCCCGCAGCCCAGCACTCAGACTCGTCTCCCCCGGGCAGGAGGAAAAGCAGGAAGAGATTTCGGGAGGAGTCTTGCCATCCTGAAAGGAAAGACCACAAAAGACGAATACGGACCACGAGAAACCCGGCCAAGGGGCCGGGGCCGGCCTCAGAAAGAGCTGGGCGTGCGCGTGTCAGAGCAGCCCTGGGTGCCGGGGGCTGCTTCCCACCCGCGCTGGCTTCGTCTGGGCGGCTCCGGGTGGGAGAAGCCGGGGAGCCGCAGGAGCAGGTTGGGGGACCTTCCCCTGCGGGGAGCACAGCGGAGGCCGGAGCTGTGGCGGTCAGGCAGGAGGAAGGTCCGAGTGTGGGCAGTGGGGGGCGTTCTCCAGCCAGCGCGCACGCTGGAGAAAAGGCTGTGCGTGCAGCCAGCGTGGGGAGGGCTGCAGCGAAGGATGCACGCTGGGCCGGCTCCGGCGCCACAGCACAAAGGCCTCATGAGCGTGGCCGCCGTCGGGAACCTTCAGCCACATCTCTGAGCTTGTTCAGCATCAGAAAGGTGACGCTGGGGAAAGCCCCTTTGGATGGTCGACGGAGAGCGTTTTGCCGAAGGTCTGCTCCGGCTTAGCACTGGAGGGTCACAGCCCAGGGGGTGCTGGGGTGTGGCAAGTGGGGACACCTGCCCACACACCAAGCGTGTGCTGCGTGAAAGCCTAGTGAGTGTGCCAGCGTGCACGCCCGAAGCCACAGGTGCGGCCTCACCCACCCTGGCACGCTCCCACTGGAGGAAGACCCCCGAGCACAGAAATGGGGGAGACCTTCTCCTGAGAGGCCCCCACATCGCCCCGGAATAGTCTTCATCGGGAACGGCCAGCGTGAGAAACCCTTCAGCCAAAGCCTCAGCTGTGCAGCCTCAGGAAGTTCACCCTGGGAAAAGCCGACGTTGGGAACAGAAGTGGGGTCTGCCAGAATTAAGGGGCTGGGTGGGTAGGAGGACAGTAGATGACGGGGAGGGACCCTCCTTGGGTTGCTGCCCAGGGTGACCTGGCCGTGACAGCCTGTGGGCTTGGTCCTGCGGGCTGGACGTTGGGGTTGTTTGTGGGCCCACAGGCCACTCTGAGCGTGCTTGCTGTGACAGCCCTCAGTGCATCTCAGAGCAGCATGAGCTCGGTCCCTGAACCCAGGGGACATCCCGCATCCCCAGCTCTGCTGAGGGGAAGTGTCTTCCCAGGACCTGCCCAGGAGCCATGTCCCTTGGAGTCCAGAACTGGGTAGGCAGGTGTCATTGACCGTAAGCCCTCCCGGGGCCATGCAGGAGCCGGAATTAGTGCAGACACACTAGGTGTCAATAGTAGGGAGTGTGGGGGGAGACTGGCAGAGTTGGGGGGTGCCCCTTGTAGACGGGCACTCATGAATGTTCTGGAAACCATGGCTCCACCAGTCGAGAGTGTCCAGAAACCCCAGGCCCTTCAGACCCGCGGCCCTGCCCCGTGCTCACTGCCGGCACACGGAAGGTCCTCTCCCTGCTGCAGCCTGCTCCCCGGTACAGAGCCCACCTCTGTGGCAGCATCCCCACCGTCACACCTGCCCGCCCAGGGGAGCAGCCCCACGCTCTCCAGGCCTGGGAGTGTCCTGTCACTAACATTCCCCAGTGCCTGGGAGATCAGCCCGGCCCAGTGTCCCCGTCTCCCCAATCTGCCGACTCCCTCCTCCATGCCAGTAGCTCTGGGATGAGCCTTGTTGAATGGACACGTTTTTAGTTTAAGTTTCAGTTCAACATGCTGTTCAGAGCCACCTCCAGCTGCTCGAGCGAGCGCGTGAGACGTGGGGCTGTAGTCTCTGCAGTCATCTATGCCTTCGCTTGGTCTAGTGTCGTGATCCGCCTCCTTGTCTAGCCCCCCCGGGATCCACGTCCACAGACCTTCCCCGTATTTCTGCTGATCGGCAGTGGGGCAGCCTGTAGGGCATGTCCTGTAGGTGTGTGAGCTGCTCCTCCTGGGCAGGGTGCCCTGTCCCTCTGGGTGCGCTGGGTTCCCTAGCTGAGCCCGCTGGTATCGGACGTGGTGCGGGGTGGGAGTCTGGACAATGGCCCCTTTCGAGTCATCTGCCTGTGGCAAGGGTACCAGGGTTTCCAGGCAAAGGAAGGATGGTTGTCTAAGACCCCATGGGCAAGTGGCTCCTACCGCCGAGGGAGGCACATGGTGGGGGTTTAAGATGAGCAGTTTCATCTGGGTCCAACCCCACGCACGTCCCCACGCCACCTTTGCTGACTGTGCCCTGACATCCCCCAGGGGCTGGTGAGACTGAATTCAGCTGGCATTCGCAAGCAATACATTGGAGAGATACCCGCCCTGTGACTGCAGTAAAAAGAACCTCATTTAGGGCTGTCACTGTCACCCTGACTAGTCTTCTCTCTGGAAGCACGCTCACGCTGCCATGACGGCGGGCGTAAAGAGGAGCCACGGGGCCCAGAGGTGGCAGCCTGACGAATCCTGGTGCCTCACCCTCGCTCCCCACCGACAGCGCCACCCTGCAGTCTCCTAAACCCCGTCCTTGCAGGCCTGACTCGGGTGGGCATCCCGGTACCAAGTCTGTGTCAGGCGGTCCAGGCCACAGTGATTGGAGCGAGGAAAGTGAGGTAAACAATTACTATTTCCAGGGACTTAACCACTAACTGGGGAAAAAGGCTTTTCTAAGTATTTCCCCCAGGGGAGCACCCAGGGAAGGAACTTGGTTGGCAGGGAGGGGGCCCTCCTGAGGGCTTGCGGTGTCAGGTCCGTTCAGGTCAGCGCAGTGCATGGCAGAGACGTTGGCTGGGTTGATCTGGACCGGAGATCCGTGCTCGCTGGGCCTAGACTGGTGGGCAGGAATGGCCAGCTGGCAGAAGGCTGGCTCCCCTCCCGAGTCACACACTGGGGTGCCTACACGTTCAGAGCGGCCCGTGGGACAGGAGGTGCTGTCCGACCGGCCGGGAAGCCTCGGGCCTGGCTGGGCTTGCTGGGGCTGCTGGGAAGCCCTCCGTGGGGTGCCATCGGCCTCGCTGCTTGCAGTGGTGCCGGGGAGCTCCCCAGGACGCCACCTCAGGTGCCCTGAGGTCAGTGGGTGTGCATCTCTCCAGCCTAGGGCAGGGGGAAGGAGGGCGCACCGGCACCGGGCAGGGACCTTCCTCTCCGTGTCCGGCCAGCGCCCTCCACCGACAGCCCCGCCGGCCCATGTCACCTAGCACCAAGAAGATCCGGTGTCAGAAGCAGGGCAGTGACAGTGCGGGGAGAGCCCAGAGGCCATTCCGATTAAACTCAGTTTATGAAGTTAGCACAACCTTGGTGACAAACCCGGGCAAAGACAGGAGGAGGGAATTGCTGCTGGCCTGTCTCACACGGCGCAGATGCAAAATCCTAAAGAAAATTCAGAGAACTGGGTTCGGCAGTGAGTTAAATGTGCCGCAGCCAGACCATGTGTGCGCTTTGTGTAGCATCGCTGCTCCTCTTTCATAGCATGGCCTTGTCACCGGGAAGCACCCGGCTGTGATCAGGTGACTGCTCACCACAGAGGGCTGCCTCCAGGCCAGGCTTTGAGGGAGCGTGGCCTGCCTTCCCATGGCCCCTTTCTCCCCCCTTCTGCTTTCTGGATGTATGTGGTGACGGGCTCCTTGCGGATGGTGCAGTTAGGGTCGAGGAGAGCTGCTGGCCATCAGGGACCTCCAGCTTGGGCAGTTCCGCAGGGGATAAACGTATAAGTTTTTGGGCTGATACAAACTGTGTGTGTGTGTGCGTGCGTGCGTGTGTGAGCCTTCCCCAGTAATGTACTGTACATTATGAACTGCAATGCACTATTTTCACAGATTAAGGGATCTTATTAATAGATGTAGAAAGAACATTTAATAAGAAAACCTTGGCAACTAGGAGTGGAAGGCGACATCTTTGTTCTGACACAGGGTATTTATAAAAATCCTGTAGCCAGCATTGTAACTAATAGTGCAAAATGTAAAGCTTTGTTTTTGAGTTGGGTGCACTAAGGCAATTAATTAAATAAATACAGGGTATAAGTGTTAGAAAAGGGAAAACACAACTTGCTATTTGACAATATAAATATAGAAAACCCAAAAGTATTTACAGATGAATTATTAGAACTAATAAAAAAACTTGTAAAATTGTTGAATACACAATCAACCTTAAAAACAATCATATTCTGTGCATCAAAACCAGAAAATTAGAAATTAAAGATTTCAAAAGATGCAGTTTACAGTGCCATAAACACCAAGTCCACGGGAATATGTATAACAAAAGACATGCATATCTTTGAGAAATATCAAGGAAGACCCAATGTAGGTTTGTGTTTTTTGAACCAAATTTGGGAAAATTTCAGCCATTATCTCTGTTTCAGCCCCTCCTTTTTCTCTTCTCTTTCCAGGACTGATGACGTGTGTTTTGCTTGTTTTGTTATAGTCCCACAGGTTCCTGACACTCTTCATTTTTTTTAGTCTACTTTTTCTGTTGTTCAGATTGATAATTTATTGTGTCTTCGAGTTTGCTGATTCATTTCTCTGCCATCTCTATTCTGTGCAGTCGTCTAGTGAATTTAAAAAGATTTTACTTATATTTTTCAGTTCTAAAATTTCTTAGTTTCTTCTTTGTATCTTCTATTATTTTCTGAGGCTTCTATTTTTTCATTTATTTCAAGTGTGTTTATAATTGTTTGTTGAAGCATTGTTAAGATGGCTGCTTTAAAATCCTTGTCAGATAATTCCGGCATGTGTGTCATCGCAGTGTTGGCATCTGTTGACTGTCTTTTCTCATTTGTTGAGATTTTCGTGTTTCTGGGTATGAGGAGTGATTTTCAGTTGTATCGCTGACATTTTGGGTGTTCAGGATTTTATTTAAATCTGTTTGAGCAGGCAGCCCCTGACACTGAGTCCCTGGGAGGAGGGGGCGCGGCCTGTTGCTGTCAGGTGGGCTGGGAGGCCAGCCTCCCCTGTCCGCCTCTGTTGACATCCTGGGGGATGGAGAGGATGCTTCCCCTGAAACTGTGGGGTGTAGGGTGGGAGGCTGGTCACCTCATTACCGCTGGGCAGTGACAGAAGTCCTGACTCTCCACCAGGAAGTCCTCTGGCTTCCCCTCCCTGTGGGGTGTGTATGCTAATTTCCTTCAGACTTAGTCTGCATCCTAGCTCATCTCAGAAGCCGTAAACTCCGTGTTGCCTTGTCACTGATATTTAAAAGGCTCGTAGATTTCAAGCGTTGTCTTAATTTTCATAGGAAACGGCATGGAAAACAAAAGCAATAGGTTTACCGAGCCAGGATGGAGGAGTGGAAGGCCACTGGGGCTGGTTGTGGGTTTTGAGTCCTTCATGTTCGAGGGGAGGATTGTATCTGCCTACGGCAAGCCTTCCCCGGACAGAGAAGCCCTGGAGACGCGCGGCCCTGGGTCTGGTGCCCCTGGGCCCCTGGCTTGGCCAGCTCTGGGTCCTGTCTCCTTCATGTGCGAAGCACGGGGAGGGGCTGACAGTCTCTGGTGAATGACAGCATCGTTTAGTTCCCGCTTCTCGATTGGACTGCTTCCGGCTATTGGAGCTTGGGGGGCTTCCCGAGAAACGGAAGCGTGGGGGTCAGCACGTCATAGAGTCGTCGCCCATGTGTGGTTTGACTCCAGGAATGATTAGCATTTTCCCCTCACAATTGAAACCAACTTTACAAGCCTTCCAGCGCTGACCCTGGCCCATCATGGGACATCTTGGGGACAGGGCCCTGCGGAGGGCTGGGCCCGGGGAGCATGCGGTGCCTACAGCGCCAGGGTCAGAGTCCACGAGAGAAGGTGCTGGCGCTCGATGGAGCACCAGAGAGCTCAGAAGCGGTTTGGGGAGGGGAGTCTGAGTCCTTGCTTACGGAAGAAAGTGGAACAACAGTCACCAGTGGGAGGCATGAGTGGGGGCTGCCCTGGGGAAAGAGACAGACGAGCAAGGCCGTCCCTGGGCGCACACAGGCCCCGGGCCCCCAGGCGTGGCCGTGCTGTTGGGCTGGCAGAGCTGGGCGCGCGTGACCACAGTCCATGCGGCCCAACGGGTACATTGTACCGACGCAGAGCGAGGAAAAGGACAGCTTCTAGAGCCCTGGGGACATTCCGTCCTCTGATGGAGGTGCTCCCAGCAAGCACCGTGCGGGCTTTCACTTCAGGTAAGGAAGGGCGTTTCTCAGAAATCACCCTCAGAGAGCTCCTCGGACGCTCCGCCGGCAGAGGAGAGGGCAGCCCGAGCGGACTGTGCCCTGCGGGCCCAGAACCCGGACAGCGACCGCTGGCGCTCCACCGCCCACGCCGCGGTTCCGGCAGGTTCAAGGCGGCTCTCATCCTGATTGTGTCGTTCAGATGTTGGTCCTTTCTGTGTAGTTCGGCCTGATGTAGGGCTGAGAAAATGCAGTGTCTAATTTCATTTTTATTGCAGGGTATTTTCAAGTCTGTGGGAAAGACTGCCCAGGCTGCTTCCTCGGGAAGTCTGGGGGGGGGGGCGGGAAGCAGCAGGCGGGGAGAAGCGGGAGCAAAGGAAGTGGGGGTCGGGAGCTCCTCGTCACAGCATTTCACGTCCCTGCTTGTCCTGAGAGTCAGTTTCCCGCGTGGCTGCACCTCCGGGCAGTCCTCCGCCACCTCTCTGAGGCGCGCCGAGCCTCCTGGACCTTCAGTGAGAGGGGCCTGTCCCCAGCCGTGACCTCGGCCATTTCCCCTCCGTTCTGTGGCCTGTCTCTTCATGTGCAGAGAGAGACAGGAATGTCATCCACCGCTCTGCTTACTTCTAAGGCTAAATGAGCCCAAGCAAGGGGTGCTGAGGGAAGGAGCATGGTTAATGAGGCGTGCGTTAGGGGGTGGTGACAGGGCTCTCCGGGGGACGCACACTTAGCCCAGGTCTGGCCTCCGGAGGAGTTCACTGGGGGGCAGGTCTGAGCCAGGAGGGAGCACGGGGGCTTGTGCAGAGGCCCCGGCAGCCCGAGGGCTGGAGGAGCAGGCCAGCAAGGCTGCAGGGAGAGGGGCGGCGGGCAGGAGCGGCCGCCCGGCACACACCACGGAGTGTCTGTGGGGCCAGGTCAGCGCTCTGATCCCACCCCAGGAGCCTGGGGAAGCCACTCCATGGTCTAAGCGGGAAAGTCGCAGTGGGACATGCATTTTGGAGAGCATACTGGCTGTGGGAGCCTGTCCCCATGTCCAGGGCGGCTCACTTCCTGAGGCCAGCTTGGAGACTGGCAGCTGGGGGTGGCGGAGGGTGCAGAGCGGGCTGATTGCAGAGTCCTTCAGGAAGCAGGCTCCTCTGATCTTGGTGACTGATCAGAAAATGAGGGCTGAGGAAGACGGAGGTATCAGGCCATGACTAGATTTCTACCTCATGTACCTGGATAGGGAGCCTTGTAGTTCCGAGATGGAAGCTAACAGCCGAGGCTTGGTTTTGGAAATGTTGGATTTGAGGTGCCTTTGAGACATCCCAGTGAAAAATGTGGACTGGGTTACTTGGAAGTACTAATTCAGAATTCAGAGTTGAAGTCTGGCCCGTTTCACCCTTTTCTGTCCACATCGATTGCTGTGTGGCTTTTCGGTTCCTCCCTTAAGAGGCAGACTAAACTTTCCTGACCCTCAATTAGAAGCTTAACTCTCTTCCATTAAATAAAAAACCCAAATCCTTCCCGACCCCTCACCCCCCTCCAGCCATATTCACTTTATCCTCCCATGCGTGGTGCAGACTCCTCTAAGGTTGCTCTTCAAATACAATTCCTTAAGTACAGCTGCTTGAGTTTAGTTCCTCTCCATCTTTACGTCTGTGAAACTAAAGAGAAAGCAACCTGCCCCCTGTACCTTACATACGATAGTGGGACAGGCGTGGGACAACCACTGTAGACATTTCCTCTTACAAAAGGCGGAAGGGAGGCACGAGGAAGTCACGGGTCTACGGCAGTTCTGACAGCCAGCTGGGCAGACTTCGAACGTTCCTTGATGAGGTCTCAAGGCCTGGAAATGGTTCTTCGTATTGTGTGGCTCTGCCCTCTGGCCCTTGGTTCCACCCTCTGAGTCACGCTTCCATTTCTGGGAAACGTTTGTAGTGGAGTAGTTTTCACAGCCTTACTCCCTGGGGATCAAACTGGCTCCTTTATTTTAGCGCTGTCCCTTTCAGTTTAGGCTGGCAGTGTTTTTGCTGATATAAATCTCTCAAAAAGTTTGTGGGTCACTTGTGAATCTCATCGGGGTTTACCCCACTAGCCAGAAGCTACATTCACAGATCTTTTCTAGATAAGCCTTTAAACTTGGCTTCTTCCTTCCTTGGGTTTAGTTTGCTGGTCTATTAAAATTCTTGAAATGGAGACTTTGGTAATGGATTTTTACCAATTCTTTTTTTTTTTTTTTTTTTTGAGGGCAGTGTCACTGGCCCTCACATGTGGAACCGAACCGGGGCCAGGCTGCTGGCTTCCCAGGCCAGCGCTTAACCAGCGTGCCACTCGGCTGGCTTTTTTTTTTTTTTTAGCTGAGCCATCCTGCCATCTGTTGGCAGCTTAGTGGCAGCTCAGCTCGGGCTGGGCATCGAACTGCTGTTGCTCAGAGCTCAGCTCACACTCTTGAGCGGGCTCTTAACCAACTGAGCCACTCGGCCGGCCCCCTACCAATTCTTCTCTTTTATGTGCATTTAAACTTACAAAATTTCCCTCTGAGCATGGCTTTAGCTTTAATATCATAAATTTTCATATGGTATATGAGTATTTTCATTTTATTAATTTCAAAATATTTCTTTTTGACTCATAGGGTATTTAAAAGAGTATTTGGAATTTTTAATTTTCCCTCAATTGAAGCTTAATTCCTCTGTAGTCATAAAATAGAGAATATAATCTGTATGTTTTCAATTCTTTGAAATTGTTGAGATTTTTGACATGTGTTTACTAATATTTTTGTCAGCTTATTCTATCCGTTTTGGATAGGTATTTGTTAAAATACTCCGTTTTGACTGTGGCTCTATCTATTGTTCTTTCTATTTGTGTAAATATTCGCTTTATGTATTTTGAGCCTATATTATTAGGTGCATATAAATTTGGGATTGTCATGTCTTCCTGGTAGATTGACCCTTTTATTATTATGGAATATCCCTCTTTATTAATGCTTGCTTTTGAGTTTAATTTGATGTTAGTACATCTTTATTGACTTTTCTTTGGTTAGTGTTTGCATAGTGTATCTTTTTAAAAAATGCTTTTACTTTCATATTCTCTGTGTCCTTTAAGGTGTATCTCTTGTTAGCATCGTAGAGTTGAACTTTGTATTTTTATCCAATCTGAATCTGCAAATTTGTCTTTTAATTGGTATATTTTATAAATTTACATTTATTGTAATTACTGATATATTTGGGCTTAAATCTACCTACCACCTTATTTTTTCTTTGTTCACATGTCAAATGTTTCTTGTTCCAGATTTCTCTTAAAATGATTTTCTGTATTTTTCTTTCTGTATTTAATATTCTACTGATTTGTTCATTTTTCTCTCTCCAGCTATGTATAATCTGCTTTTATTTTTTATTGTTTAGCTGAGCCATCCTGCCAACAGCAGCAGCTCAGCTCAGACTGGGTATCAAACTGCTGTTGCTCAGAGCTCAGCTCACACTCTTGAGCGAGCTCTTAACCAACCGAGCCACTCGACCGGCCCTTGTATAATCTGCTTTTAAAGTCACACGTTGAGTTCTGTTATTTATTTTGAAAGATTGGTGCTCTCCTTTTTCAATAAGGGTATAATTTATATATTGTAAAGTGCACAAATCCTAAGTGTATTTAGGCTGATGAATTGTTATACATAAACATACACACACATCTATATCTATCTATATTTATCTCCATGTCCAAATATCACCCATATCAGGATGTTTTATGTTCCTAATACCCCAAAGTTTCATGTCTCTTGCGTTTGCTATTTCTCTCACAGATAACCAAGTTTTTTTACGTCTGTCACCATGGATTAGTTTAATCTATTTCCGAGTTTGCTATAAATTGATCCCATAGTATGTATCTTTTTGTATCTGACTTGTTTACTCAGCATTATGTATGAGATTCATCCATACTGGTTTGTGTAACCGTAGTTTTCTTTTTTATTGCTGTAGAGCAATCCATTATACACATATATATTTTATTCATTCTGTTGATGGACATTTGAATTATTTCCACAGTATTGTTTTCTTGTGACTCCTTTCTCTTGGTCCTGTGTCCAGTGTGTCTGGTAATTTTTGACTGAATGCTAGACATTGTGATCACAAAATATGGCTCTGAACGGTGTTATTTTCTTTTAGATAGGGTTTACTTTGTTTATGACAGGCAGTTATATTAGGGGCAGGCTAATTTTATTCAATCAGGTAGTGAGCTGATTTGAGGTGACTTTCATTTTTGTAGGGCTGAGCCTATTTCTGGGTCATCCTTGTTCACAGGCGATGCTCCCCGGTGCCCCCTGAACTCCAAACACCCCACAGCACAGTGAGAGTGCCCAAAGCTCTGCTTGGCTCTTCAGACTCTTGACTTTTGTGTTCTCCAGGGCCTGTCATCCTCTGGGCTACTGTCTGCAAATCAGCAATCACTTTGACTCCTCAAAAGTAATACAGAGTTTTGGGCTTACTTCTGTGCATTTCCCTTGTCTCTTAAGGTCCTCAGGTTTGAGCTGATTTGTCAGCCTTAGTTTTTTTCTTTTTTTCCCTCTCATCCCTATGAGATTGATAAACTCTGCTTAACTTTTCTCACTCATAGTAACCACTTTCTGCTTGGCTTCTAATCCTTCAAATCCATGTTACTTAGGAATTTTCAGATACCTGGGGGGTGGAAGCAGCGTTTAATGTTAGACTCATTCCCTTCTCCTTGGGGTCTTTGTGTTTTATTTAGCTTCTTTCTTTTTTGGCAAGGAGTTTGATTGCTCCAACCTATTCTGCCATGCCTGAGCAGATTGATGAAATAATTCCACACCACTTGTTTCAGGAGCAGTTTGCATTTTTTGAGATGATTCTTAAGTTAGATTTTCATAATTGTCCTGTGAAGTATTTAGTGGAGCTATTGTTCCTGCTTTACACATGGGGGTCACTGAGGCTCCGAGAGGTACAGTGGTTGGTGGAGTCTCCACAGCTAATACGGGATGGGCTACCTTCTTTAACCTTCACTCAACACTGAAACCCACTTGCATGGTTCCTGACGCCATCGAATGGATCCAGGCTGCTCAGGGAACAGGAAGCAGTGGTAACTGTGAGGAACCTGGTGGGTGGTGGTGCCACTGAGCTAAAAGAAGGCACTCAGTGAAACACGAGTGAAATTCTCTGTAAACAAATGCCATGTGGATGCAGTTATTTCACTCTGAGTGACGGGGAAGTCCCAGCAGCAAATAATCCTGCTGCACGTGCAGCTGGTGGGGGCCCCCAGCGCCTCGAGCCTCGCTCAGACATAGGTATAGAGATTCCCAGACTGCGGGGTGCCCTCTGGTGGTTGGCTGCTTGAGGACGCCTCTTCAAAGGCACTTCAGGGTGACTTGTGGGCCCTTCTTGGCTGGTGCTGGTGGTTGGCCGACTGATTTCACAAGCAGAATACCTACCATGTGGTTCACCTTTCCTGAGAGAAGCACCAACACCTCTTATAAGGAGACTCAGGGAAGAAGGCCAGTGGGGATGCGGCCCGATTGGCCAGAGGCAGACCCCAGGAATATCAAGGGCTGTGGCAGCCACCGGAGCCGGGAGAGGCCTGGACCGGATTCTCTCTGAGCTTCCAGGAGGAACCAGCCCCGCCACGCCTTGATTTTGGGTTTCTGGCCTCAGGACACATTTCATTGAGCCCAGCTGAGTGGCAGCCGCTGCTCTCGGTGCCTGGTGACCGGGACAGACCTGGTCCTGTCTTCCTGGGACTTCCAGCCTGGTGACCAGGAAAAAGGTGATGACATGGGGTGGGAAGTGCCTCACTGGCTGTGTTTGGGGGCCCCAGAGGAGGGGCCTTGGCCACATGCCCACAAAGATTCTGGGTTACTTGGTGATGGCCCTGGAGCCTATCGGCCCCATGAAGAGAGGGTTTTTCCAGAACAACCCAGAAGATCAGGGATGGGGGAGGGTGGGCAGAAGGCAGCCCGTGCACAGGCCCAGGGGGTCAAAGGGCATGGTTAAGTCCAGGTGGAACCACAGAACCTGGACGTGGTCTGAATCAGCTGGGAAATGGACCGCTGCCCAGGCGCGCCTTGCTGGGGGTGGGGGGAGGGGCGGGCAGCTTTACATTTGAGGGCCCCCAGCCTTGCACCCCCCCCCCATGTTGTACCTCCACCCACACATTCCCGTGTTTTTCCAAAAGTTGCTTCTCATGAGCCTCACCTTTGGCCTGTATGGATGGAGATCTGAGGTGGGGTCCACAATCTTACATACAAGTGTTTAAAGTTATTCAAATGCGGGACAGGCCGCCCTTTCATCACAGTTTGTGTTACTGCATCCTGGCAATTGTCTGTCCGTCAGTCAAACTTCTCCCTCCCGCAGGCCAGTGGGCCTGGCCCGCCCCTCAGGAAGTCCTGGGTGGAGGGCCGGTGACCCTGCCCACGTGGCCTGTCACAGCCTGGCTCTAGTTCTGCCCTGGCGATTGCGAGCGATGACTAACTGTCTTCAAGAGAATATTACTTTCCACTTGCACTGACCCCTGGCAGGGCCTGTTCCTCTCCAAGGAAAAACGCACCAATTGCCAGCAGCATTTTATAGGAGGCACTGAAACAAGACTCCCCTCTGCCCCAGGGTTGTCCTCACCTGAGGTGTGACCCATGCTGCCGGCTGATCCAGAGATGGGCACTGGGTAGGTGCCGAGCCCCGGAATGTTCCAGATTCCGGTACTACTGCTCGTTTTCCTGTCTCTGGTCCTCTGTGGAACCAGGAGGGATGTGAATGTAAAGGAACAGACGAGTGAGTGAGGGAAGAGGACATGAAAGCTCTTCAGAGACTGAACATGGGCTTGGGGGCTTGGGGTTCGACTCGGGCTGCGGGGGCTGGTGTTTTAAGCCCCCAAGCACATTCCCACAGCCTGATGCCCTGCTGTGAATGGGGTTCTCCAAATGTCAAACTCCTGCTAGCTCTGAGCAACGGGGTCCCCGGTTTGATTCCCTGCCCGAGCTGAGCTGGTGCTGAGCTGCCAACAGGTGGCAGGATGGCTCAGCTAAAAAGAAAAAGGAAAAAAAAAAAGTAACTCCTCTAGCTGCACCCAGAGATTTAAAAATGGTGCTGTCTTGTGGGACCCAATGGAAATGATGTGGTGTGGTCGGCTCTCCGAGCTGCACCCCGGGCAGAGGCTGGTAGGGCCTGCACCTTCCTGGAGCCACGAAGCTCCAGCTGGACACGCTGGCATCCGTCTTGGGCCCTGATGACACGCGGCCAGGAAGGCGGAGGCCCTGACCTCGTGCGTGGCCTCGTGTTCCCGCCCAGCCCCTCCTCACGGCAGCCTGTCCCTGTCCATGCCCCAGGCCCGGTGTCTGTTTGGGCAGGATTTACCCCCGTTTCCTGCCTTGTTCTCTCTCACAGGCATTAACCAACCATGTGCAGTTGGATGGGCATTGGTGTGTGCCAGGCTCTGCTCTAGGGCCCTCGGGGAACCCACAGGCGGGCGGGGACCCTGAGGTGGAAAACATGTCCCTGTGTCTGATGTCCGTGTCATCAGTCATTCTTCCGAAGGGCTGGCAGTTGGCAGACAGGAACGCCTCTGGCCTGGACCTGGACGAATCCCTTTGTGTCTGTCAGGGAAAGGAGGCAGTCCTGATCTCAGGAGCCCCCAGCTGCCCCAGGGCCTCCCCAAGGAACGTGTGGGCGCAGGGCACCACTCAAAGGCACTTTGGGCCACCAGCGAGACGGGCAGGGTGGAGAAGGTCCCAGTGTCCCTGAGCTTGCAGACCCACCCTCTCCCTGCTCACAGGGCCTGGCTAGCTGTCGTCACCTCAAGCCCTTGTCCCCTCTCCCATCTTCACATCTGCCCACTTGATGGACCATTCTTGGCTGCACTCTGGGATGTGTATTCATTTGGACATCTTGGAAGTTGGCTTTCTGTGTGTGTGTGTGTGTGTGAGAGAGAGAGAGAGAGAGAGAGAGAGAGAGAGAGAGAGAGAGAGACTGACTCTTTTATAAAGGAAACAAAAGTGGTTTCGAAGAAATGAAAGTAGCTAAAAGACAACACTGAGCATTACTTAAATACTTCTGAAGCAGTGGTTCCCAATTGGTGACTTTGCCCCCAGGGGACAATGAGCATGGCTGGAGGCATTTTTGGTTACTACACCTGGGGGTGTTGCATTCCATTGGTCGGAACCAGGGACGCTGCTCAACACTGTGCAGTGCCCAGGACAGCCCTCAGCACAGTGCGTTGCTGAGAGTCGCGTCTGGAGCTAGAGCTGACGTCTCATTGGTTCGAGTGCCCCCACTGGGCCTGGCACAGGCTTCTCTTGGGGCCGTCCATCCTGCGCCCCATGCCGACTCCAGAGACGCTGGGATTCTGTGCCACAGCCCAACTCCTGGCAGCACTGTGCCCACAGCACGCCTTCCCCCGAGGCCTCCGGGTCTCCTCTCTTTGGGCTGCCCCTCTCTGCAGGCGCCCCGGCTGCCCGTGGAATGGCAGGCCTGGACCCCCTCCACTTCCCCAGCCTCCAAAGGGCCCGGCACAGACCATGCAGGGGAGACCCGCTCTTGGCCTATGTATCAACCACGTTTTCTGCTTTCTGTCTGCTGTTTTGACGTCTGGGGTCTTGTTGACCTGGGAGAGACTGCACCTCCCCAGTTAGCTAATTCCTAGAGACGGTAAGCTGCTCGCTGGTGAGCTGGGCTCTCACATGCACACCAGCCAGCCTGGAGCCTGCGCTCCCAGCTCACCTGCTTTATCTGGGCTCTTACACTAACTCCATCTCCTCCCCAATCTGCTGGGCCAGGCAGGCATCAGACAACTAGGGGCAGCCCCCGCAGAGCCCACTAAGGCTATCCAAACAAGCCGGTCCTAACCTCCCTGGCCCCTCACCGTGCCTCGTCCATTCCTTCCCTTGAAAACCCCGATGAAGACGTTCCCACAATTCCCCTCACTCTCTCTCTGCCTGTGACTGTCCTCACTGTTTTCTCCTGTAGCCCCATGGGGCATGGGGCATCCCCCTTCTCTTGGGAACTGTCAGTAATGAACTACCTTTTTTCAGAGGCAGTCATCTCTTGATCTGTTGGCTTCACCATACCGGAGTGAAATGAAAATCCCAGGTAACATTTATATACATCTTAGGAAGGAATGTACTCTTGTGCCATGGTGCTTTTCTCCTGAGGCTACTTGTACCTATCTCTCCTCCTCGCCTCCCAGCTTCCTTCCTTCCTTCCTTCCTTCCTTCCTTCCTTCCTTCCTTCCTTCCTTCCCACCCACCCCATCCACCCACCCATCCATCCACCATCCATCCATCCATCAATCTATTGTCCATCCATCTATTATCCATCTGCCTGTCCGACCATCCATCCATCCATCCATCCATCCATCCATCCATCCATCCATCCATCATCTGTTTGTGTCCATCCATCCATCCATCCATCCACCCACCCACCCATCCATCCACCCACCCACCCACCCATCCATCCACCCATCCATCCATCCATCCATCCATCCATCCATCCATCCATCCATCCATCCATCCATCCATCATCCATCATCCATCCATCATCCATCCATCCAACCATCCATCCATCCATCCACCCACCCATCCATCCACCCATCCATCCACCCATTCATCCATCCATCATCCATCCATCCATCCATCCATCCACCCACCCATCCACCCACCCACACATCCATCCATCCATTCATCCATCCATCATCCATCCATTCATCTATCCATCATCCATCCATCCATTATCTATCTGCCTGTCTGACCGTCCATCAATCATCCATCCATCCACCCATCCATCCACCCACCCACCCATCCATCCACCCATCCACCCACCCATCCACCCACCCATCCATCCACCCACCCATCCACCCACCCATCCATCCACCATCCATCCATCCATCAATCTATTGTCCATCCATCTATTATCCATCTGCCTGTCCGACCATCCATCCATCCATCCATCCATCCATCCATCATCTGTTTGTGTCCATCCATCATCCATCCATCCAACCATCCATCCATCCATCCATCCACCCACCCACCCATCCATCCACCCATCCATCCACCCATTCATCCATCCATCATCCATCCATCCATCCATCCACCCACCCACCCACCCATCCACCCACCCACCCATCCATCCATCCATCCATCCATCCATCCATCCATCCATCCATCCATCCATCCATCCATCATCCATCATCCATCCATTCATCTATCCATCATCCATCCATCCATCCATCCATCCATCCATCCATTATCTATCTGCCTGTCCGACCGTCCATCAATCATCCATCCATCCACCCATCCACCCACCATCCACCCACCCATTCATCCACCCACCCATCCATCCACCCATCCATCCACCCACCCATCCATCCACCCATCCATCCATTCATCCATCCATTCATCCATCCATCATCCATCAACCATCCATCCATCCATTCATCTTTCCATCATCCATCCATCCACCCATCCATGCATTATCTATCTGCCCGTCTGACCGTCCATCCATCATCCATCCATCCACAACTCTATCTGGGTACTGCTGGGCACTGTGCTAGGCCCTGGAGTCAGTAGAAGATGAGGCAGGCCAGGCACCCTCCTCATGAAGCTTACATTGAGGGCCCCTGGTGCCCCTGTGGACTCCAGCCAGCTCACAGCAGACCTTCGAGGCTGAGCAGCCACGCAGCCCCTGGGTAATGATGAGTGTGCATTTGCCTGGCGCATTCTCAGTGCCTGGAGGTCCTCTGTGGGACCAGTGGGGGTGGTAGCCACACTCTGTTTTTTCTCTAGAGTAAGATGTCGTTTTTCTCTGGCTACTTTGTCTTGAGTTTTTGGACCTTTATTTGTGATGTGTCCTGGCACAGATTTCTTTGGGTTTATCCTATCTAGGGTTTACTCAGCTTCTTGAATCGGGAGGTTTATGTCTTTTGCCAAATTGGTGAAGTTTTCAGCCACTATATCTTTGAATATTTTCAACCCCTCCCCATTTCTCCTCTCTTTCTGGGACTCGCGTGACATGAACATTTGATCTTTTGTTATAGTCCCACAGGTGTCAGACTTCTAGCATTTCTTAGAACATTTTCTCTCCATGTTCAGTTTGGATGATGTTTTGTTCTGTCTCATGGTTCACTAAGTCTTTTTTAAAAATTATAGTTGACTTCCAGTTCACCAAGTCCTCTATTCCCTCCATATTGCTGTTGAGCTTATCCGCTGAGCTTTATATTTCACTTACTGAACTTTTTAGTTCTTAAATTCCCATTTGAAAATATATTCTTTTTCTTAGTTGAGACTTTCTATTTCTTTGCTGAGGTTTTCAATTTGTTTTTAGTTTCAGTCATATTTGTAATTGCTTGTTGAAGCATTCTTATCCTGGTTACTTTAAAATTTTTCTCAAATAATTCTAACAGCTCTATCATCTCATTGTTGGCATCTATTGATTTTAGTCTTTTTTAATTCAGTTTGAGACTTACCTGGTTCTTGGTATGATGAGTGATTTTCTTTGTTTTTCTTTCTTTCTTTCTTTCTTTCTTTCTTTCTTTCTTTCTTTCTTTCTTTCTTTCTTTCTTTCTTTCTTTCTTTCAGTTCTCAGTAAAGGTTGTTTATTGATGACTGGTATTGTTATACTAGATTGTTAACGTGGGCAGTAGGAGAAACAGCTGCAAACCATATGCATGAACAGAAACGGGAGGGCCTTCTAAAAAGGGATCGTTCAAAAATGCTGACCTAGAAAGTGTGATGCAACTCCATTTATATGAAACTATCTATCTATATATATATATATTTTTTTTTTTACATTAAAAAAATATATATATTTTAATAGACTTCACAGTAGTGTTTTAGAGCAGTTTCAGGTCCACAGCAAAATTGAATGGACGATACAGGTATTCTCCACACGCCCCTGTCTTCACTCCCGCGCAACTTCCCTGTCATGAACTGCCCTCACCAGAGTGGCCCATTGGGTACAACTGGGGAACCCACACTGACGTCCTCACCACCCACAGGCCACAGTGTGCATTTGGGTCCATTCGAGTGCTGTGCATTCTGGGTTTAGACAAATATGCCCACCCTTGTGGTGTGACACAGAGTAGTTTCTCTGCCCCAGGAACCCTCTGTGATCCCCGTCACCTCTCCTCCCCACGAAAACCTGGCGGCCCCTGACTTTCCCCACCGATGGCTGACTTAGCTGAAGCCTGTGACACTGCTGGGCGGGGGCTGCAGGAAGAAGTCGGGCTCCTGCCTTTGAAGCCTTGGGTAAAGGTGGGGCCAGTTCCCTCTGGTGCCTGGTTGGAGCAGAGCGCTTACTGTGTACATTTTCTGCCCTGCTAGGCCGCTCCTTGGCTGACCCTGCGCTGGAGGGAGCAGGCGTTTGCTGGCTTTTGAGGGTCTTCGCCGTTGACCTTTCTGAGTTGCAGCCTCATTCATCTCCAAGTCTGGAATATATGAGGCAAACAGAAGCCAGGGAACCCCCGCTGTGCTGTCCCCCGGGTCCTGAGGTCCCTAGCTGGTCTACTGTCTTCCCTCCACCTTTCAGGGGTCTTATGTTTGTTCTGCATATAACATCCAGGGTTCCTGTCTGCCCTTAGTGGGAGAAATAGGGAACAGTAGTCCTGCCTCATCTTCCCAGAAGCAGAAGGAGAAAGTAAAATGCTGCAGTGTGTCATCGAGTTTGCATGTTAGTTGGGTTGAAGATTAGGGAACCAGCAGAAAGCTGCCTGGGGGCCGGATCAGGTCTTCCCAGCTGCACTCTGGGCAGCGGCGCTCCTAACGGCACTGAATCAGAAAGGCACTTTTCTGCTCAGGAACTGTTCTAGTTAGGCATTTTGACTGGAATGGCCAGTGACATTTCGGGTGTACATTCATCTGTTTTGTTTTTTTTTTGTTTTTTTTTTTTTCTTTTTGAGGGCAGTGTCACTGGCCCTCACATGTGGGACCGAACCGGGGCCGCTGGCTTCCCAAGCCAGCGCTCAACCACCGTGCCACTCGGCCGGCCCGGGTGTACATTCATCTGTGACGCAAGAAGGCCGATTCAGGGCAAGACGCACCCCATGTCATTCTGAAAATCAGTAACGGAGATGTTGGGGTCCTGCCCCCTCAGTCTCACCTTGCTCTGGCTGGGGCCGGAACAGGGATGATGATGCACGGAGCTCTTCCCAGAGGCCCCGAAGTGTCCAGCAGGTCGCAGGTCGCCGGTGATGCCAGCCACGGCCCATGGTGCCTGTGGCTTCCGTCCCAGGGGCTGGTGCCCCGTGCAGTCCTCTGACCCAACCGTTTCCCGCTCAGAAAGGAGACGGGATGCCGTCTGAGACTCGGAAGGAGGCTGAGGGTGACAGGAGCCCTGTCTGTGGGCGGCGATGGGGGAGCCTCAGCGTGTCCTGAGGACAGTGGGGAGGCCGAGGCCTGCAGGGGCCCCGGGGCCCGGCTGCTCTTCACGCCCCGCGTTCTCGCCCTGGGTCCCTCCGCTCTCACCTGGGAACCTGTCTGTGCTCTTCTCATTGTCATGGTCACAGGGACAATTAGAGCCATCTGGCCCGGGAGCAATGATGTAGTTGCCCCACCTCATTCATTCATTCATTCATTCACTCCTCAAACATGCACAGAGCTGACGCTCAGACAAACTCTGGGCCCCGGCTTACCGTGTCCACAAGACCCTGCTGACAGCCTCATGGGAAACACGTAATTAATTGCCCACTTAATATCCACACAGTGGGGCTTTTCACATTCTGATGGTCACAGGGAGACTGGATGGATGCTGTACGAAGGCCAGGCGAGCGGGGTGGGGAGTATGTGCTTTGACACGCCCCCTTCTGCGTAGCTGGAGCCCAGGTTGCTTTCACCGGAAGCAGCCCTCTTGAACTCGCGCCTTGTGCGTCCGTCTCCTCTCCCTGCACAGACCAGATCGCATTCTGTTTCTTCCGCCCTTTTTTGCACCTGTGTAACTTAAAGCCCAGTAAACGAGGACGAAAAAGTGAATCACCCCAAACCCTGGCTGTAATTTCTGCTCGGCCCCGAGCCGGCTGTGCTGCCTCGGGAAGGGCTCTTACCCTCCCTGAACTCCCATTTCCTAATTGTTACAAAGGAAGGGCTGGGTCCTGATGGCAGCCCATCAAAAGGGCACTCATGGTGGGAGTCTGTGAGATCCTGTTCTTTTCACCAGGACGCAGACTGAAAAGTTGGAAGCACCCTTCCTCGTGCACAGAATGTCTTCTGATCCTTGGACCCACTTCAAACAGGTTTTAAGAGCATTGCCTGTGCATGTTCCTGAGGGACGTGTGGGGTCCCCGAGGCGACACGGTGGGGTCCCCCCAGGCGACGGGGTGGGAGGTGCCGGAGTGGGCGCCTCAGGCGTGTTCTCCCCGCTGGTTACCATCTCGCGCTCCACGTGGGTCTCGTTTCTGGGGCAGTGTGCAAGGAGGACCCTCAAATAACAAAGTTTTATTGACTTAATTGCTGACCCTGAGATAGTGAGAGACTTGTTTCTTATTCAAAGACAAACTGAATGCTTGGCCTTTTATCCTGTGCGTGAATGGGGGCCACAAAGATGGCATACCGCCAGCGCGCCAGGTCCTTTACTGTTTCAGGGGTCTCTGTGATGACAGCCTGGGAAGAGGCTCCGGAGCCGGGGAGGGGAGCGCTAGCGGGGGTTCAGGCCAGGGCCACATGACGCGGGTGGCTGGGGGCCCCAGAGGTGTTTAGGGCCTTGGAGATTGGCTGAGTGAGGGGTCGGGGCTTGAGATGAGACGTTTCTAGTCTGGACGACAAAGCCGACCATGGCCCAGGGTGTGGGTGAGGGGCAGCTTTGGGGCCCGATGGAGGGTGAGTGATGGTCTGGCCGTGACGATGAGGGTGTCCAGCGGCGGCTGTGCCACAGACAGCCGGGCTTGACGCGGAGGGTAGGCAGCAGGGCTGGCGTGTAGCATGGTGGCCTGGGGGCCCCCACCTGTGCCTCAATCCCAGACAGAAGGAGGAAGGTCCCCAGGAGGCTTATTAAGACTCTAAGGTGCCCCACAGAACTCCATCCGTTCTGCGCATGGAGAAGGGAGGGGCAGGCCTGTCCCGCGTCCTTTCTCTGCCTCCCACGCGTGGCCCCCGGACCCTGAAGTGTGGCTGCCCGCCCATCAGTGTGGACTGGCGATGGGAGGAGCTGAGGGCAGGGTGTGAGCTACCCGCTGACCTCAGACCTGTCCCGTAAGGTCAGTACACTGCTCCCCTAAACCCCGTCAGCTGTTCCTGTTCCCCTTTAAAACGCTCCGCAGTATACTAGTAATTTAAAGCATGATATAAAGGGCAGTGTGTGAAGTGGGCCCTGGGGCCCTGTCATTTACCCAGAAGACGGGGTGATGGGAGCGGAGGTAGCTGGAGGGAGGTGCAGGGGCGGTGGACACAGTTAGCAGGCGGGCGGTGATGGAGCCCGGAGGGGTCAGAGCTCAGGTCCGCATCCATCAGCAAAGGCCCTGAGCCGCGGCGCGTCTGCGCAGGCGAGGCGCAGGGCTCCCCCGTGTGTCACTCGGAGAAGCCGTAGGCCTAACGTGCCCACGGCAGCCCCTGGGCCCAGCGAACACGGTCGCCTAAGTCTGGGCCCCACGCGGGGCTCGCACTTCGGTGGCGGGATGGCGAGTACAAGGTGACTAAATGGCCAGCAGGAGGCTGGGCAAGCGGACGGACACGGAGGGCGTGGGGCGCCGTGTACAGGTGTGGTCTGAGGAGGCCTCTGAGCTCCAGGGAAGGGGCGACCCACGAGGTGGGACACTTCGGGCAGGGCCGGGGGCGCACGGGGCACCTGACGCTGGAGGGGGCTGCCTGGCGGCTCCTGTTTCTGTCAAAGTGGGAGGCGAGAGCTGGGGTCAGGGGGCCTGGGGACTCACGGGGCGCTGACCAGGGCGCCGAGCCCACCCAGGCCAGGGCTCAGCTAAGCGGGCGTCTGGCTTTTTGGACCAGACCCCCGGCCAACGCGGGCGCTCTCCATTGAGTTGGGGCGAGTCCACCGCGTGCCAGGACGGAGCTGAGCATCGAAAGGGACGGCCGGTCGAAGAAAAGCCGGACACCCACCCACAGCTCAGGCCACCGTGTCTGGTAGCGAGCTCCCCGTTTCTGGACTCGTTTTTAAAATGTGGCTACTAGGAAACCTAACATTATACCTATGCCACGGTAAAACAGTAAAAAGGAACAGGTGGCATTCATTTTAATCCTGTTTTATATAATTCACTCTCTGTAAAGTGTGATTTCACCCTGTAATCCATATCAAGATTATCGATGAGGTATTGCACATCCAGTTTTGTACTGAGCCTCTGACACTGGGTGTGCGTGACACTTACTGGCATCTCAGTGGCCTCGCAGGGCCAGCGGCCGCCAGACTGGACAGCACGGGTCTCGGAGGTGAGATGGGGCGGGGCAGGGCAGGGCTTGGTTCTCCGGGGGCCCGTGGGGGTCAGAGGCGGCTGTTGGGGGGGTGGAAGTGCCACCCCCAGGTCAGAGCACCTGGTCTCCCTGTAGGCCACTGACTCCCAACATGGCCAGCTCTTGCAGGGCTGCCAGATGTCGGAATGTCCGTTTTGATTATTCAGATATGATAGTTGTGTCAAAGCTTGCTGCTTTTTTACTGAGCCCGGAAACAGACTTTGCTGCAAACTCGGTAGCGTTGGGAATCTCATGTCGTGT
This sequence comes from Aselliscus stoliczkanus, assembly GCA_033961575.1. Lineage (NCBI taxonomy): Eukaryota > Metazoa > Chordata > Mammalia > Chiroptera > Hipposideridae > Aselliscus > Aselliscus stoliczkanus. The sequence goes on from CM066731.1 coordinate 175,302,064, forward strand.
ATTTATTGGTGAGCCTGGCTCACTTGTCAGTACAGTGCCTTTTCTCAACCTCTGTGTCTTGCTTTAGCATCATCAGTGTCAGAGCCAGGACAGACCATCCCAGCCTGACGGGGCGGCCAGCACACCCGGACCCACGCCCGGGCTCCCCCGAGGGTGGCCGGGCTTTCCTCCCCGCCATGGGGAATGCTCCCAGGCCCAGCCCACCTCAGAGACCTGGGGTCAGCCCGCCGGAGGCGGGGGGCAGGGCAGAGGCCGTGGCTTTGGGCCTGGCTGGGAGGTGGGGGGCATCCTGCAGAGGCCCCCAGGGCACAGTGAATGGGCCGTTTGTGTGTTAGGAAGGCCCAGTCCCACTGCAGGGGAAAGGGCCAAGCTGAGAGCCGAGAAATCATAATAAAACACCTCTCCCGGGAAACCGCTTAAATGAATCACTGCTAAGGCAATAATAACCTTTTGGCAAATGCGTTTTCTCTGCCTCAAGCCAAAACTATTCCTTCCGACAAAGGGCCCTGTGACAGGCCGGGGGGCAGGCCCCGCCAAGTGGACTTTCTCGCGGCTCTTAAATTCTGTTCTTTTCGCAGGGCTGGGCCTGGCGAGGAATTTAGAGGACTCTGATGCTTAATGAAACGTTCCGGGGCTGATTTATTTAACAGATATGTGTATTTCTGGGGGTCCTAGTTAGAGCAAAACAAGCTTTTAAAAATGTCTTTATATAGATCTCATTTATAGTTCCCTGTTAAGTGATTGGGAGGGGGTGCGGTGTGGGCGAGAGAGTCGAGAATGCTGTGAAGAGTGCTGTGTTGGCAGCCCGAGTAGGTGGAGGGCACTGGAAGAATTACTGATCATTTCCCCTGTTAAACTCCACTCTGCAATAGGGCCACTCCTGGCTGGGGCAAAGGCCACGGCCAGCTGACCTCTGCATGCGCTGGGCCCAGATGTGAGGTGCACATAGCAGTTGGGGTGGGGGGCGTGGGGGGTGGTGTGGGGTCTTTCCCTGCATTCGCCACCTCAGGCCAGGCGGTGGCCGAGTCTCACCCCGCAGAGACCTGCCTGGGAGGCGGCTCTGATGACCAGGGTCGGGCTACTCTGTCTGACACAGACCAACCTGGGGTCTCCTTGAGGACCCCATGCCCCTCTCCGGCCTCCGGCCGCTTGTCTTTCAAGTTAGGGGAGGGCTCTTTAAGCCATCAGTGTGGCGCCCTACTGCCACCGCCACCTCCCACGCCCAGGACGGGCACCACCGGTCCCTCAGCAGTCCCGCCTGCAGGGAGAACAGACGTGGCCTCTCGCCGTCCACAGGGCTCAGGCTCAGCTGGTCAGGAGACGAGTGCTCTTGGCCATCAGGACACCAGGGCATTCATTTGCTCACGCGTTCATCCACTCCTTCACTCACGCACTTTTCCGACTTCTTTACTGTACACGCGGGGCTGTGGGGGTGGAAGGTCACACGCTTCTAGCCTCAGCCTGTCTGTTAAGATGCAGTGTGTTAGAAGTAAGACCCAAATGTGTGAAGACGTTTAGATCAGTGAAGCGTGAGTTACAGGGCAGGACGAGAGGAGGGCTTCCCCGGCACTTAGCAGAAGGGGTAGGATAGTGATGTGCTGAGTGTGCTACCCACTTACTGACGTAGCCAGGGGCTGCTGCGTGTCTGTGATGTGCGAGACCCTCGTCTGGGCTTTGTGGGAAATGTGAGCAGGTGGGGTGTGGGTCGTGCCCACCGAGTGTGGGTGCACGTGCTCGCACACCAGGCACGTGTACGTGTTGGTGCAGAGGGGCAGGTCACGTCAGGAGCCCCGTTAGGTGTCAGCTCAGTCCCGGTGCCAGGGTCTTCACCTACATTATCTCGTTAAAAGTTGGGAGTCACTCCCCTTTCATCTAGATGAGGAAGCTGAGGCACAGAGAGGTTAAGAAACTCCCCTGTGGTCACACAGCAAGTGACTGGTGGGGCCCAAAAGAAACTGGGACTTAAAAGTCACTTCAGTGTGGCCATTTCATCACAGTGTATGCCACGCAAAAGTGTGATATGGCGCCGTAATTTTCAGAGAAGGAGAGAGGGGTGGGACAGTCTGGGGATGGGGCTTCCTCGATGGTCTCCTAGTGGCCTTTGGCCCAGCCTACTGGGATGGGACGTTTGGGAGGCAGAGGCTGTCTTAGGTTTTGTAAAAATGTGTCCTGGAGGTTGGGGCCTCCCCAGATTTCTGTGGGCGTTATTTGCAAGCACAGGGGCCTCTAGGGAGGATGGCAGGCCCTTCACTGCCACAGCAGCAGAGTGTCCCTGAGGGTGGCCCGTGTCCGTGCGACTGTCCAGGCTCTGCTGGTCAGAGGTGCACAGCCCACTGTGTGCCCGCAGCGGGCTGCGGGTTCCTGCTGATTTCTCACTGAGCCCAGAGTGGTGTCGAGCAGTTGCTGCTTAGATAGAAGCACAGGTGTCCGGACGTCCTGACTGTAATATGAAACCCTCGTCTCTGTCTACACCTAGGTGCCAGTGTAGACTGATAGGATGGCATGACTTGAGCCTTAAAAATTTCTGTGTGGGGGCCGGCCGAGTGGCGCATTGGTTAAGCGCTGGTTTTGGGATGCCAGCAGCCCCGGTTCGGATGCCACATGAGGGCCAGTGACATTGCCCTCTACAGCTAACAACAGCTCCACCTGGAGCTGGGCTGTGCGAGCCCCGGTGATGGTGTGGGCTGCAGCCCCTGCTGCAGTGGGCTGCCATAGGCTGCAGTGAGTGGCCCGCAGCCAGCGTGAGCGACTGGCAGCCAAGCATGAGCTGCCAATAGCCGCGGTGAGCGACATCCAGAGGCCAGCGACCGATCTGCCTCATCTGGGAAGAGCGCAATGACGATACCAACAGTGAAGCAACATCCTCCGCAACTAAACTGAAGAACAAGAAGACGGCAACTTGTCTGTTCCCCTTCCCCGATTCCCCAACGCTGCTCCCCTCCACCAAATCCCCAATAAAATCTTTAAAAAAAAAAAAAATTTCTGTGTGTATAGTGTGTGCGCATACATGCACCTGTGATGTAATTGTTTTGAGAGTAATGGCAGTGCCTTTCACTGTAGGCAACTTGGTAGACATGGAGAATATGGAGAAGAAAGTGTAACCCCCATTTCTTGCCACCCTGGAAACGCTGTAACTCTTCGGTGCGTTTCCTTCTAGCCCTCCTGTGGCGCACACACTCATGCAGTCCTGTCCTGTCCTGCAGGACACTTCTCCCCACCCCGAGGCCCTGGGACCCCCAGCATGTCCGGTGCCCTCCCAGGAAGAGGTGCCACCTGCCTGCCGTCGGACTACTCTGTGCTTCTCTGCACAGCCTGCGGACTTGGGGCCACTTTGTCCCTGGGCCAGGCACCCTCTGCCCTGGTCTCCCTGGGGCTGCCCCACCCTCACTGTCTCAGCACTGGCCGGCAGCAGGCCTTTTCTGGCCGCGGACGCCCCGCCCGCACTAAGGTGCCCTTCGTCCCCATGCAGGGTGAACCCCGGTCTCAGCTTGGCCGCTGTGATTTGCAGGCCTTAGTGCCAAGTGAAAACACAGGGCCCCTTGTTCAAAAGCAGGAAAAAAGCTTTTCCTGTGGTTTCTTGACCTGTCACAGTGTTTTTTTATTTGCGATTTAACGCAGTGCAAGTGCAGACCCTCACAGGAGCCGGGCCCACCCTGTCATTTGGCATCTGCCCCTGCTTGCCCCCAGCCCTTCACATAGGTCACGGCGGGGGAGGCGGTGAGGCTTCGGCAGGCAGCGTGCTCTGTTGTCCCACGGGACTTCATTTAACAAAACACCAATTCAAGGACAGCTGTGAAGAATGTCAACACCCTGATGGCAGAGCACTGAGCCGTGAGCGTGGGGTGCTGTGGGACTCAGCGGGCCACTCTCCCAGGGAGCCCGCCCCAGGGAACTCGGGCCCTCGGTGACACCCTGTTGGACTGGAATGTGCTGAGACCCAGGACCCGGAGGGAGAGCGCTGAGGCCACCCCAAGGCAGGCGTCTGGCATTGGTCTGAGCCAGGCCCCTTTCTTACATGGCGCCCGAGGAAAACACGGGTTTACCGGCTGATCATTTTATTCTGCTGTTCTGTCCTTTTATTACCTTCGTCTTTCAAATCACTTTTGCAAAACTGTAGTCACAATTCTGGAATGGGGGCGGGGCGAGGTTCCGTATAAATCTCTCACTTCGTCTGCGGACGGCCATGCCTTTCTCTCCTGTCACCTGCAGCGGGAGGTGGGGACACTCGATGGCTGCAAACCGTGAGCCCTGGGGTTCTGATGGTTTACGGACAGGTGAGCCAGGCCTCCTGCTCAGCCTATTGTAAAGGACCCGAGACACAGCTGCCCCAAGGGGGGTCCAGCTGCCTGGGCTGGGGACCTGCCCGTTGGTCGCAAAGCTGTTGTAAAGACACGCCTCGGGGCACAGCTTGCTCCTGCAGGACGGGCCGCAGAGGAACGCACAGCCGGGATGTAGATAGGAAACACCTGTCCACCGCAGAGACTGGCCAGACATTGTTTTATATCTGTGTGTTTTCCTTTCAGTTCATTCAAAGTCAGTACGTGGTGAAGTTAAGTACATCATCAGCCTACAGCTACCAAACCAAATGCATAAATGGTGGGATTTAGGAAATATGTAATAGTGGGCGAGCCTGGCGTGGGGCCAGCCGGGGCTGGCGTACAATGGGACAGTGTGTGCTCGGGCCCTGCCAGCAGCTAGACCACAGGTGGGAGGGCAGGCCTACCCTGGTGGCCCGGCCAGGGCATCCCCGAGGGCAGGGCCGCTGGGCTCTAACCTGCAGACATGAGCCCCCGAGGCCTGCTGTCGTCAGGGGCCTGGGTGAGCGATTGGGTGCTGGCTGCAGGGCGGCGGGAGCTCGAGGGGAAGGTGTGGAAATCTGACACAAACGCAAATGTTTTACCTTCTAAATCACCTTGGTCTTCGCAGTTGAAACTGATCCTGAACCTCCCACCCCAGTGTCTCGCGGGGCAGGACGAGCCCGGGCTGCTTCTCGCTTTCCAAATTCACAAGTCGTAACTCTTCCTGCCACTGCAGCAAGTCACAGGCCGAGTTCTGAGCACGCGGCTCAGCTGGCGTGGGAATCCTGGGACTGTCCCGGAACCGTCTACCTCCACGCTCCCCCTACAGGGACCGGCCTCCGGGGGTTCCGTCTGGGCTTTGCTTCCCTGGGGTCCTCTCCTGGTCCTGAGAGCCCGAGGTCGGCTCCTCCGGTGTGAGTCACCTTCAGCCCAGCAGGCTGGCGTGTGGTCAAGACCAACCAGACTGCTGCCCACACCGCCTCCTGGGCAGCACCCTGCCCACGCGGAGGGACCGTGGCTTCCAAGGAGCCCGACTCTCGTGTGTTGTCAGGTGTCCAGGCATCCTGGACACGCCTGGCGGGCTCAGGGGCTGGCACACGCAGCCTGCAGTGCCCATGGGGGTGAGTCCCGGACCCCGGCCTCAGGAATCAGAGCCACCCATGGGCCCTAGGCTCCTCCGGCCTCTGCTCCCTGGTTCCTCCTGTGTCCTCAGGCCTCCTCTTACTGCCCATGTCACCTGTCAGCTGCTTCCCAGGACTGGTGCCTGAGTTTCCTAGGGCTGCTGTGACAAGTTGTGCTACTCGGGCATTACTCACAGCCGCTTCCGTGTTGACTCTTTGTGACGTTTGTCATCCCAGCCTCTGCATGTGTGTGTCTGCTGAATCCCGGGGCCAGACCATCGACCCAGGTGCTTTACAGCTTCACTGCAAATCAGCTTTCGTGGGGCACGGTCATCCTCTCATGATCCCCGACCTCCCACCCAGTGGGGCTGTCTACCCCTGGGTCTTCTGTTCACCATCTTCACTAGACACAGCCCCAGGTCCTCTGTCTGCCTCCTGAGTGCGATCTACATGTGACAGGCTTTGTGTGTCCTGCGAGGCCTGCTGGGCCGCCATCTGCAGGGGATCTGGGAGGATTAAAAGCCTCCTTTCAATGGCATTAGCCTGCCGTGTCGTCACTTGGGTCACCTGGTCTCCATTATAAATTAAGAGCCGGCCCAAGCACAGTACACAAATTGCCACAAACCTCGGGGCTTGCAACAGCATGAATGTATACTCTTCCAGTTCTCGGCGTCAGAAGTCAAAATGGACCCTTCTCGGGGCTCTCAGGGCAAGACACATCCTGGCCTCTTGCAGCATCTAGAGGCTGCCTGTGCTCCTTGGTTTGTGGCCCCCTCCTCACGTCACCCTGACCTCCTGCTTGGGTCATCACATCTCCTGCCACCACCCTCAGAACCTGTGAATGTGACCTCATGTGGCAAAAGTGGCTTTGCAGGTGTCGTTAAGTGAAGGGTCCTGGGCTGGGGACAGCATCCTGGGTGGTCCTGAGTGCAGGTGGCCGCTCACAGGCAAGGGACGGCGTCTCCCCGGAGCCTCCAGGGGAACCAGCCCTGCTGACGCCTGGGCTTTAGCCCAGAGGCTGCCTTTGGGTTTCTGAGCTGCAGACTGTAAGACAGCCAGTCTGTGCTGTCCTAAGCCACTAAGCCTGTGGTTATTTGTTGCAGCAGAAATAGAAAACTAACATAGGGAGTCTGGTTAAAAAGGGTGAGCATGAGGGGACTTGGTGGGCAGCTGCCTGCCCAGAGCACGTGAGCTGTTGGTCCTAAAACTGGTGCTAACTGGGGGTACTGGGCCGCGTGCTTGGAGGTGGAAACCCAGGGTGTGTGCGTGAGCCGCCCACACCCCACAGCCCACCGTCGGCAGGACACTCATTAGCAGTGGCTGAAAATTCTCAGGCTTTACCCCTGAGACCCTCTTAGATTAAAAAAACCCTTTGTTTCTTAAAAGATTTAGTTGTTCTTTCTCTCAGTTACACACACAGAATTTAGTCATCCAGGCAGAGCAGCAGGCGTTCCGCAGGCCGTCTGCTATGGCGCCTCTTGGGAGCCGAACCCGTGGCCCCTGCGCCTCTTCTGTCGTCTGGACCCCGATGTGTGGAACAACACGTCTACAGGGCTCCTCCCCGAGTCTGCAAATCTGCAGACTTTCCACCAGGTAGGCTCCGGCTCGCCTTGACCCTGCACTCACACCCTGTCCCCAGCTCTCTCTCTCTCTGTCCCTCGGTCTTGCCAGTGTAAGTTCACTTAGATGGATAGTCCGTGTCTCCTAGTCACAACTAGGCCATATGGAATGATGAGACTACTTTTCCTTTGTTCGCTCTGGGGTTAAGGACTATGCTGTTTTTATGGCTGTGCCACCACTGCAGTCCCAGTTCCCAACTTTGTCTCCCGGGAGACCGCTGTCCTGGAGCCTGGGCCCTGCTGCTGGGCGTGATCTGGGGGGGCCCCCTGCATGGCTGTGCCCTGCTCCCCAGCTTCCTCAGGGCTCCCCAGTTTACTCCTCGGTCCTCAGTGGAGCATATGGATCGAGTTAAAAAACAAACCGAAACAAAACGCCAAACTAAACCTTGCACCGATGGAGCAGGCTGGCTTTAGGAATGGAGTAGGTGACCTTTATGTCGTCGCACTCAGCGTCAACACAGTGAACCCGTCTGAGCAAACCCGAGTGCCCCTGGGTTCCCCATTTATGCCTAATACTGACGGTTTTGTGGAAAAGCTATGTTTTTACAATTCTGAAGTACCTAGTTCTTTTCCCTCGTGTAGAAATGAATTGCGCCTTATTTATTGCCCTGGGTATTAACACTCATAGTTTATTAAGGAATTTTCTCCAGGGCTGGGGGACACGAGGGGTTGTGAAAGGATGCCTTGGTGTAGGGAGGAGGTTTTATTAAAGTCCAGACACGCACAGCAGGGAACCACATATGACCCTGAATTCCAGGGGGCGCATTAACTGGGAGCCCCATGATCCCCATCCACACATCTCCGCACGTTGGGATCCCACGGCTACCAGTGTCATTTCCCAACATGAAGAATGAGGTGGGAACCCAAAAGCTGTTTCCTCTCTGGCCTTCACTCTGCGGGAAGCATCGGGTGTCCCGGCCGCTCGGGCGAGCCCAGACCCAGAGTGTGGGAAGTCCGCCCTCATTCAGAAGTGACAGGGCCTGAAGGGGGGCCCGGGAGGAACCACCCGAGGGGTCAGCTGCACCCTCAGCCTAACGTGCAGCTTCTGTCTGAGGCCGAGTGGGCCCTCGAGGGGTTCTGGCACGGAGGGTGGACCATTGGTGCCTACATCAGGCTGGCCCTCCTGGGGGGTGGCCAGGACCCCCAATCCTGGCGTCCAGGGCAGCGGTGAGGGTGGACCGGGTGTGGCTATAGTTGTAGGAGCAGGAGACTGGGCAAGGGTATGCTACTGGTCCAGTTGGGGCGGCTGGATTCCTGTTCTCTTGTGTCAGGGGAGACCCCAGGCCCTGGCGTGGACACCAGTGGGGCGGGCTGGTGCTCTCTGTTCGGGGCTGGGCAGGCTTGGGTGGGCCCCCTGGAGGTTCTGGGCCGTCTGCGGGACGGGGGTGTCTCCATGGGGTCTGGGTTTCAGGTGCCTCGGCTGCGGCTGCACTTGGGATGTCCGGGGGCGGGAGATGGACCACAGCGCACCACCTGCCTGGGCTCCCCAAGGCCGTGGCCTGAGCCCAGGAGGCTTCCCGCTCCCCCATTTCTTGACTCTCTGGGATCCTCAGCCGTGACCCATGACCATGGGATCCCAGGAAAGGTCACCTAGGATCCTGATCAGCCTTGTTCCAGCTGAGGCTGGGCAGAGTGGCTTTGGGTTCTCACATCCGGTGTGACTCGTGTGCAGGTGGGGCTTAGAGATGTGAGGGTGTCGGTCACGGGTAAAGCTGAGACGAGACAACCCCTTTGCTTACTGCCTGACATGGGGATCCCGTGTTCAGTCTTGGAAGAGGGGCCCTAGAGTGGGAGTTGGGACCAGCAGAGTGACGGCTCAGCGTGAGGCAGCCGGAGTCCCCCATCTGACCCTGAGGGAACGGGGGCGGGGGCAGCTCGGCCCAGCGGGGGCCTCCGGGAGCCTGCACTGCGGCCTGTGGGCACCGTCTGTGACAGGACGCCTGGGGCGGCTCCCCGGCCTCTCGGCTGCCAGCGACAGCAGCTGTCCTCCTCCAGCATGGCCTTTTGTGGTACTTCTCGGCCCAAACCAAGGACAGCCTGACACTGAGGGACACATAGCACGAAGGCAGTACGAAAATGACAGAACGGTTGGCTTGGCGAAAAGTAGACACGGCTCGGGGAACATGTTTAAATTAAATTATGTATGGGGACAGATGTTAACTAGAGTTATTGTGGTGATCATTTCACAATATGTACAAACATCGAGTCATCACGTCATACACCTGAAAGTAATATAATGTTATATGTCAATTATACCTCAGTAAAAACACATGGAAGAACAGAACAAAAAGTAAATTGTAATTAAAAATTAGAATTTAAATTTAAATTAAGTGAAATTAAATTTAAAAATTAAAATTAGAATAAAAGAATTATCTTAGTATCCTTAGAGAGAACTAAAAGACGTTACATCCATAGAATAGGACATAATTTAAAAAAGAACAGTTTTTTTTTCTTTTTAGAGGGCAGTGTCACTGGCCCTCACATGTGGGACCTGAACTGGGGCCGCTGGCGTCCCAAGCCAGCGCTTAACCACCGCGCCACTCGGCCGGCCCAACAAAGGACAGTTTTAAAGCAAGAACAAGCTTTAAAAAAAAGGACCCAAATATCTGCCTCCTGCGTGTCCCGGACTCCAGCCCGGGGTCACGCGTCGCTGGCACCTGACTGAAACGCCCCAGCTTCTGACCGCCGCTCTGCACGGCTGTCCTGACTTTAGGGCCCTTGCTCACCGGTTTGTTTCCTGCACTGCTGCACCTTTAAAGCAGGGGTAGAAATGGGTACCATTCCCCTACTTCCTCTCCTCAAAATGCATTTAACACAGGGCTGACCTGTGTCCCAAAAGTTACAGCAGGTTTTGGGGTAAGAGCAGCTGACCACGGGGAGGAAATACCCTCAAAGTGAATGATCCAAGTCCAGCTCCCACCCCAGGACCCCGGCTCCCTAACTTCATCACGCGGATTAACTTCTTGCTCCTTTGAGTGCATCTTCTCTCCCATGCTGTGTCCCGGGGCCCACAGGCCCCGAAAGCCATCCTCCTGAGGGAGCCGGATGCACCATCAGAGGCGGCATGAGCTTTCTCTCACCCCTCCGCGAGGGACTAGGCAGGGTCCTGCAGGGGGCTGCCGACAGTCCCAGGGGGAGTGTGTAGTAGTTTTCTGTTGCTGCCGTAAGAATCATCACAGCCTCAGCAGCTTAAACAACACAAGGCCACGAGCTCACAGCTCTGTAGTTCGTAGGTCTGCTGTGGCCAATGAGACTCTCTGCTCAAGGAAGATCTAAAGTTAAGGTGTAGGCCAGCTCTTCTGGGAAGAATCTACTTCCAAGCTCATCCAAATTGGTGTCCTAATGCAGTTCCTGTGGTTGTAGGACCGAGGTCCTTTTTCCTGGCAGGTCTGTGCTGGTCTAAGAGGTCAGAGAACCCTAAGGCTAAGGACTGGAAAGTGTGCTGAGGCGTGCAGGCAGTCCTCACGAGCCAGGCCAGTCGCCAGCTGACAACCAGCCAGGAAATAAGTAAGTGAAAGGCATCCATGTTGGAGAGGAAGAACTAATACTACGTACAGAGGACACGATACAAAAAAAGGTCAAAGAATTCGTGACCATGTGTAATCTGCCCAGCTGACCCTGGCTAGACCTTCTCATACAACGTTGAGAAGAAGTGGTGACAGCAGATGGCCTTGTCTTCTTCCTGATCTCGGGGGGAACCGTCCAGTCTTTCACCATCGAGTATGAATTTGGCTGTTGGCTTATTGTAGATGTATTTTTATCAGCTTGAGGAAGTTCCCTTTTGTTCCTCATTTGTTGAATCTTTTTGTCATGAAAGGGGGTTGAATTGTGTCAAGTGTTTTTTTCTCCACCTATTGAGATGACAATGTGATTATTGCTTTTTATTCCATTGATATGATGTGTATTACATCAATTGATTTTCAGATGTCAAACCAACCTTGAATTCCGGGGACAAATCCCTCTTGGTCATAGAGTATAATTCTATTGGTATTAATTCTTCTTTAAATGTTTGGTAGAATTCACCAGTGAAGCCATCTGGGCCTGGCCTTTTCTTTGTGGGTAGTTTTTTGATTACTACTTTAATCTCTTCACCTGCTATAGATCTATTTAGATTGTCTTTCTTTTCAAGTCAGTTTTTGTAGTTTGTGTCCTTCTAGGAATTTGTCTATTTCATCTAAATCATATAAATTATTGGCATATAATTGTTCATAATATACATATTACATAATGCATAGTACATGGCATACAGTAATTTATTTTTGCAGGGTGAGTAGATGTCTCCTGTTTCATTTCTGATTCTAGTAATTTGAGTCTCTCTCTCTCTCTCTCCTTATTGCCCTTTAATCTGGCTAAAGATTTGTCATTTTTGTTGATCTTTTCAAAGAACCAGATTTTGGTTTTGCTTTCACTGATTTTCTCTATTTTTCTGTTCTCTATTTCACTAATTTCTGCTCTAATCTTACTATTTTCTTCCTTGTGCTGCTTTAGGTTTAAGTTGCTCTTCTTTTTCCAGTGTCTTAAGGTGGAAGGTTAGGTTATTGATTTGAGATCTTCTTTTTAATTGAGATATAATTGAAGTAAATATTGCATTAATTTTAGGTGTGCAAGATAATTATTCAATATATGTGTATATTGTAAAATGATTACCACAATAAGTTTAGTTAACATCCATCACCAAACATAGTTACAATTTTTTTCCTTGTGATGTGACTTTTAAGATGTACTCTCTTAACAGGTTTCTTTTTTTTTTAAAAGATTTTATTGGGGAATTGGGGGAGGGGAACAGCGTTGGGGAATTTGGGAAGGGGAACAGACAAGTTGCTGTCTTTTTGTTCTTCAGTGTAGTTGCGGAGGATGTTGTCTTCCCGGGTGAGGCAGATCAGTCGCCAGCCTCTAGATGTCACTCACTGCGGCTATTGGCAGCTCATGCTGGCTGCCGGCCACTCACTGTAGCCTATGGCAGCCCACTGCAGCAGGGGCTGCAGCCTACACTGTTGCCGGGGCTCGCACAGCCCAGCTTCAGGTGGAGCTTTTGTCTCTTAACAAGTTTCAAATACAATACAGTATTGTTAACTATAGACACCATGCTGTACATTACATCATGAGGACTTATTTATCTTATAACTGGGAGCTTGTACTTTTTGACCATCTTTACCCGTTTTGCGCATCCCCCTCCCCACCTCTGGCCGTCACCAGAGATCTTTCTTCTTAATATAGGCATTTACAGCTATAAATTTCCCTCTGGGTGCTGCTTTAGCTGCATCCTATAAGTTTTGGTATGTTATATTTTGTTTTCATCTATTTCAAAGTCATTTTCTAATTTCCCTGTGAGTTTTGCTTTGACCCATTGCTTACCTAGGAATGTATTATTTATTTTCTTCAGTTGATATTTCCTCTAAAGCATGCAGTATGAGGTTACAGGCTTCCCTGCTTTCTGAGTTACTTTTTTCCTTTAAAACGCTAGTGTGATGGGTTAAATATGGCCACAGGTTCTTTAATATTCCGCCTGTCAATAGGTGAGGTGTGTGGCTCCGCTTCTTCTGAATCTGGAAGGCTCTATGACTGTTCGGGCCAACAAAATACAGGGGAATTGGTGCTGCATGACTTCCAAGGCAGGGTCTGAAGGAAGTAGGCAGGTTTTGCTTTGGTATTTTGGCAAGCTTGCTTGGGAGGGGTTCAGGGTGGACAGTCGCTGCATAAGAGGTGCGGCTACCCCAAGACCGCCGTACTGTGTGAAGGCTAAGCCAGTAGGTGGGGAAGCCACTTGAAGAGAGAGAAGTGCTACCCAGGCCAGTACGAGTCAGCTTGTGCTGCTGTAGCAAACTGCCCCGACCAGGTGGCTTCAACAATGGATGTTTATTTTCTACAGTTCTAGAGACTAGAAATGTGAGGTCAGCATGTCAGCATGGCTGGTTTCTGGTGCGAGTTCTCTTCCTGGCTTGTGGACAGCTGCCTTCTTGCTGTGTCCTCACATGACAGGAAGAGAGAGAGAGAGAAATCCCTTGTCTCTTAGAAGGACATAATCCTTTTGGATCAGGGCCCCACTCTTATGACCTCATTGAATCTTAATCACTTCCTTAGAAGCCCCATCGTCACGTACAGTCACACTGGGGTTAGGGCTTCAATGTAGGAGGTTGTTGGTGTGTTTGTTTGTTTTTTAGGGGGGTGGGGGTGGGGGGGTGGAGCAGAGCACAGACAGTCAGTCTATAACAACCTCCCACCTGTTCCGGCCATGTCATCCCAGGTACCAGAGCGGTGATAAAAAAAGGCATCTTGGTAATTCTAGCCCCAGAAGACACCATAATCAGAAGAACGGCCCGGAAACGTGGTCCCTGCCGTCCCCTGCGTGGCCGGGGCTGCACACACTGTAAGGCAGAGGTGAGCTTTCCTCGCTGCGCCTACCCTGTTCCTGACTTACAGACTTGCAAGCGTAATAAGATGGCTTCTACGCTGCGAAGTTTTGGCTGATTTGCCACATGGCAAACCAACTGGAACAGTGACTGTGTCGCCTTTACGTTTATTGTTATTATATTTATCAGTTAACTTCTTTGGGCCTAGTTTCCTTATCTGTAAAATGGAAACAATACTTAATTTAAGGATTAAGTAACATGATATATGTACAGTGCTTACTAAGCACAGTGATTTATATATAAAACACTTAAAAAGGTAGCTTGTAAAAAGAGATAGCCAGATGTATGCATTTTTATATATTTTCTTTCATTTACTTGAGAATACAGGGCAGGCTATTTTGAATTTTTAACTTCTTGCAGTAAGTGCTTTGACGTGTTCTCTTCCTCTTCTTTTTTAGTTGCCATATTTGATTTTGCTTTTGAACATTTTCATTGGTTAGGGTGCTGATTTCTTCTGTTTACTCATCTGGGAAAGACAGCAGTTTCACATGGGTTTTCCACTAGCCCCAAATCAGTGAGAACACAAACCTTTGTCCCCCGTGCCCGGGCCCCAGGAGTCCCCCAGGGCACCCGTCATGAGGTTACAGCTCTTCCTGATTTCAGAGTCCTTGATCTTTTTTTTTTTTCCTCTTTTTCTTTTTGGTGGTAGTGTAGTGGATAAGAGAGAAGGTGTTTGGAGCATGATTTGTGTAAGAACATATGGTATTTTTATAAATGTGCATTATTCTGCCATTTTTATTTCTTTCGCCATTCAGGACGGGGCAGAACTCTGCCTCATTCCTGGAGTTTGTCGAACCTAATTAAGGAAAAGCCCCTCGGCCCAGTCACGGGGCAGCGCATCTGTTTGCCCAAATGACAGTTATTCTCTCACATCAAAGCTCTTGCTTCTTCGAAACTTCCATCCGGCTTTGGAGCCAGAGAGTCATCAGGAAAGAATTCCCGCCTTGTCAGAGGTTCAGGAAGGACTGACATGAATCAGTAGACCGTTTCCTCCGAGTTCTGCAGGATTTCAGTGGTTTTCATGGCATTAAGTACCCTCTCCGACTGAGGAGCTTTAAATGGAAACATGCAGCGCTCACTGTCGGCGCTTGACAGGATAATGGTTCGCCCCTTCTGCAAATGCACTAAATGCAGAGGCGGCTGTGAATCTGCTGGGGTCACCTCACCCCCTACAAGGGGTGGCCAGAAGCTGCTTTGTTTAGGTTGGACTTGCCGACCCACGTGGCTGTGCCTGATTGTCACTCCGAGCGTCTCTAACTCCAAAGCAAACGGAGGCTCCTAGCGCTTCGTGTTAAAGCACATTTCACACACGCCGATGTGTTTACACACACACGCACAGACACATGCACACCCACACCCACGCGCATGCTCACATGCACACGCAGGCCCACACACCTTCCTGGCCTCATCATGTGTGGGGCAGATTTCGTTCCTTCCTCTCCTCTCTGTGGCTGAGCAGAGCTGGGCTGTCTCTCTATTTTTACACAGAGGGGTCATCAATTAAATGTCCGGCTTTGAAAGTGGCCTGTCACGCGCTGCTCCTGCAGTGCCAACTCATTGCTTCACTCTCCTCCTCGGGCCCCTGTGAGCTATTCTTCAATCAACAGTGTTTGGACAAGGCTCCTCTAGCCTTTCTTATCCAGAGGGAGAGCTAAGGAGAAGTCAGGACGTTCTCACCATCCTGCAGTAGGCCTAGCTAGCCCCGGGGCTTGCTGAGGGCTCCTGGACCCAGGCGGGCCTTAGAGCAGAGCACCGACAGGTGGAAGGCCCGGGATGTGGACACAGGCAGGGTGCCTGTGGTGGTGGAGGGGGTGGGAATTCTCTTTCAGTGGCTTCTTGGAAACTGCTGAGTCAGGAGCAGGCAGGACTGTCTGGGAGAGACAGATGTTATTTTAGAGGAGTGTTTGGTGGCTTTGGCATATTACTGATATGTTACACAAAAAAGGCAGGTCACAACGAATCTCACTGTTTGGTAAATATGTATATATTGGTTATATATACATTGGTTCTATATAATAGAAGAATGAAAACACTAAGAGTAATTATCTCTAAGTGGTGGAGTTTACAAGTAATTGTTTTGGTTTTTTTTTTTTGGAGGCTTAGCTCTGTTTTCAAACTTTCTACTATGAGCATGTGTTAATTTCATAGTTAAGATGTGACTTAAAAATAAAATGGAGTGATTGAAGAAACTATTTGGTCTGGAATAAAAAGGACTTGGGGATATGCAACAAATCTAAAATATCTGAACAAATGTACCATGAAAGGGGGACATCAACTTTCTATTTTTCTTTTTTTTTTTTTTTGCTGCTGATGATGGAGAGGCTGATTATTTATAACTGAAACAAAAAAAACACAACACATTCTATTAGCAAAGTGGCCCATAGATGAGATGGCTTTCTCAGAGGGTTATGTATTCTCAGTCACAGGTAGACCACTTGGTGAGATGGGGTGGTGGCAGAGCTTGCAGTACAGGACTGATAATGGTGATGGTAATGGTGTTGGTGATGATGGTGGTGATGGTGGTGGTGGTGATGGTGGTGGTGATGGTGGTGGTGGTGGTGGTGATGGTGACGGTGGTAATGGTGGTGGTGGTGTGGTGGTGGTGGTGGTGGTGGTGATGGTGACGGTGATGGTGAGGGTGGTAATGGTGGTGGTGGTGTGGTGGTGGTGGTGGTGGTGATGGTGGTGGTGATGGTGGTGATGGTGATGGTGATAGGGTGATGGTGGTGGTGGTGGTGGTGGTGATGGTGGTGGTGATGGTGGTGATGGTGACGGTGGTAATGGTGGTGGTGGTGGTGGTGGTGGTGGTGGTGGTGGTGGTGATGGTGGTGATGGTGATGGTGGTAATGGTGGTGGTGGTGGTGATGGTGGTGGTGATGGTGGTGATGGTGATGGTGGTGATGGTGGTGGTGGTGGTGGTGATGGTGGTGATGGTGGTGATGGTGGTGGTGGTGGTGATGGTGGTGGTGATGGTGGTGGTGGTGATGGTGGTGATGGTGGTGGTGGTGATGGTGATGGTGATGGTGGTGGTGGTGGTGGTGGTGGTGATGGTGATGGTGGTAATGGTGGTGGTGGTGGTGGTGGTGATTGTGGTGATGGTGATGGTGGTGGTGGTGGTGATGGTGGTGATGGTGATGGTGGTGGTGGTGGTGATGGTGGTGGTGGTGGTGATGGTGGTGGTGATGGTGATGGTGACGATGGTTATGGTGACGATGGTGGTTACACGATGGTGGTGACGGTAGTGGTGATGACGATGGTAGTGATAATAGTCACGATGGTGATGATGGTGATAGTGATGGTGATGATATAATCTTTTATGTTCATATTATGCTGACAGTGTGTAAACATTCCTTTTCACACCCAGCTGGTACTTACCTAATCCTCTGGAGAGGCCCTCAGGAGTTATATCCATCACCCAGCAGAGTGAATGGGGCTGAGAGATGTTACTGCTGGCCCAGAAGCAGAGCCGAAACTTGACCCAGATTTTTCTCTCCCAGCCTAGTGCTCTGCCCCCCTTTGATCCAAGAATGGTGGCCCCTTGTGTAAATTAAAGGCATCTGGAAGGGTATTTTCTGGGGCCTCACTTCACAGGCCCATATTTCCTCAGGCTCAGGAAATATGGCCACAGCCTGAGCCCCTAGGACCAGGGCTATGTGGGATGAGGAGCAGGTTTGTAGGGACCAGGCTGGGCAGAGGACGAAGAGTGTTTCTGTGGGGGGGCCGGTCTATGATGATGGTAGAAACTCCTGTCTCAGGACCTTCCTCCCCGCTGCAGCAGGGTGTCTGGACAGGTGGCTGTGTTTCCCTCTGAGCCACCCCTGGACCCTCTCCTGGCAGTCTGCCCACCTGTGGGCACCTTGCTATTGTTCTGGGGTGCAGTGACCTCTGTACTGGCCGCCGGCCTGCAGCACCCCACTAGTCTGTGCCTCACACTCTCAGGCGTGTCGCACGCTGCTATCAGCCCTGGGTGCTCCCAGGCTCTCAGAACCCCCGCCCCCGTCACGGCGCCTGCGCCTCAGCAAGCCCTTCATTTCTGCCAGTTCTCAGTTTTTGCTCTAACTTGGGGACTCCTACAGGTCCCTTCACTTGAGAGTCTTCTCTCCAAGCAGGCAGGTAGCCTGCCGTGCTCCTCGACCTCGTCCTGCCATCAGAGTCTGTCGCAGCCCTCGTTGCCCAAATTACAGCCAAGGGCACGGAGCCAGCTCTCAGTATGCTTGTTGGGTGCATGAATAAATGAGGGAGTGAATGAATGAATGGGGTGTCTAGGGCGGCACGGGCTCCCCATGGCAGAGCTGGGATTTCCATCTGTCAGGATGTGTTTGCTGTGTCCCCACGTGAGCCCAGAGCCTGGGCCGTTGTGGGCAGCATGGTAGGCACAGGCCTTGTCACCTGGAGTTGGTAGGCAGGCCTGCGGACTCCTGGTTCTGTGCTCTTCCCAACAAGGTGCAGAGGGTCGCAGGCCAACATGGCCCCTCGGGGTGTCCTGCACCTCAGCTCCAGTGAGTGAAGTGGGGTCCGGGGCCCGGCAGCCGCTGCTCGTGGTACCCACCGTGCTGCAAACTGTCCCTGTCACCAGAAGGCTCATGGTCACTTGTCTCTGGTTTTCTAGCTGCCACTGCAAGAAGGACGACAAGAGAGGGCTGACCTGCCCCCTTCAGGGGACCAGGCAGGAGGAGAGGGAGCTCCAGGTCTCCCGCCGTAGCCCATCAAAGGGACGGAGCGGGGTCGGAGCGGAGGACCGCGTGAATGCGGCCCAGGGCGGGAGCGCCGGCCTCACTATTAAGCAACAGCACAGACCTCTTTGTTTCTCTGCTTCTTCCAAAGTGGCAGAAGATCAAGGCCCCGAGCTTGAAATAACACAAGGGAAATAGCTTGCAGGCTCGCATCTGGAGGCCAGAAGGCTTTTAATAGCCGTGCCTGGGAGGGAGTCGGGAGGGGGCGGTGGGCGCTGATTCCCAAACTCTTCTCAATGGCTTCCCATGGCCAAGCAAGCCGCGTGTCTGTCCCGGCTGAGGCGGCGTCCACCTGGAGGCAGCCCCTCCTTGGTCACCTTGGAGGGCAGTGCCTTTCTCATCTGCCCGCCCAGGTCCTCACTGCAGGCTCTTGGCCCCGTCACCTTGCATGTCTGGTCTCTGATGCCATCGTGCCGAACCGCCTTGAGTGAGGCTCTCTCTTGGCTGAGCCCCCCGGCCCGGGGTTAATTAGGTCCATAGCAGGGTCGTGGCAGTCTGACCGGGGTCACGTGCTGACACATGTCTGTGATGTCTCAAGTCTGTGGAGAGCCAGCCCTGGAGCACTGCAGGCTTCCCTCATGGGCAGCCGCGAAGCCATCATGCCATAGTCAGTGCGTCGGGGGCACCCCACAATGTCTTGCTTCAGAGAAAGGAGGCTTCTTGGTTTCTTTGAGCTGAAGTCTCATAAAATGAGTGACAAGGGACCTACAATTGTGGGGAAGCCTTGGTGAGTAGGAGGGCTTCCTGTATTCCACACGCTACAGCTACTGCTGTCAAAACCGCACCCCACGACTAGTTACAGGAAGTACCCACAACTGGGTCTCAGCTTATGCCCCACATGCGGCGCCATTTACCAGGCGTCTTCCATGTGCCAGGCGTGGCCCACCGGTCGCGTCCCTGTAGGGGCCAGGCCAGGCGGGGTTTCCATCCCTGCTGTACAAGAGAGGCTGGCTGGGGAGCAGGGCGGTGAGTTGTTCCAGGTCACGGCTCCTCAGTGCCGGGACTCGAATCCAAACCTTCGTGACAACCAACGCCTGGAGTTCCAGACCCGGGTCTCCTGAGCTCTGAGGCACAGGAATTACCCAAGCTGGTCCAAATCCTTCCTCAGAGAACATATTTCCCTGAAACGCAGTTTGGGTCTCCTCACCTCGCACCTCCACGCTGGCGGAGGCTCGCCTTCCTTGGCGGTTCCTGTGGATATCTGGAGTGACAGATGGCTTGGGACGCGGAGGCTGCTCATGGACCCGGCCCTCGGGGGAAGCTCCGTGGCAGAGGGAGGCAGATGGATGGGAAGCGCGTGCCCTCTGACTCTGAGCGGGTGGGCGAACCCGAGCTGCCAGCTGCCCAGGTTCCCAGCTGTGCTGACTGGGGCTCAGGCCACTGGGGGGCCTTGGTTGGTGGGGTGCAAATGATCAGCGGGTCCTGTCCTAGCAGTGCTGCGGGCTGGGAGGGGGTCCCAGCCTGCCACCAACTCTCAGCAACGCCGCCTCAGGCTGTCCAGGCTGGGGTCAGCCCTAGGCGGGGCAGAGCAAGGTGCCTCCAGAGGAGGCCGAGTCGGAATGGGGAGACCAGCCAGACGCACCGGATACTCCCCAGGAACTCGGAGAGAAGGGCAACCCCAGCGCGTGCTGATGTTGCCAGTCAGTCGCACGGCAGGAGCAGTACCAGCTCCCCTAGGACTGGGGCACGGGGAGAAGCAGCCTGATGGGGCGGAGGCAGGAAACGGTGGGATGCAGAGCCCGGAAATACCATATGAATGTTTCCTGACTATGTTCCAAAGCCTGGTTGCTTTCAGATCTGCGTAAGAGTCCAGTGTTGTGCATTTCAGGCCACTCAAGGTGTGGGATGTGCTGCCCTTTGCCTAGAATGACGATAGGTGCTTGCTTAGTGAACTACCAAGCCAACAGCTCAACCGTGCCAGGGCTGGAGTCTGGCCCTGTGCCGCCCTCTGGGTCCTGGACAACAAACAGTTCTTGTCAGGTTTACTCACTGAAATTGTTGGAAAGTCCTGGATGTGAGCATGTCCTGGGCAGGCCTTAGCCTGGGTGACTTTGCCACCCTCCTGAACCTTAGTTCTTTTGCTTCCTGTGTTCAGGTTGGTGACCAGGAGGGAAACGATCCCTAGCTGTCTGAGGTCATAAGCTCTTGCTGTGGCCCCCGGGGCAGGTCACCCCATCATTAGGCCGTTCTCACTAGCTGTAGCCTGGTTGGGGAGAGGGAGGTGTCTTACCACGCTCTGATGACATTCTAGAGGTCTGACGAGGTCTTCCATGGCCCCGATAACTGTCCCATGGCCCTCTCCTGCTCATAGCCACAAATGTCCCCAAGCATGAGTTTTTGCTACCGCTCCTCAGGGAAAAACAGGCCACCTTCTTCCTAAGCCAGCGCTGCACCCTGGACTTCGCACCTCTGAGTGGATTTTGTGTGAAAGGAATCCTCCCTACTTCATTTATTTATTTATTTTTCTTTTCAGAGGGCAGTGTCACTGGCCCTCATATGTGGGATCTGAACGGGGGGCCGCGGGCGTCCCAAGCCAGCACTTAACCAATGTGCCACTCGGCCGGCCCAAGTGAATTTTAAAATGAGGAAAAAAAGAATGAAAGTCAAGGAATCTCACAAATGCAGATTTTTTAGACAAACTTAATGTGGCAGAAGAGTATTTTGATATATTAACTATGTGCCCGCATTTCCTGTTGCCCCCTGCCCTCAGGGGCTCTTCTATCCCTTTTATCAGAAGGACTCATGGCTTAAGAAAGAGCAGACACCGCAAAGGGGAGCCAGTTGTCAGTCCTTGACGCTGAGCTGCGGGATGGGGGTCTGGGATACAGGAACCATGGCTGCGATCGCACCTGCCCCTGCTGCACCCCGTCCCATGCGGGACATTGTCCAGACCCCAGTCAGCACCGAGGGGTGGCGCTGGGCGCGGAGCGGGCTGATCTGGGGCTCCCCAGCTCAAGGGCAGCCCCAGCAGAGGCCTCCAGGGGTCCCAAGGCGTGCGTGTCACCACCGCTCCGCGTCCGCCCTCAGGGAGCTCTCGCTCCGGTTCTTTGACTGGGTTCAGCAAATCCCTCTAATCTTCCTCAGAAAACGTTTGGTCCAAATGACTCCTAATGTTTGCTCCAGGGTTTGCTCTACTGTCTGCGATATCATAGCAGGAAGGGAACGCCTGGAGAGTCACACACTGGCCCTTCTCTGTTTTGGCCCAGAAGTGACAGCGTCACACCTGCCCAAAGCCCGTTGGCCAGCACTAGTCATGTGACCCTGGAGGGGGCCAGAGCATTGGTGGGGAGCAAGTTAAATGTTCCTGAACGTTGCTGTCCCTGCCGCAAACTTTATCCTAACCTGCTGAGACGTCAGGTGGAATAAATGATTTCTGAGAAGAAGTTGAAAGAGATGCATAGGAAGAAATGGAAAGAGATTCTAAGGGTTACCTTCAAGAACTGGGTCCCATCTCACATGGATTTACTGGAAGGATATTGAGAGTGTGTGTGTCCAGCGTGGTGGGAGGGGTGCGGTGCTCCCAGAATCCACTGGGGGCTGGGTGCCAGGTGTGTAATTAACAGACGTGAAGGTGGCTCTGGAAGCCGGGAAGCAGGAGGCAGAGGCGCCACAGCAGAGCCCTCGGGGCGCCGGTGCCCACCCTGCCCTCCAGTTCTTCCAGCTCTCCTGGGAGTGTGCTCGGGCCCTGCCTCTTCTGTACTGGGAGCTGGTCGCCAGGATTCTCTTCCTGTGATGCTTAATTTTCTGTGTCAACCTGGCTGGGCCATGGAGCCCAGATATTTGGCCAAACAGTATTTTAGATGTTTTGTGATGAGATTTGTATTCAAATCTGTGGCTTTTGAGTAAAGCGGGTCGCGCTCCATAAGGTGGGCGGGCCTCGTCCAATCAGTTGAAGGCTTGACTAGAACCAACCCTGACTCTGCCCTCTCCTCCCTTCTCCGCTCCCCCCCTCCCACACAGGAAGGCATTCTGCCTGCAGCCGGCCTTTGGCTTGAGCTGGAACTCTCACCCGGGTCTGCAGCCTGCTGGCTGCCCTGCAGAGTTTGGGCTTGCATCTCCATGACTGTGTGAGGCAATCTTTAAAAATAAACCTCTCCATACACATCCTGTTGGTTCTGTTTCCCCGGGGAACCCTGACCAATACACCCGCCACAGACCACGGGCAACGGGAGAAGGGACTCCCCACCAAGAAGGGTGCTGTTACAGGCGGGAAGGAGGGGCGCCAGCAGCCAGAGAGGCTCGGAAGCGCGCACCCAGAGAGGCCCCCGGGGCCTCGGGCTGCAGGAGCCGTGTCAGAGGCGTGGCACGAGGCTGATGGCAGCACAGAGCGTTACGTTATTGTGAACGTGTGTGGTAAAGTCGTAGTCTTTCTGCCAGTCTCTGAAAGGAGATGATTCGGGGTCCGTAGCTGTCAGGCAGCTGCTGTGTCGGCGGCTTCCATCACCTGGGCACCACGGAAAGCTCCATCTGCGTGCTGGGGCCGAGGGCCCCGAGGCCTCAGAGCTGCTCCCGGCAGTGTGGGAGCAGAGGCCACGTGAGTCTCCTACAGGTAGAGATGGACAAGGTGGCCTCCTGGAGGGCAGGTGAGTCCCAGGGTGCTAGTGAATCCAACTGCATGGCTGAGTGAGGCTGGCAGGGAACGGTTTTGAAAGGTCAGAGGTTCATTTCGGAGCCTCGCTTCCGGGTGCCCGAGGCACCTGCCTCTTCAGAGCGCCAGAGAGGGACTTGTAGGGACACAGCTGTCTCCAGACACTGAGCAAAATGGGCCTGTGGCACATGCTTTGAACACAGGTCCTGGGCCCACTTCCCACTTCCCTGTCTCTGCTCTCAGGACGTGTGACCACTGTCCCATTATAGACAGGGAGGAGAGAGGGCCAGCGAATACAAAGAAAGTCCTGTTCAGCCTGGACAGCTGGGAAGGGAAGAAGTGCAGAGAAGGCCCCAAGACGCGGATGGGTGACAGTGCATCCTGAGGTGTGTGCAAAGCCCTCAGCCGCCGCCTGAGTCGGGATTCCAGCATGTTCCAAAGCCACGTTGGGGAAACCTGTTGCTTTTTGTTTGCTGGTAAGACTTAGCTGTCTGCAGGCACGTTGGGAAACCACGGCAAAGAGCGTTCCGAATGCATGGGGTGCCTTCGAGTTTATTATTTGTCTCAGTTTATTTCAGTGACATTTGCACGTGGTGTGACTGTGCATCTCACACGGACTGCGCCCATGACCTGTGCGTGGGCGGGGCGGCCGCCTGGGCTGGGGCCGGGAAGGGTTTCCTAGCTCCATCTAATTTAAAGCACCTTTTGCTGAGTGGCGCAGTGAAGAGGATGTGGCTAAAACAAATAAAACTCATAGCAGGATCAAAGCACACGCACAAATCTGTTCCTTCTGGAAGCAGCTTCTCCCCCGGCTCGCTCTCTCCCCGGCTGCTGTTCCACTTACTCCAGCCCCAGCGATCCTTTTGTGGCAGAGCTCCAGGACGCCCTGGCCTCCGCGGAGCACCGCGGTTTCGTCTCTGATTGATGGGGCGCAGGCACCGCACCGGCCCGAGGCGATCTGAGGGCCCCCGGCTTCCTGGTGGACATGTGAAGCGCAACATTACTCAGCGCGCCTTCAGGCAGTTCAAAGCCAGGCAGATGGTGGCGAGGCGCTTGCTGGAAGCCCGGAGCCCGAGAATTCCGCCATGTGATCACCGGCCAACCCTTCCCCGGCCGCGTGGAATGTCACATGGGGTCACAGAGCAACAGGGCCCCCACACTTCACTCACCAACTGTGGAGGCGCGGACAGTGCACTCTATCAGGGCAGCGGTCCTCACACCGCCTGTGCCTGTGACACTGAGCTGGGGTGACACGAGGGGACTCACTCCTTCCCGCACACAGACACACGCGGCCCACACACGCGCGCACGCACACAGACACACAGACACACACACCCCACACACACGCGCACGCACACAGACACACACAGACACACGTGGCCCACACGCGCACGCACAGACACACACAGACACCCCCACACATGCGCGCGCGCACACACAGACACACACAGACACACACACCCCACACGCGCGCACGCGCACACACACACACCACGCACCCCACACACACGCGCATGCACACAGACACACACAGACACCCCCTCACGCGCGCGCGCACGCACACAGACACACACAGACACCCCCTCACGCGCGCGCGCACACACAGACACACACAGACACTCACACCCCACACGCGCGCGTGCACACACACACACAGACACCCCCCACACGCGCGCGCGCACACACACACAGACACACACACCCCACACGCGCGCACGCACACACACACACACCACGAACCCCACACACGCGCGCGCACGTACAGACACACCACACATACACAGACACACACACACACCACACGTGCGCGTACATACACAGACACACAGACACACACACACACCCCACACACACACGCGCACACACACACAGACACACGCACCCCACACACACGCACACATGCTCCCCACACACACGTGCACACACACACAGATAACCCCCCACACATACAGATATCCCCACACACACCACACCCCCCACACATACCACACACATACCACACACACGCACCACACCCCACACACACGTGCACACACACATAGATAACCCCACACACATACAGATACCCACACACACACACCACACACCCCACACATACCACACACACACACACTGTACAGATACACAGACCATATACACACGTGTGTGTGAAGCTGAGGTAGGGGACTGGCTTCAAGCACAGTGGATCTGGCCCGCAAATGACATTTCATTCTTTCTGTCCCATTCCCCCTTTCCCCGCCTGATGGTGATTCTCCTCATGTGGTCTGTGGTCAAGAAAAGGCCACCAGTAGCCAAGCCACATCATACTCATAATCTGAAAAAGATACACTCTCTGGGTGCCATGTGTTTAATCTGAGACAGGCCCTGATTGGCTCTGGCTGGTCACATGCCCAGCCATGGACCAATCACTGTGCACAGGAAGATGGAGTTCCTTGATTGGCCAGGCTGTAGGACATTCTCACACCAGGCCTGATAAGGTGAGGGGACTGTGAGTGACGACGGTGCCAGCAGAACTGCGTGGGTGTGTGGGTGTGTGTGGTTGTGTATGTGTGTGCATATCAGTGTGTGTGGTGTGCGACTGGGATGTGTGTGAGTAGTGGTGTGTGTATGTTTGGGATCTGTGCGTGGTGTTTATGTGTGATGTATGTTGTGAGTGTGAGGTGTGCATGTGTGTGTATAAGCATGTGTAATGTGGGTGGTATGTGAGTATGTGTGTGTATGTGTGTGCAGTGGTTTGTGTACATGTGTGGTGTGTGTGTGCATGTGTGATGTGTGTGTGCAGTATGTGCTATCGGGTGCAGCGTGCTGTGTCCCCATAGTTTAGAGAGGGGCTCTGGGTGGGAGTACAGCACCGCCGAGTGTCAGGAGGGCGGCTTCCTGAGCACGGCCCAGGGGGTGGGTGTGGAGCCCTGGCTGCGGAGATGTCAGAGCTGGTATCTAATGAACGTGCTGGGGCGTCTGGGTCAGACAGAAGGACGCACTCATCTCACCACTCTGATGTGCAGTTTGGAACCCCCAGACAGGTGTCTATGGGTGTTTCCACACTTACTGGATCAAGGATCCTCTTTCCTCTGGGACAGTAGGAGGGAAAGTGGGGCGTTAGGACACAAGATTTGTGCCCTGGGAGCATTTCAGGTGCCGTGTTGTCAATCCCCTCCATCTTATAGGCCCCAACAGTGCGGCCGTGTGGCTGGGAGGGCTGAGGCGACCCCTCCCCAACACGCATCCCGCCCAGGGGTTCTGACCCAGCCCCTGGCACCTGGCCTGGATTGCGCCTCTCCGCTGTTGTGACTGCCTGGAGGGCCTGTCTGACCATTCCTGTGGGTGACCCCAGCCTTCAGCACTGGGGGCCCTTCCCTACCTGCTCACCCCACAGTGAGAGGTCCCAGGTGTCCTGGCATGTGCTCAAGCACAAGGCACCCCACCACCTCGGCGTGCTCAGCTCAGATGGTGCCTGTTCACTTGTCTGCCCGGCAGACTGTGACACACGCAGGCTACCTGCTATGTCCATACACTGTCTACAGAAGTGCCCAGTAAACATTAGCAAATGAAGAAGGAATTGAGTGGCCTCTATGAATGTCCCTGGGGCGTTCAGGCAGGGGTTGCCTCAGGTCCTAATCGTTCTGAGCAGCAGAGTTCACTGGGCTCTTTGAACTGGCGACCAGAGCCGAGGGAGCGCGGCCAGTCCCTCTCAGTGGGGGTGGGCTCTGCCATCTCTGAATCTCCAGGGAAAATGACCACCTTATGGTACCCTCTGTGGCGCTTGCTGTGCAGTCTGTGTCGTGGAAATTGGTAACGTTGGTTTAGGGGCTCTTCTGGACAGTGAACTCGTACCATGAATGATTTCCTCTGCCCCTCATTTCTCCCGACACCCTGTTCTCAGAGTCGGTGGTTGCAACAGGAAGATAAATCCACAATTTGGTGAGATCAGGTGCTCGGTCCTACCTGCTTGGTATGGTCCCTATAAATTTCCTGGAATCCTGTCACTTTGGCAAGGCAATGCTGAACTAAATATTTCTGATTTTACAGGGAATCTGGGGGGGTGGCGAGGGAGAAAAGATAGAGCGAAAAGAAGGATTAAAACATATCATACAACACAAAAAAACCATGGCTTTAATGCTTATTCAGAAAACAAACGTAACAATTTGGAAAGAAATTAACTGCCTTGCACTTATAAGACCAAGAAAACATGGCCTCTAAAAAGAGATAAAACATGAAAGGTGGAAGGGTGCTGGGCGCTGCTGAAGGAAAGACGCAAGGCACGTGGCTGCAGCAGGACTGAAGTTACCGTTAGAGCAGCAGGACGGGAGGGCTGCCCCGGGCAGTGTGGGCAGTGGGAGCGCAGGGCACGCCGAGAAACGAGTGAGGAGTCGGGAGGCCCTGCGCGCTCTGAACCCCGGCAATGTGAGCACTGATCTGTGTGGACAGGAGACCAGGTGGAAAGGAACAGAAATGATAGTGGGAAGCGATTCGAGAAGATTTTCCGGGACCGAAGGAGACATGATTCTATACTTGAACAAATCTTAGCGTGTCTGCGGGCTCATCACTGACAAGCAACATGTTTGTAAGTAAATGAAAGAGAAAATAAAAACCAAATGGAAGAGAGGGGTCACAGTAGTTACACCAGAAAAACTGAGTTCAAAGCCAGCATATTAAACTGCGTGAAGAAGGTTTCTTTTTATTGACAAAATGGCCAATCCACAAGAAAGGTATATGTTTTCATAAACTTGCATATAATTTAGTATCAGCCTTTATTTGGAAAAGGATTGCAAATACACAGAGAAACTGTCAGAGATGCAGCTATGGGAAACTGCCGGTTGTCCCTTAGTCCTTGATTGTGTGACAACGGGCAGGTGTTGCACCACGCTCCCCAGACATCACTGGACATTATCACGGTCCTCATCCTGTCACATCAATCCCTGTGCCCGTCCCCCGCACCGACAAGTTAGACTCAGCTGTAACAGCCAAGATCGGTGGCGGGCCAACATCAGATTTTGTTTCTTTAAATGAAGCCTCACCAGCCCCTTCCCTCAGCCTTGCACAAGAACCCCTTTCTCATCAAAGGGGAAAGGACCCCGGTCCTTTGCCCCCTGGCTGTTCCCTGCCCAGGCCGGTTCCGCCTACTCGAAGTCTGGTGGCTCCAGGGCTTTGTCCCAGGCCTCGTGCCAAGTGTGGCCGCAGGGCAGGCCCACCGCAGCCCCTCTTGGTCAGGTGTGCAGGTGTGGCCGGGGGGGGGGCAGGTGTGCAGGTGCGGCCGGGGGGGCAGGTGTGCAGGTGCGGCCGGGGGGCAGGTGTGCAGGTGCGGCCGGGGGGGGGGCATGTGTGCAGGTGCGGCCGGGGGGGGGGGAGGTGTGCAGGTGCGGCCGGGGGGGGGCAGGTGTGCAGGTGCGGCCGGGGGGGGGCAGGTGTGCAGGTGCGGCCGGGGGGGGGGCAGGTGTGCAGGTGCGGCCGGCGGGGGGGCAGTCCTCCCGCCCTTCCCTCTAAAGCGAAGCCTTCCTTCCTGTCCCCTCCTTCCTTGGCCGGAAGTCTGTGGTCCGGAGAGCAGGCCCAGAACCCAGACCCACCAGAAATCCTCTTTAGGGGACTCAGTGTTCAGAAAGGCAGCGCCTGGCTTGCCCCCCCGCCCCCAGGATGGCGCATGGCCCTGCTGATGCGAGACGAGCTGCTCCATGCAGCACCCACGCCTGCCAGGACATGCGCTGCCGTCGACCGACTGAAGTCCGTATGGTCGCTGTGCCCTGCACACGCCGGCCTCGTCCCACGCGTCTGCAGTAAGTTCTGAACGGCGGGCACGCTACAGACGGGGCTCTAACTGCAGCGTAGTGAAAATACAAATCAGAAACAGGCAGAACACCAACTTTTTGGGAAATTAAAACAATCATGGATAAAAGGGAAAAATTAAATCAGCAATGACAAAATCTTCAGAAAAGAACGAAAGAGAAAAAGTTACACATTAGAACTTATTGGATGCAGCTCGCACTATGCTGACGAAATAAGTCCATAGTTTAAAAATTGTCAGAGGAACTTAATTAAGAAATCAAAAGAGGAAACCAAACAAACCCAAGGAATACAGAAGAAAGGACTAAAGATAACAGTAGGAATTGGAATAATGAATTAGAAAGCAGAAACACTGTAGAATCAATAAAGATAAAAAGCTCACTCTTTACAAAAACATAAGAAAACACCACATGAAAATAACCTCAGAGAAACCAGAATTTGAAGAGAATAAATCCTACAACTTTATGCTAAGTGTTTGAAATGTGGCTGAAGAGATAATTTTCTAGAAAAGTATATATTATTAAAATGATTTGAAGAAGTGGTAGAATAGTTAAGTGTATTAACATCTACAGAAAGTGTTTGAAAAAGTTGGAGAAGAGTTGCAGCAACAAAGTGTGACATGAGTGTGTGTGTGTGTGTGAGAATGTGAGGTATGTGTGTGTGTGAGGGTGTGTGTGGTATGTGTAGTGTGAGTGTGAGCGTGCGTGGGCCGCAGCGCTGGCCTCCGCACTGTGCCGTGTTGCGGGTTGCCCGCCTGCACCCCGGGCTCCCGGGCTCTGACTCCCAGGGTGAGATGAGAAGGAGCAGGAGGCGGGGAGGCCGCCTGGCGCCGCCCCGTCCGTCCTGTGTCACAGTGGGAGCTGCGAGCCCAGCCTAGAGTCCCAGGGCAGGCTTTCACTGCACGGCTGTGGCTGCCAGCCGCCCTGGGACAGCCACCTGACTCATCCTGTGCCCCACTGTCAGTCAGGCCTGTCCCAGGTGATTCTACCTCTGAGGGCCCCACGCAGGAGGCACATGTGGGTCCAGACTTCCTTTTTTTCTCTTCTTTATTCCCCACGTCCTTCTTTCCCTCTTCCTTTTTAAAAGGTGCCAGTGAGGATGGGCCTGAGGGGCGAGAGGGAGGTGGTCACCCCCAGTGTCTGGGTGGACAGGACACAGGGAGTGCTGGCCACTGGCCGTGCGGGCCCGGCACCCCGGGGGACCAGACCCTGGGAGGCCTGCCAGGCACCCAGCCCCACGCAGCAGGAACAAGGGGACAGAGAGGTCCTCTGGGCAGGGACCAGTCCCCGGCGGGCGTGCTCTGGGCACCGGAGGGTCGAGCCTGTGATGCGATCCCTGGCGAAGGCTGCCAGCTGCTCGCTGCTGCATTTCCGAGCTTCCAGCACTTCCTTCATGCACCGCGATCCTGACGGGCTAACTTGGGGTGCAGCTAGGACAGGACGGTGCCTGGGAAGGCTGGCTGCGTGAATCGCCATTAACTCCGTAAAACACGTCTTTGGGGTGGGCACAGCCAAACAGTGTGGGGAGGAGGCCCCAAGTGAATGATGCTTAGCACAAAACGCCCCTGTGTGCCCCGTTAACTACCGCTCTGAGAACGAGGCGGTGCCACACACCCCGCCCCCTGCCCGGGAAGAAGGACCCCTGCTCTGGGCCCCCAGCTTCATCACAGAGCCGCTGTGCACACAGGCAGCTCTGGACGGGGTGGGGGGTCAGCAGCATGGAGCACCCAAGGAGGGCGTTCTGCCTGGGTGCGAGCAGGAGGCTTCCTGGGGGGCCGGAGAGGCACTCGGCCACGGGGACCCCTGACAGGGGAGCAAGGCCGTCCAAACTCCTATTGGTGTGTCTGGGGCGTTGCTGGTTTTAAAACGGGAAGTCCTTGGGGAACCCCAGGTCATGGGGATGAGTGATCACCCTGGAGCTGGTTGTGGGGGGCAGAGGAGTGGCCTGGCTGGGCTGGGGTGTGGGGTGCGGACTGAGCTGTACTTCCGGAAGGGAGGACAGGTCAAGGTGGGGTCACCGAGGGCTTCCTGCTTGAGCTGGACTTCACTATAAGTATGATTTAGTCAAATAAGTAAGGTTTAGAGTTTTCCTGTCTAGCTTGGTGTAGATTGAGCTCTCAGCTAGTTACGTGAATTTAAAGCCATATTTTAAGTTATCGGTTTCTTGCGTTTCTTCCTTTGTCCCGCCTTGTGTGGCTTGGCCTGGTGGGGTGGGGGGGTTGGAGCAGGGTGCCTGGCCGCACCTAGGGACCGGGGTGTAAGCGGGGCTGGCCCTGCCCTCCGAGGCGCCGTCCAGACCAGCCCGCCCTGACTGTCGTCCTGGGTGCCCTCTTGGCCCCAGCTGGGGTCGGGGGACCCACACATGCCGGCGCCCCCCAGGGCTCCGTCTGTGCCCTCCTGCTGGCCTCCCTCTGCTCAAGCTGCCCCCTCGACACTGCATCCAGGAACTGGCCCCTTCTTGCCTGTTGTCCTTCTAGCCTCGGTTCCCATTGTCCCCATGGTCCCCTCGCTTCCTCGGGGCTGAGATCCTCCCTGGGACCCCACTCCAGAGGCCTTCTCCAGCACCGTCAGTTCCCTGATGGCTGCCAGGCCCCTCCTATGACCGCCCTCCTGGGGGAGCCCCACCGTCTCCAGGTGAGCCAGGCACGGTTTTCTCAAGAGCTGTTAACCTACGGAGGAAAAGGAGAGGATGGCGGAAACAGGTGAAGTTCAGTTAGGGTTTAGCTGTGCTTTTAAAGATTCTTCCAAGTGTTTTTCTCATCTGCTTTTCAAATTAAGAGCAGGAGGTATTAAAATAATCTTGACTGTTATCCACAGCGTGGGGGTTGGGCTCTGGTCGGGGCTGGGCAGGCTTACAACATGCCATTCCAGCACCCTGCAACGCTGGGTCCTCCACCCCGTGTCTAGCCGCAGTCAGAGGCACCGAGGGGAACTCAGCACCCAGCCACCAGTCCCCGACATCCCGGCTGCCGAGAAACAAACCAGAACAGGATCCCCCACTGGAGAGTGTGCCTGTGTCAGTGCGGCCTTCCCGAGAATTTCACCCAGAACATGCGCGCTGGCCCTTAAATCCATTAGGTTAAGTGCTTTGGGCTGTTTGAGCTCGGGAACTCAGGCCGGGAGAAGCCTTTTTTTGTTTTTTTTTTAAAGATTTTATTGGGGAATTGGGGGAGGGGAACAGACAAGTTGCTGTCCTTTTGTTCTTCAGTCTAGTTGCGGAGGACGTTGCTTCACTGGCCCATGTTGGTATCGTCATTGTGCTCTTCCCGGATGAGGCAGATCTGTCGCCTGCCTCTGGATGGTCACTCACTGCGGCTATTGGCAGCTCACGCTGGCTGCGGGCCACTCTCTGTAGCCTGTGGCAGCCCACTGCAGCAAGGGCTGCAGCCCACACCATCACTGGGGCTCGCACAGCCCAGCTCCAGGTGGAGCTGTTGTTAGCTGTAGAGGGCAGTGTCACTGGCCCTCATATGTGGGATCCGAACTGGGGCCGCTGGCATCCCCAAACCAGCTCTTAACCAATGCTCCACTTGGCTGGCCCCGGGAGAAGCCTTTTAATAAGTCATTATGAAAACCATTTGCCTTTCGACCTTTTGCATGTATGATTCTGGAAATACCTCTTTCCTAATTGAGCAGGATGTTGATACTCAGCAGCGCTCTATCCCCTTCCTGGCCCGTGGCCCCGTCATAAAGCTGCCACTGTGAGTGCTGCCAGTGTGGAGGGCTGTGTGTGTGTGTGCCTCACCCGCCTCCGCTGCTCGGGAGCTCACTAGTGGGGGAGGTGATTCCAGCCCCCCTGCCGAAGTGTCTCTGTGAAGTAGGGGAGACTTCCCAGAACGTGATAGTGTTTCTCTTACAATGGAGGGGAGCAGCAGGAAGAGGCTGCACCTCTGTCCCCTACTTAGTCCTGGAGCAGTGGCTGTGGCCCCGGAGTCCTCTGGGGTTTCTGAGAGACAGTGCCTTCAGGAGTGAGGCCAGTGGTCCCCGATGGGCCTGAACACCTCCTGACAACAGGTGCCACCTGCCGGGACCTTCCATGCACCTGGCGGGTGCACGCGCTCCCGCTCCATTATCCCAGCATTCCGCCTGTGTAGGTGTTATCAGGCCTGGACACCCCATGTGCGGGGCTTGGGGCAAAGTGGAAGTGGGCGCCCCGCGTTTAAAAGTCTTCAGACTCTCAAGACAGGGTCAGCAGAGCGTTAGGCCAAGCTCAGGCCTCCTGAGCGAGGGAAGCGTGTGGCTGTCCTGTCATCCCCTCCGCGCTCTGCCTGCCCGTCTTTAGGTCAGAAACTGGCACGGAGAGGTCATGATCCGCCTGCTGTTGGTATCGGAGCTGGAGCCAGTCATGTGACCCCAGAGTGGACCCCGGGGGCGCACCCCCACGCACCTCAGTCACGAGGTAGTTGGGTGTTCTTGGGAAACGTGGAGGGCCTGTGCACCTGCCACCCCAGGAGACAGGTGTATGTCCCCACCACCTGCCTCTGTCCCCCTCATATCATTGCACACCAGCTCTGCCTTCCATGAGGACATTTCGCCTGCCAGGCCCAGAGGGCCGGATGCACAGGCAGCATTCGGCAGTGACCGGCTGGGTGCCTTCCTCTCATGGACCCTGCTGGGAGCTGGGGACACAGAGCTGATGAAGGTAGGTGTGGTCTCTGCTCCAGGAAGCTGCAGTCTCTGAGGGAGACAGACACCATACATGGGACCACGCGATCACTTACCCACGATTGGAAAGGTGCCGGGAAGGTCCCGGGGACCCGGAGAGTGAGGGCTCCCCAGACACTGGCCG
Source organism: Aselliscus stoliczkanus (assembly GCA_033961575.1). Lineage (NCBI taxonomy): Eukaryota > Metazoa > Chordata > Mammalia > Chiroptera > Hipposideridae > Aselliscus > Aselliscus stoliczkanus. Next base: position 175,335,399 of record CM066731.1, read on the forward strand.
GCGGGAGAAGCACCAGACCAGGGAGGGAAGGGTGAGCATGGAGGCTTGAGCCAAGGCTGTCAGGTGACCAAGAGCTTGGTGCAGCCCAGGAAGTGACGAAAGGCTAGTGCGGCAGGGAGTGGCGTGGCCGGCAGGGGCTAGGGCGAGCAGGCTGCGGCCTGAGTGTTTCGTCTAAGGGCGACTGAGAGACGATGTCAGGATCGCATCCATGTTTCCCGAGGCTGTGCTGGCTGCAGTGTGCAGGCTGGGCAGGCAGCGGGAGCCCAGAGAGAAGGTACTGACGGGTCCTAGCCTCCCCGGACCCTTGGAGGGCACAGAGAGTTCCACCTGGAGGGCAGTCCGTTTTAATTTAATAGCATTTGTCTCTCTGGTCCCTGAAAAGACCAGGACACCTCACATTCCCACGGGCAGCGTATTGGAGACTCCTTTCTCCATTATCCTGCCAGCGGTGTGTACTGTGGCTGATTTTATTTTTAAGTTTCTGCGGTCTTACGGGGTGTCGTGGTCCCCGTTGCTCTCATTTGCATTTCCCTGATTTCCAGTGATTCTGAGTGTCTTCTCATATGTTGGCTGGGCATTTATTCGTTCTGTCCACTTCATTTGCCCATTTATGTCTCTTGCCCACTTTTCTGTGGGGTATTTGGCTTTTGTGAGTTCACGCTCACTGTATATTTTAGGCATTTACACTTTATTGCTCATATCTATATATTTTTTTCTAGGTTTTAGTATCTTTTGCCATATGTAGGTCTTTTTTGCTTTTCTTCTTTTTCTGAGGGCAGTGTCACTGGCCCTCATATGTGGGACCCGAACCGGGGCCGCTGGCATCCCAAGCCAGCGCTTAACCACCGCGCCACTCGGCCGGCCCCATATGTATGTCTTTTTAAAGTAAATTTGAAACATTAAAGTGCACATAAATACAAAAACAGTATACACATTCTAAGTGTTCATCTTGGTGAATTTTGACAAAGTGCACAGCTCTGTGTAATCGCCACCAAATCAAGATTTAGAATGCCGCCTCCCCTGGCCCAGTGAGGATGAACCCCCGAGGTGACCTCCACCCCGAGTCCCGCTGCACAGGCTCGTTCTGCCTTTGGAGTTATGTATAAATGTGTTCATACAGTCGGTAGTCTTCTCGGCTTATGAAAATAACATGACCATTTACAAAATTTAGAGAACATAGTAAATTACAAAGAAGAAAACATTGGTTAGCATGGTCTAATATACATAGAAATAGCATGGCCATTTCTATGTTTTTCTTCTGTGAATTACCTGTGAGGTTTTTGTATCTTTTTCTATTTAAAACTTGCTTTAAAAATCATTTAGTGAAATTTTTGGCGTGGCATTAAAATCACAAAAATTGGGGGAAAACTGACATATTTACGATGTAGTTTGTCAGACGGACAGTGTATCTTCCCTTCTTCTCCTTCAGGTCTGACTTAAGTGAGTGACACTTTCCTGTCGCTGCCACGTCTCCGCCCTGGGGCCTTCTCTATGGTCTGAGTTGTTTGATCCTCAGACATGAGCCCAGCACCTGGCACGTTGCTGGGCCTTCCACCTGCCTCTATAGGGGTAAATGTAGAAGCATATGGTGAGCTCATGTCTGAGCTGTCCCCCTGTCCCTGCAGAGGCTGGGCATGTCCACCGTGGGGAGGGGTCCTGTGCCCCCCGCGGGTTTCAGGCTGCCGCCTCCCGAGCTGCCTGGGGCCCCCCAGGGGCGAGGAGACTGCGGCTTCTGCTGCCAGCAGAGCTGCACTGTAATGTATTATATAAATTAGGCTGCTGTGTATTCATCAGCTATGAGACGAGGCTTCACAGGCATTTAATATATGGACTGTGATGACATGGAATGGGCACGCAAAAGAAATTTCATTTTATAAATTGTTCTGCTGAAAATGTTTGCAAGCTGGTACCTGAGTGCAAAAGACTGAGCCTTCAGTAACGAGGTTAAGACTGCAGACCCAGGAAGGGGACGTGGAATCTGGGGGTTCTTCTGGCAATTTGGCTTCTACCACGTGGATGGCCTTAGGGTCCCCTACACATAAACCAAGTGACCCTGACCTCTTCTAAAAAGAAATGGGAATGATGAAGTGGAAGGGACCAAGCAGTGTCTCTTTCCCCCAGACATTCCAGGTGGGCAGTCTCCCCATTCTTAAGAAGCAGGTGGACGCGGCAGTGGATGGGTGGCCTGGATAACACGAGGTGACCCAGAGGGCCCCCCGCCAGCTGATGCAGGTGGAAAACCTGTCGCCCACACTCCAAAAGCAACAAATGGAGAGTATTCTTGTTTTGATGGCTTCGGGGAGCACATGTGTCCCCTGGAGCCAGGGCGCGTTCATCGACAGCGCCTGATCCTTTTTCCTTCTGCCAAAGGAATTTTCATTCTTCATCTGCTATTGGGGCAGAGTCGTTTCAAGCGACACATTTCCTGAGACATGAGATTGGCAAGCACAGGGGTCTTTGACGGGTCTCGGCTTTTGAAAGGGAGGCAGCCTCTTCCGCCTCGGCCCCTTCAGCCCGCACTGATAGGGACTGGCTGCTGGCTCTGATGGTTTCCCCAGAGAAATGGAAATTGCAGCTCAGTCTTAAAATGATGTCCTTTGATCTAAATGTTCCAGGAAATAAAACACCTTTGCAGTTACGGAGTCTAGACAGGGACGCGTTTTCAGCCCTTGCTTGTCAGGCGCGTGTCCCCCGGTCCTGCCCGACGTGGTGTGTCTCCTTGTGCAGCCCGGTCCCTTCTCCGCTCACAGACGTCTGCAAACGATTCCACAGCTTACCCGGTCCCCCGTGGCCCACGCCTCAGTGTGTGTCCTTGTTACCTGTCGCCAGGATGACTGCTGCCGCCTCTGAATGCCTTAAGTCGCCCTTCCCCGACATGAGAGACACGTGGCCTGAAGTCCGCGTGCAGCGTGGAGACCCCACCAGACTCAGCCGTGGGGACGGTTCAGGCAGGGGTGCTTGCCCGGGGTGGCTCATCGTACATCATATTCTGTTCTCACGCAGACAGGATTCTGTACATGGCGTCCCTCTGACTCAGTCAAGCAGGGGGTACTTGGCGGGGGTATTGAAGCCCTAACCGCCCCGGGCCTCAGTGTGACTGTATTTGGAGATGGGGTCTTTACAGAGGTGACTGAGGTAAAATGAGGCCATGTGGGTGGGTCCTGACCCAGGAAGGGGGATTTGGACACAGAGGGATGACGATCTGAAGACACGGGGAACAGATGGTCATCTGCATGTCAAGGACAGAGGCATCAGGAGGAGCCAGCCCTGCTGACGCTGTGACCATGGACAAGTGGCCTCCAGGCTGTGAGACAATAAGTTTCTAAGTTTCTGCTGTTTAACTCCCCCAGTCTGTGCACTTATTATGGTGCCTGAGCAAACTGACACCCTGGCCCACGAGCCCTCGAGAGGTTCTTTACTTTCTGAAGACAGCAAAAGGATTTGTCGAGATTTTCTGAACATGCCAGTAGAGGGGGACCTAGGGACCATGTAGTTACATGTTATGGGGGTTACAGAGCGGCCTGGGCTTCCGGCCTTGACAAGCTCCCAGGTAACTCTGAGGAGCGGGCACTGACTCTCTAAGGAGTATGCCACGTGGGCTGGGGCAGCCCCAGGTCGCTTCCTCAAGGACCTTCTGTCCCCATGGGCGACAAGAACCTGTTTGTTCTGCTGGACGCTGGCCCGGGAGGCTGGGCCCGCCCTGGGTGGCGTGTGTCTGATGGGGGCTGTGCAAGGGGGTTTCAACCCTTGTTGGCAGGAAGACTCATTTCCTGTGCAGTGGGAACATTCCTGCAGGCCACACACGCAAAGTTGGAAAAGCAACGTTTTTATTGGGCGTCTCCGGTTGGTGAGAAGTTCACGGAGCCGCACACTCAGGATACACACACTTTCCTGTCTGTATAGTGTACTTTAATAAAAAGTTTCAAAAAGCAATTATTTTTCTATGACCACACTCATTTTCGGAGTTGAGGCTCCACGTAGTCTGATAACAGAAATGTAATCCAGTGTCTTCTGGATGGACCCTGTGGTTTAAACCATCCGTTCAGGGACCCTTCCTCCCATCCCCCGGGCTGGGGTCGGGGAGGTGTCCCACCTGGCCTCTGCTGGCTGGCCCTGACCCTGGCTGATGTCGCTGGTCCTGGCAGTGACTGCACCCCGCCTGTGGTGACACAAAGCTGCTGAGTGGGGTCTCGGACACGGCTGAACTCCAGCTGCTCTGAGAGCTCCCGCTGGGGGGAAGACAGGAAAGCTGTTGATGGCTGGACCATGGGGAACAGGCGCCGAGGGCCGTGGAGTTGACCAGTGTGGGCACAGGGACTGGCAGTGCCTGAGGTGAGTGTGTGGGCAGCTGCCCGAGCAAGGCTGTGATGGGGTCTCACCAGCCGCGCCCTTCCCCCGAGGGTTGCAGGGTGGGGTGGGTGTTGGAGAGCGCAAAGGAGGCCCAGGGGGACGCCGACCGCCCTCATCACAGTGTCTGGCTGGTGGATGGACTTTGTGGACCAGGTAAGAGATTGTTTTACACAGGATGAGAGGTTCAAGTTTTAAGTTAGATTGGATTGGATTGGGTGGGGGAAGCGAGGACTCGCAGGGGTGTGAGGACAGCCATGGGAGGCGTGGCTGCCCGCCCCCCCACGGGTCCATCAGGGGTCCAGGGGCACCCGTAACCTCCCTGCGTCGTTAGGTGGTGACACTGTAGAGGCACTCCCGCACATCTGGCTGGTCCCGCCCACTGTACACCTGGCTGTGTGGTCCAGCCCATTGCTCCTGGGCTGCAGGCCTGTACAGCACCTGACTGTAACACATAACATAGAGGCGATGCAGCAAAAATGTGGTATAAAAGATAAACGGCACACCTGGACAGGGCACTCACCATGAACAAAGCCTGGGGGCTGGAAGCTCCTCTCGGGGTGTCGTGAGTGAGTGGGGAGTGGATGTGATGGCTCGGGGCCTCCGTGTGCACGACTGGAGACTTTCTAACCACATTTATAACAAAATATTTTCCTTTCTTCAATAATAAGTTAACGTTCGCCTACTGTCACTTTATAAACTTTTTAATTTTTTAAAACTTATCGACTCTTGTAATAACACTCGGCTTAAAACACAAACATCATACAGCTGTACAAAAATATTTTCTTTATATCCTTATTCTATAAGCTTTTTTGTATTTAAAATTTTTTATTTATTGCTTTTACTTTTTCAATTGTTTTGTTAACTTGAAGAGCATCAGTGTCACTGTCTGCGCCTGCACACCCTGCCCCCCGGGAAGGCCTCAGGGGCGATGGCACCTCCTGGGACAGGGACCCTCCTGAAGGGCGGCCCGAGGCCCTTCCTGGGGACGCGTCCCTCTTGCAGGACACGGCCGTGGTGCTGAGCCTGGTCTGTCCCCTTTCCTTCAGGGACCTGCTGGCCAGCAGACCGTGCAGTGAACTCGCCTCTCTATCAGCGACGGCTCTGGTGTCACTAGGCCACAGGCACTAATCTTATGGGGCCGCTGTCGCCTGTGCTGACCGTCCTTGACCAAACCCTGGCCGTGCGGGCGTGCCTGGGCCTGGAAATCAGGCCCCTTCCCAGCAGAGCGGACCCAAAGCAGGCGGGGACCCGCAGCCCGCTGCCCGCGCACGCCACGCGGCCTCGCTGAGCCCTCCGCGGTTTTAGCAGATAATACCCGCCGCGCGGATCGGCTGCCCGATGGGCGCGGACACGCGGGGCCGCCTCCCTGCCCGTGAGGTCTGTGGACACTCGAGGGAGGGCCGCCCAGCGGCGCGGGGGGGAAGCGCGGGCTTGGGACGCCAGCGGCCCCGGTTCGGGTCCCACATGTGAGAGCCAGTGACACTGCCCTCAAAAAAACCCCCAAAAAACCTTGAGGGTCATTTAGAGCCCTGCGGACAACTTCCTCTGAAGACACTCCGTGAAGCAGAGCCCTCCCTCAGCCCCAGGGGAGCTTGCACGTGGACGGGGTGTGGCCTCCCGTGGAGCCCCGCCCCCAGCGGCCCCGCCCCAGCGGCCCCAGTGGCCCCGCCCCCAGCGGCCCCAGTGGCCCCGCCCCCAGCGCCCCCGCCCCCCGGCGGCCCCAGCGCCCCAGCGGCCCCGCCCCCCGCCCCAGCGGCCCCGCCCCCAGCCCCCCGCCCCGTGCTCCCACCCGCACAGGCCCGCTGGGGGTTGGGCAGTGCGGTTGCAAGGCCTTTCCTTTTGGAGAAGTAAGAGTTATGGGGAATGTCTCTACTTTACACGCTCTTACGGAGCCAGTTCACCTGTGGAAGTGCTCCCCGGGTGGGAGCCTTCCTGTGCGGGGCACAGCCCGGTCTTTAAAGGGATGTTCATCAGCGTCGCTGGGAAACAGCAGCGGCTGTGCGTCGGAGAGCTTAAGGGAGCCGGTGCCGGGCAGGAGCTCCCGGCGGGAGCTGGTCCTCTGCTCACAGCCCGCACTGCGCGCTGCGGCGCCGCCGCCGGGACCCACCTACGGGCCGAGCTGCGGAGCCACCTGCAGGACCGCGGCCTGCTCCCGGCTGTCCGCTCCCGCCTTGCTGGGTGGCAGCCCAGGGTCCCCGCTCACCGCAGGCCCGCCCAGCACGGGCTGAGCCTGAGCTGGACCTGGAAGAGGGCGCATGAAGGCGGTGGGGCGCAGGCCCTGCACAGGCCCACCTGGCCGCGCGCCTGGACCTGCAGGCCGCAGGCCTCCTGGCCGGGGACAAAGGGGCGCTGTGGGCCTCCTTGTGGAGCCACGCTCGGGGGTCCTGACCAGAGCCTCAGAGCGGGTCCCGGGAGGTGGCTGCGGACAACGGGGATGGCGTCTGAATAGGCGTCTCAACAGAAGGGGAAGGAGGCTGGCGGGGAGGTGATGGGAACCATAAGTAGAAACAAGTCCTGGAAAGAGGCCCAGCTATGGAGGGGGCTGCTTGAGAAGCATTAATGAGGGCTCCAGGGACTGACGGGGGTCCCCCCAGAGATAAGTCCACCTGGAAGCTCAGAGGGTGGCCATATGTGGAATAAGGGCCTTGGAGGATATTGTTACGGAAGGGCTTTGGAAGTGAGCTTATTCTGGATTAGGGTGGCAGGCACCTAAATCCAGGGACCTGTGTCCTTATAAGAGACAGAGGGCCACAGGGATGCAGGGGATGGGCAGTGTGGCCGCAGTCTGAAGAGTGCAGGGGCCGCCCGTAGCCAAGGCAGGAAGGGCCCTCCCACAGAGCCTGGGCGGGACGCCTGGGTCTCAGACTTCCGGCCTCCAGAGCTGGGAGGGAATAAACTTCTGTTGCTTTAAGCGGCCCACTTTTCTGGCCATTTGTTACGGCAGCCCCAGGAGACTAATGCAGGGGTACAGTCCCACAGTGGGTTCCAGAGCCCCGGGGGAGGGCTCTTACAAAGGTCACATCAGGTGATGAGTTTGGGAGATGCTGGGTCAGCCGACGCTCTTACACGCCAATCTCCATGGGGTTTCAGAATGTAGGTTTTCACATGCATTTAATAAATGGTTGTTTTTTCATGGTGTGTCTCCCCATCCTTTTCCTCAAGTGCATTTTGGGAAATGCTGGTCTAGCCCAATGGGGCGTTGGGGCCTGGGGGGCGGTTCCGGCCTGGAAGGGACCAGAGGCTGAGCTGCCCCTGCGCTGCCAGTGACAGGCAGTGGCCCCCGGCAGTCACTCACCTTTCTTGCCTCAGCTTATGTCCTGGCCCAGGTTCCCTGGAAAACGGAGCCAGGAACCAAATGCCCCATCTGTAAGGGGGGCTCCCTTCAGGGCAATGACTGTGGATGGAGGGAGTAGCCTTTTTTCTTGTCCTATAAACTCTGGGGCTTGAGAAGGGCTTTTTTGTTCTCTGAAATATGTACCCAACCTATTTTGGGGGAAAATACTAGATTTTTTCTCTTTTGAAGTGTTCCCTCTTCCTCCTCCCCAACATCCCAGGTCTGACACAGTCTGGGTGGGGGGGGTCACGGAGTCTGGTTTCCTCCCCTGTAGTGCCTCTTCCTGCCCTGTGGGGTCACTGTTTCGGGCTGTGGTCCAGTGGCCACCCAGAGGCCAGCTGCCCCCTGACCCCGCCCCCAGGACAGGTGGCCTCCACCGTGTTGAAGAGAACAGTTTTCCACTCTTTCTGTGCCCCACTTATGCCCCTCTTGATTCTCAATTCTTTCAAACCCACATTCCGTCCCCTTCAGAGCCTGCCCTCCCAGGATTAGAGAGAGGCAGTCAGCACCCCCTTACCTGAAGATTTACACCTTCAGGGGTCAAGCAGAATTTCCTTTTCCCCTCCCCAACTTTTATTTTGAAAAATTTCAAACCTGCAGAAGGTTAGAAAGAATAGAAATAATGAAGACTGAGATTCCCCAATTGTTAGCATTTTTTGCAAATTTTTCTTTTCAGTCTTAAAGCAGAACAGCTCTGATTATGCCCTTTTCCTGGGCCACTCTTCAAGGCCACTGCCCTGATCGTCTGAGATAAGTCGTGTTTCCATGCCCCGCTCATCCTAAGACCGTGCGAGGTGATGTCTAGTGCGAGCTACAAAGAGCAGAGGGGCTGTCAGTGTGATGTTGCATTTTCCTGGAGAGTTCTTTCTCAGAGGTTCTGTGCTTCCGAGCTGAGAAACGGCTGTCTAATGTCTCTGTGCCCAGCTGTGGTCATGCTCACTCGCCTCCTGTCACTTCACTTCATCACAAGGGCTCAGCACACTGTCTGCTCTTCAGATGTCTCATGCTCCTTCATGCTTCTGTCTCACTGATGTCCTCATTTCTTATCTGAAAGTCCGCAAATGAGAAGTCCCCATTACCCAATTTACAAATTCACCTGCATCTACACCCACCTGTGCACGGGTCCACCTGTCGCAGAGGATGACCTCTCTGTGCTCCCAAGGACGAGCTCACCGGTGCAAACACCCCATCGCCCGCTCACGGGTCTGCTCATCAATGACTCTTTTCTTCGTCATCAAGTTCTCTTCTCCACCAGATCCTGCCCCCTGCCTTAGAAACGCGCCACAAGAGCACAGGTCTTCACGAATACTCCCTGAAGGAGGAGTATTCCGCCGCGCTGCCCCTTGCAGCACATAAAGGTTTTTGAAGTGTTGTCGGTCTGCTCTCTTCTCTGTCCACTTCTTCGCTTTCCACTTGTTCCCCAATCTGCCTGAATCGGCGTTCATGCCCTCAGCACCACTGCAGCTGCTCTGAAGGTCACAGAGGGGCCCCTGCCAGTTCCATCTCCCTCACCCTCTCAGCACCTTTGGCCACCATCTTTTCTTGTAACACCATCTCCTTTTGCTTCCAGGGTGCCCGTCCCTTGTTTTCTGGCTTCTCCCCGGCTTTCCCCAGTCTTCGCAGGTACCGCCTCTGTGCCCCAAAGCCCAGCCGTGGGCCCCCGGTGGCTTCTCTTGTCCAGCTGCATTCCTTCTCTAGGAGACCGCACAGCCCACAGCTGTAAACGGCACCGGGGCAGAGCCGACGCCCGAATCTGCAGGGACCTGTCCCCTGAAATCTGCATTGGCCGCTCACCATCGCCAGTGTAGCGTACAATCGGCACCTCAAATTTAAAATATCCAACCCCGGATTCTTGATTTCCACCCCGGGTTAAAGTCCCGTCCTTTCCTGTGGTCCAGCCACACCGCCGTTTGCCTAGTGCTCAGGCCAAAGATCTTGGAGTTGAACTTGACTCCCCTTTTCCTCTCACACCTGTGCTTTCAGCTCTCCATTGCTGTGTAGCAAATTCACCTCAAACTTTGTGGCTTTGAGTATAACAGCCATTTGCTCTCATGTGAATTCTGTGAGCTGACTGGGCTTAGCTGGGTGGTTCTTTAGTTTTATGTGATTCTGGCTGGGGCTTCACTACCGGAAGGATGAAGGGGGCTGGAATCGCCCACCCTCAGTGAGTGCTGGGCTTCCGCTGGGAGCTCGGGGTGGGGGCTGTCCCCAGAGCTCCGTGGTGGTCCTCCATGCGGCCTCTCCATGTGCCTTGGCTCCTCCACAGGGGCAGGGACAAAGAATGTGGGGCTATCTGTAATCCACTGCAGTCTTCTCTGTGGCCATGAATTGTTTACATTCTTCTTGTAAGTAAAACCCTTTCACCCTGATCCATTATGGCATCAGACTCAGGCCTGAGGTCCAGGATTTTATGTCCAGATCAGGTCCAGATACAGGTGGGGGTCCTTGGCTGATGCTCTTGGGGCGCCACTTCTCTAAATAGTAAACTATGAAGTTGACACTGACTGTACTGAAGCAGCCACCCCCGCCATTCATGTTCTCTCGCGATTCTTTAGCTCGACTGGGGCTCAGCTGGCTGATTCTTCTGCTCCACCTGGTATTGTCGGGAACCCAGTCCTCTGGAGGCTGGGACAGTCAGAGTGCTCCACTCACATCGCTGCAAGCTGGTGCTGGCTGTCTGCTGGGAACTCAGCAAGGCTACCGGTTAGAGTTCTCTGGGTCTCTGCCAAGTGGCCGCTCAGATGGCCTGGGCTTCTCATCCTGGTGGCTGGATTCCAAGCCACAGCATCCCAAGAGCAAAAGTGAAAGCTGAAGCTCTTAGGGTCGGCCTTGCAATTGACTCGTTGTCACTTGTGTCACACTGTATTGGTTAGAGAATGCAGCCAGCCCAGATTCCAGGGGAAGGGAAAAGAGCCCATCTCCTGACAGAAGAACCTGTGGTCACCTTTAACCCACCACACTGATCTGCCAGTAAATCTTATCAGTTTTACATCCAAAAAATATATTTCACTTAACACTTGTTTACTTACTTATTACTAAACCCAACTACTACACTAAAGCAAATCGCGGCCATCTCCAGCTGAGATATCACAGTGGCCCCCTCACTCTTGACTCCACTTCCTGCTGTCATCTTACACAGGCCCCACAGGGCACACACACCTGGGGAGGGGCTGGGATCCGGCTGAGGTCAGGTGGGTCTGCTCTAGGCCGAGGGTTGACTCCACTTCCGCTCCGCACACCTCCTTCTGGGACCCCTCATGGGGGGGCAGGGGGGCAAGAAGCATTTAGTGCCTCTGTGCCCATCACGCCTGCCACATTCCACTGGCCAAAGCCAGTTGCATGGCCACGCCCAGCACCGATGGGAGGAAGACGTGCATGTGCAGGGCTGCGAGGAGCCAGGGCAGGTGCGGTGAAGAGAAGAAGATGGTCAAAGAGCACACCTGCCACTCGCCCACACTGAGATGGCCTATCACGGCCCGCAATGCCAGCTTAACAATATGCGATATGTCCACAGTCTCTCCATGTATGCTTTCCTGTTTTGTTTTTAAATGTCTATCTCTTCCTCTAATAATCAGTGCCACCCAGTGTCCATAGGGTTAGGGAGACAGACACACGCTTTTACCAAGTGACAGTTTTTGGGGAGAGAATGTGTATAAAGCCTTGAGAAGGTCTGTGCCATTCGACCAGTATTTCCATTTCCAGCCACTTACTTTTAAAGGATAATCAGAGACACACACAGTTCTATGCCAGTAGGTTCTTGGCAGCGTTGTTTATAATAGGAAACGTCTGGAAGCAACTCGTTTGTCCTCACTCTCCTCCTTTGGCCTTTCCTCCTTCTGTCTGGGCTTTCCGGCAGTGGGCAATTACCTGAGCGCGCCCCGGACCTGCCAGGCTTCCTGGACTCGGCCACTCCTTGGTGCATTTGCTAGGCCAGTGTGCTTTGTTGAGCATTTGCTGTGTACTGTAGGCTGGGTATAAAGTCTCCCGGAGTCTTGGGAGCTTACAGTGAGGGGGGCATTTCATAAACAGGTCAACAGACCATAAATGCGTCATTGTAATTTGTAATAAGTGCGATCCAAGAAAAAAATTGTGTGCACCAAAGAAAACTGGGGGGACACTACCTACTGTGTGGTTAGGGCAGGCCTCCTGAGGAGGTGATGGCAAAGCTCACCAGACAAGGAAGGGCGTTTCCAACCTTGGTAAGACGCGGGGGCGTGTTGCAGGCGGAGGGGACGCGGTGAGGAAAGCCCTGGACAGCAGAGACCTCTGTGCTGGCGCCATGAGAGGGGCGGGCAGACGGGCCGGCTCGGCGGAGCCACGGGCTCCACGCCTCGTGGGGGCGATCGCGTTCCCTTCACTGGACCGTGGGAAACCACTGGCTGGAGAGCGGTGACCCGGGCCACCCAATCTAGAGAGAGACTGGGCGTTAGGTGAGAGGGATGGGAGAGGCAGGGGGGTCGCAGGAGGAGGGAGGCCGGGTGGCCGGCGCAGGCAGCGAGGGGCAGGGTGGCTACTCTGAGGGGCCGTGGGCAGAGTGCTGCCCATCCCCGGCACTGGCCCTTTATCAGATGACCCTCCTCTCAGGATCCTGCAGCAGTGGGCACTGTCCAGATCCCCGGCCCCAGGAAGCAAGGCCCCACCAAACAGCAGAAAACAAAGGAGACTGTTTTCAGCTTTCGAAACACTTGAAACTTCCCAGATGAGACCGTACATTGAGAAAAGGTCTTTGCAGGCTTAAAAGGTTACATTTTTGTGCACCCAATGTTATAAACATGTTTGTACCATAAACAACAGATTTGGGAAGAATGAGGAATGAATGTGAGCGAGTTTTTCCGCCCTCAACTTGATAAACACGCCACAGGCTGGGGAGGGAGGGAGGGAAGCCGGAGAGAAAGCGAATGAACGGGATGGGAAAACGGGCCTCTGTCCTTCCTACCTGAGGCCCCGATGACAGAGGCCACCTTCCAGAGGCAGCTTTGAGACCACCACGCAGGGAGGGCTTGTAAAGGAGGCAGGAGAAAGCCAGCTTTGTAATCCTAAGTGGACCACCCATGTCCAGCCTACAGAAGAGGCAGAGATGCCGCGAGAAGGGCCCTTGGAGATCAGAACCCGATGCCTTCGGAGCGCTATTTTGGGGGCCCTGTCCTGGAGGGAAAAGGAGGCGCTGTCTTATGGTGCCCCTGGCCTTGTGAAAGCAGCCTCAAGGACGTGACTGGGAAGACTGGAGGGGTCCTCGGTGCTTGGGAGCCCCTGACCCTATAGGGATGAGAGGCCGTAAGACGGGGCTGCAGCAGCGGCCACCTTCGGTGGGGAAGCAGCCACACTCCCAAAGTGCACTGGGGCAGACCACGAGACCTGGTGTGCGTCCCACAGCATGAGAGCCATTCAGGGCCAACTTACATCCCTAACGGGGGTCACCTGGGGGGTGAAAAGACCTTGGTGGGAAGGAGCGAGAGGTGGCCCCGTCATCCTGGGGCGAGCGCAGTAATTGAGGTGGGAAACGCAGGGATGGGACCGGAGGGGTCTCCTAAGACCACCTAAGACGAAGAGTCAGCTTTCAGCCCCAAGAACATTGGCCCTAGTCAGCAGGACAGTACCAACCAAGGAAGACCTGCCCCTGTGTCTCCCTCCAGCAGGAGTCCAGGGTCACCAGGGGAGTGAGGACACTTCTCTACTTAGGCCATGTTCCTCATCTCTCTGCACACCCACTGTGTCCTATGGAATTCGTACTCATCCTTTGTGACTTACTGTGATTGTCACTTCTTCTAGAAACCTTTTCTAATCTCTCAAGAGTCAGCCGTCTCTTCTAAGGGGCGGCCAAGACGCCTGCACTTGCCCAGTATATTGCATTGTACTGTCATTGCCGGTGGGCTCATGCCTGTCCCTCACTGGATTACAGCCCCTAGAGCTGCGGCCTGTGCCTTGTAGCTGGAATGTGGGAGGCGGCAGCACTTACTTTTTCATGTAAATGAAAGAAGTCTCCCACAAATTGTGATTCCATTTATATAAAATTTTAGAATAACCAAATGATTCTATGGTAGAAAAAATCAGACCAGGTTGCTTTTGTGGCATATGGGAGAAGATTGGCTGGGAATTGTGATAATGCCGTTCTAGATCTTGACAGGAGGTGGGATCACATGTCGGTCAAAACTCAGCAAATACACACTTAAGATTTGTGCATCGCATATAAACTGTACATCAAAAGAAAAACGATTATTGAATTCCAGTTAATGATAAATTTGCTGAAGTATTCAGAGGGAAATGTACTAAGATTTATGATTTGCTTTGAGTTGCGTAAAAAGCCAAGAACGATTAATGGATGAATGGAAGGGTGGGTAGATGGGTGGGTAAGCGATGGAGTATATGACATGTGAGTGGTCAAACCTAGACGGTGACTATTTGGGCACTCAACTGTGTATTTGTTTCCTGTGGCTTCTGGAACAAGTGACTACAGACTGGGTAGTTTGAAAACAACAGCAATTTAGTCTTCCATGTTCTGGAGGCCAGAAATCTGAGATCAAGGTGTGGGCAGGGCCACGCCTCTGCTGGTGGCCGCATCGCCCCGGTCTCAGCCTCTGTGGGCACATTGCCTTGTCCTCTCCATCAGATCTCTGTCCGCTGCTCTCTGATGAAGACACCTGTGATTGTGCTCAGGACCCGCCCAATAACCCTTCCCCATCTCAAGGTCCATCCCTAACCTTAACTGCAAGAACCTTTTTCTGAATAAGGCAAGATTTACAGGCACCCGGGGATTCACACCTGATATCATTGGGGGCCATTATTCAGCCTAATCCCTGCTGCAGACCTCTTTCAATTTTGCTGTGTGTTTCAAATTATTCATAATACAGTGTTGGGGAAAAAGTGGTTATCTCTGGATGATATAGTGCTATTGACATTATTATTATTATTATTATTATTATTATTATTATTTAAAATAGACTTAAAAAAAAGAAGACTAGCTTTAGGTTCACAGCCAAACTGAGGGGAAGGTAAAGAAATTTCCCACACGCCCCCTGCCTCCCCTCCCCACCGTCTCCCCTACCGTACATCCCCCACAGATGGCACACTTGGTATAACTGATGAACCAACACTGACACACCATCATCACCAAAGGCCACAGTTTCCACCAGGGGTCACTTTTGGTGTATCCTATGGGTTTGGACAACTGTACTGTGACACTGTCTATTATTATGGTGTCGTAGAGTTGCTTCACTGCCCTGGATCCCCTGTGCTCCTTCTGTTCATTCCTCTCTCCTCCCAGCCCCAGCAACCATGGACTCTTTCACTGTCTCCATAGTTTTGCTTTTCCAAGAGGAGTCAGATCCAGAAGGGTCCACTTTCACTCTTTTGCTTGTGGCTGTCCGGTTTTCCCAACACCATTTATTGAAGAGACATTCTGCATTGAGGATCACTTGTCAAAATTTAGTTGATTATATGTCTGCGCTCTCAGTCCTGCTGCGTTGGTCTATGTGTCTGTTTTCATGCCAGGACCATAGTGGTTTGATTACTATAGCTCTGTAATAAGGAGTTTCAAATCAGGAAGTGTGATGTCTCCAGCATTGTTCTTCTTTCTTAAGCTTGCTTTGGCTATTTGGGGTCTTTTGTGGTTCCATATGAATTTTAGAATTGTTTTTTTCTATTTCTGTGAAAAATGCAATTGGAATTTTGATAGGGATTCCATTGAATCTGTAGATGGCTTTGAGTAATAGGGACACTTACAACATATTCATTCTCCCGATCCATGAACATGGGATGTATTTACATTTATTTGCATCTTTTTCAGTTTCTTTCATGAGTGTCTTATAGTTTTCAGTTTATAAATCTTTGACGTCCTTGGTGAAATCTATTCCTAAGTATTTTATTGTTTATACTGCTATTGTAAATGGGATTGTTTATGTTTTTTCAAATAGTTCATTGTCACTGTATAAAAACACAACTGATTTTTGTGTGTTGATTTTGTGTCCTGGAACTTTGCTGCATTTGTTTATTAGTTCTAATAATATTTTTTGGTGGAGTTTTTAGGATTTTCTATATATGAGATCATGTTATATATACACAGAGATAATTTTGCTTCTTTCTACAAATTGGACAACCTAGAAGAAAGGAATTCATTTCCACATACATATAAATGAATCATGATGGAACAGAAAACCTGAACAGATCAATAATGAGTAAGGAGGTTTAATCAGTAATCAAAGACCTCCCAAAAAATAAACACCCGGGACCAGAGGACTTCATGGTGAATTCCTCTAAACATCTAAAGAAGAGCTAAAACTAATCCTTCTCAAACTTTCCCAAAAAATTGAAGAGGAGAGAACATTACCAAACTCATTTTATGAGGCCAGCATTACTCTAATACCAAAGCCAGACAAAGGCACTATAAGAAAACTATAGACGAATATCCCTGATGGAAATCGATGCAAAAACTCTCAAAACAAAAACTCTAGCAAATTGAATTCAACAGCAGGTTAAAAGGATGCACACCATGATCAAGTGGGACTTACCCCTGGGATGTCAGGATGATTCAACATACAAAAATCAATAAAGGTGATATACCACATTAATTGAATGAAGGATAAATATTATATGATCATCTCAATAGGTGTAGAAAAAGCCTTTGACAAAATTCAACATCCTTTCATGATGAAAACTCTCAACAGGTGTGTTTAAAAGGAACGTATCTCAACATAATAAAGGCCATCTATGACAAGCCCACAGCTAGCATTGTACTTAGTGGGGAAAGGCTGCTTTCACCCTTGATGCATCCACTCGACAGTGATTATATAATTTATATATGCATCATTGCTATTATTATTTTCGACAAATTGTTATCTGTTGGTTCAGGTAGGAGTGAAAAAATAAAAGTTTTGTTTTACCTTCATGTACTCATTCAGTGATGGTCTTCCTTACTTATGTAGACCCTCTTCTGACCTGTGTTAGTTTCTTTCTCTCTATAGAGCCTCCTTTATCATTTTTAGAAATGCAAGTCTACTGGCAACATGTTTGTATGCGAAAGTCTTTTATTTCTCCTTCATTTTTGAAGGATAATTTTGCAGGGTACACATTTCTAGGTTGGTGGTTTTTTCCTCTCAACACTAAACATGTTGCTCCACTCTTTTCTTGCTTGCATGGTTTCTGAGAAGTCGGATGTAATTCTTATCTTTGTTCCTCTATAGGTAAATTTATTTCACTCTGACTTATTTCAAGATATTTTCTTTATTTTTTTTTAAAGATTTTATTGGGGAATTGGCAGAGGGGAACAGCGTTGGGGAATCGGGGAAGGGGAACAGACAAGTTGCTGTCTTTTTGTTCTTCAGTTTAGTTGCGGAGGATGTTGCTTCACTGTTGGTATCGTCATTGCGCTCTTCCCGGATGAGGCAGTTCGGTCGCTGGCCTCTGGATGTCGCTCACCGCGGCTATTGGCAGCTCACACTTGGCTGCCAGCCGCTCACGCTGGCTGCGGGCCACTCACTGTAGCCTATGGCAGCCCACTGCAGCAGGGGCTGCAGCCCACACCATCACCAGGGCTCGCACAGCCCAGCTCCAGGTGGAGCTGTTGTTAGCTGTAGAGGGCAGTGTCACTGGCTGTGTGATCCGAACCGGGGCTGCTGGCATCCCAAAACCAGCACTTAACCAATGTGCCACTCGGCCGGCCCTATTTTCTTTATTTTTGACCTGCAGTTTTAAAATGTGTATGTAGTTGTAGGTGTTGTAGCATTTTTCCTTCTCAGTATTCTCTGAGCTTCCCGGGTCTGTTTGTTTGGTGTCTAACATTAATTTCAGGGAAATTCCCAGTTATCATTCTTTTAAATATTGCCCCTATTTCTTTCTCTCTTTCTCCCTCTGGTATTCTCAGTATGCATATTTTATACTCTTTGTAGTTGTCCCACAATTGGATATTGGGACTTAAATATTCTAGACCTGTATATTCTGGGCTTTTTTTCCCCCAGTCTTTTTTCTCTTTAGTTTTCTGTTTTGGAAGGTTCTATTGATATATCTTCAAGCTCAGAAATTCTTTTTCAGCTGTATCCAGTCTTGTAATGAGCCCATCAAAGGCAGTCTTCATTTTTGTCGCAGTGTTTTTGATCTCCAGCATTTCTTTTTCAGTCTTTTTTATTTTATTTTATTTTTTCAGGGCAGTGTCACTGGCCCTCAAATGTGGGACCCGAACCGGGGCCGCTGACTTCCTAAGCCAGCGCTTAACCACCGTGTCACTCGGCTGGCCCAGCATTTCTTTTTTATTCTTTCTTAGAATTTCCATCTTTCTGCTTACATTGTCCATCTACTGTTGAATGCTGTCCACTATCCATTAGAGTGCTTAGCATATTAATCATAGGTGTTTTGAATTTCTGGTCTAATAACTCCCACATCCCTGCCATATCTGAGTCTGGTTCTGATGTTTTCTCTGTCTACAAACTATGGGGTTTTCTTTTTTACTTTTAGTATGCCTTGTAATTTTTTGCAGGTAGCCAGACTTGATGGGCTGGATAGAATGGACTCTGGTCCAGTGGTGATGTGCTAGCAAGGTATGGGGGAGGGGAGATTCTCCAGTCCTGTGATTGGGTCTCAGAGTTTTGTGAGCCTATGACCGGACTGTGCTCTTCACAAGTGTTTTTCAGCTTTTATCACCGCCTCAGGTGGGACAGGATGGCTGGAGTTGGCCGGAGCTCTGACTATCCCGGCCTCCAGGTCACACCCACTCCAGTTAGGCTCTGGTTAAACAGTTTCCCCGAGGCGGGCTTATTAAGAACAGAATGCGCTTGCATATTACAGAATGGTTCCTTTCCCTCCCACCCACCCACCACCACAAGCATGAGGGGGTTTTCTCCCATCTTCGCTGTGAGAATCTGGTGGAGCTCCTGGAGATAAACCTCCTCAAAGTGTGGGGTGTCTGATGACTGGGTCCCCCTGGGGTGTCGAGCTTGACTACACCAAGCCCCCAGTGACCCGTCAATTCCAGTTTGGGTTTTCCACCCCAGCATTGGTTCTCATGGACCCGTCTGCTCTGGCAACCTGTGAGCCTGCTGGTCTCTCCAGTTTTGGTCTCTCCTGGTTTGCCTGTGACCTCGCTTCTCTGATGGTTTGTTCAGATTTTTACTTACTATTAGGGTGGTGATGAGTTCCAAGCTCCTGACATGCTGGAACAGAAGCTGGAATTCCAGTACTATTTTTTTATTTAAGTATTTTTTTTCCTATGACGAGTATGTTATTTCATAGATTATAACAAAATTGTTATTTTATTTTATTTTATTTTAGATTTTATTGGGGAATTGGCGGAGGGGAACAGCGTTGGGGAATCGGGGAAGGGGAACAGACAAGTTGCTGTCTTTTTGTTCTTCAGTTTAGTTGCGGAGGATGTTGCTTCACTGGCCCATGTTGGTATCGTCATTGCATTCTTCCCATATGAGGGAGATCGGTTGCCGGCCTCTGGATGGTCGCTCACCGTGGCTCTTGGCAGCTCACGCTGGCTGCCGGCGACTCACTGTAGCCTATGGCAGCCCACTGCAGCAGAGGCTGCAGCCCACACCATCAACGGGGCTCGCACAGCCCAGCTCCAGGTGGAGCTGTTGTTAGCTATAGAGGGCAGTGTCACTGGCCCTCATGTGGGATCCGAATCGGGGCCGCTGGCATCCCAAAACCAGCGCTTAACCAATGTGCCACTCGGCCGGCCCCAAAATTGTTATTTTAAATATTAAACTTTGAAGGTGTCAGGAGGGCAGTCATGCCTTTGACCCAATACTTAAGCTTCTGGGTGAAGAGACACAAGCTTTCTGAACAAAGGAGCCCATGGTGGTCATCTGGAATAATCTGGAAATAACATAAGTACCTAATGGTAGGAGAATGCTTCCAGAAATTATGCTACAGAACAATGGCATACAAATGCCAAAAGTAGGTTTAGCAAGTTTTAAAGCAACATGAAAAGGCATGACCTGGGCTTGTGAATTCAATCAGTGTTTCAAAAGTTTTATAGGTTCCAAATTTTCCATAATATAAATACTCGTTAATTTATATTTAGAAAAAAATGTAATAAAATGTCACTTCTTGGAAGCCACCCCCGTCTTCCTGGCCTCCCCCATGCCTCCCTGCCTCTGAGGTGCCAGGGAGGGCATGTGCACTGACTCTCCGCTGAGCCGTATGCAGCCAGTAGCAGATTTTTTGGGCCTCATCTACATGGAGGCAAGTGGTTTCTGTGGTTGCAGAGTCTAACCTCCAGGTTCCACAGTTCAGGTCAGCAAATCTCTTCATTTCCTGTCACCATGCTATCAGCCCACCTTCTGTCTGATCCACAGCATTTACCTTCTTCCAAGAAACCAAAAAGGGTAAAATGCTGGTTTTCAGAATGACTGAAGCGTCACGGGGATCTCTGGACCAAGACAAGGAGGCCGACGGACAGCTTAGGCTTGGAGTCATGTATTTTGGGTGTCAGGGCCAGATGTGTGTGTCCAGGGAGTGCCAGCAGACAGTGGGCATGGGGGCCCTTGTGGCGTGGGGCGTGTCATGCTGGGGGCACCGGGAAGCGCAGCTGGCAGACAGGCCGTCCTGTGGCAGGCACCATCCCCTCCCACACGTGGGTCCCGCAGCGGGGTTCCTGCTTTGGCAGCACGTCTCCCAGTTGGAATGGGAATCAATCCATGGAAAGCCCTGCCTCTGACTCCTGTTCTCTGCCCAGCTCAGCAGGTTCCTGGGCACATCATGGGGCCCACGGGCTGTCCACATGAACACTTGGAAACATGAAAGGAAGGCATGCTGGCCTCTGGCGTGCCTCGAGTCTTTGAATGAGCAACTCATCCGCCAAGAACATGTTTTGAATGGCCGTTTTGATGGCATAAACTCGTTCTTTACAGACCCAGCATCTAGATTACTCCCAGAGAATGTAAAGCGTCTGGTGATTTGGGAAGTAAACTTTTCCAGATTTAACATATGATCCACGTGACACTGTGGTACAAAGAGCACAGGTGAGCTGTTGAGTGAGAGCACAGCTAACGCGAGGCCAGTTGCCCTGTGTTGGTTTGGAAGACAGACCTGCGAGGAAGACCCGGATGCAAGAGGTTGATTTGGGAGGGATCCATGGGGGGTGGGGGCAGGGAGGAAAGTCAGTAAAGATTGGTTGGTGAGCAGGCCCGCTGTGGACTTCGGGGCCCAGCCCCAGGGACCTCTGAGGAACTGCTGTTCCCGTGAGGGATTTGAAGGCTGGGGCATCTGTTCACGGACTCACATCCTTTCTCACCCTGGCTCTCAACCCCCTGTGCATCTGGGCTGCCCTACAAGGGCTAAGCAAGCCTTACAGGGCACATGTGTGGGGGCCGCCCACTGCCAAGGGGGGTACAGTGTGCGTGGGGCATATGTGTCTACCACACCCCCCTCCTCCCCCCAAAGCAGCCAGAGCCCAGAGGTGCAGCAGGCAGTTGAGTTCTAGATGGTTCTCTGGCTGAAACTCAATCCATTAATTCAGTTGCAGAGCACCAGCCATGTGTCGGGCAGTGTCCTGTGGGCTTGGGATCAGCACGGGGCAGAAGAGATAGGGTGGGTAAGGGGGCGGGGTGCTCCAGGAGGGAAGGTGGCTGCAGTGTCAGCCAGCTCTTGAAGCTTTCATCACAGCCAGATCTGGGGGTCACTGGGCAGTGGCTTTGGTCACGAGAGTCAGCATCAGTGTGACATCTCCTGGGATGCTCAGTGCCACCTGATCCCCATCACAGGACCGCCTGCTCAAGCAGGAGCCCGCGTCCCTCCCGGCCAGATGGGCCCACCTTGGCCTTCACCCACTGAGCAAACTCAAGCCCCTGTTTAAACGGATCATGTACCCCTTGGGGATTCATCCGCCATCTGCCCTTTTCTGGAAACCGACTCACAGCCAAGAGCTGGAGGAAAGCAGTGGGTCTGAGAGTGGGCTGGCCGGCGGAGGTCTGAAAGATCAAGTGGAGAGATTTTCCGCATGGAAGTCTGAGGACTAGTTTGTGGTGACCAGTGACCACAATAACAGAGACGTGCTCGCTCGCAGTTCTGGGGGCTAGGGTCTGCTGTCAGGCGAGCTGCAGGGCCACGCTGTCTCGGAAGCTTCCGGCGAGAGCCGCGGCAGTCCTGGCTTGTGACGCCCCACCCCCATCGCGGCCTCTGTCTGCAGAGCCCCTCGCCCTCCCGGGTGGGCAGGCGCCGGGTCCGGGGCGCTTACCCACTTCTAGCAGTCTCGACCCCACTCGCCCATCTGCACACCCTGCGCCGCTGCTAACTGCTCCGGTCTCTCCCGGCTGTTGAATGGGCCGGTGGAGCAAAGCAGCGGGTCTGTCAGCTGCAGCGAGGGGGGGGCGCCTGTGACCTCGGCAAATGGATGTCTCACCTCTTTACACTTGGTTTCTCCCGTCTGTGAAATGAGATGATAATTTTTGCCGTATCTCCCGTATGTACAGTTAAAGATGCAATGAAATCATATGTTAAAGTGTTTTGGAAATGTTAAGTGCTATAAGAGCATTATCTAAGTAGAGGACACAGCTCAGTGGAACTCGGGCTTTTCAACTGTAAAATGGGAAGTCTCATAGCATCTAACCCTTTGATAATGAACTAGGATAATCTGTGTGATAATAGCTGACATAGTCAAGATGCTTAAGCAATATCAGTTGTAATAATAATACTTCAAAAACTGTGTCACCCTCTCCAGGATAAGGCTGTGGCTTGTAGAATTTTAACTATTACTTATATAAAAAAAAGAAAAACAGAAAATAGAGGATGAGCAAAATTAAGAAAAAAGTTACATTAATCAGATAATCTATAATTAACAGTTTGTTTTTTATCTTTTGAGATTTTTCCCATATATATGTATATATAATTATTTTATAAAAATTGGATCAACAAATATATGTTGATACCATTATTTTTCATGCTTGCCAGAATTCTAATGTACTCTTTTTTGTCAAGCATTTAGGCTGATTTTGTTTGTGCTTTTTTTGCTATAATAATACTGATTCTAATACTAATACTAATACTAATAATACTACTAATAATACTGATTCATTGTGATAATACTGTAATGCTTCTACCTTTTGGCTGATGTGGAAAATGCTGCCATGTTCATGGCTGTATAGATATCTCTTTGAATTCCTGCTTTCAATCCTTTGGGCACAGAGCCAGAAGTGGATTTGCTAGGTCCCATGTCACTCTATAATATGTAACGGGGCCATCAGACTGTTTCCCATGTCGGCTGCACCATTTCACATTTCCCCGAGGTTCCAACCTCCTCACATCCTCCCAACACTTGTTCTTTTCTGAGTTTTTGATAGTAGCCATTCTAAGGGGTATGAGGAGGGGTGTACATATCTTTAAGGCTTTGGAATGAATTGGCAAAGGACTCAGCAGAAAGTCATCATTTGCCCTCTGGTAACCTGAGCGGATGGAGCATCCTTGCCAGTTTTCTGGTAGGCACTTGCAAGAGGAAGCACGGCATGGACACCTGAGCCCAGAGGACTGTGCCCACCTGCCTAAGGCGCCCACCTGCCTAAGGCGCCCACCTGCCTAAGGCGCCCAAAGACCTACCTGGCCAAGAATGCACACCTTGCTGACTGCCCCTTTCCAGTTTAAAAATCCTGAGCTCAGACCCAGCCTGAATTGCAACTCTCTGAGTTCTCTCTTCCAAGCTTCCCATCCGATGTGCACACTGACACCTTTGCAGGAGGCGAGAGATCCTGTCTGGCCTGGAAGGAAAGTTGAGTGGCCCCAGGGAAGACCCGTCTCACGCAGAGATCCGCTTTAGCCTTTGAAGGAGAGACAAGACTGGTCAATTCATTGCTTTTCCTTTGTTTCCTTTTAAAATTGAGTTGTGGCCGCAGGGCTCTGATTCCCCAAACCTCTAAAAGCTTCACAGCTTAAAACCAAGGAGCACACACGTTGTGTAACAGGACAGAGAGCCCTTCCTGCCCCTGGGGCCACCTTCCCAAAAGCCTCCTGGAAAGAAACGTGAACATTTCTGCAAGCACAGACCAGCACTTTCTTTGGTTGTCACCAGGTCATTTCAGTGCTCTTGACCCTGAGAAGATGTCACCCGAAATGGAGCTACTGTTGCCATCTTGATCTCATTGTGGAATTCCAGGAACCGGTGGTTATCTTCCTGTGATGTGGAAATAGTGGTTAATTAAGATGAAAAGAGGTTAATCAGATGAGAAATATGCAAGTGGTTATGCAGAGCAGACCTATCCCGGTGACATCTCATGGCTTTCATCATCAGCAGGTCGGCTGACCCCTTGCTTGTGGTCTATGGACTGATTGATCCTGCTTGATTTTCCCCCAAAGCCAGCCCTCCAGCCCAAAGCCCTCCAGAGTGGGCCACCCTTGGCAGCCGTCCTAGAACCCCTGCTCCCGCTCAGAGGCGCGCCTGCCCCTCCCAGTGCCGCAGCTTCCCGGGGATGCGTGCCTCCTGGGGGCAGGAGTTTGTCCGACCGCCTTACACACAGCCGATCGTCCTTACTAGTAGATCTCGTATTTGGGACTCTGCTCCTTGCTCAAATGTATTGGTAACCCCAAATCAACGCTTGTGGTGCTTTCGGGGTCTTTTGTGGCCACGTGCAGAGCAGCAGAAAACTTGAGTTGCTCTCTGCACACATCCTCAGCTCTCAGCTAACAGCACTCGCAGCTCCGACCCTCTGTGCGGCTCTAGTTTCCTCAACTCAGTGCGTGAATTGTTTAGTCATTGAATCCTCCCTCCCCCTTAATCTCGGGGGCCATTTTTCACACCTCTGTTAGAACACTTCACACTGCACTATTGGAGTCCTGGGGCTGCCTGAACAAGGGCCACTGACTGGGTGACTTTACAACAACAGGAATTTATTCTGTCACAGCCTGGAGGCCAGAAGTTGAAATCAAGGTGTCGGCAGGGCCGTGCTCCTCTGAAGGCTCCGGGGGTGGGGGGGGGCCCTTCCGCCTCTTTCTGCTGCTGGTGACCCCTGGGGGCTTGGGCTGGTGGCCACATCACACCTCTGCTATCACATGGCCTCTCCCCTGTGTGCATCTGTGTTCTCTTCTTGTGAGTACAGGAGGTCCTTAATTAATTAGATCTCATGATTCTTAATGAATTACATCTGCAAAGTCCTATTTCTGAATAAAGTCACATCCTGAGATTCTGGGGACCTGCATTTTGGGGAGACATTGTCCAACCATTGCAGCGTTTTGCAGAGACCCCACTTCCCCACGGCGGCAGACTCCCTTGGCTGTCGACGCCACCCCAGCCCCCTCTTCCCGGGCAGGGGGCATGACCCGTCTGGGGTGATGCTGTGCCCTGTGTCTTCCTTCCGGATCCCCCAGCTTCCTTTTGGCTCAGGGACCCAGTCTAACCGATGAGGCTTTGTGTGCCCAGGGCACTTCTGGGGAAGTCTGTGCTTTCCTACACGAGGAGTCAGATGTGGTTGGCACAGCCCCCCCCCCCCCTTGCTTCCTGCCTGGAATGCAAATGCGACATCTGGTTCTGCAGCAGCCACTTGTAACCATGAAGAAACAAGCACGAGAGTGACGGATGGTTTGGCGGGAACAGCATCCAGGGCCTGGTCTGTGGAGGCGTCACCGCGCAGCCAGACCTGCGCTTGTGCTCTTCTTCTGTGAGAAAAAGGGCTCAGTGGCCGAGATGGCTACTTGTCTACCCAAGTCTTTCCCCTTCTTTCTGGACACAGGGCGGGAACTACATTTCCCATCTGCCATTGCAGTTAGGTGTGGCCCTGGGACTGGGCTCTAGCCAACGGAATGCAAGCTGAGTGATGCTGCCACTTCCAGGCCTGGCCCCCGGACACCCCAGTGGTGCCTTTCCGGCCTCTTTCTTCTTTGCCTGCGGGGTGTGCATATTACAGCGAGGCTCAGGCAGGTTAAGGCGGCTGGTCCCAGACTTACTGGTGGGAGCAGCACGTTTGCTGACCAAGGCACCTGCCTCGGATGGCTGCAAGAAGAAAGCAGCTTGTACCCGCCACTGTGCACGGTGAGGTCTAGTCCCTGTGGTCAGTGATGTGCTGCGAGAAGGAGCTCTGCGTGCTGCGCCAGAACCCCACACCCAGGGCAGTCTGCCGACCGAGGACGCCTCAGAAGGTCCCTGGTGTGCTTCCCCGAGGCCAGGGTCCCTTCCCTGCTGCTCCCGTGCGGCTTCGCCATCCTGGCCGGCTGGGCCGCCGATCCTGCCTGTGCCCACGCGCCCCGCCCGGGCCAGCTGAGGCTCCCGAGCAGCTGGCTGCGACCCTTTCTGCTCGGGCAGTGGAGCGCCATGTCGCACGCCAGGCCCTGGCCTTGGCCCGCTTGGCCCTTTTGCCACCCTGAGACCCAGCTTTGTCACTGCGGCTGGAGTCCCTACCTCGCAGGGCTGGGGTGATGGTCACAGCCATGGGGCTTGCTCAGGGCCCAGCACCTTGTACGCATTCGCTCAGCGGAGCGACTCCTGGTGGTGGCATGACTCTTAAACCTGGGACAGAGCCTCAGGTCTCAGCATCCTTCTGTTGGGACATGTTCCGTCCCTGAGAACTCGGCCAGTCGGCACTAGAGGGTCCTTCTGGTTGGCGGTGGGAGGTGGTAATGATGGGGTGGAGATGACATTGAAAGGAGATGCTTCTGGAATGGGGAGGCAGGCGGCCCTCTGTGACGAGCGGGGTGGGGAGTGACGGTGGCTGTCAGGCACGCTCATTACTGCGCCCATTTTAGAGACAGAGGAGCTGAGATCCAGAGAGGGGAAGTCCAGGGCCCACTCACACAGCCAGAAAAGGGCAGAGCGAAGGAGGGCGCCTGGGGTTCCGGCTCACCCGACTTTGTCCTCCCGAGAATCATGGAATGGTGACGAGAATCCCACTCCCCTGGCGTCCTGCTCCCTGGATCACCAGTCCACGGTGCGTCGTCCACAGGCAGGGGTGCCCTGTGACCCCGGCCAGGGTCCTGCGACAGGCCAGGGGACACAGGACAGGGACTCGCTCTGAAGGGGGTTGCTCAGGAAGGTGGGCAGCCATAAATGGACAGCAGGCTGGCCGCCCAGCTGTGTATTTGAGCCAACAAGCCTGCAAGCCACTCAGAGCCGTTTGGTGTCCGACGTGAGCCCGGCTGGGCCAGGGGCGTGCTGGCCCCATCTCCGCCAGCGGGCACCAAATCCCACTTTCTGGTTCAAGGACACTCTTTCATGTTTTATTAAATGTTTTTAATAAAACGTTTAAATCTATCAGGCAAGGTACAAATAAATATTTTAATATAATTGGAAGAATGCAGACAATTGTAAAAAGTTATGGGCGTTTTCCTTCTGATTGGCTGAGACTCAATAACCCCGGTTTGATGTACTCTAATTTATAGCCGCGCAAAGCCAGCTCTTTGGCATCCAGAGAGGCTGTTAATGCCGTAATGATTTTTAAACGCTGACAAATGAGCTGCCTGGGCCGCACCCTCGACACCGAGGAAGGAATTGCTGGGGCTGGAAGACGCTCTTTCCCACGGTTCCTCCCTCCTCCCCCTGGGCTGGGGGCAGGTTAAGGGACAGACAGTGCCCACGAGGGGCCGGCGGCTTCCCCGTGGGGCGAGCTGTGGGCACCAGGCGCAGGGCGGTGTGGCTTCTTTCTCACTCGTGCCCTTGCTTTGGGACTTTCTCATTAAAATAACAAGTACCATGTCAGCTAGGAATGACAGCACATGTTTTTACTTTTCTGGGCCGATGGGAACCACATGTAGACACTACCTCTTCCTTTTTCCCCTCCAAAATGCAAATGGAGAAGCTGGTCCAGGGGTCTTCCTCGTTCAGCTCCGAGCAGAGGCCGGGGCAGCCCTGGGCCTCCCTGTGCCAGGATGTGACCTGGGCTCCTCCGGGCACCCCCTGGCCAGCCCTGCCCGGGGGGCCTGGCCGGCGCAGCGGTGGGCTAATTTTAACCTCCTGATGGATCACAGATGCCTCCTGGTCTCCAGGTCTCCCCCTGCTCACGGCAGCGGCGCGTTTTCCCAGGGCAGGCGCAACCCAAGCAGACCTGACTGGTTATTTATAAACTCTCCCGAATGCCAAAGCACCATGAACGATCCATTCCCCCGGTTCGCAGGAACATATTTTCAGCATAACTCATCACTTTGAAGATGGGTCCAAGCTTTTGTTCACTTTATTGACAGGAAGTTGTTTTTCAAAGCTGCAGTCAGCAGGCCGGCCCCGCGCCAAGGCGCTCCGGCACCTTCTCAGGCTGGCGTGCTCTGCGGGGGCGAGACTCTGCCCGCCGCCCGCCGCCCTCTCCTTCCCCGCGGGACTGGCCTGGAGGTTCAGCAGTGCTTTTCCCTCTGGAAGCCTTCTTCCTTTTAAAGCTTTTTTTTCCTTCCTAAAAGGGAAAACCACTTATCGGAAGTGTAAGAGGTCCCCTCCTCGCTGCGCCTCTTCAGGGGTCTGCAGGGTCTGCAGGGCGCCCCCAGGCTTCCCCGGCCAGTGCTGGCCACGCTGTGAGGCCTCCTTCGTGGACGGCTTTCTCTGGCCACGGGTTCTCTCCCAGGCCTCTGGCTTGAGCGGGGCCGAGGCCGCCCCAGCTGCACTCCTCGTGGGGACTCCCGCTCTGGGCCTGCTAGAGCCCGCTGTGGACAGGTCCCGCAGACCCCAGACCTGCATGACCAGTCCTCTGTAGCACGCGTCCCCCGATGCCTTGCAAATGTCCCCAGTCATGCTGCCCCCAATAGAAACTCCTCTCCTTTACATGAACCTCCGTGGACCCCAGCCAGGAGCCCTAACTGGTCACTAAACGTTTCCTGCATCGTTTCTCTCTCTCCTGCCCATTCTGAGCCCTCCTCATTCCCTTCTGGGTGGTTCTCAGACCCGTGCCTCAAGTCCCTTGTCTGGGGAGGATGCCAGCCCCCCTCACTGGGGCTGATCAGCGTTTCACGAATGACTGTCTGAAAAGCACGTAGGACGCCCCGTGGGCACGGCAGCACTGGGAAAGGCGTCGTGCTGTCATTTCGTCACCGGTTTCCGTGGTTCCCTGTCCATTCCTCACAGCCCTTAAAACTCACCCCTGACGCCGTCATCTGTGCCGGCACCGCGCTCATGTCCCCGGCCTCGGCACGGGTGAGGTCCCAGGATCACCTAAGCCGTGCCATGGATGAGATCCTGGGAGAGGCCGTGCGATGTGTGAACTAGGGATCAGGTGGCCGTGCCTCCCAGATTGTCCCTCTGTGTCATCGGATCCTGCCTAGCGACGGGTCAGCCCATGTTCTGATTTTTAGCTGTGACGATGGCCAGATACCACGTACACCAAAGTCTGTTTGTATTGGTGTGCCTCTAAACTTGTGACCCCAGATGGCATAAAAGCCAGCATTTTTGGTGGAACTGGTGGGGAGAGGAAGAGGGGATGATGGGAAATGTTAATGGGTCCATTTTGCCTTGGAAGAAAGAGGGAACGCAGCAACTTAAGGAGGGGCCGCAGGGGCTGGCCCTGGTGTGTGATCGGGGCCGAGGGCTTAGGTCAGCCTGGACCTGCAGGGCGTGGGGCCCCCCTTGGGTGGCTCTGCCGCTGGCGGAGGAGGATTTGTTTCTGGACGGTGGCCTTGGTGTAGTGAGGCACCAGGTGTGGCCAGACCTGGGGGGTGCGGGGGGCGCTCCTTCCTGTGACTTTGGCCATTTTGCTTTTAAATATTAGCAACAGGGCAGAGGGCCGTGGTCTGTTAACAGCGCCCCTGAGCCTCCCGTGCCTGGAAAGAACGAGCTGCTGGTGGCAGGGGACATGGATGGACCTAAGCTAACAGGCCTCACCGCCCACCTACTTTGGGCCTGTCTGCCTGCCCTCCCCGCGTTTGCGCTCGTTTCTCTGGGAAGTGACGTTGTACTGGCTGGTCCTGGGTGCCTTCTGGGCAGGGCTCCCCGCCCACCGCAGAGTCTCCAATGCCCCCATGAGCACAGCAACCCACATGCCACAGCCATGGCAGATCTGAGGGTCCGAGCCTCCCTGGGGCCGGCCTCGCTCCCATCTGTGAACCCCGGTGGCAGAGAAGCTCCAGTGGCCAGCCATGCGCCTGCAATGGGGGTGCAGCTGGTACCTACACTCCTGTCACCCACCGTTCCCATGCCAACCTCTTGTTGGGGGGTCTCCAGGCTCAGCACTGTGTGCTGCCTCCTAGGGACCCTTCCTGCCTCCCACGTCGGGGCCCCCTGCTCCCCGTTCTCTTGGCACACGCAGTGTCGCCCTCTCTGGTCCCTTTCATCACTTTGGGGGGCACTGGCTCCACATTCTCAGGTGGAAATGTTTAAGCCCGGCCCCAGCAGACACCCCTCTGGGTGTCCCTATCCTGCGCTGCGCCCCCTGCAAATGGGGTCCACATGTGCGGCCATGCAGCATGGAGACAGGCAGTCCTGACAGGAATGCGGTGGGGGCCTCCTGGGCGCGGTGGCCGGTTAAAGGGGGCTCAGCGTGAGCCCACAGGGAAAGTGCATCTTCCTCCCAGCCTGGAGTCACCCGGGGGGGTGCTGCAGACCCCCTCAGAGTGGGAGGGTCTGTCATGGCTGCCAGATGCTGCGAAGTGGCCCTGGGACGTGAGGAGGAGGTGACAGGAGGGGGTGTGGCCCCTGACTGGGCTGGAGAGGGGCCCATCTTGGTGGCCTTACTGTGTCCCGCCAGCCCCAGGCTCTCAGGCTGCAGGACAGCTGAGCTGCCTGGGGTGGGCCCTGGGCCTCTGCCTCCCTGGGACACTCCGCCACCCTCGGGCTGTCCAGGGGGTGTGTCCTGCTGTGTCCGTCCTCCACCCATTCTGCTTGGGCTTCTCTGGAACTTACTTTAACAGCTTGCATCCTTGAGAGCATGTTATATTCACTTTCATTGGATCCCCTCAGTAACCCCTGAAAATGAGTTTCATCACCAGGCGAGGGGCCGTGGAGGGTAAATAACTTCCCTGAGTCCGTGGGGTCTCGGTGTTCTCAGCCGCGGCCATCCTTTGTTTGCCTGTTTGTGGGTGCCTCGGAGGTAAGGCTCACTCCTTGCCTACCTCACACAGTCGTCCTCTTTAATTGGTGCTTCCAGATGTGGGGAGTGGAGCTGGGGTATTTGGGTGTGAGAATCGGCTGAGTGGGCTTGAGCGTGACCGGGGCAGAGAGATGAGGGCTGTCCTCCTGGGCCACCCAGGGCGGCCCAGGCCCGTGCTCGGCGCCAGAGACACCCCGACCAGTTACTGCGTGAAGTGGGGACGGACGGGGGAGTTCATGTTGGGACGGGTGTGGGGAGTTCACGCTCAGCTCGGAGCTTGGAGCATGGGAGCCTCACCCTGGCCCCTTCAGAGGCAGCATGAAGTCAAGCCCGCAGGACAAGCACGGAATTCCCCGGTGGGAGGACGCGTATGTGCACCTGGAGCTGCTCATTCGGGCCACTCCCGGGCTGGCGACCCAGTGGTATCTGTCCGTCCTGACGGATGGTACTTGGACCCACCACTCCAGCTTTGTGACTGACATCCGAGGCCCACCAGCCAGCAACCACAGCACCAGTCGTAGGGGACCCCCTGTGCACTCATCCCCTGATGTGTGACTCCGCCCTCCAGGTAGCCGTCTCTGATGTCTAGATTTGCTGCCCCGATCCTCGGCTCCGGCTCCTCCGTCAGTCCGCGCTTAGCTGCTTGGCTATGGCGGGTCTTGGGAGAGGAGCCCCGTGTCCCGGTCAGCCCCCGGGACCCGGCCAGGGAGGTAAGAGGAGGCTGGCGGTCAGTTCTTCCTGTCTGTGCGCTAAGACTTCCAGTTCTTGGTGGGGACAAGCCAGGAAGCCATGACTCAAATAGACCTCTGACTGGAAGCCATGTTAGCGCTTTCTCCTGGAGGAGCAATTTCAGTCAATGCATCACCCCAAACAGATGGGGTCACACGGAGTTACGGTACAATAAAAACCGTTCCTGCCAAGAGAGCAAACGCAGATGAAAGGCAGTGAGTCACACCAGCCCTCCATGTCCCTGGCAGAAGTGGGACACCTCACCATGGGGCCCAAACAGCCTCTGACACAGGTACGGCCACGGGCAACCCCGGACCCCGGCGTGGTCGGTCGTGGAGACGACACAACCTCCAGCAACTTCGGCCCATGGCTCCCAGGACCGTTTCACAACAGCTGGACACCCCTGCTCGCTCTGGCTTACATCCAAGCTGCAGACTGTCCGCCCTTGGCCTAGCACCCTTGGCTAGAAATCCCGCAGTTTCCATTTTTGGACAAGATTTGAAGAGCTCTTTGAACCTTCAATGTGGCTTGCGCTCCTATAGGTGGTGTCTGGGATGGCGTGACAGCAACAGAACAGATTCTGGCTTGTACTCTTACTTAAGAGAACATATGAAACTATTTTCTTTCTGCTAAAAATAATCAAGCCCTGGACTTGAGTTAAGTCGATGACAATATGCCGACGGTGGCATTTTGGCTCACTTGCTTAACCTCTGCACCTAGATTTCTTCATTTGTAAGGTGGAGACGCCCATAAGACAAGGTGCATGGAGCTCCTCTTTCAACTGTAAAAATAATGGGATTTTTTAAAAATAATGGGGGTTTTAAAAAGTCATTGTTCTGACCAAGGCATTGGAGGGAGCTTTCGTTAGGAGGCTGAGCTTCATCCGGGACTAAGCTCTCTGGTGTTTCAGAAACACCAAAAAGGGGAACATTCTAGCATCGCATAACGAAGAGACTGAAACTTTTTTTTTTTTTTTTTGAGGGCAGTGTCACTGGCCCTCATATGTGGGACCTGAACCGGGGCCGCTGGCTTCCCAAGCCAGCGCTTAACCACCCAGAGACTGCAACATTCTTAGCTACTCTATTTACTCCCATTATTATTGTTGGCGTCTCAGGTGCTCACTGACATAAATAGTTATTCCCCCCACGTCCCCGTCTCACTTTCAGGAATCACAATGACAGAAAATTCTCAATGGCAAGACTGTAAGGCAGGGGCCTGGGAATGGGGTGAAAAATGGCCCTCACTATGTGGGGGCCCTTTTCCCTAAGTCACACTTTTTTTTTTCTTGAATTAACCAGAAATGAATTCATCTGGATATTAGAGTTTGCTTTAAATGTTTAAAATAGTTTCCTGTTAACACGCACTTTATACCTCTTATGAAAAACACTTTGATACAAATGCCTAGGATTGTTGACTAAAATATAACAACTATAACAGACATCACTCCTAAAAGTTACCTTTTATAAAAGGACACAAACCAAAGAGGGAACAGAAGCCAGCAACATATGGGAATTGATGCTGGAGCTGCTCTGGGGGTGCAAACATGGGAGTTGAGGTTACTTTGTATGTCTTTTCAATTAATGGGTTTTTGGGTTTTAATGGTTGTGCAGAAACAGGGGATGAACCTATGAGTTTGTAAGAGACTGGAGGTTAGAACTGAGATTACTACACACAACTCATCCCTCTCCTTTGAAGGGCGACCTTTTCATGGGAAAGTGGACCAGAAAAAAACTCAGGCAATGGCACAGGGAGATGACAGGCCCACCAGCCCTGGCCAGACTGTGAAGAGGAAACAGTGGTTGCCTTTGAAGCTTGTCACTGGTGGCTGTCCTCAGGGGTATTTGTGGTTTGAATTTATACTACCTGAGTGGCATGGAGCCCCAGTCTAGGAGATGAGGGTAAAATTAAAACTGGGCGGGCATAGCTCTGGCACACCTGGCAGCAGAAAATACAGACCTCTGTGGTGGACACAAGGAATTCTCACAGTTGAACCCCAATGAGGATGACCTCTAAATCCACAGGTTCCAGTCCAAAGAGAAAAACAAACTCTGTGTAAGCTCATAGATACAACAAACAGTATGATTAGATCCTCAAGAACTTCAGCAAACAGTATCATCCAAATAGAGATTATAAAATTACTAAGATTAAAAACATTTAAAGGGCCGGCCGAGTGGTGCGGTGGTTAAGCGCTGGCTTGGGAAGCCAGCAGCCCCGGTTCAGTCCCACCTATGAGGGCCAGTGACTCTGCCCTTAAAAAACAACAACAAAAACAAACAAACGAACAAACATTTAAGGGCCGGCCGAGTGGCGCGGTGGTTAAGCGCTGGCTTGGGAAGCCAGCAGCCCCGGTTCGGCCCCACATATGAGGGCCAGTGACACTGCCCCCCCCCAAAAAAAAAAAATTTAAAAATGAGGAAAAAAAAAGCCACCAACAAAGGAAAAAGAGAAAAGACGAGGAAGATGTAAAAAGAACAACAGAAAACTTCTGGGAATGAAAATAGAGATTGGAGGTTAACAAAGCCCTGAACGGTTAGGCTAAAAGCAGATTAGACACAACGACACGGAGAATGAGTCACCTGGATGATCACGCTGAGCACATGGAAACAGAGCGGGAAAGCTTGAGGCAAGGTTACCAGTCATGGGCAGCAGGCCAAGAAGCTCGATAAAAGCACACTAGAAATTCCACATGGAGCGAGCAGAGAGAAGGGAGTGAGTTAACATTCAAAGAAATAACCACTGAGAATTTTCCAAAATTGAATTCTCTGATTCAGGGAAAAAAATATTCTAAGAAGCGTGGATAAAAGGAAATTTACACCTGGATATATTAATAGTAAGCTATGTTAGAATACCAAAAACAAAGGGAATACCTTAAAAGTAGCCAGAAATAAAAGATTACCTATAAAAGGATGCTAATTAGCTTGGCTGCTACTTCTCTACAGCAACCAGAGGACAGTGAATTCTATCCTCAGTGTGGATAGAAAATGAAATCTACCTAACCAAACTGTCATGTAAGAATTAGTGAGAAATGATGAAAAACAAAGCCTTAGAGAATTTATCGCTAACAGACTCTCACTAGGGATGCAGTTTAACAAGCAGAAAATTGTACCCAAAAGGAAGGAGTGAGGAATAAGCACACGGGTAAATGTAAATAAGGACTCACAATGTAAACAGCGTAACGTCAGTGCCATTTAAATGTATGAGAACATTAGGGTCTGAAGTGCTGGATTAAGTAATACGTAAAATGGCAGGAGTCTAATCCAAAGATTCTAAAGCCCTTGAATGATTAGATGAACAAATGGGTTAACTTTTTAAAAACAGGACAATGGCATATTTATTTGCAAGTGGACCAAAAAAGGCATATAGGCATTTTTAAAATTAAAAATAATAATGATGGTGAATTAAAACATCAGAAAAATCAGTGACGTTTAAACCCTTTATGAGGAGTCCATTTTCCTATCATCCCCCCCCAAAAAGAATCTCTTAGAGAAAATATCCAAAATTTGAATAAACAATAAACAAATGATTTGGTCAAGTCGTATGTTAACATTTTAATAATGACTACCAAGAGAACAGAAGTAGAATTTGCAAGTTTCAAAACAGTAAAGAAAAAATGAATAAAGAAACTTTCTAGTCTTGTAGGTCAAGGCTTTTTCTGCAAAAGGCCCGATAGGAAATATTTTGACTTTGTGGGTCTTCTGGCCTCTTTGCAACTGTGTAAGTCTGCCATGGAGGCTGACAGCAGGCACTGAGGGCTGCAAACCAGCGGGCTGGCTGGGCTCTGCCACAGCTTTGTTTATGAGAACAGGCCCTGGACTGCGGCTGGGCTGTAGGCTGTAATTCGCCAGCCTCTGCCCCAGAAAATAGGAAAGGAAGAAAGATGTAGGAAGCTAGAAAGTACAGACAGAGGAGGCAGAAGCAACCCACCCACGTTAGTACCCACGGGAAGTGTAAACGAACGAAATTTGCTGGAGAAAGAGACTGACAGGTTAGATCAATTACAAATGTATGACTGCATGCCTGTAGTAAGACAAATGCACTATAAGGAAAATGTTAATTGAAAGGTAGAAAGTAAGAGTAAGGAAATAGATATTCCAGGAAAATACTGGTGAAAAGTTAACTACATTAGCACACGAAATAGACTTTAGGATAAAAAGCATGAATCATGATTAAAAGGGTCTTTATAACATGATAGAAGGAAGATTTCAGCAGGAGAAACTTATAAACTTACATGCCCCCAAAACATAGCCTCAAAATATAGAATTATTTGACAGAGTCACAAGGAGAGGCTTACAAGTCCACCCTTGTAGTGTGACAAAGTAAGGACATGGACTTTTAAAATACAAATGAAGGCCTTGGATTGAATGATATAGAATGTTGCACCTGAAAATCAAGAATGCACATTCTCTCCAAACACACATGGAACTATGATCATGATCACATATTAGGTCATAAAATAAGATTCAACAAATATCAAAAAACTGGGATTGTGCAGGCTGTGCTCTCTCTGCTCAAGGAAATGTTTAGAAGTCAATACATTTAATAAAGTGGCCCATTTGGATATTTTAAAGCACCCTTATAAATGCTATGATTCAAAGAAGAGATTATAAGAGAAATAAGAAAATAGTAAGCACTGAGTGAAAATGAAAATGCCGCATACCCTAACTCATGGAATGTTACTAAAGCAGCACTTAGAACAAAATCTATAGCCTGAGTACATTGAGTAGAAAAGAAGAAAGACTGGAAATGGCTGACGTAAAGGAATGAAAAGAACAGGATGGCGAGCTCTGAAAGGGAGAAGGAAGGAGTGACACGGAGAGGCGGAGACGCGAGGCGGGAAGCCGAGGCGGAGGGCGCCAGCGCTGCCAACAGCTGCGTCCCCACAAGTCCTTGCAGTGAGAGCCCGTTCGTGACACATTCCCGAAGGCCTTGTTTCGTCACTTCTCCCTGAGTCTTGGATGACAGTTTAGTTAGGCAGAGATTTCCGTTGTAGCCCGAGTGGCCGGCTCCCTCTCCGGGGCCTGAGGCCCAGCGCTCCTGGTTCGCGGTCACTGTCAGAGTCCCGTGCAGGGACCCCCACCCCAGCAACTCCCCCATACCTGGCGTTCGCCCCGTGAGCAGCAGGACTGTGTGTGCTGTCTGTCCCCGGCACCAGGGACGTGACTCAGCTCAAATGTCGCTTCATCACAGTGCGCCTACCTGACATAAAATATCTGATGTAAAATGACGAAAAGCAACTTTCTCCAATCCTTATCAGTGTTATTCCACTGAAACTTTCACAGACACTTTTCAAAACCGACAGAATTTACATATGTCTCTAAGTTTCTATCTATGTAACTTTGTACACATGTGTGTATGTATGTGTGTATCTATCTGTCTGTCTGTCAGTCTATCTATCCATCCACCTACCTCACTATTGTTGGTGCCTAGCATATGCTTGGCAAGTATTTGTTGAATGAATAAACGTATAAATATCAATTTCCTTCTCTTCTTTTCTGTGTTATCTAAAACAGAGTACCAATGTAATATGTCAATTATACCTCAATTTAAAAAAATGAAAGTTCTTAGTGCCAGTGTGGTTTTAACCCCCAAACAAGCGAAGGCACCGAGGCCACAGGGCGTCCCTCGGTCCAAACGTGGGTGTCCATGTGACTCAGGGTGTGCTTGCGTTTTCTCTAGAGCGCCGTCCGAATGAACAGCACACAAGACGCTGTGCGCAGGGCTGTATGTTTCCTCACATAATAACTAACATGCGAACACTGGTTTTGTCTCCTGTCGCCGCACCTTCCTCACTAGCTGGATTGCAGGCAAAAGCAATACAGCAGCCAGCCATCATTCCAGCAACTTCTCAGCTTCCCCGGGATGACTCAGAGACTCTGCCTGTGGAACGCCATCATCCCTGCCGCGCGCCTCTGGCTTGGCTTCGGGGCTGGGAGCAGGGGTGTGGTGGGTCCCTGTGGGTCCCTGGAGCCTGCAGCCTGGCCCCGCCGCTCCTGGCTGGGTTCCCACAATGCACTGCTGGCATGTTTCCGACTGCTGTGGCGGGGTCAGCGCTGGGCTCCTGGAGCTGGGCCGGGCTCCTGGTGGGCGCTGCCATCGCCCTTTGCTACCTGTGAGCCACTCTGGCTGCTGCACACTAGGCAGGTTCTCCCACCCTCCCTCCATCTGCCTCCTCTGTGACCTTTGCTGCAGGGTCAGGCACCCCCAGCCCGCCCCCAAGTGCAGGCTCTGAAGGCAGTTCTCTTCCATGGCCTCCACAGGGGCTCCTGGGTGTCTGACGGCACAGTCACGCTGAGGGAGACTCCAAGCAGCCCTGCTGCTCTGCTTCCTAAGGACGTGGCCGCCTCCGATGGTCAGCATGCCCGGGCGTCTTCTCTGGGCTTCCAGGCAGGATGGCAGTCAGAAGGCCGTCTGCCCTCGGCCTCCTCCTTGGCCTCCCAGGCACTGCTGCTGGAGAAGCTTCAGTTGCCTTGTCCCCTCCTTCTCTCCTTCTCCTACCTGCACTTCTCCTCCCACAGGAAGGGGGCGTGCTCCTTCTTTCTCTGGTGGGATCCGATCCCATTTATATTATACACAGCTGTTGTGAAACTATTGTGGATAGATTGCCCCCTGAGTTCTAACGCAGGAGAAACCCAGGTTCTGTCTCAGCAAAGTCTTGCATTCTTACTACAGATACAAAGTTCCTGTTTTTCAAACAAGAGATGAATGTCAAATCTTTCTTTTTAGTTAGCTTTTAATCCTAATCTCCCTCCCTCTCCAGGGCAGAGGGCGCCCCGGACTGAGGAGCGAATGAGATACTCAGACATGCAAGAGAAGAATGCACACAAATACGTTTCCGAATATTTCCTCCCTAAGACACCTGGAGATGAATCTTTGACTCTCAAAATTCTTTTGGTTGCCCTCTGGTGGCCCACAGACCTCAGTGGGGATGGGGGGCAGGGGACATGTTGATATTGACATATTTATTTTGGCAGCTTGCTGAATTCTCATTTCCATAATTTTTCAGTTGGAAAATTGTATCATCATTTGCAAATAACAATTGCTGTCCCCTTTCCAGCATTCTGCCTCCTGTTTTGTTTTCTTTTTTAACTGCATTGGCTAGCAATTCCGGAACCATATGTTGCTTAATAACAGTGGTGGTAGCTTTATTTTATTTTGTTATAATGGGCATAGCTCTAGTGTTTCAACATTAATCAAGGTATCAGCTGGTGGCTTAAATGGTACAAAGATTTTATTTTTCTCTACTCACCAACTGAATGGCAGCACACATCTCAATAACATCATGGATACAGTCTACAACTTCCTGATCAGTTTTGGTTATTAAAATCCACCCACTCTCAAGTCCCATTTAAAGCCCCCCCCTCCCCCATGCTGTGACCTGAGGTCCTTGAGGCGAGAAGGGGGCCTGCCTTGAGCTCTTATTTTGCACCCACTGCCCTTTCTCCTGTGGGGTGTGCACGGGGCAGCACACCTGTCTTCTCGCTTGCCAAAGCTTGAGCTCTGTGCTTTCAGCATGTGCGGGAAGGCACGAGAAGGAGCAGGTGTTGCTTCCCTGCCAGGGGCCTGACTGCGGCCTGCTCCTTGGGCTGTGGCTGCGTATCCATGGTCCATGTGAACAATGCTGGCTTTTTCTACCTTGTTGGGTATTTTCGGGTTCTTAGGAGCCCTCTGGTCTGCTGCACTGCATGGTTCTCCCACACGGGAGCTCCACTCAGAGTGTAGCCTCTTAGTAGGATCGCCAGATCTAGCAAATAAAAATACAGGACATCTGGGCCGGCTGAGTGGCGCGGTGGTTAAGAGCTGGCTTGGGATGCCAGCGGCCCCGGTTGGGATCCCACATATGAGGGCCAGTGATACTGCCCTCTAAAAAAAAAAAAAAGCAGTATTTTTGGGCTGGCCGAGTGGCTCAGTTGGTTAAGAGCTTGCTAAAGAGTGCGAGCTGAGCTCTGAGCAACGGCGGTTCAATGCCAACCCGAGCTGAGTTGCCATTGAGCGTCCAACAGGTGGCAGGATGGCTCAGCTGAAAAAAAAAAAAAAATACAGGACATCTAGCTACATTTGAACTCCAGACAAATAATGAGTAATTTTTTAGTGTAACTATGTCCCATGGGATATTTGGGACATATGTATGGTAAAAACAATTATTTGTTGTTTATCTAAAATTCAAGTATAACTGGCTAATCTGCATCTTATCTGGAGGCCCAACCTTTTCCAACTCTCTTTCCCTCAGGCCTCCCTCTGGGTGCTCCCCGCGACACCGCGCTTGACTAGGATTTTCAGGTTCCTGCCCAGTGCCCCTACCCCGCCCTCCCTCACGGCCAGCTGTCCGGCTGCTTTCCCCCTTCTCAGATGTGAACAAATCAGAACCTCATAATCTAACCAGGAAATAAGATGCAATCTGCCCTGAGCAATGGTAAACCAGTCTTGCAGTGAGTGTGAGCATGAGTGTATGTGTGTGTGTGTGTGTGTGTGTGTACATAAAATGAAGAATGCATATTAAATTTTATCAAAAGCCTTTTTGGCTTTTATTAAAATGATCATATGGTTTTTATCCTTTTACCAATTGACATGATTTATATTCATATATTTCTTACATTGCATTCCGGGAATAATCTCTACTTGGTGATAGTGCTTTTTTTTTTTTTCTTTATAGACCACTTGTTTTCCTTTCCTAGTTCTTTACATAGAAATTTGGCATGTGTGTTCACAAGAGAAATCTGGTGAAAGAATTATGTTTGGTTCTAAGATGAACTGTAAACATTTCCACTTATTTTAATTAAAAGTTTCTTTACTCTGTTCTGAAAGACTATTTACCACAGTTGCTGTGTGTTATTTGAAAGCTTGGAATAATTTTCCAAGACCATCGTCATGAGGTACTTTTTGGAGGCAGACTTGGCTCTTTTGATTTCTTCTGTCCAAATTGCCTCCGTGCACCAGGCTCCAGCCTCAGGCGGGGAGCTCGTGAGCTCTGCAGCTCATTTTCCCCACGGACAGGGGTTTTCAGGCTGGTGGGTGGTGAGGCAGGTGTCTACATCTCTGTTTCTCTTGCTAATTTATTACCAGGCTTCAAGCACTGGTGGGTTGTTTCCTCTCCTCCAGGTGAGGGCAAGGTGACAATCCTAGAGACAGCACACGTCACTGGGCTGCCTGAGCGCAGACTTGGGGGACAGTGGGGGGAGGGGTGTCTGAGGGACAGCGGGGGGAGGGGTGTCAGGGAGCCGTTTGGGCTGCAAGCCAGCTGTCCCCCTGGGTGTGTTGGCGATGACACAGATGCTGTGCCCAACCCCTGCCTGTCTTCTCTGTCCTGTTTTCCACTTGGTCCTGAACCCCAGAGGGAAACAACAGCGTGTTTGTTAGCCCCCCAAATCTTACAGATCGTCTCCTTTGCACAGAACCAGTGTCGGCAATTTGTTATTTTAGAGAAGTCACTGTTTTGAGATTCTTTTTTCCAAATGCAGTAGCCTCGGGCTATTAGAACATTTGTTTGTATTTTAAATTTTCATTTTCCACTATCTCTTATCCCTTTGAAGAGCCCCAACAGTGTGTATTTTTTCTTTCTTTTCTCAATAGTTAGGATTCTCAGTGGTTTCCTCGGTTTCATCTTTTCAGAGACCCAGCTGTTGCATTTATTAATCCATTTCAGCTTTTCTCTTTACTCATTCATTATGTCCTGTTTTGCATCTTAAATCACTCTTTTCATATGTTTTCCTTGAGGATACTTTGATGTGCTTTTACTAGTCCCCATGCTCTGGGCTGTCCCCTCTTCCCTGGACACCTGGGGGAACAAAGCCTGTTGTGATCTCGAAGGAGCAGCCAGGCTCAGGTGGCAAGTGCGTCCCCTCAGAAAGGTTTGATCACATCTTCCCTAACAGGCAGCTTGCACCACCTGGCTGTTGGTGTGCTGTGCTGAGACGATGTACCACAGTCCACGCCGTAGAAATCCAGGGGCAGAGCTTTCTAGACCTCACTGGAAGGAAATATTCTAAATGTGGAAGAAGGGTGTTTAGGATTAGTTCACAAGGTGGTCATGGTCATGACAGAGAAAAAAATTCCTGTTCCCAAGACCTTTAGTGTCAGTGATGCACTTGTAGATGCCCCCTAGCTTTGTAGAACACCCAGAATAAACACTCACGGCTCACATATTCTTGATCCTCCCTCTACGCTTCACAACAGTGTACCTTGAAAAAGTTCCTGAAATGTGGAAGCGATGACGACATACAATGACAGCATGCCCAGGCAAAATGTTAAAAGGTCAGTAAGTTGTTCGAGTGCTTAACTGACGCTCGTAAAATTCCAGAATACATCCGTTGATACCACGACGATTCACTGAACTTCCCACTCAAGTATGTTGGCATCATATAAAACAGGGGTCAGCCAACTCGGAGCTGCAGGCCTAATCTGGCCCTCTGCCTGTTTTGTAAATTTACAAAATTTTGTAAATTTTGTAAGTTTTATTAGCATACGGTGTCTATGGCTGCTTCCCTGCTAAAAGCACAGCGCTGAGTGGTTGCAGGAGAGACCATTTGGCCCTCAAAGCCCAAATTATTTACTATCTGGCCCTTGACCGAGAAAGTTTCTCACTTCTGCTCTCTGCTCAGTACGAAATGGTAGTTACTTTATCTCAGGGCCATGCAGCTGGGCATAAAGAGTTTTAAACAACGCAGGGAATGAGGTTGGCAAGAACAAAGATCCTCCATCTACAGCAACAGAAAACCCCAGCAACGATCTCCAGTTCGCTCCAGAACTTCTAGTCTGTTGTTTATGGCTGAGCTATGTTTTTCCACAAACAGATGATGATGCTTAGAAAAATAAAGTTTTTGAGGAGGTGATTTTCCATAAACACCCTGCCGTTATAAGACGGAGTCATCTTGCGCACCAGAAGGCATATTGAAGACATTTTTAAACCTCTGTTTTGTGATCTCATTCCCACTTGGATTAAAGACTGGACCCATGCTCTCTGGAGACGAGAAGTAGGTTTGGAGTCTGAAGACCTGGATTCACGTTTTAGTAACAGAATTGACCCGTATGACTGTAAACAAGACGGGTCTCCCATATGGCGCTCTCCCCATCTGTACAATGGACCCACCTGAGAAGTGGAGCTCTGACGTCCCTTCCAGCTCCAAAACCCGGACTCTGTGGCTCTAATTTAACGGAAAAACTGGTCCCCTTCTGACTGTACCCCAAACAAATGTGATGGTGTGACGTTCACACCACAAGGAAGCTCTAGACACGAAATCCCCTTCGTGAAAATACGTTGCATTTAAGTTCTGAAGAGCCCGTTTCTCAGTTTAAGCAGCTGAGTGACTCGACGTGGCCAACGTTTGGGCTTAGCAGCTAAAGCTGTTCTGGAAGCAGCCACCTTGGGGCCTGGAAGGAAGAGTGAGCTCCCGTCACGGACATGCAACCAGGGGCGGGGGGCACTGGACTCACGAACAGTGCTCCCCGTTCACGGCGACAGCTTTCGCGCCACTGACACACAATCCACCCCGAATCTGTTTTATATTTAGGAAAAATGTACAATGAACACATGACTTATTTATAACACACTCACTGCAGATGATTTCTATTGTATAGCTTTCAAATGTCTGCAAATACTAACACCTTCCTGGCCTCCGACACGGTTCTGCTCAGGGGAGCATGTCTGTTACTGTCCCCTCCCAAGTGCGTGTCCTTTGGCTAATTTCACAGTCCACGGACCCTTGGCACCTGGGATATGGGGTTGGTGGGGTAGAGATGGGGCGACCCGGTGTGCACCCAACACAGCACGAATGCAATTCACACGATGCCTTGGTGGTGCCCCCTTGGTGGTGATGCCTTGGTGGTGACAACCTGCCTTGGGAGGAAAGTTGAGAACCGTGCTGAACTGCCTGGGAGGATGGCTGAGAGGGACAGATCGCAGGGTTTGGGCCCGTGTCTGGCTCTTAGTAACGGCCCCGTGAGTGATGGGCACTGTTATGGCAGTGAAAGCTGCTGACGGGTGGAGGGGCGGCCAGTTGTCTCCAGTATCATGTGCATCCTGTGCACTCGAGGCGCTGTGAGAGCATCGGCTGTCGTGCCCAGAGGGGCCGTAGAAACCAGCATTTGGACTTGGGGACCGACAGCCAGGCTGTTTAAGGGGCTTGTTAACAGCCCCCCAGGAATCCATGGCAGGGTGTTCTTTAACCTTTTTCTTATTTTCAATTGCAGATTCAAAGCATCCTAATCTATGTCCCTTACGAACACTCACGGAAAGGCGAGATACCTGGCAGTGTCACCGCAGCCCAGATGCCATCGTCCACCTGGAGGCCCCGTCACAGGTGCAGCCACAAGCCTTAGGAGAGGGGGCGGGTGAGCGCTCTCTCAACACAAACCCACAAACTTATGGACTGAGTAATGAGGGGGTGGGGGCTTGGGACGTGGAATGAGGCAATGCGAAGCAGCTCTCAGTGGCTGCTGATTTACAACTTCTAAACAGAAGCAGCAGCAGCAGCGTTTGTGTGGGCACAGCGGGCAGCTGAGACTTACTCAATGGGCCCACGGTTTAGGTGATGGCGGTGTTCTTTCCTGGGAAAAGGCAGCCCGCTGCAGGCCAGGGCCAGGAGACGACTTTGCTTCCCGTGGTGAAACCCTGGGAGGCTGACTCGCGGCCCAAAGGGCAGCCTGGGGCTGCTTAGACAGGAGCTGGGGCTGTGCGTGAGGGTCAGACGCAGGGCAGGGGCCGTGGCGCCCCATCCCCGCTGCCCACCCAGGCCCCTGGGTGCAGCTCTGAGCAGCCTGCCCACCCCCCTTGCTCCCCGTCCCTGTCTCTGCACAGCCTGGCATGCACTTGGGTGCATCAACAGACAGCTCGGCAGCAGCTCACCTCGCCGTTCAGAACGTAACTTAAAGGCGCCGGACCTGGGCTTGAACAGGGACTTGCCCACAGGGAGGCCTGCGCGAGGTTCAGACCCTTCACATCGCCGTTCCCCAGCCCCATGCCTG
Source organism: Aselliscus stoliczkanus (assembly GCA_033961575.1). NCBI lineage: Eukaryota > Metazoa > Chordata > Mammalia > Chiroptera > Hipposideridae > Aselliscus > Aselliscus stoliczkanus. The sequence goes on from CM066731.1 coordinate 175,379,679, forward strand.
CAGCGTGGTGGCAACTCGTGCCTCGCAGTTATTAGGAGAACCGCGTGGCGCCATGCTAGAGCTTTGAGCAGAGCCGGCACCTGTGGCTTCTCTGAATGTTGGTGTCCTCGTGGAGGTGTGCCCCCACGTCATCCGCACCCCAGTACTGCCAGGCCCCTCCCAAAGGGGCACCCCTGGCTTTGCAACTCCTTTCTCCATTCTCTCAGTTAATTTATCAAATATGGGTGCTGGGGCCGAGGGGAAATGCTTGTCTCCACGTGACTCATACCGCCTCTTCCAGGGGGGAGGGGCTCCTGAGTCCGATTAGTGCTGTCACCAAGCGATGCTGGCCCAGGCACGAGGAGGCCCAGCAGGGCTGAGCCACGGCGGGAACCCGGGGCTGGGGCCGCGTGGTCCCCCCTGCGAGGCGTGGGCTGCTGTTGCGGCCGGTGGGCTCATGAGGATGGGTCCAGGACCCGATTTCATTTTTAGCCAGTTTATAATTGTTGTGAAATCATGGGAGGGGCTTAGATTTACAAGTGTCGGTGGGATCGAGTGGCTGCTATTCTGGAGCGCCGGTGTGGTTTGGGTCACGGAGTCCTTCACACACGGTGCCGGTGCCGCGTGGGGCGGAGGCTGAGCGTGTGGCGCGGGCGGGCGGGGTCCCGCGCCCAGCAGCTGCTCAGGGCGGTTCGTGCCACCTGGCAGGGTGCTTGGTGGCGCGGAGCCTTGGCCTGGGTGGCAGCCCCGAAACATGGAGAGCTGCCTTTCGGACGCCGTCCACCCGTGGACCCGGGGCTCCTACAGAGAGATCTGCGGTGCGGAGGCAGGAACCAGGGCAACGAGCCCATCAGGGGAGTCTTTGGGGAGCAGGTGGCCGCACTGTTCGTACAGGATGCTGCTCGGAGAGCAGGGTGAGCTCTTGCACACATGCACACACACGTGTGCACACACATATGCACACATGCACACGCCCGCGTTCTCATACACACACGCACGCACACACGTGTGCACATACACGCATGCACATGCGCACGCACACGTGTGCAAACACGCACATGCTCACACATGCACGCAGGTGCAAAGTTGCAAAACAGAGTGCGCTGGGGTGCCCTGGGCAGAGCGTGCATGAGGACCATGGGGATTGTGGTCCAATTCTGAGGGGCACTGGCCACCAAACGGGGACCCTACCCCTACCAGAGGTTTCCCACTTTATGTGGTCAAAGCACACCCACCATCTTAAATGGGATTTTACCGAGAAGCCCTTTCTTTCTACTTAAAGTGAGAACAGTGCGTGTGGAACCCCATCTACGTAGGTCAGTCTCTTCCCTCCCCGACCAGGTGTGTGCATGTGTGTGTGTGTGCATGAGTATGTGCAGTCTGCGTGTAGTGTGCGTGTTGTGTGTGTGTAGTATAGTGACCCAAGACTATATGGAATGATTCTACCCAAGATCATATTGTGTTCCTTGCGTCACTCTGGCGCCGCGGCCCCGCCTCCTGCTCTGCCGAGGTCGGGGGGAGGGCACACCTGTGTGGTGGCCGTGCCTGGGGGCCGTCTCTCCCTCTTGACTGTGGTGATGGTGGCCCCTTATTGGCACAGACATAAGTGTTTCTTACACACATTTTACATGTACCGCACTCTGTCTTTTAGATATTGGGAAATTTAATTTCTCATTTTTTTAAAATACCACATTTCTGTCATACCCTGGGGAGTCATCTCGTGCCCTCAAGGTGTCACTTCTTATTTGGGAACCTCTGACCCAAATTGTGTCCCCATAGATCCATGTGCATTGAATTGTCACCTTCCAGCCAGCAATAAGCCCAGTTGAGTAAAATGCAAAAACATATCTCAGTCTAGACTCCTCACGGAACGAGACTTTGGGTAAAGATCCCGTTGGAACCCCTTTTACTCGGAGGGCTTTGGAATTGGGGTTGTCGGCTTTGACCTGCCACCAGCTGTCAGAAGCTGGATGTCACAGAGACCCTTGGAGCCCAGTGAGGGTGCCATTAACCGCTCCCGTGTGCCCTCTCCGAGGGGCCCGAGGCCCACATCTAGACATCTAGGGACCCGAGCAGCCTCTCGTCCCCGTTCCCTCCACCCAGTTAGCCACCGAGTCCTGATGAATTTACTTCCTAGTGCTCTTTAGGCCCCTCGGCTCCCTGCCACTGTTGCCCCTCGGCTGTGGGCACCAGCAGCTCGTGCCTGGGCTCCCAACACCCTGCCTCCTCCCGGGGTGGACGGACAGGGCTGGTTTACACAGTGCTCTCCGGGAGTAGACATGGTCTGCCCATTGTGCCTGGGTCCTCCTCACAGCAGAGAGGTGCCTGTGACCCTTTTAAGTGCCGGGAGGACCCCGTACTCCGCTTTCTGGGGCCCACAGAGGACCCTGAGGCCACCAGAATTTGTGTCATAGAGTCTGCCTCAGGAAGGGGCTCTCGGAAAACGAGCGATGTGACCACGGGGGAGCAGTGGCCCGCCCAAGGCCGCCCCCACAATGAAGGCCCTGTCTCTTGGCCTTTGTCCCACGCCTCACCCCTGTGACTGTGTTAGAAGTGCTGGAAGAAGAGCGCACAGTTGTTTTGTCACCTGGCGGAGGGACAGGCCACATTTCTACATCTCACCCAGAGCAGAAAGCTCAGCTATGTGCTTGGTTTTTGCATGGGTTCCATTTAGACAGAAGGGCTTTGGGCCCGAGGCGGTGCCCGCTGGGAGGCAGAGCAGCGCAGGTGCGTGGGAGGACCTCGTGCTGGGAGAACGGGGAGGCCAGACGATTTCTCTGTGGTCACGAGGAGCGAAGTCACCTGCCTCCTTCGCGGGCCCAGCAAGGGCCCCACAGCCTCTCCAGGCTCCGCTGCCATGCACCTGTGCCCCTTTCACGTCTGGCTGCGGAAAGGTGGGATGGGGGCCAGCAAGCTGGGGTCTGCGGCACCCCAGCGCTGAGCGCAGCCCGGCCATCGCATATGCGTTTGGGGGAGTGGCTCCTCCTGGCCGCAGTGGCCGCAGGGAGGGCGGTGTGTTCACCAAACGGGGTTTGCAAACCTGATGTGAGCCTGGTAGGAATTATCCCTTTCTTCCTCTTGCCTGGCTCCCCAGCCGAGACGCCGACCTGGAAAGCATCAATGTCGCTCCCACATGAAGCATTTTTCGGGGCTGACATGCAAAGCTCTGATGTAGAAATTGAAATTTCACACTCTGAAGGGCCCAAATGGCTGCAGAGGTCAGCAGGCGGCTCTCTCGTCCACCCACTGGTGAGTCATGGGGGGGAGATGCCGCCCCGAATTAACTTCAGCAGACACTCGTGCGTCAGAGGTTGTGTATGCTAAAAAGGTTTGCTTGACATCTGTGCCCCCACCCCCGCCCCCGCCACAGCACACACTCGGCAATTTTAAGCCGAGGGGCACGTCTCAGTGATCTGGCAAATACATCAGCTGAATGCAATCCGCTTTCAGAAACAGATGTCCCTGGGGGGGGGGCACTGAACGCTGGTTAGAAGTTGCCGGAAGGATCTTTATGAGGTTCCTGTTTTGTGGGATGGGGCATGGAATGGCCAGAGAGTTTATTTTAATTGAAACACACCTAATTTGGGTGCCTGAGCTGGGTTTCTAAGACTTTCTGAAGTCCCCATGTGAAATGGGGGTATCTGTTTCCTGTCTGCTTCCTTGGGTGCCTCAAACTGTTTTCCTGAAAAGACCAGCAGGAAGTAGAAAGGGCTCAGTCTGCCCGCGGCCACCTGGGATGGGGACCGGCCCCAGGCTCCAGAACCCTCTGTGTCACCTAGACTCCGCCGAGCACGTGGAGTCAGGGCTGCCGCTTGTACGGTCACACTGCCATTCGGAGTCACACTTGCCTGCACATTCCTGCGTGTTTGTCTTTTTGTTTTGGGCCTGCAGGTGTAAACGCTGTGCAGCCCTGAGCTGTGTGCACACAGTGGGTGACAGAGGGGTCACACGGCGAGGACACCAGCCCCCATGGAGGCGCCAGTGGCATCCTGGATCGCACCTTACTCCTTACATTCTTCATGGGTGAGCCACTTTCTCTGCTTCAGACAAACCTCACATGTCTCAGAGGAATGTTTAAATTATCATAGGATCCCCAAGGAGATGGCTACTTCCTTTGTAAATTGTCCCCGTTTTGTGTTGTTCCCTGGTAAAGCGTCTCCCTCCCGGAGCTCCCAGCTGAGGATCCTGTGGGGTTATTATCAAGATGGACAAAACCAGAGAAGGGGTGACTCCAACACAGTCCGTTTAAAGGAAGGACAGAGTGGTGCCGCCCACCCAGAACGGCAGAGGCGTCAGCCTGCGCCCGGTGGCCGAGCACACCCCACCGAGTTAGAGGCGGCGGGAGCGCCGCTCCTTACAGGGCGCGTCCTGGGTTCCCCGCCGCTCTCCGCGCCACCCTGGTCTCCCAGCTTCACGGAGCTGTGACTCTGTCAGGAGCCGCGGTGCCTCTAAATCAGGGCCTGGGCTCGGCGACTTCCCAGGTCCCTTCAGCTTTAGTGCGCTTTCTGTGGTCTTTGGGGGCTTGTATTCTAAAACACCGCAAACAGGGAAACAAACCAGAGAGCAGTGAGGCACGGAGAGCGGCCCACTCAGGGAGGAGGGTCGGGGGACGACCGTGGGCCCCGTGCCCTGGAGTCCGTGCCGAGTGTGATCCCTGTGCGTGGGCTCGGGTCCACCTGCAGCTTCTCAGCAGCAGGCGATGGCACAGGTGGTTGGGATGCCGCCCTCCTGTCACATTCTGTTATGTAAGCCTCGGTCCCAGACTTGTGACAGACGATCCCTTGCTGCCTGGAAGAAGTAGGCTGCCTGCCCATGCTGAGACCTTCTACGGAGAGGGCCACGTGGCGAAGGGCTCTGGTCAGCCTCTCCGCAGCGGAGCAGCCAGCCAGGGCCAGCCTCCAGCCCAGCGGTCTCAAGGGAGGAGCCCTGCCAACAGCTCCGGGAGCCGGACGGGGCTCTGCGCAGCCTGGGGTCACAGCTTGGTGACATCCTGACTCAGAGGACACAGAGAAGCCAGGCCTGGGCTCTTCACCCAAAGGAACTGCGAGGGAATAAATTTGACATTTAAAGCCACTAAGGTTGTCACTTAGCAAAGCAACACGGATGAAATGCAGAGCGTGAGCTGCCCTGTGGTGGCCCTGGACAAGGGACAGCCTGTTGACCGGTGGCTGTGAAGGGAAGGAATTGCCCCACACAGCCCGTGCTCCCTCCCAGTCACTCTCGGCTTGGCTCCCACTGTTCAGACCTAAAAGACGTCACCCAGGTCCTGCCAGCGTGTGGACGGCGTGTGCAGTGGGAGCCAGAGATCAGCACTCCCCACAGGGCACTTAGGCCGGGGGACCGGGTCCTGTGCCAACCAGGAGTGGGGGCCACGACGGATGGCTCAGGGGCAGTGAGACAGCCCTGGAGCTGGGAGAGGCAGCAGGGCCCCCGGCCATGGGGGCCGGAGGGCGCTCCGAGTAGCCCTGTGCCTGCCGCCCAGAGGCCAGCCAGGCTGAGGGCCAGGAAGCGGGCGGCAGGAGGGTCGCTGCGTGTTAACAGTGAGGGGCTCGGGCAGGAAGATGCCGCTGCGTGGCACTGAATGGACACTTCGGGGCAAGTACGGAGAGCGGCCCGCAGAGCGGCTTCCACACCAGGCCGCAGGACCCGGCGGCTTGCCTGTGGGCTCCCCCAGGACACACAGACTCCGTGCAGTGAGTGAGGGGGCTGCAAGGGGCGCACTGCCTGGCAGCAGGGCGCTTTAACTTTTATATGTAAATTATTCAAACGCAAGTCTGAATGAGAAGTGCTCAGCTGCTAATTGTTGCTGAGAACAAAAACAAAGCAGCCTTTCACCCTCAGCGTGTCGGCCACCAGCCTGGGCTCCGAGTCTGAGTCTGAACGCTCCCGACAGCTCGAGACAGCTGGGTTGCCCTCCACCTGGATTCCAGCGTTTGTGGCTAGAGCCGTCTTCACCGACATTTACAACTCGGGGTACAGGCAAGAGCTGTTTGGATTCAAATGTTGGAAGCCTTGAAAGAAGTGGACAAGAAAATTCAATATGTCCTACTTTTTTGGAGAAAGAGGCAAAGCAGGAGGAACAGAGGTACTTCCTGTCTGCGCCCTGCAGCTGCCAACACGGCGCTGGGCACGTTTCTGCCCCTTTCCCTACGGGCTCACTCAAAAAACCGATTATCGTAAGAAGGCTCAGTGACCTTTCCTATGCAGATACAGGCAGGGGAGTGAACTAAAATATTTCAAAAGAGAAAGTTGAAGAGTTTTGTGGGCAGCCCCACCTTTCCAGAAAGTTCTGTCAGCCCAGGCTGTGCCATCACCTGGGCGTCCCCATGCGTTGTGTGTCGGGTACAGTAAAGGCTGGGCTGACGTCCACATGCTTGAGGTCAGCTCACCGCCATTTGTCTGAAGAAGTGGAACAGAATGCTTTTGGTTTCTTTATTGAACTGGTCAACTTTGGTGCTTATGGCTGACTGGGTGAGGGTCCCAAACGGGGTACAAAGGAAGGACAGAGCTGACCCCCAGGAGCCAGCCCTGTCAGATGCTGTTGAGGCGCCTCCATCCCAACAAGACACCTTGAAGGTGGACGTTTCTGGAGAGCCAAGTAGCATGGCTTGCTCTTCGTGACCTTCCCGGTTCTGATCGGTCACATCATGTTGAGTACTGAGGGTAAAAGTAAACAGTTTTGTCAACACATAGGCCACTTAAAGGAATTCTCAGAAAACTGGGACATGTGGCACATCTCAGAAAATTCATTAATTTACCTCAGATCCTCCTCCTTCCATCCATATGTCATACTGAGAGCCAACTGCTAAAAATCAAACAAACGGACATGTTGAAGATATCAACCAGTAGGAGACAACTTTAGGGGAAACTTTTAAATAAAACATATTTCAGCTGTGTTTGAATTATGCATTGGTGAAGACATTCAGAGTTTCCATGACTGTAGCAGCAATGATTGCTGTTTGTTTTTACCGACAATACACATGTTCCAAAGATTTTGTTTTGTTTTTTCCTACAAAACTAGGCTTTGCAAGACAAACATGGTTTATCCTTTAGAGACAAGGGATTTAAGAATCTATAAATAAAATGCCAAATTCACAAAAAAGTTTTGAATGTATTTTCTTTCTGATTCCATGACCATTCCCATTACAATGAAAAGAATGCTCGAGATTATTTGGTGTCTGGTGAGCTGAAAAACCCTAAGCAACTGTCCTTACTGAGGACATGTGAGGTATGGGGTGGGCTCCAGTACCCAAATTAAAAAACAAAAAAGTTCTAGCTTTGAATCCTGGGTCTGCTGTAAGCTAGCTGTAGAATGCTTAAAAGGAATACCTGTCTCACAGGGTTATTGCACTTTGAAATCCAAATCTGCAGCTTATTATGTCTTTCAACTGTGGCCATACCACACCTAGGGTCCTTTCCTACAAGAGACTAAACTCTCATTGAGTCAGAAAGTTAAGGACAAGAAGGAAAATGAAAGATCGCCCCTTCCCCCTGCCCCCAAAATGGCCAGTGACTATCACCCATACACTTGGCACTGGAAGATGCAGACCGACTGTCGGGTTTCCAATGTCACCTTTTCCCAGGCATCCTTCATGGGTATGGATTATTCCATCACAGGTGCATACTACCTGGTTGTCTCTCTGTGGTGTGAGCAGGCATCGTTGATCAATGCTAGATCCATTATTTCATGAGGGGTTGCAAATCAGTCACATTCTTACTCTATCATTCCTTTAATTAATTGGAGTACCCCCGTAAAGAGAAACCTGTTCTCAGCTACTGGGAGGCAGAGGTTTCCTAGGAAAGCAGGATGGGTGCCTGAGTCTTTCCGCCCTTTTAGTTTGCAAAGTAATGTGTTGATTTACTGACATGCTCCAAAGCTGAGTAATGAATTTTTAAAGAAGTATCATAAACTCATAGATGTAAATCTTTTGGTCAATTCCAGCCCGTTGCAGTTCCCTTTCTTGACGCTCCGGTTGTCTCTCCCACCGTTGGAAGGTGGGAGTCTCTCCTGACTCCTTTTGGCCTTTCCCCCCGCTGGTCTTTGAGAGCTTCTGGCTTTCAGAAGCTCTGCCAGGCTCACCCTATAAATTACTTGCTCCAGACATGGAATCAGCCATTTTTCCAAGCGATCCTGGTTTGTTTTAGTGGGACATGGTATTCAGAGATCAATGGGCCCTTTGGGTGCTCAGTGCTAATGAGTGGTCTTTGTGTATAGGGGTTTTTAGCAGACAGCTAGTAATTTTTTTAGTGGCGTTTTAAAAAAGACTTTTATTTAAAAATGAAGCTAACATACAATATTACATCAGTTTCAGGTGTACACCATGGTTATTCAACATTCATATCCTTAAAGAAGCGATCCCCGTAAGTCCAGCACCCATCTGACTCTGTACCATCACAATATTCATTGTTCTTTCATTTGGGATGCATTTCTTTGTTTCCTCATCTTGGCTGCCTTTCTGTTTGTTTCTGTGTATTACGTAGATCTGCTGTGTCTCCCAGTCTTGCTGGGTGGCCTTATGTAGTAGGTGTCCTGTGGGGCCTTTGCACAGTCTCCCTGGTCACTGGCTCTGGGTGCTCCAGGAGTACCCTTGTGTGGGTTGTGTGTGCCCTCCTGTTATAGTTGAGCCATGATTACTATTGGCACATCAGTGGGTGGGATTGACCCTCAGGCTGATGGGCTGTGGGGTTTGGCCACATCCATAGCTTATGGGCTGCTGTGCAGAGGGTTTATCCCACTGAGTGGGATTCACCCCGGTGGGCTCTGGTACCTGTTGAGACCACCCTTTGTGTGTGCCACTTGTGGGGCTAACTGGGCAGTGTTCTGCTGTGGTCTGAAGCTAACCTCCAAGTAAGTTTGTTCTGGGGCCTCTTGGGAGGGGCTCTGGTGCAGGCCCAGGTCAGCCACTGCCTGTGACCAGCTGGGGGCTACCTGGTAAGAGGTACAGAGTGATCTGCAGTCATCTGCTGCCTGTGCTGGACCTGGAGGTATGTGGGAGAGGCCATGCTGTGAACTGTGGACTGCTGACACCTGCACCAGGCCTCGCGTAGCTCCGCAAAAAGCCAGGACACACGGAGGCCAGCCGTTGCCTGCTGCTGGTTGCCGGCTCCGATAAGGTTCAGCTGCCGATAAAGCCTCCTGCAGTATGGAGTTGAGTGAGGCGGGGTCCCAGTGAGTCAGCAGGTCGGAGCTGCAGAACTCACCAGACCCATCAGATTCCTATTTGGCAGGAAAGCATAAGGAGCGGGCTCAGCACAGGGACGATGGCACCTGCTTGCCAGCTGCACGGGAGGCGGACGCCTCACAGGGGGAATGGAGGCTGCCTTCTAGGTCTCACCTTGCGGCCACACACCTGTCTGCTCCCCCTATGTCTCCGAGGCGCCCCCCGGAGTCACCGTCCCTTCACTGGAGCCCAAGGTGAGTGCCTGCGAGCGAGTGCGTCTGGGCGCGGGCCGTTTAGGAGGACGCCCGGGTTCCCCGCCTCTGTCCCACCCGGGTGGTCGGAATCCCCGCTGTTTCTCACAGCCACATGTCGTGGGGGCTCCTCTTCCCGGCACCAGTGCTCCGGGCTGGGGAGCCTGGTGTGGGGCTGGGGCCCTCACTCTGAGGGGGAAGTTCGGGGCCGAGGTGTCCCTCCTGATTCTTAACCACCACTCGGAGGTCTGGGGCTGGCCCGTTTTCAGTGTCCGCGCCTCCTGCCAGTCTTCACGTGGTGTTCCTATATCTTAGTTATAAAACTTCTGTTCGGCTAGACTTTAGATGGTTCGCTAGGTCGATTGTTCTATAATTTAGTTGTAATTTTGATGTGTTCATGGGATGAGGCAAACACAGTGTTTCTTGGCCATCTTAGATCATTCCTACAGGTCCCGGCTAATACTTTTTTATATTATTTTTTTTTTTAAGGAAAATGCATCTGTGCATTCATTCTGTTACTTTCAATGTAAATTCAGGACAAGTTCAGGTTTATTTAAACAGGTGGATCTTAGGTTTCGGTTTACTTCTATTATTTTTAGGACATTTGCATTGATGTTCACAAATGAGATTGGTCTAGACTTGGCTCTTTGCTCTGAAATAATCTTTATCAGGTTTGGGGATTAATGTTAATCTTGCTTAATGGAAAGATTTTGGAAGATTTCTTTACATTTTAGGATCTATAATAGAACAATTTATGTAGCAGTGGAATTATCTAGGCTTTAAAGGCTTGATAGAATTCCCCTGTGATACCACCTGGGCTTGGTGCTTTTTGAGGGGAACACTGTGCTTCTTTTCCTTCTATGGTAATTGGCTTGTTTAGGCTTTTTGGCTGTACTGGGGCCAATTTTTGGTGTGTGTGTGTGTGTGTGTATATATATATATATATATATATATATATATATATATATATATATATATATATTTTTTTTTTTTTTGAGGGCAGTGTCACTGGCCCTCATATGTGGGACCCGAACCGGGGCCGCTGGCTTCCCAAGCCAGCGCTTAACCACCGCGCCACTCGGCCGTCCCCAATTTTGGTATATTGTATTTTTTCCAGAAAATGTTTTATTTCATCTAGGTTTTCAAACATATTTGCATGAATTTGCAATTTTGTGCTTTGGCTCTTTCATTTTTTTCTTAATTAGATGGCTAGTGAGTTGTTTATTTTGTTGAAATTTTAAAAGAACTACATTTTTTATTTATTTTTGGTTTCACTGCTTTCCCCCCTAACTTATTAATTTCTGCTTTTATCATCATTAACTTCTCTTTTCTACCTTTTTTGGGTTTATTTTATGCTTTTTATATATAATTTGTTGGATTAGGTGTTTACTTCATTTATTATGTATAACATATTTAATAGTACAAATTTTTTTGAAAATATATAGCTAAGTTTTTAGTTATATACCATAGATTCAGATATGTAATGTTTTAATTATTATTATACAAATTCTACAATATTGGTGTGTGTTTTTTATTTGATTCAAGAGCTTTAAAATAACACCTTTTTCCCCCGGGTTTGTAGGGCCTCTTATCTTTTGATTTTATTATTAACTTATAGTTTTATTGATTGTGGTCAGCAAATGCCTGTATTACTTTTATTCTTTGGGATATATTGAGGTTTTTATTAGTAACATTTTATATGCACTTGAAAAGAATGTATATTCTGCAATATTGGAGTTCAGAGTTCCATATATGTATGAGATCTTATTGTTTATTGGTGATGAGCTTTAGGTCTTCTACATGTGAACCATTTTTTTCTACTCGGAGTACCTTCTATTGAGAGAGAAGTATTGGGTTCTCCTAGAAGGTATTTCTGTTGATCTCTTCCGGCCTCTCCCTCAGTTTGGGCTTAGGTTGTTGGTATGTATATCTTCACTGAAAATTGCAGACTTTAATTTTATAAAGTGTGCTACTTTGTCTTTTAAATTTTTGTTTTACCTGAAGTCTAGCTTTTGAGAAACCAAAATTTCTATCCCTGCTTTCTTTGAATTTGCCTTTGTTGAAAGCATCTTTGCCTACATTTTTACTTTTATTTTTCTAAATTTATTTATTTTGGATGTATTTCTCATATACAATATTGGATTTTACTTTATTGCTCAAGCTCAAAATCTTTTCCTTTCACAGACAATTACGCCCATTTCCACTGGTTGATATAATTAATGTGTGCCCTCGGTTCTATCAGGCTATCTCTATAAATTGTCTTGCCTTACGCAGTCTATTTTACTTGTGTTGTCTCTATGTTTTGGTATATATTTTTGCATCAGAGATGTTTACATATTTTTGTCAAGTCCCTCTTTACATTAAGACATTCATATACCTTTTGTATCAGGAGACAGAGATATACCAGTGATCTGACCAGGGAACATGGATATACACGACAGCAGGGGTAGGGAGTCAGACTACCCCGAGGGCTGAGGCAGAACAGAGGAGAAAGGAAGAAACTCAGGGAAACACACCCTCCCTTAAGACCTCCTTTGAAAGGATGTGCACACTCTGATCGCATATTCTGTCCCCTAACGACCGAGCTGCAGCATTAACCTGCACAACTTGTAGATAATATGACAATGGTACTGAGGAAAGAGGGAAGAAAAGTGGCTGGTTAGCACATCTAAATAAAGTACACACATAACAAGCAAAGAGAAAATAATGCAAAGCTACTAGCACCCTTGTCTGTGTAATTGTGAAAGCCTCCATCTGAGCCAGCTGCTCCCACACCACGTCTTACCAAAGCCCTCTGGCACCACGTGGCGCACCGCTGCCATCTGCTCCTGGTCCCTGTGGACCCGCCTCCCGTAGAGCCCTGTCAGGCACTTGGTGGCTGGTGGGGGAGTGCTGGCAGCCCTTTCTGGCGGAGCATGGGCCCCTGTGGGGACGGGCGTGCAGGGCAGCCAGAGGGAGCTCACAGTCCGCTGCCGTTCAGACCGCTTTTCGGAAGCAGCATTTTTACTGTAGGCAGAAGGGAAGGCAACACTGGAATTTGGGGAAACTGTCAGAAGACAGCAATGATGTTGGTTTGCTCATTGAGTCTTTTCGTAAACCTAAAAGCCATGGAGAGCCACCAATGAAGACAGCTGGGCAAATGTGGGGCAGCCCATTTCTGGCAGCTCAGCAGGTCAAGCTTCTGAATCCTCTTTGAAAAGGACTCCCTTCTTTGTGGGCTTCCTATGAGCAGGTGATGATGTGAGTAGAAATCCACCTGCAGAGAGAGCATGGGGCATGGGCGCGCTGGGCAGGATGGCCGTGTGGAGGCCTCATGTTAGGCTGGGAGATCTAGGACCATTCCAGATGCCTCCTTCTCTGGCCCAACATCTACTGGGTTGTTGGAAAAGTCATAAAGCATTTTTTGCGAAAAAATACATCATGACTTTTCCCACCACCCAATACTTAACAGCACCCCCCTCACCATACAGAGAGAATGGGTGCCTCTAAGGCCCCTGCCCAGAGTAGGTGGCCCACTGACCTCTCCATGGTGCTGCGACTCCACCCCTGGAATCCTATTTGCTTTACTCATTCTGTTGTCCAGCGCCAGAGAGACGACCCTGCTATGGGGACTCAGTCACTCACCTGGTGGGACTGACCCCGTCACCTGCCCCTTGGTGACAGTGGGCTTTGTACGGGTCCCCTTAGGTCAGACAGTGGGCCATAAGGCACCAGCAGGCTGGACAGAGGGGCTTGAAGAGGGGGAGACAGACCCTGTGAGGAGACATGGGCCGGGCAGTGTCTGCCCCGGGCTGATGGGCCGGCCCGCTGTGCCTTCCATGTGAGGGGGCCTGGGTCCGAGGTCCTGAGAGCCCGGGAACATCAGCTGGACTCCTCGCCCCCCGACTCTGAGGAGAGCTGCGATTCTCAGCCGGAAGTTCTCTGACCAAATTCAGTCTTGGCCCTTAGCAGACATGCAAATTCCTGTTAGGGAAAAAAGACTTATTTCTTACTGAAATATCTGTAGAAGAACCAAGTTCAAAGAATGATTCCAGACTTCACTTCCCTTGCACTCGACTTGGACACACACACAGACACACACGCGCGCGCGCACACACACACATACACACGCACACGGGTCCTACATTAAGCTTTCTGAAAGTCAAAGAAGAGAAAATAAACAGATGCCTCAGAGGAGATGGGAAACTAGTATTGTTTTAATCAAAACTGTGAAGACAAAGGAAGGAACAGAAAATGTAACGGTTAGACGCACATCTCAATGGCAGGCGAGTCAAAGGCCTCTCCGATCCCCACTCCCACCGGGATGTGCATCTGAAGAGTGGAGGAGAGAGGCATCTGTCTCTTCTGCGGACATCACCCCCGAAGGTCCAAAACAAGGGGTTGGGTGAAAAGTATGGAAACCCAAAGGCCTTTAAAAAGTGTGCGTGAGTGGGAAAGGGCTGGAAGGCTATTCATCAGAATGTGAAATGCCATCTCTGAGTAGTGAAACAGACAATTTTAATTTTCTTTATTTCTATTATATTTACATATGTAACATTTATTTATATTATAAAATATATTGCTTTATTAATTTATGGTCATTAAACAAACAAACAAACAAACATACAAGGTTAGCGCCCTGGCCTCAGTGGACAGAGCAGTGGCACAACCTGCCCTGGGTCACCACACAGCTTTGGAGCCTTGCTGGGTCCTATGTCACACATGCCCAGCACCCTCACCCGAAGGTGACGGCCTTGCAAGCCAGAGGGGAGAGAAACTTGAAATGATGTTTTAAATGGTTTATGGAGGTGAACTTCACGTAACATAGTTAACCATTTCTACAGTGAGAAGTTAGTGGCGTAAGCACTCGCAGGGCTGGGCAGCCACCACCTTTGCAACACCTGGACCTGTCGCCAGCCATTTCCATCCCCCAGAGCACACCCCACCCCCCATCAGGCGGTGTCTACCCCCGCCCCCCCACACACACCACCCATCTGCGTCCAGTTGATGTGATTTCGTTTAAGGGAAAAATTTCACTTTCTTTTCATAAAATTAGAAAAGTAATTATAACTCTGTAGAGGCAGATATCCTGCTGTCGTTCAAGGGTGATGGGATCTCTGGGCACCTTTTCCAGGTGCGGCCCCTCGGGGTTGGCTGGGTTTGGCTGGGTTTGTGGCACTTGGAGCCCAGAGCCTGGGTGAGGCCATGGCCTGCCCAGCCCCCTGGCTCCCGGAGGCCTGACTGGCTGTTTGCTCCTCAATCTCAGCTGCCCCGTGGTCTCCGGTGAGTTCAGCACTAACCTTGCCTCCTAAGGAAGCGTGCATATGTTTCAGATCGTGGCGTGTGATTTACCTGGTTAAAACTGACAATGCTGACAGTTTCAAAGACCCGTCATATCCCCCCGGAGGGGCCCCAGCGTGGACCGTTTCACTTCAGACAGGCTCCAAGGGTCTTGGAAACCCCATCAAGGGAACATCACATGTGAGGGATTTTTGAACCAACTCAAAGACTTTGAAGGTGAAATTTCCTGACAGGCTTAACTTCCACTTCAAACATAAGCATCTTCAATAATTTAAAATAATGGGACTTTAGAGCTTGCAACTGTCTTTGAAAGGAAAAAAGTGTGACTACCTCATACTGGCAACTGAGGGAGAGAAGAGGAGGGAGGCAGGGAGGGAAGGTGATGGGAGAGGAAGACAGGCGGAGGAAGGCATGACTGGTGGCCCAGGGAGAGGATGGGCCTGCAGCCTCCTGGATGCCGGGGGTTGGGCTGCGGAGGGCTCTGCCCATGTGTGACATCACTGCAGCCTTACACCATCCCAGCCCTTTGAGCTGGGGGAGAACTGCCTTATCTCTGTTTTAGGGACAAGACACCAAAACTTGGAGAGGGTCCCTGATCCCTTCCCATCCTCCAAGGTCATCTAGTTAGCGCTGGCAAATCCTGGTTTAGAATTGCTAGCCCATGGACCTGGCTGGCCCTGATGGACAATTCCGGAATGCTTTCTTTTTTTTAAGATTTTATTGGGGAATTGGGGGAGGGAAACAGCGTTGGGGAACCAGGGAAGGGGACCAGACAAGTTGCTGTCCTTTTGTTCTTCAGTCTAGCTGTGGAGGATGATGTTTCACTGGCCCATGTTGGTATCATCATTGTGCTCTTCCTGGATGAGGCAGTCGCTCGCTGGCCGTTGGACGGCTGCTCATGGAAGCTCATGAAAGCTCATGTCAGCTGCCAGCCAGCCCCACTGCAGCCTACACCATCCACTGCGACTCACGGCAGCCCAGCTCCAGGTGGAGCTGTTGTTCACCATCTTAGCTGTAGAGGGCAGTGTCACTGGCCCTCACGTGGGATCCTAACTGGGGCCATGATGCTCAGAGCGGGCGTCCCAAGCCAGCTACTACCCAACGTGCCACCAGGCCGGCCCCAGATGCTTTCTGAAACCAAACGTGAGCACCCTGTTGGTCACACCTTCCTGCCCAATTTTTCTCTCCCATGTGGCCTTCCCAAGACCACTGCCATGGCCAAGGCTGAGTTGCTGCTGAGGACAAGGTGTGTGTATTGGACTTTTCTTTCCATTTGCTTGAGGAGGGTAAGAGAAATGTCCATGAGACAAGGAAAAGAAGACTCCAGACTGACATTATACTCCCTGCTCGTCACCTCTGCGTTCTTTGTCTTTTCTATAAAGTTGGCATATGTTGACCAGTTTGTTTCCTGGCTGAACCTGGGCCCGCCATTGTGGGGGAAGAACCCCAAGTTTGCCAAGAATGTCAGGGAGCAATATGATACCGAAGTGGGTGACCATGGTAGCCAGCCACCCATGCCAGGACACACAAGGACACTCGGTTGGGCCAAACATGGTAGTTCATTCCTCATCACTCACAGCCCAGCAAACAGCAGGAGCAGAGCAGGTGGCCTGATTCCCATCCCCCACGCCCATGGGGCAATGCCGTGGTCCCAGATGCTGGCTGCTCAGAGGTGGGTTTTGCCACAGCCAAGGGAGGAGCTCAGGCAATCAGCGAGCAGCAGATAAGCCTACCTTCTCCCTGGGGAGCATGTGGGCGCAGCTTCACCTTTGTCTTAACCCACCGGGTTGCCCATGTGAGCAGCTATAGAAACTGCTCAGTGACAGGAGCAGTAAGTCAGTAGTTTGGCACCCTCCGCAGGAGGTACAGTGATACTCTGGGGGTGGCATGGGGTGGCCTGCCTCTCCCCACAGCGCTATAACCCTACACCATGGCCCTTCTCTCGCTTCTCTTCTTTTTACAATTCTCATTTTTGGAGATGTTCTAATGCGTTTGGAGGTTCCCTAGTGATACTTAGATCTCACCAACAAGTCATTTCATCTTAGTGTATGTACTGCAGCTGAAGCTACGTCCGTTTCTATCCTGTTTTTCTGTGTTTATGCTTTGAGTTCCTCCTTAGAACGATAATTAGGTGAGGAGACTCTTTCCAAGAAATGGCTTTCCATCAAAAGATCTTTCGATGGCCAAAAAAATCAAACTCAAGAATTGACATTCATGTCCTCATGTCAAGTCAAAGGTTAGGTCCACGTGTGTCAAACCTAGAGGTGAAAGTTGAAGGGTTTCCCCGTTGTTAGGGGTGGCCAAGCCAACCCCCAGGGATTCTGCAGCGTTCATACTGGGGCTGTAGGGTGGGGGTCGGGGGCTCTGACGGTGGGTGAGACTCCTGCCTTTAAGAATTTGTCATCATTCTGGAGTGGCAAGGACTAAATAAGAAGTACTGGACTTACGGCGGGGAATCACTTCATAAATTATATATATATATATATATATATATATATATATATATATATATATATATGTCTAACCACTATGCTGTACACCAGAAACTAATATAAAATAATATAAAATTTCAATTATAATTGAAAAAAACCCACCCCCGAACCCCAAAAACACACAAAAAACCCTGAAGAACGTCCCAGTTCAGTGGGGAAAGAGCATAAGGTAGTTTACAGAGTTAGAAAGGTCCTTGATGTGCAAATGCAAGTGAAAAGGACCACTGAGGCTGAGCACGGGGCTCCTGGGGAACCTGCCCTGCTGTCACCCCCCCCTAGTCTGTGCGGAGGAATCCTCCCCGCCCAGGGTTCCTGCAGCACTTGTCTGACGTCTGCCTCCCCTTCAACTAGACCAGGTGCTCCTGGAAAACAGGGACCTCCCAGGACTATGCACACAAGAGCCAATGGGGACAGACTCAGAGACACACAAGAACCAATGGGGACGGACCCAGAGACACACAAGAGCCAATGGGGACGGACCCACAGACACACAAGAGCCAATGGGGATGGACCCAGAGACACACAACAGCCAATGGGGACGGACCCACAGACACACAACAGCCAATGGGGATGGACCCAGAGACACACAAGAGCCAATGGGGACGGACCCACAGACACACAAGAGCCAATGGGGACGGACCCAGAGACACACAAGAGCCAATGGGGACGGACCCAGAGACACACAAGAGCCAATGGGGATGGACCCAGAGACACACAACAGCCAATGGGGATGGACCCAGAGACACACAAGAGCCAATGGGGACGGACCCACAGACACACAAGAGCCAATGGGGACGGACCCAGAGACACACAACAGCCAATGGGGACGGACCCACAGACACACAACAGCCAATGGGGATGGACCCAGAGACACACAACAGCCAATGGGGACGGACCCACAGACACACAACAGCCAATAGGAACGGACCCAGAGACACACAACAGCCAATGGGGACGGACCCAGAGACACACAAGAGCCAATGGGGACGGACCCAGAGACACAACAGCCAATGGGGATGGACCCACAGACACTCAACAGCCAATGGGGATGGACCCACAGACACTCAACAGCCAATGGGGACGGACCCAGAGACACACAAGAGCCAATGATGGGGAGCACGGTTAAGGGCTCGCTTTGCTGCATCTTTACAACAGGTGCGGCTGGGCTTTCTATTACAAACCGTGAAAGTGCGAATCTGACTGGCTTCAGAGCCGTGCACACTTCCAGCTGTGAGGCTGAGTGCGTGGGGTGTGCCGGCCGAGCTGGGCGGCCCGCCGCAGGCTGTGCGGGTGAGGTCCCGCGGGGAGGCCCGGCCCCCGCCTGGGGCACGCGCTGCACGGGCACCATCCGTTGTGGTTCATACGCACACGCGGCTCCGGAGAAGCCTGTGCTCCAGTGTCGCTGATTTAATGCCTCATTACTAAGGACATTTTATCATACGCGATTCCGGTAACCTGGTCACCAGCACCGGCTCCGGCCACGAAGTCAATATTAAAGTATTTGTTGATGAATAGATTTTATTTTTAGCTGAAAAGTTGGCCAAGCAGGAGGCCACATGGAGGAGATTAAGATTTAGCAGGAACCATCTCATCAAAGTGATTACGGATGCTAATAGGAGCCCGTGCGTGCCTTGGAGACCAGGCTTTCCCTGGCAGCGGTTTGTTGTTGGAGAGTAAAGCCCTTTGGTCTTCATCGTTTGGAAGAAACAAACATGTCCTCCCATCCCCCAGCCTTCAGCCAGCTCAGCTGGAGCCTCCTGGCTCTGTCCCAAACCTCCTCACCCCCTTCTCTGGGCCTCCGAAATCTCTAGTTTCTGAATTCCTTGTTATGCAGACTTTTCCCCTCTGTGACACAGACTCCCTTCAGTTAGCTAGAGCCCCTCCCAGGAGAGCGCCCGTACCAGAGGGCCCATACCTGTGTGAAGCAGGGCTCCCACTTCTCCCATCCCCCCAGCCCCTGCGTGGCCCTGTTGCTGAACGCTGTCTGTTGTTTTAGGTCTCTTTCAAGTAGCCCTTGGCAGGGAGTCCCTTGAGCCTCCATCCTGGGAGTCCCAGGTACGGGTGTCCAAGGTCATGGGCGCTGGAGACTTGTATCCAAGGTCATGGGCGCGGGAGACTTGTATCCAAGGTCATGGGCGCGGGAGACTTGTATCCAAGGTCATGGGCGCGGGAGACTTGTATCCAAGGTCATGGGCGCTGGAGACTTGTATCCAAGGTCATGGGCGCGGGAGACTTGTATCCAAGGTCATGGGCGCGGGAGACTTGTATCCAAGGTCATGGGCGCTGGAGACTTGTATCCAAGGTCATGGGCGCGGGAGACTTGTGCAGTGCAGCAGCCCTGTCCTTGGATGAGAGTTAAAGGGACACAATGCTTCTGATGCTGCCAAGAGGCCTGAGGGGAGACAGTGACAAAGGGCAGGGACTCCACAACAAGGCTTGGTCCGTCTCGATTTTGTTGAGTTGGTTTTGGGCTTAGTTTCTTTGCACAGAAGCAGCCGTAAGACATCCAGATGGCCCGTCACTTGCCTGGCACAACAGCTGGTGCACAGAGTGCTCTAGTGACGCTTTTGTGTCCTGCCTGAGAATGCGGAGGATGAGAGGGAGGATGGAGACCCCTGTGGCCCCCCCAGTCACATCCAAATAACCTAGGTATCGTGGCTTGTGCCTCCTTTCGCTGGAGAGCATGACACTGAATGTGCCCTTCAGATGCTGGTGGCCTGGCTGTTAGACAGGTGGCTCTGGGCCCTGCGGGTTGAAGGCAGGGTTAGGAGGAGAGCACGGGCGGCTTATGAAGGATGCAGGCGGCCGGGCCATCTGTGGGCTGCGGGCTGCCACAGGAGCGGAGCTGGGCTGGACCGGATTGCAAGGTCTGAGGCCCAGGCCTGGCCCAGGCCCTAGGACAAGAGCGCAATGCCACCCGGGGCTCAGGTGACGAGTGTGACACCCCACAGGGACATTCCACAGGCAAGGGCAGAGCCTCAGCGTCATGAGGCCCCTCCTAGGGTGGCCCTCAACAAGGTCTCTAACTCTCCCCTCAGGGGTCCACAGAAACAAGGAGACCCACTCTGCACCCGACATTGTGACGGAATCTTCTAGGACTGACAGTTAAGGACATCGTCAGAGAGCACATGGGCCAGCTGGCCTCGCCACGCTCCTCTGCCCACCTCCACAACACATTCTCCTGGTCGCACTGTACCTCGCCATTGGCTGTCCCCAGCCTGACCGCCTCCGTGTGTCACCATTCCTGGCTCCAGGTCCCTCCCCCCCCACATCCGGGAAACCCACTCTCGCGCCCATGCAGGCCTTCGGAGGCCCTCAGAGGCTCCCTCCCTGCCAGCTTCCCTTCCCACCCCTCTGGCCAAACGTCCACGCTCTCTCACGCCCCGAGTGCTGCCCGGTCAGAATGCACACTGGCTCAGTCGTGACGGAGAGCTGGGTTCTGCGGGAGACAATGACGTAGCGTGGCCCACTGGTGCCGCCATCACTGTTCTCCAACGTCCTCTGGGCCTCGTCCATCTGTAAACTTGACCCTGGTCCCTGTTTCTCTCTGGGACTGTTCTAACCCCCACCTGCCCACCTTCTCCAGCACTTGCCCTGTTCTCGCCATCACGAGGTGGCGTGCCCTCTGTTAACAGTGAAAACATTAGGTGGGGTCAGAGGAAATTCATTTTTGTAGGTTAAAAACTAGCCGAGTATCAGCACTTTCCTAGAATTCCACCTGTTACCTGCAGCCACAGGCGAGTGTGTTCCACACTGCACGGCCAGTCTGCTGGGTGCCTGTGTGTTTTGGACATTAACTCCTCATCGGGCACATGGTTTGCAAATGTTTCCTCTGGTTCTGGAGGCTGCCTTTTCATTTCCTTGGTTGTTTTCCTTTGCTGTGCAGAATTTTCCTTTTTCAGTCCGTCTTACCCTATTTTGCTACCATGGGGACGCTTGCCTCATGAAAGGAGATAATCTTCCCTTCATTCTAGTCTCGAGCATGGCAGTTAAAATAGAAACTTAAGTCATTTTTTTTAAATTGTCCACCATATATATGATTTCAAATTATTAGTCCAAAATGGTTTTTTTCTTTTTCTTTTTTCTTTTTTTTTTTTAGATTTTTTTTATTGGGGAATCAGGGAAGGGGAACAGACAAGTTGCTGTCCTTTTGTTCTTCAGTCTAGCTGTGGAGGACATTGCTTCACTGGCCCATGTTGGTATCGTCATTGCGCTCTTCCCGGGTGAGGCAGTCGCTCGCTGGCCTCTGGACGGCAGCTCATGGTAGCTCACGGCAGCCCACTGCAGCCCACTACGCTGTTGCTGGTGACTTACTGCTGCCCAGCTCCAGGTCGAGCTGTTGTTCACCATCTTAGCTGTAGAGGGCGCAGTGTCACTGGCCCTCATGTGGGACTTGAGCCAACTCTTAACCAATGCACCACTTGCCTGGCCCTATTTTTGTTTCTTAATCATTACTTATCAGTAACCATCCTCTCCCCCCACCCAATATTTATTCATGCCTTCTTTTCTTTGACTAATCAAGAAAAAAAGCAATTGATTTTTTTTCAGTCCTTTAAAAATAATCAGCTTTTGAGTTTTTGCTTCTCCCTATTGCTTCTTTATTATTTCCATAATTTTGACCTTTATTATTGTTTTCCCTGGTTTGGCATTGATGTGTATCATCTAAATGGTTATAGTGAATTCTTAACTCATCAATTTAAATCTCTCTTGTTTTCTAAAACATATATATTTGTAATTATAAATTCCCTATAATATTCCCTTCATCTACTTTCCACAGATTTTTGTGTATAACTCTTATATGGTCATTCAGTTCTCAGTATTTATAATCTCCATCACAATTTCTTCCAGACCCATGAATTATTTAAAAGTGTTAGTTTCCAAATGTATGTGTGCATTTTAGTTCACTTTACATTTTTATGTCTAAATTCATTGTAAACGTCGTGTTTTCAAATCTTTGGAATTTTTCAAGACTTCCTTTGTGATCAATTATGTATGTAGTCAAATTAACAAAAAATTTTATGTGTTTGAAAAGAATGTGTAGTCTGTCTTTGTGTGGAGCCTGGGAGATTTCCATCTCCATCCCCTTCTCCTCCATCTCCCTCTTCATTTCCTCTTCCTCAGTCTCCATCTCCATCTTCTCCATCTCCATCTCCATCTCCTCCATCTCCATCTCCATCTCCTCCTCCATCTCCATCTCCTCCTCCATCTCCATCTCCTCCTCCATCTCCATCTCCTCCTCCATCTCCATCATCTCCATCTCCATCTCCTCCTCCATCTCCATCTCCATCTCCATCTCCTCCATCTCCATCTCCTCCTCCATCTCCATCTCCATCTCCTCCATCTCCATCTCCTCCTCCATCTCCATCTCCATCTCCTCCTCCATCTCCATCATCTCCATCTCCATCTCCTCCTCCATCTCCATCTCCTCCTCCATCTCCATCTCCTCCTCTATCTCCCTCCATCTCCCCCATCTCCATCATCTCTAATTCTCATCTATCTATATCCCATAGATAAAGTATGATGTTTTCTATCTTTTCTATTCTTACTGATATTTTGAAAGCTTTTTTTTTTAAAAAATGCTTTATTTCTTAGTAAAAGGAATGTATTAAACTTTTTACTCCAATTGTGGATTTGTCAGCTTCTTAGGGTTCTGTCAATTTTTGCTTTGTGTATTTGAGGCTATCTTATTGGATAGGTGGGTATTGAAGATTATTAATCTTCTTATGAGTTATTGCTTTTATCATTAAAATGATTTTTTAAATTCCTAGTAATACTCTTTGTCTTAAAATCTATTTTGTCTAATATTCATAAAGCCATTCAAGCTTTCTTTTGTTTAGCAATCGCCTATATTGTTCTGAATCTCTTTTCTTTTGGCCCCTTTCCTTGTATTTAGGGTGTTTTAGGGTGTTTTTCATGGAGTGTATGTATCTGATATTGTGTAACTAACATGTGCAACAAACACGGTTCATACTATAATTAAATCTGGACTTAATTTTTTTATTCTCTGTTTCTTTGAAATGGGTTTATTGGTGGCCATCTTACACAGTCGTGGGCTTCGGCAGGTCCCAGACTCACTGTGACTTCCAGGTCGCCATCTATCTCCGGGGGTGAGCGCGGGGTGAGGTGGGGAGCGGGGGACATAAACATCAGCATTTGCTAAACTTTCAAGGTGATTCCAATTTGTGGGCAAATTTGTAAGCCATTGGTCTAGGCACAGAAATGCTCTCAACCATTGTATGTCTACGTAGGCTGATGGCAGTTTAAGCAAGTGTAGAATTCTAGGTTGGTGGTTATTTTTACAGCATTTGGAGCCATTACGTCAAGGCTTTGGGCTATATTTGTATTGATGAAAGCGCTGCTGCTGATATGTCATTTCTTTCTGGCGTTTTAAACATTTTATTTTTTCCTGATGGCTCTCATCATATGTCTGTGTCTAGATTCCTTTTAAACAATTTAATAATTCTCATCCCAGTGAATTTCTTCAATTTGAGGACTCATCTATTCCTTCAATTATGGATAATTCTCTGCTGTTACCTGCTTAGGTGCCCCCTCGGCCGCTTCCTTTGTTTTCTCCTTTTGGAGCTCCTGTTAGGCATACCTCGGACTCAATCAGAGCGCTGTGTGTCTCTGAACTTATTTTTCATCTTTCTTTGCTGCTTTCTGAGTGATAGTCTTAGATCTGTGTTCTAACTTGTTGGTTCTCATTTTAGTTATATGTAGGATACAATTTAAGCATCTATTGATTTTTTTTGTTTGTTTGCTTATTTCAATGACTGTGATTTTTAGTTTCAAGATTTCTACATGCGTTCTTCTTAAAAATGAAATTTCTATTCTCACTTAATGGTTATTATTAATCCTATTTCCCTAAATTCTAACAATTTAACTTTAAAGTTCTTTTCAAATGGCTTAGTTTTCCTCTCTTTCATTAGGTATGAATTCTCCTGTGATTTGGTTCTATGAATTGTGTCTATGGCAGTAGGTTTCTTTGAGTGTTTTATTCTTTTTATTTAGAAGTTCACCTTGTCTGGGCGTTTTCCCCCATGCAGATTTGTGTGTAATTGTGTAATTATGAGGGAAAAAAAGACATTAGTGAAATTAAAAGTTAATATCTAATATCTTTAGTAAGAGAAGAGCTCATGCAAGTAATAGAGAAAAGACGTTTCCAAGAAAATCAAAATAGGCTCATATGCAGATCATGTGTTACAGAAAATGTTTAACAAACAACCCGAGTATTCAGCCTTACTGGTAGTCAAGAAACACAGACTCAGTGAACAATTAGTCCTATTTTAACCCAATACATTACAAAGCGGTGAAAAGATTGTAATGTTTAATGCCTGTGAAGTTTTCACAAGACAGAAACTCTTTCACTGCTGGTGGGTTGAGCTTTCCAGGGAAGAGATAACAATGTAACAACCAGGACGGACTCACTTACTGAGTGCTCACTCCATCAGTAAGGCGCTGAGCTAAGCATGTTACAGATGTGAGACATGTGTCAAGAACAAACATGGCTTTACCTTGGTGACTTACAAATGCCCAGCAAGGGAGGGTGGCTAATTAAATTGTGATACATTTTGCTTCCAAGGGGTTTTCTTGGCAGGAGGGAAAACTCCTAAAACAGACTTTTAAAGCAAAAGAAGTGGGCCCAACAACCCACAGATGGGCACAGGACATCACCTGGCAGAGAGGTACGCGCACACGTCAGGAGCAGTTTCTTTTGGTCCAATGGGGGGGGCGGTGGTGATGGTTGTTTCTATGTCTCTTTGTGCTTTCTAAACTTTCTACAATGTGGCATTATTACTTTAATAAGTCTGAAGTGTTAAGTGATGGAGAGCGGGCTTTAGGAGTAAGTGTGTTACAGATAAGTACGCTGTTTTTTTGTTTGTTTGTTTTTCGTTTTTTTTGAGGGCAGTGTCACTGGCCCTCATATGTGGGATCCGAACCGGGGCCACTGGCTTCCCAAGCCAGCGCTTAACCACCGCGCCACTTGGCCGGCGCCCCCCCCTTTTTTTTTTTTGGTGCCGATGCCCATCTCCTGAACTGAAGTGCTCCCCTCGCCTGCTTCTTCTGCTAGGAGCCGCCTGTCTCCACCTCAGCCCGTACCAGAGAGTATTCTGACTCTCCGGCCTCTTGGACATACCTATTGATAAACCAATAAATAGAAGATTTTCTGCTTCCTCAGGCAGCTGGTTCCTTTGGGCAGCTGTGCCAGTGAGTTCTGTATTGAACTTCAGAAATGTATTTGATGTCGAGCACTGATTTTATTGTAAAACTGCCCTTCGGGGCTTCCTGGGTCTGGGTGACAATGGGTGCTATTCCCACTCATATCTGGAATGCCCAGAAATGCTCAGCTGTATGCTGACCAGGGCCTTTGCAGCCCCCAGGAGACATCTGGCAACGTTGGGGGACATTGTTGATTGTCTCAGAGGGGTCGAGTGGGAGAGGTGCTACTGGCATCTAGTATGTGGAGGCCGGGATGCTGCTAACCAGCTCACAGTGCACAGACAGGCACAGACAATGCCAGCAGCACCGGGAGTGACAGACAATGTATTTAAAAGGTGTTTAAAAGTTCTTGTTTATGAAACTTTTAGGCTTTTATGATGGTTTTTCTTTTTCTTTTTTTTTTGTACACCAAAAGTACTATCAGTACCTTTTATGTCAACACATCACATTTAAATTGATTTTTTTTTTTGTAAATGGTATTTTTTTTCTTCTTTTTTTTAAAAAAAAATTAGTTTCAGGTGTACAACACAATGCAATAGTTATACTCTTTACCCCCCAATGTGACAAACCCCCTCCCCCAGTTCGCCACTCCACTCTCCCCCATATCATACATATCTATTACAATTCCTTTGACTCCCTTCCACAGTATACTCCACATCCAGTGACTATCTATATATTCAGTTACAGTTGGCATACAATATTATACAACATCAGCTTCAGGTTTATAGTGCAGTGATCTAGCCTCTAATCCATCCAAAATTTTTATAACATTATTATATTCTCCGAACTGTGTTTCATATCCCTGTGGCAATATTGTAGTTGTCTATTTATGCTGTCAAATCCCTTCCCTTTCCCCCTTATCCCCACCCCCCTCCCAACTAGCAACCCTCAGTTTTTCCTCTATATCTATGAGTCTGTTTACTTTGATTGTTCATTCAGTTTTTCAGATTCCACATATAAGTGAGATCATATGGTGCTTGTCTTTCTCCGACTGACTTATTTCACTTAGCATAATAGTCTCTTCACAACATTATCAATTACATTCCCAGAACTGCCCCCATATCCCTGTGGCAACATTGTAGTCACCCACCTAAGCTGTCCAAAACCTTCCCCCTCTCCCTCATCTCCACTCCCTCCCAGCCAGCAACCATCAGGTTTTCCTTTATATCTGCTTGATATGACTTCAATCTTCTTAAATGTACTGAGACTTGTTTTGTGGCCTAACGTGGTCTATCTTGGAGAATGTCCCATGTGTACTTGAGAAGAATCTATATTCTGTTGTTTTCGGGTGAAATGCTCTAAAAATATCAACGAAGTCCAGCTGGTCTAAAGTATCATTTAGGGCCCCTCTTTCTGTGTTGATTTTCTGTCTAAAGAGTCTGTCCATTGGTGACAATGGGGTGTTGAAGTCCCCTACTATGATAGTGTTACTGTTGATCTCTGTCTTTATGTCTGTCAAAATCTGTTATGTGTAATTAGGAGTTCCTATGTTGGGTGCATAGATATTTATTAGGGTTATAGTGCCCTTCTTTGTCTTTTATTGTAGTCATTTTAAAGTCTATTTTGTCCAAAATAAGTATTGGTATTCCAGCTTTTTTTTTCTCATTTCCATTTGCATGAAATATCTTATTCCATCTGTAAACAGCATATACATGTGTCCTATTTTCTTATCCACTCAGCCACTCTCTGTCTTTTGATTGGAGCATTTAGCCCATTCACATTTAAAATGATTCTTGATAGGTGCATATGTATTGCCATTTTGTTATTTATATTCCTGGTCTTCCTGGGTTAGCTTGTTTACCCCTTTCTTTTGTTTAAAAAAGCCCTTTTAATATGTCTTGCAATGCTGGCTTGGTGGTAATGAACTCCTTAAGCTTATTGTTTCTTTATTTCTCCTTCAATTTTAAGTGATAGCCGTGCTGGGTAGAGCAATCTTGGTTGTAGGCCTTTATTTTGTGTCACTTTGAGTATCTCCTGCCACTCCCTTCTGGCCTGCAGAGTTTCTGTAGACAAGTCAGCTGTTAGTCTAACAGGAGTTCCTTTGTATGTAACCTGCTGTCTTTCTCTTGCAGCCTCTAGGATTCTGTCTCTGTCTTTAACCTTTGCCATTTTAACTATGATGTGTCTTGGTGTGGACCTGTTTGGGTTCAGCTTGTTTGGAACCCTGTGCGCTTCCTGAGCATGTATGTTGATTTCCTTCACTGGGTAGGGAAGTTTTCAGTCATTATTTTTTCAAATACATTCTCGACCCCTTGCTTCTTCTCTTCTCCTTCTGGTATTCCTATGAGTCGAAGGTGGTTGCGCTTCACCTTGTCCCATAGGGCTCTTAAACTATTTTCATTGTTTTTTATTCTTTGGTCTTTTTGTTGTGCCAACTGGGTGATTTCTGCTATTTTGTCTTCCAAATTGCTGATCCACTCCTCTGCTTCATCTACTCTACTGGTGATGCCTTCGAGTGTGTTCTTCATTTCAGTTATTGTATTCTTTAGTTCTAACAGGTTGTTTTTTATGATTTCTCTATCCTTTCTTATGTCCTCACTAAGTTTGTTAAACATTCTTATCATCAGTGTTCTAAACTCTGTCTCTGAAAGGTTGGATCCCTCTGTTTCATTTGGTTCCATTTCTAGAGGTTTTTTCTGATCTTTTACTTGTGACATGTTTCTTTGTTTCCCCATTCTGGCTGTCGCTCTGGGATTGCTTTGATGTATTAGATAGATCACCAGGAGAGCCCTGGCTGGATCACGCAGGCACACAGCTCACGGCCCAACACTCCCAGGAAACCTCCCAGTCTCAGCCTGTCCCAATCAGCCGCTCGCAGATCAGGCTGAGCAGCCCGACAACCAATCACCAGCCTGGCAACTCTGCAAGCGGAGTGCGGAGAGCGGGGACCCGAGGAGGCTTGCGCACTCCCGCGTCTCAGTGAGCAGCCTGTTGGAGCTGGAGGACACCCGCCCCGCGTTTCCCTGGCAACGCAGTATAAGCCAGGCGGAGGGTGGGGATCCAAGGCCGCAGGCGTACACGCATACACACGCACTTCTGTGCCAATTCCACCAGACAAATCAGGTCTCGGACCTGATCCTTCGTGGGAGGGCCCAACCCTGACAAAATGGCGCCCTCCCTACACCACTCGTGTGCAGGCCCCGCACCATGGGAACAACAGTCCAAAAACCTCCAGCCTTTGCACCGAAGGTGCTCAGTTCACTCTGTGCCCGCAGGCTCCCGGCTCACACAGCCACTCCCTCCACCAGGAACCAGGTAAGTGCTCACCGGCGAGCAAGCCCGGGCGCCGGCCCCACTGATTCTCCAGCCGCTCTCAGCCTCACCGAGCTGAGCAAGGAGAGTTCTCACTAATTTACTGCCTGCTATCTTAGAACTCCTCTTCCCGGCAAAGGAGCTCTGGGCTGGTGAGCTTGGGGTGCGGCCGGAGGGTCTCTCCCCCAACCAGACAAACTTCCCACGGCTGGGACCTCCCTCACGGGGCTCGCCCTCTCTCATCTCCGCCCGTCCTACCAGACCCGACGTGGCCTCCTCTTTAAGTTCTTCGTTTAGTGGTTCTGTTTCTCCAGTGTTCCGGGGACCTCCAGGGTTGAATGCTGTATAATTTGTTTGTAATTTTGGTGTGATCCTGGGAGGTAGTTAGCACAGTGTCTTTCTATTGCGCCATTTTACCGGAAGTCCCGGTATTTTTTTTTTTAAAGATTTTTTTATTTTATTTTATTGGGAATTGGGGCAGGGGAACAAACAAGTTGCTGTCCTTTTGTTCTTCAGTGTAGTTTTGGAGGATGTCGCTTCACTGGCCCATGTTGGTATCATCAATGCGCTCTTCCAGGTGAGGCAGATTGGTCGCTGGCCTCTGGACAGCCACTCACAGCGGCAGTCAGCAGCTCACACAGGCTACCAGCCACTCACTGTAGCCTATGGCAGCCCACTGCAGCAGGGGCTGCAGCTATGCCGTCCCCGGGGACTCACAGCAGCCCAGCTCCAGGTGGAGCTGTTGTTCACCATCTTAGCTGTAGAGGGCAGTGTCACTGGCCCTCATATGTAGGATCCGAACCAGGGCCGCTGGCGTCCCAAGCCAGCTCTTTACCATCGCGCCACTCAGCCGGCCCTGCAAAGAGTTTTTAAGCTTTACAATGTAAATAGCTTAAAAACTATTTAGAACAAATAGCATTGAGTAACTTATCCAAGTACTACTGGCTTTTTGATAACTAGAGAGGTTGCAGGTTTGAAGGACAAAGGAATGAAACGGCATGTCTGGGAAGTTTTCGTGGGTCCTCAGCAGCACCCCCTGGAAATAGCAGCCATCACACTGTGGAGGGAAGGCCTCGGAGCCCGGCTGTTGCCTGCAGATGCCCTTCCAGGGAGCTGCCTGACACCCACTCTCACTGCGTGGCCCCCCGAAGGCCCATCAGTGTAACCCATGGCTTGCTCACGCGGAAGTCTCCTACCAGGGCCAAATGAAGACAGCTGTTCTGTCTTTGTTCAAAACAGTAACATATGAGAATCTGCCTAATTTACGTCATTTTGCATTTTTGTTAGCAACACCCTCTGCATGAAACCATAAGTGGGTTGTAGGCGTCATGGGGTCCCCTCTTGGCCCCATCCCAGTGGTCAGGGAGATGGCCGCAGCAAGAGCCCTGGGCATCGAGCCGTCAGCTGGCCACTGGCTAGCCATGGGACTCTGAGTCGCTTTGTCTCTCTCTCAATTTCTTTATCAAAGAGATTGCATCAGGGCCTCTCCTGGTTTCCTTATGCCTCGAAAATGCTTGGGTTTTTGGGGCATTGCCTCAAAAAGACAAGACAAGCAGCGTCAATTAGCAGGGTGGCGCACTTTGTAAATTATTCTTTCACCACTGTTTCCCCTTCGCTTGTGGAGATGGATTCAATTTTCTTTCCACAGTGGTTTTTATTAGTCCTTTTTTAACAAAAGCAGTCTGACTCACTAGTTAATATGAGTTTGTTTGAGATGATTTTAGAAGGAAAACAAGTTCAAAGAATCGTTTGATAGGAAGTGAAACCAGAAGTTAGTGCATGTGCTTGAAAATAAAATTATAAGCTAGAAGATAGGACAAATTTCTACCCAGTGTTTCTTAAAAAAAACAAAAGAGAGAGAGAGAGAGAGAGAGAGAGATACTTTGAAACAGAAGAGTTTGGGGTCTTCGCATTTGGTTGCAGCATTTCCATTTAATTAATAACTGTCTTTGACCGTTTTTCATCTGGTATAACGACCTAACCGGGAAATAATCAGGAAAGCATTACTGAACAGATTGCCAATAAATTAGAACATGGCAGCTGAAGACGTCTGAGTTTTGTTGGTCCTTGATCTTTTCACGGACCATTGGGAATGATTTCCACAGGGTTCACGCAGGTGGAGGAAGCCCGGGAAGGCTGGAATCTGAGTCCACGCAGGAAGGCAGAGCAGGCAGCTGGTTACTGTCTGATGGAGCTGCAACTGCCTTCCCCGACGAGACTCAAGTTCAAATCCACACCCCACGGAGATCTGGGCGACTCCCCTGACGTCTGAGGGCCTTCCCCACTCTCACGACAGCTGCAATGATGTGGCGCTGAGTCTGGGGACCAGACTGTAGGTTCTTGGGGGGGCAGTGTGGTGGGAAACACCTTAAGAGAGCTCACACATCCCACACTGGCACGCACACCCTGTGTGAGGTGTGAAAAGGGCTTCACGCCTGCGAGGCTGGTCAGTGGCACAGTAGACTGAGGAGAGATTTCTGTGTAGACCTGACCTACGTGCACGGCCCTTGAAATGGGTCTAGAGGTCAGAGACAGAGTCGGTCAGAGTCAGACATGAGAGGGATTCTGTGTGGGGGTGACTCCACCATGTGGGGCAGGGGGGCCCATGGCAAAGGATGTGGGTGGCTTCTCTGAGGGAAAAGCAGCCCCCAGTGGACAGCTAGCGAGGCCGTGGGGTCTCAGTGCTGCTAGCCTCCTGATGGGCTCGGAGGGGGTCCCTCCCCAGTTGAGTCTCTAAGTGAGGACACGGCCTGGCCGTGACCTGGGCCTGTGAGATCCTGCAGGGAGAACCCGGTCACAGCGCCTGGGCGCCCATCCCCGGGACTGTGAGTTAACAAATGGGAGCGTTTCAGCCCATTTCCTGGTGCGACCTGTTGTGCAGGAATAGAAACTCCTATGGCAGCAGGACACATAGGCTGCACGAGTGCAGCGGTGGCCGGCAGACACCACTTCCACAGACAAATGTCACCCCTTTTGGGTGAGCTGCTCCTTCCCGTATGCCGCCTGCTCCAGGGAGTTTGAATCCACTCCGCTTTGTATTATGGGAAGCAGCCCTGAACTGGAGATCGGGGCACACAGACAGACGGATGCTGTTGTTTTCTGCTTTGCAATTGCCTGATGGCATTTGATGGTCACTTTACTTAGGGGCCATATAGGTGACTGAGTGCAGTGCCATTTAGAGTCCAAGTGGGACCCACCCTGGGGTTACCCCCACTCTCCCCTGTGGCTGAGGGGTCTACCTGAGCAGTGGGAGGAGGCGCTGCTGTGCTCCACCCGGGGACGGCCGTGACGTCGCCGTTCAGTACTTGTCCGGTCTGCAGGTGGCAGCCGTGTTTGCAGCACCAGCCAGTTATTGAAGAAGGCAGAGGGGCAGTGAATTCAGAGTGGAGGCCGTGAGCCAGCGTGGGTGAGAGGAGGCCTCCTCGTCCCGAGACACACAGTGTGTAGGGCTGGAGTGAGAAAAGCCGTTGACAAGAGCCGCGGCGGGCAGGGTTCCCTCCATCGGCCAAGGGATAACATTATGAAGCCCTTAAAATGGCATTCTGAGAACACGTGTCAAGTATGTGAAGTGAGGGAGCAGGGTCTGCAGGAGCGTGGACTGGAGAGCGAGGCGGGAGCGCTCAGCCGCCCCCTGGTCCCCAGGGCATGCTCTGCTGTGGCCTCTGAGCAGAAGGGACGTGGTTGCCCAGCGGGTCCACTACTGCGGGATGTACCGAGGTTTCTCTTTTGATTTTTGTTATTTTTTCCAGTCTTTTTATTGTGGCAAAACACACATAGCACAACTTACCCCTGAACTGTCCTTTTCTTAGGGCGGTGTCACTGGCCCTCGTATTGGGACCGGAACCGGGGCCGCTGGCGTCCCAAGCCAGCTCTTAACCACCGCGCCACCCGGCCGGCCCTGACCTGTTCTTAAGTGTCCCGCTGGGCAGCACTAAGTGCATTCACACTGCTGCACAAGCACCGCCACGCGCCCCGTCGCTGCCCTGTCCCCCGCCGCGGCCCTGGCACTCGCCTCCCACCTGTGTCTGTGGACTTGACTCCAGCACCTCGTGGGAACGGAGCCGGCTTATTTCACTGACTGTACCGTCGTCAAGGTTCATCCCAGGTGGGGTGCGCGACAGACCTTCCGCCTTTCAAAGACCAAGTGCGAGTCCATTCACGGAGGGAGCACGTTTCGTCACCCACTTGGGTGCTGTGAACAGTGCTTCTGGGAACATACTCGTAGGTGTCCTCCTTTCTGTTTTTCACTAAACTTTTTTTTTTTTCCTACAAAGTGCACTATCTCCAACTTTGTGCACAGCCAGGCCCATTGACTTCACTTTGATTTAGATTCTTCTACGTTGCTTTTTAATTGATTTCTTGTTTTATAATTATTTAAAAGGACCCTAAGTCAGACCTATAAGATGATGTTATATTCAGAGAAGCTCAGCTTCTGCCCTGTCCCCTGCTTCCTCCTATAGGCAATTTTTGTGGAAATTTATGTTTTACCCTTTCATTTAAAAAATATTTCTATATTTTCATATTCTCCCCTATTTTTAGTCCCCAGTGACACGCCACACGCTTCCTGGTCACATATCTATTTGGTTTTCTCACTTAGCAGTGTGTTCTCGATGCCCTCCAGCAGCATATGGAAATAGGCTCCATTCCTTTTTCAGGGCTGTGTGCTGCTCCGTCACATCGCTATGCCACAGCGTAGTCAACCCACTCCCTTCCAACAGGCCTCTGGGTTGTTCCCAGTCTTTTGCTATTTTAACAAGTGTCACAGTGATCAGGCTGACTCATATATGTTTGTATATTTTCCCGAGTGCATCTTTTGGATCTGTTTCTAGAGGTGGAATTGCTGGGTCAAAGGGAAAATACATACGCAATTTTGCTAGGCATTTGGAAATTCCCATCCATGGGAGAAGGTGCGTTTCACATTTCCTGTGCCATGTATGAGGGTGACTCTTTCCCCACAGCTTTGCTAAAAATATGTCATCAAACTTTGGAAAACCCAGTGTATTTTCATATGCAACAGGTTGATCATTGCGCTTTGAAAAAACCTGGAGTATTTGACATACCATGCCCATAACATTCTAACGGACAAATGACTGGCAAGTTGAATGGGCACTTAACCATAGAAGTTGCCAAGCTGATTAAAAGGAAAGGGACTTAAGCACAGCCCTTTATAACAACCACTCAAGCAGTGACATGCAGTCCTCACTTCCACTCGGGCAGCATCGTCCCTTACGGCATACCGTCATTCTGTGACTGTCCTTGCTTGGTTCACAAAATTCCCTTACCTGACTTCTGACACTTTACAGCTTCCCCTTACAGCTGTGTACAATCATCACCTGGGAGTCTAGCCCTGCCCTCGGCGAGGCCCATAATCACCCCATTATCTGGGAATCTACTCTGACCTGCCCCCGTGTCCCCGCTGGGGTCCCCCTGCCCGGTGTGTACAGCCCAGGCTTCCTCCACCCCGGTCCCCGGCCGCCACTTCTGCACGTGCCATTTTGTACTGGGCAGCCTGAGGGGCGCTGGCGAGACCAGGGCCAGGGCTTCAGGCGGCACAGGATTCTGTCTCCCTGAGTCTGTGGTCCTGCCAGCGCAGGGACAATTTTTCCCTTTGCCGTAATTTACCCATCTATCCTTTCCACGCTCAACATTTCCATGGAAAAGTCTGTTTACATGTATTTTTACTTTATACTTATTTCCAGTGTCAATTTGTTAGGATTGTAAAATGAATTCATGAATTCATTAAACATCTGGAAAATAATGTCTATAATGTCTATAAATAAATGTCTAGAATGACAAAAATAATACACGCACGCAATGTCCAAGCACAGCCACTGTCAACACTCGGTGTGTTTGTTTCTCAGTATTTTCTATGCTTTTAAAGATAATGGAGATCACGGTGCACGTGCATGTTTTTCTTCTTCTTTTGTCTATTTATTGCTTTTTCAGAGAACACAACGTTTTATTTATTAATGGCACTGCTCCCTTTTATAGTGCCCTAATTTGTCATTTATTCTTTATTTCCTTCCTTTCATATTTTTATTTTTATTTTGAAAAATGTTTTAAAAGATTTTATTGGGGAATTGGGGGAGGGGAACAGCATTGGGCAACCAGGGAAGGGGAACAGACAAGTTGCTGTCCTTTTGTTCTTCAGTCTAGTTGTGGAGGACGTCGCTTCACTGGCCCATGTTGGTATCATCATTGTGCTCTTCCCGGGTGAGGCAGATCTGTCGCCGGCCCCTGGACGGCCACTCACGGTGGCTCTTGGCAGCTCACGAAAGCATATGCCAGCTGCCGGCCAGCTCCACTGCAGCCTACGCTGATGCCGGCGACTCACGGCAGCCCAGCTCCAGGTCGAGCTGTTGTTCACCATCTTAGCTGTAGAGGGCGCAGTGTCACTAGCTCTCATATGTGGGATCCGAACCGGGGCTCTGCTGCTCAGAGCTGGCATCCCAAATCAACTCTTAACCAACGCGCCACTCGGATGACCCTTCCTCTTATATTTTTAAATTAGAAATATTTTGTCCCCTTTCTATCTGTTTTAGTTGACTACACAGATGATTTGTGTTTATTATTTTTATTCATATTGAAATTTCAGATATTGATTTTTCTTGCTCCCAAAGTAATAGATTTTTATTAAAGTCAGAAAATACAGTGGGACGAATCCATGATAATCTCACTCACAAAGAAACAACTGTTGGTGGCTTTCAGATTGTCTTTATGTTTATGCATTCCCCGCCCCCCAAATTTCACTTCTGGTTTTGCCTAACTTAATCTCTGAATACCAGTATTTATTGTTTCAACCTGATTTTTAATGGCTACACAGTATCTTATTGTTTAGATGGCCCCAGTTTATTCAATCCCATTCAAGTTTCTGGTTGGCTAAATTGTTTCTATTCGAACATTTTCTCCTTAGAAACACTGTTTTGTAATTAATATCTTTTAAGATTGCTTTTGGACCCAGTTTCCGTTTGCAGAAGAGTATTAAGTTTCTAGAAGTAAGACACATGGGGAAGGGCCCTTCCAACTTTTGGAGGCCCTATTGCATGCATGTATCACCTGTTTTCAGTTCCGAGTAATTTCCACTGGTCCCCGGACTTCAGAATACTGCTCGTATTGCCCTGTCTTCCCACATCTTCACCAACATGGAGCATGGCCACCTGTGTCACAAAGATTTCTTTTTGACAGGAAAGCACGGCGTTTTTCTTTAGTTACTAATGGGGTAAACTTGTCCTTTATCTTCCTCCCAGGTTTAGATTTTTGGGTTCCCAGGGGCAAGAGTCAGTTTTTCCTCCCCTACGATCTAACCACCCCAGTGTACAGACCTCCTCTCTTCAGTGGGGCTCCCCTAGTAACAGACCCTGAGGTAAGGACTTCAGGACAAAACATTTCTTTTGGAGGTGATTCCAGAAAGCACCGGTGCGTGGATGCAGAGGGGGGAGTGGGCAGGGGCTGACGGAAGGCGCATCAGTGACTGCTGTGAGTGCGGGTCCCCA
Source organism: Aselliscus stoliczkanus (assembly GCA_033961575.1). Classification (NCBI taxonomy): domain Eukaryota; kingdom Metazoa; phylum Chordata; class Mammalia; order Chiroptera; family Hipposideridae; genus Aselliscus; species Aselliscus stoliczkanus. Next base: position 175,415,807 of record CM066731.1, read on the forward strand.
CCCAGTGGGCTCTGGTCAGCTGGGGTGCTGGCCTCAGTGCTGACCCGCTCGAGGGCTGCGAGGCCTGGGGTATCTGCCCACCGCCTCTTGTCACTGGGGCCCTTAACTCCCTGGTGTCTGGCCTGCCCCTCTCCAGAGGGAGGCTTGAGGCTGAGTTGCAGGCACCTGCTGGAGGAGGCCGGGTGTGTGTGTGGTGGGGGCGTTGTGGGAAGGCGCCTCCTGCGACCGCTGGAGTCCCTCGCTGCTGCTGTCCAGGTCCCACTGAGAACGCTTCCATGGTGAGAGAGTTCAGGGTAGATTCTGCCATGGGATGGGGGTAGGGGGCAGCAGCTGTTAGAAAAGACTTCCCTGCGTTGAGCCCCAATATTGCTCCCTAAAAGTTCCCCATATTGTTCTAGTTCTGCCACCTGGAAAAAAAAAGCATCAAAAAATATTTTCTGGAGGAGTTTGCGCAATTACCCAGAAATCCTGAGGCTGCTCTCTGGCACACACCAGACGAGAACACCGAGTTGTCTAACTGCCTCATCCTCTCTGTGGACCTGCCTGTCAGCTCTGAGAACAGCCACACGATGCACGCGCGGACGGGGGCTGAGCGGCAGCCAGCGTCTGCATCGCAGCAGCGTGGGATGGAGAAGGGCGCGTAGCCAGAAGCACCTTGGTTGGGTCAGCTTTTCCAGGGGATCAGGGAAAAGCACCCCTGTATGACTAATTCGTGAGTTATAGAGTGTTTATTCTCATTTTCAGATTTTTAACATAAATGCTTTCCTCCCACAAGCAAAGGATTGCTTTTTTTCTTCGCTGTTATTGTTCTAAGAGACTGTAGACTGGCCAATTCTATCATTTTAACCTTTTACCACATACTAATGGATGACATGCACTTAATTTGTCTTAGAAGAAGACGGACTCTCAGGACAAAAATCTGACTTGAGTCTGTTTCCTTTCTTGCTTCAGAAGCAGGTCCCAGATGAAAGGAATGGGGCCAGTGCTCATGGCCACTCTGAAATGACAGGTCACAGCCAGTGACGTGGGGAAAGTGGTCACAGCCACCCTGAAATGACAGGTCCATAGCCAGTGACATGGGGGAAGGAACTGATACGTTGCAGCCACTGGCTTTTCTTCAAACATTCAGGTGGGACAGTTGCATCTCATATTTTGATGACAGGGAGAGTGATAAATAAGATCATAAGCTAAATTCTATTGTGATCGCTTTATGAAACTTAAGAAGGATTAATTAGAAAGCATCTAGTCGGGAACACGCCTGGAGGTCAGAGCTGAGTGCAGTGGCCCTACGCTCGCAAGGCATCCACCAGGAGGACTCTCCTTTCTGCCACTCAGTTGGCTCAGATTCCCAGCTCAGCGGGGAGACCGGAGTCTGTGGGTTTGGGAATTCATTTCTGACCTAGGAGTATGAGGCCTGGGCGAGCATACCTGCAGAGGGAGGGTCCGATTTACAGGCACAATTCCACCCTCCTGGTGGTGAGCCCCTGAACCCTGCCCCAGGGGATGTGTTCTCCCTGACCCTCGACCAGCCCGCACCCCGTGGCTGGGTGCTGCTCTTCTGGCCGGGTACCCTGCTGGCCATGCGATGCTGTCGATGATTGGGTGCTGGCTCCGAGCCCGGTTTCTTGGGTGCTCGAGGCAGCAGGAAAGCTGAGGAGACCTCCATCACCGGGAGAGGCAGGTCCCCGCAAAGCTCATGCCAGGCCGGGGGCGTCCTTGCCTCTGTTACCTGTCAGCGAAGATGCGGGCAGGATGCCTGGCTCACCCTCAGCGATGCAGCAAGACGGTGGGCGGGTGGGGCCCCCACGGGGAACTGCACCTGTGTCTCGTGACCAACTTCGAACTATGGCTTTGACGCTGTGGCGACAGAGGTTAGGATGAAAGATGTGAGGTTGTAGGGCGCTCGGGTGTAGGCTGTGTGCATGAGAGCAAAGGGCCTGAAAGGGCTGGGGAACTATGGGAGGGGCGCCGAGCCGGCCGCAGGGGCCCCAGCACCAGCTTAGCTCGGGCTTGACTGGTGTCCATGCACCAGTTAAACCACAAGCTGAAAATAAAGATGAGGCCATGGAAATGTGCAGCAGCATAAAAAATTACATGGGTAAGAAAAGAGAAAGCTATCGTTTTGTAAAGGGTATACAAAAGGAAGTAAAAATAATTTGTAAACAAGAAGCCACTTTATTCAAAAATCAAGAAAAAATTTTTTTATTTGAAACTAGAGGGCCGGCTGAGTGGCGCGGTGGCTAAGCGCTGGCTTGAGAAGCCAGCAGCCCCAGTTTGGGTCCCACATACGAGGGCCAGTGACACTGCCCTCAAAAAAAAAAAAGAAAAATAAAAAAAATAAAAGAAAAAAGAAACTAGAGATAGAAGAAGCAACAGGAACACAAAGATGAAAAGCGCCGGTAAAGAGGCAGGCAGAGATGAGAGGCAGTTCCGTGTGACAAGGGGGTGTGTCTGAGCTTGGAGCCAATGAGGTGACAAGGGTGAGGGACGAGCCGCAGAGACCTCCAGAGCGGGAAGTGGCAACGTGTAGACGTGACTTAAAAAGGAGAAGAAAAAATAGGACCCTGGGAACCGAGGCGGGAAATACCAGTCCAACAGCTGGATAGTCGGTGTCTCTGAGCAGAAGCCAGAAAGTGGGACAAAAACAGGATCTGAAGACAAACTGGGGGACCAAAGTCTGTGGAAGACATGGGGTAAGTTGATGAAAAGAGAGAAATGTCTGGCTACGCAGGCGCTGACCGAACATGAACGTCAAGGAAGAAGGGACCCTCCGAACACTTAGGCTAAAAGCAATGGAGCAGCGGCGATGGCCCGAGGCCCGCTCGGCCCCACAGACCGCTGACCACGCGGGGGGCAGCCACGGGCGGGTCACCTCAGGCGCTGGCCTGCGGAGAGCGGGTGTGCCACCCCCCGGCCTGGCGTCTGCTAGTGGAAGAGGCACGCCGAGAGAGGACTGAGAGTGGCGACCATGAGTGAGGCTGATGACCAAGTCACCGTTCACGAGATGAGGAACAACAAGCTACGAAGAGGCTTTTTGTCATTATTTGAAGATGATCTGATTTATTGAAAAATAATTAGGACAGATATGAGTTCAGAGGTAGTTGATTGCAAAGGTCTAAGAATCCATGATACATAGATATATATCTTTATTTATTAATTTTCCTGGGATGGTTTTCATGTCCATTACATATATTAAATATTGTCTACTATTGTTTTTCCTGGGTAGGTGACATTGAGTTTGTGGTGCATCTTCATATCAGTGGTGTCTTTGAGTTAGTGAAATGTGTCTTAATTGAAGCAAACACATTTCGTTCATAAGAGTAACAGAATGAGCCAGGACAGAGCGCTACAAATGTGACAAGTGGCAGAATGGGGGTGGAGCTGTCTTCAGAGGAGCCCCAAGGTGGGAGAGGCCGCCTGTGTCCCCAGAAGGAAGACGCTGTCTCCCCGGCTGTCTTGTGGGTGAGATTCCAGTTAACACCCCAAAAGTCGGTTTGGAAGGAAAAAATGACGTTACTTAAGCTCACTTGGAGAAGTATGCAGGAATACTCCAAAAAATAACCCTATAAAGTCACTTTATACTTTGGTACTTTGGCACAGTGCCAAGTACCAAAACAACTTAAACAACAGGCATGAAAATAGTGCCGTCTTGATGTTGATAGGAAAAGAATAATAGCAACGAAGAGAGAGTTCAGAAACGACTCAAGGTATGTTAGCATTTCTTACACAAAAGGGAAAGTTCAGTCCACGCGGACACAATGGGCTGTGCAATAAACGTTCCTGGCGTAGGTGGTTACAGTTTTTGAAAAGAAAAAAAAAAAGGTGGATTCTTACCTCACCATAAAATCAATTCCAGTGGTTTAAAAAGATAAGTGTAGCACAAATGAAACCGTGAAGGAATTTGAAGGGAATAGAGGTGAGTATTTTTACACTCTGGGGGTGAAAAGGCTTTTCTAAGCATAAAACTGAAGTTAGAAAACAGAATGGAAAAGCTATATTACTCTATCTAAGAATGTGAAACCTCCGCATGTGAGGCGAAAAGACAAATGAAACATTGACATCACTATTTGCATTTAGAGATGAAGAATTTCTCTCTAATTTATGATAATACGGCCCCCAGCCCAGCCCTGTCATCAGCACCTTCTGTTGTCAGTGACTTAGAGCTTACAGCTCCACAGTGAGGTGGTTGGGGGTGGTCCCCATTTCACAGATGGGGAGACCAAGGCACAGAGAAGTTAGCCACTTGCCAAAGAGCTTGTATAAATCAAGTTTAAAAATGACAAACATTCATAGACATATCAGCTATTTACAAGGAAGTGAAATGGTAAATAGATCTGAGGGGAAAATGATTCAAGTTCAGTGCTTATCAAAGAAGTGGGCAGTGAAGCAGCAATTATAAATCCCACTCAGTGGCATCAAAATGATCTTTAAAAAACAAGCTGGGGGCTGGCCGAGTGGTGCATTGGTTAAGAGCTGGCTTGGGATACCAGCGGCCCAGGTTCGGATCCCACATATGAGGGCCAGTGACACTGCCCTCTACAGCTAACAATGGCTCCACCTGGAGCTGGGCTGTGCGAGCCCCGGCGACAGTGTAGGCTGCAGCCCCTGCTGCGGTGGGCTGCCATAGGCTACGGTGAGTGGCCGGCAGCCAGCGTGAGTGGCTGGCAGCCAGTGTGAGTGGCTGGCAGCCAGTGTGAGTGGCTGGCAGCCAGTGTGAGCTGCCAAGAGCCGCTGTGAGCGGCCGTCCAGAGGCCAGCGACCGATCTGCCTCATCCGGGAAGAGTGCAAAGATGATACCAACATGGGCCAGTGAAGCAACGTCCTCCACAACTAGACTGAAGAACAAAAAGACAACTTGTCTGTTCTCCTTCCCTGGTTTCCCAATGCTGTTTGCCTCCCCCAATCCCCCAATAAAATCTTAAAAAAAACCAACAAGCCGACATTGGAGACGAGCTGGATGAGGCCGCCCTCTGCCCTTGCCCATGTGCGGAGGCGGGAGGGCAGAGGGCAGAGCCACCAGGCAGCCTCAGTCACCACTGAGCGGATTGCGTAGCCCCTCGGCCTCAGTCTCCTCATCTGTAACGTGGGGCTGTGATGGCTCCAGGCGCCTGGCATGGAGACACGGGGACTCCATGTTCTAGCCCTTCGCTGTCCCCATTGCCGCCGTGCCTCAGCAGGGAGCCCCACAGTTCCTTCCAGATGACCATGGCCCGCAGGCATCAGGCCCAGCCATCTGGGGGCTGCAAAATGGGACCTCCAGCACCCACAGATGTCTTTCTTCTGCTTTGTTGGGGGTTCGAGGAGCTCGCGGGCTCTTTCATGGAGGAGGGGGAACCTGGGCATGAGCGGTCCATGGCGAGGGCAGCCCCCCGGCCTCCTGGGGCCTCAGTGCCCGGCCTGTGTGATCAGGGCCGGCCAGCCCCGACGCCCTCCTCCTCTGCGCCCCCGCCAGCCGCCGCTTTCATGTCTCCGGCTTCCCTTCTGCTGTGTGTTCTCAAGTCTGAGGAGCCCGGAGAAGTGCCGTCATTTCCTGGGAGCTGGTTTTCATTTCCTGGGCAGATGCTGCTGGCTCGGCCCTCCCCGTGCAGCTGGCCCCGGCCTCCCGAGGGCGCCGGGGTGGCTTGCTGCCCACGGGTCTCCCAGAGCAGAGCCCGTCTGCGTTATGTGTTCGGCTCACGGGCCGGCGCTGGCCCAGGTCCCCTCCCAGGCCCGTCTCCTCTCCTTGGCCTGTTGCCTCCATCACCGTAACTCCAGCCCTCTTCCCAGAGCTGGGGACAAGGGCTCCCTAAATTCCTTAGGGAAATAGGAAGCCCAGGGCCAGGAGTGAGGACAAGGAAACGGAGTAAGAGTCACACAGACATGTTATTATGGTGGGGCTGGTGCTTGACCCCATGAGACCCTGGGGGAGGTCCCCATCCCACCTCGTCAAGGCCGGCCCTCTGGTGGCAGTGCCCCTCCCCCCACTCCGGGCCATGCACGCAGGCTCCAGGCTGGGTGACTCTGGGGTGCACCGGTGTGAGCAGTGGGGCAGTGGTCGCTGCAGCAGAGGCCGGAGGAGGCGGAGATGGGGCTGGACGTGTTGCATGAGAGGTGTCCCTGAAGACCCGGTCTGAGGTCGCCCTCCCAGAGGCCTGCTGAGTCCTCCCACCAGCTTTGTGCTTAGCACACTTCCTACTGTTGGTCATATCCTGCTGTGACAGGCTACGGACAAATGTGCTCACAGCTTTTGTTCAAGAGGTTTTCGTGCTTTCAGTTGGCACACAGAGGGTGGTGGCTGCCCCAAGGTGGCTGTGGAATGAGGTTGCATTAACAGAAGCACAGTGTCTGCGATAAGGGAGGACAGATTCCTGGTCTATCAGGCCCCAGTCAGACCCTCCCCAGGAGGCTGAGTTCCTTCCTTCTCAGCTTGTTTTCAGAGGTGCCGGATTTGATCGCCTTTTCACTCATTCCCTAGAGATAGGGGCCATAGAAAGTTTGGGATGCAGGTGAACCCTGAATTCCTGGGCAGAATCCTGCCCTGAACCCCAGCCATCTTTCTTATTATGGAGAAGTGCAACGTGGAAAGTTCTCCTCGCACCTACCGCCCACCTGTCTCCCCAAGGCTGGAGGCTGGGGTTGCAGCCCCTCTCTGGTCCCCTGCCTACTGCGCTGGTCCCAGGCCCTAAGGTGGACTCCAAGTCCTTCCAGGAGGACATCCCAACCCCAGGAGAGAGCAAGATAAAGGGGCTGAGCCTACAGGAGCCCACCTGCCTCAGGGGGCACAGTTCCCCAAGCTCACACCATGTCCGCAGTCCAGTGACAACCAGTCTTCCCACGTCCATACCTCTGGATTTGGGAGGAGGGCGTCTGAGGTTTCAGGGGGGGCCCATGCCCCCCACTCATCCTGCAGCCTCTGTCCCCCGATTTGCTGTCTTGTGGTTTCCTTAGCCCACCCTCCCTTGTGACCTTGAGGCCACAGGCAGGGAGGTGAGGGGATGATAAAGTGGAGACCACAGCCAGGGCCCCCGGCGGGCATGAGGCGACCCCCAGCTGTGGCCACATCCCGAGGATGGAAGCTCGGACCTGTGAGGACTCAGTGGGTGTGGCTCAGACCCCAGGAAGGATACTGCGGGAGGTGTGGGAGTGACCCTGGCATGGCGGGGTTCACGTTATGCTGTGGATGCCGCGGTGTGCTCGGGCCCTGGGGGTGAGGCTGGGAGGCTGGCCCCGCGGTCTTTTGCAGAAAGTAGCCAAGAGTCCACTTCAGCTCCGATGGGCGTTGGGACGGTCAGCTCAGCATCTTAGTGCTGGGTCAGCTAAGGGGGCCGTGCTGCGGCCCATGAAAACCAGACCGTGGGCCTGTCTCGCCTCAGAGATCTGTCTCGTCCTGACCGTCTTCCTGGGTGTCAGACATTTGGCTTCCACATGGGGTGTCAGGCCCAAACAGAAACATGTGTGGCACCGTGGGGCTTCCAGGATGACTCTGCAGATGGAGAAACAAGGGAAATTCCTGTGCTGGAATTAGCTATGCTCCCCGCCAAAGGGAACTGATGGGCCCTCGGGTCCGCTGCCAGCTGCCCGGAGGGCCCAGTGCCTCCTAAGATCTATTATATCCAGACGGAAGATGGGGTGATCAGACATGAGTGGGCATTTTCAACAATAAACTTCATTTTTTTAGGTCAGTTTTAGGTTCACAGAAAAATTATAAAGATAGCACAGAGGGTTCCGATGCATCCCGCACCCATGGGGGACTCCAGTGCCTCTGTTGCCCCCTTTCGGGCCCTGGTGGGCTCTCAGCAGAAGGCACACCTGTCTGCATGGTCCCCGTGCCAACCTGTTGGTGTTGGAGCTCTTTTGTGTGGATAGTTTTGTGCGACCATTCTGTTAACATGTCAGACGTCACATCCTTGTAAGCCTTTGCAAGGTGCATGCACCGCTCCCAGCCTGGCCGAGACCAAGCTCCCCACGCGTGGGCACTGGCGTGTGTACAGCCCACAAAAGAAGGGAGAAGGCGGAGAAGCATGCAGGGGCACTCTCACGGGTCTGAGGGGCACCCCCGCATCCAGGAGGCCACCTGGGCTGGTCCAAGGAGCTAGGCCCCCCTGGGGGCTGTGCTGGTGGCATCAGAACCCGTCCACATCAATGTCATGGAGACCTCTGGGGGCCCCTCTGGTTCTTGTTTTCCGTACGTCCCTCTGCCTTGAGTGGCTGACTGTTGTGGTGGCCTCTGAGTGTGGGCTCCTTGAGCAGAGACAACTCCATCACGTCTGAAACCCAATGTCTGGGACAATGTGCTGGGTGGGTGCATGTCCACTGATGGATGAATTTGCCCACAGTGTTTTCTTCTAGAAGGGGCCATTGTAGGCTGAATAGTGACCCCCCAAGAGTATCCCCATCCTTATGCCTGGAACCTGGGAAAGTTGCCTTTTATAGAAAAAGGGGCTTCACAGCTGTGCTTAAGAGATGGGAGGTGACCTTGGCTTCTCCATGTAGGCCCCGTGTGATCACGGGGTCCTCTGAGGACAGAGGCGAGAACTCAGAGGAGGACAAGCTGTGTGAGACTGACATGGGGACAAAGGAGGTTGTGACGTGGGGCTATGAGCCGAGGAGTGCGGGGCCTCCATTCAGATTTCTCACTTCCCGAAGTGTAAGAGTCACCTTGGTTGCTCAAGGCCATTTTTAAAGTTTGTGGTCATTTGTTACAGCAGCAGCAACAAGAAATGAATACAAGCCTCACAGATATAAGATGGACAAGAACCCTTTTTAAATTATGAATTATTCGATGCACACAGAATACTTAGCTGGTGCTCACGTGGCATTTAGTCTGAGGCAGGCCCCGTCACTCGGTTCATACGGCCAACCACCCCGTGAGGCAGGTGTTGCTGTCCGCGTTTTATAGATGAGGAAACTGAGGCACAGAGAGGTTATGTCTCCCACCCAAGGTCACAGAACGGGCCCCAGTTACGCGCCATCCACGGCCCTCCGCGCCAGGCGGGCCCCCCTCCCCTCCAGGAAAAGGTTCCCACGGGTTTGCTCCTGAACAAAGCCATCCTGGGGAGACAGGCAGCAGAGGGGCCTCAGAGGAAAGGGACATCCACATGGAGGCGACCTGCCCCAGGACAGCATGGCGGGGTGGCAGTTCCCTGGAGGCTTTCCCACAGAGGAAAGATTTCTGAGAGGTGACACCATCCGGCGTCCTTCCACATATTAAAATGGAGTCCATGCTTTTAGGGGAGACGCGCGAGGGTGGGAGCAGGATCGGGGGCGGAGGAAAGGCAGGTGGGAATGCGCCCAGGGTCGCCCCGGCAGCTGTGGGGCATCGGGGCAGCGCGGCCTTGCGATGCCCCACCCGTCGCTCCGTGTCTGCACCCCTACGGCTAATGCGGTTCATCCGTCTCTGCCACTGGTATCCCTGCAGATAGCAGCACACATGACAAATCATGGACAATAACAGGATGTGGTACAAACGAGCGCCACATTAGCAATGCACCGCCGGCCGGGGGGGCGCGCCGGGACGCATCTGTGGACTGAGGCCCAGCACCTACACCCCCGACGGGGGCTTGTGGGAAAGAAGCAGGCACATTGCTGATGCCCCTCAGCACGTGTCGTCTGGGCCTGGGGCCTGTGCCCAGGCTCTTTCTGGGTCTCCCATCTCACCCCTCCCCTTCCACTCATCCTGACTCTGGGCGACAGGACAGCCAGACAACGGGGCACCGGGAGAATGACTTGAGAAGTCCTGGAGGAACCCCAGGTCCTCAGCTTTTCCCGCGGCAGCTTGAAAGCTCCGGGTCTGTGTTTGATGAGTTTGACCCGCGGCTCGCGGGCACATGCTCCAGCGGCCTCACCCCTGCCCTCCCTCTGCTCAGGCGCAGGATTCAGCTTCCACGCAGCCGCTAGGACCATCCACAGCTGTGTCTGGGGCACACAAGTGGGGAGAGAGTACAAACATCAGCCTTTCGAGGTGCTTCCAATTCTAACAGCTAGCTGCTTTATTTGTTGTGTTTCCAGCGTTTCATCTGGGAGCACTTTGCTACGAAGCTAATTGCATGTCTTCCTTTGTTTTGAGAGATCATGGGCCAAGGTTCCCCGCTTTTGTTGTGGTCAAAGGGGATTTCTTCTGAAAGCTCGCTTTCGTAGCCCAACATTTCCTGGGGAGGGAGGATACGATCAAGAGATGTGTTTTATGTGTTTGTTATATTTCTGTGCAGAGAGAACCAGAGCGAGGTCACCCCATTGGCCTGGTCCCAGCACCCCACCCCAGTCCCCATGCATTTTTCCCAGAGCCGGGGAGCCGAGCCCCACATTGCCCTGCACACGGCACACTGCACACGGCCTGCTGCACACGGCACGCTGCATGCTGCACGTTGCACACAGCACGCTGCACACGGCCTGCTGCACACAGCACGCTGCATGCTGCACGTTGCACACAGCACGCTGCACACGGCCTGCTGCACACGGCACGCTGCACGTTGCACACCTCCCCAGCTGCCTGTTTCTACCCCTGACACACCTTCCCTCCTCTGTACTCCCCACTGCCACTGTTGTGGTTCTTTACTTGTGGTGAGTTTTCATTTGATGAGATATCCTGGTTAATAATACGAAAGCCCCAGTGCACGAGGCCAAGTGCTTGCTCTGTCTCTCAGCCTCATCCTGCATCTAGTGCCTCAAACGCCTGGCAAGGCCCCACACACTGGTGGTCAGGTCTTGGCCCAGGGGGGCCTAGTGACTTAGGGTCAGTATGGCAGCCGGAGAGAGAGCCCGAAGCTGGGATGTCTCTGAGGCTGACCGGCGGGGCTGACCAGTGGGGCTGAGTCTGGGTTTGCCTTTGATGGAGCCTGAGGACACTTTTGAGGTCCTCATCAATGTCTTGTCTGAGGTCAGGCCTCTCCTGTTTTATGAAATGCTCGCATACTGGCGACCAAGGTATTTCTATGGAAATGCTAACTTGTGGCTGAGAAATGGAATTTGGGAAGAAGGACATTCCTACTTTTGGACAAATACTGCACTTTCTCCTAGTCTGTTGGAACCTGACGAGGACACATCTCGGCTCCAGTCTGCAGTGGCTTCTAGAGCAGCCAGAGCCTCAGGAGCTGCCTTAGGTGGCCTGCCGATGGGCACAGCCTGCCGATGGGCACAGCCTGCCAGTGGGCACAGCCTGCCGATGGGCACAGCCTGCCAGTGGGCACAGCCTGCCGATGGGCACAGCCTGCCAGTGGGCACAGCCTGCCGGTGGGCACAGCCTGCCGATGGGCACAGCCTGCCGATGGGCACAGCCTGAAGATTGGCACAACCTGCCGATGGGCACAGCCTGCCGATGGGCACAGCCTGCCAGTGGGCACAGCCTGCAGATCGGCACAACCTGCTGATGGGCACAGCCAGCCCATGGGCACAGCCAGCTGGCAGTGGGCATTCGCTCAGCAGAAATGCTGATTTTACTAGGGTTTGACATTAAAAAGCCTACTAAGCCACAGTGGAGGAGGCCTGTTGACTCTATTTCTCCTTGGAGGGTCACCTCTCTAGAACACGGTGGTTGGGCCTCTGTCATATTTGGAGGAGAAACAGGGATTTTGTCAGCTGTTCAATGGACAAAAACATATAACAAAGGAAATATATTCTTCACCCTCACAAATGTGGTCTCAGCGTTTAAAGATTATTCCAAAGCTGGAAAATAAAAATTGCTTAACTCTCCTAATAGATGCATTTGAAGCACATTTAAAACCTTAATCCAAGCCTCTTTCCTCCGCAAGGTGAAGAAAACCATCTGGCTCACTGTCGTGCTTGAAGTGCTGTGAGGCTCAGCCCGAGCCCCTGTGCAGTGCCAAAGCCACGCAGCTGACAGCAGGGCACAGAGCGCAACTGTGCCCAAGGCCCCGAGGCTGCTCTCCCAAGTACAGGCGGGCAGTGGCCATTGGCCGGAGTGAGGCCTCGCTGCCTGCGGCCAAGTTTGCTGGAACCAGTAGTTTGGTTTGAATGTTCCAGAGCTGCCCATGAAAATGAAGGAGGCTTACCACGCAGAGGCCGTGGGGCCGTGTGGGGAAGAGGGCGGGCGTGGGCCGGCAGGAGGAGAGAGACGCGTTCTTCCCTGAGTCAGAGCTCTGCCTGCGACCCTCCCAGTGCCTTCACCCGGGGCTCGGGGCCCTCCGTCTCAAACAGTGACAGTCCCCTACCCTGGTCCATCCTGATCAAACGACAGCCAAGTGCTGAGGGGAAGCAATCTTCGTTAAATCGGTCCCCGGTGGGGTGCAAGTGTCTGACAGGTCCCAGACCTCCCGGGGGTCTTTGCATGTGAAACAAGAGGCCCCGCTAAAGTAAACGAACTTCTACCTATGAAGTTTTTACAATTTTATTTCGAACTAATTGTAGATTCACACGAAGTTGCACAAATCACACAGAGAGGGTCCTCGGGCCATCTCCCAGCTTCCCCCAGTGGCGCCATCGCGTGTGGGTGCAGCACATCTTCAGAGCCAGGAGCTGTCCCCCGCGTGACGCGGGGGCCGCAGAGCAGCGGAGCATGCGTCTGGGCCACGCCACTTCTCCTGACCAGTCAGGTTTTTCACATCTTCTTTCTTTCCTCCTCTGACTCCAGAGTTCTTTAACCGCCCAGCATTTTCATGGCTCCCTCAGCCCCACCGTCCCCCCACACTTTCGGGGCTGTGGGTAAGCCCCGGGGTCCACAGCTTTCTTTCCAGAATGCAAACCTGATCATGCTGCCTCATTGCAGCGCTTCCTGTGGCTTTTCATCCCCAGTCTCTCTTCTGACCTAGAGAGGTCAGATGAATGCGACACCGAGCAACACCACCTGTCCCTTACATCTGATAATTAACGTTTTGTCAAATCCCTCCCCCCATCCTCTCTGTCTCTCCCCTCCCACTCTCCCCCACCCGTCTGCTTGTCTCTCCCCACCTCCACCCCCAGGTTTGCAGGTGCAGGGAGCACGCTCCCTAAGGGACCATCCCAGTGAGCGCAGCCCCCCATAAGATGGGTGTGATCTAGAATGTGCCGGATCCTGAAGGTGGGAGCCCAGACAAGGGGCTCCCGCCGATCTGGGAGCCCCACCTTCAATCACCATTCCATCAGGCTTTCAGGTGGCAGCTCTGGGTGGGGTGACATGCGACTGGGCCAGTGTGGCCAGGGGCCCCACACCCATTGTCACGCCTCCTGCACCGAAGTGAGGTTGTGCAGAATCCCACGTCCAGCCTAAAGCTGCAGGGTGGTGCTGGCGGGGCGCTGTGGGCGGCGGTGGGCCCGTGCGGGGCTCTGCGGCATGGCAGGCCATCCAGCCCCTCAGGCTGCCTCAGGACGGAGGGTGGGACCGTTAGCTCGCAGTGGCCATGACCTCAGCCATGCCACACTGTCCGCCCATGTGAGTGCAGACGGTTCTTTCTGAGAGAGATGGCGAAGGTGCGCATGGCCCTTCACAGGCTGTGTCCTGTCTGCCTCCAGCTGTGGGACTCTGTTCCGGCAGATCCATTTCTGACAAGCAGCGGCTGTTGGCTCGTGACCTGGGCTGGGTCTGTGGTCATCCACTGCTGTCCTCCGTGCATGTCAGCTCGTGGAGGGTCCCGATGGCGAATCCAGTGGGCACGCGATGAGGACCAGCAGCCTTGGCCCTTCACTGTGGTGCTCCTTTCTGTCCATGCCCCTGGGATGCAGTATGATTGTGGACTTGCGGTCTTGGCTGGGTAGAGGAGAGCATCTCAGAGCTTCCTACTGCCTTCCCTGCGCTGTGACAGCTGTTAGCCATTGACCAGTGAACCAGTGAGGGTTTCTGACCATTACCAAGCATGTCCGTTGCAATTACGCATATGGGGACAAAGGAAGTGTTTTTCAGGTATGTGTTGGGGCCCAGCAAACCCCTCTGATCCACACCTTTGTTACTACATGGCCCCCACGCACCCCTACTCTAACAGGTGGTTATGCTTCAGGTCTCAGGGATCAAGGCCAGTCCAATGTCCAACAGGCTTCTGAACATGGAGGCGTCCACGGGGAGGTGCCTCACCTGGCCTCTGCTATTTTCTGCCTGGTTTTCTCATTGCCGGCTCAGCCTCATTCTGCAATGCTGCCTGCCATCCTCCCCAGGCTGCCCTGAGCTGCTCAGTGGAGCTGACACCCTCTTGTCACCTTGGCAGATGGTGTCCTCTGGACCTTCCTAGGAGCAGTCACCTAGTGGGCTTTCTGGCCCCACGGAACGGACCCCCCATCGTGCCCATTTCTCTGAGTCTTTTCACCCCTTCTCCCGTCCTCTGCCACGGTAGTTCTAGATTTCTCCTTCATTCGGTGTGTGGGTCATCGCTGTCTCCAAGCTTCCGAGAGCCAATGTAACGGCATGCTGGCACCGTCTCCTGGGGCTTGGCCAGGATGCCAAAGGTGCATCAAGGAGAAGGCTCCCTGGGAGCGAGCTCTCCCTTGGCCAACCCATTCTGTGCGCTGCGCCCAGCTCCCTCAGGACGCGCGGCCTCGCTGGCCCTGCTGGCTCCCAGTGGCAGGGTTTTGTCCCTCCTTTGGGATATGTCCCCATGTTCTTGTAGGAGGCCTAGCTCATTCCTGGTGGGGCAGCCTTGTGACATCCCTAGTCTGGTGACATGGCCTGCGACTGATAGTTCCAATTTCAGCTCAGGTCCACAGGGTTCCTACGTGACGGGTTGGTCTTCCATCTGTACTTCGTCTGCTGAAAATCCTAGTTGGGCCTCTGGTCTCAGCAGACACCGAGTCGATAGCTGTTCCTGTAACACCGCCAGCCACAGCGTAACGACTGGGAGAGACAGGAAGGGTTTACGCCCCTTCCGTCCTTGCCGTCTGTCCCAAGAACAGCACATCTTGCCATTTGTTCCCAAGTCTGTTTTGTGTCATTCAGGAGAATCCTGAAGTTTGTTTTGAACACTTGGTTACGTTTTCCTAAGTTTTTATCTTTTTACTATTATTGTAACTTGTATTGCACTGTGTTCTCTGATTACTGTCGGTATATCGGAAGCACATCACTTTTGCCAGCTGCATGGACGAATTCGTTCATCACTTCTATTCGTTTTATCATTGCCGCTCTCTTCTGGGTCGACTCATCATGTGTAGAGGGAGTACTTCTATGACTCTTCCTCTAATTGAAGCTTCTAGAAACTTCTCTGATCTGACTGTGGCGCTTTAATGCACTGCCACGTGGCTATGGTCGGAGGCCACTTTTCCATTCGGTCGGCACCCAGCTGTTGTCCACGAGGCGGACTGTGGGTTGGGTGCTTATAAATCATACCTCATTGCTTTCAGTATTGTATTTCATAAAAATAATCTGAAAGTTGTTCTCTTTTTATGTGTCTGGAACAACCTAAGTAGCATGGGAAGTAGCTGGCCCTTGAAAGTTTGGTGGAGTTCCCTGTGAAACCACTGGGGTGGGCCCAGTGGTGGTTGGGGTTTAGCTCTTTGATGGCATTCTATATTTCACCTACGAAACAGCCTATTTAAACTTTCCATCTGTACAGGGGTTAATTTTGATAAGTCATATTTTCCTAGGCAGTTACCACTGCTTTGAAGTTTTCAAATGTATTTACACAGAGCTGTGCAAAGTACTTTCATATTTTAAAAAATTCTTTTATTTTAATGGCTATTTCACCCTTGTCATTTCTTAGTTTGTGTGTTTGTGTTTTCTCCCCTTTTCATGATTAGTTTGGCTTGTGGTTTGTCTTTTTTTCTTTCTTTTTTCTTATTTCAAGTAACTGGCATTTTAATTTATTTATTAGTTCCATTGTTTCTTAATTTTTCCAGCTAATTAATTTCAGCTTTTTATCTTTATTATTTCCTTCTTTCTGCTTTATTTTAGATTACTTTCTTTTTCTGGTTTACTGGATAGAATATTTAATCTATTTCTTTTTATTTATTTATTTATTTATTTATTTTTTAGCAATTTAGGCATTAAAGTATGATCTTTCTTCTGATTGCTGTTTTAATTGTATCCTATTGATTTCAGGCTTTTCCATTATCATTATTTTTAAAAGAAATTCTACAATTTAGGTTTGTTTTTAGCCTTTGACCCCAGAATTTTTAATTGACACGTTTTTCTAATCGTCTGATAGAAGAGCCCTTTTGTTATTAATTTTGGGTTTTGTTTCCTTATGAACAGAGAATATTGTTTGTATTAATTGTATATTCTGAGATTTGCTCTGCGGCTTGAAACACAGCTAGCTCTCAGGACTGTTTGGAGCATCTGTGCTTTCTTTACTATCGAGATTGGGGTTTTATATATACCTTATTGTGTCTACGGCTTAGGTTTCCTATAATATATCCGTTTTCATGTGCTGTTCACGTGACCCACCTTTAGCCAGAGCCGTGCGGCAGCGCCTCTGATTAAAGCCTGCCTCCCACTGCCTTCTGGCCTCTTCGGCGGTTACTGCTAAATAGGACCTAGATGTTGGCATTTCATCTTCATTCTGTTTTTTTTTTTTTTCTTTTTTAGAGGGCAGTGTCACTGGCCCTCATATGTGGGATCCGAACCGGGGCCGCTGGCGTCCCAAGCCAGCGCTTAACCACCGCGCCACTCGGCCGGCCCTTAATCTTCATTCTGAATTGTAGCTTTTTGCACTATAAACTGTCATTCTTGTCTTATTTAACGCCTTTTATTTTTTTTTTTGGCCTGAATTCTACTTTGTCATATATCAAGAGCACAACTCTGCTTTTTTTCTGTTTGCATGTTCGCTTTTATTTTTAGATTTCCTAATTAACTTTCTTTTCGTTATGTCTCTTTTACACAGCAAAGAATGAGAGCTGACTTTTTGAGTTAGTCTTAAAATGTTTTTTTTTCTAATTAGTGACTTGTGCCCTTTTAATTTACTGCTATCACTGAACTTTGAACTCTCCAACTCTCATATTATTTAATGTATATTTACCACATAAATATGTTATATTTACTTGAGCTCATTTACCATGTTGTCTCTTTTAATTTTTTAATTTTTTTTGTTATTCATGAGGTAATTAGGAAGGTTTGTATTTTTATATAATTCGTAGATACCTTTATATTTAAATATTTATCTAATATTTGTATTTATACATATCTCTTTGTACAATGTCCTTAGTCCTCCCCTTCTTTATTTATTTAAGCTTAACTGTTTGGTTAGTCAGTCTTAATTATATCTTTGACATCAATCCATTACTACTTTTACCTATAAATCATTCTATGGCCTTATTTCCATTTTTCTCTTTATTGTTTTGCCTTTTCTCCCTTGTCAAAGCATATAACTTTTACAGACTATTTTTTACTCATCTCCCAGTTTTTTGTTGTTGATGGTCTTAACACTTAAGAGTATTTATAAATCTAAAAATGGAGATAACATACTTTTATTCTTAAAAACATTGCCCACATTTGTCTGTGTTTCCAAGCTTCACAGAAATCCAGTGTAATTCAGTACCTTCTGTACCTACTGACATCCTGGCACATCTTCGCTTTTCTTCTTTGGAACCAAGTGTCGCCTGAGACCTTGTCACCAAGTGCCATATGCTGTGCTCTCTCTTCCTCGTTTTGACTCTCTGTGCTTCAGTCTCGATATTTTCTGTTGCTCTTAAATTCTCTAATTCTCTCTCCCGCTGTGTTTAATCTTCTATTAAATCCATCCACTGTGTCCTTGTGTTGATCACACTTTATCACTTCTATAATATTCATTTTTAAAAATTTTAGGTTCTTTGCAAAAAATGTCCATCTTGTCTTTTATTTACTTAAACACATTAGTGATAATTATTTTAAAGTTTCTGTCTGATAACTCCATTATCTGAATGCCCTTTTGGTCCATTTCGTTTGTCTGTTGTTTCCCATGGTTTTGATCTTTTTCTTTTTTTTTTTTTCTTGTCTTCTCATAAGCCTGGTTATTATTTTTTTTTTTTTACTGAATGACAGATGTGGTGTATTAAAAATTGTGGAGACAATTGAGGCATGAGATGGTATTGTTTCTCCAGAGGGGATCCATTTCTGAAAGGTGGCTAGTGGCACTAGCAACCCCAGACAAGCCTAATTCAGTCAGGATTAGAGGGACCGCTGGGTGCTGTCCTTGCAGGAATTATCGATTTCCAGTTCACTCCTACACTGTAATCTTCAGATAACCCAACAAGTCTCTCCGGGGAGGCCTCTCGTTTGGTCTCTTATCCGTGTGAATCCAAAGCACGCTCGGCCTCTCACCCTTTCCCTCTGAACTGCATATGTGGCCCTGGGGGCAGGCAGGGCTCTCCGATCCCTTGCTTTCCCCGGATCTTTGCCTTTCAATGTTTCTTTGCTTTGTTAGTTGTGTGATGTCTCCCAACAAATTTTTCTTTTGTTGTGCAGCTTCTCTATTTTTTCTCAGCTGAAGAGTTGGCAGGAATGGCCTACTCTAGCCTTCCTGGAAGTGGACATTTCAGATAATTTTCATATTATTTGGCATTTTCCAAATTCCCTACAGTAAACATGAATTTATTTTATAATTACAGACAATTAAGGTATTAAAATAGAGGTAGAGGAGTATATCAAGGATGTAGATGAGAATCTTTGATCACCACACTCTGTGTTTCATTAAGAAATAAAGTTGTTGATATGTGGGGAGCCTTTTATTCTCTGTTCTGTGGGCCCTCTCCCCATTAGTTCTGCAGGAAGAGAACAGAATGATTGGGAGACTGAAAACATTGAAGGAATGTATACTTGGCTGCTCTGTCAACCAGATGTCTGTGCTGCAGCTCTAAACTGTATCAGGGACCTAATGACTTTCTGAAAATCAGCCCACTGTTTGTAAACAGGAAAGTTACAATATGGACAGGGGAGTCACCTGAATGGTTTCAAAACATAAATGTACTGAGTATTTCTTTTCATGTGTCTTGAGCTTTCGCCTCCTTTTTATTGAACTGACTTTCTTCTCCTTAGCCTTTGGATCAGTTGAAAAGCCATATAAGTTTACAACATTAATAGCACAGAACATGGTGATATTTTGCAACTTGAAGCCAAGTTAAACATATGGCCACTTTAATGTTATTTTGTTGAAGACCTTTTGTGGAATGCCTTTTATTCACTTTTAGGCAGATCTAATTATAGATGAATTTTTTGCTTGCATGTTAAGCACATGATTTGGTGCGTCTGAACAAGCGAGGGGGGCTGAGCCTCTCCTATGGGGGCAGGCAAATCCTTCGCTTATACTGGAATTTTTTTATATTAACTATTGCTTCAGTGATATTAGTCATTCTCTTGGGCTTCCAAATATTTACTTATAACACATTTCTATCACAATAGGAATGAAGCTGCATAACTAAATGTGTGAAAGTAAGCTGACCACCTAATGTTTATGTTTATCATCCATTTAAGGGGACAGTTTGCTCGTAGGATGCCCACATCACTTTGCCTTGTCTGCCTGGATCACCACTGACCTCTGCAATGGCAGGCAGCATCTCTTATTCCAGGCTGGGTCCTCCAGGGGCTATAAAGCTTGAATAAAGCGGGTTCTTGCAACCTGGCTAAAAGGACAGGGTCCCACAGAGCAGCCTGGAGGCAGTGATTCCAGTGTTTCCGGGATACTTCACGCAGGTGGCTAGCCTCCCGGAGCTTTATCTGTAACAGCAGCATTCCCAGAAAGATGTTTAGTTTGTTACATTAGATAATGCATGATAACAAATGTAGGCATTGTCTGGCTCATGGAAGCCGTCAACATATATATCTGTATGTATGTATATATACACATACCTATATATGTTGCTTTTTTATTATTCAGAAGTTATTTTATTATTGGTTATTTTATTATTAATATTATTTTATTAAATACTAGTTTCATTATTTCTCTTTTTTTCCCACTTAAGTTTTCTAGCCTCTTCTTTTTTTTTGTCCAGTTTTATTGACATATACATAAAGCATTGTGTTGGTTTAAGGTGTACAACTCAATAACTTGATATATGTATGTATTGGGAAATGATTAATTACCACAATAAGTTTAGTTAACATCCATCACCTCACATAATTATGGCGTCTTTTCTTATGATGAGCACATTTAAGATCTACTCTCTGGGCAACATTCAAATATATAATACAGTCATGTTACTTATACTCACTCTACGGTATGTTACATCCCCAGGCCCTATTTATCTTAGAACGGGAAGTTTGCACCTTCTGACCGCCTTCACCCATTTCCCACCCCCACCTCGGGCAATCACCAGTCTGGTCTCTGTGTCTATGAGTTCGGTCTTTTTAGATCCCACCTGTGAGTGAGATCACATGGAACTTGTCTCTGTCTGACTTATCTCACTTAGCATAATGTTCAAGGTCCATCCACGTTTGTTGCAAATCTTGTTTGTGGCTGAGTAATATTCCACTTCTCTATCCATTCATTCGCCAGGGAAACAGGTTGTTTCCCGTCCTGGCAGTTGTGAATGATGCTGCCGTCGGTCACAGATGTGTCCTCGTCACCATGGAAACAGTGGGGTGAGAAAGCAGCCGCTGAGACACCAGCAGGGAGCGCCCCAGGAGGTCCCCGGCCCTCCGGGAAGGGGTCGTGGCTGGGCTTATGTTCTGTGATGGAGGAGCAGCGGCTTCTTTCTGGGAGATCCCTTTCCCTTCGGGTTTCCTCCCCGCCCCCTCGCCCCTCCCCCTCGCCTCCCCATCTCTTTCACAGCCCTCCCGTCCGCAGGGCCTTGAGGATGGCGGCAGGGACGGAGCAGGTGTAGCCTTGTGCTCCCTGAGGAAGCCTCCGGGGAGAATGTGTTTTCTGTGCAGCATGAAAGGAACTGGGGAGGGGACAGTGGGGGGGGGGGGTGGGCCCCGCAGCTGGGTGTGGGGCGGGAGCAGGAACCCCAGAGAAACACGCGGCAGTTATTCTTTAGCGTTGGGGAAGGCCGTTCTTCCTAGCTATGCTTAGGGACGAACGCAGTCAGCTTGGGAAGGCCAAGAGTATTTCTGGGAGAGGGACTCTAAGACCTGAATTTTACCCCAAAATGAACTGGCCAGAATTGTTTTGGGGAGGAGTTTCTGTATCTTTTAAACATATCAGAGATGATCATTTAAAAGCAAATTCAGTTGTATAACTTTAAATGTCCGTTGTTTGACCAGTGAAGGGATTCCTGATCTTTAAGTGTTGCTTGTGGATCGGTGTTTAAAAAATTCCCACGTCCCTACCCCAAACACATGCACACAAATGTTCCCAGTAGCCTCAAAATTTCCTGAAAGGGTGCCACTCCTAAGAAGTATCTAATTTACAGATTGATTTGTACGTGTTTCTACATCTGTTTGCAGTATATTGTCTGAGGCTCCAAAACTGCAGTTCCCAGAAAAGCGGGGACCAGGCTCCATTCCCGCAGCTCGGAGGGTAAACAGCGGAGCTGGGAGGGCCAGGCTCCATCATGCTGAACCTGCGTAAAGCCAGACAAGAGCAGAAAGAGGCAAACCCACTGTGTAAGAGAGGCTGCATTTTCCGAGGGAGCCATTTCCCCTTTCTGTTTGGCGGTAGGAAGTTTGGCATCTTTTGAGTGATGTTTACCTGGGCCACCCGCCTGCGCCCTCCAGGGGTCCGTGTGTGTCTGAGTACAGGCAGGGCGGAGGTGTTGGCCGGAGGCCCATAGCGGGCAGGCAGATGCCCACAGAGGCGGCCAGCTCAGCCTCAGCGTCACACATCTGGACGAGGCTGGCCTCATCGCCAAGATGACAATTCTGTGCAGAAAGTTACAGACAGTTGCACATTTGCAAATGTGGACTTACAGTCGCTTCAGGAAGAAGCCATGCCCAGGCCATGTGGCAGGAATCATTCACATGGTTTGCAGCAGGCTGCCCTGTGGGGAGAGGACCCTGAGTAAGGGACTGAGTTTGGGTCTGAAAATGTAGGGGATGCCAGGCAGGATATCTTGGTGATTTGCCCTCAGTCTTCTCAGCATGATAGAGAGGCATGAGCGACAGGCCATAGCAGCTCGAGGACAGTCTGAGGAGCCTTCTTGCAAATTCCAGGATAGCTGGCATCTGTGGCCACCTCGCAAATGTATCTAGGTAAAAGCAAACAGGACTCCTCCCCAGGCACCAATCATGTGCACCCCACCCCCACCCCATAAATACCGCTGGCAAGTCAAGTTTGAGGAGACCAAGGAACACTCCAGGTCTCTCGGAATCACTGCGGACGAAGCCTCGCACAGAGTAACAGAGGCGGAGGAACTCAGCCTGAGAATGCATTGTCCATTGTGTGCAAGGGAGCATTGTGTCCCCCTGGAGAACAGGGGGCGAGGTACGGATGCAGCCCCACTGCCCTGTCCCAACTGTGGTGACCAGCAGAGTAGGCGAGTCACCCTCTGCTGTCCACATTTCTCCCTTCCTCCTACTTGGGCCAGAATGAGACAATAGCTCCCGCTATACAGGCCAGCGCTGCACAGGAATGAGAGAGTTGGTAGGTGGTGTCTCCTGCAGCCCAGAGGGCGATGGGCTCATCCCAGAGTCCCGAGGCTGAACGTGGGAGGGCCTCTGCCAGAGAGGAGGCATAGGCTCGCATGCCCCACATCAGTACCAAACGGCCAACAAACAAAACCTGCAGGACACACCAGGTTCTGTATGGCTCTTAGAGACCCTGACCACACAGGCTTCCTGTTTGAGCCACAGAAACGCTTCTCAGGCATGGGAACCCAGCAGGGCTTTGCATCGCAACCACTGGGCACGAACACACCTGCAAAGAGTTCTCAGGAACACAAGGTGCAGACAGTTCTCCACCAAACTTCAGTCTGAAAGTTACTCCAACCCACACTGGACTTCCAGAAGGTAAACCAAGGTGAAGAACCCCCAGATGGAAAGTCCTAACAGGACCAGAGGTAGGTACGGACCATTAAGGATTAGAGCTGAAAAGAAAAGGAAAAAAGCAAATACAATTAGAAAATTGAATGACAAGCATTCAAAAATTGATTCACATGATCCTTCACACCAACAGCCTATAAAAGATAATCACGTGATCATTATCAGGTGATGCAGGAAAAGCATTTGACAAAATCCAGCACTTGTTGGTGACTCTCAGTAAACTAGAAATAGAGGGGAACTTCCTCAACTTGATAAAGAATATCTACAAGAAACCTACAGCTAACATCAGACTTCATGGTGAGAAAGAAGTTTTCCCACTAAAACTGGGAACAAGGAAAGGTGTCCCGTCTTACCGCTCCTTTTCAACATTGCACTTGAAGTCCAAGCTAACGCCAGAAGATGGGGTAAAGGTACACAGATCGTGAAGAAAGGAATAAAACCATCTTTGTTCACGGATGATATAATTGTCTATGTGGAAAATCCAAAAGAACTGACGAAATAACTCCTACAACTAAGTGACTCTGGCAAGGTTGCAGGATGAAAATTCACATGTAAAAATCAATTGCTTTCTGATAGAGCAGCAGCGGACAAGCGGAGCTTGAAATTAAAAAACACATCATTCACATTAGTACCCCCCAAAGTGAAGTACTCAGGTATAAACCCAACAACGTATCTCTATGAGCAAAGCGACAAAACTGATGGATGAATTGAAAGAACTGACTAAATGGAGAGATGGCCCATGTACATGGATCAAAAAACTCAAGGTTATGAAGATGTCGGTTCTTCCCCTTGATCTATAGACTACGCAGCGTGCGACCTGCTTCTGCCACTATGGGTGCGCACGCCGCCCTCCCCCCGCCCCTTCCTCGGAAGGCGGCTCCTCCAGGGATGGCCCCAGTGCCCCTGAGTGGGCAGGGTCCCACTTGGCAGGATGCAGAGCTCAGCATGGGGTGTGCAGCAGGGACCACTGGAGAGCAAGGACTGCCTTCCAAGGAACCAGGGCCCGGATCCCTCCGCTGTGCCCTGGCCTGGGGAGATCAGTTAGGAGAATGGCTCATTTGTTTCTCCTGTCCCTTCTCTGGCAAACTCCACTACCCAGGGTTGAGCTGGAAATCTTGTTCTTATCTGCTCACAAGTGCAGGGGGTTTCTGGAACACTGAGTGCAAATGAAGAGTGAAACCCCACCCCCACTCCCACCAGAGGGTACCCAGGAGACCTTCTGAGCTTATCAAAGTCTCAGCAATGGGCAGACTGTTTCGTTTCATGAAAGCAAACACTGTCAATTGGGGAAGTCTCTGGTCACTAAAACCATTGCCTCTTTCCCCGCCTTTAAGAAAAAGGCATGCTTGCTTGTAACTGGGCTATTTTGATGTTCCCTGTGGGATGGCCTCAGGATGGACGATTATTTGAATTATGTGTAATCTATGAGTGCAGAATAATTTCTGGGAAAGTAGAGGGTGTGTGTCTGCAGCTTTGGCATGATGCAGTTATGTCAAGTGACTCTCTCCCCGGGCTCTGTGCTGTTAGCAGTCACGTGTCTCAAAGCTGCAGGGTCCCGTCCCACGGGTGTGGGTTTTCAGCGGGGTCACCCAGGCCCGGGATTGGTCAGAAACGCTGCAGTCAAACTTCATTGGATCATTTTGACTCTCCTCCAAACCTGATTTATCTTATGACCATCAGCACGCTGATGGAAGGGGAACGTGAACTCTTCTCTACTGGCCGTGATTCCCGTGTTCATTATTCTAGAGTCTGTGTCCTGTTTTCCTTCGGCTTTCCCCTTGGCGGTGGCTTCCTCTGGCATTCTATTTTTGTGTAGTTATTAGCATTCATTTTTTCCTAAACTTTCATAACTTTCAAGTCAGTCTTTATAGCCTTCTCCAGAAGGGCTAGCCGTCTCAAGGCTTCTGGCGTAAGCGAGAACTGCTGGACCTTAAATGGGAAACATGTTTTAGTACCAAAGACGTGCCTTAAAAAGCCAGGTTCACTTGGAAAGCTGTGGCCTGTGAATCGAGTGCTCAGGGAGAGCTTGGTGGGAAGGACAGACAAGTCAGGGCCTGTGGGATGTGGGACACGAGCCCACACACATCTGAGCTGTTGCCCTGTATACGAGGAAGCCTGTGGGACAGGAAATGTCACCAGCCTTAGCACGGCCAGAGAGGAGAGGCGCGTGGCGTGCCAGCCTGGATTTCACTGCTAACTAGTCAGACGCTGGGCAGGTGGCCCGGTGCTTTTCCTCATCTCTCCTGTCAGTCTTCCTCATGGCCGTTTGAAGATCAGAGGGCACCGTGAGTCTGACGTGCTGAAAACGGTGCCTAACACCGGCAGGTGGGATATGCTCAGTTCCCTTTAATGAGCACCTACTAAGTGCCAGGCCCTGGAGACGTGGAGATAGAAGGTATGGTCCCTCCCCTCTGGGGGCCTACAGTCCAACTCTGGTTCTCAGTTGGGGGTATTCTGCCTCCAGGGGTCACTGGACAACGTGGAGAGACATTTTCGGCTGTGGAGGCTGGAAAGGGAGGGGCTGGTGCGGGCATCCCGTGGTGGGCATCCCGTGGGCAGAGGTCAGGGCCGCCTGAACAGCCCTGCGGTGCGCAGGATGGTCGTCTGGCCCCAAATGTCAGTACCGCTGAGGCGGGAAACCCTGGGCCAACTAAAGAGAAGCGCAGGTAAACAGGCTCCTGAAATTCAGCATGTCAAGGATTTTAGTAATGGTGGACCTGGGGTCTGAAGGGACCTTCCCTTTGTTCACTTTGAGGCCCAGTTATTGGGCCAAATTTATGACCCCCAGGAAGCCCTGGGTGCCCTGGGAGTCCTGGGGATAAACTTCGTTGAGTAGAACCGAGTCTTATGGGCAGTCCTTCTGCCTTTGGTCCTACATTGCCCCCCATCCATTTCCAAAATTACGGAAGGCAGCACTTTTCACCCGCCCTTTCAGTGAGCTTGTTTCTTGTGTTTCTAATAAGTTCTAGTCCCTTGTCAAAGTCTGCATTTTTTCCTGGGGTTCCCTAAGCTCATAAATAATTTTTCAAAAATTGGCATGCATTAAGATTCACTCTGTGCTAGCCAGGTGGCTCAGTTGGTTAGAGCACGAGCTCTGAGCAACAGGGTCCCCGGTTCGATTCCCACATGGGCCAGTGAGCTGCTCCCGAGCTGAGCTGCCACTGAGCTGGTGAGAGCGTGTGCTCTTAACAACAAGGTTGCCAGTTTGACTCCCACATGGGATGGTGGGCTACGCCCGCCCCCCCCCCACACACACACAACTAAGATTGAAAGCAGCGACTAGACTTAGAGTTGAGCTTGTGCCCTCCACAACTAAGATCGAAGGACAGTGACTTGACT
Source organism: Aselliscus stoliczkanus (assembly GCA_033961575.1). Lineage (NCBI taxonomy): Eukaryota > Metazoa > Chordata > Mammalia > Chiroptera > Hipposideridae > Aselliscus > Aselliscus stoliczkanus. The sequence continues at coordinate 175,441,869 of CM066731.1, forward strand.
TGGAGCTGATGGGTTCTGGAAAAGCACAATGTTCTTCCCCAATTCCCCAACACTGTTCCCCTCCCCAATTCCCCAATACAATCTTAAAAAAAAAAAAAAAGATTCACTCTGCGTTGTAAAGTTTTATAGATTTTGACAAATGCATAATGTCATGTGTCCACCATTAATAGTATCAAGCAGAACAATCCTACTGCCCTAAACATCCCCTGAATTTCACGTGTTCATCCCTCCCAACCCCAGGCAGCCATGGGGCTTTGTACTGTCACGTATTTTGCCTTTCCTGGAACGTCCTATAGTTGGAACCATACATGTGTGGCCTTTCCAGACAGGCTTCTTTCATTTAGCAGAATCCATTAAAGTTCCTCTCTGTCTTTTCATGACTCAAGAGCTCAATTTTTCTTAGAGCTGAATAATATCCCACTGCCTGAATGGACCACTTTGCTTACCTATCACCTCTGAAGGATATCTTGGTTACTTCCAGTTGGGGGCAATTCTGAGTAACGTTGCTGGAAATATTTCTTTCTTGAAGGTTTGGTAGTCTGCACCAGTGAACCCACCGGGGCCTGTTGCTGTCTTTTTGGAAGGTTATTATTTATTGGCTCATTTCCTTTAATAGTGCCAGGTCTATTCAGATTACTATGTCTAATTGTTTGAGTTTGGATGGCTGTGTCTTTCAATGAAGTTTGTGGGCACAAACTTGTTCCTTTCGTCTTCTTTACCGTATGTGAGGTCAGCAGAGAGGACCCCTCTGATTCCCGGTAGAGGGATGTGCGTCTCCTCTGGGTCAGCCTGGCTCGGGGCTCAGCAAATGCATCGGTCTTTTCAAAGAATCAGATTTTGGTTTTGTTGATGTTTCCCTATTGATTTCCTGCGGTCAGTTTCATTGATTTCCACTCTCATGGTTATAATTTCTCTTCTTCTGATTGCTTTAGGCTCAACAACAAGGCCTTTCGGTTCTTGTTTTCTCTGAGCTCCCCGGGCATTCTTCCCCTACTGCGTATCTTTCTTTTCTTAAAAAAACATGACCCGAGTGGCAGCTCTGTGGCCAGCGAGCGGGCATGACCCCAGAGCAGCACCTGGACATAACACACTGACCTGAGGGCGTTCTGAGGGCGGGGCTTGCTCCTGCTTTGCGTTACTTTGTTATCATTAGAGGTGAGAAGTCGGAAGCAGCTGAGCAGTGCGCGGGCCTCCTCGTCAATGGGTGTTTTCCCGGGGCCTCATCGCAGTGAGACCGCTCAGGATGCAGACCCCACGGGACTAGGCCACCTACAGCACGTCTCCCCTCACCGCCACCCGGAGGAGGGAGGGGCACCCAGCCTGGGAGCCGCGGGCCCGGCTCCTGGCCTGTCCCCTGCAGGTCAGACCTGCTCAAGGGCCACTTGGCAGCCAGGGCCAGCTGAAAACCGGACCCTGTGTTTTGCAATCCCTGCTGTTTTCTTTGGAGGTTAGCTGAAGGTGTCCGTTCTTGGTGATAGCTGGGGCTGGCTTGGAGGGCAGCTCCACAACCATGAAAGGAATCATTGTGCAAAATCTAATGAAGCAACAACAGCGGTTTCCTCTTCTGTCGACCTATCTTCTTTTAAACACACGAGGTTGCCTGGACTGCTAGGGAAATTTCTAGAACAAATCAGGAGATGCTGCGCAGTGTGCCTTGTCAGGGAGGTGGCACCTGCAGTCTTAGGGCCAGCTCCAGCTAAGCTGATGTGCAGAGAAGCCGCGGAGACGGGAGGCCTCAGGGCTTCCGCGCTTACCCCTCCTGGCGGCTCGCAGCACAGGCTCCCGCAGCCAAGCGCGTATCTGTGAATTCTGCATTTTAATGCTGATTCCAAGAGAGCATGTTAAGCCCCTGGGGCAACAGGAGGGGGGCTTTCTAAACAGCAGGGGTGAGGGTCTGCTCCTTGTAGGGGCAGGGGACCAAGGTCCCTAGGCTCCCCGAGATGGGCGGTTCCAGCAGCGAGTGGAGAAGAAATGTCCACCAACATAGGAAGTGACACAGGATGGCAGATGCCAAGGGCAATGTGAGGAGCAGGCCATGAGGTTTCTGCTGCGTTTAGGAGCCGGCGGAACAAAGCCAAAGTAGCACTGGGCCGGTCCCTTCCTCTCCCAGATTTCTGTCTTCCCCAAACCAACCAAGTTTATCAAACCAGGCTAAGTAAATATAATACGTCCTGTCTTGTCACCTTCTTCTCACCATGACAGATATGTCTTCTTAGTGACCAGGAAGGCCAGGTCTCCTGCCCTGCCCATCCCAGACCTACCTTACATCCCGGGGGCCTGGAGCACATGTGTGTCTGTGTGTGTCTGTGTCAGTATGTGTGTCACCGTGTGTCTGTGTGTCACTGTGTGTGTGTGTCTGTGTGTCAGTATGTGTGTCACTGTGTGTCACTGTGTGTGCCACTGTGTGTGTATGTGTGTCACTGTGTGTGTCAGTATGTGTGTCACTGTGTGTGCCACTGTGTGTGTCAGTATATGTGTCACGTGTCACTGTGTGTGTCACTGTGTGTGTCTGTGTGTATGTGTATCACTGTGTGTGTGTCAGTATGTGTGTCAGTGTGTGTTAGGTGTCACTGTGTTTGTGTATGTGTGTCACTGTGTGTGTTAGCATGTGTGTCACTGTGTGTGTGTGTATGTGCATACCACAGTCCCACCTACAAGCTCTGCCACAGTCCCACCCACCACAATGGCAAAACTGAAAAAGACCAACAGTCTAAAGTGTTGCCAAGGCTGGAAGAGACTGAAACGCTCACGTACAGCTGGTGGGGATGGAAATGGCTCAGCTGCTGGGGAAATCAGGGCCATTTCTAAGGAAGTTGAACATGAACTTGCCATGCGGGCCAGCAAGCCCACTCCTTGATATTTACTCAAGGAAAATGAAAATTCCTGAGTGTACATCACAGCTTTCTCTGTTATGGCCAAAGACTAGATCCAACCCAATGCCTTTCAGCTGGTGAGTGGCTACACCATGGCACACCCAACGGTGGCACACTGCACAGCGATAAGAGGGACCAAACCACTGATGTGTATAGCAGTGTGGGGGTGCCTCAGGTGGTGTGCTGGGGGAGAGACCAAAGGCGTGGACCGCACTGTGTGGTTCCATTTATATGACATCTGGGAATGGCAGGACTAGAGGGGCAGAGAACAAAGCCGTGACTGCCCCCGTGGTCAGGGGTAGAGGAGGGAAGGTTTTCAGTGAGGGCACGGTTCTCTTTTGACTGTGGCGTGCTGGTTAAGCGCTAGCTTCGGAAGCCAGCGGCCCCGGTTTGGGTCCCACATATGAGGGCCAGTGACACTGCCCTCAAAAAAAAAAAAAGTACAGAAGACTTAGAAACACTCAAAAATGATTAGATTTGTGGGGTGCCTGAAACTCTGTAGGCTCTGCCCTACCCTTCTGGGACTCTCTCTGCCTCGCACTGAGTCCCCGCGACCTTGTGGATCCCAGGTGCAGAGGCTTGGTGGGTTCCAGCTGGACTTGGGGTGGGGCCCGGGTCTGCCTGTCTGGTTGCTCACCTGAGCCAGGCTCAGAATACAGGTGAGGCCCCAGAGCAGAGCAAAACTACCCAGCCTTAAAATGACATCACCAACCCAGCTTCTGATATGAACCAATGGCCGGTTCAGTCAGAAATAACACAGGATGAGTGAGTGGGGCATCTGCACCAAAGGGGAGAATGCTGGGCGTGGGCCGGGAGACACGTGCAGGGCCGCACAGATGGCTGGCAGCGGAGCCGGGTCAGAACCAGGCCTCCTGAGTCCCGGTTCTGCATGGCCTCGTCGGCAGCGGCTCCCAGGACAGCTCACAGATCGCTCTGGGTACCTTTCCTGCATAATAACCCAACCACATCTTAGTGATTAAAATGACAACTTGGCATCGTCTCCTGTGGGTTGATGGGGTTCCACTGGGCAGTCCTTTCTGGGGGACATAAACTGCAGTTGCTGTCGGGTGGAGCCTGAGCTCGAGTTTATCTAAAGGCTCAGCTGGGCTGGACCTCCAACGTGGCATGCTCACACGGCCTGCAGCCGATGCTGGCTGTCAGCGGGGAGCCCCCCGGAGCCTACATGTGGCCACTCCATGTGGCGTGGGTCTCTCCTAGCACGGTGGCTCTGTTCCGAGAGGAAATGCTGCCAAGAGTAAGTGTTCTAGGAAGCGGAAGGTGCCGGAACAGTTAGTGGTTCTGCCGGGACAGCCCGTCCACAGCACGCCATGGTTAAAGCAGCCCCAGGGCCAGCCCAGTTTCTGTCCTCTCTTGATTGGCAGAGGGACAAAGCAAACCATCAAAAAGCCTGTGACAGAGAGCACTGCCGTGGCCGTCTTTAGAAGAAGACGGCGTGCCACCTAGTGCTGGTGAGCTAGGCCTGGCGAGTCCCATGGCTGGGCCCTTTGAAGAAAGCTTAGAAGCCCCACCCAACTGCCCAAGAGGGGACCAGCCGAGCCCACATGCCCAGCCAGGCTTGTAGCTGTGGTGCTGAGAGCTGGGGTGGAGGCCCGCTGAGAGTCACACACTTGCCCAACCACTAACTGTCTTGGGCTCCCAGGTTCCCATCTGAAAGTGGAGACAGGACCACAGGGAGAGCCCCCGGGGGACACTCCGTGAGTCCTCTTCATGCAGGGGGCCACTTGCTCATGCAGACACAGCCACCAGTCTGAACAGCTGTCAGCGGTGGCGTCCGAGCCATGGGCTCGAGTGGGGACTGAGGAAGGCCTGCCTGCTTCAGGCCTCGGTGTGCGAGTGGGTGCCCTCCACATCTGTTGGGAGAGCGGGGAGAAGGGAGAGGCTACGAAGGCGGGGGCCACAGGGGCGCAGATGCTGCGAGCAGCGCAGCGAGGCTAATGGGCAAAGCAGAGCGGGGCTGGGCTGCGGGCGGTAGGTGTTAACGATTTCCTCGACTGCCGCGGGGGAGACAGAGGAGCCCCGAGCCCGGGCCTCGCAGATAAATGGCTTGGCATGGTGTTAAGTCCGTATTTAACAGACTGATTAATGGGCCGGAGGCGAGTGGCTCCGCTAATGAAATGTGCAGGTGGCTGTTGTCAGGCCGGGGCCCCTAACAGCACCAACGGACATCAAGGAGCGAAATAATGAGCAGGCAGGAAGCGCCTTGCACGAAAGCCCCACTCAGTCCGCGCGTGAGGAGGCCATCGCTGTGGCGGATCATCGGAGAAGACTGGCGACGCCGTGCTTCCTGGGAGAGGGTGCAGCAGGGTACGGGGAGACAGGGCCCCAGATTTCTGGACGATCACAGGCTGGTGGACCCCAAACTGAAAACACTGAGGAAGCTGCCTCGTAATTACAAAGAGCTTCTTGTGGAGGTGTCAGGGAACCTCAGACACCCGCATGCCCACCCGTGGGGAGCAGGGACCCCGGTCTCCGGCCAGGCAGTTCCGGGGGTTCCTGATTGCTGAGCCAAGAGCAATGCAGGCCCCTGTTGACCTCCAGGACAGCGTTCATGGTCACAGCTACTGCTTTGGCCTCCCCACCTCCCAGAGCTTCTCCAAGGGCCCGCTGCTCACCCGCCCGCCGCCTGCTCGGTGGCACCGGCCACCCACCTCGTCTGCCCTCCACCCTCCCTCAGGCTCTGAGCTCACCTGCACTCCCCTGGGCTGTCATCTTGCTCTCTACCATCACCCCCACTGTGGGGGTCGCTGTACCCTGACACCTTCTCCACCAAGGAGGCCGAAGCCGCCCTTTGGGGTCCCGCTTGCCTGATCCCCACAGCTGCAGTCTTGGCTAAGCCTTGGCTAAGCAAGGGACACGGATGCCAGCAAGAGGGAGGCCACCAGACGCGGAAACACCGGCAGGCTCCCTGGGACCCCACAGGACCAAGGGCGCCGCCGTCCTCCTAACAGAAAGGCAGAGCACGCCTGCCCACGATGCTCTACATGAGCTCCGACGGTAACGAGCGTGGCGCTTCCCGGTGCCGGGCCTGGTCCCCAGCCGCCCTGCATCCTCGCAATGACAGGCTCACCTCGGAGATATTGCGGGTTTGGGTCCAGACCGCCGCAACAAAGCAAGCAGCACAATACAGCGAGTCATAATCTTTCTGCTGATGGAGGGTCTTTCCTTCAGTTGGTAAAAACACGCGACACCTGAGGGGCGCCGTAAAGCAGGGTCTGCCTGGACCGTGTCCTGAGGGGAAGGACTGGCGCTGTCCTCACTGATGGCGGTCACACCAGTCGCAGCGCTTGTAGCAGCCCGTGCAGGCCCCATGGCTGCAGCCAGAGCCCAGGGCCCATGCCCAGAGCCATCGTGCTGGTGTGAAGTGGGGCGGGAAATACAGAACTGGGGGCCACCATGCCACTGCCCAGCCAGGCCTGCGGTCCTGTGCTCCCCGCCCTCCGGGCCCCCCGCCCAGGGTTGCTGAGTGTCTCCTAAGCTTCCCGCAGACTGCTCAGTCCCCTCCAGACTGGCCTGTACCAGCCGAAGTGTCCTCCCTGCTGCGAGTGCCATCCTGCCGTCCGGCCTGTACCTCGCTGCGGCCCAGTGATTCTTCTAGACACAGGACAGGTCCCTCTCCGACGTCCCCACTCGAGCTGTCCCAGGGCCCTGGCCTCCGCCTGAGCCTCTGTGGCCTCCTCTCCCACCCCCATCCCAGCCCCTGCTCCCAGCCAGGCCGGCCGCCTCCCTCCCTCCCACATGGCGCTCTCCCACTCCACCCCTTCCTCTGCAGGCAGCCCGCCATCTCTCACCCCCAGGGATTGGCTGAGGGATCTGCTCATCCCCCCATGGTGGCCGGGACTTCCTGGCTGCAGCACACATCAGCCATGTGTCTCCCACCGGAGCTCCCAGGGGTAGGACCTGCCTGCCTTTGCAGGGAGTCTGCTTGCACCCCCCAGGGTGAGGGCCCTTGTGCCCGCTGCCCCTCGGGGCTCTCTCCTGCCAGCTTTGCTGACCGAGTCCAGGCTGTGTGTCTGCCACACAGGGGCTATGCTCACAGCATGCCCGCACAGATGACAAGGGACCTCCCTGCCCCCGAGAGCAGGGAGCTGAGCCCAGCGAGGACAAGCACAGTGGGCGTCAGGGACATGGCAGGGGCCACCCTCCTTGGTGTCTGCAGAGTGTTCTGATGTGACCACTGCTCCCCCAACTTCCAAAGCTCCCCAAAGGCTCTGAGAGGTCGGTTGGGGGTGGTCTACTGGATTCTGCTTTGTTTGGTCAGCTGGCGTGCTCTGCGGGACAAGGGGGCTGTAAATCATGGGGTGACATTGTTTATCTTCAGTGCGTGCTTCTGAGATTAGGGAGAAGGGTGCCTCAGCCTCTCCACCTGCAGACTGCGGGGGGCGGGCATCCAGGTGCTCCCACCTGACGGTGAAAATGCTGGTGCCGCAGCGTCCTGGGGGCCGCCAGGGTCAGGAGCAACCTGGAGGCCAAGGCCGGATGGCCGAGGGCGGGGGCACTGGCCATGGAGCTGGGGCGTCTGGAGGTGGGTGACTGTACCTGAGGCCTAATGGGTTCTGTGGGGAGTTCCTGCCACCGCCTTTCCAAGCATGACGGTCGTACTTTTTACCTCTTACATAGATGCGTTAATTGTCATTAGGTTAAATGTTTGAGAATGATGCTGCAAACACAGTGAAAGGGCCACAGGACCAGGGAGGTGACGCCGGCATCTGCCTGGCAGTGTCCCTGGAGGCAAGACTTGCCGCCACTTAATGGCGGCCCCACGCTCTCACAGACACCCGTCAGACCTCTCTGGTTTACACGCGGACATCTGCCGCACCCCGTAAAGCAGCAGCAGTTGCCAGTCACCCAGACGGCACTCCGTAAATCTGCACGACAAGTCGGTGAGTTGGGAGGGGCCGGCAGGTTTACGAGGTGACATCTCTGTGATTAATGGGGCCGGGGCTGCACAAGAGGATGGGAGTGGGGGACGACAAGAAAGCAGAGAGCAAACATGCGTGTGAGCACACACACACACACAGTCATGCACACACATGCACATGCAACCCACTCACACTCATACACATGTATATGCACACACATACACGTATGTGAACACACACATGCACATGGGGTTCCAGGTCTTGCCAGGTTACACCAGGGACGTTAAATGCATTTCCGTTGAGAATTTACTGCATGGCATGTGTGTAGCCGACACTAGAACATAAAATTAGAAAGCGGGGAGACGGAACTGGAAACCCAGACATTTGCCGGGATGATTAGATGCCCAGAGTACATGGCTTTCTCCATTTTGGAATTTCAGATATTTCAGCACTGAGTGGGTATTGTTCATGATAGGAAGGCAGAGGGAAAGGGCAGGGTGTAACTTCAGTGAGCACCTACTGTGTGCCGTGGCCCCACTCCCACCATTGTATACATTTGTCACCTTGTTTAATAGTCACAGCTAGTCTTTGAAAGAAGCATTGCTTTCCACATTCTCCTTTGGAGAAATGAGGTTGCTAAGGTGTCCAAACTGATGCAAAAGGGAGGACAGTGGCAGGGCTGGAAGCCAAGCCACCCTCGCTGGTGTCAGTGTCTGCGCTCCGTCTAATACATCCTCTGACACATAACACGTGCTCATGAAGCTGACGGCACATGAGGCCGAAGCCCAGCAAATCCCTCCAAACCATAATCAGTATTCACTAAGGATGTGAATTATGGGCAACGCAGATAATTCCTGAAAACCCTTCGCGGCATTGATCAGCTTCTCCAGTGTTTATAGCTTATGGTTAGACATGTGAGTGCACACTTGTCAAGTTCAAGGTCATGTAGCAATGAACTGATGTGTGAAATGAAGGACCACAGCCCCACCGTCACCACTAGTGAGGTCAGGGATTAAGTGGCGCCCAGCACCCCCACAGCAGGCTGGCGAGCGGCGGGGACTCTGGGGGGGCAGCCATGCTCTCAGCCTGAGGTCCAGGTGTCATGCAGAACCACTGTCTGCAAAGAGCAGGTGCTTCAAGAGGACGAGATGTGGCAAGTGTGTCACTGGGAGGCGGCAGGGCAGGGGACCAATGAGCTGCAGGTGAGAGGGCAGCCCATCCAGCAACAGACAGAGATGGAGGAGAGCAGGGCGGGCGGGTGGCGGGGACAGGGCGGGCGGGGGGGGGGACAGGGCAGGAAAACATCATAGGATTTCAGCTCCAACTGGATGTAAGGGGTGAGGAAAGGTGGAGGGTGGCTCCCGGGTTTCTAGCTTGGTTAAGGAGGTAAACAAACGGCGCAATCTTTTTTTTGAAGAGGAGGGAACATGGGGGAAGAGAATTTGTCACAGAGACAAAGGAGGAGAAACGTTTGGGGGTGGAAAACGGCCTACAGTGCCGATGTCTGCCTAGGAGGTTTAAAACACACAGAAACCCGGCGCTGTGATGGTTCTGTTTCTGGAGAAACCCCTGCTATGGAATGAATGGCCCAAACACTGCCCACAGCATGGCAGAAAGCAGCTTTTACATACACGGCTGGGCAGCGGAGGAGGAGAGGACATTGTCGGGGCCCAAAACGGGCTGAACCTGGACGCCTGGTCCTGCTCTGGAGGCCTTTCCTGGGGACACCTGCCCATCCCTGCCGGCTCACAGCCTGGATCTAACAGGCTCAGGGACAGAGCACAGCCCCGAGGGCCCCAGCCAGGACCCCTGAGGGGTGCAGCTTCAGTGGGCCAGACTCGTGGGCCCTGCCGAAAGGGACGGTCTTACTCTGAGTGGGTCTGAGGAAGGGAAGCGTCCTCAAAGAATCCCTAACTTCAAGCTCAGACAAGAAGCTGGCAGTGGATTCACGGCGTGACCGCCTGTGCGGACAGGAGCTGAAAGTTTCGAGGAGCCCCAGGAGCCCCAGTTCCCCAGGCACCGGGAAGGCGCAGACCTGGAGGCTAGGCTCTGACCTCAGCCTCACAGATAAAAGCCAATGGGACACGGATTCACCGTGAAATAACACAAGCCACACGGAGGAGCCCCCAGGAGGAAGAGTAAGCGGATGCTATAAACTGCCACGTGTGGCCCGCAGAGATGGCGACCCCCCTCCCGGCTCTGGGGAGATGATAGTGTGACGCTGAGCTCCTCTCCCGACTTTAGGGGAGCTCAAGCTGCGGGGGGCTGTGTGCCTGGTCAGTCATGAGGGGTCCGGCCACGGGCTGGCGCACAGGGCTGGCCGTGCAAGGGTGTGAAAGACTGCTGAGCTCCCATGGTGTGTGCATGTACGTGCGGTGCGTGCGTGCATGTGCTGTGTGCATGTGTGCGTGCATGCACATGCATGCGTGTGTGTGCCGTGCATGAATGTGTGTGCATGTGTGCCTGTATGAGCATGTATGCTGTGTGTGTGCATGAGTGTACGCATGTGTGTGTGCACGTGTGCACATGTGTGTGCTGTGTATGCTGTGTGTGTGTGTGTGTGATGTCACTTTGCAGAGGCAGTGACATCCATGTGGGCTCTGCTGGGTGACTAGCAGTGTCCCAGGCAGAAAATGAGAAGAACTGTGAAGAAGGAAGAACCCAGGTGGCCGGTGGAAACCAGATGCCCCGCCAGGGCCAGCCGCAGCGTCTGTGCTGGCTAGCTGGGGTCACGGGCGCGAGCTCCGGCAGGATGTTAAAATTTGCCTTCACGCTCTGGCGAGGCCAGGGGGCCGGCTTATCACCCCCAGAGCCACCTCATGTCAGTAGGGGTGGCACTGCCCAGGCGGAGGGGAGCGGACAGAGGTGGGCTGGGCGTCAGCAATGCGTGGGCACCCGGGACAGCCGAAGGACAGCCTGAGAAACCACAGAGAGAGCAGCAGCTCTGCACACAGCACACAGCCATGGGGGTGCGGACCCATGGAACGGCCCACGTCACTTGGGACCATGTCACCTTTGGAGAGAGTCAGCAACATAACATGAAGGTGGTGCTGCGAATAGGGGTCTTAAGGGTTTGATTGTATCTGTCCTTGTTCTGCAGCCGTTTTCGTGTTGGCTGTGTAGGGATTCTCACGGAGGGTCAGTACTGCGGTCTACGTGTATGCGCATCAAGTGACATTATAATCCGGGGCATCCATGCACGTGAACTTTCCTTACATAAATCCACATATTCTTTAATAAATAATAAATCACAGTCTGAGAAATCGTGACCATTTTATTTTTCTTTTTTTAAAAAATTGCATCTATATTCCACAACACAAATAGACCATAACATTTTGATTCCTCCTTTTTTTTTTAATGTCTAAAATTCTGCTTTTCATTATCAAAAAAGCCAGGCTGTTCTCTCCTCGGATCCATCCCGTAAAATAAAGAACATGACATTCCATTAAATTAGGCTTCATAAAATGTTACAGCACAGTTTTTTTTAAGAAGATGATGAAAAATATGAAAACATCAATGACTTTTTATCAGAGACATTTCCTTCACCTCCAAAAAAGACTGGAATTAATTTATGAAGCCCCGAAAATAGAAAAGGAGAATTGAGCTAGCCAAGTTCTTTTTCAAAGAGTAAAACTATGACTCTTAGAGGTTGACTTTTCTCATAGTTCTCAGACTGACAAAAGTGAACTCACGGGCCCATACTGTACTTCCAAATTTGGAGAAAGCACACAGCTGTCCGGTGAATGATAACTCCGTCGGTGCTTTTAAACACCAGCTCGGCCTCTGTGTCAGGCAGGTTTCACTTAGAAGTCATTTTCAAAAGGAGATTGTGTCCCTTTGAAATTCCTTACAGAAGAAATCCCTCTCTGCTTCTTATTATGCTGTTGCATTCACTCTTATATTAGGATAAAAAGAAACATATTCTGTGCTTTAAACAATAGAAAAGGGAAATGTCACTCTCACCAGTCCTTTCTTTTTGGAGAAATCTAATGCGTTCAGACCCTTAGAGCATTGTCATTCTTTGGGGAAATTTGAGGGCCCATTAATATTACCCCCTTAGAAGTCGGTTAAGAGGCCTCCTTCCTATGCTTTGAGACCACCCGCACGCTCTCAGTCTTACACAGGTGCCATTTAAGGAGCTTGCGACCCAGATGGACAGACGCAAAGACTGTTGAGGCAGCTCCGCGTGGAACCGTCTGGAAGGAGAAAATGTACAGCCTGGGGGGCGGGTCAGTCCCTGCTGTCATAGCATAGCTGAGCTGGGGACCTTCGGGTGTCACAGCCCCTGAGGAGGCATTGGTATGTTTCGGCTTTGGGGTAAAGAGTCCTAAGTCAATCCTGACGTGCCTGAGCCCCGGGCTTCAGCAGGGTCCAGGTTACTGATATAAGACTGAGCGAGAACTTTTGAATTAGCAAATGAGTTTTGAGTGGAAAGCTCAGAGTGAAGAGTGGTGAGTGACTTACTATTACCCGCAAGTCCCTGTTTGACTGGCAGTAACCTGGTTTTGCTGCTAAGCGGGCAGCTTTCTGTGTGTTCTGGGCCTTCTGATTCTGCTTTGCATGTCCATTCTTAGTTTCTAGAAATATTTGCACTGAACATCCAAAGTGCAAGCGTGGCCATTACCAATGCATTCTCTTCTCCAGTATATCGTTGATGAGAAAAACGTGTAAAGATGTAAGTCGTGGCTTATGTTTGAGGAATTGTGTCAGTATCATAACAAGAAGCTCTGGCATTTGAGGCCCATCGTCAGAATTCCCCGGGATGGGATGTCTGCCGGGGGCTGAGGCTTGATGACGAAAGCCTTGTAGTTGGTCAGCTGAGCCATGGCGAGGTACCAGGCAATGACCTTCATTCCTCTATGGCTTTGATCCCACGTATCAGCTACTGTAGATTTCATTATTGTTTCTGCCTGCCTCCCATAGTAGACAGATGGCGGGATGCCTCGGAGGGAGGTCCCACCACCGGCAGTGACTCTGCCGTCTTTGTATTCATCTCCATCTGATCCCCCTTCTCTTTTTGTTATTCAGGGGACAATAGGGTGTGTCTGTGTGACCCATTTTCCTCTCCTCTCTTGTGTCTTATGTCGACCAGCACCAGCCAATTGATTTACCTGTAAATCAGCAACACAGTTAGGGTTTTATTACAGCGGTACCTGGATTTGATCCAATTTACAAGAGAGTATGTAAAAATATATAACTTTGAGAACTGAAAAGTACAGTGTCTGACATAAAAATTTCACTGGATGGGCTTAAGAGTGGACTGGAGTTGGTGAACTTCAAGATAGATAGAAAGAAAGGATTCACTCTGAAAAGTAAAGAGAAAAAATAGAAAGGGGTGGGCAGAGTTCAGTGACCCGTGGGGTGTAAGAAACATGTGAGCTACGGTTTCCCGTGCCCGCTGCACCCTTTTCTAGCTCGCCACACCTGGCTGCACCATTCTTTCCCCCACCGCCTACCTGCTCAGCGAGAGGGCTGATCCTGGTTTCTCTTGTGTCCCCAACACCAGGTGTTGCACCATGCTGCACACAGCATATATTTAACACTAAATGAATACATTGTAAATGAATGCATGCGTGTTTGCAGAATTACTTGTAAGCCTGAAGCAATTCAAGTTCCCCCAAGCAGGGAAATGGTTAAATTATGCACACCTGGATGATGGAGCCGATTACAAACGCTGACAGTTTTATTTTGAAGACTATTGAATGGCATGAGAAACTTCTGATGTCGTATTAAGTTAAGACAGGAAGATACACAATTATTTACAGTGTGATTCTTGCTTTTCCTTACAAGTGATGTCTTTTCATTTGTTCATTCAGCAGATGTTTATTCATGCATATTATTGCTCAGTGTGGCTGTTTGGGGGATTAGCTTCATGTGGGTGTGTCCATGTGCACATCTGTGTGTGTACCTGTGTGTGTGTGTGTGTGTGTGTCTGTGGGTATGTCTGTGTGTCCATGTGCACATCTGTGTGTGTACCTGTGTGTGTCTGTGGGTACATCTGTGTGTCCATGTGCACATCTGTGTGTGTATCTGTGTATGTGTGTGTGTATGTGCGCACATGTCTGTGTGTCTGTGTATATATGCAAACAGGCTGTGCCCTCTTGGAGTTTGTATTTAAAGCAGGGTAGATAGAAAACACAATAAATAAATTGCACATTTAATTAGGTGACAAACACTGTGGGTGAAAAGAAGACAGGGCAGGGATGTAAGTAGCTACCAGGGGACTTTTTAAATAGGATTATCAGAAGAATCATGCAAACATTGAACAAAGACTTGAAGGAGGTGAGAGGCCAAGCCACATGGACTGAGAGAAGACCATTCCAGAAGCAAGAGGGAACAGGGCTCTGGGCCAAGGAAAGATGGTGTGTTTGAGGCCCAGCGAGGAGGCCAGTGTGGCTGCAGCAGAGAGAACAAGGCAGAGAGTGGCAGGGGATGAGGTCACATGGGCCCTGAGTGTCCAGCCCACGGAGGGAGTGGCAGATCATTGTAAGGACATCGGGTTTTCAGTCTCAAGTAAGATGGTTTTGAGCAGAGACGTGACGGAGTCTGACTTAAGTTTTGAAAGAATCCTTCTGGCTGCTGTGTTGAAAAAAGACTCAAGGAGGCCAAGACTGGAGTGTGTGTGTGTGTACATCTGTACACAAGTGTGCATGTATGTGCATGCATGTATGTGTGCATGTGCACGTGTGTGCATATTGTGCATGTATGTGTACGTGTGTGTGTGGCATGTGTGGCGTGTGTGTGGCGTGTGTGGTGTGTGTGGTGCGTGTGTGGTGTGTGTGTGTGTTGCATGTGTGGTGTGTGTGTGGCGCGTGTGTGGTGTGTGCGTGGTGTGTGCGTGGTGTGTGTGTGTGTGTGTGTGTGTGTGTGTGTGTGTGTGAGAGTGTGTGCGTGACTCTGGGCAAGATGTGAGGCACGCAGCCCCAGGACGAAGCCTCTGTCTGGGCACCTGTGAGCCGCGCAGCTCCTGGGCTTGTGGCGAGTGTACACAGCACACATCTTTAGCAAAGGAGTACCTCTGACCCATGTCATTGAAGTGGATCTGTGTTGACACTTCTCAAAACATCCTTTCTTACCCCGCCGCCCTTCCCCGCACAGACAATTCCATTGACTCCATTCCCCACACTATGTTCCATATCCCATGACTATATATGTATTAAATTATAGTTGACATATAATATTATTCAGTGGCAGCTTCAGGTGTACAGTGCAGTGGTCAGGCCTCTACACCATCCATGAAGTGCTCTCCCTAACAAGACATGAGTCCATCTGGTCCCCTAAAAAGAACTTACAACATTATTGATTATATTCCCCAAACTGTCTCTTCTATCACTGCGGCAATATTATAGTTACCAGTTTATGTTGTCTCATCCCTTTCCCTTTTCCCTCATGCCCACCCCCCTCCCATCTAGCAATCATCAGTTTTTTCTTTGTGTGTCTGAGACTATTTCTGTTTACATTGCTCGTTTATTCAGTTCTTTAGATTCCACATATAAGTGAGATCATATGGTATTTGTCTTTCTCCGTCTGACTTATTTCACTTAGCATAATGTTCTCTAGGGCCATCTATATCATTGCAAATGGTACGATTTCATTCTTCTTTATAGCGGAGTAATACTCCATTGTATAAATGTACCACAGTTTCTTAATCCAGTCATCTACCGATGGGCATTTCAATTGTTTCCAAGTCTTGGCTATTGTAAATAGCGCTGCAATGAACATAGGGGTGCATATATTTTTTCGAATTAGCGTCTTGGATTCCTCTGGGTAGATACCCAAGGGTGGAATTGCTGGGTCATACGGCAGTTCCATTTCCAGTTTTTTGAGATACCTCCATACTGACTTCCATAGTGGCTGCACCAATCTGCAATCCCACCAACAGTGCAGCAGGGTCCCCTTTTCCCCACAGCCCCGCCAGCACTTGTTGTTTGTTGATTTATTGATGATGGCCATTCTGACAGGAGTGAGGTGGTATCTCATTGTGGTTTTTATTTGCATTTCTCTGATGATTAGTGAGGTTGAACATTTTTTCATATGCCTGTTGGCCATCTGTATGTCCTCTTTAGAGAAATGCCTCTTCATATCCTCTGCCCATTTTTTTATTGGGTTGGTTGTTTTTTTGGTGTTGAGTTTCATGAGTGTTTTATACATTTTGGATATTAACCCCTGATTAGATATATAACTGGCAAATATCTTCTCCCATTAAGTAGGCTGCCTTTTTGTTTTATTGATGATTTCCTTTGCTGTGAAAAAACTTTTAAGTTTGATATAATCCCATATGTTCATTTTTTCTTTTACTTTCCTTGCCCGTAGGGATGTATCAGTAAAAATATTGCTCAGGATAATGTCTGCAAATTTGCTCCCTGTATTTTCTTTTGGGAGTTTTATGGTTTCAGGTCTTTAATCCATTTTTAATTTGTTCTTGTATATGGCATAAGGAGGTGATCCAGTTTCATTTTTTTTTGCATGTGTTGGTACAGTTTTCCCAGCATCATTTATTAAATAGACTATCTTTACCCCATTGTAAATTCTTGCTTCCATTGTTATAGATTAAATGACCATGTATGCATGGATTTATTTCTGGGCTCTCTATTCTGTTCCATTGGTCTATGTGCCTGTTTTTATGCCAGTACCATACTGTTTTGATTACTGTAGACTTGTAGTATGTTTTGATGTCTGGTAACATGATACCCCTGACTTTGTTCTTATTTCTCAGGATTGCCATGGCTATTTGGGGTCTTTTATGGTTCCATATAAATTTTAGGGTTATATTTTCTATTTCTGTGAAAAATGCCCTTGGTAGTTTGATAGGAATTGCATTGAATCCTTATATTGCTTTAGGCAGTGTGGACATTTTAACTATATTAATTCTTATCCATGAGCATGGTAGGTGTTTCCATTTATTTGTATCTTCTTTTATTTCTTTCTTCAGTGTCTTATAATTTTCTGAGTACAGATCTTTTACTTTGGTTAAATTTATTCCTAGGTATTTTATAATTCTTGAAGCAATTGTAAATGAGACTGTTTCTTAATTTCTCCTTCCGATAGTCTGTTGTTGGTATATGCAAATGCAACTGATTTCTAAACATTGATTTTTTATCCTGCTACCTTACTGAATTCGTCTATCTGTTCCAATAATTTTTTGATGGAGTCTTTGGGGTTCTCTATATACAGTATCATGTCATCTGCATATAATGACAATTTTACTTCCTTCTTGCCAATTTGGATGCCTTTTATTTCTTTTTCTTGTCTGTGGCTAGAACTTCCAGAACTATGTTGAATAAAAGTGGGAAAAGTGGACAGACTTGTCTTGTTCCTAACCTTAAGGGGAATGGTTTTAGCTTTTCCCCACTGAGTATAATGTTAGCTGTGGGTTTATCATATATGGCCTTTATTATGTTGAGATAGGAACCCTGTATTCCCACTTTGCTAAGAGTTTTTATCATAAACGGCTGCTGGGTTTTGTCAAATGCTTTTTCTGCATCTATTGATATGACCATACGATTTTTATTCTTCATTTTGTTGAAGTGGTTTATCACATTAATTGATTTGCGGATGTTGAACCTGCTTTATGTACTAGGAATGAAACCCGCTTGATCATGATTATGATCTTCTTAATATATTGCTGAATTCTGTTTGCTAATATTTTATTGAGGATTTTTGCATCTATGTTCATCAGGGATATTGGCCTGTAGTTTTCTTTTTTGTGCTGTCTTTATCTGGTTTTGGAATCAGGGTGATAGTGGTTTCATAGAAAGAGTTTGGGAGCCTTCCCTCCTTTTGGATTTTTTGGAATAGTTTGAGAAGAATAGGTGATAATTCTTTTTTGAATGTTTGATAAAATTCACTTGTGAAGCCATCTGGTCCAGGGCTTTTGTTTGTTGGGAGCTTGTTGATTACTGATTCAATTTCCTTGGTAGTAATCAGTCTATTCAGATTTTCCATTTCTTCTTGAGTTAGCTTTGGAGGGTTGTATGCTTCTAGAAAATTACCCATTTCTTCCAGATTGTTAAATTTGTTGGCATATAGTTGCTCATAGTAATTTCTTAAAACTTTTTGTATTTCTGTTGTGTCTGTTGTCACTTCTCCTCTTTCATCCTGTCTTTGTCCTTAACCCTTGCCATTTTCACTATAATGTGTCTTGGTGTGGGCCTGTTTGGGATCATCTTGGTTGGAACTCTTTGCACTTCCTGAACTTGTATGTCAATATCCTTTGCCAGGTTAGGGAAGTTTTCAGACATTATTACTTCAAGTATGTTCTTGACCCCTTGCTCCCTCTCTTCTCCTTCTGGTTTTCCTATGATGTACTAGTTGTTGCGCTTGATGTTATCGCCCAGCTCTCTTAAACTATTTCCAATGTTTTTCATTCTTTTTCCTTTTTGTTGTTCCGCTTGGATGATCCCTGCTATCTTGTCTTCTGAGTCACTGATTCGATCCTCTGCTTCATCCAATCTGCTAGTAATTCCATCGAGTTTGTTATTTAATTCAGTAATTGTATTCTTTAATTCTAGCTGGTTGCTTTCCATGATTTCTCTATCCTTCTTTTTTTGGGTGGGGGGAGCAGTGTCACTGGCCCTTATATGTCGGACCTGAATTGGGGCCGCTGGCTTCCCAAGCCAGGGCTTAACCACCGTGCCACTCGGCCGGCCCTTCTCTATCCTTCTTTATATTCTCATTAATTTCCTTGAACATTCTAATAATCAGTGTTCTGAACTCTCTCTCCGATAGGCTGTTTAACTCTATTTCCTCTAGTTCCACTGATTAAGAAAGTTTCTTCTGTTCTTTTATTTTGGTTGTATTTCTTTGTCTCCCCATTCTGGTTTACTCTTTGTGCTTGCTTCGATGTAACAGTTAGATCCCCTAGGTCTCTCAGTCTTTTCTGGGTGGACTTATGCAGTGTGTATCCTTTATATTTCAATTACTCAGTCTCCCTATTCTCCTGTGCGTGTGTACATGAAGTGTTCCTTGTGTTGTGTGTCTTCCATTGAAGTTGAGCTTTGATTGCTTTTGGCTTGTCAGTAGGTGGGATTGATTCCCAGGCTGACTACTTGTAAGGATCAGCAGTGTCCACAGTTTATGTGTTGCTGTGAGGGTTGACCCCTTTGATGAGGCTTGGCTCCTGAGGGCTCTTGTGCCTGTAGTAATTTCCCTTTGGGTATGACTCTTGTAGGTCAAACCCGGAAATGTTCTGGTTTTATCTAAAGTTGGCCTCTGGGTATGATGATTCTTGTGTCTCTTTGGGTGGGCCCTGATGCAGAGTGATTTTAGAGCAAAACAGTTCAACAACTACAACCACCACAGCCACCAAAGGAAACCAGATGCTCTCACATATAAAAAAAAAAACAAGGGCCAGCCTAGTCGCGTGGTGGTTAAGAGCTGGCTTGGGATGCCAGTGGCCCCGGTTCGGATCCCACATATGAGGGTCAGTGACACTGCCCTCAAAAAGAAAAAACAAAAAACAACCTACATTCAACTTGTACAGAGATATCAAACATACAAAAGAAGAAAATGAACAAAAACAAAACAACAACCACAAAAAAAAGAAAAAAAGACAAAACAAAACAAAATATAATAAAATTAAAAATAGAATAAACATGAGAAACAAAATATCAATACCAAAAAAGAAAATTTCAGGAAAAAAGGAAAGAAGGAGGAAAAGTAGAGAAGTGAAAAGAATGAAGAAAAGAAGAGAGAGAGTGAGGGTGGAAAAGAAAGAAGGAAAGAAATAAAAAAAAAATATATATATATATACACCCATATATATGGACATATATATTCACATATATACCCCCATATATATGCCTATATTAAAAGCTAAAAAATGATAATAATGAAATAGAAAAAGAAAAAAAAAACAAAAAACAAAACAAGCAGCCAATAAAAAGAAAAACAAAAAAGGAAAAAAAAATAGTTCCTGTCTTGGCTAAAGCTCTCTCCAGGTTGTCCTCTGCTGTACCAAGGTTCCTCTGCGTCTTGTGGGGGCAGAGTCGGCCACCTGGCGCCTGGCGTGACCCTGGAAATGCAGGTCTATTGTAGATGAGTGGGGTTATGAGGTGTGATTGGTGGTTTTTACAAAGTCACTGCCGTGTCTGCTGTCGCCTGTCCCAAGGCAGGCTGTGCACCCAGAAGGCTCGATGTGTGTCTTTGGGCACCCTTTCCACTGACGGCTGTGAGGGGTGTGAGAGTTCAGCGCTGCAACAAGCCACCTGCTGGGGGTCTGCCGGTGCCTCAGCAGCTGAACCTGCCCTGCCTCCCAAGCCTTGCCGGAAAGGTGGGGGCAGGGTAGGTAGGCTCACTCTTTGCAGCCTCTGTTGGGGCAGAAATTTCTCTGCCCCCTGTGGGTAGGAATGCCTTTGTAATTCGACCCTACTGCTCCATTCAGGGGTCAGTTTCAGACTCTGGCTTGGTGAGGGCCAAGGTTTCTGAGGGACAGTGAGAGTGGGTTCTTATTTCTGCAGTTGGTTTTTGCTTTCTGTCCGAGAGAGGAAAAGAAAAAAAAAAAACCACGCACACACACACACACACGCACACACACTCACACACACACACACACACACCAGCCCCACCGCTGTTTTGAGCTAAGGCCTTTGCCTCCAACTCTCCAGCCCAGTTCCTGCTGAGCTCCGGGGGCCTGCGGGGCTTAGGGCCTGCACACACCCTGTAGCTGCTCAGGTCTCCGCTCTGGTGCCTGGGATCCTAGTCTCCGCAGCTGCGGGTGCGGACGGCATCTCCACGCCTCACGTCTTCCCCTGCGCCACGGTGCTCCCGCTGCGCTCCCGGCGGGACCGGGTGACACACGGACTGATCCCTGAACTGGGCTGATCTCGCCCTGTCGCTGCCACGCTCGTCACCCCTCTCTCGCCCCCTCTCCCCGGCCTGAGGCTTCTTCTGCCTCAGGCTGCAGACCGTCGCACGCTTGCTGTACTCTAGGCGGGCCGCGGGCACAGGGAGCGAGCAGTGGGGACACTCCCCCATCTGCCCTCTGAAGCCCACAGGGGCGGGCTGCACCCCACGCATCTCGCCGCCTTCTTCCCCCACTAGCCCGGCCTGCTCTCCTTCCAGCAATCGGTGTGAGATTCTTTGTTGCTCTGTGTGATGAGTAGACGTCCCTTTGAAGAGTTACAGAAGTTCAAATTGCAGATATTTCCAGGGGAGAGCTCAGGGAGCCCTCCTCACAGTGGCCATCTTCCGGACCACCCCAATGATAACAATTTAAAAAGTAAAACACAACGACATTATGTTCCAAATATGAAAGAACTATACAAATACAAAGACAAGCTATTGCCCTGTGAGCCTATGAAACGGAGGGCCATCCGGGAGAGCAAGAGAGCAAAGGTAACTGAATAATGAAGAAATGGGGGACATGGGGGGCACTGTGCCCCCCTGGGCCCCCTCAGCCCCACGCCCGTGCCCAGCCCACTGAGTCTCCTTTTTTCAGCCTCTTTAATCCCATTTTATCCTCAATCTGCTGGATGAAGGGATTTGGAGAACCAATAGGGATTGAACTAAACAGACCAAAGACAAATGGCTCCATATAAATGTTTTCAAGTCAACCGAATGCTCCTCTGAAACTCACCAGCCCAGAAAATCCCGTGCATTGATTTGATCTCACGCAAAGTGACCAAGCAGTCATTAGGTAATGTCTAGCTGGGAAGAGGCATCAGCTCCCGTTTTGTTGTTCTGAAAACCATTTTGTTCACCAACCCGAAAGGTAGAGGCTGCTGGGATCTTAGAACATGGAGTAGCCTATGGGAGCACCAGGCAGCCTCCCGGCGCTCCCTGCGGCAAACCTAGGACCTGTTCATTCCGATACATTGTTGCTTTCCCGGAAGCAAAACTCCCCCTGAACCTTTGCTGTCTGTTTTTTTTTTTTCTTTCTCCTTTTGTAACCGCCGTTTGAAAACATGGCTTGGAGTGTTGCAGATAATTTCTCTTATATAATTAGAGTTAGTGCCTGAACCGTGACTTCCCCGGTGGCTCCCGCCTTTTCAGACATCACCGCAGCTCCCAGCCCCTGCCTCTCTCCACTGACAGGCGTCCAGACAACCTGGAACCCTCAGGTGTCCCAGATAAGAGCCCCTCCCCGGCCTGTGGGCAGGAATGAGGAGGGGGCCCCGGGCTCCGCCCCTCATCCTTCCTACCCTTTACCCCCTTCTACACTTTGTCACAGCTTTGACTCCCTCTGTCTACCCCGAGGCCACCAGGAGCAGCTCACCTGTTTCCTCAGCTAGGGCGGAGCCCAGGACCCCAGGCCATCAGCAGCCCCCCAACTTTACCTCCTGCCCAGCAATGTGGGGGCAAGGCATGGCCTCCAGCTCTCCCTGTCCCCTTGCCCAGCTCACAGCGCTTAATCCCTGCCACTTGTCATTGTCTGTCGCTGAGCCTCTCCCCCAGGATGTAAGCTCAACCGGGTGAGGAAGTTGGCCCGTGTCCCCCACTGTGTGTCCCACGAGTAGGTCATTGCAGTGTGGGGGGTGGACCAGCCCGGGATGCCCGATGCCCACCGCCGACCTCGCTTCCTATTCCCTGAGACAGGAGAAGCCACCGGCGGGAACTTCCGTGCACCCCCACCTCGCCCACTGCACCCCGGACCCGACTTCTGGACGGGGCACGCCTCCATTCCGCTGCCTGGTCGGCTCAGCTGCGGTGAGCGGCGATGTCATCCTCGGCTTGGGGAGTGTGCCGTTTTGTCACCCTCTGCTCTAGCCGAGTGACCCCGCTTCTCGGCTGTGGTGACAGCTTACAGCGAGCGCCCCGCCCTCTTTCCCAGCCTTCGTGCCCTGGGGGGCATGTGATTCACATGTATTGTGAACCCACAGCACAGGGCCACTGATCTGAATGACACCAAACATTCCAGAGACATGAAAATCATGAGAAAAGAGTATTTCCTATGTGTCTGCAGAGTCAGTGACACTCTCCATTCCTTTTTGAAAGTTTTGATTTCTATCTTGGGTCATTTTTCTTCTGCCTGAAAATCTGAGACACTTTTTCTTTTATTAATTCAGAGTTAAAACTGGTCAGAAAAACAAACAACTGTAGATCAATGTGTGCTCTGTTTATAAATAGTGACTTTACGTCGGAGCATAAATATTTACAAACATTCCTTTGTTAGCAATTAAACCAAAATGGTTAATATGAAGGCACCACACTTTTAAAATGTTCATGTGTACAAAGTACTCTTGGAACACAATAAGGAAACAAACGACCCATTAAAAAGACGGTGGATCAAAGGCCTTAACAGGCGCCTCGCCAAAGATTTCTAGGTGGCAACCGAGCCCATGAGAAGGCACCCCACATCCTCCGTCCTCAGGGAGATGCAAATGACAGCAGTGAGGACCCCTGCGCACCTGTTAGAGTAAGCGAAGCCCAGGACACTGACGCCGCCGAGAGCTGGCGAGGATGTGGGACAACAGGGACCTGTCACCGATGGTCGAGATGCAGCTGGCACAGCCCCTGGGGAGCACGGTCTGGTGGGTTCTAGCAAACCCAACCCCACTCTCACCCTACGACCCAGCAGCGGCTCTCCGTGGCATCTGCCCAAAGGAGAGGAAGACGTACGGCCTCACAACACCTGCACACGGATGTTTACAGCAGCTTTACTCATAGCTGTCAATACTTAGAAGCCACCAGGATGTGGTTCATAGGTGATAGCTAACTAGGGTTCCACATAGACATACAATAGGATATTATTCAGCCTCAGAAAGTGGCTGTTCTGACACCTGTGACAACATGCATGACCCTTGAGGACATTATACTGAGGGAAGGGAGCAAATCACAAGAGGACAATACTGCACTAACATTCCACTTACACGAGAGACCTAGAGGAGTCAGGTTTGTGGAGATGGAGAGTGGACGGGTGGGTGCCGAGGGCTTGGGGGGCATGGGGAGTGAGTGTTTCAGGGGACAGAGGTCCAGTTTGGGGAGATGGAAAGTCCTGGAGATGATGGTGGGGACGGCTGCACAGCGGTGTGGATGTGCTTAGGGCCACTGCAAGCACTGAAAATGGGTAAGACAGTAAATTTTGTTATGTGTGTTTTACCACAATCAACATTTTAAAAAGAGAACTCAAAATGTAAAAAGAGGATTGAGGCAATGACTTCCTGTCTTGTTCCTGGAGTTCCTGGCCCTGGGTGCCCGGCTGTCAGAAGGCCAGGCACCTAGTGACTGCCCCTGCGGGGCAGCTGTGATGGGTGCTCTGCTCCACGGGTGCTGAGGAAAGCGAGGCTGAGCGCCCTGCTCAGAGAGAGGTCTGAGTCGGAGGGCGTTTCCCACTGGCCTTGACCTCTGACCCCTCCCATGGGTCTCCAGGTGTTCCCTGTAATTAGGGATAGGTCCAGGCATAAACACCATTTCTGTTGGTCCTGTTAGGTTTTTTGTAATAGTCAAGCTGAGGCCCTTTGATTTTTCCTTGTGAAATGTTGCACTTGGGCTTGAATATAAAACAGACCCCACAGGGTTGTGAAAGCGTGGCTGCAGGGGTTGTGAGGGGGTGGCTCCGTGGCAACATGGATCCTGGGGAGAGATGCCCAAGGTGTCAGCTGATTCACACACCACCTGAACCCACGGGGAAAAGGTGCACGTGAATTTTGAGGGGACACACTTCGCCCAAACAGGGTTGTTTCTGACCCAGGAACTCGCTGCTCTGATATCGTCTTCTTTCCCACCCACCGGGCTCCCCAGTGAAGCAGTCGGACAGAGGCTGCAGGTGTGAGCTGCTGGGGGCAGCTGTCTGGGGCACCGGCGGTGGCTGCGCTTTCCACACGCACTGCACACACACCAGGACCGGTGCCTCTGGAAGCACCCTTGCTCTGTGATGCTATTGTAACCTCAAGGGCTTGTCCTATCACTTCATCTCTTTCAGGGGAGGATGACGGGAGTGGACAGTTCTCCCAGCCGTTAAACACAGGCCCCGTCTGCTCGGTGATTTGCACAAGCCATGCCCCTCTTCTGAGAGAATGGAGACAAGTGACGAGCGACCTCACATCTCTCTCTGGAAGACGCAGAGCCGGCTGTCACCTACGTGCACACGATACTTTTCATGCAGCCTCTTTCCAAACAGCCAACGTCCTCCCGAAGCCGGCTGCTTTCCGGGTAACACAGAGCCCAGCTCACTGCATTAGCGCTCATCACCAACCAAGTGCAATTCGACCTCTGGCCTCAACCCCCATTACGCCAAATTCTAATTTCATCCATGGACACTGCCACTGCGGAGAGGGAGTCCCTGGCCCCAGCCCCATACAATTATAAATACTTCAAAAGACCATAAATGTTTTCAGAAGACAACAAGAAGCCATGTGGAGAGCCTTTGGGTAGAACAGCCCATGGGAATGAGCCCAACAGCCAAGGTCACCCTGAGCTCTGGTCCCCGGGATGGGGCAGCCTGGTGGGCTGTGCCTTGTTGCTTCTTCCCCTTGTATCTCGGATACCAGACCCCCTCCTGCCAAGGATTCAGATAAACGTGAGCAACACCGCAGGGCATGAGACTCACAATACTTCAGGATTTCACTCAGTGGGTCAACAAGCTTTTATTGTGCTGAGAGCATCAGGGCCGAGGGCCATTCCTGGGGTAGAGTGTTGATAAACCGGGCCTGGTGACAGGGATGAGGGGGTGGGCACTCCCATGAGATGGGGAGATCATGGAGGGAGCCTAGAGGGGCAGAGACCTGAAGTTTGGCAGGGGGAGGTGTGTCCTGGGAATCCAGGCCCCACAGAGGCAGCCCTGGAGCCAGACGGAAGGGGTGGGGAGCAGGCCTGCATCACACACGGTCCTGCAAGCCGAGAAAAGAATGCCGGCTCTGCCCTAAGCGTGCAGGGGTCCTGCTGAGGCGAGGCGAGGTGGAGGGGGTCTCAAACACAGGAGCCCTGCGATCTCGTCTGTGTGTATAAGAACTCACCGTGACTGCAGTGGGCAGTGGGTGAGAGGGGCAGTGGGACAGTCGGAAATGGCAGGCGTCTAAGGTGAGAGGGATACTGGGCATGGAGAGAAGCAAAGGGGCCCAGGAGCTGCTGTGGTGAGAAATGGACAGGGCAGCACTGACCAGGTGTGGGGCTGACCGGGAGGAGAAGGCCAGCGGCCCTCTAGGCTCTGCTCCAAGCGGCAGGGCAGGTAACGGACCATTTAAATGGATGGAGTTGTGGGCACATGGAGTGTCAGATGCGTGTGGCCCATCCAAGTGCAGATGCCACACCAACAGAGGGACACATGACACTGGAGCTGGGGGCCAGGGCCCCCATTCGGGAGCCACCTGAACGTGGTCACATCCATGGGAGAAAGAGGAGAGGGGTCAGCCCTGAGCCCGGGGCCGTGCATGGTGACAAGGAGCCTGCACAGTGGCCGAGACGGAGCCCCAGAGAGGTGGGAGGGAAGCTGGGTGTGTGCAAGGTGACGTGTCCGGCATGACTGAAATGACCATTATTGTCCCAGCTCCCCGGGTCTGAAGGCGGACTAGCCTGTCCCGTGTGCAGTGAGCCCCGTGACTGCCAGGGCCACACGAAGCTTTCCTGCCGGGGGTTCGGGACCCATTCCCAGCTCTGCTCTTGACGCTCCAGCAGGTTCACCTCCCAGGCGGATTCTCACCACAGACGGAGTGTCCGAGGAGTTCTCCAACATGCAAGTGTCCTGGGGTGCCGTGGGAGCTAGGAACTGTGTGTCCATGCGTGAGACCGTGGTGTGATTCTCCCGTCCTGCTGGTTTCCCAGAAGGCCACTTGCCCGCTGTGTGGGTGGCTCTCGGCTCCAGCATGGGCCAGCGGCAGCCGCCAAAGGCAGCCCCGAACACGGGGGGCCCGAGTCCTGGACCCAGCGTTCGCCTCCCGCCTTCCGCTCCAAGGGTCAGTTCAAAGTCAGTGTATCACAGAACAGTCCAGACAGCTGGACCTGGTTCCCACCAGCCTCGCACCCGCTTGGAGCCTTGCCACATTTGCAGTCCTATGTCGGCTGGTGGTTTTCTTTCAGGAAACTTGTTTCTTTTACCAGCAACTTTCTGCAAAACAGAGAAGGGAAAATGCAGGAAACTCCCACGTGGGAAATGAAGGGGCTCCCAGCTCCGAGCCCACCTCGGGCCTCAGGGCAGCACAACACGTTAATGAAAAACACGCCCAGTGTTTCCAGCTAATTTGGTTTCCTGCCAAGACAAATTAGCCCCGCCGCCCCCGCTTCCCTGGGCCAGGCTGACCCTTTGGTCTCCTGGAGCCGGAAGCCCAGCCTGCCGTTTGGAGGAAGGCTGGTCCTGAGCAGGGACCGAGGGAAGCTCTCCTTCAATGATTAAGCGCAGGCTTTGCTAAATGGAGTGGCTGGGGCTCCTCCCTTTTGGCGCGGCCCCTCAGCCCAGACCTGGCCCCCTCTGAAGCACTCCCCGCCCCACACATACGAGGGAGTTGTGTATGCGCACCCCCAGGAGGGGTGTTCCATGGAAGAGAGCGTGACTCAGGTTGTCACCGGGACTGAGAAACCCCTCCACGGGCCTTAGCCGGGGCCACAGACACACTTCGCAGCAGAGGCCAGGAGGGCAGGTCCGTGCGGTCCAGCAAGTCCTGGCTTCCTATCGGGGGGCTTTTTATGAACAACCCATGGGGCCCCTCTGGGGAATCTGAGAACCCCTAAAAGAGTCGAGTCCTAATTTCGTGTTGAGTCAAGACCAGCTCAGAGCCTTGCTCGGTTACAAACACTGACTGGGCACGTGTCCCAGGGTCCCGTTGGGGCGACGGGGCAAGTCCCGTGGTCTCACAGATGCAGGGGCTGAGGTCGGTCCCACCCCGCCCATGGAACGCCACCACCTGCACCCAACGACCTGCTCCCAACAACCACCTGGGACTGGGGTGTGAGCTCAGGCCTCAGCATCAGACGCCGGATGCCCCCGGCTTGGACGCCAGCCCAGTGCAGGCAGCTGCGTGGCCTGACGCAGCCCCAAACTTCAGTCACACATCTTAAAACGAAGACCCGATTGCTAGCTGAGAGCTGTGAGGACAAAGTGACGTGATTGAATTTCAGCCAACTAGAGGCCGCTGCCCACAGAAGAAATACCAAGGACAAGAGTAAAGAAACGGAAACGCACTTGGCATGCTGGGGACAATGAGGCAGGTGGCCTTTGGTGGCCAGGGGTTGAGCCAGGAGGAGAGAGCGCCATGGGAGGGCTGGACAGACTTGGCACAGCAGCATTGCGGTTGGAGAAGACAAGGCTGGGGTCAGAGTTCAAGTTCAGGAGGGGCTGGAATGCAGAATTGCCATTCATCTGGATCACCCAGGTTCTAGCTCATGTTGTCCTCCAGAAATAGGAAGCAAAACCCTTCAAACTCCAGACGCTGGTACCCAAGGCCTTCCTGTTCCAGCCGCTACAGCGACAGAATTCATTTCTTCAGACACAGAGACGCCTCCTGCCTTCACACCAGCGGTATCTGCTGTTGGAAGAGAATTCCGAAGCGAGCTTTTCTGTCTTGCAAGGAATTGATCCGCTTCATCTAGGCTGTTCAATTTACTGTCATAAAGTTCTTCCTAATACTCCTTTATTCTTTAACATCTTTAATATTTAGGATGGTTATGTCCTCTTGATAAACGGACCCTTTTATCATCATGAAACAATCTTCTTTATCCCTGGTGGCACTCTTTGCTTTGAAATCTACTATGTCAGATATTAATATCACCACTCTAGCATTATATAAAATTAGTATTATATAAAATTAGCATTACATAGCATGGAATATCTTTTTTCTTTTATCCTTTTACTTTTAATCTATATGAGACTTTATATTTGAAGGGAGTTTTGCAAGCGTATAGAGTTTGGGTGTTGCTTTTCATCCAATATGGCAACATCTGCCTTTTAATTGAGGCATTTGGACAATTTACATCTGATGTGATTATTGATATGGTTCAGCTTAAGTCTATCATCTTGCTATTTGTTTTCTATTTGTCCCATCTGTTCTTTATTCTCCCATTTTGCCAATTCTTGGATTAATTGAATAGTTTGTAGGACTCCAGTTTATCCCCATATAAGGCTTGTTAGCTATAATAGGATCTACAGCCTACATCTTTATGTTATCACAGCCTACTTCAAGTGACATGATACCACTACAGGTAGCGTATAAGAACCTAACAACAGTGAACCCCATTTCTCCACTCCGGCCTTGATGCCACCATCGTCACACATTTATCATATGTACAAGTTCCATCATATATTGTTATTATTATTATTTTGCTTAAAGGGTTAATTTTATTTTAAAGATATCTATATAAAAAAAATACTAATATCATTACTTCTGTAGTTACCACAGTGGCCTCTTCAGTCCTTGGTGTTGGTCTTTATTTCCATCTGGTGTCATTTTTCCTTCTGAAGGACTTCCTTGAACATTTTTTATGTGTGGGTTTCCTGGTGGTAAATTCTTTCAGCTTTTGTTTTTCTGAAGGAAAATGGCTTTGTTTTGCCTACCTTTGGGAAAGACACTGCAGCTGGGTATAGAATTTTAGGCTGACTGCCTTTCTGTGTTTGTAATTTGAACATGTTGCCCCGCCATCTTCCCGCTTCCACTGTTTCTGATGAGAAGCCTGCTCTCATCTTTGTCCCTCTCTACATAAAATGCCATTTTTCTCTGGCCACTTTTCAGATTTCCCTCTCCATCACTGGCTTTGAGCAATTTGATTATGGTGTGACTTGTTGGCAACTTTCTTCATAAAGTTTCCTCATGGTTAAGGTTCATTGAGCTTTGTGGGTCTTTGAGTTGATAGTTTTCACATAAAATTGGGGGATGTTTTGACCGTTATTTCCATTTCATTTCAAATATTGTATAGCGTCCATGTCTTTCCTGAAGTTTTTGAACATATGGAATACAGTTATGATAACTATTCTAATCTCTTTGTCTGCTGGTTCTAACATCGCATCTGCTCCGGGTCCATTTCAGTTTCTGCATTTTTCTCCTCATTTTAGGTCCTACTTGTCTGTTTCTCGCCTGCCTGCTAGTGTTTGAGGGGATCCCAGATGTTCTTCTTGGTGGGTGCACAGCGCTTTGCTTTGGTTCACAGTGCGTTTCTCTGAGCGTTGCTTTTGGCGGGAGCAGAGCCCTGGTTAACCCAGGAGCTTATCCTCCGCTCCTGAGGCAGGTAATGGGACTCTGCCCAGTACCCTGAGGGGTTCTCCTGTCAGAATGGTTGGCACAGGAACTGTTCCCAGACATGTGTGACTTTTAGGTGACTTTTCTGTTGGTCTCAGTATTTTTTCTCAGCTGATCAGAAACCAGCTGTGGATTCAGGGTGAGCCTCTGCAGACCTAGGGGCTCTCGCCCCTCGGGCACTCTGTGCCGCAAAATGTGTTTGCACTGGTCTCCCCAGACTCTCAACCCCCAGGTCAGGGAGTGTGCAAGACCATGTCTGGGCCTCTCCCTGTACTGTGGCCTGAGAATGCGAAGCAGTAGAATGGGTTGTCATGGGGCTTGTCTCATCTCTTCCCCACTCCCAGGGGCCCTGCCCTTCATTGCCTGGCTACGGTTTTTGTTTCAGGTGGAAGGAAGTGGTAAGGTCTTCCATTGTACTGGGGCTCCCCATCCCCACTAGATCTGCCTCCTCACCTTTAACACGCCAGCACCTGGTCCAGCGCCTGGCACTCAGCAGGTACGTAATACATGTGGAATTTATGAATGAATGGCTACATGAATTCAACCGGGACGTCATGAAGCAACAAAAGTCATTCATCACAAGCTTAAGGAGTGCAGAAACTATCTTGTACACTTGTTTGTAAATGAGTCGTGTTTCTTCTCGATGACACTGTTGAAGCCAAGGAGCCTGTTGAGTTTATTCTTGTTAACACCCATAGGACTGAACAGCTTGTTTAGTGTTTTAATAAGTGTTTTAATAAGTATTTGTTTAATGAATAAATGAATGGGAGGCATTTACATGTGTGCAGAAACAAATCTGGACCAAGATCCAAACATAACAAATTCGTCTGGAAGCCCATCAGCTCTATGCCTGTACTCGCTGCCCCAGCCCTGGGCCGTCACTTCCCAGCCAGCAGTGGGCCGGTGACACTGCGATCCCTGCAGCATTAACTTTCCTATGTGACATCTTAGTCTTTTTCAGGTTTTCAGATCATTATAGGATGAGGGACAGAAAAAATTAAAGCATAAAGGCCAGCTGCCGTTGAAATCAGTCACTATAAGAAAATGATAATGTAAGGCAGTTGGAAAATAGAAGTGTGGTTTCACAAATGTGAAACGTAGGAGCAGGTAATAGCTGCTCATCCACGGTCCTAGTCCGGTAATGAATCTGTCCCTGGGGCACAGGCTTTTAGAAGAAGCTGTCACCTCCAGGAAGCTCCCGCTGCAGGTAGGACCGAAGGGCACGTGACCAGGACGGTGGCCTGGTTGCAGGGACTCAAAGCTGGGACACAGGACCCCAGTGACCCCCTAACTGGACCAAAGCAGCGCCATGAGGATGGGGAGTGGGTGGTTTGGGGCCTCCCTCCCTCCCTCCCTCCCCCCTCCCTCCCCCCTCCCTCCCTCCCTCCCCCTCCCTCCCCCTCCCTCCCTCCCTCCCCCTCCCTCCCTCCCTCCCCCTCCCTTCCCCCTCCCTCCCTCTCTGCCTCCCTCCCCCTCCCTCCCTCCCCCCTTCCTCCCTCCCCTCCCTCCCTCCCTCCCCCTCCCTCCCTCCCTCCCCTCCCTCCCTCCCTCCCCCTCCCTCCCTCCCTCCCCCTCCCTTCCCCCTCCCTCCCTCTCTCCCTCCCTCCCTCCTCCCTCCCTCCCTCCCCCTCCCTCCCTCCCCCTCCCTCCCTCCCTCCCCTCCCTCCCTCCCTCCCCCTCCCTCCCTCCCTCCCTCCCTCCCTCCCCCCTCCCTCCCTCCCTCCCTCCCTCCCTCCCTCCCTCCCTCCCTCCCTCCCTCCCTCCCTCCCTCCCTCCCTCCCCCCTCCCTCCCTCCCTCCCTTCCCCTCTCCCGCCCTCCCCCTCCCTCCCTCCCTCCCTTCCCCCCTCCCTCCCTCCCCCTCCCTCCCTCCCTCCTCCTCTTATTGCTGCCTGAGGAGGAAAAATGTTGAGGCCCACTCTCCAGCCCACAGACTGACACAAGGCGAGGCCCTAGGATGTAGAAACCATTCAGCAGAAAGGAAAGAAAACCCAGATTCCTGAGATCAGTTTGCGGTGACTCTAGCACATTGGAATTCCAAACCATAAATTAAGTCATCATATAAAAATTAGGAAAATATGACTTACCGCACCCTTGAGCTGGTAAACTGAGTCTGGGCCATTATGGGAAAGGCCACCATTTATGAGGACTTGACGGAGAGCTTTGCTTCCATGGTCTCACTCATTGATCCCATTAGATGGGAGGGGCTTAAATGAGCATCTTCTCGGTTTTCTTCCTCTTTCAGCCTAATTTTTCCTGTTTCCAATCTGGTAACAATCGGTCACCACATAGCGCTTCAGATACAGTCTGTGGGTCACACTGGGATGGACTTGAGCTCCTGGCAGCAGGGAAGCCAGGAGCCCTGGGACCCTGGCACCCAGCCTGCCACCCGGCCTGCCACCCAGCCTGCCACCAAGGCTGCCTCCCAGCCTGCCACCCTGCCTGCCACCCGGCCTGCCACCCGGCCTGCCACCAAGGCTGCCTCCCAGCCTGCCACCCAGCCTGCCACCCGGCCTGCCACCCGGCCTGCCACCCAGCCTGCCACCCGGCCTGCCACCCGGCCTGCCACCCAGCCTGCCACCAAGGCTGCCTCCCAGCCTGCCACCCAGCCTGCCACCCGGCCTGCCACCCGGCCTGCCACCCGGCCTGCCACCCAGCCTGCCACCCGGCCTGCCACCCAGCCTGCCACCAAGGCTGCCTCCCAGCCTGCCACCCAGCCTGCCACCCGGCCTGCCACCAAGGCTGCCTCCCAGCCTGCCACCCAGCCTGCCACCCGGCCTGCCACCCAGCCTGCCACCCGGCCTGCCACCCAGCCTGCCACCCGGCCTGCCACCCGGCCTGCCACCCAGCCTGCCACCAAGACTACCACCCAGCCTGCCTTCTGGTGTGCCTCCCGGGCTGCCTCCCGGGCTACCTTCCGGGCTGCCTCCCAGCCTGTCACCCAGTCTAACACCTGGTTACTCACTGAGACTGCTGAGGTACTTAGTATTAGGCCTATCACCTGCTTTGCCAACCAGGCTGCCATCCTGCCTGCCACTCGGCCTGTCACCTGGCCTGCAATGCGGCCTGCCAGCCCGGGGTGCGTGGCATTGGACTTTAAATGCTGGGCGCTTCCCCGCCTAGATGACTGCAGTATAATCATTACCTGGCCTCAAATGATTTTATAGTTAGTTTTATTGCTAAATGGATTCTAACGATGGTGGTGATTGCAAGGTGCTCTATTTTTGACTCCCGTCAGCTCTCGCACTGCCTCCACACATGTTCTTAGTGCCAGGAGGGCGCAGCGGGAGGCACTGAGCCCCAGAGAGACCCTGGCCAACCGAGAAAGATCCGATGGGGCTCCGCCACATCCGGACCCTCTCTGCTGCACACACTGCCCTCTGCTGGCCGCACGGTGGGCGCGACGCCTCAGGGCAAGTCCCAGGGAGACGGACAGTCCAGCACAGCGAAGTGTTTCCCATTAGCAAACGCATCGCCCACCCTTCTCTTGTCCACGCTGTGCACACACACAAGTCTAAGCACGCGAGATGTCACAGCAGGCCGTAAGGAGCCAGCAGGAACATTAGGTTTGTTTGTTTGTTTGTTTGTTTTTGTCTTGTTTGTTTTTTTAGATTTCAGATCTGTAGATTGTCATTTTGTCTATTCAAAATCACAGGAGGTCCCAGCTGGGAAGAATGTCTGAGGCGATCTTATTTAAATCCCCCTTTTGTAAAAATGGGGGAGATTAAAGTCCAGAGAGAGAGAGAGAGGGACTTCCCCAGGATCACACAGCAAACGGCTGGCAGTTTTGGGGCCAGAGCCCTAGGTGCCCACCTTTGTCTGGTGCTGGGAGTGGCTCCAGCAGTCACTTTTTCGTGTGGCCTGCAGGACGCGAAAGCGCAGTGAGGCCCACTGACCGAGGCGCACGGGGCCCTGAGACTGGGCTTGGTGCTGCCTCAGCTCCGCGGTGCCCTGGGCGGGCGGGCGGCTCTCCTGTCTTGGTCCGGCCGTCTTCCTGGCCCGGGGCCGGCTCTTCCCCCTTGGTTTAGTGTCCAGTTCAGGGGCATTTAGGAGCACTCACATTGGTGTGCGACCATCCCCACCGTCCATCTCCAGAACTTTCTCATCTTCCCAAACTGGCACTCTGTCCCCATGAAACTCTAAGTTCCCATCGCCCCTCATCCACCAGCCCCTGGTGCCGCCTGCTTTCTGCTGCTGTGAACGTGACTCCTCTAGGGACCTCGTATAAGTGGAACCATGCCGTATTTGCCCCTTTGTGATGGGTTAGTTTCTGCTAGCACAGTGTCCTCGGGGTTCACCCCCAGACCGTGTGTCAGAATGGCCTCCCTGTTGAAGGCTGGTACTGCTCCCTGAGTGGAGGGACCACTGTGCCATCCGTCCTCTGTGGGTGGACGCGGTCATATTGAAGTGTGGCCGTGACCCCATCACACCCTCCAGGGGACGGGAGCTCACGGAGAGGGGACAAGCAACCACTGGCGTCACTCTCCGGGAGTGGGAGTGTGTCTCCACGGAGCCAGGCTCGAAGCCACAGGCGTTTGGGGCAACTCAGACTCCTGCTTCCCCCCCCGAGCCCTCTTCTAGGGCGTCTCAGACTGCAGCCACCATTAGATGCTGCTTGAAACTGTAGGTCCAGAACTGGAAAGAAGTGACGCGGAAACACAGAGCGCTTGCTGGTTTGCCGGAAAGGTAGTTCTCAAATGAGCAGTTTCCAAACGCGTCAGACAGTCGTGTCATTGGGCGGAGTGCAGGGGGTGATGGCTCTGGTGGCTCCGAAGTCCGCGTGGAATCAGCTCCAGGACCTGCGGCCCCACCGCGTGTCTCGCACGTCAGCCCGCTCTCTCCATGTCGTCTGGTGGCAATTCTCTTTAAAACTCAAACTTCTCCCACTTCCCAGGATGTGGGCATGGAGGAAAGGACCCTCACAGGCCTGTCACACCAGTCTGCGTCCCCTTTCCATTCCTGTCCTCGGAATCGCCCCTGGTCCTGAAGTGCTGCCTCCTACTCCGGCTTCCACGCGGGGCCAGGCTACTTGCCCACGTCGCAATGCCAGCGCGAGGCCAAACTCAACCTGGTGCTGCCCTCGTGGGCCCCCGTTCGCGTTTCTTTGCTCTTAGCAAACTTCCTTCTTAAAATCCTGCCACGGGGTCCCCATTTTCTATTAGAACAAGCTTACGATGTCCTCCCAGATCATGAAAAGCTCAAAGAGGGAGAGGTGGATGCCACCTTTTCTTTGCTGTTACTGAACATCCTCTGTCCCAGCAAGGATGGACGCCCAGGAAGGCGCACTGTGGCCCCAGGAGCAGCGGGCAGCAGGCCAGGCGGCCTCAGGCCCCAGGGCAGGAGCCCCCCGCCGCCCCCTGGGCTCCATCCTCGGGCTGCAGGCACGCGGCCGGGTCAGGTCCCCAGGACCCCACCACAAATCATTAGGGGGTTACTTAAGGTTCAGTCAACCTCCTGGAACCGAAAGTGCACTCTGAAAAAGTTACTTCAAGTTAAGTAAAATCCTCGACAATGAACCGTGAAGTATGGTTCTCTCCTTATGAACTCTAGCCAATTGCTTTAGAAAATGAAAGTGCCACAAAAGAAGCAGTTCCACTGTGAACTAGGGGTGTCTGTGAAAAAGGCCACACAGTGGAGGAGGAAGCTATTTCTGTGGCTTAAAGTTTTGGATCTGATTTAAGCTATAGCTTTGGTTAATTATGATTTTTTTTTTTTTGAGGGCAGCGTCACTGGCCCTCATATGTGGGACCTGAGCCGGGACGGCTGGCGTCCCAAGCCAGCACTTAACCACCGTGCCATTCGGCGGCCCGATTATTATTTTTTTTTAATAAACATCCAATGTTTCCACCTAAATGATATTCTGCTTAAGTCTTAAAAATTAAGTAAAAGACTTAATTTTTAAAGCTGAAAATGTGTTCGCATAGCAGTTCCTCAATTTCTTATGAACTTAATATAGACCATATTGTAACTAACGGAATTCTTTTTAAATTGCTTTCTAATTTTCACTTATTTTCACTCTTAGAAAAACTGCAGGTTGCCAAATTGAAGCCTAAGTGAATTTTTTCTTTATAACAGTTAAGAAGGTGCCAAGGCTCTACCAAACACTTTCACATTTAATTAAAAATCAAGTCATTTAACATTACGCAGGGAAAGATACCGTTCAAATCACGCAGGTTTCTCTTTCTTTCTCTCTCTCTCTCTCTCTCTCTCTCTCTCTCTCTCTCTCTCTCTCTCTCTCTCTCTCTCCCCCTCTCTTTCTTTTTGCTGTAGCAGCCGTGAAGTTTGAATCTTCTAAACTCCTAAATGCAACTATTAAAATGAAGCAAAAACTCTGAGTAAAATATTGGCAAATCCTGTTACCCTAGGTATAATTTAATTTTCATCATCTTGCTCTTTAAAAAAAACCTCTAGCTTTATTGAAGGCTCTCTCTACACTTCATATTTTCGTAGAAATATCGGTAATTCTGAGCATAGCTCCCTGACAGGGTTTCCTCGGAGGAAAAAGAAGATAGTTTTAAATCCTATCTTCCCATTTCCACGACAGTATTTCTGACAGAACACAGTGATATCTTTGATGAAAATGTCTACACCAAGCCTCTGAGATTTTCTGAATTTGTCTAGACAAAAGAGAAGGATAAAAATATTTTCCATCTGTAATTTTTTAAAGTCCTCGGACATTTTTTAAAAATCTGCACTAAATTTGCAATGGAAAGTGTATTCTCTGTCTCCAAGCATTTCTAGAACTGAAAATTATTTATTTTCTCTAACTCTGGAGCACGTAGGAATGTTTTACAACATCTACACCCATATTTACAATAGAACATTTTTCTAAAATGCATGCCCACAGTGTTTAAAAATGAATGTGTTTGGCCCATCAACTTATTATATAACAAAGACATTATTTAAAAAATCAGGCTGAGGTTATTGGTTTGTTACTGAGCCTTGTCGTGGGAAGTATATCTCATAATGAGAAAACAATATAACACAAGTGGAAAGTTTATTAAAGCTAATTTGACGTACTGTTCCAATTGACATTCACCACCGTTCAGCGGGTTACTGAAACAATGCGCATTCAGCCACATGCAGCCGAAACCCTGCATGTCAGTTGGAGAAGAAGTGACTGGCCCCTTCTCCCGACAGGAGTGAGCCAGCGCCCGGCGTCCCTCTGGCTGCCTCCCTGATGCACACTGTGCAGGGCCCACTGTCTCGTGGAGGCTCTCCCACAGATGTGTGGGAATGTCCCCTGCCGGGACCCTCCCACCCCAATCCACATCTGAAAGCCCTGCCACGTTGTCTCAGCTTTGAGGAGAAACAGGTGTGTGTCCTTTTTCTGGATTCATTATAGGAGGGACTGCCCGAGTTCGGGCCTCGCACTGCTCCCTTGTAAAACCCTGCAGGTGTGGTGCTGTCCTCAGCTCTGGCTGGAGAGACCGAGTCCACGGCTTCCTTTCACTCCTTTAATCAGCGGCTAACACCGCGCTGTGTAATGTCACAGCGAGAGCACTTACAAACAATGAAGGACAGGCTCCTGAAGTAATAACTTAAAAAGAATCCCTGCATAGTAACAAACATAAAAATCCATCATTATTCAATGCAGAGGAATCTTGTTTTATTGTAACAAAACATTAGTTGTATTCCTGATGCTGTATTTTGACAAATCTTTTGACAAATATATATTCCAAATTCTTTTTTGACAAAGCAATTTCTCTGTACAAAGAAACATTGTATCTTTTGTTTATTTTCATCCCTCTGATATGACACAAAATAGGGAACAATCTTTTACTCCAGCAGTTAGCCCTGTTTTAGAGAATGGTGGAACACACAGGCTTGAACCACCAGGTCATAAAGACGACTTAGAGTTATTTTCTTCTAGCAAATAACCCTAATTTCCTTGAAGTCTAGTTCTTTATGTAATTAAAATTTACTTATTTATTTGAGGATTTAAATGTGCTTTATTTAACATTTTACATGGCCTCAGTATCTGTGTAAAATTCAGTAGTTTGAGCCCAGTGTTGGGATCAGCTTCACAGAATTTCACCAGGGCCCAGCAATGCATGTTGGTGTTCTTGTAATAATAGTTTAAAATGCTTGTTTGTCAAAAGAGAGAATCGGACACAATTCCTGCTCCCCGGCTGGGACGTTTACTGTCCTGTGTTCTTCTAGTCCCCGGCACCAGGCTCCAAGCTGGATTTCTTACAGCGAGTCCGGGAGGGGGCTGGGAGCGTGTTTATTGATACAGAATGTTCGAGACTGACAGACAGGCTTTTGCGTATGATCAAGCGACTTTCTGTGCAAATCTGATGGAATGTGGCATTCCAGACTTTAAAGGGAAGGAGAGGTCGCCATGGCAACGGCACAGGGGGTTGGAGATGGGGGGTTCCCTTGGGAGCTCAAAGGCCAGCAGAATTTTAAGCATTTGCAACTTAAAAAAGAAGGAAAGTGCTGTAAGTCTGCCAACTCTGTCTACAGAAAGGGAAAACGGTGAGATTCTTCAGAAAGATCCAAATAAACACAGCGCAAGCTGCCACGCTACGAGCTGGAAGGGACAGTCGGCTGCCCAAAGTGCATGTCCTGCCTTTACAGTGAGAGGGACACGCCGTCACAGCCTAAGGTCCGGAGGAGCAGAGTTTGGGGAGGAGGCCAGTGACCGGCCAACAAGTGAGCTGGGCTGGGCTGCCCTGCCGCCTGCTCCTGGCCACCCAGGCTCTGTCTCTCCCAGCTGGGAAGGCGGCACATCCACGGGGAGCCCCCCTGGGGACATCCCCACCGTCCAGCGAGCTCACTGCTCAGAGGCGCAGGGCCGGGCACCGGCGTCCAGCATGGGCGCTGCTGCCGCCACGGCGGCAAGTCTGTGTAGGTAGAAACAGCTTCGATCAGCATGGAACTCTCTCAGGATCGCAAATAGTAAACATAAGTGAGTGGAGGATAAAAATGGCTGTAAACAAACGTGATTTGTGGTCACAGTATCTGTGAGAGGAAAAAAAGAAAAGAGATTTATAAGTGGGGCCAATTCAAACACACTGGAAAGGGGCACTTACAGCCCCCCGGGCCACGTCTTGCCGTCCCCGCCCCCCATGAGAAAAATAGACCATTCCGAAAGGGTAGAGCAAGGGTCCAGCAGGAGCTGGTCAGCGTGGCTGGCACAGAGCGCCGCGTGGCCCCTCAGCAGCACCCTCGCATCTGGCCTGGGGCCTCTGCAGGGCTCCCAGGT
Organism: Aselliscus stoliczkanus; assembly: GCA_033961575.1. Classification (NCBI taxonomy): domain Eukaryota; kingdom Metazoa; phylum Chordata; class Mammalia; order Chiroptera; family Hipposideridae; genus Aselliscus; species Aselliscus stoliczkanus. The sequence continues at coordinate 175,480,931 of CM066731.1, forward strand.
GCAGGCTGGAGGCTGATGGGGATGCATGGCAATGGACTCAAAACGCACCGAAGCCCAGCGAAAACCCCAGGGCGGAGGTGACCACAGGCCCCGCGCTCCCCGCCTCGGCCGCTGGGTGGTGTGAGCAGGGCTGCGAGCTCTCTGGATCGGGTCTCAGCGAAGCACATTGTTCTCATGTTTGTGGGGGGTTAGCAGGCCCTGCTTTCCGGTGTGGCCGTGGGCCTGGTGCCCCAGACATCACCACCTCTGCCGTTATTTGACAATGTCTCTGCTGAGCCCAGGCGCCAGCTGCTGGAAACAGAATATCCCTACAGAGGTGAGAACTGGGAGCGGCCCGGGCGTCGCTCCGGCGTCCAGGCTGGAGTCCAGGGTCCGGCCGTCGCTCCGGCGTCCAGGCTGGAGTCCAGGTCCGGCCGTCGCTCCGGCGTCCAGGCTGGAGTCCAGGCCGTCCCACCTGGCTGTCTCTGGTGAGCGCGGGCGACTCTTTTCACCTCTCAGCCTTCACTTTCTCATGTGCAAAATGAATCTGATAATATCTTTGCTTCCTCAAGAGACAAGCAATCAAGGAGAAGAACCAAAGCAGCATCAGTGGTGTGACAGGGGGACAGACGTGGGTGGGAAGAGGACAACGAATGACCTTCATTATGGACAAGTGTACAGGGCACAGTGGAGTCCCAGCGCCTCAGTGACAGCGTCTGATCACCTGTTCCTTACCTTGCCCCTCCCTCAGCCACTTGCAAATGGGCTCATGATAAAAAGCTCACAGGCTTTTTAGTGTGATAAAATATACATAACATAAAATTTACCATTTCAACCATTTCAAGGGTACAGCCCAGTGACATTAACTACACTCACGTCCCCACAGGCCATCTCTAGAACTTTCTCATTTTCCCAAACTGACACTCTCTCCCCATGAAACACCCACCCCCTCTGCCCCCGCCCCTGGTAACCACCATCTACACTCTGTCTCTATGAATCTGACTTTTCTAGGGACCCCATACAAGAGAGTCAGACAGTACTTGTCCTTTGTGACTGGTTTCTTTCTCTCAGCACGACATCCCCAGGGTCCGTCCAGGCTGGAGCAGGTGCTGGGACCCCCTCCTTTCTCAGGCTGAGTCATGTCCCGGGTGGAGGGGTCACGCCTGGGTATCCCGTCAGCTGTCGCTGGACACCTGGGCTGCTTCGCCCCTGGGCTGCAGCGAGTGATGCTGCTGTGAACATGGTGTGCGCACATCTGTTTAAATCCCCGTTTTACATTTTTTGGTTTATGCCCGTAAGTGGAGTTGCTGGGGCACGTGGCAATTCTGTTTAATTTCTGTAGGCCCCGCCGCGCTGTCCTGTGCCATTTTGCATCCCACCAGCAGTGCCCAGGTTCCAGTTTCTCCACCTCCTCGCCAACACTCGTGTGTAGGGTTTTTTTTTTGGTAGCAGATGTCCCGATAGGTGTGAGGTGGCTTCTCATTGTGGTTTGATTTGCGTTTTCCCGATGGTCAGCGGTGTGGAGCTGTTTCATGGGCTTGTGGGAGATTCGTGTGTCTTCTTTGAAGCAATGTCTATTAGAGGCCTTTCCCCATTTTTCATTTGGATTATTTGTTTCGTTGTTGTTTGATGCACACAGACTATAAAGGGTCCCTGTCACCTTACACATGGCGACATCTTTCCTTGCAGATAAACAAGCATCTACATCGGGGTTTCCGCCTGGCTTCGTCCCTCTGTGCCCTCACTCTTCAAATGGGGATCATGGAGCAGTTCCAGCACAGACCCTGACGCAGACCCTGCCCCCCCTTACCTTGGCAAGTGGCCCCTCTCTACGTGACTTTCTCACCTGCAGTAAAGCTCGCTGCACAAGTTGCATCCATTACAGGAGTCAATTGATGTAAAACACTCAGGAGTGTGCTGGAGACATAAGAATACCTGGGAGAAGGCCGGCCGAGGGGCGCGGTGGTTAGGCGCTGGCTTGGGAGGCCGGCGGCCCTGGTTCGGGTCCCACATATGAGGGCCAGTGGGACCCGAAAAAAAAATACCTGGGAGAGTGAGCTGTGTTGTTTGTTCTGTGTTTGCTGCTGGCTTTGGCCCTCATTCCATGCAGTGCATGTCAATTCCAGGCAAAGAACAAACCAGAATCTCGGGACAAGGGGGGCTCCTGGGTGCGCTGACAGATGTGAACCTGTTACACCCACCCCAATATCTGACAGGTGACGCGTGCCCAGCACGGCCTACTCTGCTCTTACCCCCTCACCCCGTCCTTATCCGGCTCCCCTCAGGCAGGTTGCACTGTCATTCCATCTAGGCTGGGAAAGCTGAACCCTTAGAAAGATTAGTCACTTGTCCAAAGTCACTGAGCTATGGGGACACAGCCGGGAGGTGAGATAAGAGGCATCAGACATCGGGGCCAACGCTCCAGGGATGGGAGTTCCTCCTGACCAGGGCCAGGGCTGTGTGATGTACCAGAATTTCTGTCTCAAGTGTGGTGCTGGTGACACAGCTGTATACGTTGGTCAAAAGTAAAACGGATGAATTTTATTGAATGCAAACTAGGCCTTAATTAAAAAAAAAATGGGAGTGGTGGAAATAGGTTACACAATTTCCCTGAGTTTGCATGAGCACTTTCGGTTGCCGTTCGGTTTTACGACACTTCAGTGGTATTTACTTGGTAAGAGCCTTGCAGACGCAGAAACGCCCAGCTGACACCCCATTTCCTGGAGGGCGTGAGGCAGGCGGGGACTCTGTGCCGGTGGCAGAGGCTCCAGGCTGCGAGGCGGGAGGAGGCGCCCCGCTCCTGCCTCGCTTACTTCTGAGCAGTGTCACTGCACCTGGAGGCTTGGGGTGCCTTTGCTTTAAATACGACTCTTTTTCAGAATAAAAAATTATCATCTGACTCCGGCTCATTTCAAGCCTACTTGACGTGAGCAGTCCCAGGTGCCAGTTACATTCTGGGAATGTTTGTGATGGGACTTTTGCAGAGAAACGTCACATCTGTGATCACACGTATGTTGAAAACAGGCAAAAACGAGGTGGCCAAGGCTCTCCTTGTGCCCTGCCACTCAGGCCCCTGCCCACCTTGCCCGCTCTCCTGTGCAGGGCGCGCAAAGCTGGGCGCCCCGGGCCCTGCTGCCTGGCCCGTGCCCGCTCGCCCCCCACATCTCCTGCCCTGGCTGCCTGTGCCTGGCCCGCTCTGGTCTGCCCAGCCCTGCCCCATGCCGGCTTCCCACCAAGCCATGCCCAGCCCTCGCCCATCTCTAGCCATCTCCCGATGCCTTGCACCTTTCCCAGCCGAGCGAACTCCCACTCGCTCTACTGCTCTGGAACTGGGAACGGGCTCTCAGCTCAACCTGGGTGGGCATTTCAAGGACGTGGGGCCGTGAATGCGAGTTGGCAGGAGAGAGAACACTTGGGTGGCTTTCGGAGGCAATTGTGTTGGATTAGTGTTGCTGGCGCTGAACACACCACACACATATGCACACACACACCACACACACTACACACACACACACTACACATACACACATACCACACACACTACACATACACACACACACGCACACACACACACCACACACACACCACACACACACTACACACACCACACACCCCCAACACACACACAGACACACACACACAGACACACACCACACACACACACCACACACTCACACCACACACACCCCACGCACACCACACACACCACGCACACCACGCACACACACCCCATGCACACCACACACACACACCACACACATCACACATGCACGCACACACGCACACATGCACACACACATTCTTTCTGCTACCCCCACATATTGAAGAAATTCAATGTAAACGAGGTGAGATGATCCATAAGTATCTCTTCACATATTTAATGTTTTAAAACCAAATCTCTGGGCTGGCCAAGTGGCTCAGTTGGTTAAGAGCGTGAGCTCTGAGGAGCAGGGTCGCCGGTTTGATTCCCACATGGGCCAGTGAGTTGTGCCTGAGCTGAGCTGCTGCTGAGCTGCCAACAGGTGACAAGATGGCTCAGGTGGTGAGAGCACGTGCTCCTAACAACAAGGCTGCTGGTTCGACTTCCCCATACGATGGTGGCTACACCCGCCCGCAACTCAGATTGAACACGGCACCTTGAGCTTAGAGGCCACGAGCTGCCGATGGGCGGCCGGGTGGTGACTGGACTTGGGGCTGAGCTAGCTGAGCCCTCCACAACTAAGACTGAAGGACTGCAACTTGGCTGTTCCTCTTCCCCAATTCCCGAACACTATTCCCCTTCCCTAATGCCCTAAAATCTTTTAAACAAACAAACAAAAAACAAAAAAACACTAAATCTCATTTTCTGATGAATCAGTGCCTATATCTTCTTGACTCAAAAAATAGGTTAGGAATTTGCAAAAATGATGGAATTGTTTGATATCTTGATAGTTCTGGTGGTTACACAGGTATACACATTTGTTAAAACTATAAAGGAAAAACTTTACTGAATGTAAACTATGCCTTAGCAGAAAACAAAAACATAATAGGTTACAAAATGAGGACAGTGAAGGATCCAACGGATGAGTGCCCCGTATGACACCAGAGGCCCATTGGTGAGTCTTTTTCATTTCACTGGCTCGATGGTTATTCTGAAACCTGGGAATGAGCCAATACGGACTTCTACGTGGAGAGCCGGCCGTGGGTGCACACTCTGTCTTCTCATCTGTTAGCCCTCCTCTCTTTCCTAGGAGCCCCACTCTCTCCTGGGGAGCTCACCCTCCAGGACATGACCCAGGGGTCCTGTCCCCCAGGGGCCTGATGGGCAGAGCAGCCTGCCCAGGAGAGCCACTCAGACGCTGCCCCAGGAGGCGGGAGGGGCTGGTCCCCTCAGACCTGCAGACACCGTGTGAGCAGGGGACGGCCAGCGGCCAGGTGGAAGCCGACAGGATGCAGGGGAGGGAGATGGAGCTCCTGGCCAGGGGGAGGGGTCCCAGCGTCCCCCTGCCCCGGGCCCGCCTGGGTCCTCGCCAGGACCTCAGCTCTGGACCAGCACTGGTCTGCGCACAGCCTGTCCTCGGGGCCACGCGGTCCCCCGACCCGCTCTGGAGCAGGGCAGCCTCAGTCACGAGCCAGCCGTCTCTGCTCCGAAGCGTCTGGCTTTTTAAAGTGCCCTTTCCAATGTGGCGTTAAAAAAAGATCAAGCCATACAATTGTACATTATCTTTAATTCTGCAATTTCCTTCTAAGACGTTACCCTAAGGAAATAATTATGAACGTGTGCAAATATTTAGCAGGAAGAATGTTGGTTACAGCTTTGTTTACAGTAAAAGTTTGGAAATAACCTGAATGTGAAATACCAGGGGGTGGGAGTAAGTCACTGCCCACCGTGCAAAGGAACGATACGCAGCCATGGGTGACTTTGGAGAAGATCTGGTGAAATGAAACGATGCAAACAGTGTGTTTTCGAATTTACAAATCAAGCTTTAAAAGAGCGAGCTGGCTTCCTGTCGCTTAGAGACGATATGGGGGGGGGGCAGAGGGTGTGCTCTGAGATGTTGACAGTGAACACTCTGCAAGTGGGGCCTAAAGAAGACTTTTTGAAAAATATATATGTTTCCTGTATTTTCCACAATGAACGTGCATTGCCTCTGTGTTACATAGAAACAACAAACTTGCAATTTAAAACATCAGTCAGAATAAGAGCCATCGCTCCGTTTTCTGAAAACTCCATTGTGCAGAGGAGGAGGCCAAAGCCAAGCATGGCCGGGGCCGGAGAAGGCCGGTGGCCTCGTCACAGAACGGGGCCTGGGCAGCCCGGGGGACCCCGTCAGCTGCCCTGACGCGGGGGCGCGCCCTGGAAACAGGGTCCTTGCTGCGTCCTCAGGGTGCCATTTTTGCTTTTGGTCTCCTTTAGGGGAGAAGGACCTAGGGTAGACTGGCGGAATGGGAGGCTTACAAATTTGATTAATATCAGTTGCTATTAAGACACCCCCACTTGTAACTATACCGTCGTCACCATTTCTAAGTGTATAGCTCAGTGGCAACATTTTGTAGTTTTCAGTGTACAGGTCTTTTGCCCACCCCCCCGGTTCAATTCGTTCCTAAGGATTTTACTCTTTTTGATGTGATTATAATGCGGTCATTTTCTGAATATCTTCTTCGGATTGTTTGTGGTCAGTGTATAGAAGTGCATCTGATTTCCACGTCTTGATTTTGTACTCTGAAGCTGATGCACTAACTTATTCACTCGAAGAGGTTTTTTTTTGTGGAATCTTTAGGAAGAGAGTGGTGGGCAAGTGCAGACCTGCAGTTCGGGGAGGGGACCCTCATGGGGGTCCCTGGAGACAACAATGAGAGTTAAAAGATGCCTCGGCAGGAAAGGGAAGAGGGCTCCCCGTCTTCTGGGCTCTTTCCCGAGGGCTGAGGACTGGCCCGCAGCCCTCCCCACTGCCGGCAGTTGGGGCAAGATGGAGCGGGTGTGCCGGAATAAAGGTGAGCTTCTACCAAGCAGGGTGCCACAGGCGGTGGGCTGAGAGACCAAGTAGTGAGAAGAGAGGATGTGTGATGAGCTAGGTGGGCGGCAAGTCCTTCCGTGCCCACTGTCACCTGTTTGCTCCTGGCTCCGGGTCTGCACCTACCGCGTGGGGGTGGAGCCTCAGGAAGGAGGGGCCGGTGGTAAGAGTTGGGCGCAGTGACAAGAGGCCACATGGACACTGCAGGTCCCGCGCTCTGCACTGGAGGCCGGGAAGGCTGAGTTTATCTGCAGAAAACTGAGTTTGTCATGAAGGAAGTAAACTTTTGAAATGTAATCTGAAAATGCTGATTAAAGGTAAGAAAACAGTGATGGAGAAAATGATAGACTAAGAAGACAGAGAAGAAAGAAAGATCCAACCCCTGAGATAAGAGAACACAGAAGGTACATCGGGGTTACACTCAAGAGAGCTTTCCTGGGGGGTTTGAAGCACCTGCGGGCACAAGTCAGGAGCGGGGCTCTGGGCTCGGTCACCCAGAAATTATTCACATTCTCGTGGGCACTCTGAGGAGAAAAGAAAGAAAGGAGAAGAGTAAACAACAGAGGAATGAACGTAAAACTTAGAATTGATTTTGCCACATTTCTGGCTGGAATACTAAAAGTCATAAAAATATAAATTCTTCCTAAATTAATGCAAATTAAAATTCCTACTGGATTTCTCTAACTTCACAAAAATAGGTACATCTGGAAGAAGTCATGTAAAAATGACTTCAAAAAATAAGAAGAAAATAAAAGGGAAAGAAAATAAAAAAATGGGAAGAAAAAAGATGGGAGAGAACTAGCCTCACTAGCTATTATAGCAACTTTCAATCCACAAGAACTAAGCAGATTTCTGGTCATCAGAAAGGGCCCAGCAGTCATGGGATTTGTCCATGCCTGCTCCAAATACTTAGAACTGCTGATTTAAGCTTAAAATATGGAGCCAAGATCACAAGCAAGAAAGGCAGATCTCCAGTTCCCAGAAATAAAGAGGAAAATCTTAGCAGCAACAGGAGCGGGAGTCGGGCTGCACGCCCCAAAGGGGCTCCGGGCTGGAGTTCTCACAGCAGCGGGGTGACAAGGGTCTGTGAGCAGCGAGAGTCCGGCATTGTTCTTTATATTTGAATCTAGGAGATGAGGAATTGGAGCGGTCCCCACCATGCATGAACAGAGAGCAGAGACATCTCTGTGTTCTGGCTGCAGCTCATGGCTGGAAGAAAACTTCCTTTAAAAAGCTGTGAGTGTGAGGCACTCAGCCTGTGCTGCGGGCAGGTGTGAAGCCACGTTCACACTTCTTCTCTTGGGGGGTGGGACCACCATGCTGAAAAGCAAACTCACACATGGGAATTCGCTGTAGGTAAGTTCAGTGTTAAGCAATAGATCACAGAATCCAGTCCCCTCAAATGGGAGATTTCACACCCAAAGATTGACTAGAATAATCTGAATGAAATGCTGAACTAGCATACTTTAAATATTCAAAGAGCCAAAGGAAGTGAAAGAATCTTTCAAACAGGACTAGGCAATTAGGAAACAAAAATAAACAAATTTGAAAAATAATCAAGTAGAAGCCCTAGGTTAGGGAATTTTTAAAATTTTATTTATTTATTTAAGCTCCAATAGCAGACCTGATGTAGCTGAAGAGAGAAGTAGTCAACTGGAAAAAGGTCTGAACACTCCCCAGCAGGCAGCACAGAGATATCAAGAAATGGGAATACAAATGAGAAATGAGAAAGAGAACAAAGTAAGAAGCTTCAATCTGCATCTAACAGACGCTCTAGAAAGACAACATTGGAACTTGGGAATAGGCAAGATTTGTAGAGACAATGCCTGAAACAATTCCAGGATTGAAGGAAGACATGAGTGATGTGATTTAAAAATATCCTCAAGTCCTACATGGGATGAATAAAAGCAAATTCACATGAAGACAGACCTAAGAGACTGCCAAATATCAAGGATAAGGGGAAAAAGTCTTAACAGCTTCCAGGGAGAAAAAGACAGACGCATGACGCAGGAGGTTTGTGAGGCAGCTGTGGGAACCTCAGCAGGAGACCAGATGTCAGAACACGGGATTGTCCCCACAGCCATTGCGCCGGTTGATACTGACCAAAGGGACAGACTAGATGACCCGGGAAGAGAGAAGGGCATATTTGACGAAGACTGGGAGGATGGGTCAATACACAGTGTCCATGAGGTTGGTTAGCTATTTATGTACATCATAGAGCTGCCATCATGAAGATGAAAGAGTTTATGTACTAAATAGCAATAGTACAAGATGTGGTGTGAGTATATTTTAAAATGTGTTTAACATTGCTGATGGTGAAAAAATTTCAGATCAAAGCAGTAAGTTATCATAAGCAGAGATATTTTTAAATGTTGATGTTTTGTGCTGGAGGGGGGCAGTGGGACTCTCTTGCACTGTGGCAGGGTTGGGGACACAGACAGAGCCGTGTAGGAAAGATTTGGAAGAACGTATCACATTGGATCAAATGTCCTGCGTCTTTGACCCAGTGATGCCATGCGGGGTAGTTTACTTGAAAGAAATAATCAAAGATGGAGACAATGGTTTATGCATATGACACCGCTCACCGCCTCGTTTATAGTAATGAAGCCTGAAAAGAACCACAATATTCATCACCAGAAACAAGTCTTCAAATAAATAACAGAAAAGTAAGCGATGAAATATTATACAGTCCATATTAGCTGCTCCCCAAGAGTTTCTAATAACAGAAAATGTACATGGGATAATGTTAAATGCAACGAAGCAGGTTATGTTACTGCATGAAAAAACAGCAACAAAAAACCCCACAAAAACACACACACACAAAATGTTCATAGAATCTGCAAAGAGCAGCAGCTGCAGGGCGTTTTGGGAACTTGTCTCTGAGAGGTAAATTTTGGAAGGCTTCCACTGTCCTCTTTACACTCTTCTGCGTTTTTCTACTTTCCCACCATACGCGTGACTGCTTTATAAGCACAACAAACAGGCAATATTTAAAAACATCAGAACTCTTGCTGAAAGAGAATCCCCTGAGTTGACTTTGCTTTGGTGGCTTAAGGACTGGCAAGAAATGTTGGCTAAGTCCCTGCGCTGCTGGGTGTGAGACACCTCCGGGGAGGAAGGCTGCCAGGCCGAGCAGCTGGCAGGGAGTGACTCTGAGGACTGTCTTTGTTCTGAGCCCAGCGGGTTGGTGAGCAGGTTCTAGAACCCGCGAGTGCCTTATGCCTTTGTCGCGGCCTTGGAGCTATGCTGCCTGTCACCTTCTCCCCTTTCTAGAGGACTGGGTCTCAACTCAAAGAATCGGACAGATTGCACTGAGGCTGCCAAGAGGGAGACCAATTAGTACAAAGTAAATATTCCTCCCCCAGGAAAATGGACGGGGGCAGAACACAGGTTTCCTGCGCCCTGGTCCGGGCAACCAGAGATGAAAGAGACGAGACCCGGTCCCCACAGCCTCCTGGGCCGGGGCCCACGGGGCAATTAGGTCCCGGCATTTATTTATGGAGCTCAGTGTGCCTGCATCGCTCCCATTTCCGTCCTCAGATAAAAAGCAGAGATAAGCGCTTGGCGGGACGCGGGTGCCGCCGGGCCCGAGCCCGCGCGCGAGGCTTGAAGGCGGGGTGCTGGGCGCCGCTCCGCGCCAGGCCGGGGCTCCGCGCCAGCGCCCCGCGGTGCCTCCACCGCCTCTTCTGAAGGGTCTGCGCCCGGCGTCCCCGCCACTTGGGGAGGCACTTGGGGAAGGAGCGAGGCGGGAGCGAAGGGCTTCCCTGGTCCAAGCCTGCGCTGCCTCCCACCGCCCGGCGCTCCCTGGCCACATGCAGCCCTCCTCGGCCTCGCTCCATCGGCCACTCTCCTGCGGGTCATCAGTAATCAGGCACGAGAAACACCCTTCCCGCGTCCTAGCAATTTCTTCAGGAGCGTTCCTAGGGCTTCGCGCCATGTCCTAGAAGACACAGGCTGCCAGGTCACGCTTGGGGACAGGTGGGCGTTGGTAAATATAGGGTTTGTTCTTGCAAAATTTCCTCACCTGTCTTTGTGAAACAGGGCCAGGTTGGGACCCCCACACAAGAGGCCTTGCCGGTGTCGCTGGCCTCCCCTCTCCCTGGCCTACAAGTTAACCCTTGATCAACCCCTCCCTGTGGTTTGAGCTTGCAGTGTCCCCTGTCCCAGTTGCTGATTTAGGTAATTCCCCTGAAACTTACGCTTGCTTACTTGTCACAATGCCCCCGTGCTGGCTGACTACAATCTCTATGGCCTAGCATTCTTTCCAGGTTGCTGTCATCACTGCCCCTGGGCTGATGACCACATTGGAGAGCCACATGGCCAGAGGGGAGGCTCCATGCAGACCCCCGGAACCGGAACCATCAGGTAGCCTCTGGAGGAATGCCCAGATTTTTCCTTTAAATATCCCAGGCTAGTCTGGGAATGGAAAGGCAGTTTTGGGAGGTGTTAACCCGCTGCCTTCTCAGACCACCGGTGCTCTGATATAAATGCTTATTCTGTGACCCAACTCCTGTGTCCCTCTATTGGCTGAGCGGTGCAGGCAGCATGAGCCCTGGACTGGGTTAGCCTCCGGTTTCATTTGGACCTGCTGTTATTAGCATTAGGGTAAAACTAAAAATAAACTCACACTTTAAAAACCAGTGGGGTGGTAACTGATGAACCAAATCCTGGTAAAATTAAAGTATTTTTGAGCTACCTGAAAAGAGAATGGTCTGTTTTCCCCTCAGAAATAAGCACCGCCTCTTCATACCTGAAATTAAAGTGCCGGAGAGAGAAACAGATTCCCCAATATGTTTCGAGATTTCAAGTTAATTGTGTTATTTTAAGAATTTAGTGTTTTTCTTGCTCCAACAATCACATGTCAGCTTCCACTGCAAGTTTTGAAAGTCCCCTGTGCCAATTGTATTGCCTTTTTCAATTAAAACACGTTTAGAGGAAGGTGAAATGGTTAGTTAATTCAAACACATCCTATTAGTCACGGCCACAGCCAGGACCGTTAATATTGATGAAAACGTGTCTGGTTGGACAAACAGACTCGCTGCTGCCTGCAACTCTCAGGGCATGGGATCAGATCTATAACTTGAGAAAATAAATATGGTAATTATCCTACAAAACCTAAAAGCTGGTGTGTGTTAGCTTTGTCACGTTAAAAAATAAAATAAAAGGTATTTCAAACATATAGTAGCCTTGCTCTGTACAACAGGCTAGAAAAATCCAAATGTGTGAAAGGGTGAGCAAGGGTAGTAAGCCAGTACGTATTTCACCTCAATATCCAGTGGGGCAAGTCAAGTAGAGTAGGTGATGGAGAAGGAGAGGCTTTCCCGCAGGCCAAGAAAGCCAAAAACCACACAGGTAGAGCCCCTGGACCTTTACTTCGCCCAGTTTGCCTTCCAAAATGCACATGGACGGCTAACTCCTATTCCGGCTCCGCTGTGTCTCTGACAAGCTGCTCATCTTTTTGTGATGGTTATTTTTGTAAGAAGAATCTTATCTAAAAACGATGAAGGAATTAGGAAAAGCAGCTACTGGAAAATCTGATGGTGAAAGTTTTGTAAAGAAGAGTCATCTTCATTGGGCCGGCCGAGTGGCGCGGTGGTGAAGCGCTGAATTTGGAGGCCAGCGGCCCCGGTTCGGGTCCCACATAGGAGGGCCAGTGACACTGCCCTCAAAAAAAAAAAAAGTCATCTTCAAAGCGAATCCCTTTGGGTTCTTTATTCGTCTAGGGGAGGAGGCGTTATCTTTGAGCATCGGCTACCTGTCCTGGGAGGTGGCCATGTGTGGATGGGCGTGACCTACCGAAGCCCCGCCCACCACATGGCTGTGATTCTGCCGGCCTGCAGAACCAGCCTTTGAGGTCGGTGATGGTGACCATGGGCTTTCCTGGAGTACCTGGGCGACTTGGCGGCCCGGAGGCCTGCTGGCATCAGCAGTCTGGGGTTGCAGCCGGGAGCTCTCTTTTGAGCCCAGGACAGAAAGGCAACCTGGGATATGCCAATGTCAACAGGACACTCATCCTGGAGTTAACATTTTGGTGGCATAGGAGACACCTCTATCCCACTCCCACACCCCGATAAAATGTTTCCGAAAATCTAAGTGCAGCGGAAGGAGGGACAAATGCTCAGGAGGTGATAAGGGTGGCAAGCCTCTGGGGGTGGCAGTGCCACATCAATCTCGTGACCGAGGGGTAACGTTCACCTCCAGTCAGATGTCCAGGGAACAAGCCAAAGGGTGTCAGTGCTGGGGCTGATCAGCCTGAGTTGGAGCCACCCTAAGCTTTTAGATTTGAACGTGCACCCCAGAATTCAAACAGCAGTAGATTTTAGGGGGTGTGACCTAGCCGCTGCTAGTGATGCTGCGTGTGGGGGCGGGCCTTGGCGCCTCCTTCCCTCCCCCTGCACACTCCAGGCACTGGTGAGGGCAGACAGGCTGGTGAAGCCAGGGGGCTGCTCTGCTCAGAGCAGGGCCGGCCGGGGCACCTCACCCCCACTCCTCTGTACTTCCCCCTGGAGTGGTTTAGTTGATTCTTCCCACGTCCCCTCGACACTGTGCCCCGGGGGTCCTCCCTGACACGAGAGTGCCATGTCAGGGCATGCTGCCAAGCTAAAGTCACTGCTCTGGAGAGCTATGAAGTGGGGAAAGGTGTGCAGTCAGTGGGGGGTTTGAAACAGGGCAGAGGAGGGTTTATCTGCAGGGTGCCCCTCACAAAGCTAATCATACCCTGACCCTGACTGCTAATAACATCGGTTGCTGTTGCTGTAGACTTGTTGTTGTGCTTTACAGAAATGAAATCACCTGGCGTGCGCATGTGCGTTTGTGCCTGGCTTCGTTCCAGCAGCATTCTGTTTGGGGGGGCAGGTCTTTCTTGCGGCCGCGTGTGCTCTCTCATGTGAATATATCAATATATCAATACGAACATTGGTGGTTCGAGCAGGTTCCAGACCATCTATGTAGATAGCAAATTCTGATTTCCTGAGTGAGCACAAATAAATAAAATATTTCCATGGAATTTCCATCACTGAATATGTCGGGTTTTCTAAAGTTTTGCTATCCAGGTAAATCTAGTGTTTTACTGATGCAAAATGATGACGCTTAATGCA